>CM070781.1:74978333-77378333 GCA_036346955.1 Dipus sagitta
CATATACGAGTTGTTTATCTGGGAAACCCTGATGCTACTATAAAATTTTTCTTCTATTTTTAAAGTAAATAGTGGTGAGAAAACTAGGTTTTATGAAAATTGTATAATTTGTACAAATTTAATTAGATGACATGATTTATTACCTTAATCAAGTCTCTAATACAGCTTTATGTATAAGATCTTGATTTGTTACTCAATTTGATCAAAAGCCCAGTTGAGATAGAAGTGTGCACATGTGTGAGTGGAAGGATGTTTAAAAAACATAGCCAGTATCCCTACAGCAGAGCTGGATTACTCAATTTATTATATGGGTAGGGCACATGAGATATAATTTTCACTTCAATTATTATCTTAAACTTTCAGAGGTAAACATTGTGTATAGGTAGAGACTTGTCGGTCTATATCAGTTTCTTTCCAAGTGATGTATATGTCTGCATTATATACTTTCTCTATTCCAAAGTAAATATCTTTTTTGTATTCTATAATTCATTTATGCATCAGATTATGTCCTTGGAAGGCATTCAGAATAATTATTTCTAAAGAACTCTGCATTAAATCCTCATACATAACAGGCACTCTGTGAAACAATTACATGATGGGCTGGAGAGATGAATCAATGATTAAGGCACTTGCCTGTAAAGCCTAATGACCTGGGTTCAATTCTCCAGTACCTACATAAGCTAGATACATAAGGTAGTGTATGAATCTGGAGTTCATTTGCAGTGACTGGAGACCCTGGCATACCCATACTCTATCACTCTCCTCTCTCTCTCTCTCTCTGTCTCTCATTTCTCTGCTTGAAAATAAATAAATAAATTAATTAATTAATTAATGAACCAATTACATGAATCTCAGCATTCATTTTACTCTAGGGTTTCTGAGGGGGATGCAACCTGAGATGATGCACTTCTGAGATTTCTGTCATTCCTAAGTGTGAAGATATCCATCTCTTCCCTGGAGTAATTTAATTTTAACTTTTTGATAATGTGAACTATGCACATGCTCACAGACGTAGCTCATTTTACTTCTTGACTTGTTCACTATGTTACATTTCAAATTGCTTCTCTTCATTTCACATAACTTCCTACTCTACTAACCTGCACAATTCTAGTCTAGCTTTATTCAGAATTTACATTTTTTCCTTAGTCTTAACTTTTTGTGATTCAGCTGTACATGTTTGAAAAGTGACTTTAATTTTTTTAATGGAAATGCCATAAGATAAATTGCCAAGTAAATTTTATTTAAAATGTGAAGAGTAAGGGAATCAACAGTCAAAGCAGTTACACAGTGTGAGAAC
Organism: Dipus sagitta; assembly: GCA_036346955.1. Classification (NCBI taxonomy): domain Eukaryota; kingdom Metazoa; phylum Chordata; class Mammalia; order Rodentia; family Dipodidae; genus Dipus; species Dipus sagitta. The sequence goes on from CM070781.1 coordinate 74,979,631, forward strand.
ATTACAAACAGCATAATTTATTTCCTCAGCAAGTGATGTGGACCCAGGATCAGTGATAACTGAATATCTATCTTATTATGCATGTAGCCCATCTGAAGCTGTCTGTGTTCTGATTCCTAAAAGGAGTATGAGGTAAATTATCCTAATACACACTTGTGTGTCTAGGTTGAAGGGCAAAGATAAGGTCTTCATAAGAAACTGAACAGTTATTCTCGAGAATAATCTCTTTTTTCATATTTTATTTATTGACTTATCTACCTATTTATGAGAAAAACACAAAAAGAGGTAGAGAGAGAGAGGGAGAGAGAGGGGGGGGAAGAGAGAGAGAGAGAGAATAAGCATGCCAGTTCCTCCTGCTATGAGAAACAAACTCCAGATGCATGTGTCACCAAACAGCATATGGTTGTACATGGGTACTGGCAAGTCCAATCTGAGCCATCTAGCTTTGCAAGCAAGCAGCTTTAACCACTGAGCAATCTCTCCAGCCCTTGAGAATTCTCTTAATCCTTAACCCTTATTAAGCCATCAAGTCTATTTGGTATAGTTTGAAAATTTTGGGGGGGGGGCTGGAGAGGTGCATTAGTGGTTAAGGTGTTGCCCATGACGCCAAAGGACCCAAGTTTGACTCTCCAAATCCCATGTAAATTAGACACCCAAAGTTGAGGGAAATGCAAGGTTGCACATGCCCATTAGGTGGTGCAAGTGTTTGGAGTTCAATTGAAGTGGCTAAGGCCCTGCCATGCTAATTCTCTCTTTCTCTCTCTCACTCTCTCTGTCTCTCCCACTATCTCTAAAATAAATAAATAAATAAATGTTTTTTTTTAATAAGTGAAAGAAAAGAATTTTTTGGCATTTTTATGTCTTTTCTCACTCATCATGAGTACTCCAATGTCCTCTGATTTGGCCTTGATCATTTTTTTGTCTTACCAAATACATTCTTCACATTTTAGCCACTGTTACCTTTCTGAAGGCTGAAAGTACGTGTCTATAATCTGCATTGTGTGTATATTTCTGCAGTGACTTCCAATTTTCTTTAGTGTGAAGTTAAAGGAAAATCATCCCATCATCTGTGTCAAATGTCTTCCATGGGTCCTTTTTGTCTCTGCCTAGTGTCACTGCACATCGAACCCCTGGGCTGGAGCTGCTAGCCTGTTATCTTCTTCCTGCTCTTACCTGGCTAACTATTTCTCATTTTGGGTGCTTTTTTGGATAACAATCCCTCAGTAATGTGTTCTTTAACCTAAGTGATATGTCTACCTACATACTATCCAGGCACACTGTACCTCAGCTTTTTAAGTGATATTTCTAAAACCAGTACATAACACAGCTTATATAATCACATAAGTTATTTAGTGATTACAACAAAAGTTCTTATTTGGGCTGGAGAGATGGCTTAGCAGTTAAGCACTTGCCTGTGAAGCCTAATGACCCCGGTTCGAGGCTTGACTCCCCAGGACCCAGGTTAGCCAGATGCACAAGGGGGCGCACGCGTCTGGAGTTCATTTGCAGTGGCTGGAAGCCCTGGCATGCCCATTCTCTCTCTCTCTATCTGCCTCTTTCTCTCTGTGTCTGTCTGTCACTCTCAAATAAATAAATAAATAATTATTTTTTTTTTAAAGTCCTTATTTAATGAAGCAATGGATGACTTTACCCATAGGGTAATTTTATATCAATATGTACAATGTTGGATCAAAATTTTTATATTCCAAGCTGAGATCAGGCATGGTCATAGTATCAATGACAAGGCTAAACAGACAAAAATGACTCAAGATTTTAGAATCACTGGGAGAGGAGAAAGGATTTACTGCACTGCTTCAGTGTCCACTGTGAGACAGCTGCCTGGAGATTTAAAATCTGTGCCTCCATTATGATGGATTATGACATCACTATGTGCTCATAACATTTCCCAGAGAACTTGCACTTTGTGAAGTACAGGCTCCTCCTGAAGCCTTTGGGGAACACAGTCGCACTGACCATGAGTGTCCTTTGAATTAGAGACAGAAAGCACCAGAGATAGTTCATCAATGAGGATCACAAATAACATCATAATTCTGTCCCTCTTTGCTAAATTTCATTTTATGAGAGTTAATCTATGAAATCCTAGGAAGTTTTAGTGTCAGAAACAGTGAAAAGGGATACTTCTTCAAGGCCAATTGGGATGAATATATTAATATATTTATTTGTTTTTTATTAATTCTATGAAATAAGATTAGGACTTCATTATTTGGCACAACAAGATAGCTTTTATCTAAAATAATCTATTGATTTTATGGAAGACTAAAATACTTTATTGAAATTGATTTTATTTTAAAAATAAGAAATATAAAACTTTGACATTTTAAGACACAATAAATAATTGTACCTATTTAAAAATCACTGGGGTTACTTTCATGGCATTTTTCCTTCTTCTAAAGAAAAACTTAACCTGAAAATGCAGGGTCAGGGAAAAAATGATGTACAATAGTGCCTAAGACATAATGAAGCTTAAAGCAATGGACATGTGGCTGTGAACTCGACAGTGCTTAGAAGAATATGTGAACCAATCACAGAATATGCAGTAAAAATTTAGTGATATACAAATGAAAAAATTATTTTTCAGTTTTATGCACTTTCTATTATGAGTTAAACATTTTTACTTAAATGTCTAGTTGTGTTTTTAGTGAAGTGAAATCTTTAATTTATGTATGCATGGTCATTCCCACAGCTTCTTCATGGTGTCTTTTTAATTTATTTTTCTATACAAGGCATCTAGCATAGAGACAAACTTCTTACTATAAACAACATTAAATTTGAGTTGTTAATTATAATAAAGTTCTACTTTTTCAAAGATTTTATGTCTTATGTAAAATATTTTCAGTATAAAATTTCAGTAATGAAACCAACATCCTTGAAATCATTCCCACCTAAATAACAAGGATAAAAGAAAGTAACATGTCATCATTTAATGTGATAAGAATATTATTTATGTTTTTATTGGTGAATATATACACAGTTGCATTAAAGGAAAATACAACGTAATATCTATAGTTCCTTATATATTGTTTTTGTGTAAAGTCATGGGAGAAGCAAATTTCAAAAGTTGCTGGTATTACATACGCATTGTAATATACCTTTAAACATTGGAAGCAATGAGGCTGCTTATGATTGCAATGAGAAATGTTGACCACTTAGATTGCACAGACATCTTTCCCAGAACAACCCTTTCTTCTTCCACGGTAAGTAGGTTATTATAAATGCAATTTATACTTTCCTTTATGACTGTGAGTTATTTCTCCTCTTTCCCAAAGAAAATACCTTTCAAAATGTATTCTATGGTATGTTCTTTGAGGGTCAATGCTGTAATTATTTCTTCTATTGATGGTTGTGGCATTTTATCTTTCTTTTCTTTATTACTGAATGTGCTTGCACTGCCTTCTTTCTAAACTCATCCTTCTCTTGGGCTTTCTTCCCTTCTAAAACTATTGTTCAGTCTCTGCCTTCCTCATTAAATGACAAAAATCCCCCAGATATCTCTCACTAGGCATCATGTCTCCTCCTAATGTTTGAGAGTACATTCCCTTATTCTTCTTTATTTCTGCCTTTTTTGTCTGCCCTTATATTTAATTTTGAATGTAAGTAACAGAAATAGGGCATATATACTTTTATATAATGCAGTCTATCCTACACAATTGCACAAACTACAAACAATAGTCTTTCTTCAAAGTTACAAGCATCAAGGGAAGAAAGTTATCATTGAATTCACCTATTTGTTGATACCAAGGGCAATTTTACAACAAATTATAAGTTTTACACTGTGTGGATATGCAAATTGGCATACAAGATTTAGGTACCTATGGTGTATTTAAAAATAATGAAGGTAAATATTTTGTATTGATTTTAGCTTTATCATAATTGTGTTTCATAATATTAAAATATATTTTAAGCAAATATGGATCTGTAGATTTACATGGAAAAATTTCCTCTCATTCAACAGAAGATATAATCATTACATTTCTTTCTAATGTTAATATTTTTGTACAAGAGACTATTCTCAGACTCTTGCAATTTTGACTCTGATGACATTTTTATAAATTTAAATTAATTTTAAATATCACAATAGAAGCAAAATGGTGGATACTTGTTAGGTACCAGATGATGTTTTCATATAAGTATACAAAGTATTTGTTTAAATCAGTGTAAATCAATCTATCAAATATTTAATAGACTATTAACTTACAATTTAGTCCTTTGAAGACTGATTATGTGACTATATCATGCATTCATATTCTAATTTGGTTGTACTCTGCCTGGTACAGGGAGTTCTAACAGACAGACAGTCTAAGGTGGCTCTAAATGAAAACCAATAGTCCCCTGAAAGGAAAAGCTGAGGCAGAATATTTTTTTTTAGGTTCTTGATGTAGAAAATAAAACTGCATGAGGAACTCAATGCTAATATCTAGAAAGTGTTCAAAACCTATGATAAAAGTGAGATGAGAAGTCAGAGATACATGTATTTTAGCATTATCCATCTACAGCCATTAATGATAATTAAATCACTAAATGATTGGGACTGGACTGTACTGTCCTGGATAAATGTTTGCTGTGCAAGCGTGAGGGCCTGAGTTCAGATCCTGAACACCCATAAAAACATGTCAGGCATGGTGGAACACATCTGATATCTCAAGGCTGGGGAGGAATATACAAGCAGAGCCCCAACACCTGCTTGCTGGGTAGTCTGCAAGAATCACTGAGCTCTGGGATCAGTGAGAGACCCTGTCTATAAACTCAAAAAATAATATGGAGAGAACCAAAGGAAGAGATACAATGTCAATCTCTGGCTGCGTTGTATATGAGCTAATTAGTATATACACCTGCACAGAAACATGCACACAGACACACACAAATGCGTGCACATGCACATGCGCGTGAACACACACACACACACACACACAAAGAAGAAAATAGAAAATGGCAACACTTCTTTTATGCTTCAGAATATACCCTTCTTTGAGGGGTTATTGTTTAGAGAAGGTAGACTAATGGGCTAGGGAGACTGACAATGAAGGACAACAGACCAACATCAAGCATGTGTATGTGTGCACGCACACACACACACACAAATACATGCACATATACATACATACACACAGATGTAGTGTTTAAAATATTTTTCAAGAATTAAACATTGGTCAGTGGTGATAAATTCTGCAGTAATAATTTCAAGAACTATAATGTAGAGTAGTGCATTTGAATAATGTAAGTCATTTGAAATTTAAAGTGTACATCCATAAACTTGTGGGTAAATAAAACAGATTGAGATTAAGAAGAGAAAGACATTATGACAAGACAAAATAGTTGGCGTAGAACAATAAATTGTCAAATTTGATATGATATTTGACTTTGAAGGGTATTTCAACTCTCTTGCCTTACTTCTTTCACCAAGTATCTTTTCTCATCTCTCCCTTCTGCTGCCTCAGTTCATGAGCAACTCTGATTTGGAACAGGTATGTAGTGACTGCATCCCAGCAACAGCAGAAGCTTAGATGCTGGGATCTCAAAGTAGGAGATTCCTTCTGACATATGATGTGTGTTTAAAAAAGAGGTTTAAAAAAATAGCACAACAAATGTCCATGATAACATTGTGTGACCATTCCTGTTTGAGTGAGGTATAAAGCTCATTTTGAGGAATAGTATAAATTTGTACACTGTAGGGCTGGAGAGATAGTTTAGCCATTAAGGTGCTTGCCTGAAAAGCCTAAGAACCAGGTTCAGTTCCCCAGTAACCATGTAAAGCCAGATGCAAAAAGTGGTACATGCATTTGGAGTTCATTTGAAGTGGCTAGAGACCCTGACACATCCGTTCTTTCTTTTTCTTTCTGTCTCTCTCTGTCTCTCTTTCTCTCTCTCATTCCTGTCTTTCTTCTCTCTCTGCTTCTGCTTTCAAATAAATTAATAAATAATGAAGAATAAAAGAAAAAAAAACAATTGTACCCTGTAGCTAGCAAATTTTGGCGAGTCAGATGTGTCAGATAAATGGATACTACTTGGAAAATTATTTGCAAACAAAGTAGGACTTTATTGTTATCACAAGTTTAATTTTGAAATGATATATACAGAATAAAAATGGTATCAAATAAACTCTAGAGGATTTTTGTAATAGTGAAATATTTATTAGTTTTCCTCTTTTATTTGTAATGCTAGGATTGGCAAAAGTTGGGGAACAGGATAGAATATCTAAGATTAATTCTTTGTTCAAAAAGTATCATATATAAAATAATTACTTTGTTTTCTTTGAAACAAGGCTTCATGTATTCTCGACTGGCATCAAACTCGCTGTGTAGCCAAGGATGAACTTGAACACCTGATCCTCCTACCTCCACCTACTAAATGCTATGATAATAGGGCAGTGTAACCAAATCCAGCGAGAGTTCATTTTATTTATTATATTTTGGGTTTTTTCTGTTTTTCAGTGCTGAGAAATGAATGCAGGACTCAGCCAATACTTACATTGTTGGCAAGCATTATATCACTTTAGATTCCCAGCCTAGATGTCATTTTAAATAAGCAATTTTAGCCTACAAATACAATAAAATTATAAATCAATTTAAATTAGCCATAAATAGCATTCTGGTAATTTAAGTGGTTAGTAGAAAATATTGCAACAAGGAAACACAAATATATACATATATTTTTTTCTGGAAAAAGTAGTAATTGTTATACAGATTTGTTACTACTATGCCACTATGTACTTTCACCTCTTTTGAGTTCCCTACAATACAAACAGGAACACAAATATGTTTTTCAAACATTTTAATAGTAGGAGCAGCTATATTGATCACCTTCTCATTGCCAATACTAAGTACTTGACAAAAGTGAGGTTAAGGGAGGAAGGGCTCATTTTAGCTTGCAGTTCCAGGTTACATGCATCGTGGTAGGAAAGGCATGGCAGCAAGTGCTGGAGGCCTCTGGTCACAATGAGCCCACAGTGGGGAAGGTGAGAGGGGTGAGCGCTTTACTCAGCCAGTTGTGTCCTTTGTATACAGCCCAGCACAGTGCTGCCTCCACTTTAGACAGGATTTTCCCAGTTTGACTAACCCAGTCATGATAATCCCTCGCAGGAATGCCCAGAGACCATCCTAACCTAGATGATTACTCACAGGTCAGTCAATACAAACCAACACAGTAGTCATGTGGCACAGTTCTGGCAAAGGACTGCTGAGAGATTCATAGGAAAGCTTTTGCTTTCCTGATTAGAGAGAGAGAGAGAGAGAGACAGAGAGAACACAAAAGATGCATATCTCACCTTGAATATTGACATGAGTTCTTGAGCTTGTCATCATTTTTATGTAGATTAATTTAGCCCTCGTATTTACTGTTCCTACATTTCAAACTATGAACCCCAAATCAGCACTTGGTCATCTTCATTACTCCTTGTATGACAAAAATTCACCAGACTTTTGTAGCCACTGTGACTTTCTATGACTTTCAGATGAGTGTTAAAACCAAGAATATATAAATTCAAAATGCTATATTAAAAATGCTTTTTGTGTATGTCAAGTTCTTACTAATTCTGTGGTTAGGGAAACCAAATTATAAACTACCTGGTGAGTTTGCACAAACGGATTTCCTTAAAAGGAAATGGTATCAACATATGCAGATGACTGCCCACTGCCACCACAAGTTTTGCTTTGCCCATGCCAGGAAACAGGCCAAGTCCCTTAGATAACTATTTACTCACTCTGCATTTCAATAGGATGAGCCCTGAGTATCTTTATAATTTTTGAGGTTCTCATTAGAAAACTCTGAGATGGATTTTATTGGGGCCATGGTTTTACCTAACAACAGTGATAGAGTGGTGTGGCTTAGAGCCAGAAGGAAGGGGATAGATGGGGACCAAACCCAGAAGCAAGAAGGTAAGAGCAGGTAAAAGGAAACTGAAAACCTGGGGCAGAGGGCATGAGCAGAGCAAGGGGAAGAAAGCTTGGACGGTGAGAAGAGAAACTCAGAGAGGATTGGAGGGAGGGATTGCATGCACCTTAAAGTACCTGAACCTAGAAGAGGAGCCCTTTTGGGGAAAGGAAGGCATTGAACATAGGGAGGATTCAGTGGATCCTGCAGTAGCCAGGCTTGCTGGAATCCCTGTTGAACTCTTTTGGGGGAGGGAGACCTTTGAAGTTTCAATTGCCTTGCCCAGTGTTAGTTCCAAAGCCTAGGGCATGGCTGCCTGGGGAACTGGTGATGGCAAGATGGGATGGTAAGATTCTGTTATTTTTATTTTATTTATTTATTAGAGAGAGAGAGAGAAAGAAAGAAAGAAGGCAATAGATAAATAATAGATGACAGATGATAGATAGATAGATAGATAGATAGATAGATAGATAGATAATGAATGGGTGCACCAGGGTCTCTAGCCACTACAAACAAACTCCGGATGCATGTGCCACCTTATGTATCTGGCTTACATATGTACTGGGGATTCGAACCTGGGTCCTTAAACTTTATAGGCAAGTGCCTTAGCAACTAAGCCATCTTTCCAGCCCTGGATTTTGAACTTTTTAAAAAAATTATTATGAACATACTTAGTATGGTTACGTCATGCGTTGGTACCATCTTTTTCCTCATCCCTGACCCCATTCCTCTGGGGACCCTCCTCAATGGGATGGCAGGTATATTACCCTTTGGGTTGTAGGATATGCGTTGTGGGAGCAGCTGTCAGTTGTTGGAGGGAGGTGATGCCTTTAGGCATGATGTTCCAACCTTTGGCTCTTACAATCTTTTCTGCCCCCTTTTCAGAAAAATTCACTGAGCCTTAGTGGGTGTGTTTTAAGTCTGCTTCAGTGATGAGCTCCTAGGAGCCTCTGGACTTCTGCTTTGTCTCCTTCACCCTGGCGCTGATTGTCAGGCTCACCATGAAAGCTCATTCTTGTTCATTTCCCCAATTCCTCGTGGTTTCAGCTGTGGCTTGGCTGAATTGTGATGGATACTTTCTGAGGTTTTTATAGTACCAGGACTTTTAAAATTTATTCATTTATTTATCTGAGAGAGAGAGAGAGAATGGGTGTGCCAGGGTCTCTGGCCACTGCAAACAAACTCCAGACACATGCATTGCCTTGTGCATATGGCTTATGTGGGCCTTGGAGAATCAAACCTGGCTCCTTTGTCTTTGCAAGTAAATGCCCTGTCTCTCCAGCGTTTTTTTTTTTTTTTTTGGCAGCCTACTTCCACTACTTGAACTGTTTAACCTCCGGCAAGTCTTTTAACTTACGTCTGTTTTAAATACACTGACTTAGTGATGTTTAAATGAAGTGTACTTTAAGGAACATAGTATTTCTTGAAATATGGTAAGTGCTCCATGACAGATTTATTTTCTATGTAGTTACTTCTCAATTGTAAAACATAAATTTTTTGTACATAGTTGCATATTTTCAGTCAGCATAGAATCACATAATGTGATCAGAGATCTATTTTGACTAAGATTATTTGCTTTGATATATTTTATCTAACTAACTATACATTGATATGAGAGGTGTTATAGTTAGGGGCTGGACCCCTGAAACTAAGAAAGAGTGCACTTACTAGAAATCAAAGATGATCTGACTTCTGATAGGTTGCCTAGTTTCCTAGGCCTTTTTCTCCACAAACAACCAGGACCCCTCCTGGGAGGAAGGTCTTTCATAGGATTTAAACATTGTGGTTTATCAAGTTCAGTCCCTGGAACTTGGTGTCAGTGCTAGCCTCTTGTTGAGACAGCCCCTGGCCCTAGACAAACAGTTGTGTCTCTGGTACACCTGAGCTGGAAAAAGTCTACCAGTCTAAGATTATAAACACCATTGCAAAGAGAGGGCAGGTTCTCTGGCCTTGGGAACTTCCAGCTGCGGGTGAGTTTTTCCCTCAGTTGGGCCTGGGCCCAGGCCCAGCCTGAAGTGCCTTCTAGCCCTTACTCCCCACATGGGCTACTTATACCTTCTAACTCCCCACATGGCAGGAGCAACTTGAACTTCCTTTTTTCTCTTTTCTTTCCAATTTTTTCAGGTCCTCCACATGGGATCTCTAGCCACGTGGGTGCCTTCCCTTGGCTTTGTACTTCCCTCAATAAATACAATAATTTAGTAAGTATCCCTCTTTGTCTTCTTTTTTTATTCAATTATTTGATTAAAATTAGAAATGAACCGCCTAGGGTTTGAGGTTCAAGGACTTTCCTGGGCCCCTAACACCCCAGTACAGATATGCATAATAATACACAATTTAGAGTAGAATAAACTTATTGACAAATATTTCTCAATTTAAAATCTGGATACATTTATATGAATGAGAAAATAAAGGGATTCACACACACACACACAGATTTCCCTTATAAATGTTCTATGATCAACAAGAAATCATTTGTGCTGGGTCCAGAATAAGAAGCTTATTATTCAATTCAGTAATTTTGCTGAGAGACTAAAAGATTATTGACGTTGACACAAGAAATTTGGGTTCCTTGTACATGATTGGATCCATAATTTGGAGTGTTCTTGGATCCTTGTCCTATGAATTCGAAGAATGAAATACACAGGTGAGACGATAAGGTTCAGAAAGATTTTATTATAGCAAAGTTTAGGAGGACAAAGAGAAGGTGGCTTAACTGTAGAATATAAGAGAAGAAAGCAAAGTGGAGCTCTTGCCCAGGGAGGCAAGAGGGTGTTTGAGAATCCCACTTCGAGATTCAGATCTGGGTATTTTATTTATTTATTTTTTTTGGTTTTTCAAGGTAGGGTCTCACTCTGGTCCAGGCTGACCTGGAATTAACTGTGTAGTTTCAGGGTGGCCTCAAACTCATGGTGATTCTCCAACCTCTGCCTCCCTAGTGCTGGGATTAAAGGCGTGCGCCACCACGCCCGGCAGATCTGGGTATTTTATAGGGAGTGACTACATGAGGAAGACCAGGTCAGCAGGTTACTATGGACAAATACCAGAATTTACAGCTTTGCCAATAATCCTAGGTAAGGATCAGAGCTTCTGTCATCTAGGGAGGGTCCAAGCTTAATTTAGAAATCTTTCCTGGAGGGTGTAATATCTATGTTTCTGCAAGCTTAGTGACATTCACTGCCTTTAGTCAAGGAATGAAACATCATTTACTTTCGGGGTTGTTACCCTGACTGCCTAGCCAATTTCTGTTTCCTATCAATGTTCACTATCAAGTGGTTTGAATCAGATGTCCTCTATAACTCAATTAGCAATTTGGGAGGTGGAGCTTTGCTGGAGGTGTGTTGTTGGGGGCGGGCATAGGGGTGTTATAACCAGTTCTCCTTTGCCAGAGTTTGACTTACTTTCTTACTAAGGGATGTCCAGCCTCTGCTCATGCCATGATGTTTCCCGCCATCATGATTCCCCCGAACCCCGAGACTGTAAGTCAAAACAAAAACTTTCTTTCCATCAGCTGCTTTGAGTCTGGTATTTTGTCCCAGCAATGAGAAGGTAACTATAACAGTGATCTATAGCCTTTTGCAAGGTTCTTCCTGCCCTGAACTATTTCCTGTTTTCAAATATTACTCGGGTGTTCTGAAGTTATGTTCTTCACTCACATGTTTCTGAGTCTCCCACAGAACTTTTAAATGAAATAATGAGGGCAGCTGAAATTTTTCATGAAGTCTTATGTGAAAATAACTGAAAAGGTGACACATTTTTGAGCAAAAATGTTTTCTCCTGTATTGTCTAAAAAAAAAAAACCCCAACAAATGAATGACTTCAAGCTTCAACTTGATGAATGCACTTCCAGAACAATGGCAAACAATCTGCCATGATTAAATAAAGAAGACAATAGAAACCTATTGAATAGCACAAAGGTTTCATATTTAAGATCTGAAGTCTTAATTGAAGATAGGGAATAATATAGATAATGCTATCTGCATTGCATAGTAATGATGATGATTTTACATTGTTTCATTGTGATATTTATATGCATTTTCTTCCAGAAAACAGCTTTCTTTTTTCACAGAAAGCTTGAATAGCAAGGATGATGCAGCTAATTTGTTTCATTTTTAGAATATAACAGACTTTAAAATATTTATTTTAATTGCATTAACTGTCACTTCTTAGAAAGCCAACCATCCCACTGAAAGATGCAATCAATACATATATTTGAAGAAATTTCCATGCAACACAGCACTTCTGATAAGATCATTGTTTCAATGGTAAGAGTCTTGTTGAATCCTTTCCTAAAGACAGCTCATCAGTTATGTTTGTTGAAAAATGTGTGTGCATAAAAATATGGTGAGGGTGACCATACAAAATACCTACTAACATTTTATCACTTATTGTCACCCAGAATATGTGGCAAGTATTTAGCATATTCTCAAATTATTTTCCTATTAAAAACCTTATTATTTACATCATCCAAATGAAATTGAAGCTTAAAGGATTAAGTTACTGAATGAAATGCCATTAGTAATTTAAACAGATCTTTTGAACTCTAAAATATTGACTTTTAATAAACAGTGAATTTTATTTATATACATGTTATGAATATTTATAAGCTTCATGGTAATTATAGAAATTGCTTATCAGATTAGAATTAGAAATACTGATTTCTGACACTTTCATCCTATTAAAGCTTAAAGATATATTTAATTAACCTGTTTCTACAATTATATTTTATCTCATAATTTGCTTCTGAATTTTTCTCTACTTTCATTCAAGTTGGTCAGGACAACCTAAGCATTAATTATGGCAAAATGTTTTCACATACTTGCTCGCTCATGTATCCTTAAAAATTTATAGTCCCCATTCTGCAGAAGAACACATGATATGATACAGAAATGATACAGACTTTAGAGACCATGAGTACTTGAGAATGTGGGAAGACACCACTGTTTTTCAAATCACTGCATACAGTACTACTAAAGTTTTATTCAGTTGCCCTGTATGTCCCCTCTACCACAGTAGAGTTGTTTCACTTCCTAAATACTTGCTGTTGGTTTGCTAAATTAATTGACACACTTTGCATTTACTACAGTTTCCCCCATTTTAAAAATCACTACTTATATCACTAAAGATAAGTTAGGCTAGATGTAAAAATCAAAGCCCAAATGTTTATTTCTGGCTTTGGCAACATCTGCTGGGCACCATGTTTATGCATTGGATTGGTTTTCTCAAAGCACTGGCTCAGGCACTTACTCTCTTTCCATACTTTATTCACATTCTCAGAAGAAAATGACTTCAAGGTCACCACACTGGAAGGGCATCTTAAAGATGTTGTGAGTCTCTCACCTCTCTTCTATATATGTCACAGTGTCACTCTCACGACCAGCGTAATAGCTAGGCTGAGAAGAAAGTGGGAAGAGCACATGGGAACTGACTCATAACTGACATGGTTTTTTGACAAACTTCAAAATGCAGTTAAGCCCTTCAAAGAACAATAAGGCCATGGAGACTTTTTTCAAAAATTAATATTACTTTTAAGTGACAGAACATAATTATATGTCTTTATGGGATTCCATGTGATGTTCTTATATATGTATTCAAGGAGGGATGAATGTCATGCTTAGTAGCACCTCCCTTCCCTCATTTTTCATGTCTTGATGTGAGACATTGATATTTTCTTTGAACAATTTTAAATAATATATCATCTTTATCTGTATTCACCTTGTGGTCACAGTACTTTGTTTTCTCCCATATGTTACCTTCACAAAAAGAAACTTCTCTATTTCTATGAGGTTGCCTTTTTTGGGATTTTACAAATGATATCAGATATTTCTCTTCTGGTGCTAGGCTTATTTCATTTAGCAAAATGTACTCCAGACTCACTCATATTTCCTTCTTTTTAAAGTATGGGAAGTAGTGTGTGTGTGTGTGTGTGTGTGTGTGTGTGTGTGTGTGTTTCACCATTCATCTTTTGATGAACATTTTTACTGATTCTGAGTCTTCACTATTTTGATTCCAAAAATGAACATGGAAGTAAAAATGCATTTCCAGTGTAATGAATTCAACTTTGTTGTACCCTAAAATGTGATTTATGAATTATATGGTAATCCTGTTTGGGGGGCTTATTTTGGTCTTTTTTTTTTTTTTGTAGTGCTTGGGATTAAATCTAAGACTTCATATATTCTAGTCAGTACTCTCCTACAAAACTATAGCCCCAGCTCTACTTTTAGGTTTTTCTTCTTTTCTCTTTTTTCTTTTTATTTTGAGGAACCACAAACCCATGCCAGTACTTTTTTTTTTTTTTTTCCTTTAACAGTGCCCATTCTCACTGGAACTGTTTCTTCCATCTTGTCTTCCAGATCAGAGTTTCTGTCCTCTACATGGCTGATTCTATTCTTGAGAGCTTCTAGAGAGTTTTGGACCTTTTCTCTTAGGTTTGCATTTTCTACTACTTTTCTATGTATAATTTCCATCCCTCTGTCAAGCTCCCTTTTCACAACATTTTGTGATTTTCTTGGATTTCATCCTTGCATTTCTTTATCTCTTCATTTAGCATTGCGAGCTGATTTTTGAGGTCCTCTTTTTTTTTCACTCTCCCTCATATCTCTTAACTATCATTGAGCTCCTTCCATTTTCTTATCTATTAGGTCTAATCTAGTGATGGCAGCACCCACATGATTATTGGTCCTTTATTGCTTTTCTGCAAGTTCTACCAGTAGCTTGGTCAGAGTTGCATTGCTCATAGCTTCATTTTGGTGTTCTGATACTAATGACTCTTCTATGTTTTGATTAGAGATGTTCATTGTAGGACTTGTTGATCTAACTAGATTTCCTTGCATTTGATTTTTGATGTTATTTCTTTTGTGCTGTGGTCTTCCCATTGCAGTGTATGGGCACGTAGGTGGGTGGATCAGCCTGGGCTCAAGCACAATGGGAATCTGAAGCAGTCTGAGGCAGTTGCCAAACATCCTGGGCTTTGGCTCTCACTTGCCAAAGCTGCATGAACTCCTACCTGGCCGGGGCATCAAAGTTGCCTGAGATCTCACTTGGTAATGTGCCAAACCTCCTGCGCTCATGCTTGGAGGGACACTGAGGCACCAAGCTCTGAAGCAGCCCAAATTCTGGCATGGCGGAACACTGTGACCAGGAAGCAGTCTGAGCTCCCCTGAAACAGAACAATGGCAGTCGTCCCTGCGTGGCAGATAGGAAGGGGATGGCACCTGAGCTAGTGTAAGTGACAGACATAGTCTGAGGTCGCATTGGAAGTTGCAATTGGCCTGGGCTCGTGTGCGTGAATGTGTGGATGCTGGAGCAGTAAGTGAACAAGTGGGCAGAGCAGGCTAAGGTACCAAAAACAGGGATCAGTGCAGTGGCGCCATTTGGTGGACAAATTGATCAAAGGAGCCTGAGCTCAAATGGGCCAGCAGGCATAGCCTGGCCATGGTCACTCGTGGGCAGGGGTAGAGGGCAATCATCCCTGTGCAGTGAGGAAAGTGGGGCTATGTTGGCCTGGGAGGGACCCTTTACAAACAGTACGTGTGTGAGTTCCCTGAAGCTGGGACTGTGAGTATGGTGGCTGCTTGGAGGGATGGGTGGGCTACCCCCACATGAGGGAATCAGCGATTCCCTGTTTTTTTTTTCCCCTCTGTGCCCTCCCATTGGCAGTATATTGGAGATTTCTCTCCCCTAAAAGACCCAGTAAACCCTTAATGTCTTGCCTTTCTTTCCTGGGGATGCGTGGCACAGTTAGGCGGTTGCCATCTTGGCCGGAAGTCCCCTTTTTTTTTTGTCTAATTTTACTTTTGCTCCTTGTTCAGGAACAAATCCAAAATATCATTGCTCAATTCAGGTTTGCTGCAAAACTTTTTGTCTACTTTTGTTTAGTAATTTAATAATTCCAGCTACCCTTGAAGCTTCAATCTATTTTGTTGATATTTATATGTTATGTGAGATATGGATCTGATTATATTCATTTACATCTTTTTGCCACAGTTTCCTATACCAAACACTGAAGAGCCTGCCCATGTTCCATTTTGTGGCTTTTGCTTCTGTTTTCAAACATCACTGGTTGTAGAGATATGGCTTCTGTGCTATTTTATTTATCTCCTTTTATTCTGCTGTTTGACTATAATAGATTTATAATAGTTTTTGTTTTTTCAATCAGGAAGCATGATGTCTTCAACTTTGTTCTTCTTTTTCTTTTTTCCTTTGTTAGATATGGGCATATTTATCATGTAAACAACACATGTTGGTATCATCCTTTCCCTCCTCCCTGCCCCCTTTCTTAAGAGGCCTTCCTCATTGGGGATGCAGGTCAACCCCATGGGAATTGTGGGTCATGCATTATGGGTGGGGGAAGAGGCAATGTCCATGTGCAAAATGTCCCAACTTCTGGCTCTAACAATCTTTCTGCCCATCTTCTCCAAAATTTACTGAATGATGCTAGGAGCATTTTAAGTCTACTTAAGTGATGGGCACTTAGGAGCCTCTGGATCTCTGGTCTGGTAGGTGTTGAGCGACCATCACCCTTGTGATGACATTAGAGTCACTAAGAAAGCAGCACTCTTGCTCAATTCCCCAATTCCTCTGTGATTTCAGCTGGGGCTGGGGTGGAGTGCACCAGATCCTATATGTCCTCAGGTTCAGCTCCTGTCTGAAAAAGAGAAGCATATTCTCCAATGGAGAATAAAGTCAGAACCAATTAAATGGGATATCCATTGTTAATTTGGATAGAATTAAAAGAATGCAGACCCTATTATACTCTAAGGTTAGTGGGAGCTTGACACTGGAAAGCAGACCCATTATCTGGATATGATTCTGACTTATTTCCCAGTTCCAAAACAAACAAGACAGACTTCTGTCAGAGCACTTGATTACTCACCAGAGGTTAATAGTAAGACCCTACTTGTTGGCAAGGACCACGGAGAAACCTGGTTGGAATCTGGAGGAGAGACAGCCCCTTGATAATTAGCCAGTCTAGAGATGGAAGGTGCTACATGAGCAACCAGGGGAAAATGGCCAACATCTGTCCAAGCAACTCAAAGTCTAAGTGACTCAGAAGTAAACAACATGACATGATGCTCGCACAAGTGCACTAGTGGCACACAGCCATGGTGGGTAACGAACTGCCCTTGGATTGACTAACAGCTTTGTCGTTTTGCTCAAAACTTCTTTGGCTCTCAAAATTTTCTTCCTGCTATAGTTTATAGATTTTTTTTTATTTCTATCAAAATAACATTGAAAATTTTATAGGGATTACTTTGAATTTGTAGATTTCTTGAGTTAGTATATTTTACTAATATTAAATTTTCAAATCAATAGCTATGGGAAATGTTGAAGGAGACTTGGGTGAATGCTAGCTTCTTTTAGACAGTTTCAGTTAGGGACAGGAGTCCAAAGAAAGAACTTGAAATGCTACCTTGCCTTGGCAGTAATGGAACTGGTATCTGATCTAGTTACATGCACAACAGCTGTAGTGGGGCTACACGTCTAGCACAACACCTAATGGGTTGGACTTTGGGTCAGACACTTTGAATCTGCAAACCCATCAGGTCTTTCCCTTAGAGACTTCAGTCTGACAAATGAGTTCATTTTTAATTTGCTATAAAGGCTTGGTCATGCTGATCTCTGCCCTCTCTCTGCCCAGTGATCTCTGAGTACATGTAAGTCTGGCTCTCCCTAACAAACTAGACAGAGGAGAACATTGTTTCTCAGCCTGTTCAATATTCTTCTAGCCTCTGCTTTATGCTTTGTGGTAACTTCTCACTTTAATTACATGTATGATTTTCCTCTGGTATCTGAGTCTGTCATGTGTGTATTTCCTTTACACGCTACATCTACCACATGGATATTTCCTCTAAACTCTGGCCCTACTACTTGCATACTTTCTTTAAACTTGGAATAACTATGAGTCTTACTCTCTTTCCTACCCATTTCTTATCCAAATTTCCTAGGCTCTGCTTTGGTGTTCTCTTTCCTATCCTTTTTTTTTTTTTTTGTCTGTTTGTTTCTTTGTTTTTGATGTAGGATCTCATTCTATCCCAGACTGTCGACTGTCCTGGAACTCTCTCTGTAGTGCCAGACTAGCCTCAAACTCACAGCCATCCTCCTACCACTGCCTTCTCCCAAGTGCTGGGATTAAAGTAATGGGCCACCATACTGAGCTACTCTCTTTCCTATTCTTTTTAAAATCATTTTTATTTATTTGAAAGCAGAGAATGACAGAGAAAGAGCTGAGAGAGAAAATGGGCAAAACAGAACCTCCAGCACTGTAAACAAACTCCAGACACATGCACCACTTTGTGCAGCTGGCTTTACATGGGTGCTCGGGAATTGAACCCAGGTTATTAAGTTTCTCAGGCTTGTACCTTAACCATTGAACGATCTCCCCAGTTCTCTTTCCTATTCTTAAACTATCACCACTTAATCTTAACTTTCTTCCATGGGCAGGCTCAAGATGGACGCTATGTCTTCATCATGAGTGCATGTTTCTTCTAAATCTCTCTACATATATCCTCTTATCATTCGTGTGCTTGTGCTTCCATGTCCTCCAGCCTCTTCCTAGCCCTATATCTAGACCTAACTTTCCCTAAAGTGAACCTCATGAACTATGGTGGTGCCTTCCACACAAGTGTTTGTTCCTATCTTCCACATACTTGAATCACTGCTTCAGACTTTTCCTAGACTCCAATTTCCATTAAATAAACCCCATAATTTGTGCTTTATTCCTAAATAAACTTAATAAGTCATAATGTATCATTCTCAAGTTCACTTTTACTAATTCTTTGTTAAAATTAAGATAGGCACACAAAATTTGGGTTCAGAAGTTTGGGACATCCCTGTTGAACCTCAAAATTCTGCATTAAAGTTTCATTTACTTTGGGGATTTTTATTTTTTGAGAAAGCATGTAATATAACCCAGACTGGCCTCGAACTTACTGTGACCTGAATGGGCATTAATTCCTCATCTTACTGCCACAACCACCCACTTGCTGAGATAATACAAGTGTACCACCATGTCTAGTTATTTGTATTCCTTTAATTTTTTATTAATATTTTAAAACTTTTAATGTATATAGTCATTTTGAACAAGAAAATACTAGACTAATACTCTCTAATACTTTATCATGTATGTTAGATATACAATAATAATTGTTTTTTAACATACCATTTATCTGCTGCTGAACTGCTTTTATGAAAGCAATGTTGGATGGTCAGTACACAAAAGTGAAGGGAAGGGAGTTGAAATGGTACTTGCAAGCTGGAGAGGCTGAGTTGCAGGCCTGTCATCTTACTGTGATCGATTTGACATATCATATAGCCCTTTGAGCCTCATGGTTCTGTCGTGTGAGTTGAAGTAGGGAGCTTATGTGTGCTCTAGGTGTTTTCTGTCTCTAAAATGGCTTCAGTTATCCCAGAGGAAAAGCCAGCAATGCACAAAGTGTAAGCTTTATTGGCAAAACTTCCTGGTTTTAGGACTTTAGGTTAAAGGAGCCTTTTATGTATTATAGCTTTCATCCACAAAATGTTCTCTTATGTTCCATGAGAAGACTGCATGACAACATGTATATTATTATGCACATATATAATAATTTTAATTATTATTTTAATCTGAATTAAGTTTTGAAAGTACCCTTAGTGGCATGTCAGAAGCAATAAAGCTATTCAGCAGCAAAGCTGTGACTTTGGTCCTTAGTGCTACCACTTCCCTTTTCTACCAGTAACACTTGCTAAACATTCTAAATACTTTTATAAAGCATTGTTTCATAAGTGACTTATTCTACAGAAGATATTAAAAATTAAAATTTAATCATCTTTATCTGTAGCAAACTGTTTACAAATTTCTGTACAAAATGACTATGTACTTCTAGTGCTGGAGTTGGAGACCATCAAGAGCTTTCTGAGTTAATTTTTTTTTTAAATATAGTTCAAGGGATAGAGATATTGATTATTGGTTAAGGCACTTGTTTTCAAAGCCTCAGGACCTAGGTTTGATTCCCACGTAATCCAGATGCACAAAGTGGCACATGCTTCTAGAGTTTGTTTGCAATGGCTAAAGACACACTCTTTGTATATCTCTGTTCTCTGTCTGTTTCCATATAGACACTTGACTTTTCTCAAAGTCATCAGTAATTCCATAGCTATAAATCTCATTAATTCTTCATGGTTTATCTATTGGGCCTGTCAATACTAGTTTATACTCTTCTGTTGTGGCTTCTTGTGGTCCTTCTGTTCTTGTTACAAAATCTCCTCCTGCACAGTCACCAACCCTCCCCTTCTTTTTTGGTCTCCAACACCATTTCCATACCACAGTCTTTGGGAAGCCTGAGGTATTTGGTCTTTAGTTTCATTATCTCTCTCTTTTTTATTTCCTTTTTTTCTTTCTTTCTTCTCTTTTCATTCATGCTTTGCTTTTTGAATCAGGATCTCAGGTAGCTTAGGCTGGCCTCAAACTCCTGATCTACGTGCCTCTACCCACCAAGTGCTCTGATTTCCATTGTGTGCTCCCTCACCCTGATTCCTGTCATCTATTTTTTTTTGTGCTCAGATTCTTGTGGATTCCGTGGTTCCTTTCTTTGCATTGGTTTTAACCCATGTCCTTAAGCCCATTCATAAAATATGTACATACATTTTCAACCCTACCTCACATTTTGGTGTCAGGCTTTATTTTCATGTTGTTTTCTGTTTATATCCACAATGTTCTTTTTTTTAAATTATTTATTTTTATTTATTTGAGAGTGACAGAGAGAGAAAGAGGCAGATAGAGATAGATCGAGAATGGACGCACCAGGGCCTCCAGCCACTGCAAACAAACTCCAGACGTGAGCGCCCCTGTGCATCTGGCTCACATGGGTCCTGGGAAGTCAAGCATCAAACCAGGGTTCTTCGGCTTCACAGACAAGTGCTTAACCACTAAGCCATCTCTCCAGCCCCCACAATGTTCTTGAAATGTTGAGTCAAACAAGTGAAATCCCTCTCAGCCCCCCTCAGCTTTTTCCTATTTCTCCTCTTACTTGAGCAGTATAATTGTCACCAATTAAGTTTCCATGCTAGAAGACAGTAATCATTCTTGAATTCTCTCTCATTGTTTACCCAAATGCAGGAAGTCATCAAATATCAAATTCTTCCCATTGTGACCCCTGTCTTTCACTCATATGGCTTTGATGCTAGCTGGCTCTTGACAGATCTCTCACTATAGTTTACTCATGGCTGTCACCTCCTTCTAGTAAAGAGAAACATTAGTGCAGTTTGTTCTTAAATCATAAAGAAGTGTAATTTTTCCCCAAATATAAGACATCAGGTTAACGCCCCCCCCCCACCAAGCCTTACACAAACAATATAGAAAGGGACTCAATATTCATGAAGATTTGGTACCTGATGAAACCTTTTTTAACTAGCTCTGTGTGAGCTTAACCAACTTATTTTTCCTGTCACAGAGAGTGGTCCCTTTTACAAGTAAGGTCATAAAGGAATCTAAGACTGGGAGAAAATATGTGGAAAAACAGCTATTATTATGATGAAACTCAGCAAGTGATACATAAGGTGTGTTCTCATATACACATGCTCAACTAATCCAGCAATAATTTCTGAATAAAATTGAGATTTTCAGCAATTTCAAATATTTATGTTCTTTTATACTTGCCTGTTCATGATATTTCCTCTGCCTGGAATAACCATTTCTATCTTGATTACTAAAGATATTTAGCTTCTTTTTTGCAAAAATTCCAGATCACATTTTGTGTGTGACTTCATGTAACCCACTTTGAGTAGCATTTGTTTTATGTTTATACAGCTTTTTCACTCTTGGAGATGATCTGCCTCATCTACTGTTACATAGATTACTTCCAATTCAATAAACATTTGCTGAGTAAATGCAATATAATCTTTTCTCTGATGCCTTTATTGTAGACTTTTGTTTAAGTTTATGCAATTATCATTTCATTTCCCCCCACAGTTAGCTTTTCTAACTTCACCATTTTGATTCCCCAGTACCCATGTAAAGCCAGATGCACAGAGTGGTGCAGGCATCTACAGTCCATTTGCCAGGTTAAGAGGCCTTGGGGTACATCCATTCCCTCTGTCTCTCTCTCCCCATTCTTGCAAATGAGTAAATACAATATTTTTAAACAGAAAATTTAATGTAAACCAAATATGTAAAGGCACTAGCTTGGAACTTGATCTTGAGCAAATTTTCAGTAATTGTCCACATCCTTACCACTGTAACTGAGATGAATACACTTAGAACACATCTATAAGAAGCGTAAACATTTAAACACACAGGAAAAAAGTGAGACAAGACTATCTGTACAAAATACATTAATAAATACAAAGACATAATCTCGCAATTTGTACATTAAAAAATGAAAAGTAACCTTGAAGCAGCATTTTGCAGCTATGGAAGTGACAGTATTTTAACAAAACAACTAACTATGGAATGGTTGGTAAACCTGGAACACTAAATAATTACTGTTGTCACCATAAATATGTAATACTTTCTTGAAATGGAATATATTTATATATTATATAAGACACATAAAGGTATGCATTTGATACATTTTATCATTATATTCTCATTAAATGATTGAGTATAAATAGAAAGTTATAAATATCAAGCTGTCCATTGTGACTTTACTTAGAACTAGAAAATTTTACTGGAAATATCCAGCATGTACAAAATTCAAATTACTAGTAATTTTGCTATGATTAGCTTGTAGAAATATAATTTGATTATTTAAAACAAAATGTGAACTACTGTATATAATCTAGCACTGTGGAAATGAAATATGTTGTAAGCCACATTTATTTATAAATAAAATTTGAAAATTTAGTAGCCATATTTTAAAAGTAAAATCACAGAGGTAAAAATTATTTTTTATTTTACAAATATAAAAATATTAGTATTCATATTATAGTGAATTACAAAAGTACCAGTAAGTATTTTTTGGGTATTTACTAAGGTTTTGATGTCTGGTATATACTTTTTACTTATGAAATGCTTTAATTTAGATTAAATATTCCCCCAATTTCAACAGCTATAAGCAAGCTGCAATTGTTTAGGACTAAACAGATAATAAGAGTATTCTTAAATTATAGTTATTTTCTTCATTGTTAAGAAGGTATATTTTGTGTTTTAGTATGCAAAAAGGAATAGGAGAATAACATTATAGCCCATTGATATATATTGAGAAATCTTCATCCATTTATCCTTTCCATGAAATAATTCTCATACCTCCAAGTAAGTCAAAACCTCACTTGTCAACTACAATGACTCAGTATATGAATTCATCCAAGTGATGTTCAGCTTCAGTCTGAACTGAGTTCACATTTTGACCTCGTTGCTATGGAGTTAATACATCATTCCAATTCAGCACTATTTTGTATGCAAAGTAGACTGAGCATTTTCACAGGGGATAACAAATAAATGACCTCCCTGGAATAAGTCAGTCTGGCATTCTACCATTTTTCACAGTTCCAACAGTCTATATTTGGTTAATCATATGAGTTAATAAAGTAAATAAAAAAGTACTAAAAACTTCATGAGAACACGATCCAGTACTGTGTCTTGCACAGAGTAGACAAAATTGTATAACTGCTGAATGTCATTGGCTTGATATTCCCATCAACTGAAGTAGAGATGAATTTGTTGAAACTACTTCCTTTGTGGGATTTAGTTTTCTCCATCTATAGCCCTGTATACATCATGAGAAGAAAAAAAAACAAAGGAATGTGGATAACAAAAGCATTGGAAGTCTTGACAGGGAGGAGACCAACATCCATTTTCTCCACACTATCTTTCTGTGATTAAACCTATATGTACAAAGAGCACAAGGATTTGTGCTTTTTGTGTTCTGTATTCCTGTTCTTTCCAGTGAGCTTTAAAAATATTTATTTATTCAGTTATTTTTAGAATTCTAGTTATTTATTTATTTATTTGCAAGGATATATATGTATACATAGAGAGAGACTAAAGAACGAAAGAAAGGAAGGAAGGAAGGAAGGAAGGAAGGAAGGAAGGAAGGAAGGAAGGAAGGAAGGAAGAAAGAAAGGAAGGAAGACAGACTGTGCCAGAGCCTCTTGCCACTGCAAATAAACTGTAGATACATGCACCACTTCGTGCACCTGGCTTTATGTGGGTACTGGGAAATTATACCTAGACCTCCAGGTTTTGCATTTAACCACTAAGCAAACTCTCAAGCCCTAAAAATATTTATTTATTAAAAGATAACACAGTAGTTTTTTTTTTTTTTATTCCATTTCTATTGAATTTCAATCTGTTTCTCCAATCAGCTTTCAAGCCTCTTGTGGTTGGGCTATTGCTAATTGTTACCCCCCACCACAAGTACACAAGTAGTCTTGCATAATGCAGTGCCTAAAAACATCTCCAAAAACATGTTAACCTGAGCTGATTTAAGCACTTAAATATGTCTCGTGTTTCTAAACACAAGCACAAAGTTAAATTATTTGGTATATGAGTAAAAATGTCCTTACACAATTGAAAGTAATTTTTACAAACTTGATCTGTCAAAAAAAAAAAGTGTCCCAAGTAGCTGGGGAGATGGCTTAGCAGTTCAAGGGGCTTTCTGCAAAGCCTTCCAACTGGAGTTCAATTCCCTAGCATTGAAAGAAATTCGGACACAAAGCAGCACATGCTTCTGTGATTCCAAAGTGTTTACAAGAATTGGAGGCCAAGCCAGGAGAATCTGAAGCTGGATTGGCACTCATTTGAGGCAGCGAAAGACCTTGTCTCTAAGAAAGTAAAAGAGCATAGCCTCATTGAGGTTGTATGCTCACTACCACATGAATGCTGTGATACACTCACGTCTGTATGCATGCACAAATACATAATATATATATATATATATATATATATATATATATATATATACCAAATTTAACAAAATATTTCAAATGAATATGTACATATTTCATTCAAACAGAAAACAATGAGAAGAGTAAAAAGGTGGAAATGAAAGTGTGTTTTAAATAAAAAAAAACCTTTCATATCACTGCAAATCTCTGAATTTTTATTACATTTGCTACATTTTATTACATTTATTAATAGTAAGTTAGATGAAACTTGGTTCTCCATCCTGTGGCCAGAAGCACACCTTTCCTGTTTTCTTCCTTTTTTTTTTTTTTTGTTCTTTTAAAGGTAGGGTCTCACTCTAGCTCAGGCTAACTGGAACTCACTCGATAGACCCAGGATGGCTTCAAACTCACAGTAATCCTCCTACCTCTGCCTTCCAAGTGCTGGGATTAAAGACATGTTCACCATGCCCTGACAGGCCTTCCTTTTCAATTTCGGTTTTACTGTCTCTTCTCACCCCAGATTTCTATTACATTAGGTCAATGTTTAAAAGAATGTTCACATCTGAGTTTAACGTAAGGCAGATTTAGACTGAAGAGGCTGCACCAATCTCTAAACAGTTCTTGGCTTGGGAGCTCCAGTCTTTGTAAATGCTCCCAGCAATGGTGGGGTGGGGGGGGCAGTATATCTTCATTTATTGGGTGCTAAAACCAGAATGGAATTACATATGCTGTATAAAACAGGAACTTCTGTCAACCCAACCCACTCATTATTTCACAGTGAAACATGTTGGTATGCTACATATATAACAACATAGCAATAATGTATGCTATTGTATATCTAGTAATTAATTTCCTAATGACTGTAAATATTTATGAGTTTTGTTTCTTGTGACGCAGTCTTCATTATTCCCAAGAGCTATTCTAATTTAGACAGATGACTAAATAGAACCACTTCATTATGCTTATTTTCCAGTTGTCTTGGGAACAATGTGGCTACTCTAGTAAGATGTTTTCATCTATAAATGAAAAGTAGAATACTTAGAAGATATTTAAGCTGTTTAAAGATCACATTTGAAGGATGATATAAACTGCTAATTGCTTGTGTCTAATATATGGTGTAATAGGCAATAGATGAAGTGATGATTGAGATATATTTCTGTACTAATGGATGTTTTAATTTTGAATCTACTGGTTTCCTATTCTGTTGTTTTAACTGTTCAGGCAGATTTTTACATTGGAGTTTATCAGATATTTCCTGCATTGCAGCTTTAGCTGCATTTTGGAGAGAGTGTCTGAGGCTGTGAAGGCCATGGTGTGTCTTCTCTAATAGAATTGTGACTGTGAAGTTGAGCTTGGTAAATAACCCAATGACTTTGTGGAGTTCCCTCATCTGAAATAGTATTAGTGATGTTGCAGAACCTCTCAAATAACAACAGAAGTAAGCTTTCACATATCAGAAATCAAATGATAATTTTTTAGGGAAAGTTACTAAGAGGGCATAAAATTCCACTGGTTTTGCTGCTTCTGAATAAAGTGGCTTCTGATCGTTACTATTATAGTTATCTCTTTTGACTAAAAACACTGCTTTAGTATTGAGCTTTGGTCTGAGTTGAGAACTTTGTTCTTTTATTTCCTCAGAAACATGATCAGTAAATTCTCAGAGGATATTGGATCTAGCTGGAGATGCCCACTGTTCGAAAGGAGAATTTTAAAAGGTTATAATTTATTAACTTGGAAATTTCAAAACACATGTGTTACCATAGCCTTGTTCCTAGGTCATTCTTTCTTTCATATTTACTTTATTCTTCCAGGTGACCTATCTAGTGTTATGAATTCTAATAGCATCTACTGTGAGCTTTCTTCAGTCTTTATTTCTCCTCTCAGCTTCAGGTTTACATAAACAAATGCCAGTGTGATTTCTCCACTTAGCTCTCAAAACAGCCATGCTCTTCTCCTCTATCCTCATATCCTTCTCCCCCATTTGTCTCATAAATAAATAAGTAGTCAGCAAATAGCATGGCAAGATTCTGTAGTTTATAAGCTATGAATTATTATTGATTCTCTTGTTTGAAGCTATCACTCCTCACTCATCAAAAAATTCATTTTGCTTTTCTCCAAAATAAATATAATTTGCATGTCTATTACTCTAGGCCAATAAACCTCCATTCATCTGAACTTATTTACCAGTATATTTAATGGCTTGTCTGTTTCTAATAGTTTCTCTATTAGCCTTTCCCTACAAAAAAAAGCCTTCAAAAATCTAATGTAACATTCTGTTCAAATATTCCAATGCTGCTCAATGCATTGAGAATGCTGTCTGAACTGTTCAGATGCTGTGTGAACACAGTGGTGTGTAGGTCCATGTAGTGGTTTGATTCCGGTGTTCCCCACAAATTTAGGTGCTCTGAATGCCAGGTTCCCAGCTGACAGAAGTTTGGGAATTAATGCCTTCTGGAGGCAGTGTATTGTTGGGGGCTGGCTTATGAATGTTATAGCCAGCTCCCCCTTGCCAGTGTTTGGCTCACTCTCCTATTGCTGTTGTCCACCTAATGTTGGCCAGGAGGTGATGTCCACCTCTGCTCATGCCATAATTTTCCCCTGCGTGTCATGGAGCTTCTCCTTGAGTCTGTAAGCCAAAATAAACCCTTTGTCCACACAAGCTGCTCTTGGTTGGGTGATTTCTGCCAGCAATGCGATCCTGACTGCAACAGTAAAGCTAGTACTAAGGAGTGGTATCATTGCTGCTAGACACCTAACTGTGGCTTTTGGCCCTTTGGAGCTGATTTTTTGGGAGGAATGTGGAAGAATTTGAAACCTTGGCCCAAGAGATGCCTTGCAGTGCTGTAAGTGCAGCTTGATGGACTATCCTTTTCAGAGTTGAAAGACCTGAATGCAGTAAGATCTATGGACTATGAGGTTTGGCTTATGAGGGTGAGAAAGAGCTTTCTTTCTTGCTTGCTATGTTCTTTTGTTTGTGTCCTGTTAACTTGTGCAGGGTTGCAATGCATAGAATGGACTGGTCTGAGCAGAGGGATATTACACAGAAAGAAATGAAACCTTTGGGCTGAAACTTCTGTCCATTCAGCTGCAAGTGTATGAGAGATTACTACAATTGAGACTGGGCTGGATGACCTGCAGTGGGACAGCAAGACAAATTAAAAAATCATTTGAAGGGGCCTGAATGCAGAAGGACAGTCCTGTTCTTCAAAGTCTGCTTTATTCCCTCCTCGATTAACAAATTGCCATACTACCTGGCATTATGGAATATAAGAAATGCAGGAAAGAGAGGGTCATTGCATTTGCAACACAGCCTTGTGTTTTGGAAATGGCATTTTGCAGTGTGAAGCAGGTTTTGCTGGATTCCCTGCATGGAGACCTGATGGAGCCTGTGACGATGAACTTTGGGTTGCAGTGGAGACCCAGTGGAGATTCTGGGAAGATGAGATGGGTGTCAAAGGAGAGCTTCCAGCCCCAGATGAAGTTTTCCAGGACTGTGAGTAGCCTAGCTGGAGGGATGGAATTGGAACTCCACAAACTTGTTGCTGTTTAGAATTATTAGACCTGGAGATTTTTCACTGACTACAGTAGTTGGACTTGGAGCCACAGAGTTTGATGTTTTCCCCATTTAAGTCTTGTATTGGTTGAATATTTTTGTAATGCCCAATTCCATCTTTTTCAGTGTGAGTGTTTGTCCTGTGACATTATGTTATTTTTAGGGGGGGGGTGGTGGTCTTATGTCTCAGTTAAAAGATCTCTGACTATGGAGATGTTGGGACATCATTTAGGATTGACAAAAACTATGGGGACTTTAAAGTTGGACAGAAGATGTAGCATTTTACCTCATGTGTGGTTATCAGTTTATGGGGGTCAGGGGTGGAATGTGGTGGTTCTATTCAACTATCCCCCATAAATTTCAGTCTAGGTTCAAAGCTGATAGAGATTTGGGAATTAATACCTCCTGGAGGTAGTGCATTATTGGGGGTGGGCTTATGGGTGTTATAGCCAGCTTACCATTGATAGTGTTTGGCACATGCTCCTGTTGCTGTTGTCCACCTAATGTTGCACCAGAGGTGATATCCACCCTCTGCTCATGCCATCATATTCCCCTGCTATCATGGAGCTTCTCCTTGAGTCTGCAAGCCAAAGAAAACCCTTTTTATTCTACAATATGCTCTTGATCAAGTGATTTCTACCAGCAATGTGAGCCTGAGTACAACAGTCCAAGAATCTGGTTGCATATGAATGAGTGTGTGTGTGTGTGTGTGTGTGTGTGTGTGTAAGTTAAGGCAAAAGGTTTCTTCTTTAATCTCTTATTTATTAATTTATTTTTCATTTTTTATTATTAGATATGGACATATTTTGTATGTAAATATCACATGTTGGTACAATCCTTTCCCTCCTCAGTGACTCTTTTCTGAAGAAGCTTTCCTCATTGGGGATGCAGGTCAACCCCATGAGGATTATGGGTCGTGCATTATGTGGGCAGAAATCAGTTATGGGGGAGAGGCAATTTCTCTGTTCAAAATGTCCCAATTTGTGGCTCTAACAATCTTTCTGCCCCTTCTTCCACAAAATTCCCTGATCCATACTGAGAACATTTTAAGTCTACTTCAGTGATGGGTACTTAGGATCATCTAGATGTCTAGTTTGGTAGGTGTTGAGTGTCCTCAATATCTTTCTCCATCACCCTTGTGCTGATATCAGCTAAGCTAAGAAAGCAGCATTCTTGCCCATTTCCCCAATTCCTCTGTGGTCTTAGGTAGTGCAGGGGTGGAGTGCACTGGGCCATTTATCTCCTCAAGTCAAGTTCCCACCAAAAATGAGAAGCAGATTCTCCAACAGATAATGAAATCAGTGCCAGTTAAATGGGATAAGCATTATTAATTTAGAGAGAATTATAAAGGTTTAGATACTTTTATAGTGTAAGGTTAGTGGGAGCTTGACAATGGAAAGCAGAATTATCTGGTTATGATTCCGACTTGTTTCTAAGTTCAAGATATGGTTTTATTTCCACTGAGTGGATCTGTTAGCCAACCCAAGAGCAATTGGTTTCCCACCATGGCTGTGGGCCACTATTGCACTTGTGTGAGCATCATGTCAGGCTGTTTGCTTCTGAGTCATGTAGACTTTGAGTTGCTTGGACAGATGTTGGCCACTTTCCCCTGGTAGCTCATGTAATGCCTTCCAGCACTAGATGGGCTAATTATCTAAGCACTGGCTTTCCTCTGGATTACAATCAGGTCTCTCCATGGTCTGTGCCCACAGTGATTGGTGTCCTCAGCAGTAGGGTCTTACCATTAACCTCTGGTGGGTAATCAAGTGCTCTGACAGAAGTTTGTCTTGTTTGTTTGGGGGGATCTAGTAGGTCTCTTTGATTAACAGCTCATTGTGGATGTAGACCACATCATGGTACAGGGAATTACAGACCAGTACCAAGTAAAAAGAAAAAATAAAAAGCCAGAGAGGAAGAGAAACAGGAAAAATTTGAGGTTAGGTTTCATCTCACTCTCTCCAGGTCCCTTAAATGTAGGTACTCCCTCTACGTTTGCTTGAGGGTTCCACCTTTTAGTCTGATTTCCAGGATGTAAGATTCATGGTACCAGTTCAATTTGTGCTCAGATTTTGGGTCCCCCCTGCCCCTTCCTTCCCCCAAACCCTCTGTGTTGTCCAAGATTCAAGATGCTATTCAGTTATGTTAACAACTTGGGCTGATCCAGGTTAGGAACTTCAGATGAGTGAGATTATGTGACAATTGTGTTTCTGTGATTGTATGAGTTCACTTAAAATGATCTGTTCCAAGTTCTACAATTTTCCTACAAATTTCAGTGTTGCATTTTTTCTTACTGCTGAGTAGAATTCCATCGTCTAATCATACCAAATGGGCACCTGGGTTGATTCCACTTTTTTCCTGTTATGAATTGAGCACCTATAAACATGGTTGAGCAAATATTTCTGAACTGAGAAGTGGAGATTTTAGGGTAAATGCCCAGGAAGGGAATAACAGGGTCTGCTGGTAACTATATTAATCCTTTTCAGGAGTCTCCAAATTGATTTCCATGGTGGTTGTATCAGATTACATTCCCACTAACAGTGAATGAGGGTTCCTAGTTCTCCACAGCCTCGTCAACATTTTTTTTTTCATTTGATTTTTTAATGTTTGCTATCCTTACTTGGGTAATGTGAAATCTCATAGTTCTTTTAATTTGCATTTCCTTAGTGGTTAGGGATGTTGAACATTTTCTTAAGTATGGGTTAGCCATTTGTTACTCTTCCTCTGAGAACTCCCTATTTAGTTCTCCGTCCCACTTATGGAGTGGATTATTTGATTTTTTATTGTTTAGTTTTTTGGGTTCTTTTTAGATTCTAGATATTAGTCTTCTGCCATGTTATAGCTGGCAAAGATTTTCTCCCATTCACTGGGTAATCTATTGGCTCTGCTTATGGTTTATTTGTCTGTGTAAAAGCTTTTTAGATTCATGAGATCCCATTGTTTGAGTACTTTTTTAATTTCCTTGGCTACTGGGGTTTTGTTCAGTAAGTGTTTTCCCAGTCCTATGTCATGGAGAGTGCTTCCTATTTTTTCTTCCAGGTTGAAGTGTTTCGGGGCTTATATTGAGGTATTTAATCCATTTGGACTTAATTTTTGTGTATGAAAAAATGAGTGGGTCTAATTTCATTTTTCTACATATGGTCATCCAACTTGTCCAATACCATTTGTTGAAGATGCTGACTTTTCTCCAGTCTACATTATTGGCACCTTTGTCAAAGATCAAGCAGCTGTAGTTGCTTGCTCTAAATCTGGGTTTTCAATTCTGTTCTACTAGTCTATGTTTCTGTTTTTATTCTAGTACATGCTGTTTTTGTCACTATGGCTTTGTAATATAGCTTTAGATCAGGGATGGTGATACCACCAGAGGTGTTTCTTTTCCTGAGGATATGTTTGGATATCTGAGGCCTTCTGCTATTCCATATGAATTTTGAGATCTATTTTTCAGTCTCAGTGAAGAATGATGGAGGTATTTTTATTGATATTACATTAAATCTGTACATTGCTTTTGGTAGAATTGCCATTTTCACAATATTAATTCTACCAATCCAGGAACATGGGAAGTCCTTCCATCTTCTTAAGTCATCGTCTATTTCTTTCTTGAGTGTTTTTATGTTTTCATTATATAGTGTTTTTTTTACATCCTTTGTTAGTTTTATTCCAAGGTATTTAATATTTTTTGTTGTTATTGAAAATGGGACAGTTTCATTGATTTCTTTCTCTGTATATTTGTCCTTTGCATATAGAAAAGCTACTGATTTTTGTGCAATGATTTTATATCCTGACATTTTGCTGAAGGAATTTATTATCATTAGAAGTTTTGGTATGAAGACCTTTGGTTCACTTATATATAGGATCATGACATCTGAAAATAGGGCTAAATTGACTTCTTCCTTTCCAATTTGTATCCCTTTCATTTCTTTCTTCTGTCTTATTGCTTGGGCTAGTACTATGTTAAAGATCAGTGGTGAGAGTGGGCACCCCTATCTTCTTCCTGATCTCAATGAGAAATCCTTGAATTTTTCTCTATTAAGAATTATTTGGGCTTTAAGAACTTTGTATATAACCTTTATTGTGTTGAGATATAAAGCCTCCATGCCTAAGTGGTGCTGTATTTTGTCAAAGGCCTTCTCTGCATCAATTGAAATGACCATATGGTTCTTATGGTTCAGTTTATTTATGTACTGAATTACACTGACTGATTTTCATATGTTTAACCATTCCTGCATCCCTGGAATGAAGCCTACTTGATCAAGGTGGATAATGATTTTGATGTGTTGTTGAATTTGGTTTGCAAGAATTTTGTTCAGGATCTTTGCATCTATGTTCATTAGAGATGTAGGCCTATAATTTTCTTTCCTTTTTGGATCTCTATTTGGTTTTGGTATTAGGGTGATGCTAGCTTCATAAGAGGAGTCAGGGAGGATTCCCTGGTCTCCAATTATGCTGAATATGAAAAATTGGTTTCAGTTCTTCTATGAAGGTTTGATAGAATTCAGCTGACAAGCCATCTGGTCTTGGACTTTTTTTTTGGGGGGGGGAATTTTGATTACCTTTTCAATCTCCATGGGTTTGATAGGTTTGTTTAGGATATTAATCTGCTCTGAGTTTAGTTTTGGCAGGTGGCATGTATCTAGGAATTCATCCATTCCTTAAAGATTATTTAATTTTGTGGACTAGAGGTTTTGGAAGAATGCCCTGATGATTCTTCCACTTTCATTCATGTCTATAGTTCTCTTTCCTTTTTCACTTCTAATTTTGTTAATTTGAGACTTCTTTTTTTTTATTGTACTGAGATCTCTGAGTCAGTTTATTCAGCTTAATTTAAGAGTATAATTTTTTCATATGCTTATTTTTTTTCTTTTTTTCTTTATTACTTAGTTTTGTATTCAGCAAATACAGTCAGTTTGGTACCATTATTAGGCTCATCCATGACCTACCCCTCCCCTTGTCCCCTCCTTGTTGAGGTATATAGGTCATGCAGTGTGGAGTTAGCCCACCGTTATGTGTAAGATATATGTCTCTGCATATCATGACCCAACATGTGGCTCTGACATTCTTTCCATCCCCTCTTCCACAAAATTTCCCTGAGCCATGTTGGGTTCATTTTTGGTCTGCTTCAGTGATGAGGTGTTGGGGGCCTCTGAGGCTCTGGCTCCCTGATTTGGTAGGAGTTGATTTTTCTCTGTGTTGTTTGTGCTTCATCACTTTGGCCAACTATTTGTCAACCTTGCTTATTTTTTTTGAAGAAAGAGCTCTTCATTTCTTTGATTTTTAAAAATTGTTTTCCTATTTTCAAATTCATTAACTTCTGCTCTAATCTTGATTATTTCTTTCTGCCTGGAGCTCTTTGGGTTGGATACTTCTTATTTTGCCAGTGCATTTAGGTGCACAGTCAGGTTTTTGAGTTGTAATCTTTCTGTCTGTGTAATGAAGGAATTTAGGACTATGAATTTCCCCTTATGACTGCCTTTATTGAGTCCTATCAGTTTTTCTAGGTTGTGTTTTCATTATCATTCAATTATTGGAATTTTACAATTACTTTTTTGACTTCTTCCATTACCCATTCATTGTTTAAAAGTGTGTTGTTTAGTCTCCAGGAGTTAGTAGCATTCTTAATGTGTCTCTTGTTGTTAACTTCTAGCTTTAAGGCATTGTGATTTGGCATGGTACAGGGAGTTACTTCAATTTTCCTGACTTTATGAAGGCATGCTTTATGGCCTAATATACAGTGAATTTTGGAGAAGATCCCATGGGCTGCTGATAATAATTCTGTATTCTGTAGAGTTGGGGTGGACAGTTCTATAGATATCCTTTAGGTCTAGCTGATCTATGATATTATTGAGCTCTATTATTTCCCTGTTGATTTCTGCTTGAATAATCTGTCTATTGAAGATAGTGGAGTATAGAAGTTTCCAACTATGATGGTGTTGGTGTTTATTTCTGTTTTATTGTTAAGTAGATTTTGTTTTATAAACTGTGTTGCCCCTGTGTTGGGGGCATACATATTTATGATTGTGATTTGCTCATGTTGGATTATTCCCTTGATGAGTAAGAAGTGGCTTTCTTTGTCCTTTTTGGTTACTTTGGATTGAAGTCTATTTTATCAAATATTCATATAGCAACACCCACTTGTTTTTGTTTTTTTTTTTAATTTCCATTTGCTTGGAATATCATTTTCCAACCTTTCGTCCTGTGGAGGTGTCTATCTTTAATGGTGAGGTGGGCTTCTTGAAGACAGCAGGTAGAAGGGTCCAGTTTTTGATCCATCTTGATAGCTTCTGACTTTTGATGGGTGAGTTAAGACCATTAATATTTAAGGTTATTACTCTGAGGTTTGAGTTAATCCCTGCCATGATGAGGTGTTTCATGGGGTTGGGTGCTTGCTTGTGTTATGTACTGTTTTGAGCCTGATCTATTTTGGTCATTGTGATCTTCTTCTTGTTGGCTCCTGAGATTGGCTGTTTCACTGTTCTATGTGGAGTATTCCCTCAAGTATTGTCTGTAGGGTTGGCTTTGGGTTCATATAATTACAGAGTTAACTTTTTTCATGGAAAGTTTTTCTTTTACCATCTGTTATGAGGGATGCTTTTGCTAGGTAAAGCAGCTTGGGTTGGAAGCCAGAGTATTTTAGACTTTGAAGTGTTCCATTCCAGGCCCTTCTGACTTTCAGGGTTTGCATTGATAAATCTCATGTTATTTTAATGGGATTGCCTTTATATTTGTGAATTGCTTCTTTCTTGTTGCTTTTAACACTCTCTCTGTGTTTTCATTGTTAAGGGTTTTAGCTATGAGGTGTCTTAGAGTTTCTTCTTTGGTCCTGCCTGTTTGGTGTTCTGGTTCTTGTATCTGGATAGTCCTGTTTTGCAAGATTCAGAATTTTTTCTTTAATAGTTTTGTTGAGTATGTTTTCTCTGCCTCTGGTCTGGACTTCCTCTCCTTCTGTTATTTCCCATGATCTGGATGTTTGGTTGTTTTGGGGTGTCCCACAGTTGCCTCATATTCTGTTCAGCTGATTTTTTGAACTTAGCAATATTTTTGGCCTCCTGATCAATTTCTTTTGTTCTATCTTCCAGGTTAGAGGTTTTGTCTTCCACATGAGTAACTCCCTTGGTGAGTGGGTCTATAGAGATTTTCATAAATTATATTTGAATTATTTGATTCTTTTGTTTTCTGTTTTGTTATTTTGTATAATGTCCATTTCTTTTTTGAGGTATGACTTCAATTTGAATTCTGATTTTCTTGATGTTTCCTGCAGTTCATTCTTCAATTTGATCAAGTCTTCATTAAGCTTAATCAACCAGTTGTTGAGGTCTTCCATTTCTTGACTTACCTTCAATTTATTCACATCTCTTTGGAGGGTTCTAACCTTCTAACCTTTTCTTCCATCAAGTAGAGCCTACTGTCAAAAGCTGAAAGCTCTATTAGACTATTCTCTTCAATTTCATTGATACGGTTGTTGGTTCTTTGATAGTTTGCTTCAAGTTCAGCGATTTTTATTTTTTAATCAGGGTCTCATTGGTTGTTGTGTTTTCATTTGGGAAATGAATTTCTATGGATTTCTCTATGATTTAACTGGAGGCTTCTGTAGTAGGATTAGGCATCCTTCATGGAGATCTCTTAGTTTTCTGACTTTTGTTGGCTTTTTTGTGTTGTTTCCTACCCATTTTATGAAGATGTTTTATTTTATTGGGGAAAAAGAAAGTTTGTGTCCTTTGGTCTGTTCAGCCTCTGACTCAGGTGAACAGGGATATTGGTATTTAGTGTCCAGTGAAGATACCAGAGAAAAAGCCCTGATTCCACAGATCACACAGAGGCCAGGTCTTACCTAGCAAGGCACAATGGAACCTACCAGGACCAGGGGACTAGGAGGAGTGAATGAACAGGGATCTGGCCTATTTTGTGCTGAGCCCTCCAGCACAAGGATCAGTGCAGGTAACCTAGACTGTGGAAGTGGGAGGAGCCCAGATATAGGGGTCTGGTCTACTCATTCCAGAGGGCCATGGTTTCCCACACACTGATGTGCAAGCAACTCAGACCTGGGATTTGGAAGGGTTCCAGAAATGGTTCTCGCACTCAATCTTTAGCCTGGCACCCATTCACACACTGACTGCAAACCCCTCCCCCCCAACACACACATACTGACTGTGCAAGGAACTCAGACCAGGGAGGATGTGGGAAGAGCCCAGATATAGGCCCGGCCTACTCACTCCACAACACTGTACCCTTCTTCTTTAACCTTTCTAGTACTCAGTTTTGGAGACAAAGATTCTTATTGAACCTGGAGCTTACCAATTCAGTCAAACTAGCTGGCCAGCAAGCCCCATGGATCCTCTTGTCCCTGCCTCCCCAGTACTGAAATTATAGGCATTTGTAGTTGCACCCAGCTTTTAGGTAGGCACTACAGATATGCAGTCAGATAAGCATTTGTTAACTATTTTATTGATGTTTTCAAACATGTGCACTGTGTATTTTGAATATAATACACTCTCATTCCCTTCAATTTTCTCCCCATGCCATCCTCACTCTGCTGAACTCCTTCTTTCTGATTAGTCCATCTTCTATTTTGATGCTATTTTTTTTTACCCATCTTTTATTGCCCATGTCAAAATGTAGATTGGCCCATGTTGTGTAGGTCTGGTGTATGTAGTGAGAGCTGCTATGGAATCATGAATGGAACAGCCACTTCATGGCCAGATGTATTTCACAGCATTCCTTCCCATCCTTTGATTCTTACATTCTTTCAACCCATCTTCTGCAAAGTTCTCTGAGACTTGGAGGGTGCAATTGAGATATCCCATATAGCAGTGAGCACTAAATAGCCACTCATTCTGAGGACTTTGACTAGTTATGAGTCACTTATAGTCACTAACATCTACAAAATGAAGCTTCTGTGTCCAAAAAAGACAATAAATATAAATATTTAAAGGGAAATTTTATGAGTTCAACACACCATTTAACCAATCAACAGTAGTATCTAACCCCTTTAGGATCTCTGAACTTCTAAGCCATAGGCTTTTCACTAGCTTTTCCATAATAAGAATGAGCTTACTTCTGCGGAATGGGTCTTAAGTCAAATTAGAGAGCAATTGTCATCCCCATAACAGCCATGCCACTGTTGGACCAGTGGGTACATCTTGCCTGGTTAGGCAGTTACATATGATGAACATTAGATCCAACACTAGCTAAGACTATTGTGAAGTGTTTTTTTTTTTTTAATATGTGCAATTCTATACAATTCTTAGATACCAAAAGACTGTTTGAGCAACTGCTAAATTTATTCTTACAGAAAATTATAAAGTTTCTATTAACCTCATTCTTTTTGTTTTAAAACCCATACTTAATAATATTTAACCAAATGAATGCTAAATTTAATTCCTGCAAAATTATTTTCATGGTTTTAAAACATTCATTATAACCTTTCACCAGGCAGGGTGGCATACACCTTTAATCCCAGCAATTGGGAGGCAGAGGTAGGCAGATATCCATGAGCTTGAGGCCACCCTGAGACTACACAGTGAATTCCAGGTCATGAGCTAGAGTGAGACGCTATCTGAAAAAGAAAAAAAGAAAGAAAGAAAAAAAAAAACTTTGGAAATGCTGGTATTTAAACAATGTAATATTTAGGAAAAGTTTAAAAGAGGAGAATTATAGACCATTTTGTCCTTTCAAGTTTATTTAAAACAAAGCAACAGTTTCATTTACTTTTCAGAAGTTCGAGTAATCTTACAAATAACTAACCAATAACAATGTAAAGTAAAATATGTGATTCATAATATCAGATAAAATAGACTTCAAACCAAAAATAATCAAAAAAGACAAAGAAGGCCACTTCCTTCTTATCAAGGGAATGATCCATCAGGAGGATATTGCAATCATAAATCTGTATGCACCAAACACAGGGGCACCACAGTTCATAAAACAAAACCTACTTGACAATAAAACAGAAATAACCACAAACACCATCATAGCTGGGGACTTCAATACACCATTATCAGAAATAGACAGATCATCCAAATAGAAACTCAATAGGGAAGTAAGAGACCTCAACAAAACCATAGATCACTTAGACCTAATGGACATCTACAGAACCTTCCATCCCAAATCCACAGATTACACATTCTTCTCAGCAGCCCATGGAACATTCTCTAAAATAGACCATATACTGGGTCACAAAGACTGCCTCCACATATTTAGGAAGATTGACATAATTCCCTGCATGATATCAGATCACAATGCTATATTGCTGGAAATCAACAACAAAAGACCCACCAAGAGTCCCAATGGCACCTGGAAACTGAACAGCACACTTTTAAACAATAAATGGATATTGGATGAAATTGCAAAATTTCTGGAATTGAACGACAATGAGAACACATTGTACCAAAACTTATGGGACACAATGAAGGCGGTCCTAGGGGAAAATTCACAGCATTCAACGCCTTCATAAAAAAGACAGAAAGGTCCCAAATCAATGACCTAACCATCCACGTAAAGGCACTGAAAAACAAGAAAAATCCAATGCAAAGAGGTCCAGAAGGAAAGAATTAATTAAAATCAGAGCAGAAATCAATGAATTGGAAACCAAGGAAACAATTAAGAAAATTGACAAAACAAAGAGCTGGTTCATTGAAAAAATAAACAAGATTGACAAACCCATGGCCATTATGATCAAGCAAAAAAAGGAGAAGCTTCTAATTAACAAAATTCAAAAGGAAAAAGGAGAGATCACAACAGACATAAGTAATTTCACCAGGACTTATTTCAAAAAACTCTACTCCACAAAACTGGATAATGTGGAGGAGATGGATAAATTCTTGGATGCATACCATCTACCAAAGCTAAACACAGAGCAGATTAATCACCTGAATCAACCCATCACACTCATGGAGATTGAAAAAGTAATAAAAAACCTCCCAAAAAAGAAGAGTCCTGGACCACATGGCTTCTCAGCTGAATTCTATCAAACTTTCATGGAAGAACTCAAACCAATCTTCCTCAAACTGTGCCACACAATTGGTGAACAGGGAAAGCTACCCAACTCCTTTTATGAAGCTAGCATCGCCCTATTTCCAAAACCAGGCAGAGATGCCACAAGAAAAGAAAACTACCGGACTACTTCCCTGATGAATTTAGATGCAAAGATCCTAAACAAAATCCTTGCAAACCGAATCCAACAACACATCAAAAGCATTATCCACCTTGACCAAGTGGGATTCACCCCAGGAACAGAGGGGTGGTTCAACATATGGAAATCTGTCAATGTAATATACCACATAAACAAGGTTAAACATAAAAACCACATGATGATTTTGATAGATGAAGAAAAGGCCTTTGACAAGATTCAACATCACTTCATGTTCAAAACATTGGAGAGAATTGGCATGGTTGGTTCATATCTTAACCTAATAAAGGCAATATATGAAGCTCTGAAGGCCCAAATAATACTTAATGGAGAGAGTCTGGAGGAATTCCCATTAAGATCAGGAACAAGACAGGTTGTCCACTCTCACCTTTGCTTTTCAGTATAGTACTGGAAGTCCTAGCTCAAGCAATAAGACAGGAGAAGGAAATAAAAGGGATACAATTTGGAAAGGAAGAACTTAAGTTAGCTTTATTCGCTGATGACATGATTATATATGTAAGAGACCCAAGTGACTCCATCCCAAAACTCCTGAAGGTGATTAACTCCTATAGCAAAGTAGCAGGATACAAAATCAATGCACAAAAATCAGTAGCATTCCTTTAAGCAAATGACAAAGATACAGAGAAAGAAATAAGGGACATAGTCCCATTTTCAATTGCAACAACAACAAAAAAATAATAAAATACCATGGAATAACGTTAACCAAGGAAGTGAAAGATCTATACAATGAAAACATAAAAACACTCAAAAAAGAAATTGAGGCCGACTTGAGGAAATGGAAAGACCTCCCATGTTCCTAGATAGGCAGAATCAATATTGTGAAGATGACAATCCTACCAAAAGCAATATAGAGATTTAATGCAATTCCAGTTGAAATCCCTTTACAGAGATAGAAAAAATGATCTCAAATTTCATGTGGAAAGGCAGAAGGCCTCGCATTTCCAAACATATCCTCAGCAAAAGAAATACCTCTGGAGGCATGACCATACCTGATCTAATGCTATATTACAAAGCCATAGTAATAAAAACAGCATGGTACTGGCATAAATACAGGAGTATAGATCAATGGAATAGACTTGAGGACCCAGACTTTGGGTCAAGCAACTATAACTACTTGATATTCGATAAAGGCCCAAACAATATAGGCTGGAAAAAAGACAGCATCTTCAAAAAATGGTGTTGGACAAAACGGATAACCATATGCAGGAAACTGAAACTTGATCCACACATTTCACCATGCACTACACTCAAGTCCAAATGGATCAAAGATCTCAATATAAGACAAGAAACACAAATACTACAGGAAGAAAATTTAGGAAGTACTTTCCATGATATAGGAATGGAAAAGGACTTCCTGAACAAAACCCCAGTAGCTCATGAACTTAAACCGTCCCTCAACCAATGGGATCACATGAAGCTTAAGAGTTTCTTTACAGACAAGCATACAATAAGCAAAGCCAATAGATTACCCAGAGAATGGGAGAAAATATTTGCGGGTTATCC
Organism: Dipus sagitta; assembly: GCA_036346955.1. Classification (NCBI taxonomy): domain Eukaryota; kingdom Metazoa; phylum Chordata; class Mammalia; order Rodentia; family Dipodidae; genus Dipus; species Dipus sagitta. The sequence continues at coordinate 75,020,517 of CM070781.1, forward strand.
AACTGATAGAGGCCTAATCTCTAGAATCTACAAAGAACTCAAAAATCTAAACAGTAAGAAGTCAAACACCCCACTCACAAAATGGCGGAAAGAGCTGAACAGGCAGTTCATAGCGGAAGAAATAGAAATGGCAAACATACACTTAAGAAAATGTTTATCACCCCTAATCATCAGAGAAATGCAAATTAAAACAACTATGAGATTCCACCTTACCCCAATAAGGATAGCAAACATCAAAAAATCAAATAAAAATAAATGCTGGCGAGTATGTGGAGAAGTAGGAACACTCATCCACTGTTGGTGGGAATGTAGGATGGTACAACCACTTTGGAAAGCAATATGGAGACTTCTGAAAAAGCTGAGTATAAAGATACCAACAGACCCAGTTATTCCCTTACTGGGCATCTACCCTAAAACCTTCAAACCACAGGCTAGAGAGATTTGCTCAACCACGTTTGTAGTGGCTCAATTTGTAATAGCCAAGAGCTGGAATCAACCCAGATGTCCCTCACTAGAAGAATGGATAACTAAGGTGTGGTATATCTACACAATGGAATTCTATACAGCAGTAAGAAAAAAATGACACAATGATATTTGAGGAGAAATGGTTGAACCTGGAGCAGATCATTGTCAGTGAACTTACCCAATCACATAGTCTCACTCATCTACACCACCTAACCTGAATCTACCCAAGATACCTTACATAACCAGCAAACATCTCCTAGACTAGACACTAGGATGTAAGGGGAGGGAGGAGAGGGCATCAAAGGGGTGGGAAACACAAATCTAGACCCAAACCGCAATGGTACCATAATTTTCTACTTACTAAAAAACAGTCCAATTGGCTGATCCTTCATCAGGCCCTTACAGGGAACACCTGAACCACAAGACACTGGAGAGGGTAAGATCAAGACTAACCTTAATCTTCTACATCTTCCCTCCCTCACTTCCCCTCTCCCTCTCTCTCTGTCTCTTATCTCTAACTCTTGTATATTAGTTATCTTTTTCCTCATTTTCTTAGTGGGAACTGACCTGTAACTCCCAGATCCAGCATGGAGCTATCATTCACAATGAGCTTTTGATCAGAGAGACCTACAAGGTTTCCAAAAAGACAGACAGATTTCTGTCAGAGTACTTGATGACCCACGAAAGGCTAGTGGTAAGACCCTACTGCTGAAGACACCTTATGTAATTGACTTGCAAATTAGAATGGCATGGCTGGAAGTTGGAAGAGTGTCAGTCCCCAGACAGTCAGCGCGTCTAGTGCCAGAAGGTGCTACATGGGCGACTGGGGGAAAATGACCAACATCTGTCCAAGCAACTCATGGTCTAACCTACTTAGCAGCAAATAATTTGTTGTGATGCCCACACAAGTGCAGTGGTGGCACACAGCCATGGTGGGGATCCAACTACTCTCAATTTGGCTAACTGATCTCCTTACTGGTATGTGACCCATAGCTGGAGCTGGGAAACAAGTCAGAACCATATCCAAACCTAAGCCCACTCTCCAATATCAAGCTACTATCAATTGTGGGCTATAAGAGGGCCTACACCTATTAAATTCTCTATATAAAAAAGTAAGGGTTATCTCATTTGTCCTGGTGCTAACTTACTCTCCGTTGGAGAATCTGCTTCTCTTTTTCAGATAGATGTAGATCCCAAGGAGAGAGCCACCCCATCATACCTCCAAAGGGCCCCGGCTGGAACTAAGAAAAATTGGGGAAAGAAGAAAGGGGGCTGTTTTCCTGATGAACCGGATACCAGCACAAGGGGGAAGGATATCAGCACAGAGAAAAATCAACTCCTACCAAATCAGAGAGCAAGAGCCTCAGAGGCCCCAACACCTCATTACTGAAGCAGACCAAAAATGAACCCAACAAGGCTCAGGGAAATCTTGCGGAAGAAGGGGCGGAAAGAGTGTCAGAGCCACATGTTGGGTCATGATATGCAGAGACATTTATCTTATCCATAACTGTGGGCTAACTCCACAATGCATGGCCCGTATACCTCAACAAGGAAGGGCGAAGGGGAGGGGGTAGGTCACGGATGAGCCTAATAATGGTACCAAACTGACTGTATTTGCTAATACAAAACTAACTAATGAAGAAAAGAAAATTATAAAACAATAACTATTTGATAAAAGTAATGACAAAACTTAAAAAAGCAAAAAGTAAAATAAATTTTTATTATTTGGTATATAAATGGAATTCATAATGAATAAATTTTCCTCTTATGCCAAACTGGGCATCAATATCTAGCTTATGTTTTCTCTAATAATTCAGAAGGCCTTTTATTCAGTTCTGAGTATTTGCTAAGTCATGTCATTAGTGACAATATGGTCTGAGAACTGTGCTGCTAGGAGATCTTGTTATGTGAGCACAATAGACCCCATTAACACAAATAAAGCTGGCTATGGTCTCCCTGAACAATAAAAAACAAAAAACAAAAAAAAATTCTTATTTATCCACTGTAGAATAGTTCTTTAAGGGTGTGTTTTTTCAAATGTAACTTTCAGAAATAGAATTTTCCAATATGAATGCAGTGCTTTGAAATTTTATCATATATTTATTTACAATTTAATTTGAAGGTAACTTAAAGAGGAAACATATTACATTTTTAAAAGTTTGCCATCTATAATGTATTGCCATTCCCAAATGAGAAAGCAGTGTATGTCAGGATCTTTTTCTTTTAAAACCTGTGTAAAGAATCACTGTTATATTATTAAATCCCATATCTGGAAGCAGTGCAAATGTCAGCTCATTTTAGAAAGCCAAAGGGTGCCCTTGGGAATGCCATGGCAGCAGGAGACAGAGCATGCGGCCAAACAATCAGGGCGGGCCTGGGAAGCACGCCGGAAGCACAGTACCCTGGCAGATAGCTCACACTTATTTTACTGTGTGTTCATTACTGGCCTTTCCACTGACAAAATTAAAAGATCTATTGACTGTTTACACAGCAAAATGGAGCCCAGAGTATTTCCCTATGTTGATGTCAGCAGTATATGCTTGAAGGTTCTAACAATCACAAAACAAGATTTCTCAAGCCAACCACTTGGGAAAAAAATGTTTTAATAAGGTATAGTAAGCCAGGAATGGTGGCTTATGTCTGTAATCTCAAACACACAAAATGACGAGGAAGGAAGATCATGAGTTTGAGGCTAGCCAGACCTACTTAACAAGAAATTTCCAAAAAAAAATAATAATAAATAAAACCAACAGAAGAAATGAACACATACACACACACACACACACACACACACACACACACACACACATCCCAACAATAAAAAAGGGTATATTAGAACTCATTTAGACATGAAAATATGAGAATATAATTTAGAGAGTAAAGACACCAAATATATTCTATGTATACCAACTGAACTTAGATAGCCTCATTAATCATATCCATAAAAAGTCATAAGAAAACTAAATTTGTCCTATGTTTGAATGCTTTTTAACCAAGGAAAGTGTCTGGACAAGTGATTTATCTTAAATTTAGTTCTTTTTAATTAGTAATGTTCTCCAAATCCTGCCTATCTGCAGACTAATATCATAGCATTGAGAAAGCCAAAAATTAATACTATACTTATCATCACCAAATCCATGATAATTGTTATCCTCAATTTTAATATAAGTCCCAGAAGTTTCCAAAATTTCTTCATGCATACAGATCTGGAATTTATATCTACAACATTACAAGACAGAAATCAGAATTAAATGCCAACAATTAGTGTCCATAATTTTAATTATTTTAAGTTTCTACTTGTAGCTCCAAATTTTTCTAAATAGCTATTTTGAAAGAGAAGTTACAGAATGCAAGTAAATTAAATGACTATGTACTTGTAGGATATGTCACGACCAAGTTAAATCACAGAAAAAATCTTTGGGCACTCATGAATAAATTGTTGCTTATTAAAATTTAGTCCTCCAAGTTACATCCTAAGGACATACTTAATCTAAATGAAAACTCAGTTTCTAGTACTGATAGGTAATAGTACTGACAAACAAATAATTACATGATGCTACTTCTGCAGGTTCACGATCTGGTTATTATGTGGTCAATAATAACTTCATTCCCCACATAAGTTAGAGGAGAAATGTTAACAAATATTTTATGTAGGTTATTTGTTCATCCATCTTTTCTATTAGACTTTTGTATTAAACTAGTATTTCTCTAAGTTTTAATTTCTTGGTTTGTTGCTGCTGAGAGGAATTTATTGGAAAACAAAAGTATAAGCAATTAAGTAATTAGTTGTTCATATATAACATAATACGTGTGATAAAAAAAGTATTAAGACGGTGCTAAAGCTGCATATAACCAATAGCATTACCCTTAAGACTATTTTCTCCATCCATTTCATGTACATATCTATATTTCCCCATATTCCTTATGATCCTCACTTAAGCAGAGGCTTCTCAATTTGAAAACTACCAGTCCTTGTACAAGCCAGGCATAAATTGCTGGGATACATAGTTGCTAGCATGGGCACCACTATGAATTTCTATTATCTAAGGTTAATAGTAGCTAGAGGTCTGAGCTGTGTCTGACAACATTTCCTCTTTTTCTAGCATGTAATGTCATGCTTTATGAAATAGATAAGAGAAAGAAACCAGTGTTGCAACTTTTATTGAGTAATCACATGCTCTTTTTCTTTTTACAAAATGTTTTCTCTTGTACATAAGTAGTTAACATCATTTTGAAAACTGGAAATCAAACTACAAAGGTTTACCAAACTGAGATTATTTTGAAATAAATTGAATCAATTTAAAAATTTTTGAATAATTATAATTTCTTAATATTAAACAAATACAAGGATAACCTAGTGCCACTTAAGCAAACCAGGAGCTAAGGTCACCCTAGGTATGTGTGACTGGCCTGTTACCTGATGGAGGGAAGCCAGGGACTGTGTTGAATATGAGCATGAGTTCAACTTGGAGATCATGTTTAGATTCTGATCCGTCCAGGAGGAAATACTAGTATATTCTTGAGAATATGAGTTTAGGGCTCAAGGGGATGTTAAAAGCAATGCAATACAAATTCCGAAATTTTCAGCATGTAGGTAGTATTTGAAACCATTACCAGTGCCTGGGTGAAGGAGATCAACACAGAGAATAATCAACTCCTACCAAATCAGATATCCAGAGACACTGAGGCTCCCAACACCTCATCACTGAAGCAGACCAAAAATGAACCCAACATGGCTCAGGGAAATTTTGTGGAAGAGGGGGCAGAAAGAATGACAGAGCCACACTTTGGGTCATGATACGCACAGACATTTCTCCTACCCATAACTGTGGGCTAACTCCACAATGCATGACCCATATACCTCAACAAGGAGGGGCCAGGGCAAAGGGTAGAACATGGATGAGCCTAACAATGGGACCAGCCTGATAGTATTCACTGAGTACAAAACTAATTAACAAAAAATAAATATACAAAAATAGAAATAAAAAGAAAGAAAAAAATGATTGAACTAGAAAAACCCTTTCAGCACTAATATTTGATGCAGATTTAATTGCCATTCCAGTGATTGGACATTGATAACAAAGAAATGAGCAGTGCATTATTTTAGTACCCAAGGACTTGTGTTTCAATTTCAACAGTTGATATTACAAACCTGGTGGCTTAGAACAACAGAAACTTATTTCTTGCAGCTTTGGATTCAGGGAGATCAGAACATGTATACACTGCTGGGTGGTGTCAGCGATACCTCATTGGCTTTAGAGGATCTAGGAGCACATTTGTTCCTTGCTTCTTTTAGCTTCTGAAGCTGTCAATATTCTTTGGCTCACAGCTATGTAACTCCAGCCTCACCTTCTGCCTCTCCTTTGTTTTGAGGGGATGATAGGGTCTCACTCTGGCCCTGGCTGATGTGGAACTCACTCTGTAGTCTCAGGCTGTCCTCCAACTTATGTCGGTCCTCTGATATCAGCCTCAAGCATGCTGGGATCAGAGGTATGAGCCAACATACAGGCTTAGCTTTAATTTCTGCTCTAAAGATGGTTGTAATTACACTTAGAGCTCATCCTGATAATCTAGAACACTGTTTCCATCCCTAGAGCTTTGATTTAATCCTTTGTAATAGTTCTATGTTGCTGTGTAAAGCATTCCTGAATCCAGGCATTAGGATATGGATGTCTGTCTATGCAGGAACTGTTGTCAAGCTACTATGAATACAATGATACTTATCAACAGCATGACCACTTTTCATCCTACTTGTAGCTCTGTGTCTGAATTTTAGGCATAGAAAGCCATCACTTTTTTATTATTTATTTTTTAGAGAGAGAGAGAGAAAGTTTTGTATGCCAGAGCCTCAGTCACTGTAATCAAATTCCAGACGCTTATGCCACCTAGTTGGCATGTGTGACCTTGCACTTGCCTCACTCGTATGTGCTTGGCAAACATGGGATCCAAAAAGTTAAACATGGGTCCTTAGGATTTGCAGGCAAGCGCCTTAAGTGCTAAGCCATTTCTCTAGCCCATCAATTAATATCAAGGATTGTTCTCTGCAATAAAGCAGCCAGCAATCTCAATATAGCTAGTAAGAATTAAGATATAATCTGAGTACAAAATGCAGCATATCTAGAAGGCTGGAGGGATTGAAAAAATATAGAATCCTTCATCTTTTGTTGATTATGACTATAAATATTTTGGATATGTTATATTTAATAAATATGATTGAGGTTACTGTTTATCAATGCTGCTACTAGAATGTTTAAAGTTCCATGCTGTTCACCTTGTTTCTCTTGCCAAGCATTCCTATGTAATATGGATGAGGCTTCATCTTATAGAGAAGTCACTTTAATACCAATAAATAATTGAAATTTCTGAAAGTTGCACACCAAAGTAATTAAATACTTCATTTCATTATTCTAAGGCTGTACTCTAGTATTTCATGTTCATTCAGAGAACATACTACTGCTTTGCTCTGTTTTTCAGCAACAAACCTGCAGGTCCTCCTGTGCAGTCAATCAAGAACCATCTGTGCTCTTTCTGCCCTCTAATGAGTCTTGATCTGGAGCATGACAACAGCAAGAACCAGGGGTGCTCATCTTTGCTGTGTGGATCAAACATCACACAAACACAATTTGGGGGGTGAGTGGCAATCTTTCAGAACAGAGAAAATATGTTAATTTGGAGGATTTTACACTGTGTTTTAAAGTGCTGAAGATGGTGAGGAAATAAGGAAGAATAATTATGTTGGAGAGTAACTGAGGAGAACTTGAGGGAAAGGAAGAGACTTCCAGAAAAGGAGATCTGAGATTTCATAAAAGACTTAAGTGTAGTTTTGAGGGAAATCTTGGGTAGGCCAATTTGTAGAGAGAAGAAAAGGTCACTGATATTTCTGAAGCTGGTACTGTTTACCTATGTCCGTATATTATACGCAAATGGATGCCATACCATTCCTTTCCTACAAACAAACATTTGAGCTGAAAAATAAAATCATTTGCCCAAAGTTACACAACTAGAAGGTATAAAAGGTAAAATGAGTGTTTATTGGTTATGAGAAGATATGAGTCCTAAGTTAAGATTAAAAAAGGAGAAGTAGGGATAGAAAATTAACAAATGACTTGGGATAATATTAGAAAATTATGACAACTTCAGTGATGGACACATGTGATATGAGTGTAGAGGGTGAGGATGCAGGCTAGGCATGTGTTTTTCCTTGGAATCAAGTGAGAGAACACTATCACGTTGAAAGTCTGAACTAGCCAAGGTTTTTAAACTTTACCAGTTATATAAATTTTATACGTATGACACTACAGCCAATAAAACTGCATTGTTATATTTTATTGACACCCTCCATACATAGGTATCCTGGTCACAATACATTTCCATCACCTCCTTTGTCCTCTTAATTCTTATATCCACGTTTAAGTGTAAACCCTCTTATTTCCAACTATTCCCTCTTCTATTTTATGTCTTTATATTTATTTGTTTATTTACTTATTTTGCTCTCCTCCATCATTCATAATGACATTTTAATGGGCCCAATATTCAGCTGTTATGAAGGTAACAACATCCACTGTAAGTTCATGAGTGAATCAGCCACTCTGCCCCTGGAAGAAAGCATTCCAAAGCAATCCTTCTTAGCCCTTAGCTCTTACATGCTTACTGCTATTTCTGCAATGGTCCTTTGCACAGTGAGGTTGTGATAGAGATGTCTCATTTTGTGCTGAACACACAATTGTCACTTCTTCTCAGTACTTAGGCAAGTTATCTGTCTCCCCAGAAGTCAATGCCATCTGAAAAGAGAAGCTTCTCTAACAAAAAGTGATACACTAATATATGGGTATAAATATAGATATTTGTAAAGGAATTTGGTGGTCACAAATATGTCCATTTAGCCAAACAATAGTAGTAGCTTCCTCCCTTGAGCTTACTATATCAACCATAGGCTTTTGACCTTTTTTTTCAGTATCAGGCATGAATTTCTTCCCATTAAGTAGGACTCAAATTCAATCAAAGGGCCCTTGTTGACTTCCAGTTGTAGTCAGCTTAGCATTCCTGACAGAAAACACTGCACCAAGATCAGCTTATGGATGTAAAGGGTTTATTTTGGCTTACAGACTCAAGGAAAATTCCATGATGGCAAGATAAAATGATGGCATGAGTCAAAGGTCAACATCAGATAGGCAACAACAGAGGAGTGTGCCAAACACTGGCAAAGAGGAGCTGGCTATAATACCCATAAGCCTGCCCCCAACAATGCACCGCTTTCAGGAGGGCCCAATTCCCAAATTGTCACCAGTATGCTTTGGTTAACTAAATCTAAGTAATATGAGGAATGTCCTCTAACCAGATTTCACAGATAAATTCTTAACACAGTGGCCTTTCAGTTGCATTTTTATGGAGAATGAATGAATTAATAAACAACATGAAATAGACATCTTTGAGAATAATATTGAGTTAAGATTCACACAACACTCAAGTTTTTCTGAGTGACAATATTTGATCATTTCTAAATTTAGAGAGCTAGATTATTGAAATATCATTCTCTACTACTTAAGTCTTTGTAGAGATTTTTATGTAAAAATGTGATGAAATAAGAATTACAAACATGACTTAGATTCATGAGTATGATGAAATTTTAACAGAAGAATAGTAGACTTTATAAGTAAAGTAAATTTACTTGTTTCTAAAGAGGAAAGACAAAAAAAGAGCATAGGTAAAATGGGAGAGAGTTTGTCCAGTTTAATTGTGTTTCTGACTTTCAGGAGTGAACTGCAAGTAGCCAGCAACCACCTTGACTTCTACTTTTGTGCTACTGCTTCTCAACCTCCCTGATGACCAGTGGTAAAGGACCACCCTGGTAGCCTTAAGTCAGAACAAGGGTTACTTCAGCAACATATTCAATTGGAAGAATAAGTTGTCGGAAAAAGTTCCTTTGGCAACACTGTTTCCTTGTTGAAGAAGCTCTAAGAAAGCATTGCTTGATGTTTTACAATTGCCACAGAAGACTAACAAGCCACCACATTAAAACAAATGTACTTATTCAATGTTATAAAGCAGAATTTTACTATTAATTGCATTCTCAGGATTAATCTATCAGTAATGTGCTGTTTTAGCTTACTTACATGAAAGCCATACTTCTTATACCAATACTATAGGGATTTGGGCTTTTTTTTTCTAATCAATGAAAAGTTTTACAATCAAGTATGGATTCCTTGGCTGAAATATTATCTAATATTTTTTCCTATAAGACACTGGCAATTTATTATGGGGCTTCTATTAATGTACAAAAAGAAATACTAAGACATTTGGCTATTTCCTCTATTGATCTAGTCATGTAATATGACTAAGCACAGTTTGTCTTATTAACTTTATTCCATTAGTATTTTCCTGTTGAGATGCAGAATTTCATTTATGCTAGTGTGCTTATATTTCTAAACCTGAATCAGAAACAATGACAATTTCTGCCTATATACATATAAAGTTTGCAATTGCCAACCTGCTAGAGATATTTTAGATAAAACTTACTTTTCCTCAATTTATTCCTCAAATATTAAAACATTGTCATCTATAAGTGTCCTCATTATGTGAAACATTGTTCTAAATATGAGACAGGTAGATGAGACCAAGGCAGGGTATCTGCGTTCATGGATCTTTCATACCAGAATGAGTTTGTAGATTTTTGGCACAAAAATAAATAAATAAGTAATTAAATAAATGAATGAATAATATAACCACATGGTTTGCTGTTCGGCATACATATAGGACCTAAATTAGGAATAAAGAGAAAGGATTGTTAGCTTTATTTTGGGGATTAAGGAAAGCTTCACAGAGTGCATGATTTTGTCTTGAGATATCAGACACTTCCCAGGGAGATGGGACAGTATTTTGAATAGCACTGTGAGGAGTTAGCACTGCACACAGAAGAATGTGAATGGACAGAGCTAAGACACCAAGTCACAGGGTATATTTAGAGAAGTGGAAGTGCTTTGGCTGGACAGCAGGTAAAGTATGTGAGTACTCAAAGTGAAAATTGTGGCTGGAGTGGGAGGGAGGGTTCAGGTGAAAGTAAACTTCATATAACAAGGTAGATGTTTAGAATTAGCATAAGAGATAGATGATTTTATTCATGAAAATGCAATAAGTATATGCAAAGCCCAGAAAAGACTGTTGTAGAACTCTAGAGCTTGTGTGGCATAAAGGAAAGTTGTGAGTTTAGAGATCTATGACAGGAGTCAAATTCCTGTCAAGTCTGGGTGCTTGAGACACCTGTGTCTCTGTCTTTTTTCCATTTAACACTTGCTTGTAAGAAAATGGCATATGTCCCTTGTTCTTTATGTTTCTTTGAACTAGAAATGTCTGTTTCTTATATTAGAAAAGCCCTTGTTTTCATTTTTGAGACTATTCATATACTTATCAATTTGAAGCACTTTCTCTGGTGTGTTATGAAGGAGAATGAGCACATTTCAATTTGATCATGTGAATGTTTAAACAAACTCACTTGTCATTCTCATTACTTATATCCATATTTTATCAAATGAAATCAGCATCAAATTTTGTTTTGTTAAAAACCTTAACTGCAGGAAATTTAACTTACTTCTTCATAATAATTCCCCTTTCCTAGGTAATGATAAATTATCTTTGCTTTTCCTTGAGGTATATTGTTTCAGGTATTATGCTTATATTCATAATTCTTATGACTTTTTTATTTTGTTGGGTACAGTGGCTTATGCCTTTAATCCTAGTACTCGGGAGGCAGAGGTAGGAGGATTGCTGTGAGTTCAAGGCCACCCTAAGACTACATAGTAAATTCCAAGTCAGCATGAGCCACAGCAAGACCCTACCTCGCAAAACAAATTTTTGACTTTTAAGTTAAAATTATTTATTGATGCACTGGCATGATGGCTAAGAACTTGTTTCTTTAGTACTAGCATGATGTCTTTCCTTTCTACCACATTCTTCTGATGTTTATAAAATTAGTACACTTTTCTCAAGGTAACTGCCAGTTAGATCACTTTAATTCTAAGAAGTCTGCTGTAAGTACATTTCTTTTTATATATTCTTTCTTTTCATCATTTTCATTTTCTTTAAATATATGATTAATTTTTGAAAATGTTTATTCAGATCACCTGTGCATTTGTGTCTGGATTTTCCATAAACCCATTTCTTCTTGCTTGTATCTGTCAACTGTTTTGGCTACACTATCATTGTGGCTCATTGCTTCTTCTTCCTCCCTAATAGTCCCATTATTTCCTAGATCCCATATCTTTACTTGACTGATTGATTATCTAATTAATGCTTTTATTTTCCTGGTTCTTATCTATCTGTACATATCTAGATAAATGTTTAATACTTCCATGGATTCAGTATATCTGGTTGTATTTTAAGTTATTGTTTATATCTTTCAGTAAATAATGATTTCACCTTAAAATTAAGTTTTAGTTGGATATTTAGAATATTTTTACTCTCAGTTTCAGTAATTTTTTGAGTCAAAAGGCTAATGACAAATCTGAAAACAGTCTGAATCATGGTGACCTACTTTTCTCCAACAGTCTTGAGGCTCTTCTCATTTCTGGTGTTCTGAATCATAATGGCACACCTTGATGTGTACGGACACTTTAAAGACAAATGAAGTTCCTGCACAGTTTATCCTGTCCTATCTTTGGTAATGTCCTTCAATTTCCATCTTCTATTCAGTTCAGAGCTTCACTTAGTCAGATGTTGGGCTTCCTGGATCAGACCTCTAGATTTCCCTACCTTTTTATCTTTCCGTCATTTCATGAATCTTATATTATGAGATAGGTAATACATACAGAGATCATGCAGATCATGCAGATGTAATCATTTAATGGATATTCTTGTACTAATCACCCAGGAAAGAAACAGGACATTGCATATACCTTAAACAATTTGATTTGATGCTTCACTTAAGAGTTTTAAACATTGTAGGTCAAAGTTAAGTAAACAAACTTACATCTTAGCTTGAGTGACCTTTTTATTTTATTTTTTTCTTTGTTGGATGTTGAATTGGTATTTCAGTTGCCATCCCATTGGTGGGACAAACATCTGTCCAGAAGTAGTTTATGGGACAAAAGAGTTTATTTCAGGCTTAAAGATTCCAGGGGAAATTTAACATACCAGAGGAAGCTGGCTTACTTCATCATACATCCACAGTAGTGAGAGGGAAATCACCCAGAGTTCAATCTGGCTTAAAACACACCTTAGGGATAGAATCAAGCTCTTTCTCCAGTGACACATCTCCTCCAGCAGGTCTCTGCATGCTGGAGATTAAATAGAAAGCTTTATCAAAAATACCTGACATGGGCTGGAGAAATGGCTTTGTGGTTAAAGGCATTTGCTTGCAAAGTGTGACAGTCTGCATTCAACTTCCCAGTACCCACTTAAAACCAGATGCACAAAGAGTTGTATGCATCTGAAGTTCATTTGCAGCAAGAGGCCCTGGTATGTCCATTCTCTCTCTCTCTCCCTCTCTCTCTCTCTCTTCTTGCAAGTAAATACATAAAAATAAAAGAATATCTAAGTCTATGGGTCTATTTACATCAAAACCAACATAATTACAAATATATTTTTATTTGCTATACATGATTACTTTTCTAATAATAAAAAATACTGCATTCAATAAATAAGTATAATGTGTCCTTTTACTATGCTGACCTTTGGTTTAGTAAACATTCATAAGAAGCTTAATTCAAAGTCATGACTGAATTATTGATCTCTTTCCTTTTTTTTCATACTGTGTTTTGCATATGTTTGAAAACAAACTGAGGAGTGTTCTCTTGTAACCTATTATCTGATAGTGTTAAAGCAGCATTGTGCAGTGACTTCAAACTATATTATCTTATTTAAACTGGGACTACATTTTCTAGACTTCCTCTCCTGTTACTTAAAAGGCCCAAGAGAACCATGTGTGGCTTTCACAAAGAAACAGGGACAGCAGCCATTATGCTCTAAAGGTGGTTGTAGGGCACCAGCTACCATTATAGCTATTCTCTGAAGGTGGCTGCAGGGAACCTGATACCATTACAGTTATGCTCTAACAGAGGCTGCAGGGCACTTGATACAATTATAGTTATGCTCTGAAGGTGGCTGTGGGGCATCAAATACCGTCAGAATTATGCATTAAATGTGGCTGTTGGCCACAGGTGCCATTACAGTTATGTTCTGAAGGTGGCTGCAGGACATTAGATATTACCTTTTTTCACAAATTTTGGCCAGTTCACTTGCTAACATCTTGGGGCCCCAGGTCTTTCAGCTTCTGAATGACAGTCTCCTTAAGATTCTCAATCTTCATATGTAGAATTTAGAGTGGGGAGAGATGAACCTCACTTCCTGAGTATCTTGTCTCTCAGTCTGTCCTCATGGATTGGATTCTAATTGATCTTTGCTCTGCTCTACTTTGGGACCAGATGCGATCTTCCCAATGTCACTCATTCAGATATGTCCTGTAAGATTCAGTAGTAATAAATCTCCATTGATTTTTCTGCATATTCTTCTTTGAATTATTTAGTTATCTTCTTGTTTTAGATTTACATATTATTGCCAAGTAACTCAGTAAGATTTACTTTATTTAAACAGTCATTCTTGTGGATAATCTGGCATAAAAAAGAACTATAGATCAATGAAGTCAGCATAGTTTAAATGGGATGAAAATTAGATGTATGCAACCCCTCTTTTAGGCAAGGACTAGTGAGAGCTTGAAACTGGAGAGCATAATCTTTATCTCCATAAGATTCTGATCTGGTTCCCAATTCCAGACATGGGTTCCTTTACAATGAGCAGATCTCTTAGCTGATCAGAAAGCTATTGGTTACCCACCAAGGCTGTGTGCCACTATTGCACTGACATGTACATTCTATCAAGATGTTTGCTTCTGAGTAGCTTAGGCCTCTGGTTGCTCAGATCATTGTTGGCCACTTTCTCCCAGTAGCTCATGTAGCCCTTTCCAGCATTAAATATGCTCACTTTCTGGGCACTGGCTGTCATCCAGGTTCTAGCCAGGTCTCTCCATGCTCTGTGTGGGTATATGGTGTCCTAAGCAATAAGGTCTTAGCTTTTGCCTCACATGGGTAATCAAGTGCTTCGACAGAAACCTGTGTTATTTCGGGGACATATTAAGTCTCTCTGATCAACAGGTCATTGTGGGCAGCAACCACTTTCTGGTACTAGGAGTTACAAGCCAGAGACATTTTTTTTTTTTTAAGTTTAGGCTTTATCCTACCCTCTCCAGAGCCCATCTTTTCAGGTACTCCCCACTTACTCCTGTTGTGGGTTATATCTTTTAGTCTGTCTCCAAGGATAAATGTTTCTATGGTACCAGTTCATTTGGGATTTACTTCTGTGTTTGTTTTCCCCACCTTTCCCTTCCTCTCCCCCAAACACATGTATCGCTATTGTAGGTACCTTGAGTTGCATATCAGGTATGTCAGCAACTCGAGCTGGTCCAGATTAGAAACTGCAGATAAGTGAGACCATGCAGCATTTGTCTTCTTTAATTGTGTGAGTTGACTGAGTATTATCTGTTCCAAGTCTGTCCATTTTTTTTTTACAAATTTCATCGTATTATTTTATATTTTTTTTACTCCTAAGTAGAATTGCATTGTATAAATGTACAACTTTGTTATTCATTTTTCTAATGATGGGCACCTGGGTTCGTTCCAGTTTTTAGGTATAATGAATTGAGCAAAAACATGGTTGAGCAAATATCTCTGTAGTGAAGCATGGAACATTTAGGTTAAATGCCCAATAAGTGAATAACTGGATCTGTTAGTAGCTATATGTTCACACATTACAGGAATCTTCATATTGATTTTCATAGTGGTTATACAAGTTTACATTCCCACCAACAGTGGATGAAGGTTCTTCTTTCCCCCACATCCTCACAAACATGTATTGTTGTTAGATATTTTAATGATTGCCATCTTTACTGGAGTAAGGTAGAAACTGGTAGCTGTTTTAATTTGCATTTCCCTAATTGTTAGGGATGCTAAACATTTTTTTTGTTTTGTTTTGTTTTTCAAGGTAGGGTCCCACTCTAGCCCATGCTGACCTGGAATTCACTATGGAGTCTCAGGGTGGCCTCGACTCATGGCAATCCTCCTACCTCTGCCTCCCAAGTGCTGGGATTAAAGGCGTGTGCCACCACGCCCGACTGAACATTTTCTTAAGTGTGTGTTAGCCATTTGTAATTCTTCCTCTGAGAACTCCCTATTCAGTTCTCTGCCCCACTTTTGGAGTGGGTTGTTAGGTTTTTTTTTTTTTTTTATTGTTTAGTTTTTGGAGGTCTTTGTAGATTCTAAATATTAGGCTTCTGTTGGTGGTATAGCTGGTAAGGATTTTCTCCCACTCAGTGGGCAGTCTACTGGCTCTGCTTATGGTATGTTTGCCTATGTAAAAGCTCTTTAGCTTCATGAGATCCCATTGGTTGAGTGGTTGTTTAATATCCTGGGCTATTGGGGTTTTATTCAGGAATCTTTCCCCACTCCTGTGTTGTAGAGAGTTCCTCCTATTTTTTTTCAAGTATGCGAAAAGTTTCAGGACTTATATTGGGGTCTTTAATCCATTTGGACTTGATTTTTGTGTATAGTGAGATAAGTGGGTCTATTTTCATTTTTCTACATATGGTCATCCAATTTGTCCAGCACCATTTGTTGAAGATGCTATCTTTTCTTCAGTCTACTTTATTGGCACCTTTGTCAAAGATCAAGTTGTTGTAGTTACTTGACCTATGTCTTCATTTCTGTTCCATTAGTCTTCAATTCTGTTCCATTGATCTTCTATAGTTCTTTATTTATGCCAGTATCATGCTGGCGGTTTTTTTTTTTTTTTCCTGAGGATATGTTTGGATATCTGAGGGCTACTGCTATCCCATGCTGAATGCTGAGATTATTTTTCTATCTCTGTGAAAAATGATGCTGGAAATTTCATTGGTATTGCATTAAGTCTGTATATTGCTTTTGGCAGAACTACCATTTTCACAATATTAATTCATTGGGTTCCAATTTCCCACCTTCCCCAGATGGGCTGCCTGTAACAACATACATCCTTCAGCAAGGCTCCACCTCCCAAAGTGCCATCAGCTGGGGACAAAGAATTTGAACATATGAGTTTATGAGGGACACCTAATAACACCACAAACCATGACTGGTGCACGGTGGAATTACTGGCTTCTGATATGTTGGTAAAATATTTCTTTAATATCTTTGGGCCATGCCTTCATTATAAGAAGAAATTTATAGCTGGAGAGATGGTTTAGAGGTTAAGGCACTTGCCTGCAAAACCTAAACCAGAACCCATGTAAAACCAGATAGATGCACATGGTGGTGCATACTTTGAAGTTTGCTTGCAATGGTTAGAGGGCCTGGCCTGCCCATTCTCCCCCCCCCCCCGCCACCCTCTCTTTCTATATCTCATAAATGAATAAGTAGAAATAAAGTATTAAAAAATGACATTTAGCTGGTTATGTTTTCATATGGTTATTTTATCTAGAATTTTAATTTCTATTCAATTATGTGTTTTCCAAAGGAAGTGCTTATTTTCTCTAATTCCTTAAATGTATTGTTAGGAACTCTGTTTTACTCCATTTTGTGTGTGTGGTGTCAATTATCCACAACATCTGTGGTTCTGTCCTCTTAGATATCTCTAGTTTTGCCCTCAGGAGCACTGTCAGGGATTTACTTGCCTTGATTCTTCTACAGGAGCCATATTATATCATTGATGATTGCTTCATTTCTGTTTTTATTTTACTGATTCCTATTCTGGGCTGTTTTTCTGTCTGTTCTCTTGAGGGATGTCTCCTTAAGTTGAAAGTTTACTAATGTCAAAGTGTCTTAAAAATAATATTTAAGAAAATTAAATTTACATTTTATGATAGAAATCATAATGAAAATTATTTAAATGTAATTTATATAGAATAAAATGTATTCAACTTAAGTTTAAGTTTTAGTATCTCTTTTTTAATTTTTTTTGCTCATTTTTATTTATTTATTTGAGAGAGAAAGAGGCAGATAGAGACAGAGAGAGAGAGAGAGAGGGAGAGAGAGAGAATGGGCACGCCAGGGTTTCTAGCCACTGCAAACGAACTCCAGACGTGTGCACCCCCTTGTACATCTGGCTAACATGGGTCTTGGAGAATCAAGCCTCGAACCAGGGTCCTTAGACTTCACAGGCAAGCGCTTAACCACTAAGCCATCTCTCCAGCCCAGTTAGTATCTCTTAACAACTGTGTTTACTCATGTGACAATTATTCCAACAAGCATATAGAAAATTTCCGTGATACTAAGCAGCTTCTCCATGTCCATTTATAGTCAATGTTTTTTAATTCTAGAAAACCACTGATCTATTTTTAAAACTATATTGCATTTATTTGTTTATTTGAGAGAGAGAGAGAGAGTGAGAGAGAGAGAGAGAGAGAGAGAGGGAGGAGGGAGAATGGGTGCACCAGGGCCTCCACTGCCAATGAACTCCATCTGCATCTGGGTCTGAGTCCTGGAGAGTTGAACCAGGATCCTTTGGCTTTGCAGGCAAACACTTTAACCAATAAGCCATCTCTCCAACCCCACTGATCTATTTCTATTTTCATTGACTTGTTTGAACATTGTGGCATTTCACAGAAGTGAAAGCATGAAAATTTTGTTTTGGGAAGATACCTGTCATTCTAACATGTCTATAAACTTGGAATTGAAGGGGACTGGCACTTTAACAGTTAAGGCTTCCACCCTATCAGGGAACAGCTAGAGGAAGGCACACTCCCCACTTTCCTTCCAGAGATAGATAGATAGATAGATAGATAGATAGATAGATAGATAGATGATAGATAAATAGATCATAAACATATACTACATGCCTGAGGTGTCCATGGTGTGTGGCCATTCTGAAACTGGATGTCCTTCTTTGTTTCTTTTATTCTTCCTAGTTTCACAGTACATGATTTAAAAAATAAATTTTCTCCAATTAACTGTTCCTCATAAGCTCACTTCAAGCCCCATTTTACGAGGAAAATAGGCTTTAAAAAAAGCATAGGCATAGAAATGCTTAGGCATAACTACATAATAAAATACTGAAGTCAGTCTGGAGAGATTGCTCAGTGGTTAAGGCACTTGCCTGTAAAGCCAAAGGACCCAGGTTCAATTCCCCAGGGACAATGTAAGCCAGATGCATAAAGTGACACATGTGTCTGGAGTTTGTTTGCAGTAGCTGGAGGCCCTGGCACACCCATACTCTCTCCCTCCCTGTCCCTCACTCTCAAATAAATAAAATTAAAACAAAAATAAAATAAAATGCTGAAGTCCCTTTAAATAGATCTGGTAACATAATGTTACACAGAACTATGTATTTACAAAAAGTGACAGACAGTTTAATGAAAAATTCGCATCAAGTTTCAGACACAAGATTTATGACCTTGAATTAATTACTTGTAATTATTCATTAAAAAAAATCATTTGTTTATTTGTAAGCAGAGAGAAGCAAAGAGAATAGAGACAGACACAGAGAGAGGATGGGTGCACCAGGGTCTCTAGCCACTGCAAAGAACTCCAGGAGCATGTCCTACTTTGTGCATCTAGTTTTACATTGGTACTGGGAATTGTACCCAAGTCCTTAGGATTTGCCAGCAAGCAAGAACCTTAACCAATGATCATTTCCCCAGGCCTAATTCTTGCTTTTATGTATTACCCATCTGCTTTCTCTACTTGGGCCATTTGAAAAAAATAATTACGTAGGCCAAACTGAGTTTCATTCCTTTAACAGATTCTTTATCTCCTCCAGACCTTTTACTATACCCACGCTTGCCATCTGATTATACACACTGCCAAAATCAAGAGAGAGATGGCAAATAAAAAAATTGTTTGTTAATGTCATTAGTCAGTATACAGTCTTTCACAATTACACTGAAACATTGTCTTTAAATATCATATTTCTAGAAGTACTCTATGAAAATGCTGTGAAGCATTTTTAAGAACTAGCAATGCTCTTTTTTCCAATTTTTTTTTATTAACAACTTCCATGGTTATAAAAAATATCCCATGGTAATACCCTCCCTCCCCCCACTTTACCCTTTGAAACTCCATTCTCCATCATATCCCCTCCCCACCTCAATCAGTCTCTCTTTTATTTTGATGTCATGATCTTTTCCTCCTCTTATGATGGTTTTGAGCAGGTGGTGTCAGGCACTGTGAGGTCATGGATATCCAGGCCATTTTGTGTCTGGAGGGAGCACTTTGTAAGGAGTCCTAACCTTCCTTTGGATCTTACATTCTTTCCTCCACCTCTTCTGCATTAGACCCTGAGCCTTGGAAGGTGTGATAGAGATATTACAGTACTGAGCACTCGGGTCACTTCTTTCCAGCACCATAATACCTTCTGAGTCATCCCAAGGTCACTGCCTTCTGAAAAGATAAGATTCTCTACCCAAAGTGAGAGTACCATTAATATAAGGGTATGACAATTAAGAGAAGTGCTACTGGGCAGTTTGATAAGCATAGAATATACTTTTAGCCAGAGAGCAGCAGATGTTACACCCCTAAGGCTCATGACTACCCCTGTTTTAATTTTTCAGTATCAGGGATGTATTCCCTCCCATGGATCAGGCCTCCAGCCCAGTTAGAGGGCAGTTGGTTTCCACGATGATAGACATGTCACTTTTGTACCCTTATATTTGGCTGACCAAATATAAGGATTGCAGTGTCAACTGTTGAGTACCTTCACTGGTGATTTCTCTTTCTCCCATTGAGCTGCATGCAGAATGACTACTTCCAGCTTTCTGTCATCTGGTCTACATGGAGGATGTTATCAGCTCAGTTCCAGCAGGGTTTCTCAGCCTTTCAGCCCAAGTATGTGAAGTCTTCAGCAATAGGGTCTTACCATTTATTCCTGGTGGGAAACCAAGTGCCTCGGCAATGGTCTATAATGCTTTGGGGGCATCAGGGACCTCCCTGGCAAACAACTCACTGGAAGTTATCCAATCCCTGGCACTGAAAATTTTCTGGCAACAATCTATGGCTCCTGAGTGGTCCATTGTCCAAAAAAGTAGGATTCCATATGATTTATTTATATCCTCTTAGATTTTGATTAGCCCTCCCTGCATGTTTCCTTTACTCAATCTCTTCCCCTGACCTCACTTGGGCCTTTTCACCCCAATTAATTACATATATGCAATGCTATCCTATTATGTACAAACCTCCCTTCCTTTCTCTTCCCTTTATATCTCTTTTCAAGCTTACTGGCCTTTGCTACTGAGTTTCCTTCCTAGTCACACAGAAGTCCAATCATCTCTATCTAGGATGCACATATGAGAGAAAATATGTGATGCTTGGCTTTTTGGGCCTAGGTTACCTCACTTAGTCCTTTCCCAGTCCATCCATTTTCCTGCAAATTTCATAACTTCATTTTTCTTTACCACTGAGTAGAACTCCATTGTATAAATGTGCCATATTTTCATTATCCATTCATCACTAGAGGGAAACCTAGGCTGGTTCCTTTTCCCAGCTATTGTGAATTGAGCCGCAATAAACATGGTTGAGCACATACTTCTAAGGAAATGAGGTGAGTCTTCAGGATATATGCCTAGGAGTGCGATACCTGGGTGACATGGTAGATCAATCTTTAGCTGTTTTAGGAACCTCTGCACTGATTTCCACAGTGGCTGGACCAGGTTGCATTTCCACCAGCAGTGTAGAACGGCTCCTCTTTTTCCACATCCTCACCAGCATTTATGGTCATTTGTTTTCATGATGGTAGCCAATCTGACAGGAGTGAGATGGAATCTCAACATAGTTTTAATCTACATTTCCCTGATGACTAGGGTTGTAAAACATTTTTTCAGATGCTTATATGCCATCAGTATTTCTTCTTTGGAGAACTCTCTGTTTATTTCCATAGCCCATTTGTAATTGGCTTGTTTGTTTTCTTATCATTTAATTTTTTGAGTTCTTTACATATCCTAGATATTAATCCTCTATCAGATGTATAGCTGGCAAAGAATTTTTCCCATTCTCTAGGTTGCCTCTTTGCTTTATTCACAGTGCCCTTTGCTGTACAAAATCTTTGTAATTTCATGAGGTCCCAGTGGTTAATCTGTGATTTTATAGCTGGAGCAGTTGGAGTTATATTCAGAAAGTCTTTGTCAAGACCAATATGTTGAAGGGTTTCCCCAACTTTTCCTCTAGCAGTTTCAGAGTTTCTGGTCTGATGTTAAGGTCTATAATCCATCTGGACTTAATTCTTGTGCATAGAGAGAGAATAATCTATATTTATCCTTCTACAGATACACATCCAGTTCTCCCAGCACCATTTCCTGAAGAGGTTGTCTTTTCTCCGATGAGTATTTTTGGCATTTTTATCGAATATCAGGTGGGTATAGCTACCCAGACTTACATCTGAGTTCTCTGTTCTGTTCCATTGATCTACATGTCTGCTTTTGTGCCAGTAACATGCTGTTTTTGTTATTATGGCTCTGTAGTATAGATTAAAATCAGGTATGGTGATACCACCAAACTTTTTTTTTTTTGGTTGCTCAGTATTGTTTTAGATATTTGAGATTTGTGATTCCAAATGAATTTTTGGATTGTTTTTCTATTCTGTGAAGAATGCCATTGGAATTTTGTTGATTGCAGTAAATGTGTAGATTGCTTTTGGTAAGATTGCCATTTTCACAATATTGATTCTTCTGACTCAAGAACAGGAATGTTTTTCCATTCCCTAGTGTCCTCTGTAATTTCTCACTTGAGCGTTGTAAAGTTTTCATTGTAGAGGTCCTTCACTTCCTTGGTTAGGTTTATTCCAAGGCACTTTATTTATTTATTTTTTGATGCAATTGTGAATGGGAGTGATTCTCTGATTTCATCCTCTGTGTGTTTTTTTAGTTAGGAGATTTTTGATAACTGCTTGGATCTCCGTACTTGTTATAGGTCTATTTAAGTGATTAATCTCATCTTGATCATATTTAAGTAGGTCATACATATATCAAGGAAATAATCCATTTCTTTCATATTTTCATACTTAGTGGTGTATATGTTTTTATAGTATGTCCCTATGATTTTTTGAATTTCTCTGGTATCTGTTGTGATGTTGCTGTTTTCATCTCTAATTTTATTAATTCTTGTCTCTTCTCTCTTTCTTTTGGTCAGATTTGCTAAGATTTTATCAATCTTGCTTATCCTTTTCAAGAATGAACACTTTATTTCATTGATCCTTTGAATTTCTTTCTTTTTTTTTTTTTGGTTTCTATTTCATTAATTTCTGCCCTAATCTTTATTATTTCTTCCCATCTACTAATTTTCAGTTTGCCTTCTTCTTCTTTTTCCAAGGCATTACAGTGAAGAATTAGGTAGTTTACTTGAGACCTTTCTCATTTCTTAATATAGGCACTTAAAGCTATAAATTTTCCTCTTAGGACTGCTTTCATGGTGTCGCAAAGTTTTTGTGGTATGTTGTGTTCTCAGTATAATTTGTCTCTATGAATATTTTGATTTCCTTCTTAATTTCTTCATTGACCCATTCATCATTTAGTAGTGTATTGTTTAGTTTACATGATTTTGTCTATGCTCTATAGCTTTTCTTGCTATTGATTTGTAGTTTGATTCCATTGTGGTCGGATAGAATGCAAGGAATTATTTCAATATTCCTTTATTTGTTAAGATTTGCTTTGTGTCCTAATATATGGTCTATTTTAGAGAATGTTCCATGTGCTGCTGAAAAGAATATTCTGCAGCATTTGGATGAAATGTCCTGTAGATATCTGTTAGGTCCATTCCTTCTATGACCTTATTTAGTCCAGATGTCTCTCTGTTTATTTTTTTCCCAGGACGACCTGTCAATTGATGAGAGTGGGGTGTTAAATTCACCCACTACCACTATGTTTGGTGTAATCTGTGACTTTAGTTCTAATAGAATTTGTTTGATGAATTTGGTGGCCCCCTATGTTTAGGATTGTAATGTCCTCCTGTTGGAATGCGCCTTTAATCAATATAAAATGACCTTCCTTATCTTTCCTAAATAATGTTGGACTGAAATCTACCTTGTCAGATATTAGGATACCAACCCCTGCTTCTTTTCTAGTCCCATTTGCTTAAAACACCATTTTCCAAACTTTCACCATAAGATAGTATCCATCCTTTGTAGAAAGGCGAGTTTCTTGGAGGCAACAAATTCAAGGATCTTCTTTGTAACCCAGTCTGCAATCCTATGTCTTTTGGTTGGGACATTGAGGCCATTGATATTAAGAGATATTGAAAGATGTGTATTTATTTTTGTTATTTTTTTGTAGTTCTTCTGGTTTTACCTTTGTTTTCTTATATTACCTAGTATTTGAGTATGGCTTGCTTTTTTCAGGTTCCTATATGTGTGCTTTTCTTTCTCTTCAGCATGGGGGATTCTTTCAAGTATTTACTGTAGAGCTAGTTTTGTCTTCAAATACTCCTTTAGCCTGATTTTGTTGTGGAATGTTCTTATTTCTCCATCTATTTGAATGGATAGCTTTGCAGGATAAAGTAACCTTGGTTGACAGTTGTTATCTTTCAGAACTTGGAATGCATCACTCCAAGCCCTTCTGGCTTTTAAAGTTTGTGTTGAGTAATCTGCTGTGATCCTGGTGAGCTTGCCTCCAAGCCCTTTTGGCTTTTAAAATTTGTGTTGAGTAATCTTCTGTGATCCTGGTGGGCTTCCTTTGTAGGTAACTTCATTTTTCTCTCTAACTGCTTTCAATATTCTTCCTTTGGTTTGTGTGTTTGGTAGTTTAGTTATAATATGGCGAGGAGAGGTTCTTTCCAGGTTTAGTCTGGTTGGTGTTCTAAAGGATTCCTGTATCTGCATTGGTTCCTCTTTCTCAATATGGGGGAAGTTTTCTTCTATGTTTTTTTTTTTTTAAAACACCTACTATGTCTTTGTAGTGAAATTCTCCTTCTACTATACGCTGAATTCTTATGTTTGATCTTTTCATAGTGTCCTGAATATCTTGAATTTTTCATTCACATTTTCCTATTAGTTTGTCTTTATCTTTGTTGGACTGTATTAGATCTGGCATCTGGTCTTCTAGTTTAGATATTCTGTCCCCTCCTTCATCCAGTTTACTGGTGAGATTTTCTACAGAGTTTTTTATTTCATTAACTGTGTTCTTCATTACCTCTTTATTTCATTAAATTGGCATCCTGTGTCTTCTTTGATTCCTTTGATTCCCTCTTTCATTCCTTTGATTTCCTCTGACTTCTATGAGCATATTTATAATCATTCTTTTGAAATCTTTCTCAGGCATTTCCTCTAACTCATTCTCACTGGAGGTCATTCCTGATGCATTAATATTTTTTGGTGGATTTATATTGTCTTGATTTTTGGTGTTTCTTGTATTATATTGTATATATTTTTGCATCTTGGATTAATTTAATGTTTGGATTTTCTAGTTAGCTGCAGTATAATTAGATGTATCAATCTGATGCTATATATCTTCAGAGTAGGAGCTTACGGTACTAGGTGTGGCTCTAAATACTCTCAGAGTATCTACAAAAGTGACCCTAGGTGTTGGGTTTGCCTGCTATGAGAGTATTCAAAGAGGCTGAGTGGAACAAAATACAGGCTGATTATAAAATTTAACTAAACAATGTACACTTTCAATGAAAAACAGTACAGAGTATTTATGCAAGAGTAGGTATTATGACAATGAGATCTTCTAACAATATGACTGTCTCTTAGGGTGTGTGGTGCCTCACACTCTTAATCCTGTCAACCAGGAGGTCAATATTTCTGGTCTGTTGATGGTTCCAAGTCAGCTTGTGACCAAGTGAGACCCTTCCCTAATGTACAACAGAAGAGGAAGCAAAGCCACTATAAATCATGAAGAAACAAATAACAAGCCCAAAATATAGCTTATTTAAGAATGGCAAATCCTACCGTCCATCAGATTTAACATATAATTCATCCTGATGTGGAAGGTGTAATTAGTGCTTCCAGTTCCATCCTATATACCAGGCTTATTTGGTGGGTACTGACCTGGTGTAATCCCAATTACCTTTTGGGATGATTTTGGTCTCATTTATGTTGCACTTCTGCTTGCGTCCCACTTTGGTGCACTTTGGGTTCAAGTAGGCTGGCTGGGTTGTTGGATTGCTGCCCTGGTCGCCAGTGCTGGGTGCTGTGATCGCTCTTGCCCTGGTCTCTGGTGCTTGCTGGCACTTGTGCTGGCAGTGGAGGAGGGGAGGCTGTGGATTGTGGATCTAGTTCTCCCACTGGTTCAAGTGATCCTCTACCTCATGATCTGCTCCTCCGTTGTTTGCTGTGGTTCTCCACATTTCTTCAGTTTATGAAGAGCTCTGGTGTAAATGGAAAATCCTCTCACTTGACTTTTCCTGCAGCTTGCAGCTGTGGCCACACAGACCTGGTGATGCTACTGCTGCAGCCACTTCTGCCTGCCTATGTGGGCTCTGGATGCTCTGGATCTCTCCTACTTCTCTGTTGCCATTAGTAATTTCTTATACACTTCATATTTTAGTGAGAAGAGTGTATTTTGCTGTTTTTTTTTTTTTTCCTTTTTCTCCCCTAGGGTTCTTTGATATGGTTCCTACACTGCCATCTTAACAAGAAGCCCTCTAGTAATGCTCTTTATAACATACATGATAAACTTTTTCTTAAAAGCCAATAGCCAGTAAGATAAAATTCTAAAGACACCTTTATCCCATTAAGAACTCCCTGGAGCTATGGATATTTTGATTGTTTGTTTGTCAGCAGTTTTGTTCCAACTAACATCTTCCAATGTTTCCTTGGGAAAAATTACATAGAATTCACAATCATGCTCATTGTACTCTTCCCAACCCAAAATAAGAAATGAAATAAGATGTATAGATACCATATTGTCAAACCAGTTACAGTAATGCTTGTGAATGTGGCACTTGGATGTCTGACAGATGTTTGCCTGTGTAATTATTTAGAATTATATTTTCCATTACATTTTGTAATGACTATTAGCAGGAAGCCTAGAGCTGTAACTGAAACCCAGAATAAATGTTTTACTAAAAGTTATAAGAAGCTAATATTATCACAGCTCTGTCATCCAGTATGTTTTACTTGGATAGTAAATAGTTGTCAGAAAGTCAATCACCGGTCTTTCCACTGCTTGCTTGAAAATGAGTCTTCTGTTTGCCTGTACTTCATGTATTGCTTTTCTTTTTCTTCATTAAATTTAATTCTATGAGGATATATTATTTGCTATCAAACTATCATTTACTACTTATGCAAATATGTTCTCATGCTTCAATTAGTATATTTTTCTAATTGTGAAGATGATTTTTGTATATTAGGTTGAGATGGAATATATATTTTCCCATTAAGATTCATAAATACTATTTGTATCTGTATATGTGTGTTTAGTCAAGAGGTTTAGGAAGTAACTAAAATTGTTTAGAAAAAGTTCATAGAAATTAATCCATATGATATTTAGAAACTTAAATCATACTTATATGTAAAAGCACATTTCACATAAAGAAGGTCTTTACAGATTCTCTTGATGGTTTTACATAATTGATGCATACATTTTTTAATTACAACAATTTAGTCTGTCAAATTCAAATCCTGCATCAATATTTCAGACAGAAGCCAACATTATTTAAGTAAAGTGATAAGTATCACTGAGACACCAGAAGCAGAAAAGCACAGGAATACTATATATATTTTTTAACCTATGAAGGGACCAAATATGTTTTATTTTATTTTTTACTTCATTTTTATTTATTTATTCACAGAGACAGACAGAGAGAGAGAGAGAGAGGCCTCCAGCCAGAACAAATGAATACCAGATGCCTGTGCCACCTGTGTATCTGGCTTGCTTGGGACCTAGGGAATTGAACCTGGGTCTTTTGGCTATGCAGGCAAGTACCTTAATCACTAAGCCATCTCACAAGCCCAGAACATACTTTAAGTATGAGAAACCCCAAAGGATAGCAAACAAAAGAGTAAAATACCAATTTAATGACTATTATCCAAATATTGATGATAACGATAAACCAATAATAATGTCAGTAACCAACTTTATGACTAATAGCTAACAGTTGCTAAGTATTTAAAACTAGCAGATGGTGTTATATGTGTTGCCTTTTGATTTTTTCTCATTTCCACATTCCATATATGGAAATACTGTTATATTCATTATTAACAAAATAAACAAACAAAATACAAATAACTTATTAACAGCTTAAAAACTCTGAAACTGAGGTTTATAACAAGAATTACTTGACCACACAATGTCTTTCCTTCATCACAATGTCCCATTATTCTTAAAATAACCAAATTTCCAAGACCTTGGTCTCTTTATTTTTAAAATGTAAACATTAGGTTAACAATATAGAGTTCTTATGTTTACTTCAGTATTAGAACTTATGTGAACATTTTAAGGAAATAAACATTAGTCAGGACTTTATAATCTCTGTGATAGCACACTGTATAACCTAAATATTTGCATGTAGTGCTGTTAACAGTGCTGTGCACCTGTACTTTTGGCTACTGAGGATATTGAAGCAATAGCATCCCTTGAGCCTACAGGTTTTAGATAATTCTGGAAAACATACTAAATCCCTTTTCCATACAAACTAACCAATTAACAACCAGAACCAGAGAGACAGAGAGAGAGAGGGAGGGAAGATATACAATACACTGGGGGGGGGGGAGGTCTAAGTAGGATGTGGGTAAGGGAATGGAGGAGAGGAGTGGGGGCAGAGTTAACAATAACTAATGACTATGAATAACCCATACGGAAACCTACTTATTTGTTAGTTAATAAAAACTTATAATTTAGGGCTAGAGAGTTAGCTTAATGGCTAAGGCACTTGCCTGTGAAGCCTAAGGACCCAGGTTCAATTCCCCAGAATCCATGTAAGCCAGTTGCATATGGTGCCATATGCATCACGAGTTTGTTTGCAGTGGCTAGAAGCCCTGATACACTCATTCTGTCTCTCTCTCTCTCTCTCTCTCTCTCTCTCTGTAATAAATGAATAAATAATAAAGTATTTTTATATTTATAATTTAAAAATAGAGAATATTTTGGTAGAAGTACACTGTGGGGATGGTAAATTCTCTGCCCAGAAGCCCTAATATGCTACAGGAAAATCCAAGTGACATGGTTAGATACCTCCCAGTGTGTTCTTGGGAGACCCAAAAATCTCCCAAAACAATATAAGCAATTGCCAATAGACTTGGTGGCCCAGCAGAGCTAAATGTCAAGATCCTATTCCTAAAGACAGTGCATGTTTAAGATGTAGGACATAAGAATCAAGCTGCAGCTGAACTAAAAATACTCCTCCTTTCTTGCTAGCTGTTATAGCCCTAAACATGCTATATAAGTTGTTGAATGAGAAAGTCACTTATGGTCTTAATCAGCTGTGAACCCTATGAGCTACATAACTTGCCAGCCAGGACAGATATGTCCACCTGGTGCAATAGTGACATATTTGTTATGAGCGTAATCAAATACTCTCTGATTGGATTTGTGGTTTCCTCCATAGAAGAGAATTCATGCCTGGTACTTGCAAACCTAATTAAGAACCTATGAATTGGAAGATTGTAGGCCCTTGTGGGGAACTCAGTTTTGTTGGTTGGCCAAATGAATGTGCTATGTCTATCAAATTTGCCTCTTAATATTTATGTTTATGCACATAGATCCGTGCTTCTCTCACTTTTGGTCATGGAAGCTTCTTTTTGGAGATAGCAATGACTAAATAAGGAGACTTAAACTTGTCAAAAAGCTGAGATGTGACAGCTGAGGGCTGAGCTCTAAATGGGATATCCCTATCACATCTACCAAGGCTCAGGTGACATTGTAGAAGAGGAAGCAGAAATAATGTAAGTGCCAAAGGATGGGGAAGAGTGTTTTAGAGCAGTCTTCTAACCAACAAAGTGGCTATTGCATTCATCACCACACTCTGGCTGTCATTACCTGCACAATATTAGCTATCAACATGTTGTCATGGATGATGGAGAAAAGCATGCCACCCCCGAAAAATAAAAGAAAATCAAAATAGAAGTGGAGCTATTTGGAAAAAAAAGAGTTCAATGGGAGGATGTGGGGTGGGGAGACAAAAAATAGTAATGGGGGCTGGATAGATGGCCTAGCGGTTAAGCGCTCGCCTGTGAAGCCTAAGGACTCCAGTTCGAGGCTCGATTCCCCAGGACCCACGTTAGCCAGATGCACAAGGGGGCGAACACATCTGGAGTTCATCTGCAGTGGCTGAAGGCCCTGGCATGCCCATTCTCTCTCTCTCTCTGCCTCTTTCTCTGTCTGTCACTCTCAAATAAAATATAAAAAAAAATAGTAATGGGAAGAAATTATGATAAAAATATATTATGTCGGTGAATGATAATTGTCATTAAAAATGTAAAAAATACACTATAAATTTATGAATACTTTTCAAACTTGGAAATTATTTCATAAGCATTGTATTTATTTTATTTATTTATGTATTTATTTTGCTATAGCTGAACATCACACACTAAGTCATTTATCAAGAATAAAACTGTATTTAGGACTTCCAGGTAAGATGGCAGCATAGGAGCCACACCAAACCAGCCTAGGGAGGAATTTAAGCAAAATCCTAGCAAAATACTATCTTCCTCTGAAAAGTGAAGGAGTACGGGTTATTCTTTCACACAGCAGAGAAGCCAGAGGGATCAAGATCCACCAGAAAGGAAGAAAATGTCCAGATCCGCACAATCTGCACCCCCGCCTGGCACCACACCGCCAGGTGCACAAAGCGGCAGCAGCAGCAGAGACCAAACAAGGGGCTTTTTAAATTTCATCAGTCTCCATGCAAGGTTAAGGAAACAGAAGTAAACACACCTGAGATCAGCCAAAGATCTACTGAAAGGGATACAGTAGAACTGCTTGAGCAACTGCAGAAGCCCAGAAAGCTTCAGCATTCAACCCCCAGTAACAGTTCAACCAGCAGAGCTGAGCAAAGGTCCAGCTCCACACCACAACACGAAGGGACCAAGGTGGGCACTCAGCATTGGTGAGATTGGAAACTACCCCAAGAGGT
The DNA here is from genome assembly GCA_036346955.1 of Dipus sagitta. Lineage (NCBI taxonomy): Eukaryota > Metazoa > Chordata > Mammalia > Rodentia > Dipodidae > Dipus > Dipus sagitta. The sequence goes on from CM070781.1 coordinate 75,050,996, forward strand.
AACAAGGCCAATTGGAAAAAAAATAAATAAATAAATAAAAAAAAAAAAAAAAACAGGCACATAGGCATGCATTGGAAGAGCTAATCTCTTTCCTTGTCAGGGAAGGTTGGTTATGGGTTATATATTTTGGTTGGCTTTGCCATTTTCATATAAACTGTATTTGGGAGTTGAATATTGTTGTCTTTGATGCTTTCATATTTATAGGGCCTTTTTCTTTTGCTTCTGTCATTATTGGGAGCAGGGTATGCTCCAGATTCAGCTTGACCTGGAGCCCAATTCAGAATAGAAATCTCTGCCTCCCAGCTGACAAGATTAAGGGTGTATAACAGCACACACCTTTAAGGAGTTTTGTGTTAAAAGACTACCTGTTTTGATCCCCACTGTTGCATACTTTGTGCTGGTTTTTATTGATTGTGTGTGTTGCTTGGTTAAAGTTTAGAATTTGACAGTAAATTGTTCCACCAATTCCACTGAAAGAGAACTCAGGAAACCAGCATAATGAAATAAGAAGGTCATTACAAAACATGAGTAAGAAAATAGAAATACTGAAGAAAAACCAGGCTGAACTCCTAGCTCTGAAGAATACAGTCAGTGAAATAAAAAAATTCTGTGGAAAGTCTCACTAGTAGAATAGATGGAGGAGAGAACAGAATACGTAAACTAGATCAGGTGGCATACCTAATACAGTCCAAAAAACAGGCAAGCTAATAGCAAGGTATTGATGGGAATTTCAAGATATCCAGGACACTATGTAAAGATCAAACATAAGAATTCAGGGCATAATAGAAGGAGAAGAGTTTCAATCCAGAGGCTTAGTAGGTGTTTTCAACAAAATCATAGAAGAAAATTTCCCCCAAATTGAGAAAGAAATGCCAATGCAGTTACAAGAAGCTTTTAGAACACCAAACAGACAAAACCTGGAAGGAACCACTCCTCACCATGTTATAATTAAACTACTAAACACACAAACCAAAGAAAATATACTGAAAGCAGGTGAGAGAAAAAGCAAATTGCCTACAATGGCAAGCCCATCAGAATAATTGCAGACTACTCAACACAAAATTTAAAAGCCAGAAGGGCTTGGAACAATGTATTCCAAGTTCTGAAAGATAACAACTGTCAACCAAGATTACTTTATGCTGCAAAGCTATCTATCAAAACTGATGGAGAAATGAGGACATTACACAACAATAACAGGCTAAAGGAATTTATGACAACTAAACCAGCTCTACCAAAAATACTTGAAGGAATTCTTAATGCTGAAGACAAAGCAAAACACACACAGGAGGAAATAGGAAAAAATGAACCACACTCAAATAACAGTTAAAACAAATGAGTAAAGGGAAAACAGGAAACACTACAAAATAAAAAGAATGGCAAGAATAAACACATAACTTTCAATAGCTCTTAGTATCAGTGGCCTCAATGCACCAACCAAAAGACACAGGCTTTCAGACTGGATTAAAAGGCAGCATCCTGCCATTTGTTGCCTGCAGGAAACTCATCTCTCAATAAAAAGTCTGTCTTAGGGTTAAAGGATGGAAAACAGTATTTCAGGCTAATGGGCCTAGAAAACAAGCAGGGCTTGCTATACTAATATCTGACAGGATATATTTCAAACCAACATTAGTGAGGAAAGATAAAAAAAAATAGGTCATTTTATACTGATTAAAGGAACACTCCAATAGGAGGACATTACAGTCCTAAACATATACGCACCTAACATGGTGGCTCCCAGTTTCATCAAACAAACACTATTAGACTTAAGATCACAGAAAACATCAAACACAATTGTAGTGGTGACTTCAATACCCCACTCTCATCAATTGACAGGTCATCCCAGAAAAAAATAAACAGAGAGACATCTGAATTAAATAATACCATGGAACAAGTGGACTGAACAGATATCCACAGAACATTCCATCCAAATGCTGCAGAATATACATTTTTCTCAGCAGCATGTGGAACATTCTCTAAAATAGACCACATATTAGGACACAAAGCAATTATCAACAAATAGAGGAAAATTGAAATAGTCCCTTGTACCCTATATGACCACATTGGGTTTAAACAGAAAATCAGCAACAAGAAAAGTTACAGAGCATACAGAAACTCATGGAAACTAAACATTTTTGAATGATCAGTGGGTCATTGAAGAAATCAAAAAGGAAGTCAATAAATTCATAGAATCAAATGGTAATGATAACACAACATACCAAAACTTTTTAGACACAATAAAGGAAGTCTAAGAGGGAAATTTATAGCTTTAAGTGTCTACATTAAAAAATTAGAGGGCCAGTTATGGTGGTGCATGCCTTTAATCCCAGCACTTGGGAGGCAGAAGTAGGAGGATCACCATGAGTTTGAGGCCATCCTGAGATTATATATTGAATTCCAGGTCAGCCTGAGCTAGAGTGAAACCTTACCTCAAAAAAATAAATAAATAAATAAATAAATAAATAAATAAATAAATAAATAAATAAATAGAGAGAGAGAGAGAGAGTTCACAAATAAAAAATTTAATGCTTTACCTTAAGGCCTTGGATAAAGAAGAACAAGGCAAATCAAAAATCAGTAGATGAGAAGAAATAATAAAGATTAGGGCAAAAATTAATGAAATAGAAATAAAAAAAATCCAAAGGGTCAATGAAAAGAAGAGTTGGTTCTTTGAAAGGATAAACAAGATTGATGAACCCTTAACAAATTTTACCTGAAGAAAGAGAGAAGAGAAAAAAATTAATAGGATTAGAGATAAAAAAGGCATGATTACAACAGATACCAAAGAAATTCAGAAAATTATAAGGACATACTTTAAGAATATATATGATCTGAAAGAAATGGATGATTTCCTTGACTCATATGACCTCCCTAAATTAAATCAAGATGAAATAGATCTATAACAAGTATGGAGTTCCAAGCCTTTATAATAATTCTCCTATCTAAAAAAGATACAGGCCCAGATGGACTCACTGGTGAATTTTTCCAGACCTTCATGGAAGAACTAACACCACTGCTTCTCAAACTTTTCCATAAAATAGAAAAGGAAGGAATTCCACCAAATTCCTTCTATGAAGCCAGCATCACCCTTATATCAAAACCAGACAAAGGAAGGACAAAAAAAAAAAAAAATACAGACCAATCTCCCTCATGAACATAGATACAAAAATTCTGAATAAAATATTAGCAAACAGAATGCAAGAATATATCAAAATGATTATTCACCCTGGCCAAGTTGGCTTTATCCCAGGGATGCAGGGATGGTTCAACATATGCAAATTGATAAATATAGTGCATCATATAAATGGTGTGCAGGACAAAAATCTCATGATCATCTCAATAGATGCAGAAAAGTCATTCAACACAATCCAACATCCTTTCATGGTAAAAGTAGTACAGAAACTGCAAATATAAGGAACATATCTCAACATAATAAAAGCTACTTATGACAAAGCTACAACCAACATAATACTAAATGGACAAAACTTGAGGCTTTTCCACTAAATTCAGGAGCAAAACAAGGATATCCACTGTCTCCACTTTTATTTAATATAGTACAGAAAGTCTTAGCTATACCAATAAAGCAAGAGACACTCATAAAATGGATACAAATAGGAAAGGAATAGATCAAATTATCATTATTTGCAGATTATATGATTCTATACATGAAGGATATTAAAGATTCTTCCAGCAAACTGTTAGAGCTGATAAACACTTTTAGCTACACAGTAGGATACAAAATAAATACACAGAAATCTGTAGCTGTCCTATGTGTACTAACAACATACATGTGGGGGATGAAATCAGGAAATCTCTCCCATTCACAATTGCCTTAAAAAAAAAAAAAAAAAAAAAAAAACGTAGGGTCTCAGTCTAGCTCAGGCTGACCTACAAATCACTCTGTAATCCCAGGTTGTCCTCAAACTCATGGCAATCCTCCTACCTCTGCCTACCAAGTGCTGAGATTAAAGGCATGCACCACCATGCCTGGCAATCTACAATGAGAAATTTAAAATACTCAAGTGAGAAATTACAGAAGACACAAGGACATGGAAAGACATTCAATGTTCTTGGATTGGATGAATCAATATTGTGAAAATATCAATCTTACCAAAAGGAATCTACACATTTAATGCAATCTCCATTAAAATTCCAATAGCATTCTTCACAGAAATAGAAAAAAAAAATCATAGAATTCATTTGGAAGCACAAAAATACCTTGAATAGCCAAAATCTTTTTGAGCAACAAAAATAAGGCTGGTGATATCACCATATGCAATTTTAAGCTATATTACAAAGCCATAGTAAGAAAAACAGCACAGTATAGGCACAAAGACAGACATGTAGATCAGTGGAACAGAATAGAAGACCCAGATATTAATGCAAGCAGCTACAGCCATCTGATTTTTGACAAAAATGCCAAAAAATATTCATTGGAGAAAAGATAACCTCTTCAACATGTGGTGCTGGAAAAACTGGATATTTATATTTAGAAAGATGAAAATAGATCCTTGTCTTTCTCCACACATGAGCTGTTGCTCATCCAAGTGGATCAGGGACCTTAATATCAGACCTGAAATTGTGAGATTGTTCGAGGAAAAGGTAAGGGAATCCTTCAATATATTGGCATAAGTAATGACTTTCTGAATATAACCCCAATTACTCAAAAAATAAAACCACTAATCAACCACTGGGATCTCATGAAATTACAAAGCTCTTGTACAGCACAGGACACTGTGAATAGAGCAAAGTGACAACCTACCGAATAAAATCTTTGCCAGATACACATTTGACAGAAGATTAATATGCAGAATATATAAAGAACACAAAAAAAGAACAATTAGAAATCAAACAACCCAATTAAAATTGAGCTATGGAACTAAATAGAGAATTCTCATTGGGGGCTGGAGAGATGGCTTAGTGGTTAAGTGCTTGCCTGTGAAGCCTAAGGACCCTGGTTCAAGGCTCAATTCCCCAGGACCCACGTTAGACAGATGCACAAGGGGGCACACACATCTGGAGTTGTTTGCAGTGGCTGGAGGCCCTGGCATGCCCATTCTATCTATCCATTTGCCTCTTTCTCTTTGTCTGTTGCTCTCAATAAATTTAAAATAAACAATTTTTTTTTTAAAAAAGAGAGTTCTCATCGGAATAAATACAGATGTTATATAAACATCTAAAAAAGTGTTCTACATCCTTAGCCATCAGGGAAATACAAATTAAAACTACCTTGAGACCCCATCTTTCTCCTATCAGAATGGCCACCTCCAAAAAGCAAATGACAATAAATGTTGGTGAGGATGTGGTAAAAGGGGAACCTTTCTACATTGTTGGTGGGAATGTAATTTGGTACAGCCATTGTGGACATCAGTGTGGAGGTTCTTGAGACAGCTAAAAATATATTTGGCATATGATACAGCTATATAACTCCTAGGCATATAGCCTAATAACTCTTCTCACTACCTTAGGGATACTTGCACAATGATGTTTATTGCTGCTCTATTCACAATTGCTAGGGAATGGAACCAGACTAGATGTCCATATACAGATGAATGGATGACAAAGATGTGGTACATTTACACAATGGAGCTCTATTCAGTGGTAAAGAAAACTGAAATCATGAAATTTGCAGGAAAATGGATGGATCTGGAAAGGATTATACTAAGTGAGGGAACCCTGGGCCAGAAAGCCAAACATCACATGTCCTCTCTCATATGAGGATCCTAGCTACACATGTATAGACTTGTTTGTGGCCTGGAACCAAAAATCAGTATCGGAGACCCATAAGTGTTGGGATTTTCTGCCAGGTAGAGCTGGAGGAGGACCATGCCTGCTAGTTCCTCCTGAGGGGTTGAGGAGGAGGGTGAGTGTTGGTGGCCAAAATACACAGAGCCGGGAGCCTTGTCAGCACAGGATCTCACTTTATTGTAACAGGCAGGTGTTTATATAGCATTGAGAACAAAGGTGGGGATCTCAGGAGGTGATGCGGTGTAAGGGCCAATAGCATACCGCGATTTTGAAATTATTGGTTCTAAGCACGTGTGTGCGGGAACTCTAACTTTTTGTGGAAGTAGCAGGCCAGAGGCAATTTGGCGCCTTGCTGAGTCATAGCTGGCCAGCGACAGGTCACCAAACTTTAGCTAGGCTCAGGAAGTTCCACTAGGCCTTGCATCCGGGCCTTTCAAGCCCCAACATTTCCCCCTTTTGTTTTTGTAAGAGCATTAGTCACCATGGCCCCTGTCTTAGGTCATCCCCTTCTGGGGATCTTACCCGTCACTAGGTACCGTGTGTTTAGCTCACTGAGAACCCACTCCATGGCCTGTCTTAGGTTGTCTCAGTCAGTCAGATCTTACCCGTCATTGGTCACATGGAGGGCAGAGGGGGTGGTAGTGGGTCATATGAGGAATTTAATTTCTGAGTTGTCAGCCTGTGGTAATGTATCTCAACCTGATGGAGTTTTATTGCCTCTAGTTGCTGGTGAATGAATTGTGTAATTTTGTTAATTACACAAGGCCCGACAGTGAGGACAAAGAGAAGGAGGAGGGGCCCAAGTAGAGGGAGGAGGTAAGGTAAGAAGCCAAGTAAGCCCATCCACAATGGGTTGTCCTGGAGGTCCCGCAGTCTCTTCTACAGGTCCTCTTGAAGTCTTTTGATTTTGTCTTGAACGATTCCTGATCTATTGGTGTAGAAACAGTATTTTTCCTGTAAAAACAAGTATATGTCTCCCTTTTTGGCCATTAATAGGTCTAGTCTCCTCCTGTTCTGTAGGACTACCTCAGCGAGGGAATCCAGCTATTGTTGGAGATCAAGGAGAGTGCTGGACACAGCCTGTATGTCACTGATCAACTGGAGAGAGAGTTTTTTGTAGAGATGGACTTTCATACCCATCCCGGCTGTTCCTGTGGCCATGCCTGTGGTTATTCCCAACCCAATGAGTAAAGGTATTATTTGTACAGTGCTCTTAGGTCTCCCTCCAATATAATCAAAAGAGGGCATAGGGAGGGCTTCATCTCCAGGAATGATATCCAGATCTGGGATCAAGGTGGCTGGGGCACAAAGACCCATCCAATTGGTGGGCAGAAAGTCATAGGCCATCCTGCCTCCACAAACAAAGACCATCTCAGGAAGTGGGAAATGCTGGGAATTGGACTCAGTTGTATTTGAGTTAGGGAAGGAATGGTCAATATGGCCCACATGCACACTGGAATTGTCAGGGGCAGGTGAGGTCCAAATACAAGTTTCAGAAGTGGGCATTGGAAGGAGCTGGACAGGAATGGGGAATGTAGCTGAGCAATGTTTTTGAGTAGTGGAGTTATAATTAGCAACCACTGCTAGTTTCCAGGGTGGTCCCACTCAGCGACAGAGCCAGCAGTCTTTTGCAAGAGAAGGGTTTGTTTGATTAAGTAAGGCAAAACTGATTGTAAAAGGGTTCTCATAAGGGGGTCGAGTTTTAGGTCTCCTCAGTCCTCAGGGAGGGCTATAGGGTGATAGTTAAGCTCTGGGTACTGGGTCAAAATGATTTGCTCTATCTTTTTATTGACCTGTTGTTCTCTAACTTTATCTTGAACTCCCCCACCATCCGAATAGCCGATGGGGGGTTGAAAGTTCTAGCAGATTGTCTGGACTGTCTCACCTAAACAGGGTGCAGAGGCATATCCCATGTCACTCTTCTCCCACCTCCTAGCACCTCCAGAGGTCACTCTGGTCCTAACACCAGTCCAATATGGTTTCCCATTGTTGTACTGTTGTGCAGCAGTACAGCAAGCAGAATGTACTGTCTCATAAAAAGTGGTGTAAGGGCAGGGCCCTGGCTTGCCTTCCACTTGAGGTATAATTTTAGGTTTTTCTATATATACCCACGTATTAGTATGGGAGTTTAGGGGGAGATGTTGGTTCCCAGAGAAATCAATAAAGTTGTATGCTATTTTGTTACCACAGTATACCCTTTGGATTTGTTTTCCATTAAAAGGAAGTGTTTTATGTGTTCCTCCCCAACATTCACAAAGTTTTCCCATATGTTTGGCCAAGATAGCTCTGGCATCATGTGGGTTTTCAAATCCTTCATCACTGGGTGGAGTGAGCATCACCAGCATCAGGAAGAGCAGTAGCATCCACATCTCCAATCGTTTCGGGGGAGAAAACAGAGGAAAAATCCTCAGGGACGGAACACTCCCTGGAGGGGTGATTATTAGTGTCCCCTTGTTGGGGTAAATATTTTAGGTCCCTCGCTGGTATCCAAATGGGTCTTTTTTCATCTTGAGGGAAGAGACATCCAAACCCTCTCCCTGCTGTGAGGAGTGGGTTTGGTCCTCTCCAGGCCCCAGTCAATGGGTCTCTCCATTTGACCTTGATCGAGCTCTATGTGACAGAGGATGACAAATGTTTTTGAAGTGGAGACATTTTTTCATTTCTAGAAAAATTTAAAATATTTAAGGTGAATAATGCCTTCTTTAACTGATCATGGGGGGGTAGTGATTCCCCCTTTTGTTTTTGTAATTGTAATTTAAGTGTTTGGTTATGTCTTTCAACAATAGCTTGGCCTCGAGGGTTATATGGAATGCTTGCGGTATGTGTAATTTGCCAAGTCTGGAGGAAACTTGTAAAGTTTTGACTTATAAAGCAGGGGCCATTATCTGTTTTTACTTGATTGGACAGTCTGAGAGTGGCAAAATATTGAAGCATATGACTAATGGCATGTTTATATTTCTCCCCAGCATGTGTAGATGCCCAACAGGCACAAGAGAAAGTATCAACTGATAAGAAGATATATTTAAGTTTTTCAAAGGGGGAATAATGAATAATATCTATTTGCCAAAGATGGGAGGCCCTGAGGGTTACTCCCAGAAGTTTGGAGGGGGGGAACCTGGAGGAAGGGTTGGCAATACTTGTATGTCCTAATAATCTTTTTAAGATCTTTATTTGGCATTTGGGGGAATATTTGAGGCCTCTCCAGTTGGTGTGGGTTAGTGAATGAAATTGTGTAGCCTCTGAGAAACAGTGTGACAGTGAGCTGCAGAGGCCAATTGATCAGCCAAGCTGTTTCCTTCGGACAGGAAACCTGGTAAATTCTGATGGCTTTGAAGGTGTTGTATAAAGATAGGGTGGGCTCTCTGAGTAGGGTGTGAGCCTGGATCATTAAGGGAGATATAGGGTTGGAATCAAGTCTAATGTGAGCTTTAATAAGACTGGGCAATAGACTTACCACATAGAGGCTGTCAGAAAATAAGTTGAACGGCTCTTGTATGGTATTTAGGGCCAGAACAACTGCAAAAAGCCCTTTGTACTGTGCTAATAGCTCTATTTCCTGAGAGATAGACTTGATGGGCTCAGGTTTGACCTCCAATATGAAGGGGGGATACACAACCAGGGAAGCCCCCAAGCATCCCCTATCTGTAAAGGCAATGAGGAAGTCATGGTTGGGTTGAGGTAGGAAAAGCCTGGGGGGCCTCCACTCCAATCTAGAGAAGGAGATCATCAACTTATGAGGGTCATATTGGCAGTCTATGGTGCCCATAAACCCCTCAAGTGTCATAGCAACTCTTATATTATTCCTTTGGAGCCAAATAAAATCTGTTGTCTGATAAGGAGTAATGATGGATTGGGGTTCAGTACCAAAGAGTCTAATAGAGGTTTCTCTGCCTTTAATGATTCAATCTGCTACCTGGTTGTTTAAAGAATAGACCCTAGGGGCTCCACCAATTGAAAGATGGATCCATTGAACAGGTTTCCCTTTTTTAGCCAGCAGGGCAGTTGTCAGGGTCTCCCCAGGGAAAAGGTAGAGAGAGAGAGAGAGAGAGAGGGAAATCAGGATCAAATCATTTAAGACAGGAGCTATCAATGGCTCTCTGGACCTTAAAGAGGATCTGGTGCTGCTCAGGCATTAGGACCACTTGAGAGGAGAGATCAAGGCCCCTCAGGAGGTCAAACAAGGGGGATAACTCTTCAGTGGTTATGGGTATCCAGGATCTCATCCAGTTAATTTCACCCAAAATTCTCTGGAGCTGGGGCAAGGTGTAAGAATCCTGAATGTAGAGTTGTGGCTTAATAGGTGAAATAGTATCTAGGGTAAGGATCGAGGCCAAGATCTTAAAGGAAGGCACAGTTTGAACTTTCTCAGGAGCTACTTTAAAGTTTTGAGTATGAAGGATAGTTAGACATTGGTGGGTAATGTCCTGGAGTGTGGAGGAATCTAGGCACCCAAGAAAAATATCATCCATGTAAATATAAAACAGAGTATTGGGGAGATTGATAAGAGAAGAGAAAATGGATGACAGGTAATATTGACAAATGGATAGGCTATTAGCCATGTCCTGAGGTAAAATGGTCCACTCAAATCTCCTGTCTCGGCCACAAAAATTAACAGTGGGTACAGAGAATGCAAATTTCTCCATGTCCTCTGGATGGAGGGGGATAGAGAAGAAGCAATCTTTAATGTCAATGATAGTAAGATGGTATATATTGGGAATAGCTGGGATCCATGGGAGTCTCCTCTGGGGGGTTCTGAAGGTGATCATGCATTCATTGATCCTCCTTAAATCATGTAAAAATCTCCAGGACCCATTAGGCTTTCTTATGACAAAGACAGGAGAGTTCCAGGGACTAGCAGGAGGGACGGATATGTCCAGCCTCTAACTGTTGATCAATAAGTATGTGGAGTTGGCGTACTTCAGAAGGGAGAGGCCACTGCTCAACCCATATGGGAACTCCCAGTTTCCACTGAATCTTAAATGGGGGGGGGGGTTGAGCAGTGGCCTTTAGGATTGGGGGTGCTCATCAGAGTATTTCTGTCTGAGTTGTTCAAAATAAGGGTCATCTCTATAGTTGGGATGACATTCTCTCCCTTCCTCAAATTGTTCTTGATATTTTTCCTGATCTAACAATTCATTTTAAAAGGGCTTGTGGTCAGTGGTGATGAAAGCTTCAGAATCCCCAGGGATGTCTTGCCCCAGTAAGCTAGCAGTAAACCGAGTCACCATGAGAGGGTGGACCTCTCCCCTGCCCCCATCTGGATCAGTCCAAGGGAGCCACGTGGCAGTCTCCCAGGAAGTAGATTGTCCGCCAACTCCCAATAGAGGGGGGCCAGGTACAAAGTGCCAGGAGGGGGGCACTTCCTCCTTTCTCAGAACCATGCGGTCTGCTCCAGTGTCGATGAGAAATTTTAATCTTTTATTGCCATATATATATATATATATATATATATATATAATTTTGGGTCTAAGTCCAGGGACCAGAGAGATGGTCCAATGTGCCCTGACAATTATTTTCCCCTTATTTAACGGGGCTGGGGGAAGACCCGGGAGGAGTTTAAAGACTTTCCCTGTATGTCAAACTTCAACCGACACTCCTTGGCCCAATGAAACACCTTTTTGCACTTGGGGCAGCAGGTGCGAGGGGCATTGGTCGTCCCCCTAGATTGTGGGGGGGGGGGCTTCGTCTTGTTGGGGCACTCCTTTTTAAAATGGCCCTCGCCCCCGCACCTGAAACATGGTAGATTTTTAAGGATTTAACTGTAATGCGCAGATCATTGTAGCCAAATCTCTCTGCCTATTCTCTTGAAGGGCAGCAGCCATGGCTGCTGGGAAATACTGCCAACATCTTTGATAGCCACATCCCATCTACTCATGGAGCTGTCCTTTAAGCCTGCACAAGCGAGGCGATGATGAGCTGATATCCCTTCCCACACTAGCATCCTAGTGAACTGATCTTGTAACGCCCCTGGGGGAAACTTGCTCTGAAGGTTTTTTTCCACCCAATCTATAAATGTAGCCAAATCCTCAGATGCCTTCTGGGTGATGCCCATAATGGTGGGTTCTGAGGGCCCCTCATCAAGCTTTTTCCATGCTGCCAAACCCAGTGCCCTGACTTGGTCTCTATATGGTTTCAGGTATAGCTGCTTGTTGAGTGCCAGTGGCATACTGATCAGAAGTGCCAGAGAGCATCCCAAAAGTTATGGGCAGAGGGGGCTGTTGATTTTGGTTTCGCTGTGTCTGTATATGGCACTCATCTTGAAAAAAGGCACACCACTTAATGTATAGGGGACCCGATAAGATGGCCTTAACTAGATTTCTCCAATCTTGGATTGTACAAGGTTGATGGGCAACTCCCTGTAACAGGGTCTCAGCCCAAGGAGAGTTGGGTCCATCTTTTGAGACTGCCTTTTTGAGTTCCTTAAGGTCCTGAGCTTCCCCTGGATACCAAGCAGTGGGGCAATTACCCCCAGGATTTAGATTGATGGGAAATAGAAAAGTAGTTTTATTTTCTGGTGGCTTGGCAGCCGAATATGAAGGGAGGGGCAGAGGGGGCCTGGAAAGGATTAGTTGATGGAGGAGGTGGGGGTGGTCCCCCGGAAGGCCAAGGAGCACTCCCAAAGGGATCGAGAGAGGGTTATAAGGATCTACCCTTTTCTGGGTTTTTTAAAGCTGCATCTCCAGGAGGAGTAGTCGGATAGGGCTGTGTACTATCTTTTCCTTTTTCCTCTGATTTTTGTTTTTGTTTGGTTGGTCTGGGAGGGAAGCAGCCCTTGAGGGCCGAGATCATAGGGAGGACCCCTAAGGGGGGTATCTGACTCTTCTCCACATGGGCCTGATGAACAAGGGTCTCTATCCTATCCCAAGTGTCCCAATCAAAGAGATTTCCTTCCAGAAGCCATGGCGTCAACTTAAGAAGGCAATCCCAGGTCTGTTGAGCCTGATTATAAGTCAAATCAAGTGCTCTACTCTTCAGGAGTGTCCTGAGAGATTCTAAGGCAGGATTGGATTTAGAGGTAGACTGCCCCATATTATAAAGTCAGAAGAGGAGTATCCATAAAATTAGGGCAACAGCAACACACAGACACATGAGTACAGCACAAACACAAAGGACCCAAAAGATAGCTAAACATGCTGCAGAATTAAGTTTATATTTAGATCCATGATGGGCAGATGAGTCTGTGTCCTTAGGGGACGGCTCGATGATACCAAACATGGTACGGATGGGAGCAGGTCTCCCCAGCAGGTTTGCTCTGTCTTCCGGGATGGAGCCCCCACTCAAATGAGGGGGCAATACGCCTCGAGTCTCCTCCAGGTCTGTCCACACGGTGTGTCCACCAGGGACGTATGACCCGTTTTTAAATACAGACGCTGCAGATGCGGGTTGCCGGCAAACTGAAAGTGAAAGGAAAGAGAAATGGAACGGAGAGATGTTGACAAGTGAGTGCAGGTTACAGAAGCAAAAGTCAGCACATTAGATATGAGGAGTGCCTCATAATAATGAGAGTACACTGGCAAGGCAATTGACCTCCTCAATGGGAATGCCTTACATGGGGCACCAGTCTATCGGGTTTTTCCAACAGGTAGAGCTGGAGCAGAACCAGGCCTGCTGGTTCCTCCGGAGGGGTTGAGGAGGGTGAGTGTCGATGGCCGAAACACACAGAGCCGGGAGTCTTGTCAGCACAGGATTTCACTTTATTGTAACAGGCAGGTGTTTATATAGCATTGAGAATGAAGGCGGGGATCTCAGGAGGGGATGAGGTATAAGGGCCAATAGTATATAGCGACTTTTGAAATGATTGGTGCTAAGCACGTGTGCGTGGGAACTCTAACTTTTTTTTTGGAAGTAGCAGGCCAGAGGCAATTTGGTGCCTTGCTGAGTCATAGCTGGCCAGAGACAGGTTGCCAAATTTTAGCTAGGCTCAGGAAGTTCCACTAGGCCTCGCGTCCGGGCCTTTCAAGGCCCAACACATAAGCTAGTAAAAGACTATAAGGGAGGGAGGAGAGGAAAGGACTTAAGGGGATGGTATTGTATATTATATGTAAGTAGAAGAACATATTACAGGGAGGGGAAAGGCGTAAATGAGGTCAGTGGAAGAAAATGTATAAAATTAAGGCTGGGGGTGTAGGGTCAATCCAAATTCCAGTTATTCTGAATAACACATATGAAAATCTGCTTTCTTGAATAATGGCACATCCAGAAGCCATAGATTGCTACTAGAAAATTTTCAGTGCCAGTGATGGTATACCTTCCAGTGAGTTGTTGGCCAGGGAGGTCCCTGTTGTCTCCAAAACATTATAGGCTATTGCCAAGGCCCTTGGTTTCTCATGAGAAAGAGATGGGGAGACCTATTGCTAAAGACTTCACATGCCTGAGCAGCAAAGTCACTGAGAAATCAAGCTGGTGCTGAGCGGAAAACCTTCTCCCTGTAGCTCAGCCAACAGAAAGATAGAAAAAGCTGCACTGTATTCAGCCTTATGGGACACAGAAATCATCACTGGTGAAAACAGTAGACAATGGAAACTTCAAGTTTGAACAGGCAGGCCAAATGACTGAACAAGTGCAATAGTGGCATGTCTGCTCTGGGGGAACCCAACTGCTCTTTTATTGGACTGCAGGCCTGCTCTATGGGTGGGAATACATACCTGGTACTGAAAACCTAATTGAAAGCCTATGAAAAGGGAGGTAATGAGCCTTAGGGGTATAAAGCCTGGTCTTGTCTGGATAAATGCATATATTACTCTCACCAAATTGCCCTGAAAGGACTATGCTTATTGTTCATTCTCATATATTAATGTTAATCTCACTTCTGGTTAGAGAGGCTTCTCTTTTCAGATGGTGAAGACCACTGGGATGCCCCAAAAGGCAACATAGTGTTGAGAAGAAGGGATGGAGGAGTGTCTAGCACTGAAACATGTCACACCTTCAAAGGCTCAGGGTTGATTGTGGAAGAGATGACATAAAGAATGTAAGAGCCAAAGGAAGGGTGCCGCTCCTTACATAAAACCCTCTGGACAGAAATTGTCCTCGATATCTAAGGCCTTGCAGTGCCTAGCAATATCCACACAAGACCCTCATAATAGGAGAAAAAGATGATGACATCAAATTAAAAGAGAGACTAATGGAGAGAGGGAGGGGATATGATGGAGAGCACAGTTATGAAGGGGAAAACAGGGGAGGGGAGGGAAATAACATGGTTTTTGTCTGTAAGTATAGAAGATGTCAAATATAATTATATATATATATACATATATATGTATATATATATATAATTATATATATATATATATATATATATATATATATATATATATAGTATTTAGCTAATGGTTCTGGACAACTTTAGACTACATTGTCTGCATTTTTTCCATAACTGCTTAGGACCTTTCTACTATGACCAGAAAAACAAGCTTCACTCTTTAATAAAGACACTAAATGCAACATGAGAATGTCTCATCCTCATTACCTTATCTAATCCTAATTACCTCCTCAAATGAGGATTATGTTTCAAATAAATGAAACCTGGGGAAGGTAATCCCAGGCTTGCAGCAATGTAGGAAACAGTAAATAAAAGTAGGGTTCTTTCCTTCTAGTTGATCACATTTTCTGTATAGTTTTCAAATTCTGTTGGATCACTCTCTGCAGTTTAATTTTTTTAGTTTGTTGTTTATCATGGCCCTAAGTAACATGATATTATATTAACACTTCTAAAATGGGCTCTTCAGTATCCACTATGATTTATTAACTTCTCAATAAGTTTTAACATCTACAGCAAATTATCCTTATTCCCTCAAAGTTGATTGTGTAGAATTGAATCCTTTGTTTTAAGATTTAGACCTCCCATTATTTTAAAAGTTTTTTGAAGTCACAAGTACTCCTCTCCAAATTAAAAATTATGTGATGCTGCAACAAGATTTTATACTATTCAACTGACAATTAAAAAAAAAAAACTAGGAAAATCAGACATATTTTTTTCCTTAGCTAAATTGCATCCAACCTTAATTAAAGATACTTTTCATAAATACTCATAGTATTTCAGGCAGGGCATGGGCAAATCAACATTAGCAGAACACAAGAACACAAGTTCTTTTTTTTATTTTTTATTTATTTATTTATTTATTTATTTATTTATTTATTTATTTTTTGAGGTAGGGTGTTTCACCCTAGCCCACGCTGATCTGGATCTTTTCTATGGAGCCTCAGGGTGGCCTCAAGCTCACGATTATCCTCCTACCTCTGTCTCTCAAATGCTGGGATTAAAGGTGTGCTCCAGCATGGCTGGCTTCACAGGTTCTTTTAAACTCCCTCTTGGATGGACTATCAGAATCAGAAAGCCACTATAAAAGAAAAAAAAAAATCCCATGAACTTTTCATCTGATGTTCTGAATAGGGGAAGTTTAGAGTGAGGGTTAATATTTCACATTAAACGTATTGTTTAATAAATTTTTCCAACCAATCCTGCCTTTCAAGAAATGAAATGAGGGCTGGAGAGATGGTTTAGTAGTTAAGGCACTTACCTGTGAAGCCTAAGGACCCAGGTTCAATTCCCCAGGATCCACATAAACCTGATGCACAAGGGAGCACATCCATCTTGAGTTTGTTTGCAGTGGCTGGGGATCCTGGTGGTCCCATACATTTTTTCTATCTCTCCTTCTTTCTCTCTCAAATAAATAAATACTTTGAAAATAAATGAAAATGACAGAGTTATCTGTTTGAAAATTAGCATTCAGTAAAAGAACCACTGCTCTTTTGAGAAACGTCATCTCAGTGATGTACCTGCAAAGTCCAGATCATCTGACATCCTGGAAATAACCAATTTTAAAGGGTCAGGTCTCAATAGCCCTCTGTAGCCCTCTAGTTTTGAGGACACTAAGCCTACATTGATGAAAGGAAAGAACATAAAATAATTTTGAGTTTTCTCCTGCCACAATGTATTTGTGCCAAGGTGGCTATTTCATCAATACCAGGGAATCCCTCTTTCCAGGAACCAAAAGAAATCTTTCAAAATTAGCACAAAAAGGTATTTTCCTCATTACTACAGTTTGGGACACTTTCTGTTAATGACAGATGTCCCTTCCCCACAAGACAAAGAAGTGTTTTGTCTGCTAACATAACTTGAAAAAAATTAAGATTCTGCAATTTTATAAAACTTTATTTAAAAGAAAATACTATTTCAAACTGTGTAGTCACCAGAAGTACACAGTTACAAAATACACACACTTTACTGAGCACATCTTCAGCTTGCTGTGCCTGGTCTGTGTTGGTATCTCCATTCTCTACAGTTACTCTCATCCTTGGTAGCATCAGCTTTCCATCTTTTCCTTTGGATACCTTCTCTCCTTTCTTTGCAGGGGCCCTTTTAGACTTGGGAAGTGTAGGTTAGCACAACCCTGAGGTTTGCCTCCACCTTGGCTTTACCTCCTTTAGTGTTCCTGTCAGCCTTGCTGTTGTTGTTGTTGTTGTTTTTGGCCAGGGGAGTGTTGAGGATGTGGGGCATGTAGGTGCTGAACTGGGGTCAGAGCTTCTTTTGTACACTGCTTGAGCCCTAGGGCTTTATAAGTTTTGCAGCACCTGGAGCCTCTGACTAGTTAGAATCTGATTTCCAGCTGTGGTCACATGGGTGGGGTTCAAGCTCAACTCCTCTGGAGGAAATGAGGAAGGGAGGCAGGGTGGAAAGAACCTTGGGATCATGTAATTCTTAAGATATTCCAGTCTTTTATATCCTGAGAGATTGTCCAAAAAATAGGTACTTCACTGATAGCATTACTAATGATTATTATAAATTTTGCAAGAATAAAAGAATGATTGTGAGTTTAAATCTAGATATTTTAATAAGTTTTCCTTATTTTTATATGTGTGCAAACATGGGTATGCCAGGGTCTCTTGCTCCTGTAAGCAAATGCCTGTGTGCCTTTATGTGGTGCATCTCTGGAATTGAATCTGGGTCAGCAAGCTTTGCAAGTAAGTGCCTTTAACTGCTGAGCTACCTTCCTGGCCCCAATATATTTTTTAATACTTTTTTTTGAGGTAGGGTCTTATTCTAGACCATGCTGACCTGGAATTCACTATGTAGTCTCAGGGTGGCATTAAACTCAAGATGATCCTCCTACCTCTGCCTCCTGTGCCACCATGCTTAGCTTTATTTATTTATTTATTTATTTATTTTTCCTTTTTTTTTTTTCTTTATTAGTTAGTTTTGTATTCAGCAAATACAGTCAGTTTGCTACCATTATTAGGCTCATCTGTGACCTACCCTCTCCCCTTGGCCCCTCCTTTTTGAGGTATATGGGTCATGCATTGTGGAGTTATCCCACAGTTATGGGTAAGCTAAATGTCTCTGCATATCATGACCCAACATGTGGCTCTGACATTCTTTCCTCCCCCTCTTCCGCAAAATTTCCCTGAGCCATGTTGGGTTCATTTTTGGTCTGCTTCAGTGATGAGGTGTTAGGGCCTCTGAGGCTCTGGCTTTCTGATTTGGTAGGAGTTGATTTTTCTCTGTGTTGATCTCCTTCCCCTTTGTGCTGGTATCCGGTTCATCAGGAAAACAGCACCCTTGTTTGTTTCACCAATTTTTCTTAGTTGCAGCCGGGGTCCTTTTGAGGTATGATGGAGTGGCTCTCTACTTAGGATCTACATCTATCTGAAAAAGAGAAGCAGATTCTCCAATGGAGAGTAAGTTAGCACCAGGACAAATGAGATAACCCTTACTTTTTTTTTTTATAGAGAATTTAATAGGTGTAGGCCCTCTTGTAGCCCACAATTGATGGTAGCTTGATATTGGAGAGTGGGCTTATGTTTGGATATGGTTCTGACTTGTTTCCCAGCTCCAGCTATGGGTCCCATACCAGTGAGGGGATCACTTAGCCAAATTGAGAGCAGTTGGTTCCCCACCATGGCTGTGTGCCACCACTGCACTTTTGTAGGCATCACAACAAGTTATTTGCTGCTAAGTAGGTTAGACCATGCGTTGCTTTGACAGATATTGGTCATTTTCCCCCAGTCGCCCATGTAGCACCTTCTGGCACTAGACGCACTGACTGGGGACTGACTCTCTTCCAACTTCCAGCTATGTCATTCTATTTTGCATGTCAACCACATAAGGTGTCTTCAGCACAGCAGTAGGGTCTTACCACTAACCTTTTTTTTTTTTTTTTTTTTTTTTTTAATTTTAACCTCTCTTTTCTGCATGGCTGAGTTACAAAATCAACTATTTGGCTATTTGGTAAGGTTTTGAAATCCAGAAAATAAATAATAGAAGATAATTAAAAATATTTCATTGTTTTGGTTCATATTCCATCTTCTAGAATAACATTTCAATATGTGATTCCTAGAGACTTCTCTTAACTATGCTATTCATTGGCCACTTTTTGTCATCTTCCGAGAGTACAACTAGGTAAATCTTTTGTGGTGGCAATTACTAAATTTTACTTCTTGAGTGTATATAAAAAGAATTGGAGCTTTGATTTCCCCACAGCTAAGTAGTTAAACTTGAGCAACCTAAAATGTGCAACAGTTTCAGTCAAGATTTTATATATATAAATTCTTGTATTTGTGGCCCCTCTTCACAAAGAGTGGTAGTTTTATGCTAAATTAAACTAATTTCATGTATACTTGCTACATTGGGGTTCCTTTATTTTTTTTATTTTTAAAAATAACACTATGAGGCCGGGCGTGGTGGTGCACGCCTTTATTCCCAGCACTGGGGAGGCAGAAGTAGGAGGATCGCCTTGAGTTTGAGGCCACCCTGAGACTCCATAGTGAATTCCATGTCAGCGTGGGCTAGAGTGAGACCCCACCTCGAAAAACCAAAAAAACAAACAAACAAAAAAAAAACCACTATGGGAGAAAACACATTTCTATAATTAAATAATAGATTTAATTAATGTTAAATTTATTATCATCTTTATATTACTGGTTACAGACATAGTATTTAAAATATTTAATGGGATTATGTTGATTAATGCATTTAATTTTTATTGTACTTTTTATAAAAAGTCACTAAACATTAAATGTGCATACATGTGGATGAATGCCATTTTAACATACTATCATCTCTTTGTTAACTCATTTGACATAACTTGTCATTATATTTAAATATGAGAACACTGATAACTACGTTTTATAACATTACTGTATGTTGAAATATGATGATTGCAGGCTATTCAGATTTAGAGGGACTCACCTTTCCCTGGGACGCTGGGGAGGCCTTTGTTAAGCATTATTAAAGACCTGTTCAACACTGGTAAAATGAATGTGAATTGTAAATCTTTCTTGTAAGCAGTTTTCTGATGTTATTTTCTTCCTACCAATTAGCTATCCTGTCATTGGCTGTTTGGACATTTTCATGAGTGTTATTAGGTCCTTCCCTGGGGCACTGGCTGCCTTGAGCAAAGCACTGTAAGTTCTACAGCCAGTAGGCTACTTATGACACCCTCAATGTTTTGAAGTCTCCACAGATGCCTGGTGGAAGCTTCCTGACATTCTCAGCTGTTTTCCTGCTGAAACACAGCTCTGACTTTTGAATGCACTACCCCAGTCATGACTGCTTTCAAGCACCTTTTCCTTTTTTTTTTTTTTTTTTTGCCATCATAGCCTTGGTGAACTCTCGATGAGACTATAGACTTTTCTGCCCAGTCCAATGCAGGAGCACCTCCATTGTTTGTCCAGCAGAAGGCTTATGATTGCTCAAACAGCATCCGTCTTTTGCATGGGTACTGCTATTATTCTTGTAAGCTCAGATTGTCATTCACAGAGCTATTCTACTAAGATTGGTGCAAACACAGCCCTTCATTTCCATGGAGGTCTGCAGTGATTGGTGCAAACACAGTTCTGTATTTGCATGACAGTCAGTCATGATTGGTGTGATTGCAGCTTTTCTTGCTAAGTAGCCTGGCTGTTTGGGTCACATCAAACTCTGCTTGTCCTTTGGTGTTTTAACATCAGGCCAAATAAGAGGATTCTCTCAATATTTTTTTAACCTTACTTTTGATTGTCATTATAAGTAGAGGGAACAGAGCTCCTAATAGGAATAATGAAGAGAAATGCAATGTTCAGATTGTGGTGGCAGAGCCAGCAGTGGCATCTGTGTCCATAGTGATGGGAGAGGAGTTTCAGTGTTGCAAAGAGCAGCAGAGAGAAGAGGGCAAAGACTTGCAGATGAGACTTAGTGAGTTCTTCTTACTGAAAGAAATCCATAGCTGCAAAGACACAATAGCCAAGGGTCGTAGTATCTTAGGCCCGTGAACTGTAACACTATGTGCTGGCCAGGGTTGAAGATCTAGCACCCTAGGCTCATCAGGTGTCATACTGTAGGGTTAAGGATGCCAGCAACGGAAGCATTTATGAGAACTTGAACACAAAAGATACCTCTTACTATTATTTTCTATAGTATGGTACTGCAGCCAGAAGCTGATGATCTCAAAAGCTGACAAATTCTGGGCACGTGATTGCTTATACCCAGAGCAATATAAAGAAGAGCCATGAGGCTTTGGCTTCTAAAGTATGGTTTGGTGTTAAAAGCCCCAGAACTTGGGAGGTAGAGTTAAGAGGACCATTGTGAGTTTAAGGCCACCCTGAGACTACATAATGAATTCCAGGTCAGCTTAGGCTAGAGTGAGAGGGCTACCTTAAAAAAATGTGTCTGTTGGAGCCTTTGCCTAAGCTTTCCAACCCTGTAAGAGCTTCTCCTTGTCTGGGCATAATTACTATCCAGATGCAGCAAAGGGAGCCCAGTTATCTGACTGCTAAGCATCACACAAGGGCAAGTCACTTACTAGGATCATAATTTTCCTTATGTAAAGCTTTACTTGTTCACTTCACCATGATCGAATATTAATTCACAAAATAAAACCCATTGCTCAAATTAACTGAAAATTATCCAATAAAATTAAAACATTAGGTAATAACTTCAGGATACCAATCTAGTTCATAATATATCATATAGTTGCATTTTCATTTATTCTGTGCTTGCTGTCAAAATCCTATTAAGTAGAACAATTTAAAGGACACACATATACAAGTGACTTTAAAGACTTAGTGTTGGGCTGGGGAAGTGGCTTATTGGTTAAGGAACTTGGCTGCAAAACCAAGTTTGATTTTCCGGGACCCATGTAAAGCCAGATGCATAAGGTGGTACATGTATCTGCAGTTCACTTGTAGTGGCTGGAGGCCCTGGTGCACCCATTCTCTCTCTCTCTCTAGCAAATAAAATAAATCTCTTGTTAAAGAGTTAATGTTAAAAGTTCAGAAATAATACAACATGTGCTTTATTATTTAAACCCTTAATATACTAGACATAATTTGAGGAAAAAACTCAAGATTGTATTGAAAATAACTTTCTGCATGCTAAGTTATTTTAAAAAATGTGTAAATGAACCCATTGAGAATCACCCAAGTATTTTCTTTTTATTTCTTATTTATTTTATTTTATGTTTTGTAGTGGGATCTTGCTCTAGCCCAAGCTGATCTGGAATTCACTCTATATTTTCAGGGTGGCTTTGAACTCATGGGGATCATCCTACTTGGCCTTCTGAGTACTGGAAATAAACGCATGCACCACCACACCTGGCCACCCAACCTTTTACTCATTGATATGCTGATAGAATTCTACATGGCATATTTTTCAGATTATTTCCTGACAATGGGAAGGTTGAAATTTAGTCATCAAAAGAATAGATTCAATGGACTTCTACACTCTATAATTTAAAAGATTATTCAACAAATAAAGAGAACATGAGATATAGATAGCGAATGTATAAAAGCATCAACAGAAATAAGAAATATGTTTGTTGATTGGATATTTGTGTATCTGTTTTTTATCTTGGTCTGTTCCCATGATACACCTGGAAAGAGAACAACAGTGATGCTCCTAGCATACTTTGATTAGTCACAAGTATGTGTATTCCAGTGGCATCAATGCAACATAATTTGTTGTGGCAAGTTATAAATAAGAGAAAAATAAAGAAAAAAGTCCCTTGGGCTGTTTTACCACTTTGAGGAGTAGCCAAATCCCCCCCCTTTTTTTTTCTTCAGAAAATTACTAGTACTGGGAGCATGATTATAAAGACATTGAGAAATAAAGCTTAATAAAACTATTTGTAAAAAAGATACTGTTTCAAAAATATGCAAAGAATCCTTAAAGTAAAACATTTTTTAAAAATCTAATTTAGGGCTGGAGAGATGGCTTAGCGGTTAAGCGCTTGCCTGTGAAGCCTAAGGACCCCGGTTCGAGGCTCGACTCCCCAGGACCCACGTTAGCCAGATGCACGAGGGGGCGCACGCGTCTGGAGTTCGTTTGCAGTGGCTGGAGGCCCTGGCGCGCCCATTCTCTCTCCCTCTCTCTATCTGCCTCTTTCTCTGTGTCTGTCGTTCTCAAATAAATAAAAAATTAAAAAAAAATCTAATTTAAAAGTAAACAATCTGCCTGAATGGATATCTCATTAAAGAGGACATCAGGATGGATAACATGGAATGAAAGAAACACGACTTCATGCTTTATTATTAAGGTAGCAATGAGTCTCCCTACCATGCCCACCAATCTCAGTGCTACAGAGAAAGGACAACAGAACCCTCATTTGATGCTAGTATAAAAGTTACAGCTAATGGTTGGGGAGAGAGCTCAATGGCAAGAGTGCTTACTGCACAAGCATGAGGACCTCAGTTTGATGCCCAGAACCTATGCAAAAAGCTGAGCATGGCTGAACATGCCTGTAACCCAACCACTAAGGGAGGTAGACAAAGGACAATTGTGGGCTCCCTGGTGAACCAGTCTAGCTAAAACGTGGTGAGCTCTGAGTTCAGTGATAGACTCTGCTCCAAGGACTTAACAAAAAGGAGTTATACAATAAGACACCCAACAACTTCCTCTGGTCTGTGCACATGGGAGCACTACCTCTCTACCTCTTTCTTTCTCTTTCTCTTTCTCTTTCTCTTTCTCCTTCTCTTTCTCTTTCTCTTTCTCTTTCTCCTTCTCCTTCTCCTTCTCCTTCTCCTTCTCCTTCTCTTTCTCTTTCTCCTTCTCCTTCTCTTTCTCTTTCTCTTTCTCTTTCTCCTTCTCCTTCTCCTTCTCCTTCTCCTTCTCTTTCTCTTTCTCCTTCTCCTTCTCTTTCTCTTTCTCACCTCTCTCTTTCTCTCTCTCTCTCCCTCTCCTCTGTCTTTCTCTTTCTCTCTCTCTCCTTCTCCATACTACACACACACACACACACACACACACACAAATACAGCCACTTTTAAGGACTGTGGACATTTCTTAAAGAACTAAACATGTTCTTATAGAATCCAACCAAAACTGTCTTTGGTAGTTACCCAGAGGAGGCTGAAAACTCATGTTCACGTGAAAACTTGAATGTGAACTTTTAACTTTTTTTTTTTTACAATTACCAGAACATACAAGCAACCAAGATGTCCTTCAGTACGAGTGTAGAGATACTTTTACACACTGATAATGGAGTATTAAGTCACCAAAAGAAATGAAATAATAAGCCATGAAAATACACAGAGGAACTTAAATGCACATTACTGAATAATCTGGATAATCTGGATAAAGATACATACTGTGTAATTCTGACTTTGTGGTCATCTCGAAAACACACAAAGCTATGGCATTTATGAAAAGAGTAGTTGTATGGGTTACTGGGTTGGGAAAGAACCACTTATAGAACACATGATATTTAGGACAGTGAATCTATTCTACATACTGTAATTGTAGATATATGTCATCATATATTTGTAAGTGCATAGTATGTATAATACCAGGAGTTTATATAAACCATGGGTTTTCATGATGATGCACCAAGTTCTGGTTCATTAATTGTAATGAATGAACCATCTGGTACAGGATATTATAGAAGAATAGTCTGTGTGCGGGAGGACAGTGACATATGAGGACTCCATACTGCTGCCCAAGTTCTCCCTCAATTTAAAACTATTCTAAGTGGAGAGAGAGCCATCAATTCCACTGAAACCAGGAAAATAATTAATCCAGGATACATCCAGAGAATCTTGAACAAAAAAAAAAACTGGTTGGATGGAAACATGTGGAAATATGAATTACTTAATTTCAATCCTGACAGACTGTAGATCCTTTCAAATTTAAAAATATGACCATCTCAGAAAAAAAAATATTTTCTATGAAGATATGCCATACATTAGCATGCACACACATGTATATACATGCATGCACAGTTGAAAGAAAACACTCATTACAAAATTATATTCTTAACACATCAAATGCATTTTATATTGTATTTCACTTAACATTGTTTAAAACTATGAGGGGCGTAATCCAGTTAATTAAGTTTTAACTTTAGTTGATCTGTGATTACCTGGGAAACAGTTTCATGCTCATTTTAGAGGGTGTTATGGTTGGTCACACAATAACATTGTTCCTAATCCAGTATTCTGTGTACATGAGAATGTATATGGCAAATAAGAAAATCTTCTGCAGCATGATGCTTGGTGAAGCAAAGCCAGTTAAGAGGATGGGATGCATTAGGGATCAATTCATGCTTCAAGGACAGACTTAGTGACTGTTGCGTTTCCCACTCAGGCCAGGTATATGGTCACCAGTGGCTGACAGTTGCTGAATCCTACCTTTGAGCTAATTTTTCCTGGTAAGTGATGGCACTACCCAAAAGGTTGTCTGAGGACCCATTTAGCATTGAAAAGTTAGGCATCTTCCCCAGGCTGTAAGAAGGAAATCCTGCCCAGCTCACAGAAAGAGAGAAAGAGAAATAAGGTAGACTATGGAGGTATAGGAAAGAGAGAGACTGTGGAGGTATGGGAAAGGGCAAAGAGAAAGCCCAGTGTGCACTAGGTAGACTGAAAAATATTTTGAGTTCATTTTTAGAGGAAGAGAGAATTTGGACATGACTGCTGCTTACAAGATTTATCTATGAAGGAGAAAAAAGTTTATGAAATATTGTTTTACATTAAAATATAACTATTTGTGTTTGTTGAGACAGTGTACTGATTTCAATTGTTTTCAATCATGTTTTGGTACCCAACTTTCATATCTTCACTTGCAGTTGAGTGTTGGTTCTTTTGTTACTGTTATCATCACCATAATCTTAAGTACCTGGAAGGACAAGGTAAAAACTGAAAATTCAAATTGTTAAAATCTTATAGTGTTAACTCTCCCAATGCTCCATAAAACCCAGAACTGTTCTTTAATTCTCCTTTTAGTTTGATAGTACTATTTTAACTTGTTAGTAAAAAGAAGATAGAATGCTAATGAACCTAAACATTACAGCTTTATAAACTAAAAGAAGCAAAGTACACTTATGGAAAATAAATGCTTAAATGCTACAACCATTACTGTCATTTCAGATATGCAAGCCAAAATCTTAAATGGAGAATACAGTGACAAATGTGTTTTACTAAAAATTCCCATGGGGCTGGAGAGATTGCTCAGTGGTTAAGGCACTTGCTTACAAAGCCTAAAGACCCAGGTTCAATTCCCCAGATCCCACAAAAGCCAGAAACACAAGGTGGTACATGCATGTGGAGTTCATTTGCAGTGGCTAGCAGCCTTAGCACACCCATTCTCTCTCTCTCTCTCTCCCTCTCTCTCTCTCTCTGTCTCTCTCTCTCATAAATAAATAAAATAAAAATAGACCTTTAAAAAATTCCCATAAACAGGGCCTGAAGAGATAACTTAGTGATTACAGCACTTGCATACAAAGCCAAAGGACCCAGGTTTGATTCCCCCACATAGCCAGATGTACAAGGTAGTGCATGCATCTGGAGTGCATTTGCAGTGGCTAGAGGCCCTGGTGAGCCCATTCTCTCTCTTTCTGTCTCCCTCCCTCTTTCTTTATCTCTCCATCTGCCTCGTTATCTCTCAAATAAATAAATAAAATATAAGAAAAATTCTAATATACAACCGTTGAGGGCAGATTAATGTCTAACAGGGCTAAATTGTAAATAAATCTATGTACCAATCAGTAACTCTTGAAAATAATTAGTTCCAATCTTACAACAACACTTAAGTTTAGATACACTTCAACTTTGTATATTTTGTTTGCCTTAATTTCTCAGTATACAGCAATATTTGACATATATTTTCAATATTTCCAATATTAGTTCCATATGTGACAGAGTATATGAATGCAGATCACTATTCCTTATGGATTATATGGTATATTATAAGTATTGAATATTCAGTTTTACGAATTTATACTGTGAATCTTATTTGTAGCACTGTTGTATTCAGAAACTTCATTCAGTGAAATATGACTTCGTTTGATAGAAATTCTCTTAAAAAATAAGCTATAGAAAAACTAATGTCTAATTAAAAATAAAATGGGTCAGGGGTATCCCTCCTTTGCATATGAAAGAATGGAAAGTCTTTGTCAGAAAAATTACCTGATGACAATACAGAAATCATGCTCCATCTTACTGGTTTGATGGACACTATGGACTTCAGAATTGTTTTGTTCTTAGTCAGACACCTTCATTTTAACAAAGATGCCACATGACGTATAATCTTGAGCTACCATTTCCAGAAGTCAAAGTACATCTACTCTGTATGGAGCATACATAGTCATCTTAGCCACACACCTTCATGTAGCCCATGAAGGTATTTCACAAAGTTTGCTCCAGAATGACCTGCATCAATCAATGTTTACAATATTAGATAAAATAAAAATCTTGATCTCCATCTTAACTCTTCTAAGCAATAGATCTTCAGAAAAAAGAACTTGGTATCCGCATTACAAAAGAGAACTCTTGAATTAGTACTACTAGCTTATATTTCAGAATAAATCTATATTGCATAGAAATCTTTATCTAAATGTTGCAGCTGAAATTAACAACCAAAAGTGTATCAGTTAGTGGTGGCAGATAATTTACATTTGATATTGACTAGAATTTACATATGTATTGATCAGATTTAAAATATTATAAGTAATGTATAAAAAATGAAGTATATTCAATATCATATAAAAGTACCTCAGATAATTTAAAATCTTATATAATAATGTAATTAAAACATGTACTAAATATAAATAATGAATAAATAAATTATTTTATAGATAAATGTGATATGTAGTACATTATCTTAATTTTTTTACATTTAATACTTTTAATACTATTATTTATTCCAAAATATGTTGTCTACCTACACTTTTGACAAAGCACTTATTTTTAAAAATATAGTTTTACCCTTATAGACTGAAAATTCAGGATTCTTATGGCCTTAAATTTTCACTTTATTGACATGAATAGACTACCTTACACCAATAAGGATAGCCAACATCAAAAAATCAAATGAAAATAAATGCTGGCAAGGATGTGGTGATGTAGGAACATTCATCCACTGTTGGTGGGAATGTAAGATGGTACAACCACTTTGGAAAGCAATATGGAGACTCCTGAAAAAACTCAGTATAGAGATACCAACAGACCCAGTTATTCCCTTACTGGGCATCTACCCTAAAACCTTCAAACCACAGGACAGAGAGATTTGCTCAACCTTGTTTGTAGCAGCTCAATTTGTAATAGCTAAGAGCTGGAATTAACCCAGATGTCCACCACTAGAAGAATGGATAACTAAGATATGGTATATCTACACAATGGAATTCTATACAACAGTAAGAAAAAACGAGACAATGAAATTTGAGGAAAAATGGTTGAACCTGGAACAGATCATTCTCAGTGAACTTACCCAATCACAGAAAAAAAAAAAAAAAAATTGCCACATAGTCTCACTCATCTACAGCACCTAACCTGAATCTACCAAAGATGCCTTGCATACCCAGAAAGCATCTCATGGACTAGACAATAGGATGGGTGGGGATGGAGGGGAGGGCAATGGAGGCATAGGAAACACAAATCTAGACCCAAACAGCAATGGTACCATAAAATTCTACTTCCTAAAAGGCAGACCAAATGGCCAAACCTTCACCAGGCCCTTACAGGGAACACCTGAACCACAAGACACTGGAGAGGGTATGATGAAGACTAACCTTAATCTCTACAGCTTCTCTCCCTCTCTCTCTCTCCCTCTCTCTCTCTCTCTCTCTCCTCTCTAACTCTGGTATATTAGTTATCTTTTTCCTCCTTTTCTTAGTGGGCACTGACCTGTAACTTCCAGTACCAGCATGGGGCTATCATCCACAATGAGTTTTTGATCAGAGAGACCTACAAGGTTTCCTAAAAGAAAGACAGATTTCTCTCAGAGTACTTGAT
The DNA here is from genome assembly GCA_036346955.1 of Dipus sagitta. NCBI lineage: Eukaryota > Metazoa > Chordata > Mammalia > Rodentia > Dipodidae > Dipus > Dipus sagitta. The sequence goes on from CM070781.1 coordinate 75,079,931, forward strand.
GACCCACCAAAGGTTAGTGGTAAGACCCTACTGCTGAAGACACCTTATGTGGTTGACACGTAAAATGGAATGGCATGGCTAGAAGTTGGAAGAGAGTCAGTCCCCAGACCGTCAGCATGTCTAGTGCCAGAAGGTGCTACATGGGCGACTGGGGGAAAATGACCAATATCTGTCCAAGCAACTCATGGTCTAACCTACTTAGCAGCAAATAACCTGATATGGTGCCCACACAAGTGCAATAGTGGCACACAGCCATGGTGGGGAACCAACTGCTCTTGATTTGGCTAACTGATCCCCTCAGTGGTACAGAACCTATAGCTGGAGCTGGGTAACAAGTCAGAACCCTATCCAAACATAAGCCCACTCTCCAATATCAAGCTACCATCAATCATGGGCTACAAGAGGACCTACACCTATTAATTTCTCTATAAAAAAAGTAAGGGTTATCTTATTTTTCCTGGTGCTAACTTACTCTCCGTTGGAGAATCTGCATCTCTTTTTCAGATAGATGTAGATCCAAAGGAGAGAGCCACCCCATCATATCTCAAAAGGACCCCGGCTAAACTAAGAAAAATTGGCGAAACAAACAAGGATGCTGCTTTCCTGGTGAACTGGGTACCAGCACAAGGTGAAGGAGATCAACACAGAGAAAAATCAACTCCTACCAAATCAGGGAGCCAGAGCCTAAGAGGCCCCCAACACCTCATCACTGAAGCAGACCAAAAATGAACCCAACATGGCTCAGGGAAATTTTGCGGAAGAGGGGGAGGAAAGAATGTCAGAGCCACATGTTGGGTCATGATATGCAGAGACATTTATCTTATTCATAACTGTGGGCTAACTCCACAATGCATGACCCATATACCTAACAATGGGGGGGTAGTTCACGGATGAGCCTAATAATGGTACCAAACTGACTGTATTTGCTGAATACAAAACTAATTAATAAAAAAAATTAAAAAAAGAAAAATTTAGGAGGTAGCTATCCAGGGTCAAGACATACTTAGCCCCCAATACTTTTTCTGTTGCTCTAGACACCCTTTTGCTTTATTGCACATGTACCTTTATTTTATTTATTCTTATTTTTTGTTTTGTTTCATTTTGAAGCAGGGCCTCACTATAGCCAAGTGAAATCTGGAACTTACTGTGTAGCTCTAGGTTGACCTCAAACTCACAGTGATCCTCCTACCTTAGCCTCTCAAGTGCTGGGATTAAAGGCATAAGATAAATGCAGCTTTTAAAAAAATATTATTTGAGAGAAAGAGGCAGAGAGAGAGACAGAGAGAGAAAGAGAGAGGAGAGACAGAGAGAGAGAGAGAGAGAGAGAGAGAGAGAGAGAGAGAGAGAGAGAGGGAGAGAATGGGCATTGCAGCACCTTTAGCTACTGCAAAAGAACTCCAGAATCATACGCTACCTTGTGTATCTGGGTTATGTGGGTGCTGGAGAATCCAACTTGGGTTCTTTGGCTTTGCAAGCAGGTGTCTTAACCAGTAAGCTATACTTCCTACCCTAAATATATCTTTTAAATCAGGAAAAATATGTTGATTAAGAATATATAAAGAAGGCTTGGGCTGGAGAGATGGCTTAGTGGTTAAGCGCTTGCCTGTGAAGCCTAAGGACCCCGGTTCGAGGCTCAATTCCCCAGGACCCACGTTAGCCAGATGCACAAGGGGGCGCGCGCATCTGGAGTTCGTTTGCAGTGGCTGGAAACCCTGGCGTGTCCATTCTCTCTCTCTCTCTGTCTCTCTCTCTAACTGCCTCTTTCTCTCTCTGTCTGTTGCTCTCAGATAAATAAATAAAAATATTTTAAAAAAAGAATATATAAAGAAGGCTTGAGCGATGACTTAATGGTTAAGGCACTTGCCTGCAAAGTCAAAGACCCAGGTTCAATTACCCAGAACCCACATAAGCCATATGTACAAGGTGGCACATGTGTCTGGAGTTCATTGGCAGTAGCTAGGGGCCCTGGCATGCCCATTCTCTCTCTCTCTCTCTCAAATAAATAAATAAATAATGATGATAAAATAAAAACTGTAAAAAAGAATATATATGAACATATATAGTGGAGTCTTGAATTCAAATTAATATATTTTTATTAATTGAGAAAATTTATTTCATTGACTATGTTTCATTTCTTCAACATTTTAGAGGAAAGTAGAACCTATCTAATTGGATTGGCATAAATGTTTAATGATATAATCAAATGTCAAGTGTCTGATAGAGTTGCTAGCATCTATTAAATGCTCACTAGGTGTCAATTACAATACTACTAGTAGTAATAATAAACCAAAGCAATATAATAATCATATAGTTGAAATTCTCGAATCCTATCTTATGTCAGTTCCTTATAGCTACAAATAGTCAAATACTTTGGTTTGTGTCTGCTTCTAGTGTGTGTTTATGAAAATTCTAGCAAATAAAAATGAACATGTATGACTATTTTCCTCTATAAGTCTTAAAGATGGATACATATTGCTTTGTACACTTTTGATTTAAATTTACATTAAGATATATATTTTACTTATTATAAAATATGTTGTCTGTGACACTATGGTCAAGACGGTTATAATATTTCTTTTATTAAATTTAACAAATCATGTGTCATGCATGTATACATGCAAGTATGGGGGTGGGAATTTGTATGTATTTATGTGTATTTGTAGGACAGAGCCTAACTTATCCCTAAGAATGTCATTCACCTCTTTGAGACAGGATCTCTCATTGGTCTTGAACTTAAAATTAGGCTGGATTGGCTAGTCAACACACTAGGGATTCCTTCCATCTCTGCCTCTTTGAGGCTGGGATTAGAGGTGCACATGCCTACAAAGCAAACACTACCAACTGAGATTCCTCCTCAGCCTTTCTTCACTCACTATTATGGCAAGTTTATAATCACAGTTAACTCATCACAGTATGCACATGGCTCTTCTTCAAGGGTTTTGCATGGATTAAGGCTCATAGTTTGGCATATTCTTTCAAACTGTAACAGAAAATATATATTTTTCATTTTTTTCCACATGTTCTAAGATTCAAGGGTCAGGAGGGGTTTTAACACGTTGGTCTCACTACAGTCTCTGCTCCTAGTGCTATCATGCAACTCAGTTTTATAATACCCCACACTGTACATGAACCATAATTCATTTAGTCAATATCCCATCAGAGCAAAAATATATGGCTTGTATATTTTAAGGTTATTGCAGTCAATGTTGCAGTAAATTAGCTTAATGGAAAAGATATATGCAGGTGTATCAATGAGATAAATTCCTTGAAGTCAGATTCCTAAGTGAAAACGTTAACAACTTTGATAAGTGCTGCCAAATTACAGTTTCATGATTTTCAGCTTGCAGTTCCACTAGCAACGTATGAAATCTTCATTTCCCGAAGCCCTTCTAACAGAATGCATTGTCATTAAAATTTTGTTCCAAATGAGAAGAAAATGTTATCTCAATTTATTTCTTGGTATGTGTGTATGTGTGCCTGTGTCTGTATAATATATGCACATGTGTAAATGTGTTTGTCTTGTATATACACAAACAAAAGCCAAAATGGACTGCTGGGTGTCCTCCTCTATCATTCTACCATTTGTGGCCTTGAAATAGTCTCTCACTGAACCTGGCACGACACAGTTTTGGGTCATAAAGGCTGACTTGTGAGCCTCAATATTTGTTCTGTCTCTGACTACCTCAAGATCAGCATTGCAGGCATGTGTGGCCACACTAGGCTTTTATGTCGTCACTGGAAGTTGAAGTTGGATCCTCATGTTCCAGTGATTGTCATGTCTACTGAGCCTTTCCCCAGCCCATCTCGTTTTAGTCCTAATGATGGCTTTTCTACTGTGAATATGGTTGGACACTTTATCAAGACCAATTTTGTTTCTTTTTGTCATTGGATTTTTTTCAATTTTATGATATTAAACTATAAATCTTTTTCTAATAAATAGGACTTCATTTCATATATTGATCATTTTAAAGTAGAATGATTGTTTTAGGGTTTCTTTTTTCTTTAAATTAACCATTTATTTTCTTTTCTGAGTATATATATATATATATATATATATATATATATATATATATATGGAAGTTGAGAAGATGCTAGGTGGTCAGGTGTGGTAGCTGATGCAGGGGGACCCTGAGCTATATAATAATAATAATAGTAATAATAATAATACCTTGTTTCCAGTTATCCCTATCCTTTATCACTGTCATTAATACTGCACATCTATCTATCTACATTTGATAAAGTTAATAAGAAAATATTAGTGGATTATTGCGAAGTCCATACCTTTTCAGGTTTACTTATTATTTATTTATTTACTTTTTTAGGGAGAGAGAGAGAATTGGTGCACCAGGGCCTCAGGCACTGCAATTGAACTCTAGACACTTGTGCTGCCTAGTGGATATGTGCCACCCTCCAAATGCCTCACCTTTATGTATTTGGCTTATGTGGGATCTGGAGAGTAGAACATGGGTCCCTGTATTTCACAGGCAAGTGTCCTAACTGCTAAGCCATCTCTCCAGCCTTACTTAGTTTTTAATCATTTTTTTTTCTATTCTGAGACCCTATAAGGTAGTATAATAATTTGTTTAGCTGGTACCTTTGGGTTCATCTTGGTTATGATAGTTGCTCAAATTTTTACTTTCTTGGCACCTTCATATTTTATGGGAATTTTTAGGCTCCTGTTCAACTAAATAGCTGATTTCTGTTTCAAAATCCTAGATAGACATGTTTATGGGATGTTAAGAAGAAAGATTCAGAGGCAAAGTACTATTTTCATCATAGTCATATTGCAGTTATATACTACCCACATAATCCCTCAATGTTGATCATTACTTTGGTTTCCCGACATGGTAGTATTTGCAGCTTTCTCCACTACAGCCCCCACACTTTTCTATACCATATGCTTTGGAAGAAAAAAAAACACTATTTTCAGTCCCCACATGCACTTGAAGAGTGTCTACATAAAATGTTTCTAATTATTTTACATGGCTCTCTTTCTTTTTCCTTCCATTAATATTGTTATTAATTTGCAGTTATCAAAATTATATCACAGATATTATAAAACACTGTAGTCTATAATCCATTATAACTTCACTCTGTTGTCAACTTGTTCAGTTTTGTCCATTGGGAAGTAAGGCTCCTTTGTCCCTTTCTCAACACACTTTCCATCTCAGGCTTGTTCAATTCTTGAACAACTTCTGCTTTTGGAGCACTGTAAAATCATAGCGTTATCCTGTAGCTTTCCTTCCTCTCATCAGATTCAACCCTTTACTAAGGAGCGTTGGCTTTTTGTTTTTGTTTTATTGGCCAGAGGTACTTCAAGAGAAGCTGAGGTTTGTACACTATGCATAATTGCTCTTGAGTTCTGGTTGTATTTAGACCCTCTCTGAGATGTAACAGAAAAAAATATATATGTGTGAATTGTGTGTATGTCTATCTTATCTGTGACTATCTGCATCCATACGTACTAAGCATGAGTACGTACTGATGTATCCAGCTCTCATCCATTGTCCCAAATCATGCTAGCCAACTCTGCTTCCTTGCTTATCTATACCTTGCCAATCCAATAGTGAAAACCTTCATTCCTACAATATGACACCCATGTGTTTAATTGCACATATCCAATGGTCAGGAATGGAAAAAGCAAAATTGTTAAGTCATATCCCATATTCAAACTAAACTTATAATGTTTACTTACACTTCATTTTGTCTTCATCATTAAAGACACCTCTCTGTTCCTCTGTAACAGGGCAACAACCGCCCTGTACAATCTCCTTTAGTGAACTTGTCTCACATATTTGTCATGCATTTTTATTATCATGTTATACTCTTCCTTGGACTGTATGATCATCTGAATTATTTTTTCAATCTGCATACAAAAGACCCAGTCTTTATGCCGTGAAGTTGGATGGTTTTTGCAAAATAGATAATATTGTATGTATGCTCACAATACTTTAAAACATATTTTCCTCTACCCTGAAATATTCCCTGTCTTTTAAATATTTTGGTGTTTATTTTCTCCAAATTCCTGGAAATAACTGACCTTTCAATAACTCTGGAGTTTTGAATTTTCCAGGCTACATAATCAGACTAAGACAGCATGTAGCTTTTCTAGACTAGTTTCTTACAAATGTGCCTAAAAGGTCCTCCCTGTTTTTTTCTGTGGCTTTGTAGCTCATTTTTTAAGACTTTATTTTATTTATTTATGGGGGGGGATGGGCACGCCAGGTCCTCTAGCCACTGCAAACAAACTCCAGATGCATATGCCACCATGTGCACCTGGCTTATGTGGGACCTGGAGAATTGAACCTAGGTCTTTAGTATTCACAGGCAAGTAACTTAACTGCTAAGCCATTTCTCCAGTCCTTTGTAGCTCATTTTAATTCTGGTATTCAATAATGCTTCATTTTATGAGTATATCATTTCTATTTCATTATTTACATAATGAAGGCTGTCTTGCTCAGTTCTAGCTTTAGACAGTCATAGAAATGGCTGCTACAAACACTTGTTTGCAAGGTTGTTGGTTGACATAAATTTTTAAATCACTTGCATAAATCCCTGAGTGCATGATGTCTCATATGGTAAGAGATCTGTATGAAACTAGACTGTCTTCTAGAGCATAGACAATTTTACATTTCAGCCAGCCATAAACAAACCTTCCTATTCTTCTATAATTGTTTCTCTTCTTTTTATTTCTGATTTTAGACATTATAATAACATGACAATTGGAATGTCTTTGGGCAGATATCTGCTTAGCCTTTACTTCGTTGTAATTTCATTATTGTTTTTCTTATAGTTAATGCCAAGTGCTATTTAAATATTTTGGATACTAGCTTTTAGGTGTTTATAGATAGTTAACATATTCTATCACTTTCATTTGTATTTTACTCTCAGTGTATTTTATGGAGCAGAGAATTTTAATTTCACTGAAACTGAACTTAGCAATTTTTACTTATATAAGTCATGTTTTTAATACAGTTAAAAACTCATGATTAGCCTCAAGGTCACATTATTTCCCAGTTTTTTTCCATAAATTTAATTATTTGGCTTCTTCAGAGTTAAGTATGTTTTTATTTTTACTTGATTTAATTTGGCCAATTCATTTTGATTAATTCTTAGTATTGCAATTACCTTTCCATTGCTGAGACAAAACAACTGAACGGAAGCAGCTTATGGCAGAAGTGGGTTTATTTCTATTTGCAATTTTGAGGCAAGGTATCATTATGGTGTGGAAAGCATGGCAAAAGTAGGAAGCTAGCTGACATCCCCACATAACAATAGGAAGGTACTGGAGAGTATGAATTGAGCTAGCACTGACACAACTGGGCTGGACTGAAAAACCCCAAGGCCTGCCTCAAGTATCATACCTCCTTCAGCAAAGCTCTAACTCCCAAAGGTTCTCCCAGCTGATGATAAACTATGAGACTTAGTGACAAACAACTGGGGACATTTTAGATTTAAACCACCACACAGTTTTCATTTTTCTTTTTTATCCTAGCTATTTGTTTTTTTTAATATTTTATACATATAACATACCAGCTTATACTCTTTTATCCCCTTTCCCCAGCTCTCCTTTACCATAGATGCCATTCTCAGTGGAGTTATGGTATTCAATGTGAGGTGATGAAGGTTTCAGTCAGTCCTTAAGGGACAGTGGGGGACCGGAACTGTGCCTTGGCTATTGCTACTCACTCTGTGGTTTTTATAATCTTTCTTCATCTTCCCGCAATGCTCTCTGAGCCATGAAAAGCATGTTGCCAGTCTGCTTTGGTGTTGATTTCTTTATAGTCTCTGGATTTCTGCTCCGACAGTTTTTTCTTTATTTATTTTTTAATTTAATTTATTTACTTATTTTGGCTTGTTTTTTTAAGGTAGGGTTTCACTCTAGCCCAGGCTGACCCGGAATTCGCTATGTATTCTCCGGGTGTCCTTGAACTCATGGCTATCTTCCTACCTCTGTCTTCAAGTGCTGGGATTAAAGGCGTGCACCACCATGCCCCATCTTTGATAGGTTTTGATTTATCACTGGAGCTGGCTGTCAGGCTGCAGAAAGAGCAGTGTTCATGTTGCCTTTTCCTAACTTTCTCTTTTCCTATCTGCTTTACATGCTGTGTTTTGCTTTTTAATTATAGCTGAGATGGTTAAACGTCTTTGTTAACTTGACTGGATTTAGAAACTAATAGGAGACACATCTGTGGACATATCTGTGAAGGTATTTCCAGAGAGGATTAACTGAGAAGGTCCAACTTGAATGTGGGCCCATAGCACTATCACATGCATTGGGGTTCTGGAGTAAAATAAAAATGGAAAAAAGGATAAAGCAGGTTGAATATCATCATTTCCCATTTTCTGATTCCCAATCTGCCAAGTCTTAAAAAGAACCTCAGCCTGTGGCCTCTGCTGCAGGACCCCTGCAATTTTTCCTCTCATTAGTGGCTTTTTTCATGTATTTGGTCACAATAATGACAAGAGGTAATTAATATTGTACAAGTATCACTAGACTGCACCTTCTGTTGTACTATTATTTTTAGATTTGAAGGATTTTTAATTCATCAGTGGGTTTTGGTAGTGGAATTTTTGTCTTAGTATTTGTTCAGTTTTTTTTGGTTAGTACAATGTTACAAGAATATTGTTATGTGCATATTTCTTGAAGATTTATGATTTTTGTCTTAACATTAAATTTCTGCTCCACCTCACATGTACACATTTCATACACAGGCTAGGTAAACACCCCATGGTAGAGCTACATTCCCTAGTCCTCAGGTAATGTATACAGTAGAATGTGTTTACTTTCACTTGTTTTACTAATACATACACATTTATTCCATTACAATTTGCTAATTTGGTTTGGCAAATATTAGTACTTGTCACATTTTTCAAGAAATAAAAAATACTATAAATGTATCTAAGTGCTGATCTTTTCCATACAATGTTTCCTCTTTTATCTTATGCAATTAGTTTCCTATAACTGAAGCACATCTTTCATGACCATGGTTTAAGAAAATTAGCATTAGCTGGGCATGGTGGCACATGCCTTTAATCCCAGCATTCGGGAGGCAGAGGTAGGAGGGTTGCCATGAGTCCAAGGCCACCCTGAGACTACATAGTGAATTCCAGGTCAGCCTGGGGTAGAGTGAAATCCTACCTCAAAAACAAAAAAAAATTAGCATATTATCTCTGTTCAACTATTATGACTTTTATGTGTGATGTGTTAGTAGTGATGTGTTAATGTGATGTATTAATGTGATCAGTTATATTACATTTTTAAAATTTAACTATTTATCTTATTGATCTGTGAAAATATGTATTAATACTTTTCCTATGTGCTTGGACTATAAATTTATTTATTTTGTCTAGTATTTTTCAAATGTTTCCTAGTATTTCATTAACCTTAGAAGATGGAAATGGCCACATACTCTCCCCCTATTTCATTATCATGTGAGTTGTTACTAGTTTCAGTGTAGGAAAATGTTTGAATTCAATGATGCCACTAAGTTAGACAATCTATTTTAAGCTCATATATTGCACTATGTTTAAATTTAAATGGAGATAATTATATGATTCTCTACTAATTAGAAAAGTTTGAGGATTAAGTAAGTTAATATACATAAAATATTCAGAACAGTATTTGGTGTGTGACAAATGATAATGTTTATTAGGTTGACAGAATGTAATGGCCACTTTCCTATTGCATCTGAGTTTAGGCAGAGAATAGTAAGGCAAGTGTATAAAAACATAGACCACAACACAAGTTGCCAATTTCACCTACAAAGGTCATGTTAAAAGTTTATTACACCATTTCAGCTAGCTTTTCATTTGTATATACCTTGCAATTATAAAATGAAGAAAGTAAGAAGATCCAGTGGGAGCTTCATTGTAGAGACTTGTCAGTATGGCATGATATATGCACTTTCTCCTTCACCCTATATATGTCAAAAATAATGGACAGCAAGGCAAAGCTAAATTAGAGCAAGAAAATAAAGATAAAATAAATCACTCCCAGGTTCCACAACGAAAAGATTACCTGACCTAAGACAGGTTACATGTAGAAAAAGATTCTTTGGGGGCTGGAGAGATGGCTTAGCAGTTACCGTGCTTGCCTGCTAAGCCTAAGGACCCATGTTTGACTCTCCATATCCTACACACAAATGTAAAGCAAGGCAGGAAAGTAGCACACGCCTTTAATCCCAGCACTTAGAAGGCAGAGGTAGGAGGATCACCGTGAGTTCAAGACCACCCTGAGACTACATAGTGAGTTCCAGGTCAGCCTGGACTAGAGTGAGGCCCTACCTAGAAAAACAAACAAACAAAAAAGAATGGTGAAGCAAGTGCACAGTCACACATGCCACTAGTTGGTGCAAGTGTCTGGAGTTCGATTACAGTGGCTGAGGCCCTGGCATGCCAGTTATTTTCCTCTGTCTCTGCTTCTCTCTCTCTCACTCTCTCTAAAATTAAAAAGAAAGAAAGAAGAAAGAAAGAAAGAAAGAAAGAGAGAGAGAGAGAGAGAGAGAGAGAGAGAGGGAGGGAGGAGGGAAAGTCTTTTAATTGCATGAAAGCTTAGAGACTATAATGAACTTTTCACTTTCTTAATGCTTGAAAAACTTTTGGATAAATGTTCACTTAAGAGACCAAAGAATGAGGTTGATTTTCATTTTTCTCTGAACTCACTTATCAATAAACCAGTGGCTTTGGCAAGACTCCCCTGGGATTCCCTAAGAATTAAAAGGTCAGGTTTAAAAATATGTCCTGAGCTCCTCCAGGTTCCCCAGACAGGGAAATGGATTTGTGAACTACTGGACTGAGATGGTGATTATGAGATTATATAAATGGCAAACAAAGGAATTTTATTTACTTTTAGGTAGTTTGGTGTAACCATGAAACAGAGGCAAATATAACACATTATTAAGTGTGACTATCTCAGAGTTTTTCACAGACCCCCATTATCAAATATTCCCATAAGCTAAAATAGAAGGTTAATTATCTTCAAAGGTTTCTGACATATCACCACACTCTGATGTGACTGGAGGTGCAATACAGAAATTGCTTATATAAGCAGATACATATCTGTTGGAGAGAGAAGAAGATGTGCCACACAGATTGAATCTGCCCTGTGTATTCTCCTCTTCACTTCTAGCTAAAATAGGTTCTGAGAGAGTCATTTGGAGACTGAATTTGAGAGACTGCGAAGTCTAAGGGTAGGTATGTCGTACTGTCTGTTCTCTCTGGGTGGGAAGAGCTGGCAATCCCACTAACATCTACCTGCTGCTCTCGTTCACACTTGCTAAACCAAAGGACAGATGCTGATAATATAGCAGAAATGTTGGCGTCTTGAGAAAAAACTTCCTCCATGCTTGCAGGGAAGCAATCATTCCCAACCAGGAACTTTTCTGATTTTTTCTTTTACATTGTTCATTTTCTTGCTTTATGTATATCTTAACTTACTTTGAAAGATTTTAATACTATCTTTTCATCCTGCAGGTATCTAAGTATCTTTGTATCATCTGTTCAGTTTTACATATTTTTTTATTTTTTATTAATCTCCCTCCAGTGTCCAATACTAGTTGATTATTCATTTTGTTAATGACAAAAGTACTTAGTAATAATATAAGGAAATAGCAATGGTTTTGGTGCAGGATTTTGCGGTTAAACTTGGGAACCTTAGTTTTAGGTCCTTATTTTTAGTAACGAAATGATAAGGCAGACTTGAAAAGAAAATTTATTAATTTTTGAGTTTATTTAGGGAGAAATCATAATTTGAGAGGTTTATATGGGGGAAACTGATATCTAGGAAAAGGTGGGGGCCATTCCAGAATCACACACACATAGAAGACATGACATACAAACCCCTTCAAATAACAGATCAGAGAAGATTAAGAAATAATGAAGGACTCAGAAACCAAAGGTAAAGCTTACATATAATCAAAGCGAGAAGGTATCCCCCAAAACATGACACCAATAGAAGGCAAGGACCAAAATATTCAAGTTAAGATAAATATTTCCCCTTCCCAGCCACGATGGTCCCAGGCAGGCTAAGAAGGAGGGACAGTCTCTTGTGAATGCTCAGACCAGGTCACAGGGCTAAAGGAAGAGAGAGAGTAGAGGACCACCAGGATAACCTCCTTTATACGATGCAAACATCCAATCAGGGTGAGGTCAGGTGTGTAAGCACAGATGTGATGGGTTCAGACTAAGGGGCCTGACCCCGGAGAAGCCAAGATCTGATAGGTGGGTGGACCCAGAGGGGCTGAGCTGAAGAAGAAGCAGGAAGTCCCTGCTGGGCGTGTCACTGGCAGACGTCGTGGAGAGACAGGGTTAGACCCAAGTTTCAGTTTTGCCAAGATGAATAGAATGGCATCTCCTTGTTCCCTCTTTGGCCTTCTGTCCCTGACAACCTGAAAATAAAACTGCCTTACTCCTGCCTCTCCTCCAGTTTTTCAGGCAATATCTTTAATAGGCTGTATTTGTGTATTAGACATCTGATAAATTGAACACTTATTTTAATAATTTGGCTGGAGAGATGGCTCAGTGGCAAGGAGCTTGCTTGTAAAGCCAGATACCTTGGGTTGGATTTCCCAGTACCCACATAAAGCCACATGCACAAAGTGGTGATGCAGGATTTGGGGGTTCAGAAGGAGTCCCCCAGAATTTATGAGCCACAAGTTTTGAATTCTGTTCTAACTTAAATAAAGAATTAATAAAGGCAGACTCAAGAAGGATAAATTATGAATTAGTGTATTTAAAGGGAAACCACAAATTGTGGGGTTTATTTAAGGGAGATTGGGGTCTAGGAAGGGAAGCTAAACACTTGGAAAGTAGAAAGCACACTTTCATGTGGAAACTACGTAGTTTATAATGTTCATTTAAGAGAACTCTTTAGAAAAAGGCTGTTATTGAGTTGTAAGCACATGGCAGTAGAACTTAGATGTATATTTAGAAAGACTAAGAAAGGACACACATGACACCCACTGTGTGATTTCCTGAAGAGGAAAAGTATCAAAGCAGAAAAGAAATTAAGAGACTAGGGAAAAACTGGAGTACAGACGAGAAAATGTGGGCTTGAGAGAAACTGAGGCTTTTAGAGAGAAACTAGGGTCCAGGTGCAAGCACTTGGACTTGAAAGAAACTGAGCCTTTTAAAGAGAAATTAGGTAAAGCTGCTGGCACGTGAAAAGCAATCTAGGAGCTTGTGTAAGGGAAACCCGGGAGAGACTCACAGGGTAGTTAAAGGGACTAATGTTGAGGCTCAGGAAGATATCACAGATATCAGGAAGATATCACAGGCAGATATCACAGCAGAGATTGAGAGACTCTGACAGGAAATGAGTAATGAAGAGAGTTATATTCATGGTTACCCCAGTTTAGAGAAATTAGACAGGTAGCAAGCCTAAAGTTGGTGAGAGCACTCACATAGTAGAACTGCAATGTAAGAAAAGCATGCACATGGTAGATTCAGAAACCAGAGGAAAGTCATGTGTGCAACCAAAGTGAGACGTTACCCCAAATTATGAAACAAAGGCAAGTGGAAAGGTTTAGATGAGGAAAAAAATGGAATGCTCTCGCACTCCGCACGCAGCCAGACTGGGCGGGGGTAGAGACCAAACTAATGCGTGTCCAGCAACGCAGAGTAAGAGCTGGAAAGAACCACACCACACTGAGGGTGGGGTTCAGAGAGGAAAGGGCTGGAAGGGGGCAGTTTTTACAGTATGTAAGGCTACTTGATTGGCTACTAAATCTGCTGGGTGGGTTTCAGAGCTAGCCCACCTGAACCATTTTAGATAGCATGTTAGAAGGTGGACAGCAGGGGGCACTGAAGGTCCATCTTGATTACACATAAATTTCATTTCTGCCAAGTTTCCTTCTTCTGCCTCTTGGTTTCCCTTGAGCCTCAGTCTCTAACTAAAACTGCCTAAAAAAGCTGGCTTTCACCTATCCCTCTTCAGGGGCACATGCATCTGGAGTTCGTTTGCAGCAGCTAGAGTCCCTGGCATACCCCCACCCCCTTGGTAAAGGGACTCTGGAAATGTCATTCTTTAATGTTATACAGAAGGGTTCTTTCACATTATAGAGGAGGTTCATAGCTGAAAATCCATAAAACACAAGAGAGAATAACAACTAAAAGGCATGGGATTCATTTGATGAAAGCTAAAGTGGTATGAAAACCTTCATAAGGAAATGAAGACCATGAAGAAATAGTGTATTATAATATGAAATGTATATTTAAGAAGAATAAAAAGTTTCAATCAATACATGCATTTTTCATGTTGCACTTTGTATGTATGTATGTAAGTGTGTATATATATATATATATATATATATATATATATATATATAATTTCCTTATAGTGTATTGGCATTTGATAACATTATTTTCTTTAATTATGCCTCCCTAAAATTTACCATTATTTTTCATAAGTTTAAACCTAAAAGCCAAGCAAGTATTACACTATGTCTTCTTAAACATATGAGAGAAGGACAGGCCACCACCAAGAACATAACCAGTAAGTACTCAATTCCACATGAATCAGATGAGTGTGGTCACTTAGCATTCAGAAAACAGTTGTAACTCCTTGTTCCTGCACTGATGCTAAAATATGACAAACATAACTCACCTACTCATTTCCAGAAGAGCTAGGTTTACACTGAGGTTTTATTGCAACAATCTCTTTAAGAGATAACAGTTAAAGGGGCAGAGATGAGAATAATGAGAAAGGTGGAGGGAAGTGAGGGAAAATAAAAATACTCATTTTCCTCAAAGGCATGTGAAAGTGAAAGTGGTGATAAAGGAAATATTTGGTGGTTAGAAACAATCTTCAGAAAGCTTATTGATGAGAGGAATGTGACTTCCTTCTGTTTCTATTCATCTTCAAGTGCTTCCTTTGTGCTTTATGTGTAAGGCAGATTGAGCCTTATCACTCTCCCATTCACTTTCTCCCATGTCATTAAAACTTCCTCTGAGCAGTCAGCTTTTGTTGTCATTGACAGATAGGTGGCTGTCTTTTTATCTGATCTTTTTGTAAGGTGTGTTTTATTTATTTTTAAGTTCATAGTTTTAAAAACTTGAGCTTCCTTTTGTTTTCTCCTTACAACACAGTGAACAGCATTTCTTTCACCTTCCTTTCTTTTTCGTTTTTGCTGGTTTCACTGAACTCTGCTTAAAGCTGACAGTTTGTCCAACTATATGCCTGACCCTCACACCTTGGGTGTGAATACATAACTCCTTGTCATGCTTCAGCTAACCCATGGAAAAGGAGGCAACTCTATTCACCCAGACTATCATTATTTGCTCTGCAAATCACCTTAATAACCATTTGTATTTTTTTTGGTGATTTTTTCTTAACATAATGTTTGAAGATTATTTTCAGATCAAAGGAAAAATTTAATGTAGTATCAGCTAATTGCCATGAGGTGGATTTCCTCATGTTATTACCTTGGATTTGTAAACTGTATTTCTGGAAATTTAACGAGTCAGTTTCTTTGTGGTCACTTGGGTTTTAGGGTATTTCCTGATTCTTGTGAATTCAAAGTATTGAAATTCGTAGACCACAGGTAAAGCTTAGAGAGGCTTTATAAGAGAAGAGAAGGAGGTACAGAGAGCTCCTGCCATATTGACAGCAGGAGGGTATAGAGGCCTCCATGTGACGCAAATTGGGGTCATCTATAGGTTCTGAATGAGGACTGGGCTATCCAAACTCCATGCCAAGTTTTGGGGCTGAGCTTAACCAACTATAATGTTAGGATAAGATTTAAATCTTAATGCTAGAAAAGGGGAGAGACTATTCCCAGGAAGAGACTCAGGTTGTTTGTGGATAAACAGATCTAGGAGGCTCATTTAGGTAAGAGATAAAGGAGAGGACCTAACCTTCTCAGTTCTCTAGCAAAGCAGAGATTGCAAGGGCAGGCTCAAGGGCATTCTTGATTTTTACTTTCAGGGCACAGACACCCTAAACTGCTTCAGTTTCAGATACTCAAGTACAGAAAGCCCTGGCTTACTATGCACATTTGACTTTAAAATATTTCATGTTGTTGTGAACTGAAATTCCTAGGTTAAAGCAATATCTTTGTTAGTCTACAAGACTGAGAGAATAAACTTCCTGACTTTGGAGAGTTGGAATACTCCAGGTCCAAATCACATCATCTTTGTTAGCCTCCTTAATATTCATTCAGTGTATACATTGGTGTCCAACCTAGCGTCTTTGAGACTGACAGGGCTTTGAGATTCAATTGCTAGTTAGGACAATGGCAATATTTTTTTTTAAAGTGTGCTCCTCTTGGGTTAGTGGACTTTATCATGTAAGATATAGATCAATGACCTATTTGTGTCTGGTGTCATCCAGTCTTTATGTTGTACCTAAAGTTAAGGTAGTCAGTATACTGTAAATAAGATAGGTGAGAAAGTGGCCTTGGAAAGGTTTTTATTGTTTTTTTTTTTTTTTTTCCTACATGAGTGTCCCTGTTACTATTGTAGAATCACTGTGGTGGTGGTTATATTTGACTTTATAGAAGTTTTAAAATAAATTTTACAATCTCTTTACAACTAACACTGGATTTGTGATTAAAATACTTTATTCATTAAAATATTTATGCAAAATGACTTTCCTATACCAAATTCTCATTCCATTTTACAATCATGACCTTTCAATATCACATCTCAAGTTAAAAAATATCTTCCTATTTTAAGTACAGACTTTAATTACAGATTGGTTAGCATGAGAAAACCAGAATTTCATTTGTCACAATTTTGAAAGGTAATAAATCCAAATGCCCTGGTGTGTGATGTAATTACCTCCCTAAGGCCCTACCTCCTAATACCATCACCTTGTGTGATTAGAGTAGATCAGATATGATTTTGAATATAGTTTTATACCATAGCATAACTTATTAATTTGTCAAGAAAAAAATTGAAATGATTTTAGAAAAAATTACTTTTTCAAGTGGAAAGGATATAATACTATATCCCAGAATTGATATGTTGTGAATAAAATTTCCTCTCTAAACATGGGTCAACTAACTGAGCTGAAAATTAACTGACAACAAGTTGATTTACAGGAGAAAAGACAACATTAATGTATAAATGCATGGAGGGAATCTTTCGGAAAAACACATGGAGCAGCTTGAATTTAATGTCTGTGCATCTATATGGATATGTATAGATACCTATGCAAAGAAAGAATTCCTGGAACTTCCAAAAGACAGTATGGGATATTCCATTGGTTTAAAAAATGTTTTTATTTATGCAAGAGAGAGAGAGCGAGGGAGAGAAGGAGAGAGGAAGAGAGAGAGAGAGAGAGAATGAGCATGTCAGGGCCTCTGGCCACTGCAAATGAACTCCAGATGCATGTGGCACCTTGTACATCTGGCTTATGTGGGTCCTAGGGAATTGAAGCTGGGTACTTTGGCTTTACAGGCAAACACGTTCAGTGCTAAGCCATGTCTCCAGCCCTCCATTGGTTTTGTTTGATGTTTCTTTTGTTGTTGTTGTTTTCTTTTTAAAATGGAAATGCACATTTCTTCTTCGCAGCAGAATTCATAGGAAAATCCTCCAAAACTGAGGTCAATAGAAGCTGTATTTTGGCTAGATTTTTTTGTTAAATAAAGTTAAACCAGGTAGAATTTCTTCTGTACTTTCTTTAGTTGTAATGTGTAGGGAAAAAAAAAAAAAAAAAAACAGATCACAGTAGGAATGGACCCTTGTAAAAAGACAGATGAGGAAGAGAAAGCAAGTGGCAACATACTTGCACCTATGTGTCCACATACAAGAGTGGAGCCAACCAGAAAATAAGTCATTTCCCAATGAGGGCCTTGGAATTCCAGGTTCTGTGGCATGTTTGGCAGCAAGGCAAAAACAAATGCATGGTAGGTAAAGATGAGTTAGTAAATCTTCCAACAGTATTTCCAGGTTCAGAGAATCTATTGCAGACTTAGTGTAAGGGGCCAGGTTAGACAGTTTACTTTAGGCAGCCAGACAGGGACCTGCCCATTTACAAGATCACACCCTCACCACCTAACCCAGCACACCAGCCTGCTTCAGGTGCAGGATTCAATGTCTGTGCACATCCTGTCCAGGTGTGAGTGGATGCCTCCTCTGACCCCTGGCCAATTAGCTGGTATACCTGACACAGGTGTGCCAATTACTTCCAGAGTGTGAATGCCAACTTGAGCTAATGGAGAAACTATTTTTGGATTCTTCACCTGTCTGGCTCTTGAGGTGTACACAAAGACAGGCCTGGGTCTTCCAACAGGTAAGATTTTTTTTTTCTCTCTCCCAGCCTGTAAGCCAAGGGACATGTTTTTTAAAAATATTGTTTTTACTCTTTAGTCTTTTTTGAAGCACATGCTTCTTTATAAATTCCTTCTCACATTTTTTTTTTTTTTTTGGACCCAAGGTTCATGTTCATCTACATGGGCTCCTAGACCACGTGGTGTATTTTTCCACTCCCTACTTTACCTTCCCATCCTCAGTCCTTTTCTCTCCCTCACATCCCTGTTACCTTTCAATAAAATGTGGTGATTTAGCAAAATCATTATTTTTAGTCTGGATTATGAATTCTTTGGTTAATTAACCAACATGAACCCAGGGCTTGGGGTTTCAGTATTATTTCTGAGCACCCCAGACCCTGAATTCGTCCTTGTCCATATCAATAGTGCTAGCCCTTGTTTTCTCTGATGCAGAGAAGGTCAGAATCCCTTTGGTCTTCAAGAGTCCATGTCCTTCCAGTCTTTAGGCAACAAAGGCAAGGCAGCCTGCTCCCCTGGATCTATCTCTTCACCCCTTTCAACCAACAATCTTTCATTTTAGAGGTGCATACTCTGGTCTCCCTGCAAATACTTTCATTTTAAAATAAATTTTATCAACTCTGAGGTTAAATATGGCCCTGAAATTATTAGATAACATTCTGCCTCAGAAAGTATCCATGCTACGCACATCAAATCTGAGTAATAAATGTATCTGCTTTTACTGAATTACTGAGCTTTTTTTCTCTCTCTCCAATGATTACAATTTAATGCAAGACCTTTGTAAGACAAGCACTCTTCCACTTGGTTTTATGACACAGAATATCCTTATCCTACTCATGATAACCCTGAACCTCAGCTACATCATCTGGCTTTGGTGCTGGTATTATGACACCACACCCAACATAAAGAAGTTGTATTGTTTAATGGATGGTTTTTATATTAAATTCAGTATGTTTAGGTAATCCATTAGTAGGTTGTTAGACTTGGATCACTGTAGAAAATTGTAGATGAAAATTTAAATTATCTTAATTTTAAAGCATATAAATGTGTATATGTATGTACTTTCAATTTTACACTAAAAATTACTTAGATTTTTTGTTTGTTTGTTTTTTTGAGGTAGGGTTTCACTCTGGCCCAGGCTGACCTGGAATTCACTATGTAGTCTCAGGGACTTTATTTCTTAAGTGATACATTTGAGAGTTTCCACTGAAATTAGTTATGAAATAATCTGTTTTAATCATCACAAAATATATTGGTTTCATGTTTCATAAGAAGTATACAGATCTGCAATTTAATTTGTAATTCACATCTAAAGCAAATTAATACTTCCCTCCCCATTCATAGAACATTGCTTGCCATATAGAATATACTCATATACATGTCAAATGAACAGGTGGATAGATGCTTTCTCAATTGGAATGTGTGTGTGTGTGTGTGTGTGTGTGTGTGTGTGTGTGAAGAATAGAAAGAAAAGAAAATAATAAATTGATTTTTAAACAGTTTCCTTCTGAACTACAGACTAGTTAATAATACATGGTAGTTCCTGTGAAACATACATGCTTTATACTGTTGTCATACTAAAACTATATTCATCCATTCTCCAAAGCATCCAGGTTTGGGCAATAAATTAAATGGTAATTTTATTTTTATTTCATATGAGACATATAATTGTATCAATTGGAGACAATATAGGATAGAGAAATGCATGCATTGGTATTGAAATACCTTTTCTGGTCCTTGAACTAAATTGGCTATTTTTCTCTATAACTGATTTCTACCTCACAATATTTATTTGGTTGTATAGACCTAATATCAAAGTTTTCAAATAATGAATTCATATGAATCAAGGCAATGCATATGGGATGTTTGATTGAACTTGAGCCTTCACCACTATTGCTTTATATTACATTATCATTAATGAAATGAATGGTATAATACTGCTGTGCAACTTTTGAAATGTTATGTAAATAAAAGGTAACAGGCAATAATGGTTATTACAGGTGCTTTCTAAGTATGTCTAATTTTCCTTTGACTGGGCATGTAGTACAATTAACCTTCTCTTTTTGTTTGAAGCTAAATGAATGTCCAAAATAGAAACTTCATGAGTTGTTTCATGTTTTCTTTTATAGTCTCATGCAATGAAAATTTGAGCCAGAATTTAGTTTTGGTGTCCTCTCAAGACTGACTATGATAAGGATCAGACCCCAGGATTCCGTATGTGAATGACTGTAACATCAATGTTTAAAAAACTTTCTATGAACAGGTTTCATAAGTATAGAAAATAGGTAATGATAATTCCAATCCATAACCCCCATTTCCCCAGTTCCAAATCCACCCTCCATTGAATTTCTTCTTCTTTCACATTTCACCATGCACTACACTCAAGTACAAATGGATCAATTAGTTTTTCTTTTATTTTGATGCCGTCATCGTTTCCTCCAATTATGCAGGTCTTGTGTAGATTGTCTTAGCCACTGTGAAGTCACAAATATCAAGTTCATTTTGTGTCTGAAAGACAGCACTGTAAGCAGTACTATGCTTTTATTTTTATTTTCTTTTTGGCTGTTACATTGTTTTCACCACCTCTCTCTCTATGTATCTTCCGCCTTGGAGAGTGTGATAGAGATGTCTCACTTCAGTGCTGAACACTCCAGTGTCACTTTTTCTTATTACTATGATGACTGTTTAGTCAACCCAGTGGTCACCACCATCTGAAATGTGAAGTTTTTTTAACCAAAAGTGACAGTAGCATTACTATATGGGTATTACTAAACATTAAAAAAGTGCTTAGAGGACAGTTTGGTGGTCATAATATATACATCTACCAAGACAAAAACAGTGGTTACTGCTTTAGGGCCTATGACCTCCTCAGTCATTGGCTTTTCATTACTTTTTTTTTTTTCTCTTTATTAGTCAGTTTTGTATTCAGCAAATACAGTCAGTTTGGTACCATTATTAGGCTCATTACGTTTTTAGTACTATGAATGCTTTCCCCCCATGGAGAAAATTTCATTATTTCATTTTTCTTCACTTCTGAATAAAACTCCACTGTGTAAATGTACCACTTCTTTATTATCCATTTATCAGTTGAAGGGTATCTAGACTGGTTCCATTTCCTAGCTGTTATGAGTAGAGCAGTGATAAACACGGATAAACAAGAATCTCTAAAATAATGAGTAGAGTCCTTAAGGGATATGCCAAAAAGTGGTATGGCTAGGTCATGTGGTTTATCTATTTTTGGCTGTCTTGGGAACCTTCACACCAATTTCCACAGTGACCATACCTGTTTACTTTCACACCAGCAATACAGAAGATTTCCTCTTTTCTTACACCCTTGCTGGCATTTATTGCCATTTGTTTTCTTGATGATAGCAATTCTGACAACAGTGAGATGGAATATCAAAGAAGTTTTAATTGGCGTTTCCCTGATGGCTAAGGATGTAGAGTAGGTTTAAGATGTTATAGGTTACCTGTATTTCTTTTGTTTTCTTTTTTAAATACGTTTTTATTCATTCATTTATTTATGAGAGAGAGAGAGAGAGAGAGAGAGAGAGAGGATGGGCATGCCAGGGCCTCCAGCCACTGCAAATGAACTCCAGATGCATGTTCCCCCTTGTGCATCTGGCTTACATGGGTCCTGGAGAGTTGAACCGGGATCCTTTGGCTTTGCATGCAGACACCGTAGCAACTAAGCCATCTCTCCAGCCTGTATTTCTTTTTTTGAGAACTCTCTATTCAGTTCTATAGCACAGTTTTTATTGGGTTCTTTGATTTCTTCTTTTTGAGTTCTTTGTATATCTGGCATATTAATCCTGCCAAATGTATAGACAGAAAATATTTTCTCCCATTCTATAGGTTGCCTCTTTGCTCTATTCACAGTTTACTTTGCTGCACAAATAATGTTCAATTTCATGATGTCCCAGTAGTTGATTAGTGGTTTTACTTTCTCAGCTGTGGGGGACATTGATGTTGAGTTATTATTCAAAGGTGTGTACCTGTTCTTGCCGTTCTTCTTAATTTTATAATGCATCCTGTTTTGTCTGTTACTCTCCTGCATTAACTGTTATTTGATGGTAGGTATCTTCTTTTCTCATGTACGTGCTTTTCTTTGTTTTTAGTCTAAAAGATCCCTTTAACTATATTCTGTAGAGCTGGCTTAATGGTCATATATTCCTTTATCCTGTTTTTATTATGGATTATTCTCATTTCCCCTTCAATTATGATGGATAGCTGTGCTAGGTATAGTAGTCAGTTGTCTTTCAGAACTTGGAGTCATTATTCCAAACTCTTCTGGCTTTTAAAGTTTGTGTTGAGTAATCTGCTTTTATCCTGTTGGGCTTGTCTTTTTAGGTGACTTAGTGCTTCTCTCTTACTGCTTTCAATATATTTTCTTTGGTCTGTATGTTTAGTTTAATTATAAGATGATAAGGAGAAGATCTTTTCTTCTCTTGTCTGTTTAGTGTTCAAGATTACTTCTGTATCTGTATTAGCATCTCTTTCCCAATTAGGGTGAAATTTCTTCTATGATTTTGTTGAAAATAATTACTATACCTTTAGAGTCAAATTATTCTCTTTCTTTTATATCCTGAATTCTTAAATTTGATCTCTTCATAGTAGCCCAACTGTCTTGAAATTCCCACTCATATTTCCTATTAGCTTGTCTTTCTTGTTGTTGGAATGTCGTAGATCTGCCACTTTATCTTCCAGCTCAGATATTATGTCCTCTCTTCAATCCATTCTGTTGGTGAGACAGTCTAAATATTTTTTTCTAATATTTGACTTACTGTGTTTTCTATTTCTAGTATTTCTGATTAGTATTTCTATTTCCTTGTTCATATATTTTATTGGCCTTATTTCATTAAGCTGATCCTGTCTTCTCCTTCAGGAGTTTGTTGTCAACTTTGACTCATTTGATTTCTTATTTGATTTCATTGACCATACTTTCAATCATTCTTTTGAATTTTTCTATCTGGAATTTTCACTAAATAAGTTTCATTGGAGGTCAATTCTGTTAGATTTATAATTTTTGGAGGACTTACAATGTCTTAATATTTTATGTTTCTTGTATTATTATATAATCTTGACTTATTTCAATTGTTAGGGTTTTAGTTATCTGCTGTATTCTTAGACATATAAATCAGAAGTTATTATCTTCAGAGTAGGAGCTCAACATGCAAGGTGTGGCTCCGATATTACTACAAGAACAACATCTGGAGTGAAACAAGCTGTTGGATAGGCCTGCTATGCAAATAATCTAGTATAAAATAGGTTATCAATGTTTCTTTTGATTTCAGTAATTGCTCATGTGTAAAAGAACAAGGTTATTATAAATATGCTAGTGTTTGGTTACTTAGAAGTAGAAACTGTATGAGGTAAATTAGTGTGAGGGCTATTACTAACTTTGGAAATGGTGGGGGTGGCTCAGTTACTGGGAGAATGAAGTCGTGTGGTGTTAGTTTCCATAGATTGTAGAAGCTTTTGAGTCAATGAAAGGTTGTACTTATTGAAAATAAGCAGGGGAGAAGGAAGAAAGGATGTGGAAAAGAGAGGGAAAGTAAACAAATTGTGAGTGGGAGAAGTTGTAGAAAGATTCCTATGGTAGACTGGGTTGAGAAAAATGCAGAATAATTCTAAAATCCAACTAAGCTATAACATATATATATATATATATGTGTGTGTGTGTGTGTGTGTGTATGTGTGTGTATACATACATATATATATACATATATATATATACATATATACACACATATATATAGACACGTACATATGCATACATATATGTACATACATATATACATATATATACACTATATATGTATACATCTATACATATCTATACATACATATATATATTTTTTTTTCCACACAAAACACACACACACACACACACACACACACACACACACAACCAGGAGGATATTTTTTAGGCAAACTAACAAAACTAAATGCCCTAAATTAGCTGAGAGTCCTGGCTCACATTCCTGTTTTTTTAATTTTTTGTTCATTTTTATTTATTTATTTGAGAGTAACAGAAAGAGAGAAAGAGGCAGATAGAGAGACAGAGAGAGAATGGGTGCACCAGGGCTTCCAGCCACTGCAAATGAACTCCAGGTGCGCCCCCTTGTGCATCTGGCTAACGTGGGTCCTGGAGAATTGAGCCTCAAACCAGGGTCCTTAGGCTTCACAGGCAAGCGCTTAACCGCTAAGCCATCTCTCCAGCCCTTGGCTCACATTTTTAATCCTATCAAGTGGAAGGCTGAGATTCCTGGGCTGCAATTAGTTCAAAGTCAGCCTGGGCCAGCATGAGATCCTGCCCCTAAACAAGATAGAATTCAGCAGAGAGGTACTATATATTAAGAAATATCAAAGTGACAAAAGTCAGCCCCAAAGGCAACTTACTTAAGAATGGAAAAGTAGATTAAAGGTACATCAATCAGTCCTAACATATCAGTATTGTTTTAGTGGGCTAGGTTTTGAATTTTTTTTCTTACTGATGCATTTATTTAGCAACTTGCCCTGATATGGAAAGTGCAATTAGCACTTCCAGTGCAGGCCTATATATCTGTGGTTATATACTTGGCTTTGGGATACATATTACCTCAGTATAACATGATCTGGTTACCTTTTGAGGTGGCTTCCTGTATCATCTATACCTAGTGTAAAACTGGCACCCTGTTTGTTGCCCTTTGGGTTTGTCTAAGTTGTTAGGTGGGTAGATCTGCTCTTCAGATCACGTGTGCTGGATGCTATGTGGCTGAGGTGTGACTCCCAATCCCTTGCTGTCCAGATATCTCCAGTGGTTCTTGGAGTTGGTGTTTAGGGGAGGGAAAGCTACAGAGAATGTCTGAAGTTGTTCAGGAGCTTAGACGCACCCTATTGTGTTCTCCTTCTAGCTTGTTTGTTGTTTTGTTTTGGTTCTGATTTTGCAATGCTGGTGTGAATTGAGAATCCCTTCAACTTATTTCCATTCTTGTCAGTTCAGGCAGGGCCGTTCTTCCTAGTGGACTTCCTAGCTGGTAACTTAAAACCAATTCTGGTTGGTTATGTGGTTGCTAGAAGCACTAGGAGTCTCCTGCTTCTCCACTGGGGTTAACAATTCCTTGCCCACCTTCATTTTATGGTGGAAGAGTGTATTACACTTTATTCTATATCTCCCCTCCCCCGTAGGTTTCTTCTGTATGGTTCCTACTCCATTCTGGAACATCAATTTTTTTTTATTCATTTTAATGCACCTTGTTACCATAGCATAACCTAGCCTAGACAACTTCTAAAGCACCCTTGCCAGGTGGAACCTGTGGGCTGCCTATGGAAAGCAGTGCTGAGCTGCTCACATGGACAAACTCCTCCCAGTATCTGCTCTCCCACACTGAAGTCAGGGCATGACGAGTATTCTCTGACCACACAGTCTACAATCTCAAAGATTCTAAGTATTGTGGTCTTTTGCAGTGGGAAGAGATTTCAGTGACTGTCTAGTTTACCTCTGCTTCTTACATAAATTATATGGAGTAGCATTATCTAAATAGGCACTGGCAGTCGCTTCTATGTGAACTCAGCTAAGGCACTTTATCTTTCTGATTTGATGTTCTTTAACCATGAGATGGAGGTAATCATACTTTCCTGTCACTTTTATTTAAGGGATTAAGTGAAAGTTAGTGAGTCCATTAGCATATTATTGTAACAAGATTCTCCTTCTTTCCTTACAGCTTACCTCAGGTTAGACAGCTAGATAGAGGTAGGACTTAGAAAATAGTATCACTGAAGGGTGATAGTTATATTGTCATATAAATGAGCTATCTGGTGTAACTATCACAATCAACTTGTTATCCCCACATAACAGAAATTTTTATTATCTGTCTCTGACAATTTCACTTGAGATTGATTGTGACCACAGCTGAGGCCTCTGGCTTACATTGTACCCTTCCACTTCTGCCACCTGATGCACAAACATGATGTCCAGGACTTTCTAGCTCTAGATATTCCAACACAAATCACCTTTCTGTGAGAAGCAATTTCTGATTTTCTTACTATCTCAATTGGCAATAATATTTGAGAAAATAGTATGAAATACAAATTAGTATGTTATGTAGCATACTTGATTCAAGAACATATCTCAAAATAACCTCAAATTAATAAAATCTTTGGCTGACCTCTTTCCCTTATTCCTGAGATGCAACCTTAAAACCTTCACAATTTATAGTGATAGTAGTGTCTAAATCTTCACAGTGGGTCCAGATTATAAGTATGTTTTAGGGAGGTAATGCATGGAGGTCTCTTGAAAGATTTTCTTTTTGTGTGTGTGTGTGTGTGTGAGAGATAGCTTGGAATAGGAGTTTGCCTGTGCCAGGAAATAGCAATAACAACAAGAGCACTGAGAAGCAAGTACAAAATTAGAAGTATAATTAGGAGTAGGTCGACCATATTATTACCAACTCAAAGTCTGGTTAGGGGCAAATACTGGAGACTGAGTTCAATTATGTAGCAAATATTGAATCAGACATAGCTATGGAATGAAACCTCAATCAAACTGAACACCAAACCCACCAAGCTTCTCTTGGCAGCAGAAGCCTGCATCTTGCCAGACATGGAGATCCTAGGAGGTTGGCAGCTCCTGAGTTGATAAAGGAGAGCACCCCAAACACTCCTTGTATGGGACCCTCCCATATCGCCTCCTGCTTATCTTTTCTCTTGCCTGGTTCTGATTTATATCCCTTTTTCCACAATAAAGTAACCATAATTATAATACTTTTTCAAGTTCTGTGAATTGTTAAAGTGAACTTTTTAACATGAGGGGAGTAAAGAAAATCTTGAATTTTTCCCCAACTTGTAATGTGTTGGTAGCCTAGGTAATCTGAATTTACAATGGAAGTGAGGATACTCATGGAGGACTGTCTATAACCTGTGATGTTTGCCCCAGTTCAGAAGTTGGTGACATAATTTATAAGTATTCTTTATATTTAAGAATACTAATTCTAATTCTAATGCAGAAAGTACCTTTTTCTTATATGTTTGATTCACAGATAAATATATTTTTATAGTTTTGTATGATGCTTATCTTCAATCGCCAAGGATATTTCCAGACATTAGAATTTTGTACTGATTATAAAATTTACAGTACTGTCATTCTGAATTCTCTTTAATTATTTCATGAGAAAAAGACTTCAAACTTCACATATCCTCATCTGTTGCAATTATAACAGAAAATTAATATTTTTCTTACTATGCTATGGGCCTGGGGGTTTGTTATATAATCTGTACTTCTGCAGGTGTGAAATATTGTTTTAGCTGTATTTATATTTTAAAAATAGTTTTGTTTCCTTCCCTAGAAATATTGAACACAAATGCCATAAAATAATTGATCAGTACAAAACAAAAACTTCAGAGATATTTCCAAATGCTGCAAATCAGGACATTTTATTTTTACCTTCAGAGAGCTGGTGTTAAGCAGCCTACAATTGCCAAGTAGTTGATTCCAATCTCATGCAAAGTACAAATACAATTTCTACAAGAAACACATCCTCTTAGTAATTTGCTCTGCAGAATTGGGATCTTACTGGATGCAATGTTTCACGCCTGCATTTGTTACTGATTGGCAGTCTCGCCGCATTCTGCTCAGTTCTTACCTGCCAACTTCATAATGAGAAAAAGTTTTCCATTCACAAAGTTCTCAGTGGGTGAAATCCTTTATTGTTATATAACATCAAAATATTGAAATATGATTTATTTTTTTGCTGAACTCATGTATCTCTTGCTTTGCATTAATAACTTTAATAAAGTTTGAGAACATCTTATCTTAAATTCATGACTAGTAAAACTACTTCATATTGAGAGAACACGAATATTAGAAATAAATGTCCTCTTGACTATAAAACATGTTTAATTTATAAAAGATTTATTCCTGTTACTATTTAATGATGATCAATTTCATGCCACACGACATGCTAAGTAGTTTTCATATTACATTCATCTTTCTACATCATGTTTTAAATCATTAGTAAGAAGACAAGACTTGCATATGAGACTCACTGGGGCAAAAAGTTGTGTACCTTTTCTGTGATGTATCTACAGAACTTAGAACAGCATGAGAAGTATACTTTATATTCAATAAATGCTAGATATATAAATGATTACTTTCTTCATGCAGTGGATAAAATTAATATTTAACCATTCTACACCACTAAGTGTAAAATAGTAATGACTAGAAACCATGCTTTTTATTGGTTGTTATACAACAATAAGTTGGAGAGAAATACTGTTTCAAAAACTGGGAAATCTGATAGGAACTTGGTTTTTAGTAATGTCACTGGCAGAAAGCATGGTGCAATTTACAATCAACCGACAATAGTGAAGGTCCTGTACTCTAGGATCCAGCAAGTCAGGCATTCCACAGAAAATATTGCTATTTTGTCTGTATGTAGAAAATACATAACACATATGCCAAGAGATTTGTTTCTGTGGTAGTTCTAAATCCTGACAAGCTAACAACCAAAGATTAACCATGACAAATAGTAATAAAAGTAAATGGCAGCCCATTGGAGGACATTGGTTGTGGAAGATTAGCATCTCAAGACATTTCTTTTTTTAAAAGAAAAGCTACTATGGCTAAAGAACTAAGGAAACGATACAAATGACATTAGACATGAAACATGGCATAAGATAACCATGACACAGGACAACATGGGCAATAGTAAAGAAAATGGGCTGACTTTAGTCTTGAAAGACTCCTTTGAATAGTGTATTAGAGATTTCCTCCTTGCTATGAGAAAATACCTGAAAAAAAGGAATTTATGAATAAAAAGGATTTGTTTTGGCTCACAGTATGAGGGCACAATCCATCATGGTAGGAATGGTATGGTGACAAGAGTGGTTCTAGCTATGGTAACAGAGTGTGGGGTGGATGGTCACATATGTCCATAGTCAATATACTGAGAGAGATGAACACTGATACGCTAGGGGATTTATCCTTTTTTTCCCTTTTTATCCAATCTGGAAGACTTAGAACCTCTTCCATTTCAAGAAGATCTTCCCTGGTAGCAGCCTCAAAAATATGTTCAGACAGGCTGGAAAGATTGCTCAGTGGTTAAAAGCACTTGCTTGCAAAGCCTGACAGGCCAAGTTCAATTCAACAGTACCCATGTAAAGCCAGGTGCACAAAGTGGCATATGAATCATTGTTGGCAGTGGCAAGAGGACTTTGCACACCCATACCCTGCCTCTCTCTTTCTCTCCCTCCCCCTCTCTTCAAATGAATATTGTTTTTTTAATAATAATATGTTCAGAGATTTCTATCCTAAATAATTCAGAATCCACTAGAGTTGATGATGAAGTTTAACTATCACTAGTGGAAAAATTTAAGAATATAAGTTTCTGTTTATTTCCTTATAGGCCTAAAGGCAGTCATGAGCTACTTACACTGGATACCATCTACATGACTTCACATTTTAATTTAAGTTAAATGAATTTTTAAACTAAAAAATACAATGAACAGAATATTATTTGATGTGTCAGGATATATGTATATTGTTTAAGGTATAAATGAGGTCAAAATGTCTGTCTTTCAAAAAGTTATAACCAGGTTTGGTGGTATATGCCTATAGTCCCAGTACTTGGGAAGCAGAGATAAGAGGATTACCATGAGTTCAAGGGCACTCTGAGACTACATAGTGAATTCCATGTCATCCTGGGCTAGCAAGACCCTACCTTGAAAAAACGTCATCATTTCTTGGTTTGGAGGAATGGAAAAATGGCTTAGCAGTTAAGACACTTGCCTGTGAAGCATACGAACCCTGGTTCAATTCCCCAGTACCCACATAAGCCAAATGTGCAAGGTGGTACATGCATCTGTTGTTCATTTGCAGTTGCTGGAGGCCCTGGCATGTCCATTCTCTCTCTGTCTTCCTCTTTCTTTCTCTGTCTCTCAAATGAATAAAATAAAATAAAGGTAAAATAATAAAAAATTATCATTTTTGATGGTGAAAATACTAGAAATATTTTCTGTTTTTTTGAACATACTGTAATTTTTAATGATAGTCATCTTCCACATTCAGCGCAATCACCGTGGAGGGACAAGGAATTGGTTTATGTATGTGATGATGAATCTTCATTGTCAACTTGACTAGATAGGAAATCATTTAGAAAATACATCTTTGGATGTGTCCTCAGTGGTGTTTCCAGAGAAGTTTAATTGAGGAGAAAAGACTGTGTTTGTGGGTGCAACCCCATGGGCTGGAATCCCAGTGTCAATGAAAAGAGACAAAAGAAATCAAGTGTAGAACTAGCATCATCTTTCTTCTCCTTCTCTCTGTTTCCTCTTTTTGAGATAAGGTCTCACAAGACTGGCTTTGAATTCGCTATAGCTGAGGATACATTTCTTTCTTTCTTTTCTTTTCTTTCTTTCTTTTTGTTGTCAAGATAAGGTCTTTCTCTAGCCCAGGCTGACCTGGAATTCAGTATGGAGTTTCAGGGTGGCCTTGAACTCACAGTTATCCTCCTACCTCTGACTCCCAAGTGCTGGAATTAAGGGCATGTGCCACCACACCTGGATCTCTGAGAATACATTTGAATTCATGATCCTCCTGCTTCTATCTCCCATGTGCTGAAATTACAAATATGTACAACCATGTCTGGCTTATGTGGTGGTGGGTATGGAACACAGGGACTTGGGCACATTCAGCAAGCATGCTACCAATTGAGCTACATCCCAGTCCTCTGTATGCTTCCTGACTATGGATGTGATGTGACTGGTGCCCCATGTTCTCAACACCATGCTCAATGGCATCTTCTCTCATACCTTGAGCAAAACAAACCTTTCTTTCCATAAGTTACTTCTTCTCAGTCATAGCAGTGAGAAAAGTAACTAAAACAAGATTCCATACCAATGGCTACCAATACTAATAAGATTGTATCATATGTCAAGTGCCTTCTGTGACCAGCTCAACTTTGAAGTAACATGAAGACACACACTGCTTTTGGATGTCTGATACTGTGGAGGACTGGTTTGCCAAAACCCTTGAAATCAGGCACTAGTGATGCTGGCAAGAGAGAAGGGCCACATTGTTTTGGTTGGAATTGTGGTCTTTCAGATTTCCCTTTGCGGGTACTGGTCTGGGCTTGATGAGACTGAGGATTTGGGCAGTGTTAGGATGTACTGGTCCAGCACTGAGTTCCAAGGCAATGTCCAGGGCTATATAGTACATCCTACCCTATGCAAATAAGCCTTCTGCCATGCTATACTGCCAGAGTTTGGGCTAATGGTAAAAGTGGTCCCTGGACTATGTCATATCTCAGTCTCAGAACCCTAAAGAGCTACTAATTTTCAGGGGCATACTCAGGCCTATACTGTAGTTGGCAGTGATACAGTTTGAAACATTGGATACAGGTTTCCACAAATATAGGGTTTATGTTTAGCTATTCATCTTTAAACACTGGCCTAGGGAAAGCTGAGTTATCCAAGGTTGTGTAAAGTTGTAAATGGTTCATATTCCATGGTTACAATATGATTTCACACTAAATATTTCTGCATAGTTACTCTTACCATGAATTTTAAAATATTTTAATATTTTGTTTTTATTTGTTGTACTCCTCTTAAGTTTGAAGAACTCTTTAACCTTATAGGACAAATTGGATTATAAGTCTAAAGGCTGGGTTGATTATCCATCTTGTCTACAAGGGGGAGGCATCGTTCTCTATGAGGCAAGAGGTTGGGTAGTTGAGATCATCTCTTAGCCGCTAAAGCCTATGATAATATTGATTCTTTCTGAGTTTCACAACTACATGAAACTTCCTAGAACAGTTCAACCCTGAGGACCAGAGCAAGACTAGCAATGATGCAGGTCAAATAGTCAGTCTGTTTCAGTGCTACAGAGAGATCTCTGTCTAATTCCAGGACTAGTCTACAGACTGTCTGTGGGCTTTGGCCTGTATGCAGAGCCTTTGTTTTTATCTTTTTATTTTTTATTTTATTGACAACTTCCATAATTGTAAACAATATCCCCATGTGAATTACCTCCTCACACAACTTTCCCCTTTGAAACTCCACTCTCCATCATATCCCCTCCCCTTGTCAATCAGTCTCTCTTTTATTTTGATGTCATAATATTTCCTTCCTATTACAATGGTCTTGTGTAAGTAATGCCAGGCACTGCAAAGTCATGGATATCCAGGCCATTTTGTGTCTGGAGAAGCATGTTGTAGGGAGTCCTGCCCTTCCTTTGGCTCTTACATACTTTCTGCCACCTCTTCCACAATTGACCTTGAGCCATGAAAGGTGTGATTGAGATATTTCAGTGCTGAGCACTGCTTTGTCACGTCTTCTCAGCACCATGGTGCCTTCTGAGACATCCAAGGTCACTGCCATCTGAAAAGAGAAGGTTCCCTAACAAAAAGTGAGAGTATCATTAATATATGCATGGGCATGAACATTAATAAAAGTGCTTACTGGGCAGTTTGGTGAGCATAGTATATACTTTTAGCCAGACAGCAGCAAGCATTACACCCCCAGGGCTCATGACTACCCCTGTTGCAGATTTTCAGTATCAGGGATCTTTTTCCTCCCATGGAGTGGGCCTCCAGTCAAATTCGAGGGCAGTTGGTTTTCTGTATAACAGATGTGCCACTATTGCACCAGTTGGCTCATTTGGCCTGGGTGGCCAAATATAAGGCTTGCAGTGTCCACTGTTGGGTATCTTCACTGGTGATTTCTCTCTCTCCCATTGAACTGCATGCAGCATGGCTTTTGCCAGCTTTCTGTCAGCTGGTCTACATGAAGGAAGTTTTCAGCTCAGCTCCAGCAGGGTTTCTCAGTGACCTTGCAGCCCAAGTACATGGAGTCTTCAGCAATAGGGTCTTACCATCTATTCCTGGTGGGAAACCAAGGACCTCAGCATCGGTCTGTAATGTTTTGGGGCCACCAGTGACCTTCCTGGCCAACAACTTACTGTATGGTATCCCATCCCTGGCACTGAAAATTTTCTAGTAACAATCTACAGCTCCTGTGTGTTTAATTGTCCAGAAAAGTAGGTTTCCATATGACTTATTTATATCCTCTTAGATTTTGTGTAGCCCTCCCTCCAACTTTCCTTTACTCAATTTCTTCCCCTGATCTCACTTATGCCTTTTCTGTTCTTCTACTTACATGTAGCTTTGGTTTTTATAGGTATTGGATCTCTTTGTAGTGGGCTAACCATTGAAATCAAAGTCCTGTGCTAGCTCCTGTGCTCCCTATTAGAGAGTGGAGCCATATTCTCTCCTATGTTGCTGACATTAAATGTGGTGTGTTAGAACAGTCAGTTTCAGTGGCTCAATCTGACCTGTGACCTGTGGGTATGGGTCAAGGGGGTCTTCCTACTGTAAGTTTTCACCATGCTGGGCCTGGTACTGAATTTCAAGCCTTAGGCCAGAGTTAATTTTCTGCTTGGAGTCAAAAGATAGCTCAGGCTCTGTTAGAAACTGCTTGCATTTAAAAATGTATCTTTATTATTATTATTATTGTTATTATTATTATTATTTTAAGATAGATTCTTACTCAAGCCCAGGATGACTTGAAACTCACCTTGTAGCACAGACTGGCATTGAACTTACTGTAACCCTCCTACCTCAGCCTCCAGAGTGCTGGGATTAAAGGCATGTGCCACTATGCCCAACTAAAATATGTAGTCCAGGCTAGCCTGGAACTCCTGAACTTCTTGCCTCTGACTCTTCAGCAATTTTTTATCCACCTGAACCACCATAAACAGGTTATTTTTTTTTATTATCACTATTATTGTTATACTAACACCAATAAGTATGGTTTCTCACCTGGCTTCCTTAGCTCCTCTATAGATAGTCCCATGTGTGAATAGTTATAGTAGGATAACTATTTTGTCAGGCAGCATCTTGTTTTATATATACATCTGAAGTGCTTATTTGTTGGTCTTCTGTAATAAAAAAAAACATAGTGCATAAAGTAATATAACTATAAGCCAGAACATGATTACTGGGTATTAATTTGTATAAGTAATTGCTGAAGAATTAAATGTATATCAATCTCTATATGTTTACATATAAAGTAAAAGTTTTTAAACATGAAATTGGTGTGTGATGGCTAGGTAAGGAGAGATGAGAAATGTATGACATTTGGCCTATGAACTTGAGCTCTCCCACAGTTTTTTCAGAGGTTGAGGAGCTGTTATGCATGATTGCCCAGAAGTAAAGCTGAATTGGAAAACTGCTCACAGGTTTTTTAGAGTGTAGTTTTTAGCAATGAGATGAGACAAATAGGATAAAGGGGGGAAAGGAGCTATCAAACAAAGTTTCAGGTAAAGACTACCATCTCTATGAACCCCTGGAAGCTTTTGAGTTTATGTGAAAAATGTTATCTTGGTCATGAAGCAGGGCTATTTTTTTTTTTTCTCCTCTGATACCTAACTCTGTTGCCTAGTATGGGTTGTAAGACACAGACACAAAGCATACACTATGTAACTCCAAATCACCTTCAAGAAGGTAAGCAGCATGAAGCAATTTGTGTCAAGTTGGCTGGTCAATGATGTGCTCAGATATCTGCTCAAACACTAATATGGGAGTTTCTGGATAAAAACTGCATTGCAATTGGTAGGATGGGTAAGAAGTTTTTCCACTGTACTCTCTAAATCAGGTGGGCTCCATCCAATCAGTTGAAGACCTGAATTGAACAGAAACTCTAATCCTCAGTGGATAGAACTGCTTGATTGCCTTTGAGATGAGACATTTGGTTTTCTGACACTAAGATCAGTCTGGAGTTACTTTCTTTTCCACTCCCTATATTTGGCTACACCATTTGAAACTCTACTATCCTTCCCCTAATCCCTCCCCACTTCTTACTTTGTCTTTTTGGATACGGTTTTCCATGTTCTAACTTATTTTTTATGCATGTTGCTTTCATTTTACTGTCAATTTTGCTAGTCCTTATGCTAAAGCACTACAATGTGAAGACCTGAAACAGAAAGGCAAAATTATCATGAAAAACACAAATGATGTTCAATCTGTTATCTGAAGAGAAAACAAAATATTGAGCACTTGGCTACTTATTTTGAAACTTTCTTACAAAATCACACCTACGATCAGAGCTTTGGGATCTTAAAGATCACCATGTGCAAGATACTGTTTCTATACAAGTAATCTGAGAGAATATGAGGTCAGCTGGCTGGACAGGATACATGTGAAAAAAAAAAAAAACTTCATGTTTTAAGCTGTAGCACCTTGATCAGCAATTATTTTTTAGTTGGAAGTTAGTATAAAGTCATTTATATACAATACATTTTTAATGCTCAAATTTTATTGCACATGACTTTAAATTCCACTCAGGAAATGCCTTAGACGCAATTTTCCTGTAAATGTTTTATTAAAAGGAAGGTATCCTTTAAAAATAATAGATGATAATGTACAAAATGTAGCTGTTACTTTGAAAAACATTTATCATTTCACATCTTTGGAGAAAATAATAATCACAGTAGTGATACAAATTTCAAAAACATAGATATATTATCATATTTAATTTCCAGATTTCCCTAAAATGTTGGTACTTGTGGAAACTACAGAATATGGTCTGTTCACTCTGGCTCATAAAATTGTCTCCTCAACTTCCAGATTCTTCTGAAGAACAAGCACATTCTTGACACTTAACTCCTGAATACTATTTGAAACTGCTAGATACATATTCCAACCATTTGCATATACATTCACCAGAGGATTATATGAGAACACTATATTATACTTCTTCCTTGTTTTGTCTGTGAACATTAAACTGTGGACAGTTATTGTGATAATTAATGAGCAAGGAGAAAACTGTGTGCTTCAAAATCTTTTGATCATTTTTTTAATAATGCAGTTGCTTTTTAATAAGAAGATGTTTTTGGCCCACTGCCTAAGAGCATATTGGTGGGATGATTTTCTAGTAAATGAAAGTTTTCTTAGGCTATAATCATTATTCTTAGACAAATTACAATAGTATAGAAATGAGGTTGCTTTTAGCCTGAGTTTTCTGTTGTAGTAACCACATGCCTTTAGCCAAGTCATTTATGTCTATAAGAATATTTTGTTTTCTCTTTTTAACTGAAGAGACTGGAGTTTTGACTTAGATTAACTTAAAGATTACAATTTTATGACCTAAACATCATTAGTAGTGTTTTAATATACTTAACTAAGGCCAAATAGAATATAGTCATTGGGTTTTTGTATGTAAGAGTTTTGGCTTGTTTTGAATGAATGCCTCATTATATTTCTGTTTGTTTTTTTCCAAAATATTTACTTATTTTTTTATTTTTAAATTTGTGTGTATGTGTTGCATTTATGGTATATACACATGTGTGTTCACATGTGTGTGCCTTATGGACACGTGTGCAGAGGCCAAAGGAGGATACCAAGTTTGCTCCTTTATCACTCTTGTACTTTATTTCCTGGAGACAATCTTTCCCTGAGCCTGTAGATACTGTTTCTTTAAAATATGTTATATATATATAAGTTAAATATGTATATGTATACATATATATATATATATATATGATAAGTTATACATTATTGTCTCCTCATCCCAACTACCGTTATCCTGGGAACCCTCCTCAGTGGGGTTATGGTAATCACTGTGGGGTCATGAATGCCTCAGTCAGTCTCTGTTGGGTAGTGGGTAACTGCCTCAGGATATTCTTAACTGCTATTGTGCTTACAATCTTTCTGTTTCCTCTCCCGCAAAGTTCCCTGAACCATGGCAGACCTGTTGCCATTCTATTTTGGTGTTGAGTTCTTTATAGCCTCTGCATTTCTGCTTGCATGTGTTTTTGTAAATGTCTTTCACCACCAACCAGGGGCTAATTGTCAGGCTAGCAGTAAGAGCAGTATTCATGTCATTTCTGCAACTTCTCCTGGGTCCTGCAAATGTGGTAGAGGTAGGAAGACTCATTCTGGGAAGTCAGCTATCTTCATGTCTTAACAATGACTATAACCTCTCCTCTATCTTCCCTGCCATCTATAAAATACAGCAGATTCTCCAATCAAGTTGAGAGAAATTTGTTTTAAAGGCTTATGCAATGTTGTTTAGGAGATTTTTGGTGTGCCATCCCACTCTTTCCTGACTCTTGTACTTTTACTTTATTTCCAGTTTTAGATATGAGTTCCCTCCCACCTAGCAGGCCTTGTGTTCAATAAGAAAGCAGTTAGTTACCTGCAGAGACTACATGTCACTATTGCCCAAGTGTGTACATCTTGTCTAGCTGGTTGATTTTGTAGTCTGCAGTGTTCCCTGCTTATCAATGCTGTTGGTGACTTTTGTCCTCCAACCCCTCCAATAGGGCTCTCCAGCTGCATGACAGCTAGCTTGGAAGGAAGTAGTTTCCCTTTCAGTTCCAGCATGGTATTCAGATGTCCTGTGACTGAAGCCTGTGGTGTTTTCAGCAATAGAGCCTTACCTTTTAGCTCTGGCAGGTAATCAAGTGTTTTGGCAATGGCCTGATTACTTGAGGGACCTTAAGAGTCTCCCTAGCTAACATCTTACTGTGGGTGGTAATCCAATCCTGGGTCTTGGATTTACCAGTCAGAGTCAGTAGTTATAAGGTTAACCTTTTTCCACCTTCTGTCTCGATTGTCCACCCCACTCCCCACACCGCTGTATTAGTCAGGGTTCCCTAGTGGAACAGAACTGCTAGAATGAATTTTTGTTGTTGTTGTTGTTGTTTGGATTTCCAAGGTAGGGTCTCACTCTAGCCCTGTCTGACCTGGAATTCACTATGGAGTCTCAGGGTGGCCTCAAATTCAGGCAATCCTCCTACCTCTACCTCCAGAGTGCTGGGATTAAAGGCATGCACCACCATGCCTGGCTTAGAATGAATTATTTTAAAAGGGGAATTTATTGGATTAGTTTACAGTAGTCCAGTAGCAGTTGCGAGCCTGAGAATCACGGAACTTGGTAGCTGCTCAGTCCACATGGCCAGATGCCTCAGAAGTCCTGACCTGGCACTGCAGATGGCGCTGGAAAGCCTGGAGGATTCCTGGGGAGCTGCTGGGTTTCAATCCACGTGGGTCTTCAGTCGCGCCGGTCTTCAATCCATGCTGGAAGGCAGCAAGCAGCTCCAGAAGCCAAGTGGAAGGAAGGAAGGGGCTCTTTTCACCCAGAGCTCCCTCTATTGGTGGTAATATCTTGGAGAATGCTATTCAGAATGAGGGTTTCTATGGAACTGATTCACCTTGTCATAATTTTTGTGTAATTCCCTGCCCACCCTCCCCATTCTCTACCCCTCCAATACCCTCCCACCCAATATTCTAATTCTACCCAACCTATAAGGAAATCCCTCCTCTCTTCCCACCCCTTTTCTTCTCTTTCCTGGTCTCACTCTAGTTTTATGCCCATATTCTTGGTGTTAACTACCGATTTCACTCATCTCCATTTAATCCTAGTTAGGAACTTCTTATTAGAGAGCACATGTGGCATTTATCTTTCTGTGTCTGCATGACCTTGCTTAGAATTTTTTTCAACTCTATCCATTTTCCTGAAAATTTCATTGTCTCATTGTTTCTTATTCTAGTGTGCATATATACTACTTTTTCGTTATCCATTCCTCAGTTGACAGGTATCTGGGCTGATTCCAGTTCCTAGCTATTATGAATAGGCCTGCCATAAACATGGTTGAGCAAGTATCTCTGGAATACAGTGGAGTCCTTTGGGTATATGTCCAGGAGTGGTATAGCTGGGTCAAATGGTAGATCTACACTCATCTTTTTAAGGACCCTCCATACTGATTTCCATAGTGGTTGTGCCAGTTTTCACTACCACCAGCAGTGAGTAAGGGATCCTCTTCACACCCTCACAAACATTTGTTGTCACTTGACTTTTTGATGAATACCATTTTGACTGGAGTGAGATGAAATCATCAAGTTGTTTTTATTTGCATTTCTCCAATGACTAAAGATGGTGAACATAATATCTGTAAGTGTATAATAGCTATTTGCATTTCTTCCTTTGAGCACTGTATTAAATTTTCTACCCCATTTTTAATTGCATTGCTCAATTTTTTATTGTTTAGTTTTTTTTGAGTTCTTTATAGATTCTAGATATTAGACTTCTATTTGAGGTATAGTTGGTGAAAATTTCCCCCCATTCTGTGGGATGTCAATTGACTATGCTGATGGCTTGTTTGTATGTATGGTAACTTTTGAGCTTCATGAGGTCCCAGTGGTTGAGTGTTGATCCAATATCCTGCGCTACTGATGTCTTAGTCAGGAAGTCTTGCCCTACAGCTATATCATGCAGTGTTCTCCCTATTCTTTCTCCTAGATATTTTTTTTTTTTAGTTTCTGGTCTTATATTCAGTCCTTAACCCATTTGGAGTTGATGTTTATGCAGGGTGAGAGAAGTAAATCTAATTTCATTCTTTTACATGTGCTTTTCCAATTTCTCCAGCACCATTTGTTGAAGATGCTGTCATTTCTCCAGTGTTATGTTTGGCTCTTTTGTCAAAGATGAGGTAACTGTCATTGCTTTGATTTAGAGATGTGTGTTATATTCTATTCCATTGATCTGTGTGTATATATTTGGACCAGTACCATGCTGTTTTAATAATACATGTAGTTTAGTAACACATTTTGAAATAAGGTATGGCAATACCAACAGATGTATTTCTTATGCTGAGGATATTTTTGGCTATTTGAGGCCATCTGTGGGTACTGTTTTTGTCATACTGGATGACCTATGAACCCCAGAGATTCTTCTGCAGAAAAGAAAAATTAAAAATAAAACCTCAGCATCCACAGAGTGAAAGTAGATATGGCTAATTGTAGAGTTTATATAATACTTAACAAGCTACTTTTAAATTTTAAAGATTAATAAGTTGAATATATAAATTTTAAACACAAGTGTTCAGACAGGCAGTCTGTCAGTTTTCCCTTGCTTGAACTACAAAAACAAATAAGACATGTTAGCATATTTTAGTCACGTTAAAAAGTGTAACTTTTAGGACTAGAGGGATAGCTTAGCAGTTAAGGCATTTGCCTGCAAAGCTAAAGGTCCCAGCTTCAATTCCCCAGGACCCACGTTAGCCAGCTGCACAATTGAGTGCACGTGTCTGGAGTTCATTTGCAGAAGCTGGAGGCCCTGGCGTGCCCATTCTCTCACTCTCTCTCCCTCTTTCTCTCTCAAATAAATAAATAAATAAATAACATTAAAAAATTTTTTTAAGTGTTGTAACTTTTAATGAGAAACTAGCTTTGGACTTCCCTTCTGCAAGTGATGTCCATATTTAACATAATTATTGGGACCATGGGGTGCATGTTTAGACCTTTGGAAACAGGCTGAACAATTAGAAAACAATGAATTGGGAGAAGCAAAGGTAGTTATCTGCAATAGCTGAAGCAAAATGAACTCTATTGCAAAGAAAAACAGCTTAGTTACAACCTGAGCTCAGACGTCAATCCATCTCCAGGCAGGACAAGTGTGGGTGATATACGGAAAGGATATTTTAAAATATGCTGGAGCTTGCCAATCTGGAGGCTTGCCCAGGAAAAAGCCTCAGGAAAAAAAATCACGATAGAAACAGAAAAATTTATCAAATTTATGCAGACCTTGAGAGCCATGGAAAGTAACTGGACAGCATCCCATCTCTAAGCAGATAAAGATTTCATCATTAATAATAACTATGGCAGTTCTCTTAACTGTCTTTTCTCTCATGTCAGTTGCAGCAACTCAATAAATAAGTGTATTAGCAACATTGTGATGGAAAATGCTTTTCTTACATGTCCTTATAAAGTAAATTTTGCTCCCTTGAACCCAGATGAATCTAAAGCATTATTCAAACATGGTTATATTGTCAAATAGAAGTGTTAGGAACATTTCTTTCCACAGTCAAACTAATTCCTGTTGACTGCTCAAGAGAAAACAGAAAACAAATACCACTTTCCCATGAAACAAACTGTCATTTGCATATTTAAGTATGCAAAATATTAAATGACACTAACTTAGAATAATATATCTTGTCTTTAATTTAAACAGTCCTTATGAGCTGGATATGGTGGCACACACCTTTAATCCCAGTACTTGGGAGGCAGAGGTACGAGGACTGCCTTGAGTTCAAGGCTACCCTAAGACTACAGAATTCGAGGTCAACCTGAGCTAGAGCTAGAGCAAGACCCTACTTTGAAAAAAAATTAACAAAATAAACAGTCCTTTTGTTAGCAAAATGATGTCAATACATCAGGTGACCTATTATGTATTAAAATCATAGTAATCTCATGATAAGTCATCGACACTGGTTGAATCACAGTGATTTATTCTAAATGAGATATTTTAATGAACATGCATCACATAGACAAACTAAATCATTTCCAGTAATAGTGTAACAGCTTCAATAGGAGACACTTTGCTGTTTTAGAAAAGCATGTGATTCCTGGTATGAGTGCCAGAGAGTTGAGTGTGGAGTAACTGTAAGGGATGGCATAAATGATTAGATTGTATAAGAGCAACTTAATTCTAAAAAAAAAAAAAGACACTACTTTTCCAAGTTAACTAAACTCTTACAACAGGATTGCATAGAGAAAAATATGCCAGAGATTTCAGCTGATTTGTTTTCAATAAAAATATCTACATAATATAGATATCCATTTTATAGGCAAAATAAACATTTTTGTTGAAAGTACTACAGATGGGATATAATTAATCATATTTATGTTTGGAAAAATGCTTTATATATATTTTGAAGTGGTTGCTTTGAAGACTTATTAATCTAAGATGCTACATTCTAATATCACAAAGTACAGTGGTGTTGAAGATGCGAGGATAAATAAGATTCTACTAATTCAAAATTTAGAAAGAAAAATATAATGAAATCCCAACCAATAAAAATAGAGTAGATTTTGCTGAAGATTTAATTGGCCTATACTCTTTGGTGATGTATTATTATTGATGTACCCACTTTAAGAGATCAGCATGAATGTTATCAAGCTATTACAGGTCTGTGGTGATACCCAGACAGAAATGATTAATGCATATTGTCAGTGAGGCGATTGTATAAAACTACATGGTGGTGCATCTTGGAATAAAGTCTGACCAACTGTGAAAGACTCCAAGGAGAAATATTCAAAATAAAAGTAATTAAGAAAAGCGTTCACTAGTAAAAGACTATAAGGTAATATATTTCACCTCTAAACAATATTGTTTCTACTTTATTATTTTTCCAGCTAGTGGTACAGGTTATAATTGGTTTTGGTATAATCATTTTTTTTCTGGATTTAATAGTTGATAACAGACTTGCAGATAACTATTATTTCATGTCAGTAAGTCATATTCACATATAATGAAACAATTGTATAAATTGTTGCTTAATGGCTTTCATTGAGCAGCAACAGTTCCCAAGGCTATCAAGTGCATAAGGACTGGCCGGTGTCTGCTTTCTGAACCGCAACCTGAGAACTCAACATAGGACCTCACATGACAGGTAGCTGCTTAATAAATAATTAATCAATTGGCCAGGCATCGTGGCACATGCCTTTAATCCCAATACTTGGAGGCTGAGGTAGGAGGACCATGGTGAGTTTGAGGCCACCTTGAGAATACAAAGTGAATTCCAAATCAGCCTGGGCTAGACATAG
The DNA here is from genome assembly GCA_036346955.1 of Dipus sagitta. Classification (NCBI taxonomy): domain Eukaryota; kingdom Metazoa; phylum Chordata; class Mammalia; order Rodentia; family Dipodidae; genus Dipus; species Dipus sagitta. Next base: position 75,122,742 of record CM070781.1, read on the forward strand.
ACCCTACTTCAAAAAAAAAAAAAATCAAACCAAAACAAACAAAAAAAGAGTTCATTAATTGAAAGAAGACAGCCTGTAAATATTAAGAACAGAAGTGAATCCAAGACACGTTACTGATTTTGTGCTCAAAAACTAGTTTCAAACTGTGAATGAGTGAAAATATGTTCATCAAGTTCACAGATGTATTTGTCAGTGAATTTGAACAACACTCTTGGAATAAACCTTGCACATATAATGACTGTAATGTAATGACTAGTATTTTTGAGTCACTTAGTTATTTTTGTATGATTTAATGCCTTGCTATACATGGAAATACTTTTAAGCTATAGTTTACACTTCATATCATGCAGTGAGATAGTTCATGGCAACAGTCACTTACTCAATTCTCAGGAGTTAAACTGGATTTTCCATGAAAACTCACTATTCCTACAGAGTCTGTAACCTCCTTTCTGCAGGAAAGTGCCTGTCTTGCTCTAAAAAATGCAAAGGTCCTGGATGGAGCATGAACAGCAATCAGCGTTTTCCTCTCTGAACCCTGTATCATGTGTTGATCAAATTAGGCCACTGATGGAGAATTATTTGAAATATGCCTAAATCCCCTTTGGGTTCTGAATTCATGGTAATCAATCAATGCACATTTTGTACCTTTAACATTGACAGCAATGCATAAGATAATTTAACATGCTAATGGAAGAAAGGCCTCTCAAGTGCATCATAGACGCAATGTAAACCTACCTGGTTCCAATTTCAATCCAATCCAAGTGATCATTCCATAGCAAAATAGATACCAATGTTTAATTAAACACATATTCTGATTATAAAATATGGAGAAAAATAGTTTCATTTCTGCAATCTATAATCTGAAATAATACATACAACACAGGCCACTATTAGTTATTTACTTTAGTCTTCAGAACTCTGTAACTAGGGAAAGGCCGTATTGAGTTGACAGAAAGAAATCCTGTAAATATGGAAAAAAATCTAAATTTTACCTTCTATCAAATTATCAGAAATCTCAAGTACTTGGTGATTTTCTGTTATTGAGTTTTCAAATGTTAGAGTGTGGGTGGAATTCTTGTTCTTACTGCACTGGGTGATCATTCTTACTCTTACTGAGAGCTGAGGGCCAGCCAGAGCAGCACTGCAAGTTTTGTTGGAAAAAGAGCATTACAGAGATTAGAAGTTCATATTTGTGGACCAACACTTCAATTTTGTTTCCTTTATTTGGCAAAACTGATGCCAAAGAAAAACCCAATATTCAATTTTATAGCCTTCTTGGTAGCTAAATGACAGATGTCTGGCCACGTTTTTCACAGTGAAATGTACCTCTACAATATTTCTTCACAACACAGAAAACTCAGAGGTATCAGGCCTTTTGAAACATTCATACCTGGCAGGTACAGCAGAGCTTGGCATAGGCAGTGGGTCTGAGAAGCACTGTGAGAGGATGGTTGGGTTAACATTCATTCCTGAGGCATCAGAAGGTCCCTGGTATAATCAACCCTGAAGAGATTTCAGTACTGTGGCTTGTGTATATCCTGTTATCTGACTGTCTTGGAATTTATGAGAATGTGATCATAATCCTTAAGATATATTTGTTCTGTTCCCCTCCGTTTTTCTGTCACTGTAACTAAAAAGCCTCACTAGAATAAACCCCTCCCTCCTGGTAGGCTTTCATTAGGGTGATGGGTCTTCCAGAGGTGTCCACCTCCTACTCTTTGGAGCCTACATATATAAAGCTTCATGTTTGCTCACGTGATTAACAATCTTATTATATGATGACATTCAGGAGGTTATCCTGAATTAACAAGGTGGGCTTAATCTAATCCAATAAGTAGAAAACTGTTCCTTTCAAGGACCAAGGAGCAGGAGCCAGAGAAATGTGACAGAAATGGCAGGAAAATTTATAAGCCTGATCAAGATTCTGTCAGCTGTTGCTGGCCTTGCAGAAGAGGAAGGGGAAGAGCCAAGAATGGGAGGAATCTACTGAAGCTGATAGCAGTTCTCAGGTGACAACTAGCCAGGAAGCAGAAGGCTCAGTCTTGCCAACTGAATGGAGCTGGGTGTTGCCATAAGCCTGTGCAGAGAACACAGAGCCATCCCAAGAGACCACTGAGGTCCAACCCCCGAACTGTAACATTGTAAATTTATTCTGTGTTCATATTCATTCTCTGGTATTGTTTCTTTCTTTGTTTTTATTTCTTTTTATTACATATTATTTTTCTTCCAGCCTGAAGAAATATTTTTGATATTTATTGCAAGGAAAAATCCACCATCCACAAAGTTCTTCAATTTTATTTTTCTGAGAGATTTAGTAATGCTGCTTAATTTTTGAAAAATAATTTTCTAGTTTGTAGAATTTTATGATAGTGTCTTACATTTAACATCTTAAACATTTCCTTCAGTCTTGTGTTTCTGGCACCTTCTGTCCTTTTGCTCCTCTTAGAGGAGAAGGCAGGTATTAGTATGTGTTGGTTTGAATGTGAAATGCCCTCCATAGCTCACGTGCTTATGATGTAGCCTCAAAGTCAACCTATACCTCTGCTGCCACCCAGCAGCTGTGACAAGATGTGATGTCCAGCCTCTGCTCTGTTGTACTTTCTCCACCATGATGATACTTCCCTGGAAATTCTCTGCCAAGATAAACACTTTCTTCCCATCTGTTGCTTCTGGTTGAGTGTTTTGATTCAGCAACAATACAGTAACTACAACCTGATCTCTTCCAAATGTAAGATACTTTCTTCTTTCACTTCTTTGAGATTTTGTTTTTACTCTTTAAACTTAATGTTTTGAAGTTCAAATATGATATTCCTGGGTTTCTTATTTTTGTAAACAGGAAAATATATCTCAATAACCTGGATGCATAGAGTTCAAGATCTAATATCATTTGAGGGTGAATCTCAGGCATTATTATTTCAAGTATTTTTCTGTTCCCTTTTCCTTTCCCATTTATTCTCACATGTATATTGCACATGAGATATCTTTGGCAGATGTTCCATACTTCTTGGGAAGTCTGTTCTTTGTTTTCCAGTCTTTTATCTCTTTGGTATTCATAAGGTTTAATAATCAAATCTTAAAACTTATCGATCCTTTTATCAAGAACTAAGGGTGCTGAGATCACCCAGGCATTTCATTAGAATTTCCTTTTTTTTTTTTTTTTTTTTTTTTTTTTTTTTAGATTTCAATTGCATTACTTGGCACCATCCATCTATTATTACCTGCTGGTGAATTTTTCATCAACAGTATTAATATAGTGATTGTTTATGTCTAATACAGTTTATGTCTAATAATCTAAAATTTCCTAAATAGGCCTTTTGTTCTAATGCTGCTCAGTGTCTTATGCTGCTTCTCTGCACTCTGTTATCATTGTTTTATAACAGTTGAGCATAGTTTTCTGGACAAAATAATCTGCTCTAAATGGACCTGCAATGCAGTGGTAAGATATAGGGAAGAGATCTGTATTCCTTTTGTAAGGTATGCACTGATGGAAGCTTGTATGTGTGGAATGTGACCTCCCCAGTGCATCTCATCCCTGTCCATCCACCAAAATATTAGATGGGGTAGTGTTGCAGTCAGTTTCACATTGCTGGTAGAAATCACCCAACCAAGAGCAGTTTGTGGGAAAAAAGAGCTTTATTTTGGCTTATAGGCTCAAGGGGTAGCTCCATGATGCCAGGGAAAATGTTGGCATGAGCAGAGGGTGGATATCACCTCCTGGCCAACATCAGGTGGACAATAGCAACAGGAAAGTATGCCAAATACTGGCAAAGGGAAACTGGCTATAATACCCATAAGCCTACTCCCAACAATCCACTCCCTCTAAGAGGTATTAATTCCCAAATCTCCATCAGCTGGGAACCTAGCATTCAGAACACCATGTTTATGGGGAACACCTGAATCAAACCACCACATTCTGACATTGGCTCCCATAAACTGTAACCATATGTGATGTGAAATGCAATATATTCATACAGCTTTAAAAATCCCCATAGTTTTTTATCAATTCCAGTGATGTTCATACATCCCCATAGTCCAAAGTCTTTTAACTGAGCCATAATACCAAAAAAAAAAAAAGAAAGAAAAAAGACTCTCTCAAAAAACCACAATGACACAGAATAAACATTCACAATTCAAAAGATGGCAATGGGCATAGCAAATAAACACTCAAGCAATACATGATTTAAACAGGGCAAACACCAGTCTGTGAGCTCCAAGTCCAATAACTCAAGCCAGTGACAAGTCTCCAAGTCTGACAATTCTAACCAGCAAGTCTGGAGTTCCAATTCCACCCCTCCAGCTATGCTACTCACAGTCCTGGAAAACTTCACCCAGGGCTGGCAGCTCTCCTTGGCAGCCATCTCATGGTCCTGGCATCTCCACTGCAAGCCATGGTTCATCCTCATGGCCCCATGGGGTCTCCATGCAGGCATCCAACAAACCTGCTTCACACTGTCCATGGCTATTTCCAAAATGCAAGACCGTGTTGCAAATTCAACAACCCTCTCTTTCCTGCATTTCTTTTTTTTTAATTTTTAAAAATTTTTTAAATTTTTAAAATTTTTATTTATTTTAAAGTGGCAGAGAAAGAGGCAGACAGAGAGAGAGAGAGAGAGAGAGAGAGAGAGAGAGAATGGGCGCACCAGGGCCTCCAGCCACTGTAAACGAACTCCAGACGCGTGTGCCCCCTTGTGCATCTGGCTAACGTGGGTCCTGGGGAATCAAGCCTTGAACCTGGGTCCTTAGGCTTCACAGGCAAGCGCTTAACTGCTAAGCCATCTCTCCAGCCCCCTTTCCTGCATATCTTATACTCCACAATACCTAGCAGGTAGGATGCCAATTTGTTGATCCAGGGGGGAATAAAGCAGACTTTGAAGAACACTCCTTGAGCACTAAGGCCCCTTAAAAAGACTCCACATTCTTCCTGTTGCCCCAGTGCAGTTTAGGTGACCCAGTCTCAATGGTTGTAATCTCTCAAACAATTTGCAGATGAATGGGCAGCAGATTAGGCACAAAGATTTCATTATTTCTGTGCTCTATCCTTTTGCTCCTACCAGTTCGTTTCTGTGCAAAGAAACCCTGTACAACTTCTCAGGACACAGGCACAACAGCAAGCTTTTCAAACAACATGCCTCTAGCCCAGTCCAAGCAAAGCTCTTTCTCACCCTCATAAAGCAAAACTCACAGTCCACAGTTCTTATTGCATTCAGGTCTTCAACTCTGATGAGAACAGTCCATCAAGTTATACTTACAGCAAGGCATCTCTTAGGCCAAGGTTTCAAATCCTTCCACATTCCTCTTGAAGATCAGCTCCAAAAGGCAAAAACCACACAGTCAGGTGTCTAACAGCAATCCCACTCCTTGGTACTACTTTACTGTTGCAGTCAGATTCACATTGCTGGTAGAAATTACCCAACCAAGAGCAGTTTTTGGAAAAAAAGAGATTTATTTTGGCTTACAAAGGCTTGAAGGGGTAGCTCCAAGATGGCAAGGAAAATGATGTCATGAGCAGAGGGTGGACATCAGCCCCTGGCCAAAATCAGGTGGACAATAGCAACAGAAGAGTGTGCCAAACACTGGCATGAGGAAACTGGCTATAACACCCATAAGCCAGCCCCCAACAATACACTGCCTCCAAGATGCGTTAATTGCCAACTCTCCATCAGCTGGGAACCTAGCATTCAGAACACCTAAGTTTATGGGAAACCTGAAACAAACCACCATAGATAGGATATCTAGATATGGCTGGCATTGAAGATTTCCGTTTCCCAAAATAGAAGTCAAGAGCAGGTATGGTGTGCTTCTTTCTTTCTTCCTTCCTTCCTTCCTTTCTTTCTTTCTTTCTTTCTTTCTTCTTTCTTCTTCCTTCCTTCTTTCCCTCCTTTCTTTCTTTCTTTTCTCCTTCCCTCCTTCCTTCCTTCCTTCCTTCCTTTCTTTTTTCTTTCTCTTTCTTTCTTTCTTTCTTTCTCTCTTTCTTTCCTTCTCTCTCCCTCTTTCTTTTTTTTTTTTTTTTTTTTTTTTGAGCTAGGGCATTTCCCAGGCTGCCTTGGAATTCAGTGTGTAGTCTCAGGGTGGCTTCAAACTCAAGGTGATCCTTCTACGTCTGCTTTCCAAGTGCTGGTAATTGATTAAAGGTGTGTGCCACCGCAACCAGCTGTGCATTCCACTTTCTGAGTTCCAGATGAAAGTAGTGTCTCCTCAGTGAAGGTTTATTCAAAATAGACATCTGTAGTATATTGCAAAATGATCATTTTCACTCACCCTTTTCCAGAAACACAAGAGATCATTCTCTCTGACATTAGCTGTTAGGATCTGTAAAAGTCCTAGAGGTAAGATTCAAAAAAGCTATTGGCCCACCCTGTAACTTGATCCCTAGGAGATTTTTAATTCTCAGAATTGTAATTAGGGCCTGATTTCTACCTTTGTCAAGTATACAAGAAGTATAGGATAGCTTTTGGAAAAGATGTTTGGCCTTGTACATGGGGTTTGAGCTCTTTTTAGGATAACATCATAGATATATTAGATAGACAGTTGGCTAACTCACTCTGAATCAAAACAACTCAGGTATGAATACATAGAACAGTGTTTCCCAGACCCCAGTTTTAAGAGCATAAGAAGATCCTGTTAGAGGTTCATATCCTTACTATGACCTACAAAGTTGCATGTGATGCCTTTAAGTTCTTATCACCTTATGATGTGTCCGACTGCCAAGGATTTTCCTACCTTGAATCTGTCCCATTCTCACCTACATCATTCTACTTCCACCTATGCCCCAGTTGATCTTTGGTTGTCAACTTGACAATAATTAGAATCTCCATGGAAACAAATCTCTTGGTATATGTGTGAGGGATTTCTAAATTCTTCTGAGTTGGTAAGATGATGGGTGGTACCATTCCATGGGTTGCAGACTTTTTAAAAATTAGAAAGCTGGTTAAACCTTAGTTTTTACTGCATTCGTTGCTCTCTCTGCTTCCTCACTGTGGGCTCATTGTGACCAGTTGCCTCAAGCTCCTGCTATCCATGCCATGATAGAATGTATTCCCTGGAACTATGAGCTGAAACAAAGCTTTTCCTTTCTTAAGGTGCTTCTGGTGAGTGATTTGGTCTCAACAATGAGTAAAGTAATTAATACTGCCCCAATAAGAACACGAGGCCTTCTAACATTCATTTATAATATTTGAAAGAACTTCTTCAGACATCATAGATACCTCCACTGATGAGTGAAACTTACTAGCTTCTCCTCTCACCAGCCATTTTAGTTTATGATTCTGTGTTTTTAAAATATCTATTGTGTAACTCTCATATTATTGGCCTTTATTTTATTTTATTTTTGTTTGTACTAGAGTGAAGCCAGACACACATAAAACTAGGTTGTTTTCAATTCTAAGATAATATTTCAATGAGGAATAGGATAACATGGTGGTGCATACCTTTACTCCCAGCACTCTGGAGGCAGAGGTAGGAGGATCATCTTAAGTTTGAGGCCACCCTGAGACTACATGGTGAATTCCAGGTCAGCCTGGGCTACAGCATGACCCTATCTTGAAACCCCCTCCCCCACACACACCCACACACACAGCAAAAAAAAGCCAAAAACAATGCATTCTCTTTGCCATGGGTATTGCCAACAAACTTCTAGATGACTTTCAATGATTCTTACTCCAAGTAATTGTGTATAATTCCCTCTCTTCATCTGTAGCTGATTCATTGATTTTGTTTTCACAAATACAATATGATACAAATGATGGGTGTTCATTTCAGAGAGCCTGTGGCCAGTATTGGTCCTTTCTTTGATACTCTCACTCACTTGCTCTGAGAGAATCCTCATACAATGTAGATGAGGTTCACCAAGTTTCTAGACAAGGGCCAGTAAGGATGGAAAACTTGCCACTGAATGAGCTTGGAGAAAGCCTCACCCTGGTTTAGCTTGACTATGATTACAAAGACTAGCCTGTGATTTCTTAAGGAATATTTCCTCAAAATACCAAACCGAGTGGCAAATCAACTCCTGACCCAAAAGAGATGTGAGATAATGCATATTTGTTTAAAGCCATGACATTTGGGAGAATCTCTTATACATTAAATAAGGCAAATAATAAAAAAAAACATATTCAGTAAGAGAGATTTGCGTAGAGTGGTGACTGAGAGATTTTCTGTCAACATAATTAATGATAACTGAAGGAAATAAGCAAAGAACAATATTCAGAGAAGGCAGCAGGATAGAAAATTGCAAAAGAAGCATTATATATATTTTACTTCATTCTTAATTTCCTGATCTTTTCTTTCTGCTAGTTCTCAGTTGCTAAGGCATTAAAAAATATATTTTGGAGCTTTTTTTTCCCCCCCCCCAGGCACTTAACTACAAATGTTAAAGAGAAAAAGGGCACTGAACATTGAAGTTCAGTCATAACTAAATATTTCCATATGTCACTTGCTCTTTTCACTATGATTTGAGAAAGCTGTGATTTGTTTTCACATAGCAGAGTTCTGAAAACAATGCATGATTTTAACCAACAAAAGAGATATTATTACAGGGTCAAGATCAGGAATAATCATAGTTGTCAGAATAGCTAGAAAAGAACAACTGAACTTCAAATGTTCACATAAACTTAATTGCTTATGTAGAAAGGTAAATGCTTTATTCTTTCTCAAGATTACTGTTTGGAAAGTTAACTTTATATATATATTCAGAGAGAGATACACAGGGCAAGAGCACTCAGTTATGAATATTAAATATTTCCATTATATTATGTTTTAAAAAGTGAACTGATTTTATAAAACTAAAGAATATGTGATATATTTAAATAAATTTTAAAAATTCCTGAAGACTATGAAGAGAAAAAATATTTTAATCTATAAAATTCAATTTTATTTTTTTGGCTAGTTCAGCAGAATAGAAAAAAATTGACACTTGCAGATTCTGGATGGCGTTTAGTATAAAAAGAAAAGTCCTCGTGAGAAATGTACTGGTAAATTTAACTTCATTTTGAGCAGTTTAAAAGTATAAAGGCTGTATTTTACAAACAAAAAAGAGACAAACTAAAGAATGAGTTGACAGAGTAGGAAAACTCTGCTCAGATTATTAAAACAGACTTGTCTATGCACCTACTGTTTAGCAGAGAAACGACATCATATTATGCAGTCTAAGAAACTTCCATCTCTTGGGTCAAGGACAATTGTGAGAGTGAAATTAGTGGAGTGGTGTGATGGAAGCAGAGCGGACAGAATTTTGATTCCTATGTTTATTTATAGGCTTCATTCTGGCAATATTTAAAGGGAAAATTTTTTGAAAAATTCCCAGTATAATTTCATGTTTACTTAAATTAAAAATAAAAATTATTTACATAGTGATAATCATGTAAATATTTTAATTTTAAATTAAAATTTTATAACATTATGTTGTGAAATATGTAAGTTGGTTTTACATATTTGTTATATATTAGATAACATGCATTATAACTACTGATCTGATGTTTACATCAGTTTTTATTAATCTCAATGTTGTTCAAAAGCTTAAAGTCCAAAATTTCAGTTGATGTTCAAGACAGTCTCTTAATGGTGAGCCCTATAAATTCAAAACACAAGCTACACACTTTCAACACATGATGTCACAGAATAAGCAATCCCATTTCACAAAGGAGGAATGAAGCCACAGCAAGGAAAAATTAGACTATCACAAGATAAAAAATCAGCAAGGCAAACATTAAACCTTGCAGCTCCATGTCCAGCATTTGAGACATATGATGAAGTCAGTATCTCTTTGCAGAACAGTAGCCCTGTATAATAATTTTTGTTGAAAGTTTTGTCAGAAGTCACTTGAATACATATCCTTCCAAATTTTATATCCCTTCATTTTCTTTCTGTGTAACCTATTTCTATAAAAACAATTTTCTGATATAATATTGCAATGAAACTAATGATTGTAATTATTACTACATTTCTGACATGATAATTATTTTATCCTGCATCTAAAATATATAATGCATGAATATGCAGTCACAAATTATCATTAAGATGGTAGTGTAACTTTAAATCCCAGTTTCATTTTGCTTTTGATTTTCTGCTTCCTCTGATTTTCTGGTAGATAAAATGAAATAATACCGTAGAAAGTCTCATTATCATATTTTAATAATCACTGAATTTATAACATACTAATGACCTTATACATGCTTCTCTTTTCATATAAAGAATTATTTAGTTTTTATTCATTATTTCATTTTATATAATAATTATTATATTGTGTTTATTATTAGGTTTTACTTGCCATAGCATTATAACTATATTCCTCTATCTCTTTATCTTATGTATCTATTTCTTGTTGTTTCTAGAAAATTATGAGTAATTTAAACTGTTACTTGGTATTTAGGTTTCAGATTATTTTTCTGTTTATGTGTGGGGAATCTTCTGAGTTATAAAATAGAGGAATATAGTGCAGACTTATGGGATAGAATTTGCTAGATTATTTGATGCATGTGATTCTATAGTTTGAGAAGTTCCATAGCATACTGTATCAGGTTGAAGACCCCTGGATGTTCATAGCATGGCTCACTCTAAGTCACCATGTCCAAAGAATGAGCAGAGGATGGTGAATTCTCCAAAGGACTGGGATTCTTTGTGTTTTGAGAGGGGTACATACCAGGTCCATCAAAGTAAAAGAGATCCATTTGGGTCACCCACTGTAAGTTTGGACATGGCTCCCACAGATTTAAAGTGACAGTACATATGTCTTTCCCATTTAATCCATCCATGATCTTGTGACAATCTCTAAAAACTCCCACAGGGAGGAAAAAAGGGCTACTTTTTTCCTTCACCAAATACTTCACCAAATACTTAAGTGAATACCTAAAATAAGTCATCACATTCAACTTAATAGTATTTTTTCATTGTATTAGTATTTAAGGAAGGCAAATTGCCTATTATATTTTAATTATATAACTAGAGGTTTGATAAAAGGAAAACAAAATATTGTGTGTCCATGTTGATCCATCTGCTAAAACTGTGGGAGATAACCACTAACTACAATTTCTTACATTGGCTGACTTATGGAAGAGTTTGTGTAAAATCCCTTTGTAGAATGAAACAGTGATGTTACATGCACTTTTCCAAAGGCTTCATGCTAACATATATGAGTCCTTGATGGATAACTTGGTTTTTAACTTTATACAAAACACAAGTATCTTAATTACTATGTAAAGTATGAATATTTGATCTTTTTAATTTATAGAATAGAGGTGTTAGGTGAAGGAGAAGCACAAATAAAATCAGAGAAGTTGTGTAGAGGTAGATTGGTGAATTGGGCCAGCATATTTGTTAGAATAACACAGACATAAACTTACTTCTGGGTCAACACAAAAACTGTTGAAGAAACAATTTACACAAATGAAAAACTATGTTTGCTATAGGGATTAATGTTAAGAATTTTAGAAAATTAAGATGAAGTAATTGATGGAGTTCAGAAGATGAAGCATGTGTTTCTGTGCTGCTTCTTGATGAAATTCAGAGCTTATTTTACTACATTTCTACTGCTGTGTTTTGATGTGCTTCTTCCAGACAGCATTTCTCCATACAAACCGGCCTGGTAAAGCTCAGAGAACTACATTAAAGTCATGAAATTTTAAACCCAAAAGAGTAGCAGCATATGGAGGCAAACCTGTAAACAAATGAGAGAAAACAACAACATGAATTCCTGCCTAGTGAGAGTGTTGATAAGTGAAACCCACGTAGACTGTTGAGAAGAATTGAAAATCACAAAATATAAAAGAAAAATTTTGGACATTGCTTATAAATTTAAAACCAAACCAAGCATGGTCCTCTGTGCCTGTAGTCCTAGCACTTGGGAGATGAAGCAGAAAGATTATGAGTTTGACGCTGACCTGGGCTTCACAGAGATACTGTCATTCAAAAATAGGTGGATAAATGAATGAATGAATGAATACATAAAGAAACATATACCTAGTAATCTCTCTTCTAGGTATTTACACATTTTAAATGAAAACAATTGTTCCATACTATGATTTACACACAGTACCTTATTTATAACCTCAGACAGATAGAGTTGAATGAATAAATTAAGGTAAATTCATACAATGAAATACTATTTAGGAATACAAAATAAATTAATCTTCAAGATGTAATGACAGAATACCCATATCTTGTGACTGTCAATTTTTCCAAAAAAAAGGGACTTTGAAGAAATAATTAAATCATGGGTCATGAAGGGAGGAAATTATCTTGGATTATTTGGGATCTTTGAAAGAGGAAAGCATGAAATCAGAGAGGATTTTACATATGCAAATATTCATTCCTATTCAACCTGACAAGGATTATAGTGATAGAAAAAGGGGCACAGGATGGGCTAGATTTTGCTTTGTTTTGATGTTTTCTCTTAATGAGTATCTCTAATTTCTCTACCTCCCTCCCACCTTAGCCTCACTTCTATATTTCATGTACTAGTTCTTTGTTCTGAAGGTGAATATGGGCAGAACTGCATAGTAGGCACATTACCTGAATTAGGATTGTACATTTTGATTTTACTCAAAACCTTCTTTCCTTTTGTTCTCTTTTCTGTTTAATTTTTTTCTTAAAATTTAATTTAAATATATTAACAGGTTGTATTCTTTTATCCCCTTGTCCCTGCTTCTGTTTCTCTTAGGCCCTCCTTAGTGAGGCCACGGTGTTGCCTGTAGGGTAATAAACACCTATGACAACATCTGATTGGTTACATGGGTTCCTGGGATCTGAACTCAGGTGATTATGCTTATGTAGATGAATGTTTTAACCACTATGCCTTCTCTTTGGCCCTTCTTTTATTTTTATTTCTATTCATTTTTTATTCCTCTCTCTCTCTCTCTCTCTCTCTCTCTGTGTGTGTGTGTGTGTGTGTGTGTTTGTTGTGTGCATATTGTATATACAGATGCAAGGACCCCTTACAAACATGTGAGGAAGCCAGAGGATAATGTTGGGTATCTTCCTCTATTACTCTTCCACCTTACTCTACTGAGATTAGTCTCTCACTGAAAATGGAGCTCACCTTGAACCACAGATATCCTCCTATCTCTACCAGCTTTAGCGCTGGGGTTGTCTGCATGTGCAACCATGCCTGGCTTTTTCACATGAAAGCTGGGATTCAAACTCAGGTCCTCATAGTTACCCAGCAAATGCTTTTGAACACTAAGCCATCTTCCTGACCCTTGTTCTTTTACTGTTGTTATTATTTTTATAGCAGGGTCTAACTCTATAGCCAGACTGGCATTAAAATTATGATTTTTCTGCCTCAGTACTCAAGTGCTAGAAATACATATATGTAGCATGAGGTGTGCCTTCTTGTATTTTAATAAAGCCACTATAATTATAATATATGAAAAAGATATGCAATACATATTTGGTATATATTAAACACTCTTTTGATTACATTAGAGTATTATTATTTATGCTGATTTTTGTAGATGTAAAACCCATTATTATATATTGTGTATGATATCATCTGCCTGTTAATACACATAACACTTTGGCAATTCATGGTCTGGGTTAACATTAATGTATATAGCCTCTGGCTAAGATCTGTGCATAAGGTAATTAAATAGAAGCCTTTACTTTTTTCAGCTGAGAGTTTCCAGATGTGAACATAAATTAGACAAATGGAAACTATTAGAATAAATATTTGTGTTTACTTAATATCCTTTCCATTTGAAATGGGTGTATTATTTTTCCTTGTAAACTATTCTGATGAACTTTATGTGAGGAACTGATTAACTATCAATGTTTGTAGAGACTAAAATAATATAGAAATTCAAATTAGGTGGTATTACTGCAATTGTTACAATGTCTAGAATTTAGAGAGAAGATTTTAACTTTTATCTAGAATTTTTCTCATTCAAAGTAGATGATCTATATTAGGTAATTTCATCTCTGTTCTGAAACACAGGCCCGAATTTTGCTTGGCATCCAGCTCCACTGTGTCTTTGTATTTAGTTTCAGTAATTGTGCTCATATCTTCTTGTACAGCAAATCTCATTTGATTACCAGACGAAATCAGCCTATTTGTGCACAGAACGCCAAATGACTAGAATTCAATCCCTTGAGTACCTAGCATTCTTGTGGGTTAGGAGACAAGCCAAGCAGATTGCTGACCACAGCACAGATGCTTAAGTTTGTGGATGGAGCTGTCAGATACACTTTTTGTTGTTAGGAGCTCATAGACACTTTGTTTTTCCTTGAGTAACCTTCAAGTGGTACAGAGAGCAAGCATATATCATAATGCCAATACAAGCCTTTTGATACATTAGCAAGAATGAATTGATGGTCTCTACCACCTCTTAAAGTCCTAAATCAAAACAAATGATGTTCATCTGAATTTCTACTCACTTTACTAATTTGGAAATATAATGGTGGTGAGCATTGACTCTGGCTGGTTTCACTGCACAATTCCATTTGATTTTCCTTACATTCTCTAGCTATTTCCTGAAATAGTAAAAGTTATATGCTTTGCAAATATTTAATTCAATTTTTTGTTTTGTGTTTCAACTTCTTTTGGGAAGCCTGAATTCGTATTTATCTAGGTCCCTTCCCACATACATTGGTAAAGACCAAAACTGTTGATAGTTTAATTGATAAAGCATGGAAGTGAGGGCTGGAGCTCAGCTGTTAAACATGCTTGCTTACAAAGCCTGATAGCCTGTGTTTGATTCCCCAGTCTTTACATAAAGCCAGATACACAAAGAGACAGAGCATGGTGGAGAGCTGGTACTCGCTACCCACCTAAGAAGTAACCAAAACAACCAAGTGGGACAAAGTCAGCAAAGGAAGCAGAGACAACCATAAGTTTTGTAAAAGACATATGACAGGCACTTTCAAACAAATGGATTTGAGATATTTTGAATGTCATAGCTACAATTAATGGGTTTAATGTAATGAAAGCCATTCAGAAACATGTAATATTTATTTTAAATTTGGTTTCACAATACTCTTGGGAATTAAAATAAATGAGGCTGCAGGTTAAAGATAGCTCATTTTGATTTTATTTTTTAAATTGATATATAGTCACCAACCTGCATGGTGTTAACTGCTTTAGCCATCCCTCAGAAATACCTGCAGGTATTTACTAGAGTGCTATCTTTCCTTCACAGTTAATTGAATTTCATTAGCTCTGTGTAATTCCAGGGCCTTCCTTGCTCTCTGAAGACTCATTTGCTTGACATTGCCAGGTGGCTGTGGAAACAGCCTCTGTCTTTCAGATTGTAAAAATCTCTGGACATTTACTTTTATCCTGTAAGAGCTAATGGCTCAGGGCAGAGCTAACTGTGGCATGAGGCCACAGGAAAGCATGGTTCAGTGACACAGTGGAAGGCATTCAGGACTTATGTGGTCTTACTTTGGCTTCCTGGAACTGCACCTCTATCCTATACCTTATGAAGTAGATCTTTTTAGAACTCCTGTATTTGGTTGTTAGTAATTATATTTTTCTTCTTTATATTAACTACTTTACTTTTAATACTGTCAGTTGCTTTCTCAGACGTCTTAGCTTATCTGATTTTCTACTGCATTAATCAAGTCCATGGAATGACAAATGGCTAAATTTAAAAATAAAGTGGCACACTCAATATTACAGATGAAATAATGGTTTCCATAGCTCAGGTTTTTCCCACCACCCCATAACCCTTCATGTTCCCAGTGTTTCATTCTCTACAGTTTGTTGATTCCATCTTGCAGATGAGCCTTCTGTACTATGGGACAGGAGCAATGCTGGCACCAGAACCACATGCTGAATTTGGCTGTTGAGGAACCTAGCAGGAAGCAGGGTGAATCTGCTCTCCACCAGAACCTGTGCTCAGAACGGACCATTTGCTCAATACAAAAAAAACAGCTTGAGTCATGGAAAGTAAAAGAAGGACTGCTATCAAAAAAGGGGAGATGGGAAATATTTCCAGATAACAAACAAATAAACATAAACAAACAAACTGTACCTCTCCTTTCCAAGGTTATTGTGTTCTTTTAAATTATATTACTGAATAACCTATACTCAGTTTAATCCCCTTCTCACCTTAGGCTAAATGCTGGGATGCAGCATACCAATTCTCCCCTGGGGACTAATGCAGTGATCAGAACACTTACTATATCTAGGATGACACAAAATGGCTACATTGAAAGTCATAATAAATCGAGTTTCAATTCACTAGAAACTCAGCGTGAGGAGGTGAACTAACTGATGACTCAGTTTATTCACTCTGCAAATAGGAGTGATAAAATTACTACTTGCTGGGTTGTGGATGTAAGGTGTATCTCAAAGATTCATGTGTTCAAGGCTTAGCCAGTAGCCAACAGTTTTGTGAAGAGGAGTGGAATAAAAGTTACTCTTAACAACCTTTATAGTCCATATGCAATTGAAAAGAATTCTGACCTTAATGCATTCTTGTTCTCAAACCAACTCCTTTTCAACTTAAAAAAAATACCAATAATGAGGATGTGCTGTATCCATTCAGTACTCACAAAGTGGCATTGTATTGTTCAAAAAAAGATATATCAACCATACTTTAAGAAAAATCATGTAAAATCTGGCAAAAGCATTTGTTTCAATAAATAAAACAATGGTATAAACAAAAAACAAAATACAACTTTTAAAACTTACTTTCCTGGCTAGGCATGGTGATGTACATGTTTAATCCCAGTACTTGAGAGGCAGAGGTAGGAGGATCACTGTGAGCTTGAGGCCAGCTTGACACTACATAGTGAATTCCAGGTCAGCCTGGGTGAGAGTGAGACCTTACCACAAAAAAAAAAAAAGAAAGAAATCTAAAGACTTGACTAATCACAGTGTTAAGTAAAAGAATTTTTATACACTCCCAAAGAAAGGCAGGGAAGACAGCAAGAAGGCAGGGAAATGGGAAGTAAGGAAAAGAAGCAAAGAAGACAGAGAGAACTTATTGCATGTTTTCTAGGCCCTTAAATATATAATCTTAGTTATCAGTGAATTTATGACTACATAATTTCATATTTGCAATTTAAATTTCAAGATCTTATTTCTTAGTTCAAAAGATTCACATTTATACGTGGGGAGATTATTCCTGTGCACTACACAGTCTGAATTAATGCCAGTGAAGCACAGCAGTACATCTATCTGGTTGACTGCATATATAATTATTTAACAACAATTGGATGTCATTTCCCACCCAGTCACACAGCCAACATTAAAAATGTTGATATCAAATTTTAATTTAATGCCATGTTAAGATTTCTCCTTTACTGCTGGTGACACATAAACTGATCCTCTACTTGACTGCTTTTTATTTTCATGGGGCAAATATGACCTAATAATTCCACTCCTGGGTTGAGGAGATTGCTCAGCAGTTAAAAGGGCTTGCTTACAATGCCTCCTGGCCAGGGTTCAATTTCACAATCCCTACATTCATGTACAGGTGATGCGTGTGTCTGGAGTTCACTTACAGTGGCAAGAGACCCAGATGCCATAGACATTCTCTCTTTTTCTGTCTCTCAAAATAAAATAATCAAAAAATAATTCCACTTTTAATTATTCACTCAAGAGAAATGCAAACATATGTGCAAAAGGAACCTTATATGAAAAGATCTGTAGCAGGTCCCCATCCCAAATAGCCCAAGGCTGGCAAACCTAACTAGCCACCAAGCTGATAAAATGATAATATGCTTGAAATGAAACACTCAGTAATACTACAGCATGGACTGTCAATACATATTACAATTTAAAGAGTCTCAAAAACATGTCAGTGAGAAAAACTATCCATCAGTATGTATATATTGTACAGTACTGTTAAAATTAAGTTCCTTGTAGAACATCCTTGTGATGAAAGAAATGATAGGTGGTTATCAAGGAGAATGCAAGTTGAGGGTATGCTACCTGAGTACACTCTGAGTTGAATGTTTTTTTTTCTTTACTGGGGTGGTGGTTTTAATGCATGTGTGCAGAGAATGTACACTTAACATCGGTGCATTTAACTGAAAACTCAATGATAAATTTGCAGATACATATATTCACGACATGTTCAGGTAAGTAGTGAAAATATCTCTCTCAGTAATTTTTAGTAAAACCATCAGAATATGCTGATGGTAAATTTCATGAGGCAGCTGGGCTGGACTGTGGAGTACCCATACATTTGACTAAACTTGACTCTGAGTGTTTTGCATGTGTGCTTCTGGAAGAGATTAGCATTTGAATCAGTAGCCTGAGTAAAGCAGATTATTGTTCAGAATGTATTCTGATGGCTCCCAGTTAGCTGAGGACCTACAGAGACAGGAGTCCAGTGGTGTAAACTTTCCTGTGTGGTTGCTACAGCTGAGACACTGGGCTTTCCAGTCCTTGCAGCATGGAGCATTAATTCTTCCTGATCTAGAGACTGCTACAGTTGGCAAGGATCTCCTACCATTCCCTCCCCAAGTACTGACAATGGAAGTGTGATTGGTTCTTGTGGGCCTCCAGCTCATTGGTTGCAGACCTGGGGACTTAGCTCCCATAACTGCTTAAACCAATTCTTTATGTGTATGACAGGAACACACATAAAATGATATATATGTGACAGACATATATGTTATATATATCTTCTTGGTTCTGGTCTTGGGAGAACTATTACTAAAACAATTTTATATTTATATTTTTAAGGTTTATATGCCTTTATTGTTACAAGGGGGAACTCACCAAGCAATGCCCAATATATGTGGTCCCAGATGTTACTGTGGAGACATCAAAAGGTAATGCTTGCATTAAAGGTGACTTGTATTGAACCACATGATTCAGAGAAGGTCAGCCAGAAAGACAGGAAGCATGATCAGGGTAGGCCTTGTGAAGGTGGTATACCCATTTCTTGTAGCTTTCCAGGTATGACAGGACCCAGCTCACAGGAAGGCAACAACACACTTATCATGCTTCTGTGAAAAGCTAGGGCCTTAGAGGACTTTAAATGAAGAAAAAAAGGAAAGAGTAAAATGTTCTAGTTTTATGAAACTTATATCCTAATGTTAGAATTTAAATACTCACATATAAGCCACAATATTAATTGCAAAGTGATATGGTAAGGATTAAATTGCATATTGTGCTAAAATATGAATAGTTAAAAAATGAATTTTTTTCTTAAGGTTATACCTTTACTTTGAGCCTAATAACTTAAAGCAAAGGGGGTATATCTAAAATTGCTGCAATTTTTCATAGTTTTATAAATGGAAAGTACTAATATCAGCATTGTCATATAGTAAAAAAAAAAAAAAGCCCCTTCCAAAAGATGAAGAAACTGAATACCAACAAAATTGAGTTGTCAATACTAACTAAATCAGTAGCAGTCCCAAAATGAGATTTAATTTGGCTGATTCCCAATTAGTATTCTTGGAGCTAAAATTTTATGGAAATGGTGATTTGAGAGTTAGCAGAGTGAAGATAAGTTAATTTAGAGATAGTGGTGTAAAATAGCAGCAAGAAAATGAGCTGAACGCTAGCAAGGGGAGTTAGCTGTCACATCCCTAAGCCTGGCCCCAAGAACCCACCTTATCCAGTAAGGCTCCACCTCCCAAATTGCCATCAGCTGGGGAATCAAGCATTCAACGCACATGCGTTTATGGGGTCCATCTGATTTAAACTATTACATTTTGCAAATGAGTTCTCACTTTTATAGGCTCAACTTACTATCTATATTCAAGAAACCTAGTATACCTGCTATTCCTTGTTATTCATATCTTCTAAGATTATAGTTTATAAGGATGACTGTACATTACATCTTGAATTCTTCTCCAACAAAATGACATTGAAAGATGGGCATATGTTTCCTCCACTGAGAGGCAGATAGGTAGAGTGTTTCCTTCCTTGATGTCTGTGCATTGACCCATAAGATGCAAGGGAAGCAATGGTGCATGGCCTGTGAGTCATGAGACAATCATCTGACACTGTTTTGAGAAACTCCTCTTGGCAACCCTGAGCTGATATATAGATCCAGCTATCCTAAAACCTTGATTCTGTAATGATTATATGGAATCATTATTGAGTGGCATTGAGAGATGATCTATAAACTTCACCTGGCACAGCTCACAGATATAAGACTTTATAGCACAGGGACCAGATACTTATGTGAGAAGAGAACTCTCACTTGATTTCAGTCTGTTGACTTTAAGCTGCACTAGCTGATTCCCATTAAAATTATTTTAAGTGGCTTAAATTGGAAAGTGCTTTTATGTAGTCAACGTATCGGAATCACTTATGTTGGATGGTATAATAATGGGTATTTGGGGTTTACCTCACCTTTTAGGATGTTCCTTCTCATTTACCTATATCGCTTCTCATTGTGTGCCTCCCATATTCTAGTTTTAGAGTGAACTAGGTTTAGAGACTTTCCATTCTGTTCTATATATGTTTTGGGCTGGCTTGGGGCTCAGCAGATTGCTTGTCTAGTATACATGAAAGAATTTCTGGGTTTGATCATCAGCACCACATAAACGGAACACGGCCAGCACTTGGGAGTCAGAAGGATCAAAAGTTCAAGGTCTGCAACATCTTGAGACTGTATAGTGAGTTTACGGCCATTATAAGCTACAAAAAGAAAAAAAAAAAAAAAGCAAAAAACCCTAGGCACCAATTTTATTTTTTAAATTACCTATGCATGTTCATGTAGTTAACCCCATCAATTCACCATATTTAATTTCTAACCCCCGAATGTCTCTCCTTTGGACCTTCTCTTCTAAGCATATATACGTAAAATTCTAATCAATGTCTCTACTTGCATATTAATAGGGAAATCAAACGTAAAGCATGCAAAGCTCTGCTTTGTTCCTCCCTTACTACCCTCAACTCAGGAAGTAGATCATGATTCACATAATTACCTATAAAATTTAACAACAAGTTTGATTTATCTCTCTCCTTTTTAAACAGTTGAATTGAGCAGCCAGGCATGTTGGTGGTGAATGGCTTTAATCTCAGTACTTGGGAGGCTAAGTTAGGAGGATCACTGTGAGTTCAAGGCCAGCCTGAGACTACATAGTGAACTCCAAGTCAGCCTGGGCTAGAATGTGGACCTACCTCAGAAAATAAATAAATAAAGGTGAATTTTATCCCTGTAATTGTTTATAGCTTTATAAAAATCATAAATTTTATGCGATTTCTATTTTTTCCTGCGCAAGCTGCCATTATACATTTCCTAAAACAACCATGGCAATAACTTTGGTAGTCTTCATAATTCCAGTCTTGAGACACATTTGTCTTTACTACTCTTACCATTGAACATTAGGAATGTAGACTCATCATTTTAAGTAAGGTTGCCTTGATAAACTTGTTGGGAGTAACCTATCAGATAAAATTAGATAACAGTGTTTGCTTCTCTTGCTTCTTAAGTCAGTCCTCATGTGTGAATAAGCCCATGTGGCCTGTGGAGGGACCATATGGAGAAGTTCTGGGTCTTCCAGCACCAACTATGTTTCCAGTGCAAAGCCATGGTTAACTTGCCAGCCATGAGAGTGAGCCATCTTGACAGCTGGAACAGGGAAGGACTATCCGGCCTACATTTTAGAACTATAAGGGAAGGAATGTTTTTGCTTGAGTCATTAAGTTCTGAAATAGCTTTCATTTATTTATAAAATCATAAATATGATTTATAGATTACTAATGATATAATATTATCATTATTATTATTATTAACATATATTTTAGTACCTGGAAGTAGAATGTTGCTATAAAGACTTAAAACATATTCTCAGCTTTGGTCAGACTATGAGAAGCCAAAATAACCTTGGCAAAGTTTTACCTACCAGAAGCCTAAAGAATTTTGTGAAAGATATCTGACAATTAAAGAAAAGTAAGGAAAATATATTTACAAAATATTTTAATGATGGAACTTGTGTTCATACTATTTTTCTTCAGTAACAGAGTAAAATGAAATATATCCATGAACTTAATGCTCAGACCTAGGAAACTTTAGATAAACATGTCACCTGAATTTTTGAAATGATGAGATATAGGAGGGAAGCAATGTATTCTTGCTTACAAAGATTTCAGATTCTTTTTTTTTTTTTGACTTTGAAGTTTTTTTTTCCATAATTGGCATGACTTTACAGTCCACATTTAGCAATTTGAATCATATTTTAAATTTTTTTTATCATAGGAATTTTTATTGAAAACTATAAACTACATTAAACATGAAAAGAAGACAAATTATTGTAGTAATCATATTTGTTTTCTTTTTTTCAATATTTATTTTATTTATTTATTTTTTTCTTTATTAGTCAGTTTTGTATTCAACAAATACAGTCAGTTTGGTACCATTATTAGGCTCATCCGTGACCTACCCCCTCCCCTTGGCCCCTCCTTGTTGAGGTATACGGGTCATGCATTGTGGAGTTAGCCCACAATCATGGGTAAGATAAATGTCTCTGCATATCATGACCCAACATGTGGCTCTGACATTCTTTCCGCCCCCTCATCTGCAAAATTTCCCTGAGCCATGTTGGGTTCATTTTTGATCTGCTTCAGTGATGAGGTGTTGGGGGCCTCTGTGGCTCTGGCTCTCTGATTTGGTAGGAGTTGATTTTTCTCTGTGCGGATCTCCTTCCCCCTTGTGCTGGTATCCGGTTCATCAAGAAAACAGCCCCCTTGCTTGTTTCTCCAATTTTTCTTAGTTTCAGCCGGGGCCCTTTTGAGGTATGATGGGGTGGCTCTCTCCTTAGGATCTACATCAATCTGAAAAAGAGAAGCAGATTCTGCAGTGGAGAGTAAGTTAGCACCAGGACAAAAGAGATAAGGCTTACTTTTTTATAGAGAATTTAATAGGTGTAGGCCCTCCTATAGCCCATGATTGATGGTAGCTTGATATTGGACAGTAGGCTTATGTTTGGATATGGTTCTGACTTGTTTCCCAGCTCCAGCTATGAGTCCCATACCACTGAGGAGATCAGTTAGCAAAATCCAGAGCAGTTGGTTCCCCACCATGGCTGTGTGCCACTATTGCACTTGTGTGGGCATCACAACAGGTCATTTGCTGCTAGGTAGGTTAGATCATGAGTTGTTTGGACAGATATTGGTCATTTTCCCCCAGTTGCCCATGTAGCACCTTCTGGCAAAAGACGCGCTGACTGTCTGGGGACTGACTGTCTTCCAACTTCCAGCCATGCCATTCTATTTTGCATGTCAACCACATAAGGTATCTTCAGCAGTAGGGTCTTACCACTAGCCTTTGGTGGGTCATCAAGTACTCTGACAGAAATCTGTCTGTCTTTTAGGAAACCTTGTAGGTCTCTCTGATCAAAAGCTCATTGTGGATGATAGCCCCATGCTGGTTCTAGGAGTTACAGGTCAGTGCCCACTAAGAAAACGAGGAAAAAGCTAACTAATATACAAGAGTTAAAGATAAGAGAGAGAGAGAGAGAGAGAGGGAGAGGGGAAGTGAGGGAGGTTCAAAAGAAGTCTTTTATTTATGTGTGTATTTTTACACCCTTTTTTATGTATAGGGCTGGCAAATTGAACCCCAGGCTGGCAGGTTTTGCAACCAAGCACCTTTAAGTGCTAAACAGTTCCTCCAGCCCTCTGCACACCGTGAACTTCTTAGTTTGAAAATAAATTTCATTTTCTTAATTTCACTAGATTCCAATGGTGTTTTAATTAGGGGCTGGTTTGTGGCGAAAACGAGCAGTATTTTAAAACACTTGATTAAGATGTGAGAGTGATCAAAGATGGTTTGCTATAAAATCCTTCAAACAAGTGTCTTCTTAAAAATCATAATAATGTGTTTTGAACATCATCTATAACATTCTATAGTGTATGAGAATATGAAGGATGGTCAAATTCTGGTAGCTAATGGCTGATTATGGCAAGGTTAGTGGCTATTGCTCTTGTCTGATAAACTAAATTATACATTCATATATAGAAAATGTGCAAGGAATAAAAAAGTTTCACTTTGATACAGAATGATAGCAGTGGAGAGATTCACAAAATGAGAAGAATCCATGAGTCCTTAGACCTCTGTAATGGGCTGAAGAAGGCTTAGAGGAAAGGTGACTGCGAACAGCAAGACCAGGGATTCCTGTAGTGCAGCAAAGAGCCTTGAAGAACAGCTTTCTGGTGGCCGAGCGCCACTCAAAAACTAGCAATAGTCAGTCAGCATTTCAGGATATATGTGGACCAGTGAATACTGTGTCCTTTTTCCCTATCAGGTTTTAAAAAAATACATATTTTATTTATTGGAAAGAGAGAGATAGAGAAAGATTTGGCACATCAGGGCTTTCTGCCATGCAAATGAACTCCAGACACATGTGCCACCTTATACATCCTGGCTTAAATGGGTCCTGCTGAATTGAACTTGGGTTCATTGGCTTTGAAGGTAAATAGGTCAATTCCTCAACCACTAAACCATTTTTCCCACACCCCCATCAGTTTTTTTTTTTTTTTTTTTTTTTTTTTTAGTTTTTCGAGGTAGGGTCTCACTCTAGCCCAGGCTGACCTGGAATTCACTCTGCAATCTCAGGTGGCCTCAAACTCTTGGCAATCCTCCTACCTCTGCCTCCCAAGTGCTGTGATTAAAGCCATGCACCACCACACCCAGCTTCCCTATCAGTTTTGATGCTAGTATCTATAATTTATAATAGGTATCCAACCCTGTCTCTTTAGCTTATTCTAAGTTTTTGGAAAACTAAAAAAAAAAAAAAAATGTCTCTTTTAATCAGATCAGACATGTCACATGTCATCACACTGTAAGAAATATTTTATCAATTGTACACAGGAATATAATCTAATGTAGATAATATCTTATCTAATTTAGATGATAAGATTCTATAACTTTAGACATTGTAATTATAGATTGTTTCTGTTTCAGGAAACTAAATGTTATATTACGTCTACTGGAGGGCTATATATTTTGTGTCCTAAATATAGATGTGGGAGATTGCATTTAAAATTTTTTTGTTTATTTTTATTTATTTATTTGAGAGCCACAGACAGAAAGAGGCAGATAGAGAGAAAGAAAGAGAAAGAGAATGGGCATGCCAGGGCCTCCAGCCACTGCAAACGAACTCCAGATGCGTGCGCCCCCTTGTGCATCTGGCTAATGTGGGTCCTGGGGAATCGAGCCTCGAACCTGGGTCCTTAGGCTTCACAGGCAAGTGCTGAACCACTAAGCCATTTCTCCAGCCCCAGATTGCATTTTTTAAGATGGATGTAAAAGGATTTCCTATCTCATACTTTTTCTTACAATATAACTTTATCCCTATCAATTCTTTGACTAGCAATGTAGCTCACTGGTAGACAGTTTGCTTATCATGTTCAAAGTTTTTGGTTTGATAACCAGCACTACCTAAAACCAAACCAAATCAAGTAAAATAGGTTTTCCTTTCCCTAGAAGCTCAGTTGCACACTGAATTTGAATGCAACATAACTTTTCAAAGTGAGTCACTAAATATAACGTACCTTCATAGTTCATTGAGATTGCTTGCTCTTAACTCACTGCAAATAAACCAACCCATACTTTTACTAACAGATTCCCAATACTTAAAATCATAGCATAAATTAAATTTACTACAGAGCTTAATTCTCCCTGAGTTGCACATGATTATGTTTTCTCATGCTTATTTTGCCATTTCAAAAGGTGTCTAATTAATTTCCATACCATTCCTGTTCCCTGAAGCTATGGTATGCAACCACTTTCCCTAACACCTGCTTCCCACTATCAACTTTTTTTTTCCTTTTTCCTTTTTCCTTTTATTTGCCTGACACAGTCTCCCTATATAGCCCAGGAAGTTCTAAAACTTCTAATCCCCCTGACTCAGCCTCCTTCCTGCTTGTGCTGGAATTGCATATGTGGATCCCCATTCCCAGGCAAGATTTTATATATATATTAATATTTTTCCCTTTAGAATTGCACTTGGCTATCTACTCTGTTAGTGATACTTTTTTTTCATAGCATAGTTTCCTTCACTTTCAGATAAACATGCAACAGTTACCACTATTTTCCCAGTGTATTATTTACATTATCTCATATTATTTGTAAAGTACATAAAATATTGGTAATATTTTTATTTTATAGGTAATGGAACTGAAGTATGAACAATGGATGTTTTATCAGAGACCATGATTTGTGTGCCATACAATGATTTTAATGGGAGGACAGGAGAGGTAAAATGGCAGGACAGAGAAGTCATAGCCAAGGTGAATGACAGAGACTTAAGAAACTGGAGGTGCAAACTGTCTTGAGGGGAGGTAGAGAAGAAGGGAATAAAAGGCCTTAAAATAAATGACTCTGCTACCCTGATAAATTCAAGGTGTATTTCACTTTGAAATATGGTACCTCATTGGATGGGAAAAGGTGAAGGAAAATGCATATAGACAATTTGACTCTTCCTGCTATGACCCAAATTCATTTTCTTTCTCCCTTTCTCCACCACCACCTACACACACACACACACACACACACACACACACTGACCACAATAAGAGTTTTATAACATCATATCTATTTGCTTATTATCCTCTACATACAGTTCTCAAATTCAGTTTCTCACATTATTTAGCTGATGTAACAAAATATTTTATAGACACACATTCTGTTTTTTTAAACATGCTATACATGTATACATGTTTTGGTGATTTAAAAATATGCATTTACTTTATGTTTCCTGTCTTGGAAAAAATGACTTCTAATTTATTAAAGGTCCCAATATTATCACCTGCATGATGACATCAGTAATAGAGGTATGCATGCTATTGGCTACCCTTGTTTGAAATAGATCCATTTCCTTTAGGTTTGTTATAAGCCTGCACTTTTGGGGTAGGTCCTGACCTTTCTTTCCTTCCTTTCTTTCTTCTTTTTTCCCCTTGCTCACATGGCTGAAGAGTCTGTATGATGCAAACCAGCAGAGCAGACTCTATTACTGAGAAAACAAACAAACAAACAAACAAACAAACACCTACACCAAGTTACAAACAGATTTATTTCATGAGTATCTACAATGAGATATGTGAGGAATTCAAAAACAGATAATAAAAATCCAACTTCTCTCTTTAGGTCTTACATCCTAGTAAAAAGAGAGATAGATACTACTGGATAAAAATATGATGGCCCAAGATATTGGACAAGAGTAAATGCTATGAAGAAACATAAGGTAGAAAAATGTGAAATAGATTTACATGATGTGTTGGGGAGGAATCTTGTCACATGATTACATAAGCAGAAAGATCCTAGGACAGTTGAAACATGAACTAAGGGGATGCTAAGATTGCCGTGAAAACCTTTGCATGAATCGAGTTGGAGGGCAGCAGAATAGCAAGTGAAAATTCCCGAAGAAGAAACCTCATTAGAGTATTTGAGGAATAGCAAGGGGCCTGTGGTTCTGGGAGAAAATGGCCAGCCAGAAGAATTACAGGTAGTGAAGACACAAGGGAAGCTAGAGCTACAACACAGTGATGACCAAAAGTCATAAGAATTTAGGAATTTATGCTGTGTGGTGGTAAGTCGTGGAAAAGTGTTGGTCAGAAATAACATAGCTGCACAATTTAAAAGATATTTGTTAAATCCAAGAAACTATACTTTTCCTGTTACTTAGTGTAAAATGAGTGATGCTTGTGGTAAATTGAGAGGTTAGAACTGTTGTCTGTGTTAGATATAATGGTTATTTCAGGTGGGGTGGTGTTGGAAGTGAAACTCAGGTTCCCTTAGCTCTATCACTCACAAAAGGACTAGATATGAGGTTTAGGAGAAGTGTATTTTCAGGATATTGATTTTAAGCATCTAGATAAATGCTGATTTTTTTTGGTGAAAATACTGGAAGGCAAGAAAGTTTGGAGAAGATGCTAAGAGATATTTAGAGATCTGAGTTTGAAGATTTAAAAAAATCTCATAATAGATTAATATAATTAATGTTGTGTCAGTTGTGCTATGGCAGGGTTATGTTTTCCAACATTCTTTTCCTAAAATAGATGCACTTGGTAATACCAGACTTTTTGTGTTTAGAGCTATAAGGCAGATTTGAAGCAGAGGCCATATTCCTTGGATTTTCAGGAGAGCACAGACAATGAGGTACTCTAGAACTGTGTATATGGGTCACTTGTCTGCTGACTCACATAGTTAATGTGGGGCAGTAGTCAGAGCTATAGATTTATGAAGTATAATAAAAACAATTCAGTAATAGCACTACATTTGACATTGTTTAAATTGTAATTCATAGAAGTATATTGAGACTGGATGATGTTTTATAAAAATGTGTCAAATGTTTGAAGCAAAATAGTCACCAGAAAGAATAAATAAAGATTACAATTTCACAAAGTCTCCATTGATCCTGAATCCTGGCAGCTGCTAACAGCCCCTTTAAGAGGCTTTACACCATGGTCTGTTACAGTTTTGATGTGTTTGTTAAAAATAGCCCTAACCTAGACACATGCCATCCATCAGAATTAACTGGATCACTCTACACCTGTTACCTGTACCCTGTCTTCTCTTCTCCATGTGCTTCTGCAGATACTGACAGGTCTTTGGCCCTTGCCTGCGGGTATAATTGTGAACTCTACTGAGGAAAAGGTAATGATCCAGGAACAAGATATGTAAGCCAGGCATATATTCACCTTAGGACTGTGCTTATATTACTAAAAATAGCTGGCCTGTGTTGAATCTTCCTGCTATGGCAAGCTCTCAAAGAGCACATGCCAGATCTTATCTCATTTCATCCTGGCAACAGCAATAAAGGGAAAACTCCATGTTATTCCAACTTTGTAGTTAAATAAATATAATTCAAAGGAATTAAGTTAGTTTCTCAAGCAAGTGCAGAAAAATAAACACTCAGACCTGTCTTCAATAATGAACCTCAATACTGTATTAAATTTCTTCGATGGACTTTGGAGACACTTAGAACAATCACCTTACAAACGTCTGGGAGTATATGACTGGCTGCTTTGAAATTGAACTCTGATGTAGTCCCTCAACACTTTGAATTCTTCAAAGAAAGAAGAGAACTGGTAATAACTCCTATGATGTTTCAAAGGAAGTGGAAAGATTTTGTTTCAAAATAGAAGTAATATAGATATATCTTTAGTACAATCTCTTTTATTCTGGAAGAATCACTTGAATGAGCTAAGTAGACAAACAAAAAGCAGACTCACATCAGAAAAGGCAATTTCAGGTACTTCTCTGTGAGAAGTAAGCATAGCGACACAGTCATTGTGGCACATCCCTACAGACTGACACTGGAGACTGTTGTTGTAATCAGGTAGACTTGGAGGTTGGAGGAAACTAAAGTTTGTCCTGCAGAGAATTCTAAGTATTTGCTTATGGAAAATTAGAGACCAACATGTAAAGGAGCTGTTTTCCTGAGTGTTCTTTGGTGCCCTTGAGGAACTTGTCTATCTGATGACCAAAGAGGAGAAACAGTTTAAGCAAAAGGACATAAAAGTCCAGTTCTCCAGGAATGTTGACATGGATGGACATCCTTTAATAAAAGCAGACCATTTATAGAAATCTACTACAAGCTTCCAGGTGACATTTGGATTAGTAGCCTCTCCTTGTGACACAGAAAAGAAAAAGTCATAGGAATTTAAAAAAAACAAAAAACAAAAATAGAGGCCGAGGAAATGTCTCAGTGTGTAAGACCACTTACCATGCAGGTATGATGAACTGTGAGGGCCTGAATTCAATACTGGGCACCAATGTAAAAACCCCAAAACAAAACAAAACAAAACCAAAAAAAAAAAAAAAAACAAAACAATTCCAGGTTCAGTGAGAGATTCTGTCTCAAGGAAAGAACACAGAAGAGCAAATGAGGAAGACACCTGACATCCTGACATTTTCCTCTGGTTTTTGCATGCATTATGTGTGTGAACACATCTGTACACACATGTACATACACTATACATGCTCAAACTAAACACCACATACTGCATACACATATACGAGAAAAGCCACTCAGACAAAATCAGGCAAGCAAACAAACAAAAAATCTTGACTCTATTCCAAGGAGTAAAAGAACATAAGAGTGCAGAAATAAGACTATATGGGAGTTGGAGGGAGTCTGGTCAGGCGACAGGGATGTGACCAAGGCTGGATGAACTGTAGGCAGTGAGAAAAGGGGTAATGCAGGCCATGGGGAAGAAGGCAGAAGAGGGACATGACAGCCTGAGCCTGAGATCTGCAGAATCAGTGGCAAGGCAACCCTGAGAGGATGCACTGTCTTGATGACTAGGAACATGGAAACTGAGCTGCAGAATCTGGCACAATCTCATTGTATGTGCTCATGTGACACTACCCAGAGACAAACATAAACAAGGATACAGGTGGACCTTCCATACCACCCAGAGCCTCAGTCATAGAGAACCTCTGATGGAAGGCATGACAAGAAGTTGTAGATGTCAGGTGGGGAATTTCAAAATGGGTATTTCTAGGAGAAAATGGAGATTCACGTAGAAATACATCTCAAGGGGCATGCTAACTTTCTTTGAGTTATGGAAAATTTCAGCTTTTGCAGGATATGCAGAGATGGCAAAGCCATGCTCAATCTAACTTGGAAAAGATGCTGACTGAAAGTGTAATTTCTTTCAATCCATTTAATGTGTTTACTTTGATATATTTCTATGTTTATGTATACTTGTATATTTCAAATGTTTAGATATTTTGTATTACATTATAACCCTCCAAAAGAGGCTTTCATGATAGTCCTTTTTTCTGCACCACTTTAACACTATTTTTAATATTATTTATCACACATCTACATAAACTTTTGCTTTCATCTATATTTATACACTATTTTTCCCCTCCCATTCCCTCTTCAATTTACTACTTAGAAAATAATGTTTTTCAGTTCTAAAAATTAAAGAACTGCATTTTCCCCAGTGAGAACCTTGATGCCATTTTATCTGAATATTGTTAGGTATACAAGGAAAGTCCACAGGTTTTGTCTGCTACAAGTTAAGACTGAAGCTGCTGTGAAATCATTACTGCAGCTTACTTCTCTTTATGAGACTGGCACACTGCCACTGTTCCAAGAGAGTGGTGATTTCTCCTTTAAAGTGTAGAGGAGAACCTAAATCCTCTGGGTCGACTTACCTTGGTCAAAGCCTTCTTCAAAAAAGTTACTGGAGAATTGGATATCCAATTGTAGAAATATGAAACAAGATCCAATTATCCTTCCCTACACAAAAATTAACTCAAAATGGACAACCTTAATATAAACCCTGAAATGCAGGAACTGCTAAGGAAGCCACTGCAAGCGCTAGGTATAGGCAAGACCTTTCATAACTGGACTGCAAGAGCACATGGAGTAATCAGAATTAAATTTTTTATGATGTGAAATTTAAAATCTTATGCATAACAAAAGATATAATTACCACAATGAAAAGAAACCCAGAGAAATGGAAAGAATATCAAGCAACTAACATTAAACAGATGATTAATATCTAGGCAATATAAAGAACGTGCAAAAATTAAACACCAAATAGCCCAGTATTCCATTCAAAAATGTGCCAAAGAAATGAATAGATAGTTCTTGGAAGAACAAACAGAAATAACCAATAAATATTTTAAAAACTGTTCTACATTCCAAATTACCAGAGCATCATAGCTTAAAACTACTTTGAGATTCCATTTCACCCAGGCAGAATGGCTAGCATTAAAAACAAATAAGTAAACTCAGATCCAGAAACAAATGCTAGCAAGTTCTTGAGGGAAGAAACCCCTTTTTCAGTGCTGGAGCAAATGTAAACTGGTGAAGCCACTATGAAAATCAGAAGAGAGGGTTTTTGAAAACTAAAATGTAGGGCTGGAGAGAAGACACTTGCCTGCAATACCTAAGGACCTGGGTTCAATTCCCCATTACCCACATAAAGCCTGATGCAGAAGGTGGTGCGTGTTTGCAATGGCTAGAGGCCCTGCTGCTCCCATTCTCTCTCTCATTCTCTCAAATAAATAAATAATTCTAAAAACAGTTAAAATACAGAACTATCATATGAATTCACTGAGTAAATGGATTCATTATTGAGTATATTTCCAAAGGAGTCTAAGTTATATTACAGATATATTTGGATACCCATATTTAGTGCTCCGGTACTCATAACTGGTAAGAAATGGAGCCAGTGTAGAAATGGATCAAGAGATTACTGATGTGATTTTCAGGAAAACAGATACAACTGGAAATAATTTTAAGTGAAATAAGCCAGACTTAGAAAGACACAGAAAGTCAAATATTGTTTTCTGTTACCTACAGATCCTAGACTTAATATTCTCTCTCTCTCTCCTCCTCTCTCTCTCTCTCTCTCTCTCTCTCTCTCGTGTGTGTGTGTGTGTGTGTGTGTGTGTGTTGGGCATGTAGGTCATGAAACTATAATGGTGACCATGAGTAGTAGAGTTAAAAATGAATGGAGAAGGTCAAGACAAATGGGAGACTAGAAGAACGGAATGGGACACCTGTGATGTGAGAGCAGAAGTGGGTCTATTGTGTGGAAGAAGGATTCCAGTAGGACAGAAAGAAAATGTAGAAGAAAAGTAAGATTAACAAAAATAAAGTACCTATGAAAATATCATAATAAAAAAATAAAAAAGAAAACTATTAAAAATGAAACTCACAATATAATTTCTAGTAAACAGAACATAAGACTTTCCAAAGATATTCCTAACCTTTATGATAGCACTAGTGAAAATGAATAAAATGACAGAAAATTTCAAATGTAATATTACAGTAAGATAAATAAAACTATAAATTAAAAGCACAATGCCCAAAATACGTTAATATTTTAAAATAAAGACTTTTCTTTTTAAAAGGTAAATCAAAACTGAATTTGTAGATAATTTGATGTAAGTATCCCAATTCATATAAACTTATGTGATATCAAAACCATAATTCAATGACATTTTCAATACTGAATATACATTAAAGCCTGATAAATGAAATTTACATTCATCTCAAGAAGTTTGCAAACAACTCAAAATTGAGAATCAAAGTCAATGTGATTTCTGATTTTTTTTAAATAAAACTAGACTATATTTTCTTGTTTCTCTGCTAAACTATACTGAACCTGCAAAACCAAGGCAATTCCTTGCTTTTTGAAGATAAGACTGTGACTCACCTAAAAATAGATTTTTAATCAAGATTAACAATTTGTTCATCAATTATTGTGGCTTCAGAGTCTATCAACTCAAAACCATTTACTTGACCTTGCCAAATTCCAAAGTTTCCCTCCTGGCACAAATCTCTTTAGCTCACCGAATCTAAGCACTACAACCTCACAGAGAAAATCTGTATCTGGCAGATCCCTGGGCCTCTGGACTCATATGAGGTCTGCAGCCAATAGGCAGAATCCACCATCATAATCCCATCCTTGGGCAACACCATGAGGGTGTGTCAGGGAAGTAAGCACAAGACTTCAACTCAGTGCCAAACTTATCAAATAAAGAACCTAGCAAAGCCCAACGCGCTTTACCCCAGGCCTATGCCCAATGTTGGAACCTCTGGTTTTAGCCTGCTACTACTAGGAACACCATGGCAGTGGCCAGATGAACTGAGATTTTGATTAGTATGGACTTTGGTTTGCTGCAGTGGTCTCTGGCCATGACTACAGCAAAGCAATAGGCAATCGTAGCAGTGTTTGCCCTGGCTCCAGCTGCATTCTGTGTTATCTCCATGGGCTGTGAGACTGGTGTGATGTAGCTTTGGAAATGGTAGCCACAGAAATGCCCACTATTTCTCCACCAACTAATGGTCACAATAATATGGTTAGCATCATAGTCCACACGACGTAAAAAAGGAAGAAGAAGCAGCAATTCATTGTGTCTGGTCCTTTCACGGAAATAAGCTGGGCTGCACAGAAGCCTGTGGCATCTGGACACTGTTTGTGACTCTAGAAAATGTGTCAGGCCTGTTCTAGGCAAGGCAGACGCTAGGATGAACTACACTTTTATTTATTATTTTTATGTAATTTTGTTCTTTTTTTTTTATTAGTTAGTTTTGTATTCAGCAAATACAGTCAGTTTGGTACCATTATTAGGCTCATCCGTGACCTACCCCCTTCCCTTTGCCCCTCCTTGTTGAGGTATATGGGTCATGCATTGTGGAGTTAGCCCACAGTTATGGGTAAGCTAAATGTCTCTGCATATCATGACCCAACATGTGGCTCTGACATTCTTTCCGCCCCCTCTTCCACAAAATTTCCCTGAGCCATGTTGGGTTCATTTTTGGTTTGCTTCAGTGATGAGGTGTTGGGTGTATGTGAGGCTCTGGCTCTCTGATTTGGTAGGAGTTGATTTTTCTCTGTGCTGATCTCCTTCCCCCTTATGCTGGTATCCGGTTCATCAGGAAAACAGCCCCCTTACTTGTTTCTCCAGTTTTTCCCTAGTTTCAGCTGGGGCCCTTTTGAGGTATGATGGGGTGGCTCTTTCCTTAGGATCTACATCTATCTGAAAAAGAGAAGCAGATTCTCCAACGGAGAGTAAGTTAGCATCAGGACAAATGAGATAACCCTTTTTTTTTTTTAAAGAGAATTTAATAGGTGTAGGCCCTCTTGTAGCCCATGATTGATGGTAGCTTGATATTGGAGAGTGGGCTTATCTTTGGATATGGTTCTGACTTGTTTCCCAGCTCCAGCTATGGGTCCCATACCACTGAGGGGATCAGTTAGCCGAATTGAGAGCAGTTGGTTCCCCACCATGGCTGTGTGCCATCACTGCACTTGTGTGGGCATCACAACAAGTTATTTGCTGCTAAGTAGGTTAGACCATACATTGCTTCGACAGATATTGGTCATTTTCCCCCAGTCGTCCATGTAGCACCTACTAGCACTGGATGCGCTGACTGTCTGGGGACTGACTCTCTTCCAACTTCCAGCCATGCCATATTAATTTGCATGTCAATCACATAAGGTGTCTTCAGCAGTAGGGTCTAAGCACTAGCTTTTGGTGGGTCACCAAGTACTCCTACAGAAATCGGTCTGTCTTTTAGGAAACCTTGTAGGTCTCTCTGATCAAAAGCTCATTGTGGATGATAGCCCCATGCTGGTTCTGGGAGTTACAGGTCAGTGCCCACTAAGAAAATGAGGAAAAAGATAACTAATATACAAGAGTTAGAGATAAGAGAGAGAGAGAGGCAGAGGGGAAGTGAGGGAGGGAAGATGTAGAAGATTAAGGTTAGTCTTGATATTACCCTCTCCAGTGTCTTGTGGTTCAGGTGTTCCCTGTAAACGCCTGGTGAAGGATCAGCCATTTGGTCTGTCTTTTAGTAAGTAGAAAACTATGGTACCATTGCCGTTTGGGTCTAGATTTGTGTTTCCCAGCCCTTTGATACCCTCTCCTCCCTCCGCTTCCAACCTAGTGTCTAGTCTAGGAGATGCTTGCTGGGTATGTAAGGTATCTTGGGTAGATTCAGTTTAGGTGCTGTAGATGAGTGAGACTATGTGGCAATTTTTTTTTCTGTGATTGGGTAAGTTCACTGAGAATGATCTGTTCCAGGTTGAACCATTTTCCTCAAATTTCATTGTGTCATTTTTTTTTTTTACTTCTGTATAGAATTCCATTGTGTAGATATACCACATCTTAGTTATCCATTCTTCTAGTGATGGACATCTGGGTTGATTCCAGCACTTAGCTATTACAAAATGAGCCGCTATAAACATGGTTGAGCAAATCTCTCTAGCCTGTGGTTTGAAGGTTTTAGTGTAGATGCCCAGTAAGGGAATAACTGGGTCTGTTGGTATCTCTATACTCAGCTTTTTCAGAAGTCTTCATATTGCTTCCCAAAGTGATTGTACCATCCTACATTCCCACCTACAGTGGATGAGTGTTCCTACTTCTCCACATCCTCGCCAGCATTTATTTTTATTTGATTTTTTGATGTTTGCTATCCTTATTGGGGTAAGGTGGAATCTCATAGTTGTTTTAATTTGCATTTCTCTGATGATTAGGGATGATGAACATTTTTTTAAGTGTATGCTTGCCATTTCTATTTCTTCCTCTATAAACTCCCTGTTCAGCTCTTTGCCCCATTTTGTGAGTGGGGTGTTTGACTTCCTACTGTTTAGATTTTTGAGTTCTTTAAATCATGCTCCCTGGCCATCTCAAATAAAATAATAACTGACGGTCCAGGATAACCTTTAATTTAGGAGTGCTAGGTCTTGCTATAGGAAGTAGAACACTGGGCTCATGTTGTTTAAAGCTGTATCATTCCCTAACCACTTGCTGTGTCTTTTCTCTGTGTTTCCTGTCTGCTATTATATATGCTATCCCTCTGCTTCTAATCTCTGTGTAGTAAACAGCTCTCCTTCACCACCAATTCCTGTCAATACAATGCTGTGCCCAAGATCATGGGGCCAAGCTACCATTGACTGAACCCTCTAAAAACAAGCAGAAAAAATCCATTGAAGAAGCCTTTCTAGCGTGTTTTGGTCATAGTTACACAAAAATAACTAATACCTTTGCCAGAAAATATTAAGAAATTTTGAGGAAAAATAACTTCATTTAATGAACAACAACAACAAAAAAATGACCATAAAGCAACTACACCTAGGATAGAATTTTAGCAGTACTGAAGCAAAAGAGCAACTATGTCAAGCAAAGCTATCATTTAGACATGAAGTAGAGAAAAATAGACTTCCAGACAAACAAAAGCTGAGAGAATTTGTCACTACCAGAAAAGTGCTACAAGAAGTGCCAATGGAGGTCTTCAAGCTTAAAGCAAATGGAAGACACAAAATTCACAAGTAAGTGTAAATATAGAGATAAATTCAGGACACTAAATAGTGTAACCATTGTACATAAATCACTATATCTTTACTATGGATTCAATATAGTAATTACATTATATTATATTTTATTATAGTTTTAATTATATTGTATTTTTCTTTTGCATTGTTTCTTTTCCATGTTAAGTTGTTATTACTTTAGAATAGCTTGTTGTAATGAAGTTATCAATTCAACAGTTTTAGTTTTATTTTGTTATAATCAAAACAAAAATTTTGTTATAAACAAAAGCTATATGACTCATGATAACGACAAAGCAACACATAATAGATACACTAAAAATTATAAGCAAAATATGAGTGTACCAGGTCTTCCTTCCAGTTACATGTGGATATTGTGTGTACAAGCAATTTTATTTCACCAAAAATTTTAATTATCTGTTTTTCAAGGCTTCTGTGGATTTAATTATATTATTACTTATTTACTACTCAAATAAGGTTCTGTGTTGATAAAAAGAACATGCCTGAAATGCAAAATTTATTCTTTCTAAGATAAATTATTTTAAGTAATATCTGAAACTCAAAGTTCAGAATCTATGGTACTTAGAACACATTACAACTCATGTTAACATTGAAAGAAGTTTCACTCCATTGCTAATAAGTCCTTTGTTTTTTCTTTCAATAAAAGTACTGACATAAAAATACAGTCTTAAAATCTACAGATGTCTATATTAAAGAGGAAAATAAATTTAACTAGCAGTATTAATCTTTAAAAATAGTTAATGACAGTTCCAGTAAGATATGCCTTTACCAAGCCTGAAAAAGTATCCATAAGTACTAATAAAACTTCAAAAAGTTAACTGCTTTTTTGGCGCCTTAGTGAAATCTATTTGCCAGTCCTTGAAGAGAATTATCCTCTTTTATTGTTTTCCTTTTTTGGGGTAGGTTAGGTTTGTTTTGGTGGCCATTTTAAACGCACAAGTATCTCTTGAAAGTGTGGATCCTTTAATTAGGGCCTTACTAGATTGCTGGTTTCAAGGGTGTCCAATTCATAGCCCAAGGGCTGCATACAGCTCAGAATAACCATGAACATGACTCAACACAAAATTTTAAATTTATTTAAATCATTTCAAAGTATTTTGTGATGTTTTGTTACTCAATTGTATCATTCACAATCTTTGCAGATGACTTTGATATTTGTAGATAACAGCATAGTGTTTCAATGTCACACCAAACAAATGTATGTATGCTCTTGGTATTAAAAATTAGAAATGTAGAAATAAAACCCCAGTAGCTCATGAACTCAAACCGGCACTCAACCAATGGGACCACATGAAGCTGAAGAGTTTCTTTACAGAAAAGCATACAATAAGCAAAGTGAATAGATTACCCACAGAATGGGAGAAAATATTTGTGGGTTATCCAACTGATAGAGGACTAATCTCTAGAATCTAAAAAGAACTCAAAAATCCAAACAGTAAGAAGTCAAACACCCCACTCACAAAATGGGGCAAAGAGCTGAACAGGCAGTTCACAGAGGAAGAAATAGAAATGGCAAACCTACACATAAGAAAATGTTCATCATCCCTAATCATCAGAGAAATGCAAATTAAAACAACTATGAGATTCCACCTTACCCCAATAAGGATAGCAAACATCAAAAAATCAAATAAAAATAAATGCTGGTGAGGATGTGGAGGAGGAACACTCATCCACTGTTGGTGGGAATGTAGGATGGTACAACCACTTTGGGAAGCAATATGAAGACTTCTGAAAAAGCTGAGTATAGAGATACCAACAGACCCAGTTATTCCCTTACTGGGCATGTACCCTAAAACCTTCAAACCACAGGCTAGAGAAATTTGCTCAGCCATGTTTATAGTGGCTCATTTTGTAATAGCTAAGTGCTGGAATCAACCCAGATGTCCATCACTAGAAGAATGGATAACTAAGATGTGGTATATCTACACAATGGAATTCTATACAGAAGTAAGAAAAAATGACACAATGAAATGTGAGGAAAAATGGTTGAACCTGGAAGAGATCATTCTCAGTGAACTTACCCAATCACAGAAAAAAAAATTGCCACATAGTCTCACTCATCTACAGCACCTAACCTGAATCTACCCAAGATACCTTACATACCCAGCAAGCATCTCCTAGACTAGATACTAGGTTGGAAGCAGAGGGAGGAGAGGGCATCAAAGGGATGGGAAACACAAATCTAGACCCAAACGGCAATGGTACCATAATTTTCTACTTACTAAAAGACAGACCAAATGGCTTATCCTTCACCAGGCCTTTATAGGGAACACTTGAACCACAAGACACTGGAGAGGGTAAGATCAAGACTAACCTTAATCTTCTACATCTTCCCTCCCTCACTTCCCCCCCCCCTCTCTCTCTCTCTCTCTCTCTCTTATCTCCAACTCTTGTATATTAGTTATCTTTTTCCTCATTTTCTTAGTGGGCACTGACCTGTAACTCCTAGAACCAGCATGGGGCTATCATCCACAATGAGCTTTTGATCAGGGAGTCCTACAAGGTTTCCTAAAAGACAGACAGATTTCTGTCAGAGTACTTGATGACCCACCAAAGGCTAGTGGTAAGACCCTACCTCTGAAGACACCTTATGTGATTGACATGCAAATTACAATGACATGGCTGGAAGTTGGAAAAGAGTCCCCAGACAGTCAGCGCGTCTAGTGCCAGAAGGTGTTACATGGGCGACTAGGGGAAAATGACCAAAATCTGTCGAAGCAATGCATGGTCTAACCTACTTAGCAGCAGATAACTTGTTGTGATGCCCACACAAGTGCAGTGGTGGCACACAGCCATGGTGGCAACCAACTGCTCTCAATTTGGCGAACTGATCCCCTCACTTGTATGAGACCCGTAGCTGGAGCTGGGAAACAAGTCAGAACCATATCCAAAGATAAGCCCACTCTCCAATATCAAGCTACCATCAATCATGGGCTACAAGAGGGCCTACACCTATTAAATTGTCTATAAAAAAAAAGTAAGGGTTATCTCATTTGTCCTGGTGCTAACTTACTCTCCGTTGGAGAATCTGCTTCTCTTTTTCAGATAGATGTAGATCCTAAGGAGAGAGCCACCCCATCATACCTCAAAAGGGCCCTGGCTGAAACTAAGAAAAATTGGTGAAACAAGCAAGGGGGCTGTTTTCCTGATGAACCTGATACCAGCCCAATGGGGAAGGAGATCAACACAGAGAAAAATCAACTCCTACCAAATCAGAGAGCCAGAGCCTCAGAGGCCCCCAACACCTCATCACTGAAGCAAACCAAAAATGAACCCAACATGGCTCAGGGAAATTTTGCGGAAAAGGGGGTGGCAAGAATGTCAGAGCCACATGTTGGGTCATGATATGCAGAGACATTTAGCTTACCCATAAACTGTGGGCTAACTCCACAATGCATGACCCGTATACCTCAACAAGGAGGGGCCAAGGGGAGGGGGTAGGTCACGGATGAGCCTAATAATGGTACCAAGCTGACTGTATTTGCTGAACACAAAACTAACTATTAAAGAAAAAAAAAAAAGAAAAAAAAGAAAATATTTGACACTGTCAATACTTTGTCAATATAAGTTTATTTTAAATTTCAAGAAGATTTCATTTAGGCTTTCTAATTTTATGTTGAAAAGAGACATAAGTAAAATATTTCTGTGGTTTTGCCATTTGCTCTGGAAAATCTTGCTTCTAGTAATAACTTTTTCTGTTGAAATATTTTATTGGCACATCACCTGATAAGACTGTATAAATAGTGAATGTAAAATATCCCTCATATGGGCTGGAGAGATGGCTTAGCAGTTAAGTGCTTGCCTGCGAAGCCTAAGGACCCCGGTTCAAGGCTCGATTCCTCAGGACCCACGTTAGCCAGAGGCATAAGGGGGTGCACACATCTGGAGTTCGTTTACAGTGACTGGAGGCCCTGGCATGCCCATTCTCTCCCTCTCTCTCTCTCTCCTCTCTCTCTCTCTCTCTCTGCCTCTTTCTTTCTGTCTGTCACTCTCAAATAAATAAAATATAATAAAATAAAATATCCCTCATAGCCTTATGTGTTTTCAGATATGTTTCATACTCAATCCATCACTGTGGGAATTTTTGAGAGGTAGAGA
Source organism: Dipus sagitta (assembly GCA_036346955.1). Taxonomy (NCBI): domain Eukaryota; kingdom Metazoa; phylum Chordata; class Mammalia; order Rodentia; family Dipodidae; genus Dipus; species Dipus sagitta. The sequence goes on from CM070781.1 coordinate 75,163,507, forward strand.
CTTGCTGGAGGAGACGTGTTACTAGGTGTGAACCTTGAGTTTTATTAATTCAACCCTATTGGGTGTTACCTGGTTAGCTCACACTTCTTGTATTATAATTTTTCATTATTTATGTGATGTTAAGTTCTGAGTTTTGCACATAAACCTCATTGGACTACATGTGAAGACCTAATCAGCCCTCTACCATTTTTCTTCACTCAAACCAACATGAAATCTCCTCTAGAGCAAGAATGTTGAAATCATTTGAGTTTTACTAATTAAGTCAGCATATCATGAAGGAGAGCCATAAAATTAAAGGTCTAAAGTGATTCCTACCATGTTCAGATCTCTTCAGGACTATGGAAATATCCTTTTACAAATTAATTATTTGAGAGGTGCTAAAATCTGGGGGCTTATGGGCAACCTAGTTTTGAAATAATAAGCAATCAGAGTTAGAAATATAATTTGATGAAATGGTTGCTTAGCTTGCATGAGTCCTTAGGTTCAATCCCTGGTGTTAAAGAAGGCAAAGCAGTCAAGAAAGAAGGAAAGAAAGGAATAAAAAAGAAAGGAAAAGAAAGAGAAAAGAAAAAATAAAGATAAAGAAAGAGAAATAAAGAGAAAAGAAAGAAGGAAGAAAGAAAGGAAAAAGGAAGAAAAAAGAAAGGAAAAAGTGAGGGAGAGAGGGAGAAAGAAAAGAAGGAAGGAAGGAAGAAAGGTTGAAAGAAAGATAATTCCCTACCTTAAGTTCGTCTTTCTGAGAGGGAAGGGAGGAAGGAAAGAAAGGAATAAGAAAAAGTTACATAATTATATTTTATTATAAATAAGATCCTATCTTTTTATTATCATAGAAAGAAATAAGTTTCATAATGAAATTTTTCAAACAAAATTTGGTTTGTTTTCCTTCTTCCCTCTTCTCCCCCTTCTTGTACCCTTCCCCACCATAACCTCTTTTCAACAATCATGTCACATGTGTCTTTCTGTCCTCAAACTTTCTGAAAACCTCTTTTTCTCTCTTCAAATCTATACCCACTCTCATATTTCCTTATTGATCTACAATCAACTATTAAAAAGGATTCACATATGTATTTCTGGTTTGTGTAATCTCACATTTAAATATTTATATAGTTTCATCCGTTTTTAAGCAAATTGCATAATTTCATTTCTTCCCTTATAGTTCAATAATATTCCATTATGAATATGTACCAAATTGTCATTGTCTAGTAATCAATTGAGAGATATCTAGGTTGATTTCATTTGCTTGAACTTATGAAAAGAACAACCATAAATATGGATAAGCAAATGTCTGTATGGTAGGATACAGAGTCCTTAGGGTATATGCCCATAAGTGGTACAGCTAGGTCGTATGGTAGTTCAATTTTTAGCTTTTGGAGAAACCTTCAAATTGATTTCTGTAATAGCTTCATCATCTTACACTCCTGCCAATGCTGAATGATGGTTCTTTCTTTCCCATATCTTTGCCTACTCTTGTTAGTTATTATTTCTTTCTTTCTTTATTTTTTGATGATAGTCATGATGACTGGGTGAAACGGAATCTCAAAGTGATTTGAATTTGCATTTTCCTGATGGATAAAGATGTTGCACATTAAAAAATAATTGTAAGTCATTTGTGTTTCTTCTTTTCAGAGTTGTGTGTTCATTTTAGAAGCCACATTATTGATTAGTATTTTTTTTCTTTTTAGTGTTCAATATTTTCAGCAACTTTACATTTATATTTATATGTATTTTGATGTTTATTGAACTTTATTTTTAATCTTAATTTATTTATTTTTGTTTGGGCTTTTTTTCCTTTTCTCATTAGTTGTGTACACCATGTATACATTAATGTTGGTGCCATCGTTAGCCTCCTCCCCGTCCTCCCACTTCCGCAGGGATGCTCCTCATTGGGGAATATGGGTCATGCATTGTAGGGTTAGCCATCACATATGGGTAAGAGACAATGTCTCTGTGCATAATGACCCAATGTGTTGCTCTAACATTCTTTCCACCCCCTCTTCTTCAAATTTCCCTGAGCCAAGTTGGGTTCATTCAGGGTCTGCTTCAGTGATGAGATCTTGGGAGCCTCTGTGTCTCTGGATATCTGGTTTGGTAGGGGTTGAGTGCTCTCTGTGTCTATCTTCTTCACCCTTGTGCTGGTAGCAGGTTCACCAAGGAAGCAGCACTCTTGCTCATTTCCCAATATCTCTTAGTTTCAGCTCGGACCCTTTTGAGGTGTGATGGGCTGGTTCTCTCCTTAGAATCTGCATCCATCTGAAAAAGAGAAGCAAATTCTCCAACAGTGAAGTTAGCACCTGATAAATGGAATAACATTTTTTTTTGAGAGAGAGAATTTAATAGGTATAGACCCTCTTGTAGCCTACAATTGGTGAGAGCTTGATAATGGACAGCAGGATTGTTTTTGGATATGGCTCTAAATTGATTCCCAGCTCCAGCTATGGGTTCCATTACACTGAGCAGATCAGTTAGCCAAATCAAGAGCAGATGGTTTCCCACCATGGATGTGTGCCACTATTATATTTGTGTGAATATCATGTCAGGTTGTTTGCTGTTGAGTAGCTTAGACCATGAGTTGCTTGGACAGATATTGGTCATTTTTCCCCAGCACTTATTTAGCACCTTCTGGCACTAGACAAGCTAACTGTCCAGGGAATGATTCTCCAGATTCCAGCCAGGTCACTCCATGTTACATACCAACAGCATATGGTGTCTTCAGCACTAGGGTCTTACCACTAACTTTTGGTGGGTCATCAAGTACTCTAAAAGAAATCTGTCTTCTTTTGGAAAACATTGTACATCTGTATGATCAACAGCTCATTGTGGATGTTAGCCACATGCTGGTACTGGGAAGCACAGGTCAGTGCCCAAGAAGATAAGAAAGAAAAATATAAGTAATATAAAAGAGATAGAAGAGAGAGAAGAGGGAGAGAGAGAGAAACATGAGAAGATTAATGTTTGTCTTCATAATACTTTCTCCAGGGCCTTGTGATTCAGGTATTAACTATAAGGGCCTAAGTTTCAACCATTTAGTATGTCTTTTCAGATGTAGAATTTTATAGTACCATTGCCTTTTGGGTTCAGTTGTGTGTCTCCCCACACTTACCCTCCCCTCCCACTCCACGAACCCTACTGTCTAGTCCTCAAAATGCTTATTAGGTATGTAAGCATCTTGGGTAGATTCAAGTTAAGAGCCATAGATGAGTGAGACTATACGATGATTGTATTTATGTGATTTGGTGAGTTCACTGAGAATGGTCTGTTCCAGGATGGCCATTTTTCTTCAGATTTCATTGTGTCATTTTTTCTTACTGCTATGTAGAATTCCATCTTGTAGATATACCACATCTTGGTTATCCCTTTACCTAAAGATGGACTCCTGGGTTGATTACAGCTCTTAGTTATTATGAATTGAGAAGCTATAAACATGGTTGAGGAAATCTCTGAACTGAGGCAAGGAGGTTCTAGGATAAATGCCCAGTAAGGGAATAATCGGGCCTGTTGGTAAGTCTATAGTCAACCTTTTTAGGAGTCTCCATATTGCTTTCCAAAGTGTTTCACCATCTTCATTCCCACCAACAATGGATAAGGGTTTCTATTTCTTCACATCCTCACCAGCATTTATTTGAATTTGATTTTTTAAAGTTTGCTATTCTTACTGAGGTAAGGTAGAATCTCATAGTTGTTTTAATTTGAATTTCCTTGGTGATTAGGGATGATGAACATTTCATTAAGTGTCTGTTTGCCATTTGTATTTCTTCCTCTTAGAACTACCTTTCCAGTTCTTTGCCTGATTTTTGTGAGTGGGTTGTTTGACCTTTTATTGTTTAGGTTTTGATTTCTTTGTACATTCGAGAAATTATACCTCTGTCAGTTGTATAGCCAGTAAATATTTTCTCCAATTCTGTGGGTAATCTATTGGCTTTGCTTATTATATTTTGCCTGTGAAGAAACTTTTCAGTTTCATGAGATCCCAATGTTTGAGTGATTGTTTACGATCCTGTGCTACTGGGGTTTTGTATAAGAAGTCTTTCCCCAATCCTATAACATGGAAAATTTCTTCTATATTTTTTCTTCCAGTAGTAACTGAGTTTCCAGTCTTATATTGAGGTCTTTGGTCCATTTGGACTTGATTGTTGCACATGGTGAGATGTATGGATCAAGTGTCAATTTCCTGCATATTGATATCCAGTTTGTCCAGCACCATTTCCTGTCTTTTTTCCAGCCTATATTGTTAGGTCCTTTGTCAAATATCAAGTATCTGTAGTTAATTGACGCAAAGTCCAGGTCTTTGATTCTGTTACATTGGTCTATATTCTTGTTTTTATGCCAGAACCATGCTGTTTTTATTACTATGCCTTTGTAATATATCTTTAGATTAGGTAGGGTGATGTCTCCAGATGTGTTTCTTTTGCTGAGGATATGCTTGGATATCTGAGGCCTTCTGCCTTTCCATATGTATTTTGAAATCATTTTTTTCTATCTCTGTGCAGAACAATGCTGGGATTTTGCTTAGTATTGCATTAAATCTGTATATTGCCTTTGTTAAGATTGCCATTTTCAAAATGGTAATTCTGCCTATCTAGGAGTATGGGAGATCTTTCCAATTTCTCAAGTTCCTGTCAATTTATTTTTTGAGTGTTTTTATGTTTTTGTATTATAGATCTTTCACTTTCTTGGTCAATGTTATTCCAAGATATTGTTTTGTTGTTGTTGCTGTTGAAAATGTGACAATGTCACCTATTTCTTTCTCTGTATGGTTGTCTTTTGCATATAGGAAAGCTACTTATTGTTGTGCAATGATTTTGTATCCTGCTACTTTGCTGTAAGAGTCAATCACCTTTAAGAATTTTGAGATGGAGTCTCTTGGGTCTCTTATGTACAGAATCATGTCGTCTGTAAATAGAGCTAACTTAGCTTCTTCCTTTCCAATTTGTATCCTTTTATTACTTTCTCCCATCTTACTGCTTGAGATAGGACTTCCAGTAATATATTAAAGAGCAGAGGTGAGAGTGGACACCACTGGGATCTCTCTGTCTTTGTTATAAAGGCATTTAGTGCTATGAATTTTCCTGAGGACTGCCTTCATTGTGTCCCATAAGTTTTGGTATGATGTGTTCTCATTGTCATTCATTTCTAGAAATTTCACAATTTCATTTTTTATCTTGTCCACTACCAATTTATTATTTAAATGTGTGTTGTTCAGTTTCCAGGAGCCGATGGGATTCCTGGTGATTCTTTTGTTGTTAATTTCTAGCAATATATCATTCCGATCTGATATCAAGCAGGAAGTTATGTCGATCTTCCTAAATATATGCAAGCAGGCCTTGTGACCCAGTATATGATCTATTTTAGAGAAGGTTGCATGGGCTGCTGAGAAGAATGTGTAATCTGTGCATTTTGGGTAGGATGTTCTGCAGATGTCCATTAGGTCATTGTTGAGCTCTCTCACTTCCCTCTTGATTTTCTGTTTGGATAATCTATCTATTGCCAATATTGGAGTATTGAAGTCCCCAACTATGATGGTGTTGGTGGTTATTTCTGATTTATTGTGAAGTAGGTTTTGTTTTATGAATAGCCGTACCTCTGTGTTTGGTGCATAAATATTTATGATTGTGATATCCTCTCCTTGGATCATTCCCTTGATAAGTAGGACATGGCCCTCTCTGTCTTTTTTTGATAACCTTTTGGTTTGATGTCTATTTTATCCAATATTAGTATAGCTATGCCTGCTTGTTTCTTATTCCTATTTGCTTGGAATATCATTTTCCACCCGTTCACCCTGAGGAGGTGTCTGTCTTTAGTGGTGAGGTGGATTTCTTGAAGATAACAGATTGTGGGGCCTAATTTTCTAATCCATCCTGTTAGCATATGTTTCTTGATAGGTGAATTAAGGCCAGTAATATTTAGGGTAGTGACTGTGAGGTTTGATTTGATCCCTGCCATACCATGCTTCTTTATGTGGCTTGGTGTTTTCTTGGACTTTATAGTTTTTTGTTCCTTCCCTGAGTTTGGTTATTGTGATCTGCTTATTTAGGCATGTGAAGTTCATTATTTGATTCTTCCTTGTGGATAGTTTCCTGAAGGACTCTCTGCAGGTTTGGCTTTGTGTTCATATAGTTGTAAAGCTGAGTTTTATTGTAGAAACTAGATTTTTCTTTCACAATCTATTATGAGGCATACTTTTGCTGAATAGAGTAGTTTGAGTTGGAAGTCATAGGTTCAGTGTTCCATTTCAGGCCCTTATGGATTTCAGGGTTTCCATTGAGAAGTCTGAAGTCATTCTGATGGGGTTACCTTTAAATGTAATGTGTTGTTTTTCCCTAGTTGCTTTTAGGATTTTATGTTTGGTATCAATGCTTAGAGTCTTAATGACAGTATGTCTTAGGAGAGTTTCTCCTTTGGTCCAGTGTGTTTGGAGTTCTGTTAACTTCGTGTAACTTGATAGGCCTTTCTTTTGAGAGAGTGGGGATGGTTTCTTCAATTTTTTTGGAATAAGTTCTGCATACCCTTGGTTTGTATTTCTTCCCCTTCTAGTATTCCCATGACCTGAATGTTAGGACAATTAAAGGTATTCCACAGTTCCCTCATGTTCTATTCATACAAAATTTTGAACTTATTAAAATGTTTGGGCTCTTGAACTGTTTCTTTCTCTTCCAGACCTGAATTTCTATCCTTCATATGGCTTACTCTATTCTTTTTTTTTTTTTTTTAATTTTTACTAACGACTTCCATGATTATAAAAAATATCCCATGGTAATACTCTCCCTCCCCACACTTTCCCCTTTGAAACTCCATTCTCCATCATATTCCCACCCCATCTCAAAGAGCCTCTCTTTTATTTTGATGTCATGTTCTTTTCCTCCTCTTATGATGGTCTTGTGTAGGTAGTGTCAGGCACTGTGAGGTCATGGATATCCAGGCAATTTTGTGTCTGGGGGGAAAATGTTGTAAGAAGTCCTACCTTTCCTTTGCCTCTTACATTCTTTCCACCACCTCTTCCGTAATAGACCCTGAGCCTTGGAAGGTGTGATAGAGATATTGCAGTACTGAGCACTGCGGTCACTTCTTTCCAGCATCATGATACAATCTAAGTCGTCCAAAGGTCACTGCCATCTTAAAAGAGAAGATTCTCTACCAAAAGTAAGAGTAGCATTAAGATAAGGGTATGAACATTAAGAGAAGTGCTTACAGGGCAGCTTGATAAGCATAGTATATGCATTTAGCCAGACAGCAGCAGACGTTACATCCCTAGGGCTCATGACTACCCTGGAAAACACAGTAGCAAAGGCTAGTAAACTAGAACAGAAATATAAAGGGAAGAGAAAGGAAGGGAGGGGGATACTTAATGGTATTGTGTATATATGTATATATATAAATGGGGGTGAAAAGGCCCAAAGTGAGGTCAGGGGAAGAGATCGAGTAAAGGAAAAGTGGAGGGAGAGCTAATCAAAATCAAAGAAGATATAAATAAGTCATATGGAAACCTACTTTATTGGACAGTGGAACACTCGGGAGCTGTAGATTGTTGCTAGAAGGTTTCAGTGCCAGGGATGGGATACCTTCCAGTGAGTTGTTGGCCAAGGAGGTCCCTGATGCCACCAAAACATTATAGTCCATTGCCAAGGCCCTTGGTTTCCCACCAGGAATAGATGGTAAGACCCTATTGCTGAAGACTTCACATACTTGGGCTGCAAGGCCACTGAGAAATCCTGCTGGAACTGAGCTGATAAGATCCTCCATGTAGACCAGATGACAGAATGCTGGAAGAAGCCATTCTACATGCAGTTCAATGGGAGAAAGAGAAATCACCAGTGAAGACACTCAACAGTGGCACTGCAAGACGTATATTTAGCCAGCCAGGCCAATTGAGCCAACGGGTGCAATAGTGGCATGTCTGTAATGGTGGAAACCAACTGCCCTCTAATTGGACTGGAGGCCCGCTCCATGGGAGGGAATACATCCCTGATACTGAAAACTTTAAACGGGGGTAGTTACTAGCTTACTCTATTCTTATGAGCTTCCATAGAGTTTTGGGCTTATTCAATGTGGTTTCCATTTTCTACTACTTTTCTATGTACATTTTTCATCCCTCTATCAATTTCCCTTTTCACATAATTTTCTAATTTTCTTGTTGCTTCTTGGAATTTATCCTTGCATTTCTTTATGTCTCCATTGAGCTTACCCAGCTGATTATTGAGGTCCTGTCTTTTCTGTTTTTCACTCTCCTTCATACCATTTGTCTTTGAACCCCTACCAGCATTTTATCAGGTCTAGTCTAGAGAAGACAGCATTCATATGATTATTGGCCCTTTGTTGCTTATCTAAAACTTCTGCCATTTGCTTCCTTAGGGTTGCATAGCTTATACCTTCAGTTTGAGGTTCTGATCCTAATGTCTCTTCTACGTTTTGATTAGAGACATGCGTTGTAGGACAGCATGATCTTATTGGATTTACTTATATTTGATTTTTCATGTTATTCCTTTTGTGTTGTGGTCTGCCCATCACAGTATACAGGCCTTATATAATTTATGAGGAAGCTATAATCTACCGTTGAAGTGTGTCCAGTTATTGTTATTACCTTTTGTGTTTGCTTCAACTATTTTTCTGGTGGTAACTGGGCCTGCCTGCTCAGAGGGAAGGAGCCCAGTGAGGCTCTGGTGGGGGCCCAAGGACCTGATGTAGAGGCTTGTTGTTTGTTCTGTGATTCAAGGTATGAGAGTGTATGGTCATTTGGAGTGAAGTGGACAGGGCAGTGGGGACAGTGGCCAGTGGGATTGCATTGGGGAGCTTGGAGCTGTGGGTGGAGCTAATCTGTCTTTCCTGAGTTCACAAAAGGTGATAGCGGGCCCTGGCAAGTGGGATGGCTTTTGTGGGACAGAGTTCCAGAGGGGCAGTGGGAATGGTGTGGCAGTTGCCAAGGGGGGTTGTGGGGGAGTTGTAAAGCAGTCAGAGTGGGGGGAGTAGGATGGCAGTTGCAGGGGGTGGGGGATTATGACAGAAGTTGTGCAGGGTGGGGAGGAGTGGGAGAGTGGTAGCAGGGTGCAGAGGGAGTGAGGCACCAGTCATGGGGCAGGGGTATTGGGGTTGCAGTTGTGGGATGCAGGAAGAGTGGGGTGGCAGTAGCAGGGTAGTGGGGGGAGTGGGGCAGTGGTAGCTGAGTGGCAGGGGGTGTGAAACAAAGGTTGCATGAGGAGGGGGTGTTGGGGCAGTCACCCACTCGCTATGGTGCAGGTAGAGCTATGCTGGTCTGGGTCTCCTGGCCTGTAGTTAGTGCAGGAGGAACCTGCAGCTGGGTATGAGGACTGGTGGGCTACCCCAGAGTGTGGGTGTCAACTGATTCCCTTTTTCCACTGGAGGTGTATTACAGTCTACTCCCCCTAGAAAACCCGTCCCTGGGAGTTGTGGCACAGTTTGGAGGATGCCATCTTGACCAGAAGTCCAGTTTATTGAACTTTAAAGGTGTTTGAATGAATATATTTATCAACATATTAACCTCAGTTCATTTACAGTGTTAGCTACTCAGATACAAGGAAGTCATGATTCTTTTGGGTAATACATCTCTGATTTGAACATGTTCCAAAAGCCAGCTATCTCTGATGTACCAACTGTTCTAGAAGAGGCCACAGAATTTGCCTGGGGTGAGCATGAGTGAGGATAATGATTTAGACTCAATTGTACATTGCTTTTAATTACTTCCAACACACCAAATAAATAGAGCAATTGATTTAGATGAGAGAAGGAAGTAAGTGAGTGGTATTAGTAGAGAAGTTCATGGAGTAGACACCTTTGTTCTGAACTCCATATTTTCCCAGTAACATCTCATCAAGGTGCATCAGAATTCAGTGTTTTCAGCAGCCACCAAGAAGGAGAGGTTTCTGAGTCACTGTGTGGGTATGTGGGTTCAATGTCTTTTATGCATCTGTTACTCACACAAGCACAGAGAATAATTTCACACTGTCATAAAGGGCAACTATCTTATAACCAGGGACCTCACCCACATATATCACTGCAGGTACCAGCAGTTTCTCTGTTGTAGAAAGATTTGAACCTATCTTACTAGTGATACAGAATAAAGGTAATGAGAAGTATTATAAAGATATATATTTTCAGTGAAATGATTCCTAATTATTTTAATAAAGAAAACATTCTTTACAATATTTTCCCATCATAAAATGCTCTGTAAGTATATTTGAATGATAGAGAAGCCTTATTAATTTGCTGTCTAATGTGCTCAGAGAATTTAGAATGTGTATGATTTTCGTTATCCCAAATTCACTAACAGCCACATTTATATGGAGGGATGATGACATATGACCCCAATTTGACATGGTGGCATGTCTCACATTCAGTCTTCCTCTCAGAATAGTTTGTGGCACATTGCAAAATAGATTCCCTTTAGTTCATGACTTGTTCAGTTGCAAATTCATGTAAACTACAGAACCAGTTTGGCACCTGCTGTGATCATGAGTCTACTGCTGTTTCTCTAATCAGAAAACATTCCTATTAGATAAACCATCTGGCTTGAAAAGCATCCCTTTTGCATTCAGAATGGCTCTGTTAGAATTCAGCCAAAGTATATTTTAAAAGGAAAGATGTGTCAGCAAGACCAGTCTGTTTGCTAATGGAATGGCTCTCTGTTCAAATTACTGTGTGTGAGATAAAAACCATAAAAGAAAGACATTATACAACATGAATGTACTCTAGTTACATGTGGAAATGGGGGCAGCAGCAGCCTTTCTGTGGCCATATGCTGAAATGGGGTAAAATTCAGCCACTCATCATCACCAATAAACACCAAGAGAATTATATAGCTTTCTGATTGCAATCATTTCTCTTGAAGTGTGCCATATGAGCATTGCTTCGTGACCATCAGCACTACCTGTGGGTCACATCTTCATGCTTGGCTATCACTGAGTCATGCTCATTCCAGTAGATGTGAGTCATTTTAGTTTATGTCCAAAGTATTCAAGCAAATTATATTTTGATTATCCACTCAAATGATAAAATCAATGTAATACCAATTTTAAAATGATTCATAGAAACAACAATATTTAGCTTTAATATAGTTGGGTATAGTTAGGGCAATAGAATGATAAGTGTCAATTTTTCTAGTCAGGTAGCATTGACAGGTCAAACAAAATGTGGAAGCCAAAGATTTTGAATCTCAAACTTAATTATAGACAAATGGTCACTGGGACAAGAATGGTCATTGCTGTCTATTAATCTCTTTAACTAATATGTCTATCAAGACTTCATTTTGTGGGTATATTTTTCCTGAAATTATTTTAGTGATATTAGTGATTAACAGGAATACACGAGGCCTACTCATTTGGGCCCACTGAGGTCTCTCATCCTTCCAGCAGTGATGCTATCTTGTTTACAATTGCAGCAACTTATCTTTTTAGAAGGTTTTTTTTTTGTTTATTTGTTTGTTTTCATTTATTTGAGAGCAACAGACAAAGAGATAAAGAGAAAGAGGCAGAGAGTGAGAGAGAGAGTGGGCACGCCAGGGCTTCCAGCCACTGCAAACGAACTCCAGACGCATGGGCCCCCTTGTGCATCCGGCTAACGAGGGTCCTGGGGAATCGAGGCTTGAACCGGGGTCCTTAGGCTTCACAGGCAAGTGCCTAACCACTAAGCCATCTCTCCAGCCCTGCAGCAAATTTTCTAACAGTCTGACCTGAGAGTCAGCTACAAGTTGAAAGTATTAACTATAACAACATGAACGGAGAGGCGTGACTAGCCTGTGTCTTGGCCCAAGGACTACATACAACACAGGAAAGTGGTATAACACATATTGTTGCACTGTCAGAAGGTTGGGCACCTGTAAAAGAAGTATAGAGGAATTATGGCTCCTTTATTTGCTTCCTTTGCATACTTTCTTTTCTTAAGTAGGAACTCCATAGGTAGGTCAGACTAACCTGGATACTGCTGTGTAGCTCGGCTGGCTTCAGCCTTATGTTTCCCCTGCCTAAACTTCTAGAGGGTTAAAAATGCAGGCAGACAGCCATGCTTTCCCTGCTTTCTCTCCTGACTTTACTTTTATATGTATCTGAAACAAAAGACTAATCCCTAAAGCATTGTTCTTCTTTGAAAAAGAAATCGTGACTTTGTGAGATCAAATGGAAAATAGAGAGTAGAAAAAGGAAATGAAGAATAAAGAAGTGTGATCAACCCAGATGTCCATCACTAGAAGAATGGATAACTAAGTTGTGGTATATCTACACAATAGAATTCTACACAGCAGTAAGGAGAAATGACACAATGAAATTTGAAGAAAAATGGCTGAACCTGGGACTGATCATTTTCAATGAACATCCCCAATCACAGAAAGATAATCACCACTCTCTCACTCTCTCACTCACATATACCACTTATCCTGAATCTACCCAAGATGCCCACATACCCAGCAAGTGTCTTGATTACTGGACGATAGGGTGGGTGGGGAGGAGGGGAGGGTAAGGGAGGGGGTGGAGGACACAAATCTAGACCCAAAAGGCAATGGTACCATAAAATTCTACATCCTAAAAGGCAGACCAAATGGTTGAACCTTCACCAGGCCCTTAGAGGGAACACCTGAGTCACAAGACACTGGAGATGGTATGATGAAGACTGACCTTAATCTTCTACAGCTTCTCTCTCTCTCTTCTCTCTAATTCTTTTATATTACTTATCTTTTTCTTCCTTCTCTTTGTGGGCACTGACCTGTAACTCCCAGTACCAGCAGATGGCTACCATCCACAGTGAGCTTTTAATCAGAGAGACCTACAAGGTTTCCTAAAAGAATGACAGAGTTCTGTCAGAGTACTTGATGACCCACCAAAAGTTAGTGGTAAGACCCTCCTGCTGAAGACACCGACACCATATGTGGTTGACACATAACATGGAGTGACATGGCTGGAACCTGGAAGAGAGTCAGTCCCCAGACAGTCAGCACATCTGATACCAGAAGGTACTACATGGGCGATTAGGGGAAAATGACCAATATCTGTCCAAGAAACTCATGGTCTAACCTACTTAAAAGCAAATAACCTGTTGGGATTCTCACACAAGTGCAATAGTGACATGTAGCCATGGTGGGAAACCAACTATTCTTGATTTGGCTAACTGATCGGCTCAGTGAAACGGAACCCATAGCTGGAGCTGGGAAATAAGTCAGAACCATATCCAAAAATGAGCCTGCTCTCCATTATCAAGGTCCAATCAGCCATGGGCTACAAGAGGGCCTACACCTATTAAATTCTCTCTAAAAAAATAAGGGTTATCCCATTTATCTGGTACTAACTTTACACTCCATTGGAGAATCTGCTTCTCTTTTTCAGATAGACACAGATCTTAAGGAGAGAACCAACCCATCAGACCTCAAAAGGGCCCCAGCTGACGCCAAGAATAACTGGCGAAACAAGCAAGGGTACTGTTTTCTTGGTGAACTTGGTGACAGCACAAGGGTGAAGGAGATTGAAACAGAGAACAATCAACTCCTACCAAATCAGAGATCCAGAGACACAGAGGCTCCTTCATCACGGAAGAAGACCTAAAATGAACCCAACATGACTCATGGAAATTTTGCAGAAGAGGGGGGAGGGGGAGGAAAGAATGTCAGAGCCACATGTTCGGTCATAATACGCAGAGACATTTCCTCCTACCCATAACTGACAGCTAACTCCACAATGCATGATTATATACCTCAACAATGAGGGGCCGGGGGAAGGGGGAGGACATGGAGGGGGCTAACAATGGTACCAACTTGACTGTATTCACTGAGTATGAAACTAATTAATAAATGTATATATGAATATATGCATATATAGAGAGAGACAGAGAAAGAGAGAGAGAGAGGGAGAATACATGGTGGATATTGAAAAAAAAAACCTAATATATAGCATGGAATTGGATTTGGTTTTGAACAGGTCAAATGTAAGGTATTAATAGTTGTCCAGGCTTTTATAAAGCAAGACAAATATTGATAGCTGTTCATACTGGTCAGTATCCTCATTTGGCTTTATTTTCTCATTAGTCAGTGAATTTCTTAACATAGGCACATATACTGGACCCAGCAGCACAGTGTCTGATGATGCCTTGTATAAGGCAATGGTCACCCAGTATGTTTTACAAAGTGAATGTTTATAATAAATATAGGTTATGTGACTAAGGTATGGTTGCTTGAAATAAGTGAAGAAAACTTATATGAATGTAGAACTGTGATCATTGTTGAACTAAAAGAGATGATGAGATGAAATTGAAAAAGATCTCTGGGAATCCTGAAAACCTCTTCAAATCTTTGTTTTCTTTCTATTTTACTATACATATGTGTATATATATATATATATATATATATATATATATATATATATATACACATATGTTAAGAGTTGTGTAATTTACTTAATGAGGTAAGAAAAACAAAAATAAAACTTAAAGGAATATATATCCAATTTCAGTACAATCACTCCCCCCCCCTTTTTTTTATTTTCAGGGTATGGTTTCACTATAGTCCAGGCTGACCTGGTATTCACTATGTACTCTCAGGGTGGCCTCAAACACATGGGGTCCTCTTACCTCTGCCTGGGATTAAAGGTGTGTGCCACAATGCCCAGCAGTACATTCACCTTCTATTAAGAGTTTCCATGCAATCCCCATCAAAATTCCAATGGCATTTTTCACAGAAATAGAAAAAAAATCCAAAAATTCATTTGGAAGCACAAAAACCTCAAATATCTAAAACAATTTTGAGCAACAAAAATAAGGCTGGTAGTATCACAATACCTCATTTTAACCTATATTACACAGCCATAGTAACAATAATAGCACAATACTGGCACAAAAACAGACATGAATATCAATGGAACAGAAAAGAGGACCCACATGTAAGTCTGGGTAGCTATAGGCACCTGAAATTCGACAAAAATACTCATTGGGGAAAAGAAAGCCTCTTCAGCAAACGGTTCTGGGAAAACTGGATATGTATCTATAAAAGGATGAAAATAGATCCCTATCTCTCTCCATGCACAAGAATTAAGTCCAGATGGATCGAATACATTAATATCAGACCAGAAACTCTGAAACTGCTAGAGGAAAAAGTAGGGAAACATATTGGTCTTGGCAAAGACTTTCTGAATATAACCCCAATTGCTCAGGCAATAAAACCACAGATTAACCACTGGGACCTCATGAAATTATGAAGATTTTGTACAGCAAAAGACACTGAACAGAGCAAGGAGGCAACCTACAGAATGGGAGAAAATTTTTGCTAGCTATACTTCTGACAGAGAATTAGTGTCTAGGATATACAAAGAACTCAAAAAGTTAAGTAATAAGAAATCAAACAACCCAATTAAAAAATGGGTGAAAGAACTAAATACAGAGTTTTCAAAGGAAGAAATACAAATGGCATATAAACATCTAAAAAAAAAATGTTCTACATCCCTAGTCATCAGGGAAATGCAGATTAAAACTATGTTAAGATTTAATCTCACTCCTGTCATATTGGCTACCATCATGAAAACAAATGACCATAAATGCTGATAAGGGTGTGGAAAAAGAGGAACCCTTCTACACTGCTGGTAGGAATGCAATCTGGTCCAGCCATTGTGGAAATCAGTGTGGAGGTTCCCGAGACAGCTAAAAATAGATCTACCATATGACCCAGCTATACCACTCCTAGGCATATATCCTAAAGACTCATTCACTACCTTAGAGATACTTGCTCAGCAATGTTTATTGCCACTCTATTCACAATAGCTGGGGAATGGAACCAGCCTAGATGTCCTTCAAGTGATGAGTGGATAATGAAGATATGGCACATTTATACAATGGAGTTCTACTTAGGGAAAAGAAAACTGAAATTATGAAAATTTCAGGAAAATGGATGGATCTGGAGAGGATTATAATAAATGAGGTAACTCAGGCCCAGAAAGCCAAATGTCACATGTTCTCTCTCATATGCAGGATCCTAGCTACAAATGATTAGACTTCTATGTGAGTAGGAAGAAAGTCAGTACCAGAGGCCAGTAAGCTAGAAAAGAGATATAAAAGAAATAACAAGGGAAGGAGGGGGGAAATTAATAGATGGTATTGTATATATGTAAATAGAAGAACAGATTAATGGGGGTGAAAAGGCCTAAGTGAGGTCAGGGAAGAGATTGAGTAAAAGAAAGGAGGAAGGAGGGCTAAGATCTAAGAGGATGTAAATAAGTCATATGGAAACATATATTTTTTTTGGACAATGGAACACTCAGGAACCATAGATTGTTAGTAGAAAATGTTTAGTGCCATAGATGGGATACCTTCCAGTGAGTTGTTGGCCAGGAAGGTCCCTGATGCCCCCAAAACATTACAGGCAATTGCTGAGGCCCTTGGTTTTCCACCAGGAATAGATAGTAAGACCCTGTTGAAGACTCCACATAGTTGGGCTGCAAGCTCAGTGAGAAATCCTGATGGAGCTGAGCTGGAAACCTCCTCCATGTAGAAGAGCTGACAGAAAACTAGTAAAAGCCACACTGCATGCAGTTTAATGGGAAAGAGAGAAATCAACAGTGAAGATCCTCAGCAGTGGACACTGCATGCCTTATATTTGGCCTGCCAGGCCAAATGAGCCAAAGGTGAAATAGTGGCATGTCTTTTATGGGGGAAACCAACCACCCTCTAACTTGACTGAAGGCCTGCTCCATGGGAGGGAATACATCCCTGATACTGAAAATCTGCAACAGGGGTAGTCATGAGCCCTAGGGGTGTAACGCTTGCTGCTGTCTGGCTAAAAGTATATACAATGCACACCAAACTGCCCAGTAAGCACTTTTATGAATGTTCATGCCCATATATTAATGCTACTCTCACTTTTTGTTAGAGAACCTTCTCTTTTCAGATGGCAGTGACCTTGGGATGTCTCAGAAGGCACGATGGTACTGAGAAGAAGTGACAAAGGAGTGCTCAGCACTGAAATATCTCAATCACACCTCCCAAGGGTCGGTGCATTGTGAAAGAGGTGGCAGAAAGTATGTAAGAGCCAAAGGAAGGGTAGGACTCCTTACAATGTCCTCCTCCAGACACAAAATGGCCAAGATATCCATGACCTCACAGTGCCTGACCCAACCTACACAAGACCATTATAATTAGGAGGAAAAGATCATGATACCAAAATAAAAGAGAGACTGTTTGAGAGAAGGAGGGGATATGATGGAGAGTGGAATTTCAAAGAGGAAAGTGGGGGGAATGAGGGAATTACAATGGGATTTTTTTTACATTAAGGAAGTTGTCAATCAAAAAAATTGGAAAAATAATATTAAAAAAACTAATTTTCTTAAAAGTGTGTACTGAGTAAAATTACAAAGCAAAAGTAAATCTTCCTGTTCAATATTAGGTGAATAAAACTGATACTTCAAAAACATTTAGCAAGTGTTTCTGCATTCAAATATATAATGCATTTCTTACATACTAGTTGCTATCAGTGTCTTTGGATAAGGCAATGGAGATGCAGAAGTGTGGGCGTGAGTCTGCAGTGCTCTTGAATACACTGTGTGAGTTTAAACACAAGTATCTCAGAGAAGTGATAACAAAGGAAGAGGTGAGTGATAGTTTTACAGTTAGTGTTTTCTTATGGTCTGTATTTTCCTGATTGTTCTGACTTACAGATTAAAAAAAAACATGAGAAGCATTGCTATGACCAATAAATAAATGTTTTCACCTGAAGTATGAGTCCAAATTTGAAAGATTTCAGTGAAGGAAAAAGTAAAAACTACCTTAAGTATGAATATATAGCATCAGTGGTTTATTGAATTAATGTTTGTTAGTCCCTATCTTTTGGTGTGAACAGAAGTAGGCTAATTATAAAAGCTTTCACAAACAAACAACTGAATAATACGTTTAAACTGGGCTTAAAATTTGACTTTTATTGTAGTATTTACAGCAGAGTCCTTAGAACTTATGCCTGATTTTGAATCCCAGATTTGTCATTGGTGGTTGTTAGAATTAGTAATGTATCACAACTGTACCTGAATTTTCTTTGCAATCATCATTTATTAAATTAATGCTATATTTGAATGCCTGGAATAGTGCCTGACATTTAGTAAGCAGCTAGTAACAATATAGTAAAAAAAAATACATATCACTTGCTTGGATCATTCTGGTTTTAGTGTAGTTATTCTCAGTTACAAAGTAGATACAAAGAGGCATTATTTTCTGTCTAAAATTCCTGTAAAATTCTGAGAGGCTCTCTTCCGATCTTGTGCATACCTTCATCATGACTATTCTTGGTCCACCTGAGAAAACTAAGTTTGACTGAGAGATTTTATATGACTGTCTTGTGAAAATGAATGGTGTGGTGGCAGAAAAAATATGGAGAAGCATTGATTTAGGGAGAGTTGGATAACATGATCTTTACTGCCTAAGAATAACTTTCACATTGCCTAGCTCTAGTGGCATGCTTTATGAACACTGTTTGATTCTTGCTTTAGAATGTAATCCCCTCCAGTGAGTGTAATATCCACTTCCAGTGCTCTAGATATGAATCTCCAAGCTTGCATAGCAAAATGTCAGAGGGAAAAAAGTGAGTCTCTTGACTCTTAGGAATATCCTGTCTTTTGGGTGTTTATTTGTTGTGGTTTGCTTGTTTGTTGTTCCTTCCTTTTCCCCTAGAATGTAAGTAATATGAGAATTACTACAATAAATGTTTGCATAGCCCCTATAACAGTGTCTGATGTATGCATATAGTTATTCAGGAAATATTTACTGGATGTATCCATGAACTAAATAATCACCCCATCAAAACAAAAGCCTATATTATTACAACATAGGAAAAAATCAGGAATGTATATAACTTTCAATTTTATAATTGTGCATTGTATATCTCTAAGTGAATTGCACATATAGACTTTAAATTTTAGTTATATAAATTAGACTCCAACTATGTCAAATAGCTCACAGATATTGCTACCCCATCACTAATTAAAAAGCATACTTTCCACTGTTTGGTAACTTTTAATAATTCCAAATTGGTTACTGATAGGAAAGCAAGATTTTTAGAAAAAAATCTTCCTTTTAGCTAACAATTTCATGCAAGTGGTAATTGACTTAATCTGCAGGGTTCAATGAACTTGTCAAGAATATCAAATGTAATCTGGTGTGCTCTTCCTTGATGATCTTAATGTAGTTAGACATAATGAATGAACACATTTTAGTGTGCTCAGTGAGGAAGGTGATGGGTTGAAGTGAACTAAAAACCTCTAATTTTACCTTTAGGCATACACATCTCATAAATACCTCCTACATAAATGGACTCTTCTGTTTGGTAATTGGTAGAAATTCACCAATTTTTAGTTTAGAAAATACAATTAAAATTATATTTTGTTTTACATTTATCAAGGTTTATCTTTTATATGAATTAAAAAAAAATAAGCCAGAAGCAGGGGCACATGCCTGTAGTACCAGTGTCTTGGTAGGCTAAGGCAAGAGGATTATTTGAACACAGGAGTTCAACTCTAGCCTGGGCAACATAGCAAAACTGTTGATATACGCACATGTGCACACATACACACACATACCCCCTCACACTTTACAAGAGCTTAGATCATGTGTGGCACAATTTTATTGAATGCATACATTTCATTTATTTCTATCAGCGCCTTGTGATCTTCTCCAATATTAATTTAATATCTTCTTTAAAAATCTATTTTTAACATTCTCCTCAACCTGTGACTCTGTTTATCAGTTATATTCTTCCATGTTCATCCAATCATTCAGTGCCTAAAACATAGAAGGGTTTCTCTCTGCCTTTCTCTCTCCCTCTGTCCTTTGCTTCCTATATACAATCCAGTAGAAGTTTCTATGGGTTGTGTTTAATGTTAGCATGCATCTACTTTCTTCCCCAGTGCTATAATTGGCTTGACTAAATGAAGAGTTAATGAGGGCCATTTTTTTCACATTCACATAAGTCAGTCATTTTTTCTCAATATCATGATGAGAAGAACAGTAAATATTATTGTGCTATGACTGTGTTTCAAACTGTGAAAAGCATATTGAGACCATTAACCCAACAGGAACCCTTGGGGAACATAGAAACTAACTTCTCTATAAATTGAGTTTCTTTCAGTCCTCTGTAAGGCCAAGATCCTAGCCAACCTGGGGCTTTCCAGCCCCATCTAGCATATATAAGTCTTGCAAACTGCCTTCTGGGTTTTTGGTTTCCAGACATATCTCACCTCCTCAGAAACATCAGCACTTACCTTCCTATCCAAAATATCATACCTACATTATCCATAGTATCCTTCATCTATAACCACTTTTAGCTTGTTCAGCATCCTGTTCAGTCACACATTTCAGATGGTTGAGCCATGTTAGTTTGTCTGATCACTTTCCATTTTCATTAGTGTAATGCTGAAGCTTGCAACCGAGGCCAGTTTCTGACTCACAGGGATTTTAGCATTTATTTATTCATTTATTTATTTATGAGAGGGATAGAGAGAAATAGAAAAAGAGAGAGAGAGAGAGAGAGGAGAAAACACATAGCAGGGCCTCTAACCACTGCAAACTCCAGATGCCTGCACCACCTTGTGTACCTGGCATTTATGGGTACTAGGGAATCAAACCCGGGTCCTTTAGCTTTGCAAGCAAGCACTTTAACTGCTAAGCCGTTCTCCAGCCCTCACAAGGATTTTAACATTGGTCTCAAGGTGAAAAACATTTTATTCTAATTCAGTTATGTTATTTTTGTATCAGCTTTGTATTGAGTCTCTGAATGTAGAAATGGGCCTAGGTTGCAATGTGGTAAATGAGAAATGAAAAAAAGATTGTGTGTGGAAGTCAGAGAAATATTTTATGTCCTCAAAGGTTTGGAAATGTCAGAGAGGATCCATCTTGTCAACAGTCAGGCTGAGGTTGTTATATAGGAATGAGCAGCTCAGTATTGCTCACACTACCCTTTACTAAGAAGGCAAAAGCCTGAGGAGTGAAGAAATATCCTTAGCATGAAAGGAAAAAGAGTCAGAGAAACAAAATTACATCTTTGCATGTGTATGGTGTGTGTAAGTATGTTCATGTGTGTGTGTATGTGTGCATTGGGTTTCATCTTCATTCATTCTTCCACAATATGATTACCATCATTTTATATTTTATTTATTTGAAATAGAAAGTGAGAGGAGGAGAGAAGCAAATAAAGAAAAAAAGAGAGAGAATGGGAACCCCAGGGCCTCCAGTCACCGCAAGTGAACTCCAGACACATGCGCCACCTTATGCATCTGGCTTACATGGGTACTGGAAATCAAACCTGGGTCCTTCAGGCTGTGTAGACAAGCACCTTAACTACTAAGCAATCTCCCCAGCCCCACTATTATTATTATTATTATTATTATTATCATCATCATCATTAAGGCAATATTTCTCGGTGAACTTGGGCCTGATTTGGCTAGACTAGCTGGCCAGCAAATGTCAGGGATTGTCCCGCCTGCCTCCCCGAGGCTGGGATTGCAGTCATGTACCACCACCATCGGCACCTCTGTTTATATGGTCCTTTGTAGGGCAAGCTCCTTTTATCCACAGAACATCTCCTCAGCCCGAGAAACAGATATGATATGGCACTGCCACATTAGGTAAGCCATGCACCCTGCAAACTCCTGTCCTCATTTTATGTGTGGGATAAAACTTAGTTTTAATTAAGATATTTGAAGATGAGTTCCACTTGTATTCCAGACCAAAATGATTTAACTGATGTTTCCTACTGTGTTACTCTGTCCATTTGTCCTCACACAAGTAATAAATCTGAGTTTACCTTGAGTATTTATGCATTTATCTGATCTTTGTCTGCTTTTTGAGAAAAAGAACATTTGTTTCTTTATGCTTATTACAGATCCAATGCCCACAAAAGTACTTGGTACATAATGATTATGAAAAAATGTTACAAATATATTGAATGTATCAAATTTTACTCTGTAATATGTTAATGTATGTTTTTCTATGCTAATTTCTATCCACATGTTAAATAAGTCTTTCCAGAAATACTTGCAGACTCTGTATCAAAATGCAACTATCTACAGTTTCACACTCTAGTAGTTCACCTTCCATACTTCCTTCTGTTAGCAAAACAAGGATTTGTACTGGAGAGATAGCCTACTGGTTAAGGAGTGTGCTTGAAAAACCAAAGGACTCAAGTTTGATTCCACAGGCCCATGTAAGCCAGATGCTCAAGGTGGCGCATGTGTCTGGAGTTTGTCTTCAGTGGCTGGATGCCCTGGCATGCCCTCTCTCTCTCCCGCACTCTGCCATGTTCTCTCAAATAACAAATACATAAATAAATGTAAAATATTTTTAAAAAGAAAAACAAGGAAATTACCTATTTAATATTTGACAATAGGAGTGGAGAAATGGCTCAGGGTCTAAGAGCAAACAAATATGAGGGCCTGAGAGGGTCTGAGACTGCCTGAGTTTGATTTCCTAGAATCCATGTAAACAGCTGTGCATGGCCACTCTCATCTGTACCTCCAGTCTTGTCAAAAGGGGCAGCCAGAGTGTCACGGATGTTCATGAAATCATCAAGCTCCAAGATCAGAGAGAGTCCCTGTCTCAAAGCAAACACATAGAGGAAGGCTAGAGGGAGGAGCCCTGACATTTTCCTCTGGCCTTTGCATACGTGTTCAGGGCTCGCATTTGCCTCCACACATATACACCCCTCCACACACACACACACACACACACACCCTACTACACTATACACCACATACATGCAAATATATCTGACCATAATGTCTGATTGCCTATAAGAGTAAGTTCAATTTCCATTTGTATTAGACTTCTACCTGGTTATCCAGTTCCCCTTCTTCCATTCTATACGATAGTCACACACAAGGTCCAGTGTAATCTCTCCAGTGTAATTTGTAGTCAGTAGAATTCCAAAATGGCTTTTCAGATCCCTATGTCATCCCCTGTCCTGATTCAATAAAATGCAACATCTTATTTAGAATTAATTAACTAAAACAATAGTACTCATATAAATGGTGTGCCATATAAAGCACAATGCATGTATTCATTCCATCAATTTTTAAAGCAGATTAGACATTTTATACTGAGCACTTTTCAACTTTCTGCCTTTACAAAATTCACAGCAAATTACAGTTATTTACGTAATATGTTAGATAAATTCTTGCTCATAGCGAATTATAATTTAATATATATTTTTATACTTCTCCTTTTACTCCATCCAGCCTTTGGCGATCAACATTTTACCGTGGACATCTGTAAGGTAAACAAATCATGATACTTGTCTTTCTGTGTGTGGCTTAGTTTACTTAATAACTTCCAATTCTACCAACATTTTTGCAAATAACAGAAATTAATTGTTTTATGGTTGAATAGTATTTGTGGTGCTTTGAATCAGATGTCTCCTATAAAATCATGTGTTCTGAATGCTTGGTCCCCAGCTGGTGGAAACTGGGAGGGTAGAAACTGGGGAGGTGGATCCTAGCTAGAGGAGGTACATTAGTGAGGCGGGCTCAAGGGTGTTACAGCCAGCTCCTTCTTGCTAGAATTTGGTCATTCACTCTTCTGCTGCTGTTGGCAACGAGTTGATATTCAGTCTCTGATCTAACATCTTTTCCTTGCCAACATGGAGCTTACCCTTTCCTCCCACCAGCTGCTTTTGTTTGGGGATTCTTTCTAACATATTTTTGAGGCAAGCATCAGACTGGCCATTTTTGTTTATGAGAGAGAGCGAGAGCAAGAGCAAGAGCGAGTGAGACAGAGAATTGGTACAACAGACTCTCCAGCCACTGTAATCGAACTCCAGACATATATGCCTCCTTGTGGTCATGTGCGACCTTGCAGGCATGTGTCACTTTGCACATCTGGCTTAAGTGGGATCTGGGGAGTTGAATATGGGTCCTAGGTTTTGCAGGCAAGTGCCTTAACCATTAAGCTCTCTCTCAAGCCCTGTTCGGGGATTTTTTCCCACCAATGTGAAGGTGACTATAACAGTATTCCAGTGTGTTGATATATCACATTGTGTGTATCCACTTGTTTAGTTGGATACATGGAAAGAAAGGGAAACAGCCTTATACCATTTCTATTTCTTTTTGTATGTTATGTTGTGCATTGTGTGTGTGTGTGTGGGGGGGGTGCGCACACACATGCATGTGTGTATGCTAATGTCTCTTGCTACTTAAAGTAATGATGATGCTTGTGACACGTTTTGGATCTGGCTTATGAATGGCTTGAAAATTGAACCCAGGCCAGCAGGCTTTGCAAGCAAATGTGCCTTTAACAGCTAAGCCATCTTTTCAGCCCCCTCCATTTCTTTGTCATTGTGAAGGGCTAAGGATCCAGTGAATGTGAGAGTAAACATGTCTTCAACGTGCTGCTTTCTGCTCGTCTGGATGGATACCTGGAACTGGAGTTCCTGGATCATAGGTTTGCGCTCGCTCTCTCTCTCTCTCTCTCTCTCTCTATATATATATATATATATATATATATATATATATGGTTTTTTGAGGTAGGGTCTCACTCTGGTCCATGCTGACCTGCAATTCACTATGTAGCCTCAAACTGGCCTCAAACCTCCTACATCTGCCTCCAGAGTACTGGTATTAAAGTTGTGTGCCACCACACCCGGTCCCATGTTTATATTTTAAGGCCTCTTTAAACTATTTTCCACTCTGTTCTCTTCTAATCTTACAATATACATTCTAAATACATTCCGACTTCTAGAGTACATGTATTTCCTCCTCTGCAGCAGTTATATTTAGGTTTTGAGATATTAGCCATACTAACTTGTTTGAGATTACATCTCATTGTAGATTAGTTTGGCGTTTTTTGATGATTAGCAATGTTAAGATATTTTTCATGCACCTGTTTATTCATGCCCTGTCTTCATTTGAGAAATGTCTATTTTGTCAACTGCCTATTTTATATCAGGTTATAATAATTATTATTTTGCTGTTGGGTTTTTGAAGTTTTTTAATATATTTTAACTGTCAATTACTTGTCAGATTAAAAAATACATTGCAAGTAATTTCTCTCTCTAGGCTGTCCCTGCACTTCATTGATTGTTCCTTTGCCATACAATCGCTTTTTAGTTAGATATAATATAATTTGTCTATTTTTATTTTGTTTTCTGAACTTTGGGAATCTTCTGGAAAAAATAATAAAAGCCATGCCTACTTCAATATTGTATAGCATTTCTCTTATATGTTCTTAGTTCAAAGCTTCTGGTCTGGCATTGAGATTTTAATCCATGTTGAGTAAACATTTGTAACCACTGAGAGAAATCTTGCTTAATTATTCTGTATATAGAAGTGCAAACTGTGCAAAAGAAAGATAGAGCATAAAAGTATCAGAGGGGAGAAGTTAAAACACTATGTGGAAAGTATACCATTTTGAAATAGGAGATCAAATTTAGAAATATAGAAGACTTGAGGAAGATTTTTGGGAAAATAAAGAAATAAAATAAAATAAACTAGTAAAACTGGAAACATAAAAAAAGTAATGTCTTCAGAGAAAGACTCTTCTTCAAAAGGAATGAAAGCCAGACTGGGAAAACAGCTTAAAATTAAAGTTCAGAAACAATGAATTAGCTTAGAAAAATTGAAAAAAAAATCTGATTTATTTTTAAGATGCCCAAATAGGTCCAAATTGGATATAATTGTCAAAAATTTTATGCAAAATTGGAGGTCCTTGAATACAAATGGAAACAAAAAGTTGAAAATACGATTTTACCATTTTAGACCACTAACTATAAGTATAAATTATTAGAAAAATGTAATATAAAGACTGAATGGGTGATTGTTTAACTAAACTATAAGAATTCTTGCAATAGTATGTGGAGTTCAGAATTCAGGAACAAGTTTCTGGGCTTAAAGGAAAAAAATAATGAAGATGTGTGTAGAAGGGAATTTTTGTGGCAGAATTGATAAAATAAAAATCAGGAGCAGGACTGGGAAGATACTCAGCAGTTAAAGTTGTTTGCTGGCCATCCTGATGGCCTGAATTTGATTACCCAACACCTCTTTAAATCTGGACTCAAAGTGGCACATGTATGTTTAATCCCAACATACTAAGATAACCGCAGATGGAGCCAGGAGAATCCTGAATCCCATATGCAGCAGTAGCAAGAGAGAACCTACTTCTAAAGAAAATGGGGGCTGGAAACATGACTCAGTGGTTAATACACCTGCCTACAAACCTTAGCAACAGGACTTCAAAGCCACATAAAACCTGATGCACAAGGTAGTGCCTACATCTAGAGTCTTTTTGTAGTAGCTGGAGGTCCTGATGCATCCATTCTCTGTCTGTCTCTCTCTCCTTACAAAAAATAAAAATAAAACTAATTTTTATAAACAGGATGGAAGAAGTGCACAAACATCCTGAGGTTGTCCTCTGACTTATGCATCTATACTGTGGTATGCTCCATGTGCATGTGCGTGTGCACACACACATATACACCTACACATTTTAAGAAATGAAGAAGTAAAACAATATTTATAGTAAGTGGTTGAATGTCTACAAAATTGAAAGAACATGTAACAAATGAAAAGAAATGAGGTTTACTAAAAGCAGCTGGTACAAAAATCATTGTCCCAAACAATAGTGTTCGTATCTGTGAAAACAAAAACCTATTAGACAAGACAATATAAGAACATTCTATTTTTTAGGCACCCAAATGCAATAAGTTATCTGTAAAAATATCTAAGCAAGTAAATTTGATTGATTTTCATGAAGAGGTCTTACTGATGCCATAAATAATCTCAAATAAAACTTGGAATTTTTTTAATTTTTAATTTTTTAAATATTTTGTTTTTATTTATTTGAGAGAGAGAGCAAGGCAGAGGAAGAGAGAGAGAGAAAAAGAATGGGTGGGCTAGGGCCTCCAGCCACTGCCAATGAACTCCAGATGCATGTACCACATTGTACATCTGGCTTACATGGGTCGTAATAAATTGAACCGATGTCCGTTGCCTTTGCAGTCAAGTGCTTTAACCACTAAGCTATCTCTCCAGCCCTGGATTTTTTTTAAAGGGGACCAGTTTGCTTTTAAAGAGATACATTAGAAAATCTCTTGCAATCCTCAATTGAGGTACCAAACGTGATCCTTGCAATCTACTCGTACAATAGTTTCATTAGTACTAGGTGAGCTGATTCTAAAAGTCATGTGTATGAATGAATGCATAAGAACAAGTAAGACATACTTTAAAGAAGATTGAGGTAGATTAGAAAGTTCTGAATAGATTATAGCTTATAATTGTTATAAATCTTTAAGTTAATGTAATATGGCACTAATTGAAAAGTAGAAAAAAGTGAAAAAAAGTTGGGACATTTATGCAAATATATGGGAATTTAGTATGGGATGAATGCCATTTTATATCAACAAAATATGTAGATTATTTTTAGAAAATACTGTTGGTATTAGCCACCTAAAAATTAAACATAGTAAACCCTTATTTCTTATCACACACCTCCAGGCAAAGTAAGTAAATTTTAAAGGAAAAGGAGGAGGAGTGAAAACTATAATATTATTACAAGTAATTTTATAAGTCTAAAAATATTTTCAAATGGAGAAGACCTGTATAAATACTGAACAAAATTCATAGGAACAAAGACCACCTGCATCAATATAATTAATGGTTAGGGCTGAAAACTGAGACCACCTGTGTCAACATAATTTAAATGTTTGCTCCAGAAAACTCTTGCCTACAAAGATAAGACTGATAATCAATAAATAACTTCACCATTTGCAGTAGGAAATTCTTGCAAATCAATTCATCTGGGCAAATAATTTGCTCACCTGGATGAAGAGCTCACTTATCAGAACAAGCATTTGCTCATGAAAAATTGCTTCAATAGCTTTACTTCTCTGTGTCTAACCAACAAAACACCATTACAATATAAACTTTGCCCAATTCCAATCAGGTTTCTACCTTGAAAGCTTAAGCCATTTGAAACTGGACATAAACTATCTGAGTCCTTATCTGTAAGCCATCTTTTTATGCACTATTAAGATCCTCTCAAGGCCGTGCTTTGCTTGCCACACTGTTCATTAAATTCAGTTGTTTATGATCAGTAAGTTTTCTTCTGTAGCCCATCCTGCACTGGTGAGGACCACAAAAAAAATATTTAAAAACTGTCAGAGAAACAAAAATAAACATAAATGAAAATTGGTGAATAAAAAGTCATATGAAATATCATAGGCAACAATCATAAGTCTTTTATAAGTAAACAAATTCGTGAGGAACAATTAAGGGGCAATGTGTGTAAAATAACATTCAGATCA
The DNA here is from genome assembly GCA_036346955.1 of Dipus sagitta. Lineage (NCBI taxonomy): Eukaryota > Metazoa > Chordata > Mammalia > Rodentia > Dipodidae > Dipus > Dipus sagitta. The sequence goes on from CM070781.1 coordinate 75,191,750, forward strand.
AATGAGATAAAGTCTTAAAATATATGAAAACAAGCTCATTGTAAATCATATGAGCAGAAAAGCATATAAACATTATGACCAAATTCTGGATGTTTTTGTTTGTTTGTTTATTTTACCTACCAGATTCACAACTATTTCTTGGGAAGTCTGTGGGTATGCAAAACCATACTTTATACAAATTTTATTTGGGTCCCATTTATATCTATGGAATACAAAATTGCAGTATGACCACATTTATCAGTTAAACACATGTGTTATTGTAAAGGAATACTATTTTATAGCAATTTGTCCACTAGGTATATGACAGTAGTGTGACATCATTTATTTTTGCTATTTCTTGAATACTAAAAATTACATTTAAAGCATGCAGTACATTAAAGTGATGTATAAATGGCAGTTATGTTAAACAAATAATTGATTAAGAATATAATTTCATGCTATAAATATAGAAAAATATGATATACGAAAAAATATAATATTGAAGGTGTCTACAAAAATGATTGTTACAGAAATTGGCTAATTGTGTTAGAGGTAGAAGGACTTCCCACTGGAAATCATTCAGAAATCTTTGTTCAAAGATGTGCATTAAGTATGAACCCCAATTTCACCATAGTGACTTTGACAAAGGAATTTAGAATAAAATCTCTCTGAGACTCTGGAACATTGGGCAGTACTGTGGTAGAAATAATGGAACACATACATAATGATTAATAACAATATTTCCCTCCATTTCTGCTTGGTGAGTCGTGGTCACAGAAGCACTGTGATGGTGGAAAACAGAGGCTTCTTCAATTCACTGCCTTGCAGAGGATGTCAGGGCCCAGGTCTGCAACGGACCCCAGGTAGCTGGCAGACTAATGCTATTGGTGGTGGGGAAGCTGCATGATGACATCACAGACCTTATGTGGAACCAGTAGAAGATAAATCCTAGCTGGAAAATGATGAGATGTTCTCATTTTGAGGCTGCCCCTGACCTGTCTAGGCACAAGTGTGAGAGTCTTCTGTAGTCTTACACTTGGGATGCTCCCCATACTCAGGAACACTTGGTAGAAACTTGGAAGTTTTGCAAAAGAAAATTGGAATTTACTATTAGTTCAAATTAGTGTGTCAGGAGACAGGATCATAGATTGGATCCAATAAGAAACAAATTACAATAAAACATATGTGTCAAATTTATATAATAGGGCTAGGGGGATGGCTTAGTGATTAAGGCATTTTCCTGCAAAGACAAAGGACCCAGGTTCAATTCCCCAGGACCCACGTTAACCAGATGCAAAAGGGGCCACATGATCTGGAGTTTGTTTGCAGTGGCTGGAGGCCCTGGCATGCCCATTCTCTCTTCATCTCTCCCCTTCTTTCTCTGTCAAATAAATAAATAAATAAATAAAAATTAAAATTAAAATTAAGAAAAAGCAAGAAGAAGCCAGGGCATAGTGCCTCACACCTTTAAATATATGTATATATATACTAATGCTTGGAGCAAAGTCCTTGAATAATAATAGATTAATAATATTAATAATAATAGATTTTAATGCCATCAATAAAATGTTGCTGCTGCAAGGAAAAAGAAGCATCACATCAACTTAAGAACATTCGCAAGCTTAGGTAGAAATGTAACTCTTCAGGATGGGGCTCCAAACAACTGTTACTGAGTAACTCTCCTTCAGCAAATAAGACGAAGCTGGCAGCAGGAATGACAGGAAACAGGTGGCAGGTGCGTATTTCAGCAGTTCCCCCTGCCTTCTGCTTATGCAACGTCATGTTCCTTTCATCTCCTCTCTTCCCATCTAGCACAATGCTATTCTTCTGAGTCCTTGTTCAAACTCATTTTACCCCTGGCAGGAGCCACTGGAGCCCTTCTTCCTAGTCCCCTTGCTCACAGAGGACCAGGCCAGCAGCTGGAGTCTCTGTTCAAAGCAGGGCGGCACCACAGGAAGCAGCGTGTTCCCCGCTGCCTTTGCTTTCTCTTTGCACCTCAAGTCCACATAGCATCAGGGCTTAAAGCAGCCCTGGGAGGATTATTATTAATTTGGAACATCAAACAATAAGCAACTGGAAATTAATTCCCTATCATGTAAACATTGCTTTACAGTTGAAGCATAACGTGAAGAATTGGTAGGATACTGGTTTGAGCTACTTGTTCTGTTTTATTTTATTTTATTATTTTAATTTTACTCTTGGAATTAAGAGCAGGGACATATTTTTGCCATGTTTTACTTGTTTGATTTATATAAGCTAAATTATATTTGTGATTGTATAGTTTTATTGGAAACCTGAAAATATTTTGAACCAAAATTAATATACGTTTTCATTAAAAATGTATATTTTAGAAAAATGTTTTGAATGAGGCATGTGGGTCAGTTGTTAAAGTGCTTTATCTAGCATGTATGAATCTCACAGTTCCATCTCCAGCATCACATAAACTGGGAGTGGTCGCTCATGTCTGTAATCCCAACACTAGCACTCAGCAGGATGATCAGAAGTTCAAAGTCACCCTCAGTTGCAGATTGAGTGTACAGCCAATCTGGAATTTGAGACTATTTCAAACAACATGCTTTTTATGCAGAAAGTAACAGTAGGAGAATAAAGGTTCTTATAATTTTATTTTGTCCTAACCAATGCTTTATTAAGTGATCTTTATTCATCATAGACTCAACGTTAATCTCTGTTCCTACTTTCTGAATCGAAATACTAAAGTCCCCTATCCTGGGTTGAATGTTGTCCTACTAAGATCATATTCACCCACTGCTTCTGAATATGGCCTTATTTTTTAAAGCATCTCTTCCATCTGAAAGTGTTTTTTTCATACCTATGATCCCAGCACTTCAAAGGCTGAATTGGCAGAATTGTGGAAAGGAAGTACTACATAGAAAATTCTAGGCCAAGACTGTGTCTTAAAGATTCAGAAAGCCAAAAATACCTGGGTAGATTTTCAGTGCCTAAAACACTGACTGCACAAGCATGAGTACCTGAGTTCCCATGCCCGGAACCCATGTAAAAAGCTACGTATTGTAGCTAGAGCCCAAGTATCTGTAACGTCAGCATGCCTGCAGCAAGAAGGGAGCACTTCGAAATTTTGGGGCCAGTTAGTCTTGTGAATTAAGCACTGGAAAACAAAGAGACATGCCTCAAAGTGGAATGCAAGTTCCCACACCTGAGGTTTTTCCAAGTTCCGTACCCATACCAACACACACACACACACACACACACACACACGCACACACGCACACACGCACACATGCACACACGTACACACGCACACACGCACGCACAAATATAATTAGTTGAAATGAGGTCATGTTACCCAAGAGTAGCCCTTAAATCCAATAATAAGTCTTTGTAAAGATCCATAGGAAAGAAACCCATGGGAAGGAAGGAGATGGCAGAAAATATAGCCATGAATCTGTAGGACACAGGCAGACAGACCATGATTGTCAGAAGCCACCAAAAAATAGGAGAATACTAGACAGGAGCCTTGAAGCATTTTCTTCTTTAGGCACCAAAAATTACACTGCCCACCCTTAGAGTTGTGAGCCAGAATTGCTGTTTAAGCCATTGTGTGGTACTTGGTTATGTCAGCTTCCTAAAACCAATATCTATATTATAGAGTGCTGCTATAATACACAGCTAAAACTGTAGAAATGGCTTTGAATTCAGGTAATTGGAGCCATACCCAATTAAAGAAAGACAAGAAAAAAAAAAAGCCTAGATTTCCTTGAAGAGATGTTTGGCAAATATAGATACAAAAATTAATTCTATTCAAGATTATGGTGCAAGTAAAAAGTATGGTAGAAAGTTTCTATTATCTCAAAGAATCCACACATTATAGATGGACACTGATATAACTATGACTGTTAAAGTGCATCTGCTGCCATCTCAGAAAGAAATAAGATGGTTCTAGATTGGAAGAAGGGTGCTTGTTGCTATAAGCAGACAGAAAACTTAGTTGATTTTTTTTTCTGGTATTAAATAGAAAAGAGAACTTGGGTGCAATAAAATTGTTTATTTGGCTGAGAATATTTCCTGAATATGGAGTGTGAATATGGAAGGCTTGCCTTCGGTCCTCCTTGCTGCTTATAGTATAATGCAAAAGGAAATTGATTGATGCTGGAATCCCTTTATTCCTCTCATGTTTTACCTTCAGAAAGAGAATACCAATTGTATTGTTTTTCTGCCATTGTATTTTGAAACCAGGTAATGTGTTTTCTAGTTTTATATCTACATGAATTTTGCTTTGGGATGAATCATACCCATAATCACAAACTTTTTTTCTAATTTGTTTTTTGAAGTAGGGTGTCACTCTAGTTCAGGCTTACTTGGAACTCACTCTATAGTCCATGCTGTCCTTGAACTCAACAGCAATCCTCCTACCTCAGCCCCCTGAGTCCTGGGATTAAAGGTATTCACTATCAAGCCTGGCTCTTTTATATACATATTTATATTTGTATTCATTCATGACAGACATACTAATTTGTATTTAACTCTAGTGCTCCTAGTCTATAAATTCAAAATGAGAGGAAAATGAATGACTTTAACATACAACACACTAGCACTGGGAAGAGCATTTAGCTATATCTGAGTAAAATCTGTTTTTATTTTCTTCTCCAGCCTTGGAAGATGCTGCTCAATGTGTCTCCCATCAGGTTAAGCTTACAAACTCATTTAGAAGTAAAAGTGAGTCCAAGTGTACCACATAGTCAATTTCTTTTTCAGTGAGTGTTCCTTGACACCTGAAAGCTTTTATGTTTAAGAGAGCCTAATGACAAGCCATTCATTACTTCAGGTATTGACCAGAACTTGAAAACAGAAGAACAAATGAGAAGCTCTCTTAATGATGCCATTACAATGTGGAAGCAGCTAGACAAATGCATTACTCTGACCTTGCAGCAAGTGACACATGCATTACTCTGTCCTTCAAGTAGAGTTTGCCTTCTACTGTTTATTAGTTCATGCCTGTCAATCTCAATGATATGGTGGTCTCATACTTTGTAAGAGAAGCATCTCTTATAGTGATGGGACTGTAATACTGGTATAACATTTTGTTAAATGGATATTAAGAGTGTTTGTTGAAGAAAGAGAATGAATCTTTTCTAAATCTTAAGTTGTATCCAATGCTGGCATTCTGACCTACTGGATGTATGGTAGGGGATTGTGTGGCAGAGGACTCGAGAGCCACTTAGCAGAAAATTTATTTTCAGGAATAAGAAGAATATGACATTAGGGTTTCTCTATGATCAAAGTACTAGGTCAAAAAGTGGATGCACATTAATTTTCCATGGAGGGTATAATGAGGTACCACAAACCTGGTAGTTTATGCAGACATAATTTGTTTTCTGATAATTCTAGAGGTTGGACATCTAAGATGGAGTTCTCCATATGTTTGTTATGTAAATATTTGTGTTTATATACTCTAGATTTGTAAGGTCACAGATCACATTAAGTTAGGATGCCTTTTTAAAATACAGCCACCTCTCAGCTACTGAGGATTGGGATTTTAACGTGCTGAGTTTTGGTGCTCAAAATTCACACAGGAGATGAAAAGATTCCATACACAATATTTCTCTTTAAGGAGGATCCCAGGACTCTTTTGCCCATATATTCATATCCATTTTTTCAGAGGGTTTGAGACACATGGACTATGTAGACTATGGTAAGTCTGTAGTAACTTATTCTTCACTTCTCCCATGTCCGTGGAGAATCCTTTAGATTCAGTGTTCACTATATACAGGGAACACAACATTCCTACCAACTTTAACAAACACTTGCCTTGAGTGTTTGTCTTCATTATGTGTTCTTTAGCCCCATTCAGCAATGGGGGTTGAAATACAGACTCAGTCTTGGAATCCCTGCCTCTTCTCCTATGACTCACACAACTTCAAGTTCTCCAAGCCTTTCCAGAACTTGAACAATGAAGACTAAATGAAGGACATGGTCTTTTCCTGACCACCCTCAAAGTTCCTTGTGAGCTCATTAAGCTTCATGTTCTTCCAACAAGAGCATAGGCTGTTACTGTGTTTCCATGTGTTAATAAAAGTTACATCAACTGGCATACGCTGGTTTTCCTCCTTTTTCTCCAAATCATCAGGAATCAAACTGACTGACAGGAAGCAGTGAAAACTCTGAGGGAAGATGACATTCCTTACCACAGTGGTAGAGATTGAAGAGCATAATGGCAGTGTCTAGTGGTGATAAATCAGCCATGGGGGACAGGGTGTAAGTTAAAGTATTTCCCTTCAGTTGGGAAATAAGCCAATCCTGGCAATAACTATCTCTACGGCAGGCTAAACTAGTGAGAAGGAATGCAAGTTTCTTTGAGCTCAATTGTGGATGCAAAACTGTCTTTGGAAACATACATATTACTTAGAATACTTCAGAAGGAACCTAAATTTAAGTGATAGCAAAATGAAGGGACCCTTGAGATAAATGTGTCATTATTTCTGATTCGACCCCTGGTAGCAACTTTGTATCATTCCCATAAGTGATCTCAAATGATCTTGTGTATCATTGGAAGGTATTTGCACCACATTTTACAGAACTATTCCTGCTTGGACCAGCAAAACTGACCCTGTCCATGAAATGCAACTCAATTTTAATTCCTATTGTGGGTTGACCTAAAGACATACTTAAGTGAGAAGCCAGACAGTGGCTCCTATAATCCCAGAAATTGCAAGGCTTAAGTATGAAAATCACTGTGGGTTCCAGGCCAGTCTGGACTACAGAGCGAATTTCATGATCTATTTGGGCTACAATGAAACCCTAATTCAAACAACAACAATGAAACTTGCAGCTGGGCATGGTGGTTCACACTTTTAATTCTAGCATTATGGAGAGTTAGACTGAGGCTCAGTCTGGCTTAAAAATCAGAAATATATATATATTTCTGATTTTTGTTTATTATTTATTTATTTGAGAGTGACAACAGAGAAAGAGGGAGAGAGAGAGAGAGAATGGGCATGCCAAGGCTTCCAGCCACTGAAAACGAACTCCAGATGTGTGCACCCCGTTGTGCATCTGGCTAACATGGGTCCTGGGGAATCAAGCCTCGAAGCCTCGAACCGGGGTCCTTAGGCTTCACAGGCAAGCACTTAACCACTAAGCCATCTCTCCAGCCCCATATTTCTGATTTTTAAGCTTGTCTGTACCTGAATACAAACTGCTACTAGTTTAATATTATTTATCCACAAAAAAATGATGTTCTGCTACCAAAATATATGGACGTGGACATAGGGCAGGCAGAAACTTCCTCAAATTAAGTAACTTTGCACAATGAAATTTTAATGACTTTGTTAAAGAAGATAGACTGGGCCTAAGATTCCTGTGTACTGTCCACATTTTTTTTTCAGTTGTACTTGAGTGTCAGTTTTTATTATAGAATAAATAAGATCAGGAGCTTAATTATTCTTTGAAGATGTAATAATGTTCTGAAGAAGTTGCTGTGGTTCATGAGCCATGATCTCTAAGCAATAACCTTAAAAATTCCAAATGCCTTGTTTTCATCCATGCATTCAAATGTATTCATTCCAGACAAGTGTATATTTTCAGATATTTGGAAATATACTCCCTGAGTCATTTTTTCATCAGTGGACTCTGTGAATGACTACTTGGAAATAATGAAGATAATCTTTTGAACTAAGACAATGGCATTTTCTTTGTCTTATAAATGCTGATAAGTTTTTGGATAATTTCCATTACAGCAGGGCTCCAAATATTTCCCATAAGGTTTTCATCAGACCTCTTGATTTACTCTATTCCCTCAGCTCTTCTAGGCTATAGATACTATCAAATGTCATGAGAATGAGCTCCCTGGTTGTAGAATAGGCACCAGTAACTCTCTCCCCATATCTATGACCTACTTCTTTCCTTAGAGAAAATATTCTCTCTTTATTACCTCCCTTGGGAGTTAAATCTTTTATCTCTACCAAATGTATGTTTTCTTCTTATCTGGAATGAGTTATTTATGGCCAATTCAAATCAAATTTAGAAACACTGACCAACCTAAATCAAGTTCCTAGTTGATGCAAATACACAGCTACAGCTGTATACTTCTATAGAAAGTAGGAGATGTATTATGTTCCATTTTTTGAGCATAGTAAAGCAAAGAAAAAAAGCTACATTTATGTAGGAAAATAATTTTAAACATTTAGGTATAATTACATGTTATTATTTTTATAAAATATACATAGTTGTCCACTACAAATAAAGATTTTAGGAGTTGTAATGAAGCTCAACATTTTATAATGAAGCTCAACACAAATATGTTCCTGACTAAGTATATAATAATATTTTTTTAGACAGTGTCTCATGTAGCACTGGGTGGCCTCAAACTTGTCATGTAATTGAGTCTGCCCTGAAAGTTCTGGTCTTCTTTCTACCTGAAGAGTGCTGGGATTGTGAGTGTGTACAACATGCCTGCTTATATAATCAATATTTTAATGGAGTAAACTACAGAGTTCAAATGTTAAGAAATGTATGTGAACTTAGAAATTGGTACATATTTTAACAAATTTTACAAGTCAGAAGTATGTATGATTAGCCTGGTGTGTTGGCACATGCCTTTAATCCCAACATAAGGTAGGCAGAGCTAGAAAGATCCCTGTGAGTTTAGTGAGTTCCAGGTCATCCTGGGCTAGTTTGAGACCCACTTCCAAAAATAAAAATAAAAATAAAAACAAACAAACAAAAACAACTTGAGTGATTATCTAAACATATAATTACTGATATAGTTTAATCAGGGATATCACTGTATATTTATTGTTCATGTCTATATCAAGTATGTAATAATTTTAGGATGACTGTTTTACCTATTAGTTTAGTGATTTTTCCATATAAATTTGCTATTCAAAATTATGTTACTTCATAAAATGTATATGTTTCATATAATGGATAAACTTTAGTGTTCTGAAAATTGTTTCACCCATTTGTTTTTCTAAGAAATGAGTTAACACCCATAACATTTATGAGAAATAACCACCCACACATAGTCTATATTGAAAGTGGAAGCAGGAAGAGGGGATACCCCAGGGAGATGGGAGAATGTCCACCAAAGCCTTATTCATCACAGAACCCATGCAGACTGAAGCAGATGAAACACTTCATACATGGTGCCACCTCCACACCACAGGACATCCATCAAAATCTATTTCTTGAAGATAAACAAAATATTTCAGGTAAATTTCAAAGACTACTAACCTCCAATGCAATAGTAATGATGTCTATAACGAAATGGCCAGAAACAGAGAAGATGGTCTAATTTGTGAGAATGGAAGAAAAGAAAATCTTTCCATTATATGTTGTTGATTGTAAGGAATTTTCCTTTATGCCTATTATCTTTGATGAGGAAAGGGTAAAGTCTTGAAAATTCAAGTCTAAAATCCTGGATCACAGGAAAAATTTCAGCGAGCCTATATAATTCTCTTGAACTGTTTGAAATATATTTGAAATGCAAAACAGGTGTTTAGAAAAACAAGTGGTGGAGGAAGGACAACAATTAAAAAGGTATATAAGAATGTTCCTAGCCAGGCATGGTGGCACACACCTTTAATCCCAGCACTCGGGAGGCAAAGGTAGAAGGATTGCTGTGAGTTCGAGGCCACCCTGAGACTCCATGGTGAATTCCAGGTCAGCCTGGGCTAGGGTGAGACCCTACCTTGAAAAACCAATAGCAACAACAAAAACCCCCAAAAGACAACCAAAAAAAAAAAAAAAAAGAATGTTCCTTATAAGTTATAGGCATCACTGGACAGAATATATTACCTTTAAATATTTCTTTTAAAAGTTTTTAATTATTCAGTAAAAGCTGAAAATAAATTGAGAATGTGGAGAAAAAGTCAAACTACTTGAATAAATTGGATCAGCCCCTTTTGTTCAAATACATTGGCTGTTTCTAGATGGTGTGGCTAAAATGTTAAAGCCACAGTTTTGATAGCTTTTGTAGATAACAGATTAGGAAAGGAAGTCTAGGCCTCTGTGCTTTGTGAATAGCTTACTTTGTGCATAAGACTGATGGCACAAACCTGGAAATAAAGGTGAAATCAAATGAAATAGGATTTTATTCCAACTTAAATCCACACAGTTTCAGAAATTAAAATAACCCATGTACTTGGAAGAAAATATATCTGTATATAGAAATATTATATCATCACAGGTCTAAAATATTTATGTTTTTTCAAATATATTATTGAATACACAATAAAAATAAATGGAGATATAAAGTATAAATGAAATTAATCAGAAAAACACAGATACTATAAAAGAATCCATAACCAGAAGTAATCATCAAAAGTAATTGATAACTGTAGAATAAAACTGTAAATTGTAGGAAAAGAAAATAAAAATATAGAACTGCAAAGAATAAATGAAATTTAAAACTGAACATAAAATTTAATAAGGTACATAGTGCTAAAGAATAATTAGCACATTAAAATTGGTTTGAATAAAATATATAGAATTCATTGCAAAGAAATAAATGGTAGTGGGTATGGTGAATGGTGATGCATTTCTGTAATCAAAGCACTCAAAACATTGAAGCAGGAGTATCCTGAATTTGAAGTCAGCCTTGTCTACATAATAAGAACCCTACAGGAAAGAGGAAGGGAGGACAGGAGAGTGAAAGGACAGGAGAGAGAAAGAAAGGAAAGAGAAACATACAGCAAAATATGAAGTAAATATAGCAGAATGATAAAAATTTGAAAATGTTGCAAAGAGTATTTGAAGACATTTACCTGAGGATGGTGATGTTGATGTGTGTGTGTTCTCAGAAATAATTAACCTGACAAAGACTATTTATAATAAATTAAAATAAATTCTTCCTCAGTATTTTAGAGTCCTATAAAAAAATCTTCAAGGGAATAATTTAAGCAACTAGAGTCCAAAAATTAATTAAGAAAGAACAAACAGAATATGATTTAACTTCAGAAAAGAAACTATTGAAATATGGAGATTTAGAGTCATGCATGATAAAGAGTTAAGTGCAAAAAAAAAAAAAAATGCTGGGTTGGATAAACAGCTCATTCAGTAAATTGCTAACCTCCCCAGCATGAGGACATGAGTTTGAGCTCCAGAATCCACATTAAAAACTAACTCAGCTGGGCTAGAGATGCTCAGCATTTAGGAACATTTCTTGTGCAAGCATGAGGAACTGAGGAGGCCTGATAGACTGCTCCAGTTTGATGCTCTGGACACAGAAAAACAGCTGGGTGTAGCCAGCCACCCATGTCTGAGAGACTGGGTAATTAATTACTGGAGCTTTAGGGGGAAAAGAGGGAAGGAATCTCAGTTGGGAATCAGTAAGAAACTGGATAAAAGGCTCAAATAAATCCAAATATCAAGTTTGGGCCATTCCAAGTGAGTGCAGTACACTGCAGGCAAGTAAGTACATGGAGCTATGCATGCATATTTGCATGAGAAGGCACAACACACACATACCACACCAACACACACACACACACACACACACACACACACACACAATATTAAAATTAAAGTATAGCTGCCTCATCGGAATCCTTTAGGAACAGATGTTGAAAATGGACATTTCAGACAAATACAAATAGAATCAATTAACAAAAGATAATAAAAATATTAAGATAATATTACTGATTATACTAAGGCTATATTATTGAAGATAACTAAGTCTTCAAGAAAAGTATGTAATATCAAAACAAAAGCTATATATTTCAGATAAATGGAAACAATAAATATTAGAGAATATATATGTATTTATATTCATTTTATTATATATTAAATGATGATTGACTCTCTTGCAGCAGAGAATGAAATTTGTTTATTTATTTGAGAAAAAGATCCAAAAGGTGGGGCACATTGGAGTGCCAAGGCCTCCAGCCACTACAAATGAATTCCAGACACATGTGCTACCTTGTGCATCTGGCTTAAACACAGGTACTGGGGAATTGAACATGGATCCTTAGGCTTTGGAGGCAAGTGCCTTAAGTGCTAAGCCATCTCTCCAACCTATTACTTTTTTTAATGAGGAAAATTTCTGAACAAAAATATTTCCATAGCAGATTCATGTGGAAAGCCAGGGAAAAGTTATCTAAGTGAACAGAACAACAGGTAATTGTAACAAAATCTCAGACATTATAAAATATTTATGCATGTTTGAAGAGGTAGTGAAAAGAAACCACAGTAGTGAGTACAGGGGGAGAAGTAAAAGGTAGATACAATGAATTATGAAAAACCTTAACTTAAAATCAGTAGAACTGGCATGCACACCTTTTTGAAATATGACAACACCCTGCATAAAAAAGCAGTTTTTAAATTATGAAGTAGCCAGTGACCAAAAACATAGATAAATAGAAAATAAGAAATACCAAGAAAATAAAAAAATATTCAGTATTATGACAGTATAAACCTCACTATTTTATAAATAGTTAATGAAGGAAGAATAAAAAGATTGAAATATGTGCCCAGAATTTGCCAAATATTTTGAAATTATCATTTTATAAATACAAGGACTTTGGTAAATTCTAATCATAAGCAAAAAGAAAAACAATACACATAGACTCTTTTAAATCAAATTTTGCATTTAAATCTATTAAAACACTTTGAGAATCAGAAACAGACAATAGACTGCATTGCTATCAGAAAGACTGTTGAACAGTCATAGAGATGAATGAAAACCACAAGAAGAAAGATATTTTGATACTCTGAAAGAAAAATAGTAATGGCAAAATGTCCTGCTAATTGGTAAATGTTAAAACAAATGATGTAGAATATAGACTTAGAAACATACCCTCAAATATATTTATTTGATTAATTATAAGAGACTGCTGTTGTAAAGAGAGAAAACTGGGAAAAAATAGAATATCCTTATGACAACAAAATAATTTTGGCAACTAGCTGACACTGAAGAGAATGCAATTTCACATGGATCATACATTGAAACATAAATATAGCAGTTTTTAAAGCCAGTGCATGAGATATATTTGTGAAATTATGGCAAACAAGGCTCAGTTAAGACCCAGAGTGCAATCACGGAAAATTAGGAATTCTGACCACATTGTGAATGATGTATGTTCATCAAAAGATGACTGAAACAGGATAAATAGTTAACTGGAGGGTAGTACAACTGTAATTAACATCTCAGTACACTAAATTAAACCACAGTAAAATATAAGATTATGCCACAAGAACAGTAAAAACAGAAAAGACAGGAAAAAAATGGGCAAGAAAATTAATATAAAGGAAAGTAAGCATGACCACTGACATTGAGATTAGTATAACCACCTTCAAAAATGTTAGCAGTGTGTATGAACACGAGATACATATGTTTCATTCTATTCATTCATTCATTCTATTTTGAGTGTCGTAAGTACTGAGTATCTCATACCCAACAGAAAGTTAATCCTTTCAGTTCTGGAAGACATGGACTCTAAGGGCAAAGGATGAGACAGTTGGTTAACTGGAAAGAGTCCACAATAATCTTTGTTCATTAGCTGGCCCTATATTTGTGTGACCTAACATGCTGAAACCAGTAAAGGCACTCTAAGCAATGTATTGGGAGGCTTTTATTCAAGGACACTTATCATATTCACAAGAGCTCCACTCTCATCACCTAACACTTCCCATTAACCCCTCCCTTTCCCATCACGTTGTGGATTATGTTTCTATATGTGAATGTTAATGGGGTACTGTATGGAGACCACAGCAAGAGCTATGTGTTTCCTATATAGCTGTCAAACTTATCCAGTCATGCAAACACATATACTTCAAAAGATACATAAATGAATGACTTACATGTCAGTTTGATAATGGTTGCTTAAAACTGATCTTTATTTAGAAACAAATTTTGATTGTAATATTAGAACTTATAAACTACAATATATTCAGAATTGAACTATTAGTAAGTAACAATATTGACTGAAATACAATCACTATAAATCACATGACCTCATCACTGCATTAGAAAGGAACACTATGAAAGCTATATGTATAACTATGTGTTGATAACATAAAAAACATAACATAAAAGTCAACATGGTTGTTAGCAATCAGCTTGGAGGGTGGTGAGACATTGGTATGGTAAGCATTTTTGAACGCTAGAATGATTTTATTTCTTTATCTGGATGGTGTAACACTGATGTTTCTTTTGTGAGAGTTTTGTTTACCCTTTATGCTTATTATTTATAGACTTAAATATTTAGTTTTTATTTATTTGTTTGTTTTAGAGAGAGAGAGAGAGGCATATACAGAGAGAATGGACTCAACAGGGCCTTTAGCCATTGCAAATGAACACTAGACTCATGCACCACCTTGTCCATCTGGCTTTCATGGGTACTGGGGAATCAAACCTGGGTCCTTAGGCTTTCCAGGCAAGTGCCTTAGCTGCTAAGCCATCTACGCAGCCCTGTATGGTATAATATTAAGTTTGTGTAAGTAAACCTGTATAATGTAGATCTTGTGATAACTTAAATATAATAAGTGATAGTATTTTTAAATGTACACAACCCAATTCTTTTCAAAGTTATTTGCAACAAAGGCACACAACTCATTGACTTTTACTTCAATTTGACACATTTTAACATATGGAAAAAATGTTTTTCTGAAATAGTGAATACTATATGTTACATAACTCATGCATTAAATCTAAAATATATTTTGCAATTCTTATTGTTTAAATGAGGTTTGAAATCTGTCATATTAGTTTGCTCTTCAATTCATTGATGACTAAGATATTTATACAAAAGCTGTTGAAACTCTGGGTCCCAAACCCTTAATGTAAGAACTTACTGTAGCATACATTACATGTTTTTGTGGTAGAACACAGAGAAATCAAGCTGGAACTGAGCTGAAAGCTTCCCCCTTTTTGGCTAGATTTTATAGTGCTAGAAGGTGCTATGCTGACTACTGGGAAAGTAAAGAAATCAATGGTCTTTCTCATTTGTTAACCCCTTGAGCTATATTATGAACCTGCCAGAAAAGATTTGCAAAATGGTGCAATAGTTTCATGACTGTAACAGGGATCATGAGTTGCTATCTTATTGGATTCGAAGCTTGCTCTACAGGAGGTAAGTCATGCCTATTACTGTAAACCAGGTCAAAAGCGTTTGACTAGGATAGATCCTACATTACATAGATCCTAGGGGAAAGCTTCCACTTGTTTGTTGTTTCCCTAAATGTATACGTTGTGCACCTCAAATTACGTTCTAATTATTTCTGCTTTTGCCCATAGATTAGGGCTAGATTATGCCCATAGGTCCGCTCAGAGAAGTTTCTTTCTTTAGTGTGTGATGGTTGATGTACAGACTCATAACTGGTCAACTGTGCTAAGAAAACAAGACCATTAAGTGCTCACAGGCCTAAATGGGACATTTATATCACCTCCTGAAAGGCTTGGGAAGATTGACTGGAAAGAGCCAGAGGATGGGGGAAGTGCTATGGAATACTGTCTTCTGCACATAAAACGGCTTTTAGTCTCATTCACTTGTGGCATCTGTGGTTACAGGAATAAGAGCTGTATAAAAGTGGGCCCATCAATATTCTGCCATGGATGGAGGTGGGGCTCATGAAGCCCCAGTCCTCCCTGATGAGCTCCTGGAAATTAGCAGTTGTTGGGGGAAGGGAGACATTTATTTTCAGTGGTGTAGCCACTGGTGAGCTGCACCTGCTCCAGGAAATAACCCCTATGTTCAGGCTCATGCAAGCAACACGAATTAAACTCAGTGGGTCACAAAATGGACAAACAAAGAAACAACAACAAAATGACATAAATAGGAGGCCTACTTGAGTAGCAAGAGTATGAGGCAGATAAGAGAAAATAATAGCAGAAGTATGATCAAAATATGTGATATACATGAATGAATCTGTCAAAATCAAAGCTAATTATAAATAAATAATAAAAACTAGCCATAATAATTACTATTTCAAGATTAAGATTACACACATGTGTAAACACTGCACATCACATTTACCCAACTATACTCACTCCAACACGCAAACACATGCACACACACAGAGGCCAAAACAGGTTATGAAATGAAGACTAAAAGAAAAATATTTTATCAATGTGGTTATTTTTATAATAAATGATAAAATATACCAAAACCAAATATATTTACTGTTCATATTATGTTGGCATATATCCTTTGGAATCAGTTTTTCCATTGATAAAAGAACAATAACTCAGGGCTGGAGAGATGGCTCAGCAGTTAAGGAAAAAATATTATCATCTCTTGGATATCTTGAAAGAGATGATAATATGTTTGCCTTAGAGTTATTGTTCTTTCTATGTTTACTTAATTTATTTATTTTTAAGCATAGATAGACAAGAGAAAGAGACAGAGAGAGAGAGATTGGGAGAATGAGCATGCCAGGACCTTTAGCCACTGCAAACTAACTCCACATGCATGTACCACTTTGTGCATCTGGCTTTGCATGTGTACTGGGGAATTGAACGGTTGTTAGGCTTTGCAGGCAAGTGCCTTAACTGCAATTCAGTGTAATTTGCTATGACATATCCATTAGGATTAGAAGTCCCTGAAGAATTGGTAGTAAACTAGGAGTTGTTTACAGAGTATAGTAAGAAATTCTGTAAGCATTTGCATGAATTCAAAGATTATTGCCCTTCACCCCATTAACTTATACCTTTATATGTAGACATTAAGCCTTGGCTTCAACACTGTCCGTGCTCAACTTACTGACTAAACAATTGGCCTGACTGGTTTTCTATGGTAGTTCTCCAGCCAGCTTTTAAATTATTGATACAAGTTTTTAAAACTTGTAGTTAAAGCACCAAAAAGTCATGTCCTACAGTAACTAATACAGTGCCTCTATTGAAAAATCTGAAACAATTGATCCAAAACTTTGCACCTTGACCCACAAGAACTTGGTCTTACAGCTTCTGCAGGTCTGTATGATGTTTTGCCATGGACCACTGGCTCATGGTACATTACACACTTGTTCTATAGCTCTCTGCAGTGACTACTCCCATATAAAAGACTTGTATAGGAAGGGAGATCTGTCCCCAAGTGTACTAATGTGGCTTCTGGCCAGACCTGATCCCTTGTTACACATTACTGACTATAGAATACCATGTAAGTTGGCAGTTGTTTTCCCAGAATGATCAAACCAAAAGACAGTGTTAGAGAATATATCCACAACTGGTGGGATACACAAGGACTAAAATCCCTGGGAAAGGAGACAGAGTCTCTGAGCCAGTGTAAAGCTTTCTAATTTCTATTCTGTTTTCCACTCTCACAGCCCCTTTCTTATTTTCTGGCATCTGCACACTCTCCCTCCCACATACTTACATAAAGGTTCTAAGAGAGGATGCACATATGAGAGACTACATGGGGTGTTTGTCTTTCTGTAAGCAATCCTCAAACTACTTGTCTTAGAAATAAATGCAAGAAATAAATCTTAGAAATAAATGCAAAGATTAGCTGGAGGTCTTGCTGTGGCCACACAAATTAAAAATAGACAACTGTAGATAATGTTCATTCCTGAACCAAGGTAACAAAAGCTCAAAGGTATACTTGCTAAATTCAGTTAGCTATTTCCTGTCTCCAACATTTCTTGAATTTTATTTCATCAAGGACAGGGGTTTGACTGACTGTAACAGGAGACCAACAGTAAAGAAAGGAAGCTAACTTTTTCTTCCTTGGTTGGCCCAAGGAAATAGAGTACAGTGTTCTCACTCAATGCTCAACTACGCAGGGTCAAAATGCAATTTTCATGCCCACCCTGATAAAAACCTCACTGATTAATGAATGATTGGATGCAAATAGTTCTCCGCTCCTCACTATTCACCAGGTTCCTTCATTAGTTTCATAAAATGTTTCCTTAAACCTTCTCCTAGCGTCTGGATCTTTGGAAAGATGCCCTTTGGAAGTCTTCCCTAACCTTAGGACGCCTCCCTCAAAAAAAAGAGGTAATTTAACACTTCTCCACTGAAAAAACAAACACACAGTCTTCTTTTCATCAAACATGAGTCCTGGCATTTCATCATTTACACAGCACCCTAGTCAGTAGAGGTGAATCACATACAAGGTGCAGGTTTCTCACCAAGGTTGCACACTGTGAGGCAGGCACATTGGGGGTGAGTCGTCCCACATGCTAGAGCTTTATCTCCTCAGGTGAGACATGGAAAACATCACAATGAGTGTAAAAAAAAATCATAAGCTCCTTTAAGTGTTATATTGAAGGCTGAGAGATTTTTTTTTTCTATTTTTCTTTATTAGTTACTTTTGTATTCAGCAAATACAGTCAGTTTGGTACCATTATTAGGCTCATCCGTGACCTACCCCCTTCCCTTGGCCCCTCCTTGTTGAGGTATATGGGTCATGCATTGTGGAGTTAGCCCACAGTTATGGGTAAGATAAATGTCTTTGCATATCATGACCCAACATGTGGCTCTGACATTCTTTCTGCCCCCTCTTCAGCAAAATATCCCTGAGCCATGTTGGGTTCATTTTTGGCCTGCTTCAGTGATAAGGTGTTGGGGCCCTCTGAGGCTCTGGCTCTCTGATTTGGTAGGAGTTGATTTTTCTCTGTGTTGATCTCCTTCCCCCTTGTGCTGGTATCCGGTTCATCAGGAAAAGGGCACCCTTGCTGGTTTCGCCAATTTTTCTTAGTTTCAGCCGGGGCCCTTTTGAGGCATGATGGGGTGGCTCTCTCCTTAGGATCTACATCTATCTGAAAAAGAGAAGCAGATTCTCCAGTGGGGAGTAAGTTAGCACCAGGACAAAAGAGATAAGGCTTACTTTTTTATAGAGAATTTAATAGGTGTAGGCCCTCCTGTAGCCCATGATTGATGGTAGCTTGATATTGGATGGTAGGCTTATGTTTGGATATGGTTCTGACTTGTTTCCCAGCTCCAGCTATGAGTCCCATACCACTGAGGAGATCAGTTAGCCAAATCCAGAGCAGTTGGTTCCCCACCATGGCTGTGTGCCACTATTGCACTTGTGTGTGCATCACAACAGGTTATTTGCTGCTAAGTATGTTAGACCATGAGTTGTTTGGACAGATATTGGTCATTTTCCCCCAGTCGCCCATGTAGCACCTTCTGGCACAAGACGCGCTGACTGTCTGGGGACTGACTGTCTTCCAACTTCCAGCCATGCCATTCTATTTTGCATGTCAACCACATAAGGTGTCTTCAGCAGCAGGGTCTTACCACTAACCTTTGGTGGGTCATCAAGTACTCTGACAGAAATCTGTCTGTCTTTTAGGAAACCTTGTATGTCTCCCTGATCAAAAGCTCATTGTGGATGATAGCCCCACGCTGGTACTGGGAGTTACAGGTCAGTGCCCACTAAGAAAATGAGGAAAAAGATAACTAATATACAAGAGTTAGACAGAAGAGAGAGAGAGGGAGAGGGAGAAGGAGGGAGGGAAGATGTAGAAGATTAAGGTTAGTCGTGATCTTACCCTCTCCAGTGTCTTGTGGTTCAGGTGTTCCCTGTAAGGGCCTGGTGAAGGATCAGCCATTTGGTCTGCCATTTAGTAAGTAGAATTTTATGGTACCATTGCCATTTGGGTCTAGATTTGTGTTTCCCACCCCTTTGATGCCCTCCCCTCCTTCCCCTTCCATCCTAGTGTCTAGTCCATGAGATGTTTGCTGGATATGTAAGGTATCTTGGGTAGATTCAGGTTAGGTGCTGTAGGTGAGTGAGACTATGTGGCGATTTTTTTTTGTGTGATTGGGTAAATTCACTGAGAATGATCTGTTCCAGGTTCAACCATTTTTCCTCAATATCAACAGACCCAGTTATTCCCTTACTGGGCATCTACCCTAAAACCTTCAAACCACAGGCTAGAGAGATTTGCTCAACCATGTTTGTAGTGGCTCAATTTGTAATAGCTAAGAGCTAGAATCAACCCAGATGTCCATCACTAGAAGAATGGATAACTAAGATGTGGTATATCTACACAATGGAATTCTATACAGCAGTAAGAAAAAATGACACAATGAAATTTGAAGCTGAGAGATTTGAAGAGGTTAATGGAGACACCCTTGGAAATCTAAGAAACTAAAGTAGAAATAAGTTTTTTACATGTGCTGCTTTTGAAAAGTAAGCCGAGTATCGAATTTTATTGGGAAATAATATACTCATATTGACATTAATGCATCTCAAAATGTTATAATACCTGAGTAAAAATAACCATAACACCACTAAAGCCTGTCATAGGTTCACAAAGAGCAGTGAGAGTAGACCTGATGATAACGTTTCACACAGGAGGTCACTGAGAACTTAATTTTAGAAAATCATGGTATTTATCAAAACATCCTTCTTCCTCCTCCTCTCTCCTCTCTCTTCTATGTTATAATAAGAAATATACTATTTATATAAGAACACTTGATTGTGCTACTAAGTATACATATGTATGCTAATGATTGATTAATAACTGGAAATTGATAAAACAATCTCTAGAATGACAAAATGATTTCTGTTATCATCGCCCTGATAAAGGCTTTTATTAATACACCTTTTGATGATTCAAAATTAAAAGTTTAAGATTGTACAGAGATTGTAGGAATTAAGATTATAAAAGGGAGCTGGGGTATGGTCTAATGGTATAGCACATGCCTAACATGTAAGAGGCCCTGGGTACTAGTTCTAGCACTGCCAATTTTTTTTTAAGTGGAAAATCCAATTTTAAAATGTCAATATTACAAACAAAAAAAAGATGAATTTAATAAGAATGAATAAAAATTTCCTTAAATTTAAATGATTTATGCTAAAATATTCAAGTATTTAAATGTATATAATGCATATTTAAATATAAATATATATGTATCTATATTTTTAAGCTTTAAATCAATTAAAATAAAGCCATGTGTTGGTGCATGCTTGCAATTCCAATACTGAGGAATTGGTCTAGGATGATCATGAATTTGAGGCTAGCTTCAGCTACATAGTAAGATCATGCCTGAAAAAGATGATTGAGTTATTTAATTATTTATATATAATATTACTGGAAATCTTATTACAGAAATATTGCTTGGAATTGTTTTTTTTTAGAAAAATATGATATTTTGGTGAATCAGGTGTGGTATAAGCAAGGTAACATTTTTTTTTCAGGCTTTCATGATTATAAGGGTTCTCTCACTGAACTCTGCTCCCATCTCACCATAAAGAGGTTTGAAAAACAAACACTTACATTTTTGAAACAGAAAAAAATTGCAATATTTTATTCATTTACAAATCTACTTAGTTCTTGGATTAGTCGAGAACTGTTAGGTTTAAGATTTGTTCTATACTTCATACGTGTCAGAATGTTTTATTTCTGTATAAATGTGAAGGAAGTCCAGCTGAAAACAAGTGCTTTACTATAGTTAAGGAAATGTTTTCTGTTTCTATATGAAAACTGGCCAAGTTGTGCTCTCCTAAAGATGAATTGCAATGTAGATTCTAGTTTTATCAAGTGTTTTGCGGGGAGTCTCACTCTGGCCCAGGCTCACCTAGCCCAGGTTGGCCTCAAACTCATGGTGCTCTTCCAACCTCAGGATCCTGAAGTTTGGATGATTGGCATGAATCACCATGATGAGCTTTAACATGAATTCCTGAACATGTCACTAAGCTTCTGTACTTGATCACATTGCCATCCATCTGTCCATCATGTATTGACAAACATCTTCTTATAATAGACTTTGGACAGTGCTTCACTGACTCATCTAGATCTCTCAAGTTTTGAAATATTCCACTATAAAATGCTGAGATGTAAGTTGCATCTTTCTCAGTATATATGAATGTGTGAAGTGACATTTCCATTCATGCAAATAATATACTTCATCTCCTCATCACAACTAATTTCTTCAGAAAATCTTCAAATAGTGGGGTGCTATCAAGCTCATACTAGTGATATGTATCATAAACCTTTGTACTCTTGTACTTGAAAGCTCATATTTTTATCATTAACCACAAATAAATGTTATTGCTCTTGAAGAAAAGGATACTTCTTAACATTGCAGAAAATGTTTGCCTAATGTATAAATTTACTAACTACAGTTAGTGTTTCTATAATTCTTTTGAGGATGGTGGTATTTAACAAAGTCAAATCATTGGATCTATTCACAGCTCATACTGTGCCATGTGCTAAGTTCTTCAGTCATCCATAGTCTCACTAGTTCAGTTCCTACCAGGGGTCATTGTGACTTTAAATACTACTCATTGCATGGCATAAAATGTTGAAAAATAGCACTAAATGTTTTATATTGTAAAATATTTTATTGTTACCTAACTAACACTGTTTCATAACTTTTCAAAATTTATTTGCAAGCAGAGAGAGGCAGAAGAGGTGGGGGAGAGAGAGAGAGAATTGGCATGCCAGGGCCTTTAGCTATTGTAGATGGACTCCAGACACTTGTGCAATTTTGTGCATCTGGCTTTAAATGGGTACTGGGGAATCAAACCCTGGTTATTAGACAAGTCCCTTATCCACTGAGCCATCTCTCCAGCACCTATAACAAATACACTTAAGAAAAAACAGAGAAAGTTTATTATTTATTTATTTATTTGTTATTTATCTCATTTGAGTTTGTTGCTGAGAAGTAGCATCCAATGACTCCTGCAATCAGGTTTCATTACTGTAGTTCATCTTGAGAGCCTAGGGCTCTCTATGCTGTTATTATTGAACTGTCAGTGGAAATGATGCCACAGGAAAAACGTCTTAATATTATTAGAAGGATTGTCTCCTCTTTTTGCATGGGTTTATAAGGACAGTGCGCACATGTATGTATGACTATTCATATGGATGTGGGTGCACATGGTGTAGGTGCGTGTGTGTGTGTGTGTATGTGTTATCAAGATCCAAACTTTGGTCCTCATGCTTTATCCACTGAAGCACGTGCTCAGCTCAGTTTGTCTTGCTCAATGGATAGCCTGGGAAATGGAAACAATAACTCTTCTATCTAAGAATGATGATGCTTATCAAAGTAGTCAAGGACAGAGAAGTTTGGAGCTTCTATGAAAGCCTGGTTTCTCACTCACATTTGCATTAGTGGAAGAGTTAGCGAGGTTAGGCTTTCACAAAGAGGTGACATATTAGGGTACCCCACTGTGGTTATTTTATACTTTAGGGTGTCATCATAGAATCAGGTGCCAAATTTGGACTGTTTGTTAGCATTAAATTCTTGTTGGAAGATAAGAGGAAAGTTGTACAAATGTCTCCACTTCATTGGTTTTATTGTGTACCTGTATTATGACAACAACAGAGGGAACAAATTTAAAAACTTTAGGACAAACTATTCTGATACGTGTGGATTTTTCCAACTTCTAGTGAGGAATTAGTGCATAGTTACTCCTAGAAGTAAAATGACATGTGCTTTTGATTTTTATTTGATTTAGACGTCTCCGGTGAGACCAGGAAATATAAGAGGGAGAGTTCCGTGGAGAGTTTCAGCTTAAAGAGGATCTCATGATAAGGGTCCGGGCTTCTGAGTTCACTGTGGAGGCAGGTGAGAGGATGTGCAGTGCAGCATCGGTGTCAGGGCATCACTT
Organism: Dipus sagitta; assembly: GCA_036346955.1. Taxonomy (NCBI): domain Eukaryota; kingdom Metazoa; phylum Chordata; class Mammalia; order Rodentia; family Dipodidae; genus Dipus; species Dipus sagitta. The sequence continues at coordinate 75,215,212 of CM070781.1, forward strand.
AGGTGAGATTTATGAGGTTGGGAAGCATGATGCCACTAAATGGCCTTGTAGGGTCAGATTGATGGAGAGCTGCTAGCACCTAGCTGCTAGCCGCACCTGCTCAGCATTCCAGGTAGAACACTAAGAAGCTGTGCTCATGACCCTGAAATTCCTTTCTCTGATAAGTGGCAGCAATGCTCCTGTGTGCACCATAGTGTAATTCACAGCTTTCAGACTCCAGGTATGGCTCTATGTTTCTTTAGCTATTGTATCTTACCATATTTATCTTTTAAAGCTCTGTCTTACACATTTTAGCTCTATGAAAAACTAATTATAAGGTCATAGTAATTATACATATGTATATTACCAAAAGTATCAAAAAAGCTATATATATTTTAGATTATTATAACTTCTTAAGAAATACTAATTTATAGATGAAATCTAACCATCCATATTTTCCATGTTTATTATATTTTGCTTTCCTTTTTTTCCCCCATATATATGCTTTCCCTTTTTCCCCCCAAATATAGTGGCAGCCACTATATTTGAGTCTGATGTGATACAAACTGTATATATAGATATATTGCATGTAGAGAGAAAAGAGAAAGAATGGGCATGCCAGAGCTTTAGACACAGCAAATTAATTCCAGATGCATGTGCCACAATGTGCATCTGGCTTATGTGGATACTAGGGAATTGAACCTGTGTCTTTAGGCTTTGCATCAAGCACCTTGACCACTAAGCCATCTTTATATATATATGGTGGTTAGAATAGAATAGATGGCCCCCAATATATTCAGTTGTTTATTTGTTTGTAGTTTGCATCTTTAGCTACCTGGCTGGAGGCAGTGTCATTGTGTGGATCTTAAGGTGTGGTGGTGGGTTTCAGATTTCAATCTAAACATATGGAAAGTGTGCCTAGCAGGAGTTCCTGAAGTGTGCTGTGTGGCTTTTAGGCTTGTGCTTCTCTCTCTCTGCTTGGTCCTGTGAAGGCAGCCAGCTTCTTCTGCCATTATGGAACTTCCCCTGGATCTGTAAGCTTCAATGAATATCCCTTCCTCCATAACTGTGCCTGGTCTGGAAGTTCATCTCAGTGAACCTGAAGCTGTCTGCTACATATATAATAGAAAATTATATCATATATAGAAAATTAATGGGTTTAAACAATGCCTTATAAGTGTCATATGAACCAAGTGAACGCTAAAGGGGAACTTTTAAAATATCATTGAAAAGCTGAAGAGACAGCAAAGTGGGTAAAGTTGTGTGTGAGGTCCTCTGTTTGGAACCCAAAAAACCGCCTGCTAGAGCATGCATTTTAATCCAGCATGCCTACAGTGAGGTATAAGTTCAACACCAAAGAATTACTGAAAGCTTTTGGGCCAGATAGTCTAGAAAATACAGTGGTAAAAAAGACCCTGTTTCTAATAGGAAGGAAGGCAAGAACCAATATCCAAGTTTGTCTTTTATTTTTTTTCTTTTTTTTTTCTTTTTTCTTTATTAGTCAGTACTGTATTCAGCAAATACAATCAGTTTGGTACCATTATTAGGCTCATCCGTGACCTACCTGCTCCCCTTGGCCCCTCCTTGTTGAGGTATATGGGTCATGCATTGTGGAGTTAGCCCACAGTTATGGGTAAGCTAAATGTCTCTGCATATCATGACCCAACATGTAACTCTGACATTCTTTCCGCCCCCTCTTCCGCAAAATTTCCCTGAGCCATGTTGGGTTCATTTTTGGTTTGCTTCAGTGATGAGGTGTTGGGGGCCTCTGAGGCTCTGGCTCTCTGATTTGGTAGGAGTTGATTTTTCTCTGTGCTGATCTCCTTCCCCCTTGTGCTGGTATCCGGTTCATCAGGAAAACAGCCCCCTTGCTCCCAAGTTTGTCTTTTAACCTCCAAATGTATGCTGTGGTACACTCACCCATGATCACACATGAACAAACACCTATCACTGAAAATCATCAAAGAAGATCTATATGTGTGTGTGTTTGTGTATAAATATCAAGTCTCAATTGTGGAAATATTAATATTTTTCAAACTAAAATGTAAGAGACGCACAATTTCCCATAGAACCAGAATAGTTTTTTGAGGGAGAGAAATGTTGGCTAATTTATTTAAGATTCTGATTAAAATGTAAACTCCAGGATGTGATTTCCCAAGGCAATTTTATAGAAAGAAAATTTGAAAGGGGTGGAATATTGAGAATGAGTCAGTGGATATGGTTATTTTCTTTTTTTCTTCTTCTTTTTTTTCTTTATTAGTTAGTTTTGTATTCAGCAAATACAGTCAGTTTGGTACCGTTATTAGGCTCATGCATGAGCTACCCCCTCCCCTTGACCCCTCCTTGTTGAGGTATATGGGTCATGCATTGTGGAGTTAGCCCACAGTTATGGGTAAGATAAATGTCTCTGCATATCATGACCCAGCATGTGGCTCTGACATTCTTTCCGCCCCCTCTTCCACAAAATTTCCCTTAGCCATGTTGGGTTGATTTTTGGTCTGCTTCAGTGATGAGGTGTTGGGGGCCTCGGAGGCTCTGGCTCTCTGATTTGGTAGGAGTTGATTTTTCTCTGTGTTGATCTCCTTCCCTCTTATGTTGGTATCCGGTTCATCAGGATATGGTTATTTTCTACCTTGTTTATTGTTGGCAGTTTCCTATGAATCAAAACAACAAAAAGGTAAGAAGACAAACAGAAGGCAGAAAAGGATGATCATTCAACAAACATTATTGAAGTAAGTGCCCAGCATAAGACAGATACGTCAAGTAGATCCCTACCTTCTTATTAGCCATAAAATAAATTGTAGCTTGGATAATCATCTAAAGCCGACACCTGTTGATGCATGTATACACATATGTGTGAATGACAGACACATTTACTCACATATGTATTATATATATTAAAAATAGAATTAAGAGTATTATCATAGGCAGAGCAGACATTACACAAACAGGAAACTTTTTTTTTTTAATTTTTTTTGTTCAGTTTATTTATTTATTTATTTTGAGAGTGACAGAGAGAGGAAGAGGCAGATAGAGAGAAAGAGAGAGAATGGGCGCGCCAGGGCTTCCAGGCACTGCAAACGAACTCCAGACGCAAGCGCCCCCTTGTGCATCTGGCTAACGTGGGTCCTGGAGAATCAAGCCTCGAACCGGGGTCCTTAGGCTTCACAGGCAAGCGCTTAACTGCTAAGCCATCTCTCCAGCCCCACAAACAGGAATCTTAAGATTAAAAAATTTAATGTATTTGGCTACATAAGTATACATTTGTAATCAAGTATCAGTTACATAAAATTTAATTAAAGGAAATGTCTGGATGACCTGTTTCTCATGTATTTAACAGAGAAAATGTCACTATCAATTACACAAAATACTTATAAATCAATAATAATAATAATAATAATAATAATAAATATTCATACAAGAATATGTAAAGGAAGACAAATTAGAAATGGTTAATAAATATGCTTTACATTAAAGCAAACAAATAATTTAACCTATCAGATTGCCAAATAGGTACCTATCAGAATGAACTATTTATGATTATATGAAAAAGTGGGAAGTCTAGGGCTTAGTGATTAAGGCACTTGTCTGAAAAACCTAAGGACCCTGGTTCATATTCCTCAGTACACACATAAGACTGAAGCACAAAGTAGCACATGTATCTGGAATTCTTTTGCAGTGGCTAGAGGCCCTGGTGCTTCCATTCTCTCTCTATCTGTTTCTCTCACTCTTCAAAGAATAAATAAAATATTTGAGTTAAAAGTATTTTTAAAAATAAAAATGGGAAGTTTTAAGTCATCTATATTAAATACAATTTTGAGACTTGATGGACAATGTTTAACTTTGTTGAAAATACATTTAATTTATGACTCTGAAATTTGACTTTTATTATATAACATAGATACATTTGATACTTTCAAATATAAAAAAATATATATAAAGGATGTATTTTTTCTCTTCTTTTTAATGTTAATTTATATTACTGGAAACTAGGTATTTAGGTTATCAAATACCACAATGGTTTCATAAGATCAAAAACATTGCTACATATATCTGAATATAATACTCCACAGACTCAGATCCTTTGTTAGTTGGAAGTGATTTGAATCATATTTTTGAGTGTGTATACATCTTGAACATTTTAAGCTATTGTTACTGTCATTCAAAAGCACATGTCTGCAGTGTGTTACTTTGAATGGATGTTCAAGGCTTCAGATTTCATTTAATCTTAATGAAACAGCACTTTCTGAAATCCCTTATCTTTACAGTAGAAAACATTACCTTATCAAATAGTGAGACCTGTCATTGAAAACCTTCATGCAGAGATCATAGACTAATTAGATGGAAATTTATTCCTACATAAGAATTAAAAGTGAGTTTGACTGCAGGTAAGAGAAGGCTTGACTAACGTTAATTTAACCAGGTAAACATTTTGCTATGTGCTTTCCAAAAGTCCATGAACACATAGATTTTCAGACTTATGCAAGTCTGGACAAGTGGGCAAGGCGCTCATCAGAATATCTTCAAATCCTTAAGACTTCTTTTCTATTAGTCTCCTCATTGTTAAAGCACATATATTTTGCTTGAAAGTATTCCACCAACCATTTATGAAAGATGTAAGATTAAAGGTGAAAGGATCCATGCCAGTTGATTATTTCTTTTTCAATAAAAATATTAAAATTTCCATTGAAATCTGCTATGATTTAAATGTGACATGTTCAGAACAAGGTCATGTTCTGAAAATTTGCTCCCCAAATAGTGGCACTACTTTGAGGAGCTAACAGGCTGTACTATGTGAGGCCTGGCTGGTGAGGCAGGTCTTTAGGGAAAGGCTTTGGAAGGTTAGAGCCTAGAGCTACTTCAATGACTTTCCCTCTGCTTCCTGCTCTTCGTTCAAAGTTGTGAGAAGCCTCCTCCATGGCTCCCCCATGCTCTCGGCCTGCCTCCCCTCTGTGAGGAACGGAAACCCTCTCACTCCAAAATTAGTCTTTCTTCCTTTGGATTCTCCAGGCAGGTATTTTGTACAAAGCGGTGAAAAGCTAATGCAAAATCCTACCTAACTAATTTATGCTTAGAACCACTAGTATCAACTAAGTTGGTTAAAGAGGAAATCGGGTGACTATGAAGGTTAAGCCAATCACAGTCATCCCTCAAGGAAATTCTACAGATTAGGGTATCTGCACTATAAACCAAAGAGTGCAGAGTTTTAATACAAAGACAAGGTGGAAAAAAAAAAAAAAAAAGCACAAAACACATCTTGTTTTATGTGCCCATACAGCTTTTTTTTTTTTCCATTTAATATCATAGGGATCTTGCTACTTGTCAATTTCATCAGGATTTTTGAGACTTTTTTGGAGAGCAGAAACAATGTAACACTTATTTTTATAACCTTAATGTGAGGAATAATACTCTCCCAAACAGCAAACATTTAACAAATATTTTTAAATGAATGAATGCAGCCATACTAGAGAGATAATTAAGATGTATTGTACATGGCCAACCCACTACTGTTTTCTTCCAAATATGAATGTTCTTTATACTCCTAAGATATTGCTTTCGACATTATAATAGATGCCTAGTAAAATTATTGTCATATATTTTGTTATTCCCAACTTTTGAAACCAATGAACCTAATGTAAATAATGATAAATAATAAATGAATGAATTTTAGGAGATTTAAAACTTTGATTTCACTAGTCAAGACAATTCTTAAATGACTGCATACTTACTGCCTTGTCTTCTTTGCAAAAACGTTCTCATTATTATTTTTAATTTTATTTCAAGTAGCCTGGCTGTATTCCCTCTGCAAATGAATTCCAGATACATGTACTACTTTGTGCATGTAAATCCAGGGTGTCAGACTTTGAATGCAAATACCTTTAATCACTGAGCCATCATCCCAGATCAATTACTATTTTTAACAATAGTCTAAAATAAACATAACACATATTCAGTATTTTTCATTAGTATTAAAGAAATAATCTGCCAATAGTGTCATAAATTATTAAGAGGGGATTCTTCAGTTCTTTCTGGTAAGATGTATTATGTAAAATCATTAAGTATTTTATGTGTAAATGAAGAAATTTGTAAGGAATCATCAGTGCTAATTCACAAAATGATAAAACTGAATAATATTTAGAAACTCCAGCAACTCTAATGAAGATTATGGGAAATGAGATCATTACAACATCTTTTCTTAGGTTGTTGTGTTTATGAAGTGTCACTAATTTATGTGTCCCATTCCCAAGTAGAATATGCTTATTACAAATAATCATGGAGAATGACCTTCATAATAGGTAAACAATCTTGAGTTTAATTAAGCTAGGTATTATTCCTGTAATTATTAATTATTGTTATGCAACATTGCTTCCCATCGCACACAACATACAAAATTATGTTTTCTTATTGAAAACTATTTCCTTGGAATAATAACTAAAGGGTTTTAACACAGCTTCTTGGGCCAGGGAGATGGTTCATTGAATAAATATTTGCCCTGAAAGCAAGAGGACCTGTGTTTGGATCTCTACAACCCATGCAAAAACTAGGTATGTAACGAACACCTGCCATCCCATATGTTACATTGAACTAGTGTTGCTTTATATTTTGTGTAACCATGTAATTTCTAATGACAACAAAACATTGAGCTTAGTCCTGTAATTTTGGAAGAAAGGAATTTTTTTCCCATTTCCTCACTTTTTTTTTCTTTATTAGTTAGTTTTCTATTCAGCAAATACAGTCAGTTTGGTACCATTATTAGGCTAATCCGTGACCTACCCCCTCCCCTTGGGCCAAAAATCAGAACAAAACAAAGAACTCCTAACAATAAATCCCAGAGAAGGAGACATTTTGATAGCTGGTAAAATTGATGAATTTTTACTGACAACAGGTTCAGGATCCTAGATAATAATAGGCAATTTATAGCATGGACTTTTGATCCTTTTATTCAATATATAATATTTTCAGCCTAGATTGTTGTCTCTGATTACAGAGAGAAAAATATCTCATAGACACCCACATTTCAGAGGTTAATTCCTTATTTCAAGTGATTTCTGCACTTAATATGGTCAATCGTAGTCCTTGCATAGTGTTGCCTCAAAGAGGCTGAAATTGTATAAGGCAATATTTTGTTTTGGAATAAGCTAAAGGTTTCTTTTCTAAGAACAAAACAAATGTAGTTGAGGAACTGGAAATTATCAGATGCTTGGGAAAAAAATCTAACCTGTTTTGAGACATCTTGTATAATATTAAATATATTAAATTTAATATATTTTCTTAAGTAGATTTTCTTTTTTATTTATTTATGAGAGAGAGAAGGAGAGAGAGAGAGAATGGGCACACCAAGGCTTCCAGCCACTGGAAACAAACTCCAGATGCATGTGCCACCATGTGCAGCTGGGTTACATAGGTTCTGGGAATAGAACCTAGGTTATTAGGCTTCGAAGGCAAGTGCCTGAACCACTCTCTCCAGTCCCCTTAAGTAGATTTTCTAAAGGTGACATAAAGTTCTGGAGTTTATTGATTTTTACATACCAGGGCTTTTATCTACCTGTGAAGATTTTCAATTCTACTTGCTTTTGTTGGCAGGGGAGGGGGCAGTATTAAACATAGAACATACTTTTTAATTCTTTGTGTGTATGTATGCATGGTGTATGCATGTGCACTTGAGTTGAGCATGAACGTGGATGTTCATATGTGTGTGTCTTGTGCACATAAAGGACAGAAAATAACATTCGGTGTCCTATTCTTTCACTCATCAGTGTTGTTTCTTTGAGTTGGAATCTCTCACTAAACTTGAAGCTGTCTTTTTTTTAGTCAAACTGACTGACCAATGAACCCCAGTTAGTTTTTTGTCTCTGCTCCCTCAAGACTAAATTTACATGTATGCTTGGCCATACCTGGGTTTTTAGATGGCACAAAGGATCAAACTCAATTTCTTATGCTTGTGTAGCCAGTACTTTTACCTGTTGAGCCTTGTGTCCAGTCTCAATCTTGCAGGAATTGTGAGTGTAATTAATTCTACTATTATCACAGCAATATTACCCCATGGATTCCTTTTATAAGATAAACAACATTAGGCATGTAAGTTAGTCTTCTATTACTATGACAAAATATCTGAGAAAAAGCAGCTTAAAAGAAGAAAGGTTTTATTTTGTCTCAAGTCTCAAAGGGTTCAGTCCATCCTGCCTTGACTCTGTCACTCTGGACCTTTGGTGAGGCAGTAAGTCTGTTGTGGAGCACCTCACCTCATGTTGTCCTGCAAGCAAGGAAGGATGGACAGACATCACATCCCCAGTAACTCCTTCAAGAGCATGAACGACAAGGACGTAACATTCTTTCACTAGATCCCACATCTTAAAGTGTCCTCTAACTCCAGGAGTGCCTGCCAAAGGCTGGCAATCAAGCCTTGAGAAGATGGGCTTTTGCAAAACCCTTCAGGTCTTAATGTTATCACTCCAGATTTTAATAGCCAAATAAAATGAAAAATAAATAATTAATTAAAATGATGTTCTCAAAAGGACTATGAGGTCCATTTTAACCTTAGAATGGAGCAGTTATAACAACCCAAAAAAGTGTCAAGACTGTATAAAGCTAATAAACTTAATAAAAACCTGTAAACAGCCTGTGGAACGATGTGTGCTCCATTGCCCTGTTGAAACTGGACCTATCATTACACTATTAAAACTTTAGACAGCAAGGCTGAGGAAGAAATGAGGTGTGATGAGGAAAAGAAAGAGAGAGGGCATATAGTAGAATTAATCTTGATAAGTGCAAAAATATGATATTTTCCCCCAGTGGGAAAAAAGCAAATAATATAAATCAAACCATTTATCAAGCAACATACCCCAAAGCAACAATAAAAGGAATGTCTTATTGGAAATGCCAATGCCATGGGAATTGTGGCTGCCTTACAGGAAAAAGGAAATGAAGGGCTCACAATTCAGGCAGAAACAAGATATCTTTTGTAGTAAATGATTTTGTATCAAATGTCCTAAATTTATCTAGAAGTAGCAATGGCATTGACTATTGTCACTGCAGAGTAGAATTTCTGTAAAAGAAAAGAAAAAAAAATTAAAAGGACAAGTGTTCATCTGTTCTCAGGAAAGAGAACTTAATTCTAGCACAATGGATTCATTAATAAAATGTTACATTATTCAAGCACTTTTTAAAAAGATCACTTGATTTGTTTCATAAGTTAAAAACAGATTTTGATGTGCGTATGATTTTGTAAGAGGATTCTGTTTCAAACTTTAGAGTAATGCATAAAATATATAAAGGCAGAGAGTGTATCATGTCCATATAATGTAGAATATATCAAGATTTCGTACAAAGATATGCTGTACTTATTTGTTGATTAGTAGTGTGCAAAATGTTTTCTGAAGGAGACATTCAAACTCATGCCTATTCACCTTAGGCAGAGCTCAGAAGACAGACCAAAGCAACAATTGTGTCAAAATCCAATTTTGGTGAACCAATGAGTTTATTGGGGTTACTTATGGAGTGTGATAAGGGTTACTTACATAAGAATTGGTGACTTAAAGGAAGCTGTATCAGGGCAATGCTCCATCCCATCTTGGATAGTGACCTCATGGAAGCTAGCTCATAGAGTTCCTCCTCTAGTTAACCTCTACTTCCTTTATAATATAGCGTCTTCACAGGTCAGATACATCAGAGTATGATATAATTCCTGGAATTCTGGGTGATGGTTTTAACAAACACCCTCCACTCCTCCTACTAGGGAGGCTCAATAGCTCCATTACAATAAGCCATAGGAGCATCTATTACTGGATTGTTCTGTTCCAAATTTGCCATGGCAACTGATCCAAAGCATTTTTAAATCGAAGGTGGTATCATGTTATACCAGAAGGAAAATAATCAAAAGATATTGAACAAAAATTAAGAGCAACTTGTTAATAAATATGTTTATATAAATAGACATTAAAATGTAAATACGGTTTTCCACAGAATGAACTCACTTAAAAGTCATAAAGAGATTTCAGAATTGCCACTATACAGAGTCTTCACCAAACAAAGATTAATTTTGTGTATGTGTACGGGGGTTATTAAAGTCTTGTGAAAAATCCTTATGATAACTTCACCAACAAATACTTTTCTTCAAATGTAGGAAATGTGCACAATAGAGGCAACAGGTATCTTTTCCCTGTTAGTTTCTAAGCCAAATGGAAGGAAGGGTTAAGGAGGAGAAAAGATTTTCCATATGGATACAGATAGGAGATTATTTCAAAACTTTATTCTGTTTCTTAACCTCACTGCATTTTTTTTTTGCAGGAAAGAATCATATGTAGCCAAAGGATGTTATAAAAGTAAATATAACACACACACAGAGACACTCACACACCACTTATAGAGAAAGGGACAGATTTATTTCTGTCCCTCTTTTTGTCATAGCATTATATTAAAAATATAATTGTAACTACAAATTATTTCTTTGTGACTTTCAGATGCACATAATCTCTCTCTCTCTCTCTTTTTTTTTTCTAAAACCAAGTCAATCTTTTGCCAACTTTACAAACCAGGGCTCTCTCTCAGAGATTGCAATCCATCTGTGAAATGTGACCATTAAGGAAAACATTCCTATTTCTTGTTCCGTAGAAAGTTTAGGATTCTGAAACTAGTGGACTCCTTCCTCTACAACTACTTTCTGTCATGGACATATAAGGTTTGTTTTCCTTGTCTAAAACTAATTAACTAACACAAATAGTCATCCCAATTTGCAAATTAATTTATGGTGATCTATGTATAACACTGTTATTATCCAGACCTCTTGTCTGCATACTAGGTGTCATATGTCTTGGGAACATGCAAGTAATGGGTCCTGACTTCATGGCCATGCTTGAAGTGAGATATTTCAGCACATAGTGGCGTGCACCATACCCTTCCTAGTGCTTGTTCAATAATAAAATGTATGCTTTGTGGTCCAACTTTATGGAACAGTTTTTGAGGTGGAAATTTTGTTTTTAATTTATTTCCTTAGCAGTGAGCAATGTGTTACAGAGCACTTGACACACAGATGTTTGTTAATTAGCTATATAGGCAAAGCAAGCAATGAATACTTCAAAGAGCTATATTCCCCTAACCCTAAGTTCTATTTGCAGAATTCTTTAAAGGTACAAACTTTATATATCATAGTTTCTTAACAAATTCAATTTAACTTTGAGGATTAAAAATAAAATAGCAACAAATTTGAAATATTTTGTTTGGGTTCCTACACTTAGAACAACAACAAAAGGGTAACAGAAATTAAGCTTCACTGTGGATTGTCAAGCTAGACAATAAAAAAGAGAAAAATAAAGAGTGAGTAAATCAAGAAGCAATAGAGAACACCTAAGGATCCCAGATGCTGGAGTGTCTGATACTTACTTTATAAAAGAACAAAAAAATCCTATGGCACAAAAGGATAAATGGGTAACAAAAACATAGTCTAAATACAAAAAAGGTAAAAGCTTAAAGTGAAAAGGAGCTTTTCTAAGGTTGCCAAATAGAAATAAAAATGTGGACACGCACATGTAATTATATAGATCTATAAAGAATTATGTAATGTATGTGATAAATAATGACAAACACATAGATTTGTGTTTACATGTTTATCATAAATTTATCACTTCTCTTAAATTTTATATTATACAAATATACAGTATACATCAAAATAATCTCTAAATAGTAAATGATAATAATTTCATATATTGTAATGATACATAGTTTGTATTGACAGAAAGCATATTATATACAATCAAAATATTATTTTATGCAACATAACATTTCTGTTAATACATATTGAATAGAAAGTGTATAAAAATGCACTCATATAAACAGTAATGAGGCTACAAATATGACTTTACAAAGAATGAATTACTATAAATGAGGTTTAAAAAAAATAAAAATTGGGCTGGAGGAATGGCTTAGTGGTTAAGGCGCTTGCCTGCAAAGCCAAAGGACCCAGGTTCCATTCCCCAGGACCCACGCTAGCCAGATGCACAAGGTGGTGCACGCATCTGGAGTTTGTTTACAGTGGCTGGAGTCCCTGGTGCACCCATTCTCTCTCTCTGTCTCTCTCTTTCTCTGTCAAATAAATAAATAAATATTAAAAAATATATAACTTGAACTGGGGAGAAAATTCAGCAGCTAAAGGTGCTTGCTTGCAGTGCCTACTGGCCTGGTTTCAATTTCCAAATACACATAGAAAGCCAGAAGCACAAAGTGGTGCATATATCTGGAGTTCATTTGCATTGGCAAGTAATGCAGATGTTCACATTCTCTCTCTCAAATAAGTAAATATATTATGAAGATTGAGGTCCTAGAATGCCATATCCCCAAAAGAATCTAGGTTGTTTTATGAATGAAAATCTTGTCTTTTAAAAAAAAAATGTTTATTTTTGTTTATTTATTTGAGAGCGACAAACAGGGAAAGGGGCAGATAGAGAATAGATAGAGAATGGGCACACCAGAGCTTCCAGCCACTGCAAATGAACTCCAAACGCATGCACCACCTTGTTCATATGGCTTACGTGGGTCCTGGGGAATCGAGGCTTGAACCGGGGTCCTTAGGCTTCACAGTCAAGCGCTTAACCACTAAGCCATCTCTACAGCCCCCAAAATCTTGTCTTTGTAAATTCACTAATTCCTTATGATAGAAAAAGCACTGCAAGCATTTGCCATTTTCTGGTAAATTGAAAAAAATTTAGTGAGAGCATATCTTAAGATGTATTTAATAGTATGGTCCATCCACAAAGCAGAATTATGTCCAAGAACAATCACAAGCAAATAAATTATAAGGAAACACTTACTTCTAAACAACTCTTCTCTGAGAGCTTAGAGTGATTACCTAAAAAATCTAGCAAACTCATAAACTTTAATTTATATTATTAATAAACACATGAGACATACAAAATTCATTTTGCCTTGTTTGTAAAAGTATTTTACTTGTGGCTTTCCTCATTTATTTTATTATCATTATTATTAATGAGAAAAAACGAGAGAAAGAGAGAGAGAGAGAATTGGTAGATGAGGGCCTCAGCCACTGGAATGGAACGTCAGACACTTGCGCCCCCTAGTGTGCATGTGCAACCTTGCTCTTACATCACCTTGTGTGTTTGGCTTAAGTGGGGTCTGGAGAGTCAAACATGGGTCCTTAAACTTCACAGGCAAGTGCCTTAACCAGCAAGCCACCTCTCCAGCCTGGTTTTCCTCATTTAAATGCTACCTATTCAACTAAAGTCCAACCTGAAAAGTAAACATAAATTTGGTTGTCTTTTATAGAAAGTGTAAGTGAATGAGCAGACATTGTCGTTTTGAGTGGAATTGTCAGTGGTTTTGTCGATAAGTGATCCTATGATCCTGAAAGGAGGAAATCTGTCTTGTAAGAGAAGGGCAAAATGTGTGTAGTTTTGTACTTGATAAAGTCTAACCTGACATCCTTATCTGCCATCCTATTTTTAACTAAAACACTCAACAGCCAGCTTTACTGACATGAGGTCTAAGATGTTTTTCCTTCTGTGTACAAAAAAAGTATTTTATGTTCTGTGCCCATGTCCTTATGGTGTCCCTGTATCTCCTTTAAATGGCACTTATTTTAATAAATACTCAATGTACTTATAACATAAATGAGAAGTCTTCTGATAGGGAATATTGGGTATTTCAATAAATAACATGACCCTCTGAGAATTTTTGATTTTAGTGGAAACAAAATCTAAAAATTCAGGGGCTTGAGAGATGGCTTAGCAGTTACGCATTTGACTGTGAAGCCTAAGGACCCTGGTTCGAAGCTTGATTCCCTAGGACCCACATTAGCCAGATGCACAAGGGAGTGCACACGTCTGGAGTTTTTTTGCACTGGCTGTAGGCCCATTCTCTCTCTCTGTGTCTGCCTCTTTCTCTGTCTGTTGTTCTCAAATAAATAAAAATAAACAAAATGTTTTAAAAATTCAGACCACACTCTTATATTCCTATCAATATCATGAGATAACTTTTATTCATATATATATATATATATATATATATATATATATATAATGTATATATTATATTGTTCTAGTCATATGATGCATTCATACATCAGTGTCCATTACTGTAGAGTGCTTTAAAATGTCTTTTATGGAATTCTTTGTTTTCACTTTAAAATATGAATTTAAAAGCTCATTAAGACATACAATTATTCTCTCCTTCTACCACACATATGTGATTACATACATGCACACGCACGCACACACACACACACACACACACACACACACACATATATATATATATATATGAATAATCGTAGGCAAAAAATTACAAATCTTAATTCCAGATGATAATTTTATTATTTTCTATATCTTTTTGTCTTATACACTCAAAGGGAAGCTAGTATAGATTTTGCCTTTTCAGTTAAATTAAGGATTATTGAAGCTGCATTTCAAATGTAATTACATTTTAAAAACACTCTAAAATCTCCCATTCATGTAACTGTGGGTAAGAAAGTAGACAAAGTTCAAAGAACCTCCTGCTTGTTTTTCAGTAGACCTTAATACCCAAGCAATGGCTTAGAGTTGGCTTGGGGCATCTAGTCAAATCTGTGAAAATTCAATGAAAAATTTTTTATTGCTATTGTTTTCACATTACAAAATGACTTAGACATAGTTTTGTTTATATTAGGTCACTAAATAACTATTCTGTGCTCTTTAAATTTATATATGTTTGAATGATGATGCCATAAATCAATCTATATCTGGAAATAGTCATGATAAGGCAATCTTCCTAGCTTAAAATTGTTCAAATATGTTAACAGTAATTTTTAAATTTTCAGTGGTTTTATCATCTAACCAAAGTATGATACTTTTCTAGACTTTGCATTTTCTTTGCTTTTCCCTTTTTTTTTTTCAGAAGTCACAATGAGATAGATAATTCATGAGTTGAAGAAAGAAAAATTGTCAGTTTTACATTCCTTTTAAGTTTGTATGAGTTAAGTTCTCAAATAACTCAAAGAAATCCCAATGTACTAGGAATTAACCTCAAAGTTATCCTTTTAAGTCTGTATGAATTAAAAGCTGAAAGGAATCAAGGCGTTCTTAGTCCAGAACTGGCATTGTTTGCAGTCATTGAAGATGAAGGAAAGAACATTGCTTTCAGGATATTACCAGATACCACTAGGAAGTTCTGGGATATAGTTCTTACAAAGAAAGAGAATATTGTCATCATAGTTTATTTATAATTTTTCTTAGTTTATGATCTATTATAAAATGTATAATCTCCATCAATGGTATATTCATACCACATAATTGACCATGGTAGTTGATTAGTCTAAATATCTCTAAATAGTGTTGAGAAATTATATAATAAATTTGAATTGGAATAAATTATTAATTTTTATGCAATTAAGGTATTAATTACATATTATTGAGGTGATTTATGTTGATTGAAAATAAATATGATAGTAACTTTCTTTATTATAATTCCATTGAGAGTTTAGCAAATAATTAAATGACATCAAAAAAGTTTTTGGGGATGATGCTTTCCTGCAAAACCTAATGACGTGGGTTTGCTGCACCAGAATAAAAAAATGTTGGGCTGGAGAAATGGCTCAACAGTTAAGGGGCTAGCCTGAGAAGCCTAACAACCCGAGTTCAATTCCTGAGGACCCATGTAATGCCAGTTGCACCAAGTGGCACATGTGTCTGGAGTACACCTGGAAGCCCTATCATGCCCTTTCTCTCTTCTTTTAAATAAATACATTAAAAATTAAAAAAAAAAGTTCTTTGATATTTTTCATTTTTAATGCTTATAACTATAATAATAATTTATTATTATTATTATTTATTATTATTATTATTGCAAATGAGATGTTTCATATGGATACACCATGTGTTGGTACCCCCTTTTCCCTTGCCCCTTTCCCCATTCTGTTGGGGATGCTCCTCAGTGAGGTTGCAGGTATTCCGCATGGGATTGTAGTTTATGCATTATGGGAGTCAGTTATTTTTGGGAGAAGGGGATGCCTATATAATGAAAGCATTAAAAAACTCAAGAAAGAAATCAGGGAGAACTTGAGAATTTCTTTGACATAATTCTTAGATGTTCTTGAGAATACCCTTAAGGCATATTACTAAAAATAAAATGGTAAATATTTATTTGACTTTTCAAAGTTAACTTGATTTTGGTTTGGCAGAATTTTTAATATTCAGAGATCCTATTGAGGATAAGATGTAAAACAAAACTGCTGGATATATGACAAGATAAAGATTGATAAAAACTTATTGGAGACAATAACTAAAACATACACCGAAGAAAGGAAAATAAACGAAGGGAAAATTTGAAAAATTTATTCAGAGAAATAAATAGCACAAACGGATTAAAATTGTTATAGACAGAAAAATTGGGTTTCTATACTGCAGTCACAATAGCAGCTAAGACATGCACCACCCATAGCCACATCAATCCACACACCACAGAGCAAAGACACCTCTCTAGAGCCACATCAACACACACACCATAGTGAGAAGACACAAGGAATAATCAAAAGATTGTCACCTGATAATCACAGTGAAAAAATATCATAACACTTTCTGAGGCCAAAAAATAATGTGGTTCTAAAGATCACTTTTAGAAATATAGCTAGCTAGCTATTTTTTCCCAGATCTAAGGAAACAGCAGGATTTATATTCTTAGAGTCTGAAACTTGAGTACATCAAAAGAGAACGTTCAGATTCCTCCTTTTACAACCTCACTCTCAAGTTGGCTTGCAATAATTTTCATTTTTCTCATAAAGTTGCTCTGCTTGGCCTTTAAAAATGTTATGAAGAGAATACAATAAATAATTTCATATCATATTTTATAATGAGGCTACAATATGCCAAATAGGATTGCTGATTATGCAATGCCAAAGACAGTGAATCTATCAGTTGGGCACTGGACATTCATGACCTACCCTCTCCCCTTGGCCCCTCCTTGTTGAGGTATATGGGAAACTATTGTGGAGTTAGCCCACAGTTATGGGTAAGATAAATGTCGCTGCATATCATGATCCAACATGTGGCTCTGACATTCTTTCTGCCCCCTCTTCCGCAAAATTTCCCTGAGCCATTTTGGGTTCAATTTCATTTTTGGTCTGCTTCAGTGATGAGGTTTTGGGGGCCTCTGAGGCCCTGGCTCTCTGATTTGGTAGGAGTTGATTTTTCTCTGTGTTGATGTCCTTCACCCTTGTGCTGGTATCCAATTCATCAGGAAAACAGCACCCTTGCTTGTTTTGCTAACTTTTCTTAGTTTCAGCCGGGGCCCTTTTGAGGAATGATGGGGTGATTCTCTCCTTAGGATCTACATCTATCTGAAAAACAGAAGCAGATTCTCCAATGGAGAGTAAGTTAGCACCAAGACAGAAGAGATAACCCTGACTTTTTTATAGAGAATTTAATAGGTGTAGGCCCTCTTGTAGCCCATGATTGATGGTAGCTTGATATTGGACAGTGGGCTTATGTTTGGATATGGTTGTGACTTTTTTCCCAGCTCCAGCTTTGGGTCCCATACTACTGAAGAGATCAGTTAGCCAAATCCAGAACAGTTGGTTCCCCACCATGGCTGTGTGCCACTATTGCACTTGTGTGGGTATCACAACAAGTTATTTGCTGCTAAGTAGGTTAGACCATGAGTTGTTTGGACAGATATTGGTCATTTTCCCCCAGCTGCCCATGTAGCACCTTCTGGCACGAGACAGGCTGACTGTCTGGGGACTGACTCTCATCCAACTTCCAGCCATGCCATTCTATTTTGCATGTCAACCACATAAGGTGTCTTCAGCAGTAGGGTCTTACTACTAACCTTTGGTGGGTCATGAAGTACTCAGACAGAAATCTGTCTGTCTTTTAAGAAACCTTGTATGTCACTGTGATCAAAAGCTCATTGTGGAAGATAGCCCCACGCTGGTACTGGGAGTTACAGGTCAGTGCCCACTAAGAAAATGAGGAAAATGATAACTAATATACAAGAGTTAGAGAGGGAAGAGAGAGAGAGAGAGAGAGAGAGAGAGAGAGAGAGACAGAGGGAGAGGGAGAGGAAGAGGGAGGGAGAGGGAGGGAGGGAAGATGGAGAAGATTAAAGTTAGTTGTGATCCTACCCTCTCCAGTGTCTTGTGGTTCAAGTGTTCACTGTAAGGGCCTGGTGAAGGTTCAGCCATTTGGTCTGCCTTTTAGGAAGTAGAATTTTATGGTACCATTGCCATTTGGGTCTAGATTTGGGTTTCCCACCCCTTCGATGCCCTCCTCTCTCTCTCAATCTATCCTAGTGTCTAGTGCACAAGATGCTAGCTGGGTATGTAAGGAATCTTGGGTAGATTCAGGTTAGGTGCTGTAGATGAGTGAGACTATGTGGCGATTTTTTTTCTGTGATTGAGTAAGTTCACTGAGAATGATCTGTTCCAGGTTCAACCATTTGTCCTCAAATTTCATTGTCTCATTTTTTCTTACTGCTGTATAGAATTCCATTCTGTACATATACCACATCTTAGTTATCCATTCTTCTAGTGATAGACATCTGGGTTGATTCCAGCTCTTAGCTATTATGAATTGAGCTGCTACAAACAAGGTTGAGCAAATCTCTCTGTCCTGTAGTTTGAAGGTTTTAGGGTAGATGCCCAGTAAGGGAATAACTGGGTCTGTTGGTATCTCTATAGTCAGCTTTTTTCAGGAGTCTCCATATTGCTTTCCAAAGTGGTTGTACCATCCTACATTCCCACCAACAGTGGATGAGTGTTCCTACTTCTCCACATCCTCCCCAGCATTTATTTTCGTTTGATTTTTTGATGTTTGCTGTCCTTATTGGGGTAAGGAGGAGTCTCATAGTTGTTTTAATTTGCATTTTTCTGATGATTAGGGATGATGAACATTTTCTTAAGTGTGTGTTTGCCATTTGTATTTCTTCCTCTGTGAACTGCCTGTTCAGCTCTTTCCCCCATTTTGTGAGTGGGGTGTTTGACTTCTTACTGTATAGATTTTTGACTTCTTTGTAGATTCTAGAGATTAGTCCTCTATCAGTTGGATAACCCTCAAATATTTTCTCCCATTCTGTGGGTAATCTATTGGCTTTGCCCATTGTATGCTTGTCTGTAAAGAAACTCTTCAGCTTCATGTGATCCCATTGGTTGAGTGACTGTTTAAGATCGTGAGCTACTGGAATTTTGTTCAGGAAGTCTTTTTTCTATTCCTGTATTTAGGAAAGTACTTTCTAAATTTTCTTCCAGTAGTATTCGAGTTTCTGGTCTTATATTGAGGTCTTTGATCCATTTGGACTTGAGTGTAGCGCATGGTGAAATGTGTGGATCAAGTTTCAGTTTCTTGCATATGGTTATCCAGTTTGTCCAGCACCATTTATTGAAGATGCTGTATATTTTCCAGCCTATATTATTTGGGCCTTTGTCTAGTATCAAGTAGCTATAGTTGCTTGACCCAAAGTCTGGGTCCTCAAGTGTATTCCATTGGTGACAGTATACAACCATGTATTGTTCCTGATCTTAATGGGAATTCCTCTAATCTCTCTCCATTAAGTATTATTTGGGCCTTCAGAGCTTTGAATATTGCCTTTATTATGTTAAGATATGAACCGCCCATGCCAATTCTCTCCAATGTTTTGATCATGAAGTGATGTTGCATCTTGCAAAGGCCTTTTCTGCATCTATCGAAATGATCATGTGGTTTTTATGTTTAACCTTGTTTATGTGGTGTATTACATTGACAGATTTCTGTATGTTGAACCACCCCTATGTTCCTGGGATGAATGCCACTTCATGAAGGTGGAAAATGCTTTTGATGTGTTGTTGGATTCAGTTTGCGAGGATTTTGTTCAGGATCTTTGCATCTAAGTTGATCAGGGAAATAGGCGCCAGTTTTCTTTTCTTGAGGCATCTCTCCCTGGTTTTGGAATTAGGGTGATACTAGCTTCATAAAAGGAGTTGGGTATCTTTCCCTGTTCTCCCATTATGTGGCATGGTTTGAGGAAGATTGGTTTGAGTTCTTCCATGAAGGTTTGGTAGAATTCAGCTAAGAAGCAATCTGGCCCTGGACTCTTCTTTTTGGGGAGGTTTCTTTTATTACTTTTTCAATCTCAATAAGTGTCATAGGTTCATTGAGGAGATTAATCTGCTATGGGTTTAGCTTAGATAGATGGTATGAATCCATGAATTTATCCATCCCCTCCACATTATCCCATTTTGTGGAGTAGAGGTTTTGGAAATAAGTCCTGATGATTCTCCCAATTTCACTTATGTCTGTTGTGATCTCTCCTTTTTCATTTTGAATTTTGTTAATTTGAAGATTCTCCTTTTTTTACTTGATCAAATTGGCCAGCGGTTTGTCAATCTTGTTTATTTTTTCAAAGAATCAGCTCCTTGTTTTGTTTATTGTCTTAACTGTTTCCTTGGTTTCCAATTCATTAATATCTGCTCTGATTTTAATTACTTCTTTCCTTCTGGAGCTGCTTAGGTTGTATTTCTCTTGTTTTTCCAGTGCCTTTAGGTGGATGGTTTGGTTACTGATTTGGTATATTTCTGTCTTTTTTATGAAGGCATTGAGTGCTTTTATTTTTCCCCTGAGAACCACCTTCATTGTGTCCCATAAGTTTTGGTACAATGTGTTCCCATTGTCATTCAATTCCAGAAATTTTTCAATTTCATTTCTTATTTCATCCACTATCCATTTATTGTTTAAAAATGTGCTGTTCTGTTTTCACGTGCCATTGGGATTCTTGGTGGGTCTTTTGTTGTTGATTTCTAGCAATATAGCATTGTGATCTGATAACATGCAGGGAATTATGTCAGTCTTCCTAAATATGTGGAGGCAGTCTTTGTGACCCTGTATATGGTCTATTTTAGAGAATGTTCCATGGGCTGCTGAGAAGAATATGTAGTCTGTGGATTTGGGAAGGAAATTTCTGTAGATGTCCCTTAGGTCTAAGTGATCTATCGTTTTGTTGAGCTCTCTTATTTCCCTGTTGAGTTTCTGTTTGGATGATCTGTCTATTACTGATAATGGTGTATTGAAGTTCCCAGCTATGATGGTCTTGGTGGTTATTTCTGTTTTATTGTCAAGTAGGTTTTGTTTTATGAACTGTGGTGCCCCTGTGTTTGGTGCATACAGATTTATGATTGTAATATCCTCTTGATGGATCATTCCCTTGATAAGAAGGAAGTAGCCTTCTTTGTCTTTTTTGATTATTTTTGGTTTGAAGTCTAATTTATCCGATTAATATAGCTATGCCTGCTTGTTCCTTATTCCCATTTGCTTGGAATATTGTTTTCCACCCTTTCACCCTGAAGAGGTGTCTGTCTTTAGTGGTGAGGTGGGTTTCTTGAAGGCAACAGATTGAGGGGTCTGATTTTTTGATCCATCCTGTTAGCTTGTGTCTCTTGATGGGTGAATTAAGGCCATTAATATTTAGGGTACTGACTGTGAGATTTGATTTGATCCCT
This sequence comes from Dipus sagitta, assembly GCA_036346955.1. Classification (NCBI taxonomy): domain Eukaryota; kingdom Metazoa; phylum Chordata; class Mammalia; order Rodentia; family Dipodidae; genus Dipus; species Dipus sagitta. Next base: position 75,236,639 of record CM070781.1, read on the forward strand.
GCCATATTGCAATGGTAGATGTGGGTTGGTGATTTCATGGACTTGAAGTTTTTAGTGCCTACTCTGAGTTTGGTTATTGTGATCTGCTTCTTGTAGGTATTTGAGTTTGATTATTTTTTTCTTCTCTGTATAGAATTTCCTGAAAAACTCTCTGTAGGTTTGGTTTTGTGTTCATATAATTGTAAAGCTGAATTTTGTCATGGATAGTTTTTCTTTCACCATGTATTATGAGGTATACCTTTGCTGAGTAGAGTAGTTTGGGTTGGAAGCCATAGGTTCATAGAGTTTGCAGTGTTTCATTCCAGGCCCTTCTAGCTTTCACAGTTTCCATTGAGAAGTCTGGAGTAATTCTGATGGGGTTACCTTTAAAAGTGGTGTGCTGTTTTTCCCTTGCTGCTTTTCAGATTTTCTCTTTGGTGGCAATGTTTAGAGTCTTTTTTTGTTTTAATTTTTTTGTCTGTTTATTTATTTATTTGAGAGCAACAGAGACAAGGAGGGAGAAAGAGAGAGAGAGAGAGAGAGAGAGAGAGAGAATGGGCACACCAGAGCTTCTAGCCTCTGTAAACAAACTGCAGATGCGTGTGCCCCCTTGTGCATCTTGCTAACGTGGGTCCTGGGGAATTAAGCCTCAAACCAATGTCCTTAGTTTTCACAGGCAAGTGCTTAACCACTAAGCCATCTCTCCAGCCCAATGCTTAGAGTCTTAATGGCAATATGTCTTGGGCAGTTTCTCCTTTGGTCCAGTCTGTTTGGATTTCTGGTAGCTTCTTTTATCTTGATGGACCTTTCTTTTAAGAGACTGGGGAAGTTTTCTTCAATTATTTTGTTAAATAAGTTCTCCATGCCTTTGTTCTGAATTTCTTTTCCTTCTGGTATTCCAATGATCCTCATTTTAGGACGTTTAAGTGTATTCCCCAATTCCCTCATGTTCTGTTCTCAGAAACTTTTGAACTTTCTGAAATTTTTGGACTCTCGAACTGTTTCTTCCATCCTGTCTTCCAGATCAGAGTTTCTATCCTCCACATGGCTGACTCTATTCTTGAGAGCTTCTAGAGAGTTTTGGACTTGTTCAATTAAGTTTGAATTTTCTACTACTTTTCTATGTATTTTTCATCCCTCTGTCAAGGTCCCTTTTCACATCATTTCTCGATTTTCTTGATGAGCTTGAAATTCATCCTTGCATTTTTTTTATGTCTTCATTTAGCATGGCCAGCTAATTTTTGAGGTCTTCTTTTTTTTCACTCTCCCTCAAATCTCTTAACTCTGTTTGAACTCCTTCCAATTTCTTATCTATTAGTTCTAGTTCAGTGATGGAAGCATCCACACGATTATCAAACATTTGTTGCTTTCCTGCAAGTCCTACCAGTAGGTTGGTCAGGGTTGCATTGCTCATAGCTTCAATTTGATGTTCTGATCCTGATGACTCTTCTATGTTTTGGGTAGATGTATTCATTGTAGGACTGGGTGATCTAACTGGATTTTCTTGCATTTGATTTTTCATGTTATTTCTTTTGTTCTGTGGACTGCCCATGACAGTGTATAGGCATGTAGCTGGGTGGATCAGCCTGGGCTCAAGCACAGTGGGAATCTGAGGCAGCCTAGGGCAGTTGCCAAGCAGCCTGGGCTTTAGCTCTCAATTGCCAAAGCCACCTATCTACTGCCTGGCAGGGGCACCAAAGTTGCCTGAATTCTCATGTGGTAATGCACCAAAGCTGCCTGCATTCGAGCTAGGAGGGACACTGAGGCACCAAGCACTGAAGCAGCCCAAACTCTGTCTGGGAACACTGGAACCTGGAAGCAGTCTGCACTCCCCTGCCACAGGACAAAGGTGGACGGATGGCACGGCATACAGGTAGGGGATGGCACCTGAGCTGGCACAAGCGAGAGACACCATCTGAGCTTGTGTGGTAGTTGCTGTGGGACTGGGCTTACTGAATGTGCCGTGGCAGGAGCACTAAGTGATTGAGTGGGCAGAGTAGTCTAAGCTTCCACAATCAGGGATCGATCTGCACACAGCTGCACTGTGGGTTCAGGGTGAGGCGTGGGCTACCCATTCCTGAGGGAATCAGGGATTCCCTGTTATTGCCAGGAATCGCTGAACACGCAGTGGCTGGAGCAGTAAGTGGGTGAATGTGCGGAGCAGTCTAAGCTTCTGATCATAGGGATCGATCAGCTACGACTGTGCCATGGACACCGTGGCTATTTGGGGGGAGGGGTGGGCTACCTGCCCACAAGGGGATCCACACTTCCCTGTCCCTCCCACCCCCGCCCCGTGCCCTGCCACTGACAATCTATTGGAGATTTCTGTACACTAAAAGACCCAGTGAACCCTTAATGTCTTGCCTTTCTTTTCCCGAGATTTGCAGCACAGCTAGGCAGTCACCATCTTGGCCAGAAGTATAGATCCATGTTTCTTTATCACCATGTTTTGGGATGCATAGACCCTGAGCAAGGAAAATATATATGTAAAATCTTTAGCTGGGAAACATTAGTTTAAGGAAAATTTTCTGACAGTCCAAATCTATTTGTAAGTATTTGAAAGAGCATTAAAATACTGCCTCTTGGGGCTGGAGAGATGGCTTAGCAGTTAATCGTTTGCCTGTGTAGCCTAAGGATTGCAGTTGGAGGCTCAATTCCCCGGGACCCACGTTAGCCAGATGCACAAGGGGGCACACCCATCTGGAGCTCATTTGAAATGGCTGGAGGACCTGGTGCGCCCATTCTCTCTCTCTCTCTCTCTCTCTCTCTCTCTCTCTCTCTCTCTGCGTCTTTCACTCTGTCTGTTGCTCTCAAATAAATAAACAAACTTAAAAAAATACTGCCTCTTGTTCAAGATTTAGCTTAACAGTTTGCTTTGGTTGTAAGTTCCAAAGATGAGAATCATATTAGAGATATCCTCTTGATCTTGGCAAAGTTTCCTTATTAATACTTATTTAGGTGATTTCTAAAATGTCTTTTACAAGCTGGCTATGTTAGATTTTTTTTTTTTTTTTTTTTTTTTTTTTTTTTTTTTTACTATATCAAGTACCTAATTACAATAAACTCATACAAAGAAAAGGTTTACCTGGGTTCAATGGTTCTGAGATTCTTGTCCAGGGCTCCACTCTTTAGAACTCTGAAAAAGTTCTCACCAGTAGAATGGACGAAGAAGGAGAGAACACAATATCTAAACCAGAAGACCAGGTGGGAGACATAATACAGTTCAACAAAGAGAAAGACAAGCTAATAGCAATGTATGAATGGGAATTTCAAGATATCCAGGACACTATGAAAAGATCAAACATAAGAATTCAGGGTATAACAGAAGGAGAAGAATTTCAATCCAGAGGCTTAGTAGGTGTTTTCAACAAAATCATAGAAGAAAAATTTCCCCAAATTGGGAAAGAAATGGCAATGCAGATACAAGAAGATTTTAGAACACCAAACAGACAAAACCTGGAAATACTCTCCCCTCCTCATATTATAATTAAACTCCTAAACATGCAAACCAAAGAAAATATATTGAAAGCAGTTAGAGGAAAAAGCAAATCACCTACAAAGGCAAGCCCATCTTAATAACTGAACATTACTCAACACAAACTTTAATAGCCAGAAGGGCTTGGAGTGATGTATTCTAATTTCTGAAAGATAACAACTGTCAACCAAGATTACTTTATCCTGAAAAGCTATCTATCCAAATTGTTGGAGAAATAAGGACATTCCACAACAAAAAATGGCTAAAGAAATTTATGACAAATAAACCAGCTCTACAAAAAATACTTGAAGGAATTGTTCATGCTGAAGAGAAGCCAAAACACACACATGAGAAAATAGGAAAAAAAAAATAAACCACACTCAAATAACAGATAAAACAAACTAGTAAACGGAAAACAGGAAACAGTACTAAATACGATGAATGTTGAGAATAAATGCATACCTTTCAATAATAACTCTTAATATCAATGGCCTCAATGCAACAACGAAAATACAAAGGCTTGCAGACTGAATGAAAAGGCAGGATCCTGCCATTTGTTGCCTCCAGGAAACTCATCTTACAATAAAAGATAGACACTGCCTTAGGGTCAAAGAATAGAAAATGGTATTTCAAACAAATGAACAAGCATTGGTTGCTATCATAATATCTGGCAGGATATACGTCAAACCAACATAGGTGAAGAAAGACAAAGAAGGTTATTTTATACTGATTAAATGAGTACTCCAACAGGAGGACATTAAAATCCTAAACATATATACACCTAACATGGGAACTCCCAGTTTCATCAAAAAAAAAAAAAAAAAAAAAAAAAAACACTATTAGACTTAAAGTCACAGATAACATCAAACACAATTGTAATGGGTGACTTCAATACCCCACTCTCATCAATTGACAGGTCACCCCAGCAAAAAATAAACAGAGAGACATATGAATTAAATGATACCATGAAACAAATTGACTTAACAGATGTCTACAGAATATTCCATCCAAATGCTGCAGAATATACATCCTTCTCAGCAGCATTTGGGAGCTCAGGGAGCATTCTCTAAAATAGACCTCATATTAGGACACAAAGCAAATATCAACAAATACAGGAAAATTGAAATAATCCCTTGTATTCTATCTGCCCACAATGGGATTAAACTGCAAATTAGCAACAAGAGAAGCTATAGAGTTTACCGAAATTCATGGAAACAAAAGAATATTGAATGATCAATGGGTCATTGAAGAAATCAAAAAGGAAATCAATAAATCCATGGAATCAAATGACGATGGTAATACAACATACCAAAACCTGTGGGGCACAATGAAGGCAGTCCTAAGAGGGAAATTTATAGCTCTAAGTGCCTATATTAAAAAATTAGAAAGTTCACAAATAATCAATTTAATGCTTTACCTTAAGGCCTTGGAAAAAAGAAGAACAAGGCAAACCAAAAATCAGTACAAGAGAAGAAATAACAAAAATTATGGCAGAAATTAATGAAATATAAACCAAATATCAATCCAAAGAATCAATGAAGCAAAGAGTTGGTTCTTTGAGAGGATAAACAAGATTGATAAACCCTTAGCAACTTTGAGCAAAAGAGAAGAAACACAAATTAATAAAATTAGAGATGAAAAAAGGCATGATTACAACAGATACCAAAGAAATTCAGACAATTATAAGGACATACTTTAAGAATACATATGCCTCTAAGTTTGAGAATCTGAATGAAATGGATCCTTGATTCATCTGACCTACCAAAATTAAATCAAGATGAGATAAATGATTTAAATAGACCTATAACAAGTACAGAGATCCAAGCAGTTATGAAAAGTCTCCCAACTAAAAAAAACCCAGGCCCAGATGGATTCACTGGTGAATTTTACCAGACCTTCATGGAAGAAGTAACACCACTGCTTCTCAAACTTCTCCATAAGAGAGAAAAAGAAGGAATTCTACCGAACTGCTTCTATGAAGCCAGCGTCACCCTCATACCAAAACCAGACAAACAGAACAAAAAAAGAAAATTATAGACCAATCTCCCTCAAGAACATAGATGCAAAAATTCTGAACAAAATATTTGCAAAGAACATACAAGAATATATCAAGAAGATTATTCACCCTGACCACATTGGCTTTATCCCAGGGATGCAGGGACGGTTCAAAGTATGCAAATCAATAAATGTAATATATCATATAAATGGTCTGAAACATAAAAATCACATGATCATCTCAATATATGCACAAAAGGCATTTGACACAATCCAACATTCTTTCTTGGTAAAAGTAGTGCAGAAACTGGGAATAGATGGAACATATCTCAACGTAATAAAAGCTATTTATGACAAACCTACAGCCAACATAATACTAAATGGTGAAAAGCTTGAAGCTTTTCCACTAAATTCAGGAAGAAAACAAGGGTGTCCACTGTCCCCACTTTTATTTAATATAGTATTGGAATTCTTGGCTATAGCAATAAGGCAAAATACACTCATAAAAGGGATACAAATTGGAAAGGAAGAGATCAAATTATCACTATTTGCAGATTATAGGATTCTATACATAGAAGACCCTGAAAACTCTACCAGCAAACGGTTAGAGTTGATAAACACTTTTAACAACATAGCAGGATACAAAATAAATACACAGAAATCAGCAGCTTTCCTATATACTAACAACCAAAATGCAGAGGATGAAATCAGGGAATCTCTCCCAGTCACACTTGCCTGAAAAAAATAAATAAAGTACCCTGTAATAAACTTAACCAAAGAAATGAAGGATCTCTAAAATGAGAACTTCATAATACTCAAGCAAGAAATTGCAGAAGACACAGGAAATGGAAAGACATCTTATGTTCTTGGATTGGTAGAATCAATATTATGAAAATGTCAATCTTACCAAAGTAATCTACACATTTAATGCAATCCCAATTAAAATTCCAACAGCATTCTTCACATAATTAGTTAAAACTATCCTAAAATTTATTTGGAAGCATGAAAAACCCTCAAGAAGAGGGGGTGGAAAGAATGTCAGAGCCACATGTTGGGTCATGATATGCCAAAATGGTTTTGAGCAACAAAAATAAGTTTGGTTGTAACACCATATCCAATTTTAAGCTATATTACAAAGCCATAGTAACAAAACCAGCATGGTATTGGCAGAAAGATAGACAAGTAGATCAATGGAACAGAATAGAGGATCCAGATATTAACCCCGGAGGCTATAGACATCTGATTTTTGACAAAAATGCCAAAAATATTCATTGGAGAAAAAACAGCTTCTTCAACAAGTGGTGCTGGGAAAACTGGATATCTGTATGTAGAAAGATGAAAATAGATCCTTGTCTTTCTCCATGAATGACCATCAAATCCAAGTGGATCAGGGAGCTTAATATCAAAAGTGAAAATCTGAAACTACTAGAGGAAAAGTTAGAGGAAACCCTTCAACATATTGGCATAGGTAATACCTTTCTGAATATAACACCATTGCTCAGAAAATAAAACCAATAATCAACTACTGGGATCTCATAAAATTACAAAGCTTTCATACAACAAAGGACACTGTGAATAGAGCAAAGAGACAAGCTACAGAATGGGAGAAAATCTTTGCCAGCTACACACCTGTCAGAAGCTTAATATCCAGAATATATAAATAACTCAAAAAACATTACAGTAAGAAATCAAACAACCTAATCAAAAAATGGGCTATGAAACTAAATAGAGAGTTCTCATTGGAAGATGTCATATAAACATCTAAAAAAGCATTCAACATCCTTAGCTATCAGGGAAATGCAAATTAAAACTATCTTGAGATTCCATCTCTCTCCTGTCAGAATGGCTACCATCAAGAAAACAAATGACAATAAATGTTGGAGCGGATGCAGTCAAAAGGGAACCCTTCTACACAGTGGGTAGGAATGTAATCTGGTACAGCCGTTGTGGAAATCAGTGTGGAGGTTCTTGAGACAGCTAAAAATATATTTGCCATATGATCCAGCTATAGCACTCCTAGGCATACATCCTAATGACTCTTTTCACTACATTAAAAATACTTGCACAACTATGTTTATTGCTGCTCTATTCACAATAGCTAGGAAATGGAACCAGCCTAGATGTCCATCCACTGATGAATAGATAATAAAGATGTGGGACATCTACACAATGGAGTTGTTTTCAGTAGTAAAGAAAAGTGAAATTATAAAATTTTCAGGGAAATGGGGGGATCTGGAAAGGATTATACTAAGTGAGGTAACCCTGGGCCAGAAAGCCAAATGTCACATGTTCTCTCTCATCTGAGGATCCTAGCTACAAATGTATAGACTTTTTTGTGGTCTGGAACCAAAAATCAGTAGCAGAGGCCCATAAGCTAGAAAAATACTATAAGGGAGGGAGGAGAGGGAACGACTTAAAGGGATGGTATTGTATATGTGTAAGTAGACGAACATATTACAGGGAAGGGAAAGGCCAGTGGAAGAAAATGTATAAAATTAAGGCAGGGGGGTAGGGTCAATCCAAATTCCAGTTATTCTTTATAGCACATATGGAAATCTGCTTTCTTGAATAATGGCACATCCAGAAGCCATAGATTGCTACTAGAAAATTTTCAGTGCCAGTGATGGGATACCTTCCAGTGAGTTGTTGGCCAGGGAGGTCCCTGTTGTCTCCAAAACATTATAGGCTATTGCCAAGGCCCTTGGTTTCTCATGAGAAAGAGATGGGGAGACCCTATTGCTAAAGACTTCACATGCCTGAGCAGCAAAGTCACTGACAAATCAAGCTGGTGCTGAGCAGAAAACCTTCTCCCTGTATCTCAGCCAACAGAAAGATGGAAAAAGCTGCACTGTATGCAGCCTTATGGGACACAGAAATCATCACTGGTGAAAACAGTAGACACTGGAAGCCTCAAGTTTGACCACGCAGGCCAAATGACTGAACAAGTACAATAGTGGCATGCCTGTTCTGGGGGAAACCAACTGCTCTTTAATTGGACTGCAGGCCTGCTTTATGGGTGGGAATACATACCTGGTACTGAAAACCTAATCAAAAGCCTATGAAAAGGGAGGTAATGAGTCTTAGGGGTATAAAGCCTGGTCTTGTCTGGATAAATGCATATATTACTCTTACCAAATTGCCCTGAAAGCAGGACACTTAATGTTCATTCTCATATATTAATGCTACTCTCACTCCTGGTTAGAGAGGCTTCTCTTTTCAGATGGTGATGGCCACTGGGATGCCCCAAAAGGCAACATAGCGCTGAGAAGAAGGGATGGAGCAGTGTCTAGCACTGAAACATCTCGTACCCACAAAGGTTCAGGGTTGATTGCGGAAGAGATGACATAAAGAATGTAAGAGCCAGTCCGGCCAAGATGGCGACCGCCTAGCTGCGCTGCAAATCCCGGGGAAAGAAAGGCAAGATATTAAGGGTATATAGTGGCTTTTAGGGGAGAGAAATCTGGGAGGGCACAGAGGTGGGGGAACAGGGAATTGCTGGTCCCCTTTCGGGCGGGTAGGCACCCCTCGCCCCAAATAACCGCCGTGTTCAAAGCTCCACCCCTGCCGCTGCTGCGGCTCCGGAGCCCGCACGGCTGCCACTGCGCGCCGATCGTTCCCTCCGCGCGGAAGCTTAGACTGCTCCGCACCCTCGTCCACTCGCCCACCTACTGAGTGTGCCCAGTCCCACAAGCTCAGACTGTATCTCTCGCTTGCGTCAGCTCAGGTGCCACCCCCTACCTGCCTGCCGCACCGGCGGGCCGCCATTGTCCCGTGGCGGGGAGCGCAGACTGCTTCCGGTTCCCAGCGTCCCCAGCCAAAGTCTGGGCGGCTTCAGTGCTTGGTGCCTCAGTGCCACTCCTAGCTCCAACGCAGGCAGCCTTGGCACATTACCGCTTGAGACCTCAAACAATTTTGGCGCCCCTGCCAGGTAGTAGATAGGCGGCTTTGGCAAGTGAGATTATTCCCTGCGTGCGGAAGCTTAGACTGCTCCGCACTCTCGTACACTCGCCCTCTGTCTCCCGCGCGGCTGTCCACAATTGTCCTGTGGCGGGGGAGCGCAGACTGCTTCCGGTCCCAGCGTTCCCAGCCAAAGTCTGGGCGGCTTCAGTGCTTGGTGCCTCAGTGCCACTCCTAGCTCGAACACAGGCAGCTGTGGCACAATACCGCTTGAGAACTCAACCAACCTTGGCGCCCCTGCCAGGTAGTAGATAGGCGGCTTTGGCAAGTGAGATTATTCCCTGCGTGCGGAAGCTTAGACTGCTCCGCACTCTCCTCCACTTGCCCTCTGTCTGCCACGCGGCTGTCCACAATTGTCCTGTGGCGGGGGAGCGCAGACTGCTGCCGGTTCCTAGCGTGCCCAGCCAGGGTTCGGGCGGCATCAGTGCTTGGTGCCTCAGTGCCACTCCTAGTTCGAACGCAAACAGCCTTGGCACATTACCGCTTGAGAACTCAGGCAACTTCGGCGCCCCTGCCAGGCAGTAGATACGCAGCTTTGGCAAGTGACAGCCAAAGCCCAGGCTTCTTGGCAACGCCCCCAGGCTGCATAAGATTCCCATTGTTCTTGAGCCCAGGCTGATACGCCCACTTATCTGCCCATACACTGTCATGGGCAGAACACAGCGCAAAAGAAATAACATGAATAATCAAATGCAAGAAAATCCAATTAGATCACCCACTCCCACAATGAATACCTCCAACCAAAACATAGAAGAACAAATAGGACCAGAACACCACATTGAAGCTATGAGCAATGCAACTCTAACCAACCTATTGGTAGAACTTGCAGGAAAGCAACAAAGGGCAGACAATCGTGTGGATGCTGCCATCACTAAACTAGAACTAATAGATAAGAAATTGGAAGGATTAGATAAGAAAATGGAAGGATTTCAAAGAGAGTTAAGAGATTTGAGGGAAAATGAAAAAAAAAGAAGACCTTAAAAATCAGCTGACCATGCTAAATGAAGACATAAAGAAATGCAAGGATGAACTCCAAGAATCATCAAGAAAATCAGAAAATGATGTGAAAAGGGAGCTTGACAGAGGGATGGAAATTATACATAGAAAAATAATAGAAAATGCAAACTTAATTGAACAAGCCCAAAACTCACTAGAAGCTCTCAAGAATAGAGTCAGCCAAGTGGAGGATAGAAACTCTGATCTGGAAGACAAGATGGAAGAAACAGTTAGAGAGTTCAAAAATTTCAGTAAGTTTAAAAGCTCCTGTGAACAGAACATGAGGGAATTGTGGGATACAGTTAAACGTCCCAATATCAGGATCATTGGAATACCAGAAGGAGAAGAAATCCAGACCAAAGGCATGGAGAACTTATTTAACAAAATAATTGAAGAAAACTTCCCCAATCTCTTAAAAGAAAGGCCCATCAAGATACAAGAAGCCAATAGAACTCCAAACAGACTGGACCAAAGGAGAAACTCTCCAAGACATATTATTATTAAGACTCTAAACATTGACACCAAAGAGAAAATCCTAAAAGCAGCTAGGGAAAAACAGCACACCACCTTCAGAGGTAACCCCATCAGAATTACTTCAGACTTCTCAATGGAAACCCTGAAAGCTAGAAGAGCCTGGAATGAAACACTGCAAAGTCTAAGAACCTATGGCTTCCAACCCAAACTACTCTACCCAGCAAAAGTATCCCTCATAATAGATGGTGAACAAAAAACTTTCCATGACAAAACTCAGCTTTACAATTATATGAACACAAAACCAAACCTACAGAGAGTATTTCAGGAAATTCTACACAGAGAAGAAAAAAATAATCAAACACAATTGCCTACAAGAAGCAGATCACAACAACCAAACTCAGAGTAGGCACAAAAAACTTCAATGTCCATGAAAACTCCAACCCACATTTACCATCACAATATGGCAGGGATCAAATCAAATCTCACAGTCATTACCCTAAATATTAATGGCCTTAATTCACCCATCAAGAGACACAAGCTAACAGGATGGATCAAAAAATTAGACCCCTCAATCTGTTGCCTTCAAGAAACCCACCTCACCATTAAAGACAGACATCTCCTCAGGGTGAAAGGGTGGAAAACAGTATTCCAAGCAAACGGGAATAAGAAACAAGCAGGTGTAGCTATATTAATATCGGATAAAATAGACTTCAAACCAAATATAATCAAAAAAGACAAAGAAGGCCACTTCCTACTTATCAAGGGAACGATCCATCAAGAGGATATTACAATCATAAATCTGTATGCACCAAACACAGGGGCACCACAGTTCATAAAACAAAACCTACTTGACAATAAAACAGAAATAACCACAAACACCATCATAGCTGGGGACTTCAATACACCATTATCAGTAATAGACAGATCATCCAAACAGAAACTCAACAGGGAAGTAAGAGAGCTCAACAAAACCATAGATCACTTAGACCTAACGGACATCTACAGAACATTCCATCCCAAATCCACAGATTACACATTCTTCTCAGCAGTCCATGGAACATTCTCTAAAATAGACCATATATTGGGTCACAAAGACTGCCTCCACATATTTAGGAAGATTGACATAATTCCCTGCATGATATCAGATCACAATGCTATATTGCTAGAAATCAACAATAAAAGACCCACCAAGAATCCCAGAGGCACCTGGAAACTGAACAGCACACTTTTAAACAATAAATGGATAGTGGATGAAATAAAAAATGAAATTGCAAAATTTCTGGAATTGAACGACAATGAGAACACATCGTATCAAAACTTATGGGACACAATGAAGGCGGTCCTCAGGGGAAAATTCATAGCACTCAATGCCTTCGTAAAAAAGACAGAAAGGTCCCAAATCAATAACCTAACCATCCACCTAAAGGCACTGGAAAAACAAGAAAAATCCAACCCAAAGAGCTCCAGAAGGAAAGAAATAATTAAAATCAGAGCAGAAATCAATGAATTGGAAACCAAGGAAACAATTAAGACAATTGACAAAACAAAGAGCTGGTTCTTTGAAAAAATAAACAAGATTGACAAACCCCTGGCCAATCTGATCAAGCAAAAAAAGGTGAAGCTTCAAATTAACAAAATTCAAAATGAAAAAGGAGAGATCACAACAGACATAAGTGAAATTGGGAGAATCATCAGGACTTATTTCAAAAACCTCTACTCCACAAAACTGGATAATGTGGAGGAGATGGATAAATTCTTGGACACATACCATCTACCAAAGCTAAACACAGAGCAGATTAATCACCTCAATCAACCCATCACACTCATGGAGATTGAAAAAGTAATAAAAAACCTCCCAAAAAAGAAGAGCCCAGGACCAGATGGCTTCTCAGCTGAATTCTATCAAACCTTCATGGAAGAACTCAAACCAATCTTCCTCAAACTGTGCCACACAATTGATGAACAGGGAAAGCTACCCAACTCCTTTTATGAAGCTAGCATCACCCTAATTCCAAAACCAGGCAGAGATGCCACAAGAAAAGAAAACTACCGGCCTATTTCCCTGATGAATTTAGATGCAAAGATCCTAAACAAAATCCTTGCAAACCGAATCCAACAACACATCAAAAGCATTATCCACCTTGACCAAGTGGGATTCATTCCAGGAACACAGGGGTGGTTCAACATACGGAAATCTGTCAATGTAATACACCACATAAACAAGGTTAAACATAAAAACCACATGATCATTTCGATAGATGCAGAAAAGGCCTTTGACAAGATTCAACACCACTTCATGTTCAAAACATTGGAGAGAGTTGGCATGGTTGGTTCATATCTTAACCTAATAAAGGCAATATACGAAGCTCCGAAGGCCCAAATAATACTTAATGGAGAGAGACTGGAGGAATTCCCATTAAGATCAGGAACAAGACAGGGTTGTCCACTCTCACCTCTGCTTTTCAATATAGTTCTGGAAGTCCTAGCTCAAGCAATAAGACAGGAGAAGGAAATAAAAGGGATACAATTTGGAAAGGAGGAAGTTAAGTTAGCTTTATTCGCAGATGACATGATTATATATGTAAGAGACCCGAGAGACTCCATCCCAAAACTCCTGAAGGTGATTAACTCCTATAGCAAAGTAGCAGGATACAAAATCAATGCACAAAAATCAGTAGCCTTCCTTTATGCAAAGGACAAAGATACAGAAAAAGAAATAAGGGACATAGTCCCATTTTCAATTGCGACAAAAAAAATAAAATACCTTGGAATAACGTTAACCAAGGAAGTGAAAGATCTATACAATGAAAACATAAAAACACTCAAAAAAGAAATTGAGGCGGACTTTAGAAAATGGAAAGACCTCCCATGTTCCTGGATAGGCAGAATTAACATTGTGAAGATGACAATCCTACCAAAGGCAATTTACAGATTTAACGCAATACCAATTAAAATCCCCACAGTGTTCTTCACAGAGATAGAAAAAATGATCTCAAATTTCATATGGAAAGGAAGAAGGCCTCGCATTTCCAAACATATCCTCTGCAAAAGAAATACCTCTGGAGGCATCACCATACCTGATCTAAAGCTATATTACAAAGCCATAGTAATAAAAACAGCATGGTACTGGCATAAAAACAGGACTATAGATCAATGGAATAGACTTGAGGACCCGGACTTTGGGTCAAGCAACTATAGCTACTTGATATTTGATAAAGGCCCAAACAATATACGCTGGAAAAAAGACAGCATCTTCAACAAATGGTGCTGGACAAACTGGATAACCATATGCAGGAAACTAAAACTTGACCCACACATTTCACCATGCACTACACTCAAGTCCAAATGGATCAAAGATCTCAATATAAGACCAGAAACTCGAATACTACTGGAAGAAAATTTAGGAAGTACATTCCATGATATAGGAATGGAAAAAGACTTCCTGAACAAAACCCCAGTAGCTCATGAACTTAAACCATCACTCAACCAATGGGACCACATGAAGCTGAGGAGTTTCTTTACAGACAAGCATACAATTAGCAAAGCCAATAGATTACCCACAGAATGGGAGAAAATATTTGTGGGTTATCCAACTGATAGAGGACTAATCTCTAGAATCTACAAAGAACTCAAAAATCTAAACAGTAAGAAGTCAAACACCCCACTCACAAGATGGGGCAAAGAGCTGAACAGGCAGTTCACAGAGGAAGAAATAGAAATGGCAAACCTACACTTAAGAAAATGTTCATCATCCCTAATCATCAGAGAAATGCAAATTAAAACAACTATGAGATTCCACCTTACCCCAATAAGGATAGCAAGCATCAAAAAATCAAATAAAAATAAATGCTGGCGAGGATGTGGAGAAGTAGGAACACTCATCCACTGTTGGTGGGAATGTAGGATGGTACAACCACTTTGGAAAGCAATATGGAGACTTCTGAAAAAGCTGAGTATAGAGATACCAACAGACCCAGTTATTCCCTTACTGGGCATCTACCCTAAAACCTTCAAACCACAGACTAAAGAGATTTGCTCAACCATGTTTATAGCGGCTCAATTTGTAATAGCTAAGAGCTGGAATCAACCCAGATGTCCATCACTAGAAGAATGGATAACTAAGATGTGGTATATCTACACAATGGAATTCTATACAGCAGTAAGAAAAAATGACACAATGAAATTTGAGGAAAAATGGTTGAACCTGGAACAGATCATTCTCAGTGAACTTACCCAATCACAGAAAAAAAATCGCCACATAGTCTCACTCATCTACAGCACCTAACCTGAATCTACCGAAGATACCTTACATACCCAGAAAGCATCTCCTAGATTAGACACTAGGATGGAAGGGGAGGGAGGGGAGGGCATCAAAGGGGTGGGAAACACAAATATAGACCCAAACGGCAATGGTACCATAATCTTCTACTTACTAAAAGATAGACCAAATGGCTGATCCTTCACCAGGCCCTTACAGGGAACACCTGAACCACAAGACACTGGAGAGGGTAAGATTAAGACTAACCTTAGTCTCCTACATCTTCCCTCCCTCACTTCCCCTCTCCCTGTCTCTCTCTCTCTTATCTCTAACTCTTGTATATTAGTTATCTTTTTCCTCATTTTCTTAGTGGGCACTGACCTGTAACTCCCAGAACCAGCATGGGGCTATCATCCACAATGAGCTTTTGATCAGAGAGACCTACAAGGTTTCCTAAAAGACAGACTTCTGTCAGAGTACTTGATAACCCACCAAAGGTTAGTGGTAAGACCCTACTGCTGAAGATACCTTATGTGATTGACATGCAAATTAGAATGGCATGGCTGGAAGTTGGATGAGAGTCAGTCCCCAGACAGTCAGCGCATCTAGTGCCAGAAGGTGCTACATGGGCGACTGGGGGAAATTGACCAATATCTATCGAAGCAACGCATGGTCTAACCTACTTAGCAGCAAATAACTTATTGTGATGCCCACACAAGTGCAGTGGTGGCACACAGCCATGGTGGGGAACCAACTGCTCTCAATTTGGCTAACTGATCCCCTCACTGGTATGGGACCCATAGCTGGAGCTGGGAAACAAGTCAGAACCATATCCAAACATAAGCCCACTCTCCAGTATCAACCTACTATCAATTGTGGGCTACAAGAGGGCCTACACATATTAAATTCTCTATAAAAAAAAAAAAAAGTAAGGGTTATCTCATTTGTCCTGGTGCTAACTTACTCTCCGTTGGAGAATCTCCTTCTCTTTTTCAGATAGATGTAGACCCTAAGGAGAGAGCCACACCATCATACCTCAAAAGGGCTCCGGCTGAAACTAAGAAAACTTCGAGAAACAAGCAAGGGGGCTGTTCTTCCTGATGAACCGGACACCAGCACAAGGGGGAAGGAGATCAGCATAGAGAAAAATCAACTCCTACCAAATCAGAGAGCCAGAGCCTCAGAGGCCCTCAACACCTCATCACTGAAGCAGACCAAAAATGAACCCAACATGGCTCAGGGAAATTTTGCGGAAGAGGGGGCGGAAAGAATGTCAGAGTCACATGTTGGGTCATGATCTGCAGAGACATTTAGCTTACCCATAACTGTGGGCTAACTCCACAATGCATGACCCGTATACCTCAACAAGGAGGGGCCAAGGGGAGGGGGTAGGTCACGGATGAGCCTAATAATGGTACCAAACTGACTGTATTTGCTGAATACAGAACTGACTAATAAAAAAAAAAAAAAAAAGAATGTAAGAGCCAAAGGAAGGGTACCCCTCCTTACATACAATTGCAAAGTGCCATTAATCTAGGAGAAAGCTATACTAAAATGGGGTGATCTGGTATTAGCAACTGTAAAGTTAACTCTCTTAGTTACTGAGGAACTATAAGACAAGAAATTATCTTGCTTGGAAAGTAAAGGGAGGAAGGAGAATGAACTTCTTAATTATGAATCTTGCACATTTGGCGCCCAGAGCTGTTTGGGTTTTTTTTTTTTTTTTTGCATGGGCAAAAGTTTTATAACAAAGGCAAAGAAAGAAGGCCTTGAGTTCTTTCTGGAGGTAGGTGATATGATGGGATTTCTCAAAAGCTCATTTTATTAATAAGGATTGGGTTAGTTTGAGAAGGATATGGGCAAATGAAGAAATTATTGAATTGAATTTTTATATGTTCTGGATAGAAACTTACTTTTAGTCAAAAGGTGATTGGAGATAGATTCAAGGTAGGAGTCATCAGTAGTGGGGCCATCAAAGTGATTAGCTGTGCTACCCTAAAACTATTAGGAACTTACCTTTTGTGGGTTTTCCAGAAAAAAAGGCTGTTGGTTTAATCTTTCATAATAGTACCTTAATTTCCAAATAAGTCTTCCTCCCTGCATAGTCTCTAAGAAGGGAGATAAGAAGCAAGTGAGAAAACAGTTCAGTCAATGTGGTGGTTAATATTCATATTAAAGTGTTCATAGATGAGTAAGAATGTTGATAATGTTTCTTTACCAGTCTCAGGCTGGCCTCAAACTCATGGTGATCCTCCTAACTCTGCCTCCAGAGTACTGGGATTAAAGGTATGCGCCACCATGCCCAGCTGAGCTATAGCTTTTTATGGAGAAATTTAGAATACACCTAATGACTGGAATTCAACACGTAGAATACTGACACAATTCCACTGTGAGTTGTAAAAGGTTGCTTATTTATAAAGTTTTGATAAGAAAAGAAGTTTAGTTTAAATGAGTAAATTATCCAGTTGTCTTTGAATTACATATGCAAACTATATTTTTATCTTTACCATAATAAATAACCAGGTTACAGTATGTTTTAGTACTAAAGAATATTAATATTTATCCTAATATATTTACAGACGACTTAATAGGGCTATAATAAAACATCAAAATCTTAATTAAATTAGAAAATATTCAAGAATTGCATAGGTGAAAGTGATAATATATTTTGTGACTGCAAATTCTGATGATATGCACTTATAAATCTTATCGCAGCTTTCTTAAAGATTAATTTTCAAAGACAAATCACTAAAAACAGGGTAATCTTATATATTTTTATTTATTTATTTGAAAGGAGAGAGACAGTGAAAGACAGAAAGAATGAAATAGAGGAAATGGGCATGCCAGAGCCCCTTGCCACTGCAAACAAACTCATGATACATGTGTCACTTTGGCCATCTGGCTTTATGTGTGTACTGGGGAATTGAACCTGGTCCATAAGGCTTTCTGGAAAGTACCTTGAACCACTGACCCATCTTTCCAGCCCAAGGTAACCTTTTAAGTGATGAGATGGTTGAAGCAACAGATAGGGTACTGAAAAGGTTTGTAACACAGATTTGTTTTTAAAAAAATAAAATTCAAATAGAAATGAAACTATGAATAAATGTTATAAACTGCAATCTTAAAAAGAAATTAATAAAATTGATAGTCAATGACCAAAGCAGCAAATAGGGCAGGATAAACAGCTTTTGTATATAAGGATGCACATTAATTAATTTTCGAAACACTACTTTAGAAATGTGAGAAAAAACTATTAAAAGACAACATGAAGTCTGAAGTAAAAAGTGTTAGTATGTGAAAAAGCTATGACACTAATAATATAGTGTTTAGCCATCAAATCAGAAAATAATCTGAAATTTCACTGAAGTGGCATGCCAGCAGATAGCCTACCATAATGTCCGTTTCATATTTGTGATAAGATATCCTGTGGATATGAGATAAAATTTATTATTCACAATGAAATTATTTGTCAGCACAATATCTTGTGCCGCTGGGTTGTTCCTCGGGGCAGTGATGATGACAAGTGGACTGTGCGTGTAAAGTGGTAACGTTTTACAGGATATTAATCCGATGCTTAAGATGCTCCAGTGTTAAAGAGCTGCAAATCTGCCCATCCTCTCCTCTTCATACGAACAGTGTCTTTATTACCTTGGGATGTAAACAGATGTCTCTTAGAAACAGTGAGGCATCACTTTATTTATTACCTTGAAATGTCTCCAGAGAAAAAGCATCATTAAATCACTCCAGACAGAATCACTGACATTATCTTTACTATCTGAAAAAATGTACCAGCATTTACTTCAGAGGTAAATTTGCCCTACGATTATATCTTTTCAGAGTAGCTTGTAAAAACATTGTGGTAGAAAGATGATTCTAGAGCAGAAAGGCTATAATGTCTAGATTTATAGGAGAAGCAGAGATTAATGGGGAAGTGCAGATGAAACAGCTGTTGTATTTTCAATCATTTTATCCTTAAAGAGCCTATGTGTGCACACGCATGTGTGAGTGTGTGTGTGTGTGTGTGTGTGTGTGTGTATGCGCACGTGTGTGTGTAAGTATATGTGCATGCACACAGAGACATGAGCTACAGGTGAGTGTTTAGATTTGTTCTCATACTATGTCATGTTTGGAAATTTGTATGAGCTGTTCTGAAAGGAGACTTAAAATATGAAATAGATGAAAATTCGTATTTTTGACTAAATGCATTCACAGAAATACAACAAAAATAGAGTAGTAATCAAAGTGTTAAACTTCCCACAGTGCTTCCATTTAAAATAGCATATTATCTGAAAAAAAAAGAGATAATGGTTAAATCCATGCAACAGAAAACTGTGAAAATTGTACTGCCAAGAACAAGAACTCCTGAGATAATGCTGGTTAAAATTTGTTTACTGTTAACCTGGAGAGTGCAAAGACATGGATATTCATACAGGTATAGAGATGGATATTTTTAGGAATATAGTTTAAATACAAATTGGTAGATAATAAGGCCTGTGAGAGGAAGAAAACATATTAACAGATCCCAGCCTCTTTCTGATAAATCCATTGATATGCCTATTGCCTCTATATACTTTTGTATTTTCAAAAGCCTCATTATAAAGTATAAATTATTATTTTGTTGTTTGGCGTTTCTTGCCCCCAGTATTGATGAATGAACCCAGGTCTTTCCAAATGGTATGAAAGCACTCTGCCAAGCAGCCACTGCCTTCTCTTCTCCTTCTCCTCTTCATCCTTCTCCTCCTCCTCTTCTTTGTTCTTCTCCTTCTCCTCCTCCTTCTTCATCTCCTCCTTCTCCTTCTCCTTCTTCATCTTCCCCCTTCTCCTCTGGTTCTTCTCTTCCCCTCTCCTGCTTAATTTGGTTTCTGGTTTATTGAAACAGGGTCTCATTTTGTATATCAGACTGGCCTCAAACTCACCACAATTCTCTGATCACAGCCTCCCATGTGCTGGAAGTAGAATCATGAGCTACCACATCTGGCTTCCATAAAAGGGAAAGAGTTGGCTGAGTACCACACTCATTGCTCTCTTCTACCTCTTGATAGACTGAATGTAACCAGCTTCCTGAAGCTTCTGCTGCAGGCCTTCCTCTTCATAATGGACTATAACCTGGAGACCTGAGCTGTAGTAATCCTTCCCTGCCTTAAGTTACTTCTTCTCAGTTATTGGTCACAACAATGAAAATGTAGCTAATACACAATATTTTAGCCAAATCAGTGAGCTCTAAATGCTGCAAGAAACCTTGCTTCATAAAATAAGGTGGAGAGCAATTGAGAAGGACATCCAATATAGATCTCTGCCCTAAGGCACATGCTTACACATGTGCATAGGCTCTCTCTCTCTCTCTCTCTCTCTCTCTCTTCTCATACACACACACACAATGTGCCCCTACATATAAACCTAGAAACATGCACACCACACACATATACCCTTGCACAAAAAGTTAGTGCCTTCAATAATAAAAGTCTTGAAGACCAGCATATGGCTATCTAGCTAACGGCTATTTTGATTTGTGCCTGTAAAAAATGTCCCACTTTCAGGCTAATGCTATTGGTTCTTACTGTGATGTCAAATGGAAGACTTATGTTCCATAAATACCATTCCTTTAGCTAGGAAAAGAGGCACAGTAGCACTTATCTGTTTGTTAGAGTTCCTCTACATTATCCTTCTCAAAGTGACTTCCTGATTACATATCAAGGTATCTGTAGTTGCTCATCATTAGAGTAGTGTATGTGTTTCCTTGATAAGTTTTTACATAGGTACTAGGAGTCAAACTCAAGTCCTCATGATAATGAGGCCATCTCTTCACCCCTAGATTTAAATTTCATGTCTATTTCTTCAACCATTTCACCTTCTGGCACCTTTAAAAATGTTGATGAAGGAATCCACCAATTCTTTATGTCTCTAACATAAAAAAAACAAGTTCCTTTTGTTTTACAGATACCCAAAATATTACCAGTATGTCCCAAAGTATGTTCAACCCCTTTTCTACCAACTTTATTCTCGCAAACCAAAGTAAACCCTCCATTAATGAAGAATACCATTGAGAATATATTTTTTTCCCTTGGGAGAAATATATCCAATGCTAAGTTATGCCTTCTTACTGTGATTCCTTCACACTTTATTAAATAAAGCACATACAATTATGCTCCATGGCGGAAAAAGTTGTATTCACTTCTCAATAGCTACTTGCCTCTTCATGCACACAAAAATAAATCTCAAATTTTTTGACCATATGTCTTCACAGAATATAAACTATCACTTCCAAGTATAAATTATAGAAAATTATGGAAATATTATAAAATTCTGGCCAATGAGATTTAAAAAGAAATGATACTACTTTATGGACATATGGAAAGCCAAGATTTTATTATGGTAAAGAGCAGAAATATTCATGGCTCAATTCCTGTATTTAAGGAGTTCACAATTTTTAGATATAATTTGACACAGCAGAATTTCATGCATGAAGTCAAGCTAAGATTCAGATAAGGATGGCAAAGAAAATTGCTTAGTATTTTCCATTCTTAGAATCTAATTGTGCAGGTGTCTTTGCACAGATGTCAAGTACCTATTGGAATTAACTCATGTGCACATTATGTTACTGGTCATTTGTAGGGGGTGCTTCTGAAGTATGTTTGATAAGACACTTATGGAATGAATAATGGGAATGATATAAATTAAAACATCCTGGAAATATACCATTCTTGGAGCCAATCAATTGTGTTTACAAGATATGGATTCAGAAAACAGCTGTGATCAAAAGTAGAAGCAATTTCTGGAAGAGCATGCTGACTACTCTTGATTTATTATTATTTAGCCATGGCATGCTCATATTCATGGACATAATCAAACTCTCTCTTTCTTTCTCTCTCTCTGTCTCTTATACAAACACACACACACACACACACACACACACACGGATAAGAATATCAGTAACCTAGATGCAATAACTGGTCATGGTTATATAATACTCTTTTGAACCACAAAGCAGAGAAAGGATGAACAACAGTGATCAGTACATATTGAATGGCTGTTCAGGTGACAATATTTGGTAATGAATCTTCAAGTGACAATATTTGCTAAGAAACATAGACAATTTTGTAGATAATTATGTATGGCTCTAAAGCAGTGAATCTAACATAAGCCATAGCATTAGGTAATTGAAAGCCAAGAAAAGGTTACTTTTAGCACAGAAATCTCAAGAAACATTCGATAAAATGGTGTGCTAATAGTTGGAGTGATGCCCAAGGGAGAACAGTAGCCTATGTAGAAAGAAACAGAATGGCATGCCAAAGGACTTAGGCTGTGGTCTCAGCAACTGTTGAGAACCTAGCCAAGATCTGCAAGTCTTGAGCTGAAATCACTTGGTATAGCACTGCGATCTGGGAAAGCACAGTGGGGGAGCAGAATGGAGATTTCTATGGGTTGTTTACAATTCTATGACTGCAGTCATACGGCAGCTATAGTAAACTATTAGAAAAACGTGAAAGAATCTTCAAGACTTTCAATGACAGTAAAAGAGGGGAACATGAATGAGCATTTGGGGATTGCGATTTCCTAGGTTCACTAAGGGAGTTACTCCACTTTAGTTTGCCATTAAACGGTTCTAACATGCAATTGCAATTCGAAGAAGTCCAGTACACTCAGACTAGAGTTGCTCACAAAATTTTTTTGTTTCAATTTAAGTTGTTAGCTTAAACTAGTAATATAAACCAATCAAATAAATCCAAATTACACAAAATTGCAACAATTTTAAGGTACTTTCAAGTCTCTTCATAATTATTATTTTCAAATATAGTTATCAATCATTTTTATCACATTTGGTGTAACAAAATGTGAAGGCAAAACAACACTGTATGTTTGTTTCTCTTGAAATTTACTTCATTTCTACTACTGTGCAAAGAAATGAAAATATATCATTTACTATAAGGCTAAAAAAATGATGTTTCACAGAAAGCTAATTTTCTCTTTTATAAAAAAATTTATTCATCAGAGAGAGCAGAGAAGGAGAGAAGGAGAGAGGGGAAGAAAATGGGCATGCTAAGACCTCTTGGTGCTTCAAACAAACTCCAGGTCATACACCACTCTGTGCATCTGGCTTTCCATGGGTAGTGGAGAATTGAACTCTGGGTTTTTAAGCTTTGCAAGCATGTGCCTATAATGGCTGAGCAATCTCTCCAGTCCCATAAAGTTATGTTTTGTGTGTGTGTGTGTGATATGTGCAAGTTTGTATGCATGTTGGTGCACATGTGTATGCACATGTGGGGGCCAGGTGTTGACTTTGGGTGTCTTCCACTATCAAACTCCATCTCATTTATTGAGACTGAGTCTGTCATTGAAACCTGAGCTTACCACTTGGGCTAGTCTAGCCAGCCTGTTTGCCTAGGTTGCCACTACATCCTCCTTCCTAGCACAGAGACCAGTCGGACATCACTATGCCTTTAAAAATTTACACTTCAGCCGGGCGTGGTGGTGCATGCCTTTAATCCCAGCACTCAGGGGCCAGAGTTGGGAAGAGTGCCATGAGCTCGAGGCCACCCTGAGACTCCATAGTGAATTCCAGGTCAGCCTGGGCTAGAATGAGACCCTAACTTGAAAATAAAAATAAAAAAAAATTACACTTCATTCCTCATGCTTTCCCAGGAAGTGTTTTATCCATGCATCCATCTCTCTAACCCCCAAAGTTATTTTTATGTAATCATTAACTCAATCCAAAAAGTAATCCTTTTTACCTGACTTTAATACAAAGTATAATTATACTATAAAACTTAAATAACTGTGTCAGAAGAAAAAAAGTACCAGATCACACTTAAAATATATTTGGTTTTCAATTAATATTTATTTGGAATTTTATATTTATAAAACTAGTACTACCTGGCATAGTAACTTGAAAGTTTTAAATTATCAAAACACTATGTTAGAATTTTTAATTTCTTTCATGACACTGGCCAGTGTCCTCATCCCTTGCTGTCTTCTTGAAGCACTGCATGGAAAATCTTCAACATCGAATCAGGTCATGGTGCTGGCAAGACACTCACTAGCCGATCTTTTATGTCAAAATAAAAAGAAAGGAAAACCCGTAATCATGGTAATCATGGTGTCCTTTACTGATGTCACCTCATGGTGACTGAGTCTGCAATGTGGCCGAGAAGCTCCTCTTTCTTTACCTCATCAGACCCCTGGACTTTTCTCTTCAAAGGAAGTGGTACATCTTCTTTTTTCCTTGCTCTTAAACTAAAGTTCTACCTGAATCTGGAGTCATAGCCTACAGGTAACTTTATCACCTACTCGTATAAAACTAGGGTGTTCAGATAGCTCTTCTCTCAAACCCAATTACTAAACTGCAAGGAGCATCTGCCCCTTTATTCAGCTTCTTCATTTCATTCCAGTGAATATTCTAAGAATAGCTTTTTCTTGTTTTAGGGTCATCTTTCCAGCAGACCCTTGAAATGCATTACCTTCTGCTTCTGAGGGACAGCCCTCTATTACTCATCAGCCTTACATGTCTTCCATATCTAATCTACTTTATCCCTTAAATGTCATTTAAACATGTTCATATATTTGATGCTTACACACTTCCCTTTCTTTTGTCTCTGTATCATAGCACTTTCAAATTTCCATCAAAATGTTGAATTTTTTTTTGTACTCTTAATGTTTTACTTTGGTATATGCCATAGGTCCCTTATACTGTACCTCCATTCTTATTTTATTTTCCCCTGAATCTAGGACTATGCTAGAACAAACATGTTTATTTTTGTAAAATGTAGTGGACACAGCTTTTGATTTATTAAATACCTAGGGCATTAGACACTATATCCTTCCTTTCTAATAAAATGAAAATATTTTATTGCCAAAACCTATGGGCACAATTAAAGTTTGTGAGAAGTTTTATAGTTTTAGATTTATATGACATCTTTCTTAAAATTATTTATTTCCTAGGGAATTGAGTCTAGGGTCCTTTGGTTTTTCAGGCAGGTGCCTTAACCACTAAGCTATCTCTCCAGCCCCATGACATTATCTTTAAAGTTTAAACCCCACATGCATACATTATATAGTATCACAAGTTAGGAAAATTGAAACAAAATGCAGCCAAAAAAACAAAGGGAAGCTAATGGTATTAATAAAGATGAAAAGCTTTCATTGTTCCACCAGATAACAAAGGAATCCTCAAAAAGGTAAATAAAGTGAAAAGTTGGTACTTAGAGGGACTGGTAAACTAGGTGTTTTCATGCTGATTCCAGCATAGGAAAAAAAGCTACATCATGCTATATTAGGACAAGAAAGAAGGTATAAACATGAAAATGAGTAAAATAAATATTTGATATTATTATGTTCAGTAATGTAGAGTTTGAAGACACACATTCTTTTACAGTATTAACTTAAAAAATATATTATTCATTTGAGATCAAGAGGGAGGAAAAGAGAGAGAGAGAAAGACAGAGAGAGCAAGAGAGAGAGAGAGGAAAACAAAGAGAGGAAGAGTCAGATAGGGAGAAAGAATGGGTTGCAACAGGGCCTCCAGCCACTACAAATAAACTCCAGATGCATGTCCCACCTTGTGCATTTGGCTTACATGGGTGCTGGGAAACTGAACCTGGGTCCTTGGGCTTTGCAGGCAAGTACCTAAACCACTAAGCAATCTCTCCAGCCCTTTAAATGGAACCAAGATGGTATTTAAAAAAAAAAAAAACTGGAAAAGAAATAGAAGATTTAAAAATAGTAAATAGAATGTTACTATTAAAAAATAAAATGAGGGCTGGAGAAATGGCTTAGCGGTTAAGCGCTTGCCTGTGAAGCCTAAGGACCCCTGGTTTGAGGCTCGATTCCCCAGGACCCACGTTAGCCAGATGCACAAGGGGGCGCATGCATCTGGAGTTTATTTTCAGTGGCTGGAAGCCCTGGCGCACCCATTCTCTCTCTCTATCTGCCTCTTTCTCTCCCAGTCTCTCTGTCACTCTCAAATAAGTAAATAAAAATGAACAAAAAATATTTAAAAAATAAAAAATAAAAAAAATAAAATGAGTTGACTCAAAAGACTATATAGCTGAGTTCAAAACAATATATATTGCCTGTTAATTTGAATTATTCCAGAGTATAGAAAACAATGTATTTATATGTGTGTGCATATGTCTGTGTTATATTTAATGTATTTTCATTTTTATTGGCACATGAAATATTTATGGGGTAATGTATTTCAATGCATGTTGATTTTGTGTAGCATTAAACCATCTCTTCAGGCTCTTGATAGTGAAGACAATCAGAATGCTTTCTTCATGATTTTTTAAAGTTCATAGAAATTATGTTTAATTATAATCACCTTGTTGTAGAAAACGATTTCAGAACAATTATTTCATCATAACATTACCTCTTGCCGCTTGTTGCAGTCAGGTTCACATTGCTGGAAGGAAACACCTGAACAAGAGCAACTTGTGGGAAAAAGTGGCTTATTTTGGCTTATAGACTTGAGTGGAAACTCCATGATAGCAGAGAAAAAATGATGGCATGAGCAGAGGATGGACATCACTTCCTGGGCAACATCAGATGGACAACAGCAACAGATGGGTGTGTCAAAAACTGGCAAGAAGAAGCTGGTTGTAATACCTATGCGTAATCACACCCAAGTAACACATGGCCTCCAGGAGGCTTTAATTCCCAAATTGCCAATGACTGGGGACCTAACATAAAGAACCTGTAAGTTTATGGGGGACATCTGAATCAAACCACCACATTCTGGCCCTGACTCCCATAAATTTATGTACATGGTATAAAATACAATGCATTAAGTCCCCATAGTGTTAAACAACCCTAATGATGTTCAAACATTCTCATAATCCAAAGTTTTTGAACTGAGCCATAATACCAAAAAATTCCCCCTAAACCCATAGTGGCACAAAATAAACACTCACACTGAAAAAGATGGCATTGGACATAACAAAGAGATATTCAACTAATACAAGATTTAGATAGGGAAAACATCAAACTTTGTAACTCCAAGTCCAAAAACTCTAGTCAATGACAAGTCTCCAAGTATAATAATTCTAACCATTGACCAGTCCCTGGAGTTCCAATTCCACCTCTCCAGCTAGGCTACTCATAGTTATGGGAAACTTCATCTGGTGCCAGCAGCTCACCTTGGCAGCCATCCAATAGTCCTGGCATCTCCACTAGGTCTCTGGTGCAATCCACAGTTCATCCTCATAGGTTCCCATACTGTGTTGCAAATTAACTGTCCCTCTCATTCCTGCATTTGATTTATCCCATAAATAAAGAGTCTGCATTCTTTCTGTTGTCTCAATGCACATCAACTGGCTCATTCTCTAAGGTTGTAATCTCTCATAAAATTGCAGCTGAATAGGCAGTAGTTTCAGCCCAAAGATTTCATTTTTTGTGTGACATATCCCTCTGCTCACACCAGTCCATTTTTATGCAATGCACCCTTGCACAAGTTCTCAGGACACGTGCATAATAGCAATCCTCTCACATAAACTGCTTCTAGCCCAGTCCAAGCAAAGCACTTTTTCATCCTCATAAGCCAAACCTTAAGTCCATAGTTCTTACTGTATTCAGGTCTTTCAACTCTGACTAGAATAGTTTATCAAGCTGTTCCCACAGAACTTCGAAGTGTCTCTTAGGCCAAGGTTTCAAATCCTTCCACAATCCTCTTGGGAAGCAGTTCCAAAAGGCCACAAGCCACAAAATCAGGTTTCCAGCAGCAATAACACCACTTCTCTGTACCAACCTTACTGTTGCAGTCAGGTTCACATTGCTGGCAGAAAATACCTGGTCAAGAGCAGCTTCTGGGAAGAAAGGGTTTATTTTGGCTTACAGACTTGAGGAGAATCTCCATGATGGTAGGGAAAAATGAGGGCATGAGCAGAGGGTGGACATCACCTCCTGGGCAACATCAGATGGACAACAACAACAGGAGAATGTGCCAAAGATTGGTAAGAGGAAGCTGTTCATAACACCCATATATAATTCTGCCTTCAACAATACACAGCCCCCAGGAGGCTTCAATTCCAAGTTGCCATCACTTGGGGACCTAACATTGAGAACACCAAAGTTTATAGGGGACAACTGTACCAAACCACCACATTCCTTTCTCCCTCACAACTATCCCATCCTTACTTCCTGAAATGCTCTTAGCTATGCTCTTTACAGATTTTATCATTTCTTGTAGATCACTTTTACTTTCTTTCCTCCCTTGTCTTATAGGGTTTTCCCACATTAATGACTCAGTTCCCATTCTCAGTCTCACTGTTGGCTCACCTAGATACCCTGAAACCTGAAAGCACTTCAGCAATGCACTTTTCAAATTTGCTTTTCCAACTGATGCCAACCTTCACCATTAGCACAGGAACAATGTGATGAACATTGACATAATTTGCTTCTAACTAGGAGTATGGCTAGAGAGGAATACTATACACACATTGTCAGGAATACCAGTTTGACCACTTATCACAGCCTGAGTCTGGCATCCTCTACTTCTTGTGTGTTACTTTCCCCTTTATTTCACACAAGGGATCTATAATTTCTGTTGATTTACTTCCTGGTCACACTTCTAAAATGTTCACTGTTCTCCACTTCTGTCACATTATTGATTCAGATAACATTCTTTCTCTTTGATAATAGGAAAAGTCTCTTTGGTCACATTTACCTATACCTTCACTCCCTTTCTTTTTCTGTATTGAATCAGTGATACTTTTCCAATATATTATTATGTCATTTCACTTTTTCCCTTACCACTGACTTATTACTATCTAACACTTTTAGGGGAAATATTAGCATTCTTCATATGACTGAAAATTTAAGAAAGAAATTTGATAAACTGTTTAGAAGTAATTTTAATTCATGTGCCAAAGACCACATTTGACAAAATCTCACTAAGATGTAAATATTTATTCAAAACTATAAAAGCAGATGTTAGCCCCATGCTGGTTCTGGGAGTTACAGGCCAGTGCCCACTAAGAAAATGAGGAAAAAGATAACTAATATACAAGAGTTAGAGATAAGAGAGAGAGAGAGGGAGAGGGGAAGTGAGGGAGGGAAGATGTAGAAGATTAAGGTTAGTCTTGATCTTACCCTCTCCAGTGTCTTGTGGTTCAGGTGTTCCCTGTAAGGGCCTGGTGAAGGATCAGCCATTTAGTCTGTCTTTTAGTAAGTAGAAAATTATGGTACCATTGCCATTTGGGTCTAGATTTGTGTTTCTCACTCCTTTGGTGCCCTCCCCTCCCTCCCCTTCCATCCTAGTGTCTTGTCTAGGAGATGCTTGCTGGGAATGTAAGGTGTCTTGGGTAGATTCAGGTTAGGTTCTGTAGATGAGTGAGAGTATGTGGCGATTTTTTTTCTGTGATTGGGTAAGTTCACTGAGAATGATCTGTTCCAGGTTCAACCATTTTTCCTCAAATTTCATTGTGCCATTTTTTCTTACTACTGTATAGAATTCTGTTGTGTAGATATACCACATCTTAGTCATCTATTCTTCTAGTGATGGACATCTGGGTTGATTCCAGCACGTAGCTATTACAAATTGAGCCGCTATAAACATGTTTGAGCAAATCTCTCTAACCTGTGGTTTGAAGGTTTTAGGGTACATGCCCAGTAAGGGAATAACTGGGTCTGTTGGTATCTCTATACTCAGCTTTTTCAGGAGGCTACATATTGCTTTCCAAAGTGGTTGTACCATCCTACATTCCCACCAACAGTGGATGAGTGTTCCTACTTCTCCACATCCTCACCAGCATTTATTTTCATTTGATTTTTTGATGTTTGCTATCCTTATTGGGGTAAGGTGGAATCTCATAGTTGTTTTAATTTGCATTTTTCTGATGATTAGGGATGATGAACATTTTCTTAAGTGTATGTTTGCCATTTCTATTTCTTCCTCTGTAAACTGCATGTTCAGCTCTTTCCCCCATTTTGTGAGTGGGGTGTTTGACTTCTTACTGTTTAGATTTTTGAGTTCTTTGTACATTCTAGAGATTAGGCCTCTATCAGTTGGATAACCCTCAAATAATTTCTCCCATTCTGTGGGTGATCTCTTGTCTTTGCTTATTGTATGCTTGTCTGTAAAGAAACTCTTCAGCTTCATGTGATCCCATTGGTTGAGTGACGGTTTAAGTTCATGAGCTACTGGGATTTTGTTCAGGAAGTCTTTTTCCATTCCTATATCATGGAAAGTACTTCCTAAATTTTCTTCCATTAGTATTTGAGTTTCTGGTCTTATATTGAGATCTTTGATCCATTTGGACTTGAGTGTAGTGCATGGTGAAATGTGTCGATCAAGTTTCAGTTTCCTGCATATGGTTATCCAGTTTGTCCAGCACCATTTGTTGAAGATGCTGTCTTTTTTCCAGCCTATATTGTTTGGGCCTTTATCAAATATCAAGTCGCTATAGTTGGTTGACCCAAAGTCTGGGTCCTCAAGTCTATTCCATTGGTATATACTTCTGTACATGTTGTCCTTGGTTGGGGAATGGAATGAAAATTTCTTCCAACTGGATTCTTTATCTGGTAATCTTGAAGCCTGATTGTGTTCTACTCTCCTCACACTGGGGAAAATGGGTAATGTTGAACACCTCACAAATTCAAAGCCCAGGAAGATAAGTGAGATTAGATGTAAAAAGAAAACGGAACAAAGCCATAGCTGTGTTTGCCACAGTGAATCTAGCCACTCTTAGTGCAGGAGGAAGTAATGATTTCCCTACTATGTGCAGGGAAGTATTTAGTTAGTGAACAAACAATTAACAAGGAAAAATTGGGCCTAGAAATCCATTTTTAAGAGTGAGTTTTTTTTTTCCCCTGAAAGCTAAGGTTTAAACATAGATGCAAACTGCAACTCATATTTTACTGTTAATTTTCCAATCCAGAGATTGCTGGACCTTACAGTATATATAATGGAAAACGAATCATGTATAAAATAATTTTTTTTAAGTTTTCAAAAGCTAACTCTCAAAGTAGGAGTGCCAGTTTCTCTTTAATAAGAGAGTGCCCAACATGATAGGATAAATGAGGAGAGAATGGATATTAGATTTTGTCAAGAAGATTATCACCCCTACAGAACTGCATGAAAAGAAGCATGTACCTGGCTGGCTTGATGCTTCAAATGCAAGAAAAAATTTCAGGCTTAGCCAATGTCTTTTCAAGTGGTTGAATCTATAGCAAGAGAATATGTGTTGACATATCTCCTTGCTAATGTAAAAATGACAGAAACTAGAGTGAGATGACTTTGTGGAATGGAAGAACTAGCCACTAGCTCTTACTTCCTACAGAAAAGTATATGCCCATAAAAGTACACTGCTTCCTAAATATGGAACAGTTTTCTACACAGAATACAATGATTATACTATTTTATCTAAGAAACCAGTGACAGTTGTTTCAGTCTAACTATCCTATGAAATCTTATCTCTATCCTTTGCCATAAATAAAAGAAAAATCTATTCAGTTGAAAAAGACAAAGCCATATATATCTGTACTTCTATTTGCCATGTACAACCATAGTTTATACGTGATTCTTTCCAGTTTTAAATCCAAATAGATTATGAACTTGTTGCTTTTTTTTACCACTAATCCTTACTCAAGACATCTTGAACTCTATTGTATATATACAGTCAATATTCAGAGACTCATTCATGTATATATATATATATATATATATATATATATATATATATATATATAAAATCAGTGGGTGACAGTGGTTGCCATACAAGCCTGGAAGCCTGAGAGGTCCTGAGACCTTCTAGGAAAGATTCCCCAGTTCCCATATGTATAGTAGACAGCTTCAGGTACACTAAGATAAGCTTCCAGATGAGGCACAGTTATGGTTCAAGAGATATTAATTGAAGCTTACAGTTCCGGGGGAAGTTCCATAATGGCAGAAGAAACTGGCATGCTTTCATAAATCCAGACAGAGAAAGAGAAAAGCTCACAATCCAAAAGCTAAAATCCAAAAGCCACAAAGCACACTTCAGGAACTCCAATCAGCACCTTGTATATCATTAGACTGGAATTTCAAATCTACCCCCACACCTTAGGACTGAACCCTAAGATATACCCAGTGACACTTCCTCCAGGCAGGTGGCTGCATATCTAAATTACAAACTGTAATAAATCACTGAAAATATTGGGGGCCACCTATTTAAACTACCACACCATGTAAACAGTTGGGTGTGGCCATGCACAGCTGTAACCCCAATCCTGAGTGGAACAGAAACCAGAGAATCCCTGGGACTCATGGAAATGGCTGTTCCAGATTAGAGAAGGGATACAGCATCTCAAGGAAATGCATGAGTGAGCAATGGAAGAGGACACCTTAAGTTCTCCTCTGGTTACTTCAATGCATGTATGCAGATTGTCTGCATCTGTCCACACACTTAAATCTTATAGCACATGTAAGCGGAAAATAATTTCAAAATGGTGTCTTATTTTCTGAACCTATTCAGGACTATTCACTACTGTATATTCTTCCAATATCTGCTCTTACTTCTGGTTCTATAAATTGTGCTTATCCTTCATGGTTCATTTGAAATAGTGTCTTCTTTATGAAGTTTGTTCCTCATTCCAATATAACCTCTCCCTCTCCATGTGTACACTCCAGCTTTATCATTTTGCAGAGCTTAAAACATTTTCCTGACATTTGAATTATTGTTCTGAATATGTTTTTCCCCTATCAGATTATAAACTCCTGGAGGACATCTATTTTTAAATATTAAGTTGTTGGGAGCTATAAGCCAAACGTCAGCCATGTTGACAGAAACCGCCATGTTGTGAGTTAAGCTTCTATTTTCTCATCTAATGTTCAATTACCAGAAACAAAGAAATCGTACGCTTGGGTGATAACTCCTCTGTGCTGCCGATAACTGATGAAAAAACAAGGATATTGGCAGTTTAGCCAGTAACCCTGTGCTCTTTGATCTAACTACATCCCTTTCCCCCTACAACCGTATATAAACCTATATGTAAAAATAAAATTTTGAGACCTTGACAAACACCTAGCTTGGTCTCCTTCTTGTGTCTGTTTGCCTTCTCCCATTCAGGTTGACATCCCCTCGGTTCTTTGTTCTACCCCAGCTGGCCGGGGCATTAAGTGACATCAGACTTTGCTATTGTTATACTGTAGCCCCTCTTCCATCACCTCCAATGATTTAACAAGGTTATAATGTGACTTCTTTTTAACAAAACAATTATCAAATGCACATGAGTTTCATGCATATTACATTTGAATTCTACGTATATTCTAATTGGTAAATATTTTTGCATAATAGAATGAAAGAGTAAACACTCTCATGAAAAATCTCATAGTTCAATAAAGAGTAAAACATTACTAGTTGAGTAAAGTATAAAATGTAAAACAAAAATGTTCACATTTTAAGAAAATATATTTTAAATGTTAATATATAAGAAAACAGAAAAATCCAAGATTTAGCTTTCATGTTAATAGTGGTAATAATTTACTACCTGTCTGTGCTATAATTGGTTTGTTTAAAGAACCACATTATAATCACATTAACTCATTTCTGAGTGTTTAATGTAACAATGCCATTCCCTGCTGTGTTTCATTACTTAAGTGGAGTTACAATTTACTTTTCCTGCTGACTACTCAATTGTATTTCCTAGGCAAAACAGATAGTTACTTACATCAAATTATATTTGTTTATCTAAGGACAACATTGATCAATACCATATGATCTGAGGTCTTTTTTTTCTGTGATCATTCTGCATTTGACAAAAGAAAAGATATTTGGCACTATAAAATATTGACTAAACTCAATTTACCACACAATAGACAGCTTCAATATACTATGCTGTGCTTGTCATTATGTGATATTTCAATTATGTATTCTGGGTGGGGAATGTATTAGTCACCTACTTGTATCTAGGTAAAGTATCAGCCAAAAATCAGTTTAAGGGGGGATGGGCTGGTTTCAGTTCACAGTTCCAGATTACATTGTATCACAGTGGGGAAGGCATGGTGG
Source organism: Dipus sagitta (assembly GCA_036346955.1). NCBI lineage: Eukaryota > Metazoa > Chordata > Mammalia > Rodentia > Dipodidae > Dipus > Dipus sagitta. The sequence goes on from CM070781.1 coordinate 75,270,747, forward strand.
TAGGGCCTTGAGATAGCTGGTCACATTCAGCACAGAGGAAGCAGAGAGAAGTAAGTTCTGGTGCTCAGCTAGCTACCTCTCTTTTTATAAAGAGTCTAGTACCCCAGTCCATGGACTGGTGCAGCTAACAATTAAAGCGAGTCCTAACAATCCCTCACAAGTTTTCCCAGAGGCTAAACTAATTGGGATAATTCCTCATGGGTGACTATAGGTCTGGTCAAGTTGACAATCAATCTAAACAATCACAGACAGCAAAATACTTACTTTGTACATTCTATATTAGATAAGACAACACTACTATTATATTTAATTCTCTCTCAAGAAAAAGTTAACTAGAAAAGTAGTTAAGACAGGTATTATTGAGCACAATTTACCTTACAGATATTTAGTTCTAGGCATTTTAACTATGGTATTGCAACAACTATGTGTTTTGCACTATAGAATATTATACTCCAAAATTACCATATGTGACCTTATCTCTTGGTTATCTTATCAGCTAATACAATTTTACAAGCACACAAAGTATATAACGCTTTATATATAACTTTATAGTTATAATATATATATTATAACTTTATAATTTCATGTCATATACTACATATTACTATCAGTTTGGATTCTAGAGTCACTGAAATTTAGAATCTTAATACTGTATAGGTGTATGATTTCTTTTGTTACAAGTCACTCACTCCCATAACTCCACCTGATACTCCTTACCTACATCAAGTCCATAGACTCTGTTTCCTCCTTTCTCTTACTTACAAGCAATAAACCACCAAATTACTTAACTCAATCACTGTCTCCCCATACTTTCCATCTTAGAGTGTCATGCTACCATCTGACAACAGTCTTCACTACAACTATAGGCCCAAAGGTTTTCTAAGTGAAAGTGGAAGTTGTATGTGGGCATATCACTCCAAATTCATAATATGGGATATCATTGGCCTTACTCTTTGTAACAAATCTCTCATCATAAATCTAAGGGAATCTTGTACCATCTGCTTAGTCTTTACTCCAAACACTCCTCCTTACCTGCTCCTCTCTTCCTGTCCTTTCAGTGGACTGGATGGTTGTGTGTCAGAGAATAAAATGGGGGCCAACCCTGTTACTATTCATGGTTTATTGGGCCCCAGCTTTCAAGCTAATTTGCATGCCCAGCTAGCCTTAATGCTATTTATTGTTCTTTCTTTCTTCTTTAATTTGATTTTTGTTTATTTATTTTGAGGGAGACACAAAGAGAAAGATGGACAAAGCAAAAGAAAGAAAGAATGAATGAAGCACACCAGGGCCTCCAGCCATCACAAACGAACTCCAGACATGTGTTCTACCTTGTGCATCTGGCTTATGTGGGTACTGGGGAATCAAACCTGAGTCCTTAGGCTTCACATGAAAGTGCCTTAACTGCTAAGCCATCTCTTTAGCCCTTATTATTCTTTTTTAACTACATGTTTTCTGTCCATCTTGCTGAAAGCAACATTTTTTTACCTATAGACTGGGTTTATTCTATTTTATGGTCTGGAAAACCTTGTCTCTTCTATTACCTCTGCATACATACATCTTACCTTTTAAATAGACTTTATTTTAAAATGTATTTCAGCATTAACATATTTTCAAGAACTTTTAAGATAAAAAGACCTTCCTTTCACTTGAGCTTTTTTCCCTCTTTTCTTTCCCATTTTCATTTCTCCTTCCTTCTAGTACCTTGTCCTCTGCTCTTTTGCTTCCCATTTCTCCTAAAGGAAGCTCCTAATGCTGTCATGATTCTCTAGGAAGCTGCAGTTCTCTAACTGGATTGTTTATCTTCATTCCATCATTGCTTCCATAGTTCACCTTGCAATTACTGAAGGATGTGCTTCCTTCATCTTACATGAGAAATGACATGGTTAATCTGCTTCAGTTGTGATGTGCCCCCATAGCCATGTGCCTCACAGCTGTCAGTCCACTGATTCTGTGCTCTAGGATCTCCCTGCTATTTCAGTGTACAAAGGAATAGTGTTTTCACTGACAAAACTCAGACCTGTCTGTGTCCTTCATGGGGGACACAGGAACTCCAAACCCTAGATATCTGTATCACATCAGTGAAATCTTTAAAAGAGAAACTGTCACCCAGAAAAAGATAAAGGAAGGGAGACTTCTGGTTAAGATGGCAGCTTAGGAACCACACCAAAGCAGCCTAGGGGAGAAAAAGCCAAAGAATACCCAGCAAAATACACACTTTTACTAGAAAGTGAGGAGTATAAGAAATTAAAATAGCCGCAGAGAAGTAGGAGAGATCCAGGGCATCCAGAGCCCACACAGGCAGGCCTAAGAGGCTCTGGGAGCAGCTCCTGCAGCGGCGGCTTTGGCTCCAGCAGTGGCGGCTTTTCCTCCTGCAGTGGCTGCTCCAGCAGCAGCAGCAGCAGAAGCGGCAGCTCTGGCTCCAGCTGTGGCATTGTCAGCACCAGCTCTGGCAGCAGCAGCAGCAGCGCCTCCAGCAGCGGTGACTCCAGCAGCATTAGCGGTGGCTCCAGCAATGAAAGCTTCAGCAGTGGCAGTGGCAGTGGGGGCTCCAGCAGTGGCAGTGCCAGGTCTGTGGGGCAGCAGCTGCCAGGCTTGGCTTGCTCCACAGAAAAGCCAGTGCCCTGCTCCAGAAAACAGAACAACGGACCACCAATCCAACCAGCCTACTTGAACCCACAGGGCACCAAAGAGGGACACATAACTGAGACCAAAATCATCCAAAAAGGTAACTGGAATTGCATCAAGGAAGGGTCTCACTTGGTCACAAGCTGACTTGGAACCCTCAGCAGACAAGAAATCTTAACATCTTTGTTGACAGATGTTGTGGACGTGAGGCCTAGTGGAACTTCCTGAGCCTCGCTGAAGTTTGGCGACCTGTCTCTGGCCAGCTAGGACTCAGCAATATGCCTAATGGCTTCTGGCCTGCTACTTCCGGTAGGAGTTGGAATTCCCATGCACGCGCACTTAGGACCAATCATTTCAACAGTCACAGTTTACTATTGTCCCTTACCTCTCTCCCCATCCTAAAATCACCACCCTCATTCTCAACATTATATAGGCAACCACCTGTAACAATAAAGTGAGTTCCTGCTTCGACAAGACTCCCGACTCAGTGTGCTTTTTCTCAGTTGACTAGGAGAGGATCTGAGTGGACAAAACTCATCCTCCTCCTCAAACCCTTTGGAGGAACCAGCGGGCCTCATCCTTCCTCAGCACTACCTGTCAGGGGGAGCCTGGCAGACAGAGGATCAGGTTGTTATAATACCTACTCTCGCATAAATACTCGGTGCTGTCTTTCATTGAATGTGTACATTGTTTAGTTATATTTTAGAATCTATCTGTGTTCTGTTCCACTCAGCCTAGTTGAATACTCCCATAGCAGGCAAACCCAACCCCTAGGAACACCTTTGTAGATACTCTGAGAGTCTTAAGAGCCAAACCTAACACGTTAAGCTCCTAGCCTGAAGATATGTAACATCAGATCAATTGATACAGCTAAGAATACCCAGCTAACTAGAAAATCTAAGCATTAACTTAATCCAAGATGCAAAAATATATACATTATAACACAAAAAAACACTAAAAATCAAGACAATATAAATCCACCACAAAGTATTACAGCATCAAAAATGACCTCCAGTGAGAATGAGTTAGAGGAAATACCTGAGAAAGATTTCAAAAGAATGATTGTAAATATGTTCAAATAAGTCAAAGAAGAAAGCAAAGGAAGTAAAGAGGAAATCAAAGGAATCAAAGAGGACACAGGACACCAATTTAATGAAATAAAGAAGTCAATACAAGACATAAATGATAAAGAAAAACCAATCACAATGACTAGCAATGAAGAACACAGTTAATGAAATAAAAAACTCTGTAGAAAATCTCACCAGTAGAATGGATGAAGGAGAGGACAGAATATCTAAGCTAGAAGACCAGGTGACAGATATAATACAGTCCAACAAACAGAAAGACAAACTAATAGAAAAGTATGAATGGGAATTTCAAGATATTTGGGAAACTGTGAAAAGATAAAACATAAGAATGCAGGGAATGGTAGAAAGAGAAGAGTTTCACTCCAAAGGCATAGTAGGTGTCTCCAACAAAATCATACAAGAAAACTTCCTCCAAATTGGGAAAGGGGTGCCAATGCAGATACAGGAAGCCTTTAGAACCCCAGCCAGACAAAATCAGGAAAGAACCTCTCCTTGCCATATTATAATCAAAAAACCAAACACAGAAACCAAAGAAAAAATATTGAAAACAGAGAGAAAAATCAAGTTACCTACAAAGGCAAGCCCATCAGGATTACAGCAGATTACTCAACACAAACTTTAAAAGCCAGAAGGGCTTGGAGTGATGTATTCCAAGTTCTGAAAGATAACAACTGTCAACCAAGGTTACTTTATCCTGCAAAGCTATCCATTCAAATAGATGGAGAAATAAGGACATTCCATGAGCAACACAGGCTAAATGAGTATTTGAAGACAAAACCAGTTCTACAGAAAATACTTTAAAGAATCCTCCATGCCAAAGAGAAGGAAAAGCACACATATAAGGAACCTGGCAAAAAACAAACAATACTCAAATACTACTTAACAGAGGAGAGCAAAGGTAGAACTGGAACCACAAAAAAAAAAACAAATAGCAAACATAAATACACACCTTTCAAAAATATCTCTTAATATCAATGGCCTCAATGCCTCAACCAAAAGACATAGGTTTGCAGACTGGATTAAAAAGCAGGATCCTACAATTTGTTGTCTCTAAGAAACTCACCTTTCTACAAAGGATGGACATTATCTTAGGGTGAAAGGTTGAAAAACGGTGTTTCAAGCAAATGGGCCTAGAAAACAAGCAGGGGTTGCTATCGTAATATCTGACAAGGTAGACTTCAGTCAAACATCAGTTAAGAAAGATAAGGAAGTTCACTTTATATTGACTAAGGACACTATCCAACAGGAGGACAGTACAATCCTAAACATATATGTACCTTATATGAGGGCTCCCAAATTCATCAAACAAACGCTATTAGAACTAAGGTCACAGATAACACCAAACACAGTGGTAGTGGGGGACTTCAAAACCCAAGTTTCATCAATTGACAGGACATCCTGGGAAAAAATAAACAGAGAGGCATCTGGGCTAAATGAGATCATAGAAGGAATGGGCCTAACAGATATATACAGGACATTTCATCCAAATGATTCAGAATATACATTCTTTTTAGCAGCACATGGAACATTCTCTAAAATTAGCCATATATTAGGAAACAAAGCAAATCGTAACAAATACAGGAAAATTGAAATAATTCCTTGCATTCTTTCTGACCACAATGGAATCAAACTACAAATCAATAACAAGAAAAGCTATAGACCATACACAAATCATGGAAACTAAACAATACACTACTAAATGATGAATGGGTCAATGAAGAAATCAAGAAGGAAATAATATATATATATATATATATATATATATATATATATATATATAGAGAGAGAGAGAGAGAGAGAGAGAGAGAGAGAGAGAGAGAGAGTCAAACGATAATGAGAACACAACATACCAAAATCTGTGGGACACAATGAAGGCAGTCCTAAGTGGTAAACTTATAGCTTTAAGTGCCTACATTAAGAAATTAGAAAGGTCACAAGTAAACGACCTAATGCTTCACCTTAAAACCTTGGAAAAAAAAAAGAACAAGGCAAACCAAAAATCAGTAGACAGGAAGAAATAATAAAGATTAGAGCAGAAATTAATGAAGTAGTAACAAAAAAAAAAAAATAAGCCAACGAATCAATGAAACAAAGAGTTGGTTCTTTGAAAGGATAAACAAGATTGACAAACCCTTAGCAAATCTGACCAAAAGAAAGAGAGAGGAGACACAAATTAATAAAATTAGATATGAAAAAGGCAACATCACAACAGACACCAGAGAAATTCAAAAAATCATAGGGACATACTATACAAACATATACTCCACTAAGTATGAAAATCTGAAAGAAATGGATGATTTCCTTGACATATATATGACCTACCTAAATTAAATCAAGATGAGATTAATCACTTAAATAGACCTATAACAAGTACGGAGATCCAACCAGTTGTCAAAAATCTCCTAAATAACAAATGTCCAGGCCCAGATGGATTCACTGCTGAATTTTACCAGACCTTCAGGGAAGAACTAACGCCATTGATTCTTAAGCTTTTTCATAAAATAGAAAAAGAAGGAATCCTATCAAACTCCTTCTACAAAGCCAGCATCACCCTGATACCAAAACTGCGCAAAGATAGAACAAAAAAAGAAAATTACAGACCAATCTCCCTCATGAACAAAGATGCAAAAATTCTCAACAAAATGTTGGCAAACAGAATACAAGAATATATCAGAAAGATCATTCACCTGGACCAAGTAGGTTTTATACCAGACATACAGGGATGGTTCAACATACGCAAATCAATAAATGTAACACATTAGATAAATGGACCGAAGGACAAAAATCATATGATCATCTCATTAGATGCAGAAAAAGCATTTGGCAAAGTCCAACATCCCTTCATGATAAAAGTTCTCCAGAGACAAGGAACAGAAGGATAATATCTCAATATAATAAAGGCTATTTATGGCAAGCCTAAAGCCAACATATTACTAAGTGGGGAAAAATTGGAAGCTTTTCCACTAAAATCAGGAATAAGACAAGGGTGTCCACTGTCCCCACTTTTATTTAATAGAGTACTGGAAGTTTTAGCCATAGCAATAAGGCAAGAGACGCACATAAAAGGGGTACAAATTGGAAATGAAGAGATCAAGTTGTCATTATTTGCAGATGACATAATTCTATATATAAATGGACCCTAAAGACTCTACCAGCAAACTGTTAGAGCTGATAAACACCTACAGCCATGTAGCAGGATACAAAATAAATACACAGAAATCAGTAGCATTCCTATATGCTACCAACAAACACACATAGAATGAAATCATAGAATCACTCCCAATCACAATTGCATCAAAGAAAATTAAGTATCTAGGAATAAACCTAACCAAGGAAGTAAAGGATCTCCACAATGAAAACTATAAAACACTCAAGGGAGTAATTGCAGAGGACACTAGGAAATGGAAAAACCTCCCTTGTTCCTGGATAGGAAGAATCAATATTGTGAAAATGGGAATCTTACCAAAAGCAATCTACACATTTAATGCAATCTCCATCAAAATTCCAACAGCATTCTTCAAGGAAATAGAAAAAACAACCCAAAAATTCATTTGGAATCACAAAAAAACCCAAATATCTAAAATAATACTGAGCAACAAAAATAAGTCTGGTGGTATATCACTATACCTGATTTTAACCTATACGACAGAGCCATAGTAACAAAAACAGCATGGTACTGGCACAAAAGCAGACATGTAGATCAATGGAAGAGAATAGAGAACCCAGATGCAAGTCCAAGTAGCTATAGCTACCTGATATTAAAAAAAAAAATGCCAAAAATACTCATTGGAAAAAAGACAGCCTCTTCAGCAAATGGTGCTGGGAAAATTGGATATGCATGTATAGAAAAATGAAAATAGATTCTTCTCTCTCTCCATGCACAAGAATTAAGTCAAAATGGATTAAAGACCTTAACATCAGACTTGAAACTCTAAAACTGCTAGAGGAAAAAGTAGGGGAAACCCTTCAACATATTGGTCTTGGCAAAGACTTTCTGAATATAACCCCAATTGCTCAGGCAAAAAAGTCACAGATTGACTGCTGTGACCTCATGAAATTACAAAGATTTTGTATGGCAAAAGACACTGTGAATAAAGCAAAGAGGCAACCTACAGAATGGGAAAAAAAAAATCTTTGCCAGTTATATATCTGATAGAGGATTAATATCTAGGATATACAAAGAAATCAAAAAGTTAAATAATAAGAAATCAAACAAGCCAATTAAAAAATGGGCTATGGGGGCTGGAGAGCTGGCTTAGTGGTTAAGTGCTTGCCTGTGAAGCGTAAGGACCCCGGTTCAAGGCTCAACTCCCCAGGACCCACGTTAGCCAGATGCACAAGGGGTCGCACACGTCTGGAGTTCGTTTGCAGTGGCTGGAGGTCCTGGCGCGCCCATTCTCTCTCTCTCTCTATCTGCCTCTTTCTCTCTCTGTCTGTCACTCTGAAATAAATAAATAAAAATAACAAAAAAATTAAAAATGGGCTATGGCACTAAATAGAGTGTTCTCAAAAGAAGAAATATGAATGGCGTATAAGCATCTAAAAATGTTCTACATCCGCAGTCATCAGGGAAATGCAGATTAAAACTACGTTGAGATTCCATCTCACTCCTATCAGGTTGGCTGCCATCATGAAAACAAATGACCATAAATGCTGACGAGGATGTGGAAAAAGATGAACCCTTCTACACTGTTGGTGGGAATGCAATCTGGTCCAGCCACTGTGGAAATCAGTGTGGAAGTTCTTAAGACAGCCAAAAATTGATCTACCATATGACCTAGCTATACTATTCCTAGGCATATATCCTAAGGACTCATCTCATTTCCTTACAAGTACATGCTCTACTATGTTTATTGCTGCTCAATTCACAATAGCTGGGAAATGGAACCAGCCTCAATGTCCCTCAACTGATGAATGGATAATGAAGATATGGCACATTTATACAATGGAGTTCTACTCTGTGGTAAAGAAAATTGAAGTTATGAAATTTGCAGGAAAATGGATGGATCTGGAAAAGATTATACTAAGTGAGGTAACCCAGGCCCGAAAAGCCAAGGGTAGCATGTTCTCTCTCACATGTGGATCCTACCTACAGATGACTGGGCTTCGGTGAGAGAAGGAAAAAACTCAGTATCAGAGGCCAGTAAGCTAGAAAAGAGATAGAAAGGGAAGAGAAAGGAAGGGAGGGGGTACTTAATAGCTTTGTATTGTATATATGTAAGTAGAAGAATAGATTAATAGGGGTGAAAAGATCCAAAATGAGGTCTGAGAAGAGACTGAGTAAAGGAAAGTTGGAGGGACAGCTATTCAAAATCTAAGAGGATATAAATAAAACATATGTAATCCAACATTTTTGGACAATGGAACACTCAGGAGCTGTAGATTGTTGCTAGAAAATTTTCAGTGACAGGGATGGGAAATCTTCCAGTGAGTTGTTGGTCAGGGAGATCCCTGATGCCCCCAAAACATTATTGGCCATTGCCAAGGCCCTTGGTTTCCCACCAGGAATAGATGGTAAGAACCTATTGCTGAAGACTCCATATACTTGGGCTGCAAGGCCACTGAGAAATCCTGCTGGAACTGAGCTGATAACCTCCTCCATGTAGATCAGCTGACAGAAAGCTGGAAGAAGCCATTCTGCATGCAGTTGAATGGGAGAAAGAGAAAATACCAGTGAAGATACTCCTCAGTGGACACTGGAAGCCTTATAATTCGCCAGCCAGGCAAATGAGCCAATGGGTGCAATAGTGGCACATCTGCTATGGGGAAACCAACTACCCTCTAATTGGACTGGAGGCCCATTCCATGGGAAGGGAATACATTCCTGATACTGAAAACTTAAAACAGGGGTAGTCATGTGCCCTAGGGGTATAACGTCTGCTGTTGTCTGGCCAAATGTATATACTATGCTTATCAAACTGCCCAGTAAGCACTTCTGTTAATGTTCACACCTTTATATTAATGCTACCCTCACTTTTGGTTGAGAATCTTCTCTTTTCAGATAGCAGTGACCTTGGGACGACTCAGAAGGTATCATGGTAATGGAAAGAAATGACCGCAGTGCTCAGTACTGCAATATCTGTATCACACCTTCCAAGGCTCAGGGTCTAATGCAGAAGAGGTGGCAGAAAAAATGTAGGAGCCAAGGGACAGGCAGGACTCCATACAACATGCTCCCTCCAGACACAAAATGGCCTGGATATCCATGCCCTCACAGTGCATGATACTACAGGCATAAGACCATCATAAGAGGAGGAAAAGATCAAAACATCAGAAGTAAAAGAGAGACTGATTGAGATGGGGAGGGGGTATAATGGAGAGTGGAGTTTCAAATGGTTAAGTGGGGGGAGGAGGGTATCACCATGGGGTATTTTTTATAGTGATGGAAGTTGTTAATTAAAATTTTTAAAAATAGATAAAGGAAGGAAGCTTCCATATTTCAGGCTTGGGACAACTTTCATATCTTACTTTCTTTGTACCCAGAGCTGTCACATGTTAAAGTCACATCTACCCTTTAGAATGTGTTGTGATGGTCTAAAGGTATATGACTTCTTTCATTCAGTCTCACTTAACATCCTTCATGCTTTCAACCATGAATACTGATGAATAATATCATTTTCATATGAACTATCAGTTTATAGATACTTCTTGGGAACATAAGCTGAGTAAAACTTATGTGTGAATTTTGTATGTGTCCCATCCAGGTTTAAAGGACTCAGCTTAAACCTGGGTGACTTGATTCATCATCTGCTTTTTTTTCTTCTGTATGTTGATGTGGTGGTTTGATTCAGGTTCCCCATAAACTTATGTGTTCTGAAAGTTTATCTCTATCTGATGGCAATTTGGGTAATGGAACCATATTAATTGAAATGTGTTCTTTTTTTGCATAGGCTTATGGGAATTAGAGCCAGTTACTCCTTGCCACTATTTGGGTCACTCCCATACTACAGTATTCAATCTGCAGTGGTGATGGTGATTTCCAGCCTCTGCTATTGCCATCCTTTCTTCTGCCATCATGGAGCTTCCCCTTAAGTTTATAAGCCAAAATAAACCCTTTCCTCCCACCAGCTGCCATTGGTTACATACTTTCTGATAGCAATGTGCAGGTAACTGCAATAGTAACAGTAAGAAGAGGGCTCATTGCTGAGATTTATCTGACCATGTGGGTCATGGAGAAATGTACATGGACTTGGTTTGGGGGGGGGGCTGTGGGATCCTTACAGAGTAGTAAGCCGAATTTTATGGGCTATTCTAGCTAGAGTATGGAAAATCCTAAGTACTTAGGATATTTAGAAGGCTTCATTTATGACCTCTCAAAGGGGAAAGAGAGATAGGAGAGTACTTTGTTGGTACTGGGGTACTAACATAAAGGCTGGCTGCACTCTTCTGCCAATGGCCAGAGAGTTTGATCGAGGTTGAATTTAAAAGTAATGTGCTGGTGTGCTTGGCAGATACTATAGAACAGAAAGATATGAAAATTATATGGTTCAGCACAGAAAAAAATTAAGCAAGTTTGAACCTACTGGCACAGAAACTGGTTTTATGTTGCTGAAATTGCAATTGTTACCAAATCATCACCATTTAGTGTGGGCCAATTACTCTATTGGGACAATGACTAAGATACCTGATGGTGAAATCCATTGGTGGGAGAGGGAATGCTCAATGAATAGTAATGCAAATTCTCTTACAAGGAAGTGACTTAAAAGGAAAAATTCTGAAGCAGTATTCTGCTCTTTTAGGTCAAGATTTATTTCTCCCCTCCTGGATGTACAAATTTTGCTTGCTGAACACCTGGTAATGGTTATGAAAGCATGAAATAATGCAGGGTGGCAGGTCATAATGTGCACATGGTTCTGGAAGCCACATGAATGGCAGTGTGAAACAGGGTGAGATTTCTTTGGAGAGACCCAGTAAGGCTGTTGTATGAAGAGAAGTAGTTGCAGTAGCCACTGCTGAGATGTGGCATGTGAAGCAGAGTAGATATCTCTAAATAAAGGCCAAATAATGCCATTATATGGTTTTGGATGGCATGTTTACCCAGGGTATAACCAGCCCTGCTGAAGGGGCAGATTTAAAAACAAAGCAAAAGAGATACTGTCATCACTGGTTATGGGTGTCAGACTTGAACTGCAGATGTTTGATTTTTACCTGATGGTTAATGATTTCCACTGGGCCAGTCTCTCCCTGGTATGTCTTTTTCCAATGGAAATGTTTACTCTGTGCCACTTTGTGTTGGAAGTATGTAAATAGTTTTGATTTTACAGGACTCACAGTTAAGAGACAATCTTACATCTCAGTTGATGCTTGCGAACTTTGGAACAGTCTTAAAGTTGGTGAAGCTTATGGGGGACTTTGAATTTGGACTGAATGCAATTTGCATTGTGAGATGGTCAGGAGGGCAGACTTGTAATCTGAACTGAATGCAATTTGCATTTTGAGATGGTCATGAGTCTATGGGGGCCAGGAATGGAATGTACTGATTGAAATGTGCGATCTCATAGACTCTAGGCTTGAAACTTGAGGCTCCAGTGGGTGGAGTCCTACTGAAAAAGGGGTATGTCACTGGGGACCAATCTTGGAGTCCAGCCCTAAATGTGTTTGGGGGTGGATCTTAAGTCCAGCCCTAAGATGTGAGGACAGCACCTAGGAGCTTTGCTGCCCATGCTTTTGAGGGATGCTTGCTTTTACGTTTGCTGATATTTGCAGCTGTATCTCTCTGCTGAGGATGTTGAAGTAAGTCATCTTCTTCTGCCATTGATGCTGTATCCCTGGAATTTCTAAGCCTGAAATAAACCCTTTCCTCTGAAAAGCTGCTTCTGTTTGGAGATTTGTCCAGCAATGCAAAGCTGACACTAATAACTGATAACAGGCACTATTCAAGATGCTGTCTGACTGCTTTGTAGGCCCACAATGAAAAATGATGAGAATTAGGCCAAACAATATAATTAAATCAGCCTAAGTATATCATATGATAAAAGACAAAATGTGTGTTTTTAAAGTGTTTTGATTACGTAGGACTATCTAATCCTTATATTATGGATGTGAACTCATTCTGGTTGAATCTACATCATCTATCTATCTACCTATGTATCTATCGATCAGTCATCTACACCTATTTTCAGACTAAGAATGTTGTGATGGTGCTGGAGAGATAGCTTGATTTGATTCCCCAAGACCATGCAAAGCAGATGCACAGTGTGGCACATGCATCTGGAGTTCGCTTGCAGTGGCTAGAGGCCCTGGCACACCCATTCTGTCTCTCTCTGTCTCTCTCTCTCTCTTCCTTTCTCACTTGCTGTCTCAAATTAGTTAATTAATTAATTATTTTTAAATGCTAAAAATGAATGCTGTGATGATGAATCTCAAATCTTTTCTGTAAAGTTTTTTATGAACAACTTCCATAATTACAAACAATAAACCATGATAACTGCCTCCCGTCCTCCACTTTCCCTGTCACAAATCCACTCTCAATTATAGCCTCTCCCTCTCTCAATTAGTCTTTTATTTTGATTTCACCATCTTTTTCTCCTATTATGAAGGCCTTCTGAAGGTAGTGCTAGGCACTGTGAGGTCATGGATAGATATCAAGGCCAATTTGTGTGTGGATTATTGCATTTTATGCAGTCCTACCCTTCCTTTGCCCCTTACATTCTTTCTGCTTCCTCTTCTGCAATGGACCCTGAGTCTTGGAAGGTATTAAAGACATGCTTCAGTGCTGAGGACTCCTCTGTCTTTCTTCTTAGCACTGTGTTGCCTTTTTGGTCATCCCAGTGCTGAGTGCCATATGAAAGGGAAGCTTCTCTAACCAAAAGTGAGAGTACCATTAATATATAGTTATTACCATTTTAAAAAAGTGCTTTCCAGGCAGTTTGGTGGGTATAACATATGCATTTATCCAGACAAGAGCAGGCATTAGAGTCCTAGGACTCATGATGTCCCCTGCCATAGGCTTATGATTAGGTTTCCAGTACCAGGCATGTACTCCCTCTCATGGAGCAGTCAAATTAGAGAATGGTTGGTTTCCCCCATAAAAGACATGCCATTATTGTGCCTTTTGGGTCATTTGGCCAGGCTGGTCAAACTTAATGCTTTCAGTGTCCACTGGTTTCACCACTGATTACTTCTGTCTCCCACAGGCCAGTATGCAGTTTTGCTTTTTACAGTTTTCTGTCAAATGGTCTAAAGAAAGGAGGTTTTCAGCTCAGCCACAGCTTGATATTTTAGTGACCTTGCAGCCCAAGCATATGGAGTCTTCAGCAATAAGGTCTTACCATCTATTTCTGGAAGGAAACCAAGAGCCTTGGCAATTGTCTTAATGTCCTGGGGGAATCATGGGCTTCCCTGGCCAAGAACTCAATGGAAGTTATCCCATGCCTGGCACTGAAATTTTTCTACTAACATCATATGGCCTCTGGGTGCACCATTATCCTAAAAAGTAGGTGTCTACATGGCTTATTCATAATAACTTTAATTTTGATTAACCCTCCCTCCACACTTCTTTTACTTAATTTCTTCCTGTGACCTCACTTAGGTCATTCCATCTCCAATAATCTGTTCATCTACTTGGAATACCATATCCTTAAGTGTTCCCCTTTCCTCTCTCCTTTATAGCCTCTTAGTAGCTAATTGGCCTCTGATACTGATTTTTACTGCAACTCACATATAAGTCTAAACATTTGTAGGTAGGATACACATATGAGAGAGAACATGTGATGTATGGTTTCCTAAGCCTGTGCTTAGGTTACCACACTTAGTATAATCCTTTCCAGATCCATCCGTTTCCCTGAAAATTTCATAATTTCATTTTTCCTTACCACTGAATAGAACTCCATTGTATAAATGTACCACATCTTCATTATCCATTCATCAGTTCAGGAACATGTAGGCTGGTTCCATTTCTTAGCTAGTGTGAATAGAGTGGCAATGAAAATGTTTGAACAAGTATCTCTAAGGTAGTGAGAAGAGTTCTTAGGAGTGCCTAGGAGTGCTATAGCTAGGTCTTATGGGAAATCTATTTTTAGCTGTCAAAGGAACCTCCACACTGACTACCACAATGGCTGTACCACTTTACTTTCCAACTAATAGTGTAGAAGGGTTCCTCTTTTTTTTGCTTCTTTCCCAGCATTTATTGGCATTTGTTTCCTTCATGATAGCCATTCTAACAGGAGTGAGATGGAATTTCAAAATGGTTTTAATTTGTATTTCCCTGATGGCTAAGGTTGGAGAATATTTTTTAGATTTTCATGTCATCTGAATTTCTTTTCAGAACCCCCTATTTAGTTTCCTAGCCCATTTTTAAATTGGGTTGTTTGATTTATTATTTAGATTTTTGAGTTCTTTGTGTATCCTGGTTATTAATCCTCTGTCGTATGTATAGCTGGCAAAGGTGTCCTCCCATTCTGTAGGTGGCCCCTTTGCTGTATTCACCATGTTCTGTGCTATTTAGTTTCATAAAGTCCCAGTGGTTGATTAGTAATTTTATTTCCTGAGCAACTAGGGTTATATTCAGAAAGATGTTGCCTAGGCCAATATGTTGAAGTGTTTCTCCTACATTTTCCTCTAGCAGTTTCAAAGTTTTGGTCCTGATATTTGGACTTGATTCTTGTACATTGAGAGATATAAGAATCTATTTTCATCCTTCTACATATGGATATCCAGTTTTCCCAGCACCATTTGTTAAAGAGGTTGTCTTTTCTCCAATAAATACTTTGGGCATTTGTGCCAAAAATAAGATGGCTGTACCTGCCTGGATTTGCATCTGGGTCCTATATTATGTTCCCTTAATCTACTTGTGTGTCTTTGTGCCAGTACCATGCTGCTTTTGTTACTATGGCTTTGTAATATAGCTTAAAATCAGGTATGGGGATACCACCAGGCTTATTTTTATTCTTTTCAAAATTCTTTTGGATTTTTTAAATTTTATTTTATGTTTTTGCTTCCAAATAAATTTCAGAATTGTTTTCCTTTATTTCCATGAAGAATGCCATTTGACTTTTGAGGGAAATTGCATTAAATGTGTAGATTGCTTTTGGTTAAGATTGACATTTTCACAATATTTGTCTTTCCATTTTCTTTCCATTTCCTAGTGTCTTCTGCAATTTCTTTCTTGAGTTTTTTAAAGTTTACATTGTAGAGATCCTTTACTTCATTTATTCCAAGGTGCTTTTATTTTCTTTTCTTTTCTTTCTTTTCTTTTCTTTTCTTTTCTTTCCTTTCCTTTCCTTTCCTTTCCTTTCCTTTCCTTTCCTTTTCTTTTCCTTTCTTTTCTTTTCTTTTCTTTCTTTCATTCATTCATTCTTTCTTTTTTTCTTGAGACAATTGTGAATGGGAGTGATTCTGTGATTTAATCCTCAGCATGTTTGTTGTTAGTACATACGAAGGCTGCTGATTTGTGTGAGTTTATTTTGTATCCTATATTGCTAAGGGTGTTTATCACATCTAAGAGTTTGCAGGTAGACTCTTTATGGTTCTTTATGTATACAAACATATCATCTGCAAATAATGACAATTTGATTGCTTTCTTTCCAATTTGTATCCCTTTTAGGTATGTCTCTTGTCTTATTGCTATAGCTAAGACTTCCAGTACTATAGTACATAAAAATGGGCATAGCAGGCTGGAGAAATGGCTTAATGGTTAAGCACTTGCCTGTGAAGCCTAAGGACCCTGGTTCGAGGCTCAATTCTCCAGGACCCACGTTAGCCAGATGCACAAGGGGGCACAAACATCTGGAGTTCGTTTGCAGTGGCTGGAGGCCCTGGCGTGCTCATTTTCTCTCTCTCTCTTTCTGCCTCTCTCTCTCTCTCTCTCTCTGTCTCTTTCAAATAAATAAAAATAAACAAAAAAAATTAAAAAAAAATGGGCATAGCAGACACACTTGCCTTCCTCCTGATTTTAGTAGAAATGCTTCAAGATTTTCCCCATTTAGTATTATGTCAGTTGTAGAGTTGATAAAAGCAGCTTTTATTATGTTGAGATATGTCCCCTCTATTCCCAGGTTTTTCAAAGGAATTTTGGCATAAAGAGATGTTAGATTTTGTCAAATGCCTTCTCTGCATCTATTGAAATTATCATGTGATTTTTGTCCTTCAATCCACTTATATAGTGTATTACATTTATTGATTAGGATATGTTGAACCATTCCTGCACCTCTTGCATAAAACCGACTTGGATGGTTTCAATGATATTTTTGATATATTCTTGTATTCTGTTTGATATATATATATATATATATATATATATATATATATATATGTATATATATATATATATACCCATATTGATCTAAGTGCAACAGACTAGCCCTTTTTAATGTGAGGGAGAGGGAGAGAGAGAGATAATTGGTGCATCAGGGCCTCCAGCCACTGTAATCAAACTTGGGATGCTTGAAATGTGTGTACCACTTAGTGCACGTGTGGGACCTTGCATGCTTGTGTCACCTTGTGAGCCTGACTTATGTGAGACCTGCAGAGTCAAACATGGTTCCTTAGGCTACATGGACAAGCACCTTAAACACTAAGCCATCTCGCCAGTCCTGTTTGCCAATATTTTGTTGAGAATTTTTGCATATGTGTTCTTGAGGGAGTTTGGTGTGTGATTTTCTGTTTTTGTTGTGTCTTTGCCTGATTTTGGTATCAGGATAATGTTGGCTTAATAGAAGGGATTTGGTCGTATTCCTTTCTCTTCTATTTTATGGGAATGTTTAAGAAACATTGGTGTTAGTTCTTCTGTGAAGATCTGTTGAAATTCACCAGTGAATCCATCTAGGCCTGGGCTTTTAGTTGCGAGATTGTTTTCTAACTGCTTTGATCTTTGTACTGGTTACAGGTCTATTTAAGTGGTTTACCTCATCTTGATTTAATTTTGGTATGTCATATAAACATAGTAAGTCATCCATTTCTTTCAGATTGCCAAACTTAGTGGAGTACCTGTTCTTAAAGTATGTCCTTATGATTTTCTGAATTTCTTTGATATCTGTTGTAATTGGTGTCTATTTTATCTCTAATTTTATTAATTTGTGTCTCTTCTCTTTTGGTCAGAGTTGCTAAGAGTTTATCAATGTTATTTATCCTTTCAAAAAACCAACACTTTTATTGGTTCTTTGTATTATTATTGTTGTTGTTGTTATTATTATTTTAGCTTCAATTTTGTTAATTTCTACCTCAATCTTTATTATTTCTTCCCATCTACTATTTTTTTTGTTTGCTTTGTTCTTTTTCCAATGCCTTAAGGTGAAGCATTAAGTTGTTCACTAGTGATCTTCCTAATTTGTTAATATAGGCAATTAAAGCCATAAATTTCCCTCTTAGGACAGCTTTCATTGGTTTTCAAATGTTTTGATATGTTGTGTTATGATTATCATTTGAATTTATTTATTTCCTTTTTGAGTTCATCAATGACACATTTATCATTCAATAGTATACTGGTTTTTTTTTTCCATGATTTTGTTTATGCTCTATAGTTTTTATTGTTGTAGTTATTTATTTGTAGTATAATAAGACTGTAATAAAATAGAGTACAAGGAATTATTTCAATTTTTATGGATTTGTTAAGACTTGCCTTGAGTTGTAAAATATAATCTATTTTATAGAATGTCCATGTGCTGCTGAAAAAAATTACTATTCTCCATCATTTGGATGGAATGTTCTATAGATATCTGTTAAGTAATTTTTCTAGGACATCATTTAATCTAGATGTCTCTCTGTTCCTTTTTTTCCTGGGATGGCTTGTCATCTAATGAGAATGGGGAATTGACATCACCAAATACAATTGTGCATAGTATTTCTGTGATCTTGATCTAATAGTATTTGTTTGATTAAAATGGGAGCACCCATGTTAGGTGCATAGATATTTTTAAGTTTAATGTCCTCCTTTAATCAATATAAAATGACCTTCTTTATCTTTAGTAATTAATGTTGGTTTGAAGTCTGTCCTGCCAGATATTAGTATAGCAACCCTTGATTATTTTCAAGGCCCATTTGATTGAAATACCATTTTCCATCCTTTCACCCTAACATAGTGTCTGTCTTTCATAGAAAGGTGAGTTTCATTATGGAATTAGCCCACAGTTATGGGTAAGCTAAATGTCTCTGCATATCATGACCCAACATGTGACTCTGACATTCTTTCCGCCCCCTCTTCCGCAAAATTTCCCTGAGCCATGTTGGGTTCATTTTTGGTCTGCTTCAGTGATGAGGTGTTGAGGGCCTCTGAGGCTCTGGCTCTCTGATTTGGTAGGAGTTGATTTTTCTCTATGCTGATCTCCTTCCCCCTTGTGCTGGTGTCCGGTTCATCAGGAAAACAGCCCCCTTGCTTGTTTCTCGAAGTTTTCTTAGATTCAGCCGGGGCCCTTTTGAGGTATGATGGGGTGGCTCTCTCCTTAGGGTCTACATCTATCTGAAAAAGAGAAGCAGATTCTCCAACGGAGAGTAAGTTAGCACCAGGACAAATGAGATAACCCTTACTTTTTTTTTTTTATAGAGAATTTAATAGGTGTAGGCCCTCTTGTAGCCCACAATTGATAGTAGCTTGATACTGGAGAGTGGGCTTATGTTTGGATATGGTTCTGACTTGTTTCCCAGCTCCAGCTATGAGTCCCATACCAGTGAGTCCCATACCCAGCTATGAGTCCCATACCCATAACTGTGGGCTAATTCCATAATGCATGACCCGTATACCTCAACAAGGAGGGGCCAAGGGGAGGGGGTAGGTCACGGATGAGCCTAATAATGGTACCAAACTGACTGTATTTGCTGAATACAGAACTGACTAATAAAAAATAAATAAATAAATACAAAAAAAAAAAAAGAAAGAAAGGTGAGTTTCTTGGAGGCAATGAGCAGAAGGATTCTGCCTTTTAATCCAGTGTTCTGGAGGCCATTAAGAGTTAATATTGAAAGATATATATATATAATTTTTTGCATGCCTTGTATTGTAATACTTCCTGTTTTTCCCTTACTGTCTTGTATTATCTATTATTTGAGTATGTTTTCTTTTTCATGTTTCCTCATGTGTATACATTCCTTTCTCTTCAGTATTAATGATCCCTTCATGCATTTTCTATAGAGTCAGCTTAGTGGTCACATATCCCTATAGCTTGATTTTGATGTGGAGTGACCTTATTTCTCTGTCAATTTGAATGGATAACTTTGCTGGATAAAGTAATCTTAGCTGACACTTGTTATCTTTCAGAACTTGGAATACATCATTCTCAGCCCTTCTGGCTTTTAAAGTTTTTGATGAGTAATCTGCTGTTATCCTGATAATCTTGCCTTTATAAATAACTTTATTTTTCTCTCTAACTGCTTTCAATATATTTTCTTTGGCTTGTGTGTATAGTAGTTTAATTATAATATGGAAAGTTGAGGTTTTTCCTATTTTTTTATTATTTTTTATTTTGTCTGCTTGGTGTTCTGTATATGTATTGGCATCACTTTCCCTACTTGTGGGAATTTTTCTTCTATGATTTATTGTTGAAAACACCTACTATGTCTTTGGAGAATAATTATTCTCCTTCTACTAGACCCTGAATTATTATGTTTGATCTCTTCATAGTGCCCCAAATATCTTGAAATTCCCATTCATACCTTACTGACAGTTTGTCTTCCTCCATGTTGGACTGTGTTGAATCAGCCACCTGGTGTTCTAGTTTACTCTGTTCTCTCCTTCATCTATTCTATTGGTGAGACTTTCTACAGATTTGTATTTGGCCTACTGTGTTTTTCATTTCTAGCATTTATGATTGGGTTTTCTTCAGTATTTCTATTTCCTTACTCATGTCTTATTTTAATGTCCTTATTTCATTAAGTTGGTTTCCTGTATTCTTCTTCAAAAGTTTTTCTTTTTTGATTCCTTTGAACATAGTTATTATTAGTCTTTTGAAGTCCTTGTCAGGTTTTTCATCTAAATTAGTTTCACTGGATGTCATTTCTGATGCATTTATCATTTTTGGTGGAATTATAGTATCTCCTCACCAAACATCCTGGAAGGTTATGTTTCCTGAACTTTCTATAGCACCCTGAATTGTTAGTACCTTTTCCTTTATGAAAATGTTTTCTTTTCTACCCCTTGTTTTATCAAGTACACTTTTGTTTACAAGAAATGAAATAAAACAGAATAGTTTAAAAGTTAGTGTTGGATTTCTTTTGTTTAGGCAAGGACAAGCTCTAAGGTAAGTCAGAAAACTCTTTAGCTACCCAATGACTATCAATGTTTACACAAAGAGAATAAAATAAAAATAAAATAAATTGGACAGCTGAGTTGAAAGGTAAATGAATGTATTTAACACATGATTATATGGTGTTTATGTCAAACAAAACATGTAAAAATCTAAAAAAGAAACATAATTGGAGGAAATATTTGTAATTCATTTATTGAATAAAGACTTTTTAAAAAGAATAAATAGAAAACTTGACTGATCAAGTAAGAAAAATTCTGTCATTATTAGGACAGAGGCAGATTATATGAGCACAAAGCCTCAGAGAATGAAACCTGAATTACCTAAATCCACAAAAGTTGAGCTAAGCTTATAAAAATTCAACAGGAATTAGACAAATATGCATTAAAGCCATAATAAAATTTGACCTTTTTTGAGTCCACTGAAATTGAAAGACATAGTTGAATTCAACAAATCCAATTGCTAGGAAAACAGGGATGTGTAATAATAAACAAGATTTTTTTAATTAGTATAACTTTTTGAGAATCAATTTTGCAATATCCAATAAGTTTGAAATATGAGCAGTATCTCTATTATTTTAAGAGAGATTTTCACAAAGCACAGAGCCCATTTCAGCAGTAACTTTGTAGCACTATCTGCAGTAATGTCAATGTGTGGGAAAATAAAATACTTCTTAGCAGTGGTCTGCGTGGGAAAGCTAGATTATTCATTCCATCAATTATTACTTAGCAAGTGAATAGCATTAAATGAGACCATCACCATCCTTAACATGGATATAGTTTATCATGTTGAGGAGGGAAGACAAGTAAGAAATATGTATATATCTACATATATAAGTATATAAATAGACAAAATTTTATTTACTAACCCATTATTTTGAGAATAAAAGATAAAACTAAGTAATAATTATTACTTTACAACAGCATAAAATACTTACTGCAGTGTTTGGAGATAGTGTGTATAAGAACTCTGATGTCAGCAGTCTTTAGGATGGTTCTGGCCACTTTTGACTTTGAAATATACATGCTCTGTGTAATCCTTCCCTTTAAGTGTGGACTTCATGTACTAAGTCTATTCAAAGGGGAATGGATTGAATAAGGCAAGAGTCAATCCCTGATGTTTCAAGGCTTAGGTCAAGAAAAGATGGGTCTCATCCATTTTGAGTTTCCTCTTGTGATCCTGCTTGCTTCCTCTGCTGAAACCCACTGGGATGTTGCAAGCCATCCTGTGGAGAGGAATCTATGCTGAGGAATGGAAGGAAGCCAAACAGGACCAGCCTGTGAGGAAATGAATCTTGACAGCTATGTTGGGAAAGCTTATTGGTAGAGACTTCTGAAGTCAGGAGATCAGATATTGTGAGAAACCTTGAGATATGGGTACCTAGCGTGGATGTATCTGGACCTTACTCCATAGAAATGATAAAGTAGTGTTCCCATTGTTAGGAACAATTGATTTTGAGTGATTTGTTGAGTAGCAATAGATAAGTACTATAGGGAGAAAGAAATAAATGAATGTGTCTGGCAGCCTGGCAAAATTCTGCAGTTACTAGCAGTGCTTTCACTCGTTTCTTCATCCTTAGCTTATCTACTCACTTTATTTTCAAGCTGGTCACAAGGCAGCTGACTTCCTTGCTTAAGTTTATTCAGTGCTATTCCAGGAAAATAATAATGAGTACTACCTATATGTTAATGTATTGTAAATATCATGTTTTAAAAAATAAATAAGGACAAATAAAATTAACTGCAATATTTAATTTAATTCAATGTATTGAAAATTTCTCATTGTAAATTTTACATGTCATTTTCATGATGAGTGCACACATACATGCATATTTCATAACAAGTTATGAAATTAAATTCATATTTAAAATGTTTTAAATACATATTTAAAGTTTTAGTTAGTAAAATATCATATTAATTTTAAGTTATAGTTACAATTATACAAAATTTTAAATTTTCTTTGTCATGGGCTGGAGAGATGGCTTAGCGGTTAAGCACTTGCCTGTGAAGCCTAAGGACCCCGGTTCGAGGCTCGACTCCCCAGGACCCACGTTAGCCAGATGCACAAGGGGGCGCACGCGTCTGGAGTTTGTTTGCAGTGGCTGGAGGCCCTGGCGCGCCCATTCTCTCTCCCTCTCTCTATCTGCCTCTTTCTCTCTGTTGCTCTCAAATAAATAAAAAAAAAAAAATTTTCTTTGTCACATGTTTGTCCATGTTTTGATTAGTTTTGATACTCATGTATTCAACAGTCACCCACACTGAACAGGGTGATTCCAGAGGACATTCCTCCTGAGAAAGTGCTTTGGCTTTGTAGCTAACTGCTGCCAGTTTCCATTTGTAAAATTTTGTTGTTATTTTTATCTTTATTTAATTTTTGGCTATTTGGGTCATATAAACTTTTCTGTACAGATTTCCAAAAATGGAGATGAAACTCCATTTTAGAAAATTACTCAGCTCTCTGTATATTAGATTTGCCAAGAATTTTTTTTTAAAATCCCTATATTTCATTCTAAAATTCATAGGTTCTGATGGACTTGGTAAGTGCTGTTACAAACTGGTATTTTTAAGAGCCTTGAAAGGGAAGGCAGATAAAAATACAGATGTTCTGGGCTGGGCAGGTGATGCTGGTGATAAAAGCTCTTGCTATGCAAGCATGAGAAGCTCAGTTCAATCTTCAAGACTCAGATGCAGCCAAGTATGGCTCTAAATGCATGTAACCCCAGTGCTGGTGGGGGGGGGGGCATGGAGACAAGAGAAATGCAAAGGCTCAATAGATAGGCAATCTGAACAGAAAACAGCTGAATTTAGGTTCAGTAAGAGACCCTGCCTAAAGACAGTAAGGTGGAATGGTAATAGATGAGATAACCCTGTGTTCTCCTCTGCACAATGCACACAAATGATAAGGCATCTGCACCTACACACGAATGCTTACACCACACCACAACACACCACACCGTGACACATGCTACATACTTTCCCCAAACACGCAGATATTCTGTGTTCCTAATCACCATTAAAACAGCCTCTAGGATCTTTCAGATGGACCCTGTTCACAGCTTTATTTTTTAATTTCTATGTGTTTCAAATATTTGGCAATGAGGTGAATGTTCCTGATAGTTCTATGAGGAGAGATGTTTGCCTGGTTAGAAAACAAAACTCTACTG
The DNA here is from genome assembly GCA_036346955.1 of Dipus sagitta. Classification (NCBI taxonomy): domain Eukaryota; kingdom Metazoa; phylum Chordata; class Mammalia; order Rodentia; family Dipodidae; genus Dipus; species Dipus sagitta. The sequence continues at coordinate 75,294,797 of CM070781.1, forward strand.
GAAATGAAACTTGAAAATTTGGTAGATAACCAACCATCCCTATACAATCTTATCTTTCCATCTGAGATATATATTGATGCTGTTATGCTTCCATTCCCTGTAGATATTATTCCCTAGGTTCTTTTTGCTGCCCATTTATTTTATAAATATCTGTGCATTCTTACACATCTTGGAGTTTTACAACTGTTTATATTCTGATGATTTCTGGTTCTAAGCAGAACAATTCCCAATATGTTGTCTCTGACATGTCTCTTTAAAATAGTCCTGATTTGTTATATCTTGGTAGAACAAGTATTTGTTCACATTAGATATTTATAGTCAGGATTAAATAAGCTATAGCATTATTGTATGTGGTAGCAGTCAATTTACAGGCCAACAAAAATGTTTCGAATGTTAGCTACTCAATGAAGTGCTTGTTAAGTTCAGAGCTATATTCTTGAATATTCTAGTGTTGTTGTCATGTGCTGAAATCATATTTGTTTATATATGTATAATAATACAAAACCTGAAAAAAACCTGTTCAGAAATGCAGCTATTGTTTTACATTGCTAGAGCCCCTGTGTGCATTTTTATAGATGTTTCATTATCGTAGTTGTCAATGAAAAAGTAAAAAAAAAAAAAAAGAAAACCTGGGCCAAGATGGCGACCACCTAGCTGCGCTGCAAATCCCGGGGAAAGAAAGGCAAGATATTAAGGGTACATAGTGGCTTTTAGGGGAGAGAAATCTGGGAGGGCACAGAGGCAGGGGAACAGGGAATTGCAGATCCCCTCGTGGGTGGGTACCATGCCCCTCAAACCAAATAACTGCCATGTTCACAGCACCCACTGCTGCTGTGCCAGCTGCCACTGCTGCCACCGCATGCCGATTGTTCCCTGCGTGCAGAAGCTTAGACTGCTCCACACTCTCGTCCACTCGCCCACTTACTGAGCGAGCCCAGTTCCACAGCAGGTGCCACGCAAGGTCAGACTGTGTCTCTCACTTGCACCAGCACAGGTGCCATCCCCTACCTGTCTGCTGCGCCGGCTGTCCACCATTGTCCTGTGGCAGGGGAGCGCAGACTATTTCCACTTCCCAGCGTTCTGAGCCAGAGTTTGGGCTGCTTCAGTGCTTGGTGCCTCAGTGCCACTCCTAGCTCGAACGCAGGCAGCTTTGGCACATTACTGCTTGAGAACTCAGGCAACTTTGGCGCCCCTGACAGGCAGTAGACAGGTGTCTTTGGCAAGTGAGAGCCAAGCTCAGGCTGCTTGACAATTGTCCCAGGCTGCATAAGATTCCCATTGTTCTTGAGCCCAGGCTGATACGCCCACCTACCTGCCCATACACTGTCATGGGCAGAACACAGCGCAAAAGAAATAACATGAAAAATCAAATGCAAGAAAACCCAGTTAGATCACCCAGTCCCACAATGAATACATCTAACCAGAACATAGAAGAACCAATAGGACCAGAACACCAAATTGAAGCTATGAGCAATGCAACCCTGACCAACCTACTGGTAGAACTTGCAGGAAAGCAACAAAGAGCCCACAATCGTGTGGATGCTGCCATCACTAAACTAGAATTAATAGATAAGAAATTGGAAGGATTAGATAAGAAATTGGAAGGATTTGAAAGAGAGTTAAGAGATTTGAGGGAGAGTGAAAAAAAAAGAAGACCTTAAAAATCAGCTGGCCAGGCTAAATAAAGAAATAAAGAAATGCAAAGATGAACTCCAAGAATCATCAAGAAAGTCAGAAAATGATGTGAAAAGGGAGCTTGACAGAGGGATGGAAATTATACATAGAAAAGTGATAGAAAATGCAAACTTAATTTAACAAGTCCAAAACTCGCTAGAAGTTCTCAAGAATAGAGTCAGCCAAGTGGAGGATAGAAACTCTGATCTGGAAGACAAGATGGAAGAAACGGTTAGAGAGTTCAAAAATTTCAGTAAGTTCAAAAGCTCCTGTGAACAGAACATGTGGGAATTGTGGGATACACTTAAAAATCCTCATATCAGGATCATTGGAATACCAGGAGCAGAAGAAATTCAGACCAAAGGCATGGAGAACTTATTTAACAAAATAATTGAAGAAAACTTCCCCAGTCTCTTAAAAGAAAGGTCCATCAAGACACAAAAGCCAATAGAACTCCAAACAGACTGGACCAAAGGAGAAACTCTCCAAGACATATTATCATTAAGACTCTAAACATTGACACCAAAGAGAAAATCCTAAAAGCAGCAAGGGAAAAACAGCACACCACCTTCAGAGGTAACCCCATCAGAATTACTTCAGTCTTCTCAATGGAAACCCTGAAAGCTAGAAGGGCCGGGAAGGAAACACTGCAAAGTCTAAGAACCTATGGCTTCCAACCCAAATACTCTACCCAGCAAAAGTATCCCTAATAATAGATGCTGAAAGAAAAACTTTCCATGAAAAAACCCACCTTTACAATTATATGAACACAAAACGAAAACTACGGAGAGTATTTCAGGAAATTCTCCACAGAGAAGAAAAAAATAATCAAACACAATTGCCTACAAGAAGCAGATCACAACAACCAAACTCAGAGTAGGCACACAAAACTTCAACATCCATGAAAACACCAACCCACATTTACCATCACAATATGGCAGGGATCAAATCAAATCTCACAGTCATTACCCTAAATATTAATGGCCTTAATTCACCCATCAAGAGACACAAGCTAACAGGGTGGATCAAAAAATTAGACTCCTCAATCTGTTGCCTTCAAGAAACCCACCTCACCATTAAAGACAGATATCTCCTCAGGGTGAAAGGGTGGAAAACAGTATTTCAAGCAAACGGGAATAAGAAACAAGCAGGTGTAGCTATATTAATATCGGATAAAATAGACTTCGAACCAAAAATAATCAAAAAAAATACAAAGAAGGCTACTTCCTACTTATCAAGGGAACGATCCATCAAGAGGATATTACAATCATAAATCTGTATGCACCAAACACAGGGGCACCACAGTTCATAAAACAAAACCTACTTGAAAATCAAACAGAAATAACCACAAACACCATGATAGCTGGGGACTTCAATACATCATTATCTTAATAGACAGATCATCCAAACAGAAACTCAACAGTGAAGTAAGAGAGCTCAACAAAACCATAGATAACTTAGACCTAATGGACATCCACAGAAACTTCCATCCCAAATCCACAGATTACACATTCTTCTCAGCAGCCCATGGAACATTCTCTAAAATAGACCATATACTGGGTCACAAACACTGCCTCCACATATTTAGGAAGATTGACATAATTCCCTGCATGATATCAGATCACAATGCTACATTACTAGAAATCAACAACAAAAGACCCACCAAGAATCCCAATGGCACCTGTAAAATGAACAGCACACTTTTAAACAATAAATGGATAGTGGATGAAAGAAAGAATGAAATTGAAAAATTTCTGGAATTGAACGAAAATGAGAACACATTGTACCAAAACTAATGGGACACAATGAAGGCGGTCCTCAGGGGAAAATTCATAGCACTCAATGCCTTCATAAAAAAGACAGAAAGGTCCCAAATCAATGACCTAACCATCCACCTAAAGGCACTGGAAAAACAAGAAAAATCCAACCAAAGAGCTCCAGAAGGAAAGAAATAATTAAAATCAGAGCACAAATCAATGAAATGGAAACAAAGGAAACAATTAAGACAATTGACAAAACAAAGAGCTGGTTCATTGAAAAAATAAACAAGATTGACAAACCCCTGGCCAATCAGATCAATCAAAAAAAGGAGAAGCTTCAAATTAACAAAATTCAAAATGAAAAAGGAGAGATCACAACAGACATAAGTGAAATTGGGAGAATCATCAGGATTTATCTCAAAAACCTCTACTCCACAAAACTGGATAATGTGGAGGAGATGGATAAATTCTTGGATGCATACCATCTACCAAAGCTATACACAGAGCAGGTTAATCACCTGAATCAACCCATCACACTCATGGAGATTGAAAAAGTAATAAAACACCTCCCAAAAAAGAAGAGTCCAGGACCACATGGCTTCTCAGCTGAATTCTATCAAACCTTCATGGAAGAACTCAAACCAATCTTCCTCAAACAGTGCCACACAATTGGTGAACAGGGAAAGCTACTCAACTCCTTTTATGAAGCTAGCATCACCCTAATTTCAAAACCAGGCAGAGATGCCACAAGTAAACAAAACTACCGGCGTATTTCCCTGATGAATTTAGATGCAAAGATCCTAAACAAAGTCGTTGCAAACCGAATCCAACAACACATCAAAAGCATTATCCACCTTGACCAAGTGGGATTCATTCCAGGAACACAGGGGTGGTTCAACATACGGAAATCGGTCAATGTAATACACCACATAAACAAGGTTAAACATAAAAACCACATGATCATTTCGATAGATGCAGAAAAGGCCTTTGACAAGATTCAACATCACTTCATGTTCAAAACATTGGAGAGAATTGGCATGGTTGGTTCATATCTCAACCTAATAAAGGCAATATACGAAGCTCCAAAGGACCAAATAATACTTAATGGAGAGAGACTGGAGGAATTCCCACTAAGATCAGGAACAAGACAGGGTTGTCCACTCTCACCTCTGCTTTTCAATATAGTACTGGAAGTCCTAGCTCAAGCAATAAGACAGGAGAAGGAAATAAAAGTGATACAATTTGGAAAGGAACAAGTTAAGTTAGCTTTATTCGGTGATGACATGATTATATATGTAAGAGACCCGAGAGACTCCATCCCAAAACTCCTGAAGGTGATTAACTCCTATAGCAAAGTAGTAGGATACAAAATCAATGCACAAAAATCAGTAGCCTTCCATTATGCAAATGACAATGATACAGAGAAAGAAATAAGGGACATAGTCCCATTTTCAATTGCAACAAAAAAATAAAATACCTTGGAATAATGTTAACCAAGGAAGTGAAAGATCTATACAACAAAAACATAAAAACACTGAAAAAAGTAATTGAGGCCGACTTAAGAAAATGGAAAAACCTCCTATGTTCCTGGATAGGCAGAATTAACATTGTGAAGATGACAATCCTACCAAAGGCAATATACAGAATTATTGCAATTCCAATTAAAATCCCTATAGTGTTCTTCACAGAGATAGAAAAAAAATGATCTCAAATTTCATATGGAAAGGCAGAAGGCCTCGCATTTCTGAACATATCCTCAGCAAAAGAAATACCTCTGGAGGCATCACCATACGTGATCTAAAGCTATATTACAAAGCCATAGTAATAAAAACAGCATTTTACTGGCATAAAAACAGGAGTATAGATCAAAGGAATAGACTGGAGGACCCTGGACTTTGGGTCAAGCAACTATAGCTACTTGATATTCCATAAAGGCCCAAACAATACAGGCTGGAAAAAAGATAGCATCTTTAACAAATGGTGCTGGACAAATTGGATAACTATATGCAGGAAACTGAAACTTGATCCACACATTTCACCATGCACTACACTCAAGTCCAAATGGATCAAAGATCTCAATATAAGACAAGAAACTCGAATACTACTGGAAGAAAATTTAGGAAGTACTTTCCATGAAATAGGAATGGAAAAAGAGTTCCTTAACAAAACCCAGTAGCTCATTAACTTAAACCGTCACTCAACCAATGGGATCACATGAAGCTGAAGAGTTTCTTTACAGACAAGCATACAATAAGCAAAGCCAATAGATTACCCAGAGAATGGGAGAAAATATTTGAGGGTTATCCAACTGATAGAGGCCTAATCTCTAGAATGTACAAAGAACTCAAAAATCTAAACAGTAAGAAGTCAAACACCCCACTCACAAAATGGGGGAAAGAGCTGAACATGCAGTTTACAGAGGAAGAAATAGAAATGGCAAACATACACTTAAGAAAATGTTCAGCATCCCCAATCATCAGAGAAATGCAAATTAAAACAACTATGAGATTCCACCTTACCCCAATAAGGATAGCAAACATCAAAAAATCAAATGAAAATAAATGCTGGTGAGGATGTGGAGAAGTAGGAACACTCATCCACTGTTGGTGGGAATGTAGGATGGTACAACCACTTTGGAAAGCAATATGTAGCCTCCTGAAAAAGCTGAGTATAGAGATACCAACAGACCCAGTTATTCCCTTACTGGGCATCTACCCTAAAACCTTCAAACCACAAGCTAGAGAGAATTGCTCAACCATGTTTATAGTGGCTCAATTTGTAATAGTTAAGAGCTGGAATCAACCCAGATGTCCATCACTAGAAGAATGGATAACTAAGATGTGGTATATCTACACAATGGAATTCTATACAGCAGTAAGAAAAAATGAGACAATGAAATTTGAGGGAAAATGTTTGAACCTGAAACAGATCATTCTCAGTGAACTTACCCAATCACAGAAAAAAAATCGCACATATTCTCACTCATTTACAGCACCTAACCTGAATCTACCCAAGATACCTTACATTCCCAGCCAGCATCTCCTAGACTAGACACTAGGATGGAAGGGGATGGAGGGGAGGGCATCAAAGGGGTGGGAAACACAAATCTAGACCCAAATGGCAATGGTGCCATAATTTTCAACTTACTAAAAGACAGAACAAATGGCTGATCCTTCACCAGGCCCTTACAGGGAACACCTGAACCACAAGACACTGGAGAGGGTAAGATCAAGACTAACCTTAATGTTCTACATCTTCGCTCCCTCACTTCCCCTCTCCCTCTCTCGCTCTCTTATCTCTAACTCTTGTATATTAGTTATCTTTTTCCTCATTTTCTTAGTGGGCACTGACCTGAAACTCCCAGAACCAGCTTGGGGCTGTCATCCACAATGAGCTTTTGATCAGAGAGACCTACAAGGTTTCCTAAAAGACAGACAGGTTTCTGTCAGAGTACTTGATTACTGACCAAAGGCTAGTGGTAAGACCCTACTGCTGAAGACACCTTATGTGGTTGACATGCAAATTAGAAGGCATGGCTGGAAGTTGGAAGAGAGTCAGTCCCCAGACAGTCAGTGCGTCTAGTGCCAGAAGGTGCTACATGGGCGACTGGGGGAAAATGACCAATATCTGTCGAAGCAACGCATGGTCTAACCTACTTAGCAGCAAATAACTTGTTGTGATGCCCACACAAGTGCAGTGGTGGCACACAGCCATGGTGGGGAACCAACTGCTCTCAGTTCGGCTAACTGATCCCCTCACTGGTATGGGACCCATAGCTGGAGCTCGGAAACAAGTCAGAACCATATCCAAACATAAGCGCACTCTCCAATATCAAGCTACCATCAATTGTGGGCTATAAGAGGGCCTACACCTATTAAATTCTCTATAAAAAAAAGGGTTATCTCATTTGTCCTGATGCTAACTTACTCTCTGTTGAAGTATCTGCTTCTCTTTTTCAGATAGATGTAGATCCTAAGGAGAGAGCCACCCCATCATACCTCAAAAGTGCCCCGGCTGAAACTAAGAAAAATTGGAGAAACAAGCAAGGGGGCTGTTTTCCTGATGAACCGGATACCAGCACAAGGGGGAAGGAGATCAACACAGAGAACAATCAACTCCTACCAAATCAGAGAGCCAGAGCCTCAGAGGTCCCCAACACCTCATGACTGAAGCAGACCAAAACTGAACCCAACATGGCTCAGGGAAATTTGGGGTAAGAGGGGACGGAAAGAATGTCACAGCCACATGTTGGGTCATGATATGCAGAGACATTTAGCTTACCCATAACTGTGGGCAAACTACACAATGCATGACCCGTATACTTCAACAAGGAGGGGCCAAGAGGGGGCGGGGGGCGGGTAGGTCACGGATGAGCCTAATAATGGTACCAAACTGTCTGTATTTGCTGAATACAAAACTAACTAATGAAGAAAAAAAAAATAAAATAAAATAAATAAAATTAAAAAAACCTGCTAATAGCCAATAATCAGCATTATCTCATGTACTGGCCTCTCCTCTAGCCTCTTTGTAATATTTTCTATCAGGTGGTAGGACTTTCAAGGAATTTGTTAGATAAAGATGTTTATCTGTTATCTCAAAGGAACAGACCAAGAATTTATACATAATTATGTTAGGAGGATTTGACAGTGTAACCAATGTAAAATTTCTGAAATGAATGCAGTTACTTTCAAGTCAGTAGGTTATTTGAGAGAACTTTTTGTAAGTTTGCACTATAATAAAATTATATTTCTTTCCTATTTAATTTGAAATTTCAGGTCCTATCCTGATGAAATAAATATGAATGTAGTAGAAATGTCATTTCCAAAGTTATTAAAAGTCATTATACTGAGGCTTTTGAAGCATTATTTTCATTTTTATCAAGAAAGACTACTTTATTGAGATGAATTATTATAGAAACGTTAAAGTTAATGCTTGTAAAAATGTTAAACATATGGGGAACATTTAGTTCATTATTAAAATATTATATTATACATATTATATAAGAAATAGAAAGTAGAAAATTATAAAGCATATAGATTATTATAAAACAATAAGCTTGCTTTCTGGAATTTATTTTAAACTATGGAAAATATTGTAAGTGAAAAGTTATTTTAAATATTTTATAACAAAGTACACATCTTGGTTGACCCTGTGATTCCATTCTGTTCTGGGATTTAAAGAAGTTTTAACACACTCAGCCTTTGAGCTACTGTGTGACCATCACGTTGTAGTATTGAATATGAGAGGCAAAAGTTGTCCTGAGAGAAGGAAATGTACTCACTTTCTTTGTGCCTGTGCCTATGCTAGGAAGATCCTACTTCTTTTCACTTATTTTGTCATGTGTGTATTTGCTGACCTGAGGCAGCCACTTGCAAATTGAATGCTCAAAACCAGTGCAAAATTATGATGCAGAGATAGATTTTTCCAGCCACAGATAGGGACACATGTCTGAACTATAGAAACAGAAAACAAAGCTTCAAGGTCACCCTTAGCTACATAGTGACTGTGAAGCCATCGCGGGCTACAAAACAGTGCCACCATAAAGTAGATTATGGTAAGGGTTGACACTTCAAAATATTTTAAGTTAAACATGTACAATTTTTTTTTCTGAGAAATGTAGGTAACAGAAGAGAGAAAGAAGATTGTAGAGTAGGTTCACTCGATTTATCTTTATATCTTTACTGTGTGTGTGTGTGTGTGTGTGTGTGTGTGTGTGTGTGTGCGTGTGTGTGTGGGTGTGTGTGTGTGTGTTGGAATATTTGGTTAAATCTTCTTAAGGGAATTGTGGTAGTTGACATTACAAACGTGGGTCAGTGGCACACTGCACTATTATCAGCGCAAGGCTCATATTTCCAACAATATGTCCTTTGAAGATTTGCACTATTAAAAAACAAACAAACAGCAGAATGGGGCAGGAGAGATGGCTTAGTGGTTCAGCGCTTGCCTGTGAAGCCTAAGGACCCCGGATCGAGGCTCAATTCCCCAGGACCCACGTTAGCCAGATACACAAGTGGGGCGCACGCGTCTGGAGTTCGTTTGCAGTTGCTGGAGGCCCTGGCGCGCCCATTCTATCTGCCTCTTTCTCTCTCTGTCTGTCACTCTCAAATAAATAAATAAAAATGAACAGAATAAAATTAAAAAAAAACAGTAGACTGCATGAAAATGTACCTAGTCATATTTGCAGTGTGCTGGTTAGAATAGAATCATGGTAGCAGGGGCACTATTGGAATGTCAGGAGAATTTTGTGTAAGGAATGAAGTCAGCTATTGCATTTGCATGATTACTGCTTCCAGAAAGATAAACCAGCAAGAAGCAGTTCTGGAGTGAGAGGCTGAGGTGCAATTGACCAGTTCATTAAGAGCTTTTCAACAACATTTGGGGGTCTGCTGTATTTATGAGTTCTTGGGCATTTGATAAAATATTAAAATGAATCATCTTAATAATGGTAATCTTAAAATGTTAAGTAACCTTGCTAGAATCCAAATTTAGCTCCTTTAAAAATCATAATGTACAGTCTATTGTAAGCGATTTTAATTTACTTTTACAGTTTGCATGCTGGGATATATTTTTGTTTCCTCTATGCTTTTTTAAAACAGATTTTATTTATTTATCTGAGAGAAAAGGCAGATAGAGATACAGAGAAGAGAAGAGGCACACCAGGGCTTCTAGCCAACTTATGCTTCCAGCTTTACATGGGTGCTAGGGAGCTGAGTCTGGGTCCTTTGGCTTTATCAGCACACTACTTCACTGCTAAGCCCTCTCTCCAGCCCCTATTTCCTTTATTCATATCATTTTGAAAGTTATACAAAATGCCAGGTTTATAAGAGAAATACAAATCCTAAAAGCATAAGAATTATTTGAGGTAAAATAGAAAATTCAGATTTCAAATCTATATAGCTACAAAACACCTATTGTATGTGGTAGTGTTTGCAATTCAATATTCACAGTTCTAATAAATTTATAATCATTGATTGGAAGTAAACATGAATTTGTCTTTCACAGTTAAAATATTTTATGAGACTATCAGGTATATTTAAAATGCAGATTATTAATTTAATATCTATACTCTACTAGGAATCTACTAGTTTTGAGACCCTTTTTTCTTCCTATTCTTCTAAATATTTGCTAAGTCTGTAAATTTAACCCATTGGTTATAACAGATATGCGTACCTAAGATTTCCATATGTGTGAAACCGTACTGATAACCTTTTAATTAAGAAAGAATGATGAAGAATAGAAATTATATTAAGCAATATGAGAAAACTTCTTCATTCTCTTATATTAGATGCTTAATTTGGTACCTTAACTCCATGGAAGTGTTAGGTAAAGAATTCTCAATGATCCTAATATATTTTATCATTTTAAAAAATTTGATGATAATTAAAATGTGTAAAATCATATTACACTAAAAGGAGCTAAGATGGAATGCAAATGTGGTTTTAACTTACATTTTTCTGGCAGCTAAGAATGTTGAACAATCTTAAAAATATTAATTGGCCAGTTATGTTTCTTGGGGGAGGGACTACCTATTAAGTTCTTTGACCTATTTGTTAATGGGATGATTTGTGTGCACTTGTGTGTTGAAGCAAGAAAGAAGACCAAAAGAGGCAAAGAAGACATCTTTAGGGATGGGGCTATGGGAAGAGTAATGGAATACATGTGACATGGAGGTAACGGGGGGGTAGTTTAGGAAAAGGAATGGAATGAGGAAGACAGTGGTTAGACAGGGAGCACAGTGATAAGTGAGATGGAGAAGAATGGAGTATAGTTGCCCACATACATATATGTATATGTATTCTTTAAATTTTAAAAATTTTTTTAAATTTTTTTAAATTTTTTTAAAAGCTTGAGAAAATAAGTTATTTCTGTTTTGTGTATTTTCTTTTTTTACTGATTATATTTCAACCTGAAAAGAACCTCCCTATTTTATATCACTTTAAATATGGTAGTTACACATTATTTTACGTGTTTTGATATCTAAATGTTTTGTAACTATGTTGCAATCTTTTCCTAAGAGTTAGAATTTGGGCTGGAGAGATAATTTAAAGGCTAAGGTACTTGCCAGAAAAGCCAAAGGACCTAGGTTCTTTTTCCCAGTACCCATGAAAAGCCATAGACAAGGTGACACATGTGTCTGGAGTTTGTTTACAGTGGCTAGAGGCCCTGGCATGCCCATTTTCTCTCTCTCTCTCTCTCTCTCTCTTTCTCTCTCTCTCACTATGATTTATCATCATCTATCTATCATCTATCTATGTGCCTCTTCCTCAAATAAATAAATAAATAAAATATTTTACAAATTGGGATGTGAGAGTAAAATTTTAAGGACATTCATATAGTTTAATAAGAAAATTAAAAGCATAAAGAACTAAAAAGTCTCATCTTCATATTTCCCTGTTTGGTACATTCCACATTTGTGTAAATTGTGACCCACTTGTAAAGCTTTTGTGAGTGTGCTCTCTTCTTCTTCTTGGTGTTTTTCTACTCTCTGAGGGGAAAAAGTTTTTTGGTCATTAAATGAAATAATTTCATTTTCCAGGTGACCTTCTATCATGTTTTTATTGTTAGAAATGCTAGTGATTGAATGTTTCATGAACATTTTTCAGATTCAAATATTTCAAGAAACACACTCCACAAGCAGGTTTAAAAAAAGAGAGAACAATGAAAAAATACACTTGAACATTTTGTAGCAATATGTTAACAAAACTCCTGATGGTGTCATGTGGCAGTTTTGGATATGTCCATTGAACACAGGTGCTGATGTGGGCCAGGCCTGCCCTTCACGCTTCAAGTGGCACCCGTCTTCACAGATGTCTTTGAGGTAGGTGCTGGTAGTGCCATATGTTTAAATGTCACTTGCAGTAGAGGCTCCTGTGCTTTACCAGTGCTGCCCTGCCAGCACAGTGCCATCCTCTGCTATCTTCCCTTCTGTATTTCAATCAAAATAATAGGTAGTAAAATCATGTAATCATTTCTTTATTGCCCTACTCTTTCTCTTTCTTAATGCAAATAGTTTCCTTATCATTTCTCTGGGTTTTCTTAAAAAGTAACATTGCTACAGGATAGACAACAACTTTCCTTCAAGCAGTTACATTTCTTTAAAAATTTCCACATCACTAAAATTATTGTGTTTAAAAAATCAACTTTATACATATATAGTAGCCATAATTACATAATTCCCTAAGTTAAATTAACACAATTAAATTGACAGGTTTTGACATAAATGTGGTCTGTGGAACTATTACTGTTGTCAAAATAATGAGCATTTCCACCATCCCTCCACTTCTCCCAGTGGCTGCTCCATTTGGGGAACTACATCTGCTTTCCAGATTGGGTCGTACTTCTTAGGACTTTACACAAATGACATTATAAGGATTTCTGTCTCATTTTTTTTCACTCAACATCATTATTCTAAGAACTGACTATTTTTTTGCACATAATAATACTTCATTTTGCACTAAAGTGCCTCAGAAAGTACTTGCTATGCTAGCCTGAGGATCAGAGTTCAATCCTTAGCATGCACGCATACCTCCAGTACAGAGGAGGTTAGAAACAGGAGGACAGATGAGACTCACTGGTCAGCCATTGGAATTAATAACTTGGTTGGACAAAGTTAAAAGATAAGAATATAGAGAATCTTACAAGATCTGCCAAAAAGTCAATTTGAAATAGGGTGATCAAGTTTGCAGGATATATGTTTAATATACAAAAATTAATTGTGAATTTACATACTAATGAAAAGAAATCATATAGTGAAATTCAAAAGTTAATATCATTTATAATAGTCATTTATAACATTATATCAAAGTTATATAGGTAAATCTAAAAAATATACATTCTGTATGATGAAAATGACTTATGTAATGCAATAAGTTAAAATAAACACAAACTAAGCAGGGCACGGTGGTGCACACCTTTTATCTCAGCAGGGATTAAAGAGACTGAGAGGCAGAGGTAGGAGCATCACTGGATGTCTGAGGCCAGCCTGAGACTACATAATGAATTACAGCTCAGCTTGGGCTATAGTGAAACCCTGCCTCGAAAGACACAAAACCAACCAACCAAACAAATAGAAATACCAAACTAATGGAAATATGAAATGAATCAATAATGTCAAGATGATAATTTTCTCTAATTTGTTCTACTGTTCAGTGTCATCCTAAACAGAACCCTGGTAACAGTTTCTTGTGGAAATTGACACAGTCTATAAAGTAACCAGAAAGTGCAAAAACCCCAGGATAACCAAAGCAACTTTAAATAAAAGTGAATTTATTAAAATGTTTAACAGATTAACAATAATATGTGTTAGACATATGTTGATTTTAAAACCTCATTGCTCACTATTGAAGACAAATATTGAATTTAAGTAAAAATTTCTTAAATGACCTAAATCATAAAACCCGAATTTCATACCAGATTTTTACCACAGATACATAGGATAAACCAAAGAATATGTCACTTTTAAACAACAAAAATGACAGCCATCTACAGGGACACATGAATGTGTTCTCAGCACTTAGGAAGCTTAGGCACAGGACTAAAAGTTTTAGGCGAGCTTCAACTATCTAGCAAGTTTGAACCTTGGCTATAAGTGATTTTATCTCAGAAATTCAACCAAACCAAACCAAACAACAGCAAATAATTACACCTTTCACAACTGTAAAGTATTAGCATCATGAAAGATGACCATATTAATGAACTGAGTCATATTTAGGAATTGTTTCAAACATATATTCTGTTAGTTCATTTACATTGCTTTAACAATGTACCATAAACTGGAAAGCTTAACAACAAAAGAAAGGTGTCTTTCACAGTTAAGGAGGCCAGGTAAATGTGAAACAAAGATGGTGAGTGTGGTGAAGGTTTGCCTTCTGGTTTGTGAACCTGTCTTCCTGATGCAACTTCACCTGGCAGAAGATAGTAAGGGCTGGTCTGCTGTCAACACTGCTTTTAGGATTCTGCTTTCATGATTCTAATCGCCTACCCTTAATACAAACAATTTTGTACTAGGTTTCAATTATGAATTTTGAGAGGACACAATCAGATTTTAGCATGTATGGTGACCTGATTTTAAGCAGGGTATATAGGAGATTCTGTATAGAAAAGGCAATCTTTCCAAAATTGGATATTTAGTTACTTTTCTGTTGCTAAGACAGAATAACTGATAGAAACACTTTAAGGGAAAAGGATTTCTTTTGGGTCCCATTGTGAGAGGATACAGTCTATCGCAGAGGGAAAGGCAGAGTAATTGTGGCTTTGGCTGTGGTGGGGAAAGTTTACCATGTGACCTATAACATCTCATTGGATTAGGAATCTAGACTGGAAGTTAGGCTGTTCTGTAACCCAGAAGGCTTAACCATGTGGCCCTCCTTCCACCAGCCAGTCCCAGTGTGGAAAAGTCCTACAACCTCCCAAACAGCACAACCAGCTGGAGAGCAAGGGTTCACACACGTGAGCCCATGGGGAGTATTTAATATCTATACCAATGCAGTATTCATATATAATAATACCCTTTAATATGTATTACACATATTATACAAATGCTATCTCAAAATGGCTTACAGAGCAAAATGTAAAATGAAGAACTACAGAGCATTTGAAAGTGACAAAAGCAAAACTCTGTGTGACCTTTCTTGAAGCAAAGAAATGATAGATACAACTGCAAAAAATATAATCAATAAAAGGAAAAAAAACTGAAGAATGAAACTTCAACAACCAAAATAGCCTGCTGTTTTTAATAGATTCATTTATTTTTAAATTATTTTATTCTTATTTATTTAAGAGAGAAAGATGGAAGGAGGGAGGGAGGGTCAGAGAGAGAGATTGATAATGAGTGCACCAGGCCCTCCTGCTGCTGCAAACAAACTCCAGACTCATGTGCCACCTGTTGTGCAACTGGCTTACATGAGTACTGGAGAATTGAACCTCTGTCTTTTGGCTTTGTAGGCAAACACTCTAACCACTAAGTTATCTCTCCAGCCCTTATCTTCTTTTTGAACAATATTGTAAAGAGAATTTAAAGATAAACAATGTATTGGGACACATTTGTAATTCATATAAGATTCTGCAATAAGATAATGAAGAATGCAATGAAAATTAACAAAGGGTTTAAAAATTTCCAAAAGAAGATGCATCAGTAAAAAAAAAAAAATAGCACATTGATTCTGGACATCATTAGTAATCAGCAGATGCTAATAATATCATGACCATTTAATACATGTGTTCATGTATTGCTGCAATAAAATGACAATATTAATTGCTGACAAGAATGTAGACTAAAGTCATGGGACTATAAAGAGTATATCCAGTTCAGAAAACAGTTTGATATTTTCTTAAATATTCAAACCATCACCTACCATATGCTAGTAAGGCCAACCCTGCCCAGTCATGACTCCAGAGAAATATGTATCTATATGAGGCTGTGTACAAGCCTTACTTGTAATAGTATCAGAATGGAAATAACATTTACCATGATGAGCACAAATAGAAAATTAATCTTAAAACGTGTAGCTTACTCATATGACAGAATATTATTAAGCATAAAATAGAGTGGCTATTGGTGGTAGCAACAAATATACATTGTAAAATTGGGTGTGTATTGTAAGGTTATATTTATAAGAAATACTAGGAAAATCTATGTTTGCAAAAAGTTGGCAAGTAATTGGTAAGGGATGTTGAGGGGACGAGGTCAGGGTGAGAGGCAGGACACGAAATGCACTGGATAAAATATTCTATAATGTTGGTTATGTTCATTCTCAAGTTTACACAAAAGTTGATAACTATCAAAATGTGAATTTTATTAATGTGCAGTTAATTGTATATCATTTATGTATGTATCAATGAGACTCTGGAATTTTTTATTTTTGTTAGTAAATTCATGTAATTTGTTAAAAAAAGTTCAAAGGACTGCATATATTTTTAGTAATTAATAATATCTAAGAAATACTACTGGGGTGATAGCTCAGTAGCTAATCAGTCACTCCTTTGCAAAATCCACCAATTTGATTACACAGCACCCATATAAAGACTGAAACAAATTGGAGCATGTGTCTGTGATCCTAACCCACAACAGAAGAATCAGAAGTGTCCCGTCCAGACAGATTGGCATTGCTTAGAACACTGTCTTCTGTAGTTGGAGTATCAATCTATTCTCTCAGATGAGGTTTGAGCACAAAGAGATGCAGATTTTAATGGACAATGTAAAACACTGGTTAGTCATCTATAATGATTTTGATTCAATAATGTCTATGTCTAAGTTTTGCTGCTGAATCAGTATCATACATCATCTATAGAGAACTCTTGTACTATCCATGAGGTCCAATAATAATGAAATTATTAAAATGGTAAGCTGTGTGTTTGTGCTTATCTGATGTAACAAACATTTGAGAGCACACCCACAGTGAATTATTAATGACCATGTCTGAAGTGTGCATGATTTTCATCTAAAATATTGCTGGTCTGGAGATATAACTTTCTTGTAATTAACCATTTCCTACTTAAGAAGAAGTAATCTATGTATTTAAAATAAAAGATGGATGAGATTTTTGTTCAGGGTTGAATTCTCTTAGATTATTTCATTCAGTACTATTGCAGCTGAGGTCAAAATCCTCTGCTCCAGTTCATGAAGTATTCTTATGGAAGCTAACTGAGAACTTAGATGTTCCTGAGTTTCCTCCAGTTTAAATCGAGATTATGACAGGTCAAATAGTAACCACATATGAGTCAGTGTCCTGCCAAAGATCAGCTTTGTGCAAGGCTAAGGAGAGATGCACAGTGAAAGTTCCTGAGTGGCTCTAACAGAATGACTCTGGGGGGAAGATGCCACAGAGACTGGTCCATCCAGAACACTCTATCTGTTTATGTTTAGGTTCTCTGAGGAAGAAATTCAGAGCCGATTCACATAACAAGGAGGTCTAAGATGTGCTTCCAAGTCACCTTAATCCTGCTGTTGGCTTCAACCAAACAAGTATTACCTTGATAGTTAACATAGCACTTCAGATCCCAAATCAAAATTATAAAACAATGGGATAGATGGATAGTTAAAGTAAATTACCAATGCTATAAATTTGGGTTAAATACCTTATACTGATGCACATCCTTCACTTTGGGGACACACAAATACACACACACACACATTTAGGTAGGTGTTTATAACATTTTAAACCCCATTGTGTTAGCTGTACACATAATTTCCAATTTAACTTTAAGTTCTGTTTTATTTAATGTGGAGGGATTTTAGTTTATTCATTGAAAATAGATGAAATTAGAAAGTTTTTTTATAATTACTGCTTAATTTGGTTTTGACTTGTTAAATATTTTTAAATTACAACATCGGGATGATTATGAACAAATCTGCCAGCAGTATAGCCTCCATAAAAGGAGATAATCTTAATAGGAAGTCCCACTGTGCCAAGACATTTAACGATGACCCAATTATATCAGTTCTGTGATATTCGGGGTACTTGTAGCATATAGGGGAGCCTTAAAAATTTCTAGCACAATGCCCAACTAAACAAATAAAAAAGGATTCAAAATACAAAAATACAAAAAATATGCATATTTTTTATTTCTATAAAATTAACCAGAAGTAGTAAAAGCATTGATTTTTGATAAATATCTAAAGAGATTTCTGTAAAGGAAAGATGAGGTAAGGTAAAAAGGGTGGGAGGGAGGGAGGCAGGAGGGAAGTGAGGGAGGGAGGGAGGAAAGGAAAGGAAGAAACAAGGGGGGATATAGTGAAGTGGTTTATTCTCTCAGAAAGAAAAATTCTTAGTTAATTTACTTTAAGATATTAAACATTTTTGTTGAATGATAATTGAATACATGATATATTAAAATTTTAAGGGATTTTAATCATTAACTGATTACACATCTGCATCCTGCATATCTTCTATCCTTACAGTGACTATAAATTTCTCACGAAAAAATGCTTACACTTTCTATATCTTAATATTCACAGTTTCTACCTGTCTGGCTGGACACAAATGTTTCCTGACCATCTCTGTCATTATTCTTCTTCCAGTCTTCATCAAAGGAGTGTTCATAAAGTTGAACCTTGTCCAATTATTTTCTGATTCTGGGAAAAGTAGAGAAAGACAATCATGAACTTTGATTATTGGTTATTGCTTATGTTGAAGAAGGATAGAAAGACAAAGAAAATTACATGGACATGGGAAAGGAAGGGACTCCCTCACCTAGGAATTTGATTGAAGCCTCTTGCCAGATGGGAAATAAGAATTCTACCCTAATTAGTATTTGCTGAGGGCTGGGGAGATGGCTTAGCCATTAAGGCACTTGCCTGCAAAGCCAAAGGACCTAGGTTCACTTCCCCAGGACCTATGTAAGCCAGATGTACATGGTGGCATATGTGTCTGGAGTTTGCTTGCAGCAGCTGGAGGCCTGGCACACCCATTCTCTCTCTCTCCTTCTTTCTCTCTCTCAAAAAAAAAAAATATTAAAGTAGTTGCTGAAAAAATTGTTGAAATATATAAACATATAGTTGTAGAACAAAGTATAATTATATATTATGTATATCATATCATAGGTAAGTATTTTATGTTGAAATAGCAATTAATGAGGTCATAACTTTGGTCAAGGCCTCATCCCATTTCCCAGAGTTCTGTTAGACTTTTGAGCAAGACTTTTACAGTAAAGATATTATACTTTCCTATATCCCTGTGATCTGGAGTTTTACCTTATCAACTGTAATCTTGTCAGGCATCCCTCAAGACCACCCTGTGATATGATTCCTCAGCAGTCTTGTGAAGATAATAGTTTCAAAGCCTACTCAAATCCATACAGAATCTTGTGAAGTCAAGGCAATGCTACTGCTCTTCTGTGAGAAGCACACAACGACACCCTCAGGTGTGTTTTTCTTTTTGAGCATTTTTCTCTTTACCTTCATACTTGCTCATCCTGGAGTTCTATTCTGCATCAAAGGCAAGAGTTGTGGTCCCTACATGATTAAGGAAGCACCTCAAGTTGCTGATAACGAGGATGCAGGTACCACCTCACACCTCTTGGATATCTGCTATAAAACAAGGGAAATATTAGTAAGGATGTGGAGAGGTTGGTGCAGCTGCTGAGAGACCAGCATGGAGGTTCCTGAAAGAACTAAATGATGACCTACCACATGATCTAGCAACACGCAATTGGTTCACATGGAAAATCAATGTAAAAAAGAAAAGATGAAATCAGAGTTCTGAAAAGATATATGCTGTCCTGCTGTTGGTTGGTTGGTTGATTTTGTTAGTGTGTTGAGGCTAGGCTGAGATCAAACCCATTGGTAGTCCAGGGTTGTATTGAACTCCTTATGACCCTGCCTGTAGTCCTGACTGCTAAATTACAGTCATGTGCCACCATGCCCAGCATGGGAAAATGTAAATGGTCATTGATATCCAAGCGCATAAAGGAAACGTAACACACACAATGCAGTAGAACATTCCTTAGACGTTAAAAGGATAAAAATCTTGCTGTTTTTGAAAACATGGTTTAAAGCATGAGGATGTTACTCTATGGAAACTAAACCAGTCACTGATATGGGCTTTAGTTGCCAAATTCTCAGCCAGAGCCTGTGGTGTATAATTTTTCTTCCCTTTACCAAGTTTGGCTATTTCCTGGATGACTATGTAGGTATTTCATATATCACTTCTGGCTCTGAATTACATAGATATATAACTTCCTGTTATACCTATTACATGATATGCATCTCCTTCCATGGGAATAAATGCATATAGAGGTAACCCAGATATTGTTACTTGTGTGGCTTTGTGCATAGGAAAAATGACCATTTTGTCTTAATACATACATAATAAATTGAAAAAATAGTTGATGATATCACAAATAGAGTTCAGAGCTCAACTATCCTGTTCAACCACTGTGTTTATCCCAAGAGCATATTGAGGATTATGCCATGAAAATCATATTCTTTTTCATTTTGCTTCAGAATGCTGACTGATCCCTCCTTGATTCTAGCTTTATCAGTTAACACCAAACACTCTGCTCATTATTTATCCTTTGGTTTTACTTTCCTCCGTATTTGTGAGGTTTGTGTTCATTTTCTGAGCCAGTTTTAAAATGAAAATGTAGAAAACTTCTGTTTTCCTAGGCTTACTTAGGTAAGCGTCTGTTCTGGATTCACTAATACGTGGGGCAAGTCTTTGCCACATTCACTACTTAGGCTGTTTTTCTCCAAGGTTCATTCTCAACTAAGTGCCAAGACTCATCAATAGGGGCTATGCTCCAGTATCAGAGTTCTGCTCAAGCTCTGACACAGATACGCTAACTTTGCTTCTATTGGCAGCAAACAAATCTTCCCCTGTCTCCAAAAGCCATGGTTTAAATTCTTAGCTATATCTAGTTTTTATTTTTAGAAATTTAATTCAACTCAACATTAAAACAAAGGAAATAAGCAGAGAAATGTTTCTGGTCTAAGGAAGTGCAGATCATTTTTAAGCTGGCAGTGTTTCCTTAGGGATGAAGCAGCCAAAAATGCACATGCCCTTTCCTTGTCAAAGCAGCAGGGTGCTCCTACCAGAACTAAGTCTAATTGCAATAGTTTCTTCATTGCAAAACTGAGGGAATTCAACTGATTTCTGTGGACAATGATCATCAGTTTCTACTCATTCTGTGTTATTCAGCTTGGGAAACTATAATAAAATAAGATTATGTAGTGTTTGGCTTCACAACAAATGTTTATTTTCTCATAATTTGGTTGATTCAACCCTGGTTGAGGCTCCCCTTCCTGGGAAAGCAGGGCATCTCCTCTCTCCATTGTTAAATAGCAGAAACAAAGATATGTGTAAACAAACACTACTTTCACTGGACAGGACTAAGCCTCAAGATTTCACTTACCTTGGCTACTTTCCGTTCTACTGTGTTTCCATTGCACCTTCATGATGATTAGGACTTCAGCATATGAATTTCTGATGGGTTTGATTCAGTCCAGAGTATTTGATTATTTCCTGGTCACCTTAGTTCATCAACTTATAAAACCTTTCAGTGAATGACGAGTTCTCAAAATTATCTCCCTTTGCAATTTCCCATTTTTAATCATAAAAAAATCTGAGATTTTTTCAGTCATGCTTTTTTTTTAATTCTTGATCTTTCAAGACCTTTAACTTTCTTTTTTAAATAAAGAATTTTGTTTATTTATTAGAGGGGGGGCAGATACAAAGAGAGAGCATGGGATTACTTCTAGTCATTGCAGATGAACCCCAAATGCATGTGCCACCTTGTACATATGGTATTACATGGGTATCTAGGAAACTAACTCAGGTCCTTAGGCTTTTAAGGCAAGTACCTTAACCACTAAGCCATTTCTCCAGCCCCAGGACCTTTAATTTTCTGTGTTCAATCCTGCCCTGGGCATGATGGGTCAAGGATGGTGAAGTGACTATCTGTAGGGACTCTCCCACCTTGAAGGTATAGTCACCTTGTAGGACATGGGATGATCAGGACTCTGAGCATCTGCCAGACAGTAAATAAAGAAACTAAACTATTTTGTTCCATTTCCTGCTCAACAGGGTAGAATGATATAAAATATCTCTATGGAGTACATTTTTGTTGAAGTACTGCAATACATGAGAAATGATAGTTGATTTTGAAGAATTTTCTTAATTAATAAGAAAAAATACACAGAGAAAATATTAAACTACAATATAGACATTAGCTATAATAAAAGCCAAGGTGGAAAGAAGATATATGCTTAACTCTCTAATTGAATATCACCTCATGAAATATCAATTACCAAAGTATAGGACATGATTATTCTACAAAGATATTTGTTTCAAATAATATCATGTAGAAAATGATTTTTGTGTAACATTGGACAAACAAATGTTAAAGTTTGAGTAATGATTTATATAAGAAAAATAAAGCACTTGAGAAGGCAGCTAATCCAGTGTAAAGTAGTGAAATGAGGTTTTCATGTATTTAACAGATTATGAGCTTCATCTTACATATGCAACTGTATCAGTGTTTGAAAAATAAATGTGAAATATCTGAATGGTAGTTTCTTTTTTTTAAATAAATCCCTGTATATATTCACAGGTATATAGTCAAGGTATAAATTTGATAATTTTATGTGCACATGTACTTTAAAATAATCACCACAATCAATCCAATTAATATATCTATCACTATAGACAGTTTATTTTTGTTTGTAACTTTTTTAATGTGACCACTTGAGAGCTAGCATCTTACCAGGTTTCAAGTAGACTCTAACTTATTATTAGCTGTAGGTGTATGTTGCACTCAGGTTCGCATTGCTGGCAGAAATCATCTGACCAAGAGCAGCTTGTGGAAAAAAAAAAAGTTATTTTGGCTAACAGACTAGAGGGGAAGCTCCATAATGACAGGAGAAATTATGACATGACCAGAGGGTTGACATCACCTCCTGGCCAACATCTGGTGGACAACAGCAACAGGAGTTGATTTTTCTCTGTATTGATCTCCTTCCCCCTTGTGCTGGTATCCAGGGCATCAGGAAAACAGCACCCTTGCTTGTTTCGCCATTTTTTCTTAGTTTCAGCCGGTGCCCTTTTGAGGTATGATGGGGTGGCTCTCTCCTTTGGATCTACATCTATCTGAGAAAGAGAAGCAGATTCTCCAATGGAGAGTAAGTTAGCACCAGGACAAGTGAGATAACCCTTACTTTTTTATAGAGAATTTAATAGGTGTAGGCCCTCTTGTAGCCCATGACTGATGATAGCTTAATATTGGACAGTGGGCTTATGTTTGGATATGGTTCTGACTTGTTTCCCAGCTCCAGCTATGGGTCCCGTACCATGGAGGGGGGAGGGGATCAGTTAGCCAAATCAAGAGCAGTTGGTCCCCCACCACGGCTGTTTGCCACTATTGCACTTGTGTGGGCATCACAACAGGTTATTTGCTGCTAAGTAGGCTAGACCATGAGTTGCTTGGACAGATGTTGGTCATTTTCCTCCATTCGCCCATGTAGCACCTTCTGGCACTAGATACGCTGACTGTCTGGGGACTGACTTCCAACTTCCAGCCAGTTTCATTTCTTCTTGTATATTCACCATGATGGCTTTTTATACTTGTTTTTGCAGTTCTCATTGGGCATATGTGTAGGATTTTATCTGGTATGTTTACATAGGGATAGAATGTCTGCCTGAATTTGTACACACTAAAAAGGTAATGGCAAACATTTGCAAAAAAGATAGGAATTCTCATGACTTAAGATGTCACTGTAGTTAGTTGTCAAGATATTAACTTCTATCTTGTGTGCGGATTGGAAAAGCTGTTTTTTCTGTTTATTTCCTTTTCCTAAATGCTGTTGAGACATAATACCTTTTAATATATAAGCATTAGTTTAAAAAATTTTAAATGCTGAAGCATTTTACTTGTTTTTTATTACCATGGAGCAGATATCTGTATCATCCCTGACACTGTAATGTTTTGCATCTGGAACTTTGTTTCTTTTAAAGAAAAATTGACCATGCCAGTCACTATTTGGACATGTTAGGTAATACAAATTTTAATAATCTTATATCCTAATTCATGCCAGTTTAGACTGATTTTCCATAGTATAACTTTCCTCATCATAGTAGGTCATATTTTCCTACTTCTTTGGTTGTTTGAAAACTGTTTTACTATGTGCCACCTGTGATTTCCTTTGGTTTGGTGCTGGGTATTTTTGTTATTTATATATATTGCAAATTTTGTTCTGTGACTCAGTAATTTTTTATAGAAATAGATTCTTTTGGGGATGAGTTGCTTATGAAATTTGTTTCATAAAAGCTACAGCTTGTATTGAGTGGCTGCTTAATTTGGACTACTTAAGTATGATGTGTTTGAGTCTACCCAACACCTGATGAGCTATGGGACTTTCCAGTTTGGCTGATAGAAACCTCATTTGCCTTCCTTCTATGTGCCAAGTATTTTTCCCAGCCTTTTGGGCAGTGTGTCTTTCCGTCTTAGGTCATTCTTTATCTTTATTGCAATGAAGAGAATCGTTCTGACAACCTGAAGACACTCTGTGATCTTCATACCTAGTCTCTTCGCTTCTTCCTTCCTCTCCCCTTTCCTCCCCTTCCTATTCCTCCCCTCCCCTTTCTTTTGTCTTCTCCTCTCCCCTCCTGTTTCTCCTCTATCTCCTCCTTTCAGTCCCCTGACTTCTACCTCCCTTTCTCTCCACATGCTCACATTCTTCTTTTCAATTCAGAGTTCAATGGCTTTTGCTTGGGTTCCCTCTTTTTGTAAGAGCTTCCTCCAAGTCTCAGCCATGTGTAGGGCAATCATTCGTCTCCTGTCTCTCCAGGACAGCTGTTTTTATTCTATGATGTTAACAATATGAAAAAATGTAGTTTGGAATACAAACCTTTTGTTTGTTTTCATAAGAAAAAGCAAATTTTTTCTCCTTGAGAATTATTCCATTTTGGGCTTAAATGAAAATTCTAGGCAACATTATTATGAATGGATGCTGAAAAAAATTAAGTAACTGTTTGGTATAAACTAAGTATTCAAATACTTAAATTGTTAATACTATTAATTATACTGGTTTGTTGTGATATAACATTAAGTTAGAGGATGAGTATGCCATCTGGGAGATGGAAATCAACTTTGAGGGAACTGAAAGAACAGTTCTAAGTTCAAAGCACAAATATTCACCACATACAGGAAAGAGGATGAATACACTGACTTACACAATTGGCTGTTTGATGATTCCACGTGGAAGTGTGAATTGGAGGTTAGAGTGATTGTACCCTGAAGCAAATATTCCTGGTGTTCATAACCTCTGCTTCTGCTGGAAAGGTATTGACACTTTTGACATTTTTATGTACTTTAAAAATCTTTGAAGCCATCCTAGAATGCAGAGACTTTCTTCTACGGACTCATGTCATGTTTGACTTAGAAGTTTTAAAGTTCTTTTTAGTTAGAGTCACTGGTAGATTTTTTTTTTAATCAGTTCTGGACCTGTTATAACTATATAGAAATGTTGGTGTTTTGTCCTACTTATGGTGAAACAGACAGTTTACAGAACAAGATAAATGCAATTAACAAAGATACCCATACAATTAAAACCAACAAATATTTACTGAGTAACTGTGTGTCTCAAACACACGGCTTCAGCACACAGTAGTGACTTGCATGCTGATTGTTTTGTATTAATATATTTATATGAAGTTTATAATTACTGCTTGCTGGCTCAGTAAATACATTCATTCTTTAAACAATTAGTGCCTGTTTAAATCTTTTAGCCCAGACTTTAACAGGTTTAGAAAATGTCTTTTCTCCTCTATATTAGTCTTATGCCATTCTGTGGTAAAAATTCAGTAATCTTTCTAAGTGCAAAGAAAGGTAGCATTAGTAATAGATAAAATGTTTACAAAATAAAATTCAGGGCAAGAATTCAGCCAACATTGCCCCGACCCATCTCTAGTCATGACTTCATATTGACCCCAGGTTTGATACAAGAGCCTTCAATGTCAATACTTTTTTTCTAAAATAACCTGGACCTTTCATTTTCCCTTCCTCATGCAGATAATCTAGGAAGTGCATTTTTTATCTTACTAATAAAGAAATCTTTGCTACCACTTTATTATTCTTATACTCTTTAGCACAGGTCTAACTTCTTAATTTGGGAATAAGGAAACTATGGGATCACATTTAATATGTATTGCTAGTTTCTCCCTAATAAAGATTAAATCTTCAAAAATTAATTGTGTATACTTAACATATCTGTTCTGATGGGGAAATGATTAATTTTTAAAGAAATTTATCAAAATATTACTCAACATTATTCTATGTTTTTTAAAACAATTAAAATTAAAAGGTCCTCAAAACACTTAAAGGCCAAGAAGATAAATGTGCTGTTTGTGGTTTGTGGATACCAATGAGCCCTGGGGATTCACCTATCTCCATTTTTCCTAGCTAGAAATTGTAAGCATGCACCACCATGTCCATTGTTTATATTGGTTCTGGGGGTTAAACTCAGAACCAAAGCAAGCACTACACTCTTTTTAAAGAGAAAGAGGCTTTATTGAGTTCTGAACATGCAAATTATGCATTATTGGCAGCAAATGAGACCCTCTTCCATGAACATATTTATAAAAAATATTTTTAAAATGCCAGCACAATGATAAGCTCTAGGCTTTTACTTGGCTGAGTATAATATTCACTAAAGGGTAAAAGTTAACTTATAATAATCAATTCATGGGATGATTTTGGAGTTGGTGGTAAGAAGGAGATAAGGTAGACGGGCTAGAAAGATGACTCAGTTGTTATGGCATTTGCCCACAATTCCTAACAAGCTGGGATTGAATCCCTAGTACCCACGTAAAGCCAGATGCACAAAGTCTTGCATGCATTTGCAGTTCATTTGTAGTGGCTAGAGGCCCTGGTGCATTAATTTTCTCTCTCTCTCCCATTGCAAATAAATAAATAAATAAATAATAAATAAATAAAATAATTTTAAAAGAGATGAGCAAGTCAAAGAGAAAAAATCTCAATACATATAAAGTAAGCCATGAAATAAACAAATTGCTAAACTTTCACAAAATGGCATTTAACCCACAATCTAGTTCCACATATCACAATATGTTCAGTAAATTTTGCAATTTGTGTATATTTTGATCAATGGATTACATAGAATGTTAACAATGTAAATTTATTGAATTATTATTCTGAGCCAAATTTTATTTTCTAATGTTCTTACCAACATTATTGCTATCCCGCTGTAGATAAGGAGGCTAAGTCATTGAAAACTTAGTGGCAAATAGAGATTTCATGAAGACATATGCCTCTGGGGGTGACATGCTTGATTGTTGGGTATGTTTTCTCTTAAAGCTTAAATGTATAAATATTTTTATACATTTATGTGCAAACACAGAGAGAGACACAGACAGAGACACAGAGAGAATGAACATGTCAGGCCCTCTAGCCACTGCAAACAAATTCCAGTTGCATGAGTCCCTTTTACACATCTGGTTTACGTGTATACTGAGGAATAAAACTTGGTTTGTTAGGTTTTGCAAGCAAATTCCTTAACCACTGAAACATCTCTCCAGCCCACTTTTTATTTTTTTAGTTTTTGAAGACAAGATCTTCTTACATGATCCTATATCATCTGGATGGTACTGTTTTACAGACAGTGAAATTGAAACATAAAGAGACTTAATAACTCCACAAAATGACTTTGTTAATATAATAAAGGGCCAGAATATATTGATATTTTTTGATTCCAAAACCTCTGAACTTGCTGTTTGCATTTTCCATGTTTGTGCTTACTCAGCACTTATACCACCTGAGATGCTATTCATTTTAATTTTGGGAAGGTTGATGTTCCCTGAGTTAGTATATATGTTTTTTAAATTTATTTTTGTATTTATTTATTTGACAGAGAGAAAGAGGGATGGTGGGAGAGGGAGAGAGAGAGAAATGGGCATGCCAGGGCCTGCAGCTGATGCAAACTCCAGACACATGTGACGGACACCTTGATACCTTGTGCATTTGGCTTACATGGGTCGTGGGGAATCAAACCTTGGTGCTTTGGCTTTGCCATCCTTCCAGCCCTAGTTTATAATGTTGATTGTTCATCCAAGCCCAACTCCCTCCTCTTTGACCTTACAGTACCCCTTGCCCTTATGACCCACATTGGAGCACAGGCTTACACCATTGGTTCTGTGGGAAGGCCAAGCCATGCAACTAAGATGAGTGCTATGACCCTTCCCTGGACTATTCTCCTTTCCATGAAAGCTAAGCCAATCTTCTTACTTCAATTTGGATAGGCATTTTCTGATGAGTTTGGAAGTCCATGCTGTCCTCCCTAGCAAGCCTGTAAATGTAAGAGAGAAACTCCTTCCATCTTTGTGGTGCATGGATGGGAGTCTTGCTCTTGATACAGAGCAAAATTCTACATGCCCACTCACTTGTTCCAGCAGATCACTACAGTACTTTCCTGAGTGTTTATTTTCAAAGAACTTGTTATATATAATCTTATGTGATTCATAATATTAATGGGAGCTTGGAAAAACAGGCTCAGAAACTGGGCAATTACTGAGAGAAAATTCAAAGTGGAAAGGAGCCCTGATCCTCAGGGGTGGTCTGAGTAGGAGATCACTGCTGGGAATAATGCCACTGATCACTGGTCACTGTTTCCTTTGCTAAACTTTTGCAGTGAACACTGTCAATGGTGCATAATTATGCCTCCATATAATTTCATTACTGTGATGTTTAAATTCTGTGTTTTTACTTGGTCAGATTAAGAATCAAGAGACTCACCACTTGTGCAGATATGTAAGGAAGGATTAAATGAGGGAGGAAGTCCTTCCTCCAGACTGGCTGGCCATTCTGGTGGTAGGGTATATAAGAAAAAGCTCCCAGAGACTACAATTCCTTTTCGCCTGACTGAGCATGCTACTTGCTAGTAAGTACCTTTTACCTGACTGTCCTCACTCTTCAATGTGTGTATCTATCTTGTATTGATCACCTTTTGTGGACATCAAAATTCCAACATGGACTGAACTCCAGCAGTTCTCTAAGATGGCTGCAAGCTTTCAATACTAGGGCTGAGATATTCAGCCTTGTGAACCAAGCAGCTACTGGGTTCCTTGACACCAAAGCCTGCAGACAGGGATTATTGAACTAATTAGATAATATCCTGTAAGCTAATCCAATAAATACCCTTTATAATCTAAATTCATTCTATTAGTTTTGTGCCTCTAGAAAACTTTGACTAATACAGTCACCATTTCAACATTCAACCTGTAAATATGAGCCTAGAACTGTCAGTGTCCATCTCCCAGCCAAACACAAGCCAATTAAATGGACTATCTGACTTACTCCGATTGAATAGCCTCTCACTTTAAGATGCACAATTGTGGATGGCATAGAAGTAGAAATGCAAACCACTATTCAACAAAAGTTATTATTTGTTTCTTAAATTTGTATTTTCCAATTTCATGAGGCTAGTTTATTAGAGTTGATTATCTTCTATTTCATTTTATTTTTCCTTGGATATTCTTTTTTTGTTACAAACTTTAAAGGCACCTTTTAATAGAGAAAAGACAGCCTTTCATAGCCTGAACCTTTATATCACATGTATTAGTGGTACTAAATATTCACCTTCAACTAAAATATCTGTGATATCAACATCTGTTTTCTAAATTCCTTGTATATATTTACATCTAAATATTCTCCTATAAGTTTAAATTAAAAAAAAGAGATCTTTAGGGCTAGAGAGATTGCTTAGCAGTTATGGCACAATATGGCAGGCATTAAATCAAACCTCACAATTATTACCCTAAATATTAATGGCCTTAATTCACCCATCAAGAAACATAAGCTAACAGGGTGGATCAGAAAATTAGACCCTTCAATCTGCTGTCTTCAAGAAACCCAACTCACCACTAAAGATAGATACCTCCTCAGAGTGAAAGCATGGAAAACAATAACAAACAAAGGTAGGAGGATCACCATGAGTTCGAGGCCACCCTGAGATTACATAGTGAAGCCCAGGTCAGCCTGGAGTAGAGTGAAACCTTACCACAAAAAAAAAAAAAAAAAGCCAAATAACCCACTCCCACAATGGGGCAGAGAACTGATGCACAGGGAGTTCTCAGAGGAAGAAATACAAATGGTAAACACACACTTAAGAAAATTTTCAACACCCCACATCATCAGGGAAATGCAAATTAAAACAACGATGAGATTCCATCCTACCCCAATAAGGATAGCAAACATTAAAAAATCTAATGACAACAAACACTGATGAGGTTGTGGAGAAATAGGAACCCTCATTCACTGTTGGTGGGAATACAAGCTGGTACAACCACTATGGATGACTATGGAGGTACCAACAGACCCAGTTATTCCCTTACTGGGCATGTACCCTAAAAGCTCTAAACCTCAGCTCAGAGATATTTGCTCAACCATGTTCATAGCCACTCAATTCATTATAGCTAACCCAGATGTCCATCATTAGATGAATGGATAACTAAGGTGTGGTATATCTACACAATGGAATTCTACCCAGCATTAAGGAAAAATGACACAATGAAATTTGAAGAAAAATGGTCAAACTTGGAACAGATCATTCTCAGTGAACTCACTCAAATACAAAAAGATGATCATTGAATGATCGCACTCATCTGTGGTTCCTAACCTGAATCTGTCCATGATGCTGACACACCTAATAAACATCTCAAATACTGGACAATAGGGATGGGAGGAGCAGGAGGGGAGGATAAGAATTTTGGAGGGGGAACAAAACTGGACCCAAATAGAAATGGTATCATAAAATCCTAAATCCTGAAAGACATACTAAAAAGTCTAACCTTCATCAGGTAGAAAATATCTGATTTCCAGGGGCCTGGAGAGGGTATGATAAAGACTATCCTCAATCTTCTCCCATTTCTCTCTCTCTCTCTCCTTCTCTCTCTTTTTGTTGCCTATATTTTTCTTCCTTCTTTTCCCTTGGCACTGACCTGTAACTCCCAGTACCAGCATGTGGGTAACATCCACAATAAGCTGTGATCAGAGAGATCTACAAGACTTTCCAAAAGAAGACAGATTTCTGTCAGAGTATGTGATGACCCACCAAAGGTTAAGGGTAAGGCCCTACTGACAAAGACACCTTATGCTGTTGGGACAGAACATGGTGCCACAAGGCAGGAAACTGGAAGAGATTCAATCCCCAGACATCTTGTCTAGTGCAACAAGAGCAACTGGGGGAAAATGACCAATATCTGTCTAAGCAACTCGTGGTCTAAGCTACTTAGCAGCAATCAACCTGATGTGATGCTCACACAAGTGCAATAGTGGCACAAACCCATGGTGGGTTACCAATTGCTCCTGCTTTGGCTAACAGATCCACTAAATAGTCTGGAACCCATACCTGGAATGGGGAAACAAGTCAGAACCATATCCAAAAACAAGCCTGCTCCCCAATATCAAGATCTCACCAATAGTAGGCTATAAGAGGACCTACACCTATTAAATTTTCTCTAAAATAAGAATGGGCATCCACGTATCTTGTATTGACCTCACTCTCATATTGGAGAATTTACTTCTCTTTTTCAGAGAGATACAGAACCTGAGGAGAGAATCAGCCCATCACACCTCACCAAGGCACCTGCTGAAGCCATAGAGTTAGTGGGGAAATAAGCAAGAGATGCTTTCTCAGTGAACCTGGTATCAGCACAAGGGTGAAGGAGATAAAACACAGAGTATACTCAAATCCTACCATATCAGATATCCAGTGACACAGAGACTCCCAAGACCTCATTACTGAAATAAACCTAAAATGAACCCACCATGGCTCAGGGAAATTTGTGGAAGAGGGGACAGAAAGACTGTTAGAGCCATAAGACAACTGATCATTTTTGCCTACTTCCATGATTAATAGAACTATACAGAAAAACAAACATGGTTTATTAAAAAAATACCCAGCATTAAGAAAAAATATGTTTTACCATATTACTTCAGGCTTTAACACAGTCCTGTATGTGACGAATATGTTAAAACAACATTATATTGTTCAGACACAATAATTGATTACCAGAATCAGAGGACATGCATAAAAAGGTCACACATTCTGAACATCTTAACTGTTAACACTATAAAACTAACTCTTAGAATTTTGGTCATGAATAAGTAATTTAAGCATTGAATACATATGTAATCAACAAAGATTTAAAGCAAAAGTATGATGAAGCAACATGAGAGGAATTTCAGAGAAGATACAATCCTTTAAGGTGAGAATAATTGATCAGTAATCTTCCCAACATTATGATCCCAGAACTGAGTCAGTGATAATATGTACTAAGCACTTGCATGGGCATCTTCTGTGAGTTAACAAGTTTATTTCTAGAAACATCATTTCACATGGTTACTATCGCTATTCATTTAAGGATGAGTCATAAAATGGGCTTGTGGTAAAAGAATATAGAAGGATTTAAGGAGTTTGGAGGCTGGGTTGTAAGGCTAAATGGTTGTATGTCAAAATAAAATAATAATGAAAAAGAAACAAATTTTCATTGCTTTCTCAAAAGGTTCAAAGTATAAGATTTTATGTGTTATTTATAGGATGAAAAATAAGTCATCAAAGAGGTATTTTTAATTGTGAACTGGGAATCAGTTCACCAAGAAAACAGCATTCTTGCATGTTTCCCCAGTTATTCTTAGTTTCAGCTGGTGCCCTTTTGAGGAATGATGGGGTGGTTCTCTCATTAGGATCTGCATCTATCTGAAAAAGAGAAGCAGATTCTCCAGTGGAGAGTAAAGTTAGCACCAAGTAGATGTATTAACCATTCTTTGTAAGAGATAGTTTAGTGGAGTGCTGGTTCATTTTTTTATATTGTTCTGACTTGTTTCCCAGCTCCAGATATGGGTTCTGTTCCTCTGACCAGATCAGTTAGCCAAACTGAGAGCAGTTGTTTTCCCACCATGGCTATGTGCCACTATTGCATGTCAGATTGTTTGCTGCTAAGTTTGCTAGGACTATTAGTTGCTTGGACAGATATGGGTCTTTATCCCCTAGTCGCTCATGTAGCACCTTCTGGCACTAGATGCACTAACAGTCTGGGGACTGACTCTCTTACAGCTATGTCACTCCATGCTACATACCAACAGTTTATGATGTCTTCAGCAGTAGGGTCTTACCACTAACCTATGGTGGGTCCTCAAGCACTCTGACATAAATCTGTCTTCTTTTGGGAAACCTTGTAGGTCTCTGTGATCAAAATTTCATTGTGGATGATTACCAACTGCTGGTACCGGGAGTTGCAGGTCAGTGGCCAAGGAGAGAAGGAAGAACCAGATAAGTGATACAAAAGGTATAGTGAGAAGAGGGAAGGAGAGAGAGAGAGAGAGAGAGAGAGAGAGAGAGAGAGAGGGAGAGAGAGAGAGAGAGACAGGAACAAATAGGAGGAGATAATGAACAGTTTTTGTCGTACCCTCTCCAGGGCCTTGTGAATCTTGTGTTCTCTCTAAGGGCCTGGTGGAGGTTCATCCATTTGGTCTGTCTTTTAGGATGTAGAGTTTTATGGTACCATTACCTTTTGGGTCCAGTTTTTCATAGCCCCTCCCTTCCGTACCCTTCCCTCCCTCCCCACCTTCCTTATTGTCTGGTCCTCGAGATGCTTGTCTGGTCCCAGTAGGCATGTCTGTGACTTGGGTAAATTCAGGTTAGGTGCTAAAGATGAGTGAAACTATGTGGTGGTTATCTTTCTATGACTGGTGAGTTCACTGAGAATAAGCTGTTCCAGGCTCGACCATTTTTCTTCAAATTTTATTGTCATATTTCCTTACTGCTGTGTAGAATTCCGTCGTGTAGATATGCCACATCTTAGTTATCCATTTGTCTAGTGATGGACACCTAGGTTGATTCCAGCTCTTGGCTATTACAAATTGAGCAGCTATAAAGACAGTTGAGCAAATCTGTCTGAGCTGAGGCATGGAGCTTTTAGATTATATGCCCAATAAGGGAATAACTGGGTCTGTTGTTAACTCTATAGTCATATTTTTAGGAGCCTCCATATTGTTTCCAAAGTGGTTGTACCATCTTACATTCCCATCAACAGTGGATAAGGGTAACAATTTCTCCACATCCTCACCAACATTTATTTTCATTGGATTTTTTGATGTTTTCTATCCTTACTGGGGGAAGGTGGAATCTCATAGTAGTTTTAATTTACATTGCCCTGATGATTAGGGATGATAAACATTTCCTTAGGTGTGTGTTTTTCATTTTTATTTCTTCCTCTGTGAACTGCCTGTCCAGTTCCTTGCCCCATTTTGTGAGTGGGTTGTTTGACTTTTTATTGTTTAGATTTTTGAGTTCTTTGTAGATTCTAGAGATTAGGCCTCTATCAGTTGGATAATCAGCAAATATTTTCTCCCATTCTGTGGGTAATCTATTGGCTCTGCTTATTGTATGTTTGTCTGTGAAGAAACTTTTCAGCTAGATCCCGTTAGTTGAGTTATTGTTTAACATCCTGTGCTATTGGGGATTTGTTCAGAAGGTCTTTTACCATTCCTAGATCATGGAATGTTCCTCCTAACTTTGCCTCTAGTAGTAGCTGAATTTCTGGAGTTATGTTGAGGTCTTTGAGTTCTTTTATGTTTTCATTGTATAGCTCTTTCACTTCCTTGGTTAATGTTATTCCAGGGTATTTTATTTACTTTTTGTTCCTATTTAGTGGGATGATGTCACTTATTTCTTTCTCTATATATTTGTCATTTGCATATAGAAAGGCTACTGATTTTTGTGCATTGATTTTTTATACTGCTACTTTGCTGAAGGAGATTATCACCTTTAAGGGTTTTGAAATGGAGGTTTCTTACATAAAGAATCATGTCATCTGAAAATAGCACTAACTTGACTTCTTTCTTTCCAAATTGTATCCCATTTAATTCTTTCTCCTGTCTTATTGCTTGATCTAGCACTTCCAGTACTATATTAAAGAGCAGAGGTGAGAGTGGACACCCCTGTTTTGTTCCTGATCTCAATCAGAATTCCTTCAGTCTCTCTCCATTAAGTATTGCTTAGGCTTTTTGAGCTCTGTATATAGCCTTTACTGTGTTAAGATATAAACTGACCATGCTGATTCTCTCCAATATTTTGATGATGAAATTATGTTATGTTTTATCAAAGGCTTTTTCTGCATCTATGGAAATGATAATGTGGTTTTTGTATATAGCCTTATTTATGTGCTGTATTACATTGACAGATTTCCATATGTTGAACCACCCATGCATTACTGGTATGAAGCCCACTTGATCAAGGTGGATAATGAATTTAATGTGCTATTAAATTTGGTTTGCTGGGCTAGAGAGATGGCTTAGCTGTTAAGCACTTGCCTGTGAAACCTAAGGACCCCGGTTTGAGGCTCAATTTCCAGGACCCATGTTAGCCAGATGCACAAGGGGGCACACGTATCTGGAGTTCATTTGCAGTGGTTGGAGGCCCTAGTGTGCCCATTCTCACTCTCTCTCGCTCTCTGCTTCTTTCTCTGTCTGTCACTCTTAAATAAATAAATAAAAATAGACAAAAAATTTGAAAAATTAGTTTGCAAGGATTTTGTTAAGGATCTTTGCATCAAAGTTCATCATGGAAATAGGCTTGTAGTTTTCTTTTCTTGTGACATCTCTGCCTGGTTTTGGTATTACGGACAGTGATAGTAGCTTCATAGAAAGAGTTGGGGAACTTTCCTTGATCTCCAATTGTGTGGCATAGTTTGAGTAAGAATGGTTTCAGTTCTTCCATGAAGGTTTGATAGAATTCAGCTGAGAAGCCATCTGGTCATGGACTCTTCTTTTTGGGGAGGTTTTTTTTTTTTTTTTTTTTTTTTTTTTTTTTTTACCATCTTTTCAGTTTTGATGGCTATGATAGGTTTGGTTAGGAGATTAATCTGCTCTGAGTTTAGCTTTGGTAGATGGTTTGTGTCTAGGAATTTTTTTTCATTTCTTCTATATTTTCCCATTTTGTAGAGTAGAAGTTTTTGAAGTAAGAATAATGATTCTCCCAATTTCACTTCTGTATGTAGAAATCTCTCCGTTTTCATTTCTAATTTTGTTAATTTGAAGCACCTCTTTTTTTTGTTTTGTTTTTTGCTTTTGTTTTTTTTTTTTTTGTTGTTGTTGTTGTTTTTTGGTTTTTTTTGTTTTTGTTTTTCGCTTGATCAAATGGGCCAGGGGTTTGTCAAACTTGTTTATTTTATCAAAGAACCAACTTTTTGTTTCATCAATTTTATCATTTTCTTAGTTTCCAATTCATTAATTTCTGCTCCATTCTTAATTATCTCTATTCATCCGGAGCTTTTTGGGTTGGATTTTTCTTGCTTTTCCAGGGCCTTTAGGTGGATGGTTAGGTCATTGATTTGGGATTTTTCTGTCTTTCTAATGAAGGCATTTAGTGCTATGAATTTTCCCCTGAGGACCGCCTTCATTACTTACCATAAGTTTTGGTATAATGTGTTCTCATTGTCATTTGTTTCTAGATATTTTTCTATTTCATTTTCTTTTTATTTTGTCCACTACCCACTTATTGTTTTCATATGTGCTGTTCAGTTTCCAGGAGCTTATGGGATTTAAAGTGTGTGTTTTGTTGTTAATTTCTAGCAATATAGCATTGTGATCTGATGTCATGCAGGGGACTATGTCAATTTTCCTAAATATATGGAGGCAGGCTTTGTGACTCAGTATATGATCTATTTTGGAGATGGTTCCATGGGCTGCTGAGAAGAATGTGTAGTCTATGGATTTGGGGTGGAATGTTCTGTAGATATTCATTAGGTCTAAATGTTCTATGGTTTGTAGAGTTCTCTCACTTCCCTGTTGAGTTTCTGTTTGGATGATCTATCTATTGCTGATAGTGATATATTGAAGTCCTAACTGTGATGGTGTTGGTGGTCATTTCTGTTTGATTGTTGAGTAGATTTTGTTTTATGAATTGTGATGCACCTGTGTTTAGTACATAAAGATTGATGATCAGAATATCCTCTTGCTGGATTCTTCTCTTGATCAGTAGGAAGTGGCCTTTTTTGTGTTTTTTGATTATTTTGGGTTTGAAGTCTATGTTATCTGATATTAATATGGCTATACCTGCTTGTTTCTTATTCCCATTTGTTTGGAATATCGTTTTCCAGCCTTTCACCCTGAGGAAGTGTCTGTCTTTAGTGGTGAGGTGGGTTTCTTGAAGACAAGAGATTGAGGGGTCTAATTTTCTGATCCACCCTGTTAGAATGTTTCTTGATGGGTGAATTAAGGCCATTGATATTTAGGGTAATGACTGTGAGGTTTGGTTTGATCTCTGCCATATTATATTGGTTATGTGGTATGGTGTTTTCATGGACTTTGAAGTTTTTTGTGCCTTCTCTGAGTTAGGTTATTGTGATCTGCTTCTTGTAGGTACTTTAGGTTGATTATTTGATTCTTATGTGTGGAGAAATTCCTGCAATCCTCTCTGCAGGTTTGTTTTTGTGTTCGTATAGTTGTAAAGTTGAGTTTTGTCATGGAAGGTTTTTCTTTCACCATCTATTATGAGGGATATTTTTGCTGTGTAGAGTAGTTTGGGTTGGAAGCTATTGTTTCTTAGAGTTGCAGTGCTCCATTTCAGGCCATTCTGGCTTTCAGGGTCTCCATTGAGAAGACTAAAGTGATTCTGATTGGGTGTTGCAGTCCGGTCCACATTGCTGGTAGAAATCACCCAACCAAGAGCAACTCGTGGGAAAAAAAGAGAATTATTTTGGCTTACAGAGTCAAGGTGGAAGCTCCATGATGGCAGGGAAAATGATGGCATGAGCAGAGGGTGGACATCACCCCCATGACAAACGTAACATTGACAACAGGAATAAGAGAATGTGCCAAAAACTGGCAGGGGGAAACTGGCTATAACACCCATAAGCCCGCCCCCAACAATACACTCCATCCAGGAGATGTTAATTCCCAAATATCCATCAGCTGGGAACCTAGCATTCAGAACACCTAAGTTTATGAGGGACATCTAAATCATACCACCACATGGGGTTGCATTTAAATGTGATGTGTTGTTTTCCCTCGCTGCTTTTAGGACTTTCTCTTTGATGTCAATGTTTGGAGTCTTCTTTTTTTATTTTTTTTATTATTTATTTATTTATTTATTTGAGAGCGACAGACAGAGAGAGGAAGAGGCAGATAGAGAGAAAGAGAGAGAATGGGCATGCCAGGGCCTCCAGCCACTGCAAACAAACTCCAGACGCAGGTGCCCCCTTGTGCATCTGGCTAACGTGGGTCCTGGGGAGTCGAGCCTCGAACCAGGGTCCTTAGGCTTCACAGGAAAGTGCTTAACTGCTAAGCCATCTCTCCAGCCCATGTTTGGAGTCTTAATGACAATGTGTCTTGGAGAGTTTCTCCTTTGGTCCAATCTGGAGTTCTGTTAGTTTCTTGATATTGATGGGCCTTTCTTTTGAGAGAATGGGAAAGTTTTCTTTGATTATTTTGTTGAATAAGTTCTCCATGCCTTTGGTTTGAATTTCTTCTCCTTCTGGTATTCCCATTGTCCAAATATCCCCCATTTCCCCCATGTTCCGTTCACAGAAATTTTTGAACTTACTGAATGTTTTGCACTCTCGAACTGTTTCTTCTGTTTTGTCTTCCAGATCTGAGTTTCTATCCTCCTGACTCTATTCTTGAGAGCCTCTAAGGAGGTTTTGGCTTGTTCAATTAGGTCTGCATTTTCTACTACTTTTCTGTGTATGGTTTCCATCCCTGTGTCAAGTTCCCTTTTCACATTTTCTGATTTTCTTGATGCTTCTTGAAATTCTTCCTTGCATTTCTTTATGTCTTCATTTAGCATAGCCAGATGTTTTTTACATCCTCTTTTTTTTTTTTTTTTTTTTTTTTGTAATTTCCTTTATAACCTTTAATTGTGTTTGGACCCCTTCCATTTTTTATCTATTAGGTCTAGTCTAGTGACGGCAGCATCCACATGATTATCAGTCCTTTGCTGCTTTTGTGCAAGTTCTACCAATAGCTTGGTCAGGGTTTCATTGCTCATAACTTCATTTTGGATTTGATCCTATTGTCTCTATGTTTTGATTAGAGACTCCCATGTTAGGACTGGGAGATCTTAATGGATTTACTTGCATTTGATTTTTTATGTTATTTCTTTTGTGTTGTGGTCTGCCCATCACAGTGTGGGAGCAAGGAGAATGGGACTGTGGTCCAGATGGGTGGGGGAGGTGGTGCAATCACAGGGGGGGGGGGGTGGCGTGAGGACAGGGGTGGAGATTGGGGATGGTGAAGAAACTCTATGACATTGATGTGGCCAAAGTCATGACCCTGACCAGGCCTGATGGAGAGCAGAAGGCATGTGTTCAGCTGGCTCCTGATTATGATGCTTTGGATGTTGCCAACAAAATGGGGATCATCTAAACTGGATCCAGCTGGTTAATTCTAAATACACCTTTTTTTTCAGTATTAAAAAAAAAGAAGTGATAGCATAGCCATGTACAATTCAAATCTCAATGGACTCTGAATAAATATCATCCAGTATCATTTCTTTTTTAAAATTATTTTTATTTATTTATTTATTTATTAGACACAGAAAGGGTGAGAGTGAATGAGTGAGAAAGGGCACACCAGGGCTTTTAGCTACTGTAAACAAACTCCAGATGCATGTGCCACCATGTTCATCTGGCTTATGTGGGACCTGAAGAATCGAATCTGGGTCCTTAGGCTTTGCAGGCATGTGCCTTAACCACTAAGCCATCTCTCTGGACCACCAGTATTATGTCTGATTATTCCTAAATTTTTAATATATTGTTTTTGTTTATGTATTTGACAGAGAGAGGGGGAGAGACAGTGAGAAAATGGGCACACCAGGGCCTCCAGCCACTGCAAACAAACTCCAGACATGTGCGCCCCCTTGTGCATCTGACTAACATGGGTCCTGGAGAATTGAACCTGGGTCCTTTGGCCTTGCAGGCAAATGGCTTAACTTCTAAGCCATCCCTCCAGCCCCTTAAATATTTTTTTTTATAAAACCATAAACAACTTTTAAGGATCTGAAAGTTTTTGTGACAAGTTTAAATAAAATGAAAGAATATTATCTCTTAGGTAAATATCACCATTTAAAAATATTGTCACCATGTTAAGTGTTCATTTGAATTAAAATGCCTTATTCTGATATGTATTATCTGTTTAAAAACATAAAGAAGCAAGATTATCAGATTGCCTTATTTCTTTCTCTCTAAACTCTAATTTCCTAAATGCATTTATTTCCTGAATTCAGAATTTCCCCAATATATTACAAGTTTCTGTATTAAATTGTTTTATTAACATCTTATAATACTTTTATGACAAAATGCAAAAGTTTTGTTTTATCATAGATTCACTGTTTTAGATTCTGAATTGCATTTTCATTATAATTATTACTTCATCTTTATTATAGCAGCATAAATATAACTATCTTCAAATTTATACTGTTTACAGCTAATGCACACGTAGGGGATCACACATTTTGAAATGTAATGGACTGCAATTTATCTTTTTATTTAGATTTACTACACTTGAATACGTCCAGTAAAATGAGTCATTCTTTGGATTAAATTTTTATTTGCTTGGCAGATATCAGAGGGCATTTTTCACATGAACAATTAGAAAAGACATTTTTTATCCTTTGAGTTGCTTGTTTTGAGTCAGATAGTAAAAGTTGCACTATAGACAACAAACTTAAAGTATTTCCATCCATCTACTATTGCAACTCTCATTTCCATCAGTTTTTTAAATATTATATATATATATAATTTTCTATTTGAGGAAGAGAAAGGGGTTGAGAGAAAGAGAGAATGGACATGCCAGGGCCTCTAGCCACTGCAAATGAACTCCAGATGCATGTGTCACCTTGTGCATCTGGCTTACATGATCCTGGGGAATTGAACTGGGGTCCTTTGGCTTTGCAAGCAAATGCCTTAACTGCTAAGCCAACTTTTCTAGCCCCATATATATATATATATATATATATATATATATATATATATACACACACACACATATATATATGTATGTTATTTATTTGAGAGAGAATGAGGTTGAGAGAGAGAATGCCCAACAATTCAGTTTTAAAATTTAAATCAATTAACATATGTGAAATCTACTATACTTTTAAATGAACATGGCAGCTAAGCCCTTTATTCAATATTTCAAAATTGTCAACTCTTTTATTGGTCTTATCACAGTGTAAGATAACATTATTTTTACTTAAATACTACAAAGAAAGTGTAGGAAAATGTAGATTTAGTATTGAATACAGTGCTTTGGCAACATAGCTTACTAATGTCTTTTATTAAAATAACATTTCTCAACAATACATTTTTTTTCTTTTTTAATTATTATTTTTAGTTCTTTTATGAGAGAGAGAGAGAGAGAGAATGGGCATGCCTGGGCTTCTAGCCACTGCAAATGAACTCCAGATGCATGTGCCACCATGTGCATCCCGCTTATGTGGGTTTTGGGGAATGGAACCTGGGTCCTTAGGCTTCACAGGCAAGCACTTTAACCACTAATCCATCTCTCCATCCCAACAACACATTTTTCAACTGTAACTAGAAGGTAGTGTAAAATGTGAGGACAACGTAGGTGAATAAATAAATTATATTTCTTAGGGTCTACTGTACAAAATAAATAAATTTAGAAAATAAATTCTAATACTAGCCAAAATCTCCTATTTCTTAATCTAACTTTCAAACAAAAAAATTGATAGATATATGAAACTCAATATATGTTTTTCTCAGTTTATCTATGACCAATATTTCTAACACCAATACTTTAAATTATTCTCTTATTGTTACTAAACCTATTTGTTTTAAAATCCTGGAACAATGTAACCAAATGAGATTTGAAGATAGTTAGATAAAGGGATGGAAAATTGTGAATGGTAAGTTTCCTGGAAATAGACTGGTTCCATTTTCCCAAATACCTTCTCAGGAAGATACTTTTTATGAAAGTGTATGTATTCAGGATTTGAAATTTCATTCTATTAATAAGATTCATGACCTTCTAAAACCTTTGTGAATCAAGAGGATTGAATATGTCATCATAAAGACGGCTATCATAGACCTCATTTCCAAAATACCAGCATTTTTTCTGAATTTAAAAAGTGTAGCCATAGTAGAATACTGCATATTGTGTGTCAGAAAAATAAATCTAAGTTTGATTTTTTTTCTCAAAATAAGATGTTGTATGACTTCTCCTGGGAGAGTTAAAAAAGTACATATTCACAAACTACAGGACACACTTAGACCAATGAAACCTTTTCATTCAAGTCCACTTTGTCAAACCACATAGAAAACTTTGAGAAGTACAGAACATGGCTTGGGGCAGCATGACTTTCCACATTTTGTGGGATAGTAATGAACTAACAAATTACAATAGGTACCTTGGTATTGACATTCTTGATAGACCCAGATCATAGATATGAATGGTAGATTCAACATCTACATTGTAATAAGAGAATTCAATTTTTTGAGAATAGGGTATTTCACTTTAAAACAGAACCATAAAAATGTTCATTTATGCTACAACAAATAAAGACACTTTGGTATGTTGATTATTTTGAGCTGAAGGTTTTTAAAATATAGTAAGCACTGGTAAAAAGAATTATCCAAACTCCCTGATCTGTCTAAAAGGGCATCTTCCAAAAGAAATCTGGTTGTCTTAAATTATATTTCTGGATATTTCAACAACAGAGATTATTGTCTCCTATTGGAAGATAGGAGACTAGAAATGAACCCCACACTAAAAGTTAACCATACACTATCAGTTCTCCCATCAGGTTATTTTTTTTTTTTTCGAGGTAGGGTCTCACTCTAGCCCAGGCTGACCTGGAGTTCACTATGGAGTCTCAGGGTGGCCTCAAACTCATGGCGATCCTCCTACCTCTGCCTCCTGAGTGCTGGGATTAAAGGCGTGTGCCACCACGCCCGGCTCTCCCATCGATTTTTAAAAGAACCATTCTAAGAACTTCTCTTGTCCTAAGAATCTGCTCTACCATAAGTGCCCTGCATAATTCTCTGCATCCCCTAGTAAAATGCTGCATGAGCTCTGAAGTCTCACTGGTTTTTTGTTTGTTTGTTTGTTTTAAGGTAGGGTCTCAGTCTAGTCTACTCACCATGACCTGGAATTTACTACACAGTCTCAGGGTAGCCTTGGATTCACAGTGATCTTCCTACCTCTGCCTCCCAAGTGCTGGGATTAAAGGCTGACTGTTTTTGAAGAGTCAACTATTCTAAGGCATTGTGCACAGAATATTTAAAATTGATATATTGATATATTTTTCCTCCTATGAATCTACTTATTGACAGTTTACTACAAAGAGCTAACTACAATTGTAAGAAAACAAAGGGACAAACTTTCTATCTGTGTTTTGAAGCATTCCTTTAAAAAAGGGTAATTTATTATTGATCAGGCAAATGTCATATTGAATATGAAAAATATTTTTTCTATTAATATCAGAAAGCCTTTTAGACTCATATTGT
The DNA here is from genome assembly GCA_036346955.1 of Dipus sagitta. Lineage (NCBI taxonomy): Eukaryota > Metazoa > Chordata > Mammalia > Rodentia > Dipodidae > Dipus > Dipus sagitta. Next base: position 75,338,208 of record CM070781.1, read on the forward strand.
CTTTAGCTTAGTTTTCTCTATCCTATAATTTCACACTTGATATGGTAATCTCTTAACTACTAAGATTCTGATCAGTTGATTTCTTGGTGTCATCATTTCCAATTTCCTTTCATAAGACAAGTTGTATACTGCCGAAAAGCCTTTCCCGTGTGAAAACTTACTCAAGCATATGCTCAATGTATATGTTAGTGTCTCTACTGCTCTAAATTTTAAGCACAGATTTATTTATGAAAATGAAATTCAAGCTTAGTAAAGAAGTTTAATGGCTGGCCATAATGGATTAGTAGTGAATTATTAGTGATGAAAGCAAGGGGAAAATTGCAGCAAGTTAATAAATAGCTTTTAATCACATGCAGCACTTTTCAAGAACTAAGTGTCAAAGGGAATGTGGTCACCAAGCCTTCCTGTAAGTTTTTAACCTATTTAGAAGTACAAAAGCAATTTATTCCTTCCAGTAGAGGATAAAACTGAATGTGTGAATCCTCAGTTCTCATTAAGCTTAAGCCACTTAGGTAGTAGAGAGAACATTATAAACAGTGAAGCAGACTGTCTAGCATTTTGATTACTTTCAGCTTTTCCTAACATCAGGCTGCATTGGCATTCTGAAAGAGCTGTCAACAAAACTCCTTATTTCATTAAAGTTGATCATTTCAAAAGGTTACAGATTGAGTTTGAATTTTCTGACAATGCCATACACACTCCATTCTGAGAGGCACTACTAAACAGATGTAAGAAATGCTTGTTAAAAACAAATCTTTATCAAACTGGATATGAAATCAAGATAGGAAGAATTTTATTTAGAAGGAAAGGATAAGATCTCTGGATCAGAAGCAAGGATGAGGAAAATCTTGGTCCAGGCACAGCCTGTGTCTTCTGGATGATAGGGAGGACTAGACAATAACTTAATGCGAAAGGAACATCCTGGGAACCAGAGGCACTTAGACCCAGAGGAGCCAGGGTTTACCAGCCAAGATGTATACACTGGCATTGGCTTACCAGTCCTGGGTAGACCACAGCCTAACAGTGAATGACATCCTCAGAAAGACTCAAAATTTGCTGACTACAGACTTCTGTACTGTCAACATTGCCATAAGACACTGTCACCAGATACCCTTAATGAAGCTGATGCTTTTTAACTAATGGACACTGATCTGTTCTTAGATGGAAGTTAAGTCTCAGTCATATGTGATTTTCTTACAAAACTGCAAGTGATAACAGAAATTCAGCACATGTCAATTGTCACAATACCCAGTGCTTTGTAAGGATTTCATGTCCAGTCAAACCTTGGGAAAGAGTTGAGTCTGGGAGAGATAAAGCAAAGAGGTATGCCTTTGTTGCAGTCCAAGGTTGTAACATTTTGCCCTTAGTAATTCCCAATGAAAAACTTTCAAACAGTTGTCTGATAAAATGTGTCAAGTGAAATATATTTAAGGAATAGTTGCCTATGCTGTTTAAGGAAAACTGGGAGTGTACACAAAAAGAATTCACCCTAGTGAGTGCAGGGAGACCTGTCAAGACCAGGGAGCTCTATGAAGCCTGCTGCAGAGGATGCCTGCTCACACGTGAATCTGAGTGTGGAGCTTCCCTAGGATGGGACAAGGCACAGCTCACCTATTTTCCCTGGGCATTCAGTCTTTCTGAAACATGAGAAGATTTGTTCTTTATTAAGTTGCTGTGAAAATCTCAGAGATGGTATGTATTTAGAATTTAGCACAGTGACTGACAAAATATCAGCATTAAATAAGTGTTAGATCTTCCTGTGCTATTTATTTTCCAGAAGAAAAGGAGAAAGTAAAAATATTATCTTTCTAGATATACCAGCTGCTATACAGTGTTTTACAGAGTGGACATTGGATAAATGTTTGCTCATTAAGTGACCCATGAGTAATATCAAGAAAATCATTTGGAAGACATTCCACTTGACTTAGCATGGATCACCTACTTTTTGTTTTGTTTCTCTGTACTTATATAGAGTTCCTTTTATAGAAACATAAAAACTTCAACACTTTATAAGGCTGAAAATGATCACAATACAGCTAGTCCTAAAATTCACTTCACTTTGTATCAGTGTATCTCACAGCAAATAAAGCAAATCACCACAGAATATGCCATGGTGCAACTGTGTCACAAAGTGGAATAGAATTTAAACTGTACCACACAGTCATACTGGCATTTGTTACAGGGTATGAAATGACACACAGTATGTTATATTGTGAGCAGGCTCTTAGTCCTTAAGAGTGCTAGAATAAGTTGCTAGGCAAGTTGTTATTATTTACTTATGTTTTAATTCAATAGATTTACAACATTTGCTGGGCACTTGTCTACAAGACACACACTTCTGCAAGGGCAGAAGCTATGGCTTAGTGGTTAAGGCACTTACTTGCAAAACCACATGACCTAGGTTTGATTCCCCAGTACTCACACAAAGCCAGCTGCCTAGGAGCTGCATGTATTTGGAGTTTGTTCACAGCAGCTAGAGACCCTGGCCTACCCATTCTCTCCCACCCTACCTGTCCCCTATGTATATATTTACCTTTTCCTCTCTTTCTGTCTCACATAACTAAATAAAAATAAAAAAGATATATATAAACATAACAAAAAACAGCAAATCTTCTTTCATGGAATCCTATGTAGATGACAGACATGGAAATAACTAATGCAAATGAAATGGAATGTGACTGAAGCATTTGTAACAGAGATTCTAAACAGTATATCCTAAATTATTAAAATCTCCCCAGCAATCACACAATTAGCAAGCCCTAGTGTAGGAGGACTTTGGCCCCAAGGAGGAGATGATATCGACTAGACAGCTTCTCTTTCAAAATCAGCATAGCATATCTACTGGATTTTGTTTCACCTTTATCATAAAATTATAATAGCACTACCAGAAAGGAGGAAAGAATTCAAGAACTTTTTTCACCCCACTTTGGACAATGACTCATTTTCTTTTGAAACATTTCATTTATTTCATTTATTTCAATGCATGTAAACTAAGGTAGCAGCAGTTTTTTTTTTATTGTCATTGTTTTTTTTATTTTTTTAAATCTGGGTATTTGATTTATTTGACAAATAATGAGAGAGAGAAAGAGAGAGAGTTAAAAAGAGATGGAGCAGAACATGATAACTCATTAATGAAAATTGAATGTGAGTGGCAATACATTTGGAAGCTGTGCTGATGGTAAAGGCAAAACTGTAAGAGACTGAGGCCTAAAGGATGCATCACTGTAAATGATATTAAGATAATTATATGTCATATGGAAGTAGAAGTTGGCAATGGTTCTAGAAAACGGCATTTGTTTAAACAGAACAACAGACAGAAGACCATAGATTCCTGAAACAGTTTCTTACTTGATTTTGGGTTGGCCATTTTGACAAACCACCTGAAAAGGAACTATGCATGTTTTTTGATTTGTACCATGAGTCATGACTTTGTGACATGAGTAGCTTAGTGGGAAAGCTTCATATCTCATTTTAATTAATCATAGAATCATGATGGGGAAGTTTTAGATTTTATTTCTTTGAATTGTCTGCTATTCATTTGACAGTAGAGAGTTCTGAATTTGCTTCTTGAAACTTTGCTCTCCTGGTGAATCATGAGCTCCCTTTCTGCTTCTTACAGGTTTAGAGGGCATTTCTCACACTTACTTATCTTACTTTTCTCTGTGGTTGCATAGTCTAATTGATACTTTTATATTATTATAGCAAAGTACATACATAGTATATTGTACTGCATTGCATTAAGTATTATATCACATTATTATTTATATTTTGTTCCATTATATAATTCTCTTCAAAGATTTTAGATAATACTCTCTGTTCATGAAGGACCTTCCATTTTATAGAACTATGATCTAGAATTGAATTGCATCTCATAGGATATATTTATAAAACTATAATCATGGCTTCTGGTCAAGATGGTATCTGCCTAACCATGCCACAACTCCTGGGAAGAAGAGGTAAGGAATTAAGGGGTCACTGGGTCTTTTAGGGGAAAGAAATCTCTAATAGATCACCAGTGGGAGGGTGTGGAGGGGCAAAAGAGGGAATCAGCTGATTCCCACACACTTGGGTAACCCACCAGTACCCCAATCCCCCCAAGCAGCTGTGCTAGCCAAAGTCCCAGCCTGAGGCTACTCTTGCACTAACTGCAGGCAAGAAGACCCAGGCCAGTAATTTCACCTATGCCACTGGGCACAGGCAATTGCATAGAACCACAACCAACCCCCCTGTTCGTGCATTCTCAGATTCCCCCCAACACAGCTCATCCTCAGACCCCCCCACTCCCCACTTCCATCGCTCTCCACTTTGCCCCCACCCACCGTGACTTCAGAATTGATCTGCTCTGACCCCCACACAACATCCGACCAGCCCCACCCAGCACCACCCCTGGCCCCGGGATGTTGGACACACCCAGATTGGCCCTACCCCCACATGAATTCCTACCCATGTGCTCTGCTCTGCCCTACCCCCATATGACTTCAGACCTGCTCTGCTCCACCCCGCTTGCCCCCATGTGACTGCTGACCCTCACCGTTCTGCCCTGACCCTGTGTGTCCTGCACCTGTGCAACTTCAGATCAGCTCAACTCTTGCCCCCATGCCTGTCTTGTCCCCCACAAAACAGCACCACCTTCCCCACCCATTGGAGCCACAGTCCCATTCTCCCTGCTCCCATACTGTGATGGGCAGACCACAACACAAAAAGAATAACATAAAAATCAAATGCAAGTAAATCCAATAAGATCTCCTAGTCCTACAATGGATGTCTGTAATCAAAACATAGAAAAGACAAAAGGATCATAGACCCAAAATGAAGTTATGAACAATGCAACTCTGCCCAAGCTACTGGTAGAACTTGCAGAAAAGCAACAAAGGACTGATAATCATGTGGATGCTACCATTACTAGACCAGACCTAATAGATTAAAAAAAAAAAAAAAAAAAAAAAAACATGGAAGGGGTCCACAAAATAGTTAAAGGGTATAAAGGAAAGTGAAAAAAAAAAAAAAAGGACCTAAAAAAAACAGCTGGCTATGCTAAATGAAGACATGAAGAAATGCAAGTATGAATTCCAAGAAGCAACAAGAAAATAGCAAATGATATGAATAAGGAACTTGGCAGAGGGATGGAAACTATACATAGGAAAGATGTAGAAGATGCAAACCTAATTGAACAAACCCAAAATTCCTTAGAAGCTCTCCATTATAGAGTCAGCCATGTAGAGGACAGAAACTCAGATGTGGAAGACAAGACAGAAGAAACAGTTGGAGAGTTCAAAACTTTCAATAAGTTCAAAAATTTCTGTGAACAGAAGATGAGGGAATTATGGGATACCCTTAAATGTCCTAACATTTGGATCATGGGAATACCAGAAGGGGAAGAAATTCAGATCAAAGGCATGGAGAACTTATTTAACAAAATAATCAAACAAAACTTTCCCACTGTCAAAAGAAAGGCCCATCAAGATACAAGAAGCTAACAGAACTCCAAACAGATTGCACCAAAGGAGAAACTCTCCAACGCATATTGTCATTAAGGCTCTAAACATTGACATCAAAGAGGAAAGTCTAAAAGCAGCTAGGGAAAAGCAACACAACACATTTAAAGGTAACCCCATCAGAATCACTTTAGACTTCTCAATGGAAACCCTGAGAGCCAGAAGTACCTAGAATGGAACACAGCAAAATCTAAGAACTTATGGCATCAAACCCAAACCACTCTATGCAGCAAAGTATTCCTCATAATAGATAATGAAAGAAACATCTTCCATGACAACACTCAGCTTTACAACTATATGAACACAAAACCAAACTTACAGAGAGCATTTCAGGAAATTTTCCACACAGAAAAATCAAATAATCAATGTTAAATGCCAAAAAGAAGCGGATCACAATAATCAAACTGAAAGAAGCACAAAAATCTTCAAAGTCCATGAAAACACCAAACCACGTCTACCATCACAATAAGGCAGGGATCAAGTCAAATCTCACAGTCATTACCCTAAATATTAATGGCCTTAATTCACCATCAAGAGACACAAGCTAACAGGATGGACCAAAAAATTAGACCACTCAATCTGTTGTCTTCAAGAAACGCACCTCAACACTAAAGATAGACACCTCCTCAGGGTGAAAGGGTGGAAAACAATATTCCAAGCAAATGGGAATAAGGAACAAGCAGGCATAGATATATTAATACCAGATGAAATAGACTTCAAACCAAAAATAATCAAAAAAGACAAAGAAGGCCACTTCCAAACTATCAAGGGAATGATCCATCAAAAGGACATTGCAATCATAAATCTGTATGCACCAAACACAGGGGCACCACAGTTCATAAAACAAAACCTACTTGACAATAAAACAGAAATAAGCAGCAACACCATCACAGTTGGGGACTTCAATACACCATTATCAGTAATAGACAGATCATCCAAAAAGAAACTCAACAGGGAAGTAAGAGAGCTCAACAAAACCATAGATCACTTAGACCTAACGGACATCTACCGAACTTTCCATCCAAAATCCACAGACTGCACATTCTTCTCAGCAGCCCAGGGAACATTCTCTAAAATAGACCATATACTGGGTCACAAAGACTGCCTCCACATATTTAGGAAAATTGACATGATTCCCTGCATGATATCAGATCACAACGCTATATTGCTAGAAATTAACAACAAAAGACCCACCAAGAATCCCAACGGCACCTGGAAACTGAACAGCACACTTTTAAACAATAAATGGATAGTTGATGAAATAAAAGATGAAACTGCAAAATTTCTAGAAATGAATGACGATGAGAACACATCATACCAAAACTTATGGAACACAATGAAGGTGGTCCTCGGGGGAAAATTCATAGAACTCAATGCCTTCATAAAAAAGACAGAGAGATCCCAAACCAATAACCTAACCATCCACCTGAAGGTAAATGAGAAAGATACAAGAAAGAAATAAGGCATATGGTCCCATTTTCAATAGCAACAACAACAACAACAAAATGCCTTGGAATAATGTTAACCAAGGAAGTGAAAGATCTATATGATGAAAACTTAAAAAAAACATTCAAAAAAGAAATTGAGGAGGACTTGAGAAAATGGAAAGAACTTCCATGATGCTGGATAGGCAGAATTAACATTGTGAAGATGACAATCCTACCAAAGGCAATATACAGATTTAATGCAATTCCAATTAAAATCCCAACAGTGTTCTTCACAGAGATTCAAAAATTATCTCAAATTTCATATTGAAAGGCAGAATGCCTCACATATCCAAACATATCCTCAGCAAAGGAATACCTCTGGAGGCATCCCCATACTTGACCTAAAGCTATATTACAAAGCCATAGTAATAAAAAAGCATGGTACTGGCATAAAATCAGGAGTATAGACCAATGGAATAGGCATGAGGACCCAGACTTTGGGTCAAGCAGGTATAGCTACTTGATATTCGACAATGGCCCGAACAATATAGGCTGGAAAAAAGACAGCATCTTCATCAAATTGTGCTGAACAAACTGGATTACCATATGCAGGAAACTGAAACTTGATCCACACATTTCGCCATGCACTACACTCAAGTCCAAATGGATCAAAGATCTCAATATAAGACCAGAAACTCAAATACTACTGGAAAAAAATTTAGGAAGTACTTTCCATGATACAGGAATGGAAAAAGACTTCCTGAACAAAACCCTAGTAGCTCACGATCTTAAACAGTCACTCAACCAATGGGATCACATGAAGCTGAAGAGTTTCTTTATAGACAAGCATACAATAGGACCTATGGTCCTGGATAGGCAGAATTAACATTGTGAAAATGGCAATCCTACCAAAGGTAATCTACAAGTTTAATGGAATTCCCATCAAAATCACAACATCGTTCTTCATGAGATAGAAAAATTGATCTCAAAATTTATGTGGAAAAGACAAAGGCCTCAGATATCCAAGCATATCCTCAGCAAAAGAAATACCTCTGGAGGCATCACCATACGTGATCTGAAGCTATATTACAATAATAAATATATAATAATAAAAACAGCATTGTTCTGGCATAAAATCAGGAGTATAGACCAATGGAATAGAATTGAAGACCAAGACTTTGGGTCAAGTAACTATAGCTCCTTGGTATTTGACAAAGGCCCTAACAATATAGGCTGGCAAAAAGACAGCATCTTCAACAAATGGTGCTAGAGAAACTGGATAACCATATGCAGTAAATTGTAACTTGATCCAAACATCTTGCTATGCACAACAATCAAGTCCAAATGTATCCAAGACCTCATACTGGAAGAAAAGTTAGGAGAAACATTCCATAATTTATGAATGGGAAAATACTTCCTGAACAAAAACCCAGTAGCACAGGTTCATAAACAATCACTCAACCAATGGAATCTTATGAAGCTGAAATGTTTATTCACAGACAATCATACAATAAGCAGAGCCAATAGATTGCCCACAGAATGGGAGATAATATTTGCTGAATATCCAACTGACAGAGATCTAATTTCTAGAATCTACAAAGAACTCAAAAACCTATACAACTAACTCACAAAATCGAGCAAAGTACTGAACAAGTAGTTCACGGAGGAAGAAATACAAATGGCAAAGACACACTTACAAAACTGCTATTAATCCCTAATCATCAAGGAAATGCAAATTAAAACAACTATGAGATTACACCTTACCACCGTAAGGATAGCAAACATCAAAAAATCCAATGAAAATAAATGTTGGCAAGGATGTGGAGAACTAGGAACCCTCATCCACTATTGGTGGGAATGTCAGATCGTACAACCACTTTGGAAAGCAACATGGAGACTCCTAAAAAGCTGACTATAGAGTTACCAACAGATCCAGTTATTCTCTTTCTGGGCATGTAGCCTAAAAGCTCCATGCCTCATTTCAGAGAGATCTATTCATCCAAATTTATAGCTGCTCAATTCCTAACAGCCAAGAGCTGCAATCAACCCAGATGTCCATCATTAGACAAATGGATAACTAAGATATGGTATACCTACACGATGGAATTCTACACAGCAGTAAGGAAAAATGACAGAATGAAGTTTGAAGAAAAATGGTCGAACCTGGAACAGATCATTCTCAGTGAACTCACCCAATATCGGAAAGGTAATCGCTGCATAGTTTCACTCATCTACAGCTCCAAACCTGAATCTCCCCAAGTTGCTCACATACCTAGCAAGCATCTCAAGTACTGGACAATAAGGAGGGTGGAAGGGAGGGAAGGATAAAGGAGGGGGACACAAATCTAGACCCAAATGGAAATTGTACCATAAAATTCTACGTTCTAAAAGGCAGACCAAAATGTTGAACCTTCACCAGACCCTTAGAGGGAGCACCAGATTCACAAGTCCCTGGAGAGTGAACAACGAAAACTGACCATTATCTCCTGTTTCTGTTTCTCTCTCTCTCTCTTCCTCCCTCCCTCCCTCTTCTCTCTCATCTCTCTACTTCTCTATTTCACTTATCCTTTTCTTCCTTCTCTTCTTGGGCACTGACCTGTAACTTCCTGTACCAGCGGGCAGATATCATCCACAATGAGTTTTTGATCCGAGAGACCTACAAAGTCTCCCAAGAGAACACAGATTTTTGTCAGAGCACTTGAGGACACTTTTAGCACATATCATGCAGTGATATGGCTGGAAGCTGGAAGAGAGTCAGTCCCCAGACAACTAGCGCGTCAAGTGCCGGAAGGTGTTATATGAGCGACTGAGCGAAAATGACCAATATCTGTCCAAGCAACACATGGTCTAACCTACTTGGCAGCAAGCAACCTGATGTGATGCTCACACAAGTGAAATAGTGGTGCATAGCCATGGTGGGAAACCAACTGTTCTTGATTTGGCTAACTAGTCTGCTCAATTGAACAGAACCCATAGCTGGATCTGGGAAACAAGTCAGAACCATATAAAAAAATGAGCCTGCTCTTCATTAAACGCTCTCTAAAAAATAATGGTTATCACATTTACTTGGTGCTAACTTACTCTCCATTAGAGAATCTGCTTTTGTTTTTTCTGATAGATGCAGATCCTAAGGAAAGAACCATCCTATCACACCTCAAAAGGGCCCCAGCTAAAACTAAGAATAATTGGGGAAACAAGCAAAAATGCAGTTTTCTTGGCAAACTGGGAATCAGCACAACAGTGAAGGAGATAGACACAGAGAACAATCACCCCCTACCAAACCAGCTATCCAGAGACACAGAGACTCCCAAGGTCTCAACACTGAAGCAGACCTAATATGAGTCCAACATGGCTCAGGGAAATTTGTTAAACAGGGGCTGGAAAGAATTTCAGAGCCACATGTTGTGTCATGACATCAGAGACATTTATTTCCTCCTACCCAAACTAAACGCTAACTCCACAATGCATGACCCATATACCCCAACAAGGAGGGTCCCAGTGGAGGGAGGAGGACAGGGAGGAGGCTAATAATGGTACCAACTTGACTATATTCACTGACTACAAAAAATATAAATAAATAAAATTTAAAAAATAAAAAAAAAAAACTATAGTCGTTCCAGCAAGATAAACTAAGGAACAGGTGCTATTTCTCATGAGGATTTTAAACTCTCAAAGTATCTGGTCATATTTGTTGATGATGATCCTTGGAAAATAGTTAAATTACCTGACTGCAGAAGCATTTTGTTTTTGCTTTATTCTCTTCCATTTTGTCACATTCTCTATAACATTTCTCTATTACTACAGTTACATAGCTTTAGAAGTCTTTTCAACTATTATGGTGATTTTATATTCTGGTAATTGTGTTAGCCATGTTTATGTCACTCTAACAAATTCCTCAGTTACCATACATATATCTATCTATCTATCTATCTATCTATCTATCTATCTATCTATCTACCTATCTATATGTGTGTGTGTGTGTGTGTGTGTGTCTGTGTCTGTGTGTGTGTGTGTGTGTATGTTTTTTCAGGTAGGGTCTCACTCTAGCTCAGGCTGACAAGGAATTCACTCTGTTCACTCTGTAGTCTCAGGGTGGCCTTGAACTCACAGTGATCCTCCTACCTCTGCCTCATGAGTGCTGGGATTAAAGGCGTGTGCCACCACGCCTGGCTTTAATTTATACAATGGAAAATTGTTGTTTGTTTGTTTTTGGTTTTTGATCACAATTTCAAAGGTTACTACCAGTGATGAGCAGAGTTGCTACTTGGGTGTGACAAGGTACAATTTAATAAAGTCATCTAATAGCTGGGAAGGAAAAAGAGAGACAGGAAGAGCCTGAGGTCCCAATGGTACTATTTAGTGCATGGTCCTAGTGACTTAAAAAGACTTCCTACAATGCCTGATGTCTTACAGTTACTGCCACCTCCTGAAAGTACTCTGTGTGCATAAGGAGTGTCACAGATGAAGACACTTATCCCTATCATAGTAACCAGAAGAGTGCTTTTTTAAAAAAATTAAGTAGAAAAAGAATAGAATCTCTAAACCTCGGTTTTCCCCTCTGTAAAATGAGGAGACTAGATTCAACAAATTATCAAATATATGTTGGCTCTTGACTTATTTGAGGGTCTATGGTCCAACTGGAACAATTGCAATCTTCAGATGTAACTATCCTTTTGTTGATTATACAGCACATTCTGAAACAAAACAGGAAAGATAATGCCCCCATTGAAACCATTATCTTGATCTTTATCTCTAGCTGGGAATTAATGTTATGTGAGTAATTAACAGCAGCAGGAAAAGAGGAGGGTGATGAGGAGAGCCAATACAACCGGAGCAGAGGAGCACAGCCATTGTTCTTCTGGCATGAAAGAGAAAACAAGTACCAATAAACAACATAGTATAGAATAATACACACTAAAGAAGAGACAAGAAAACCACTGGTAAATAATAGGGTTGCATAACTAGTCTTTTGCCATTTTTTAATTCTGTTCTTGACATGATTGTATCCTTATAAAATACATTCCAAACCTCAAATGTTTCTCTTTTACAAAAGATCTGCCATCTAGGATTCTGACTCCCTGTACTGAATGAAGTGGATCAATCACTGTATTCTGTAACAATGCTGAATAAGAATTACCTTTGTGAGAAAATAACCTTTCCCAAACAATAAAATAATTGAAATGCTATCCTGCTATGTGGCAATAGTGAGACTCTAACTTCTATTCTATATGAGGCCTCAACTTCTACTTGTGATGCAAAGAATAAATAAGTTTAATACTCACAGCTTTATCTTCTTTCCCTAGAGCTAGCTTTAATGTCCCTCTTGTGCAGATCATCTGGAGTAATCTACCATGATGCTATCTGGTAATTTAGAGGTTATTAATTATGTAGATTTCTCAAGAATTTTACATGAAAAAAATATAAATATCTTTCTACACATGAATGAAAACATATTCTAAAAGCAAACCCATGTATTTGATAATGTTTCTAATTTTTTTAATTTTTTTGCTGAGCAAAGTGGCACACACCTTTATGAGAGAGAGAGCGAGAGAGAGAGAGGAGAATGAGAGAGAACTGGCACACCAGGGCCTGCAGCCACTGCAATCGAACTCTGGATGTGCATGCCATCATGGTGCATGTGTGACCTTGCCCACTTGCATCACTTTGTCTGTCTGGCTTATGTGGAATCTGGAGAGTAGAACATGGGTTCTTAAACTCTGCAGGCAAGCACCTTGACCACTAAACTATCTCTCCAGCCATCTAATTTGTTTCGTGTTGCTGTAACATAACACATGAAACTATATAACTTATGAACAATAGACGCTCCCTTTGCTCTCAGTTCTGAATGATGGAGAGTTGAAGTGCAAGGGATTTCATCTGGTGAGGTCTCCTTTTTGTGTTTATTAGGGTTTTCGAGGTAGGGTCTCGCTCTAGTCCAAGCTGACCTTGAATTTACAATTCACTATGTAGTCTCAGGCTGGCCTCAAGCTCAGCCATTTTGAGGTCCTCTTTGTGCAGAGGAAATTATATAATGAGAATATAAGTCTGAGAGAAAGTGAAGTTGTAGCTTTATACCCTTTTATGACCAGATCTAATCCATTCATCGGGGTGTGGGCTCATGTTTACAAGTTATGCTTATTGGGGAATTTATTCAAACTGTAGCATACAATAATTCATGTGTGTCAGGTGATATCACTATTTTCAGATGAAGACTCTGAGGTGCCAAGAAGAGAAATAACTGAGCCATGTTATGCCATTGTTACGTGATGGAGGTGTCAGTGTAGCTTTTCCATGCTGTAGCTTATTGCATTGTTGCAATATATGTAATTCCTAAATCTCTGCACTGCTGTACATCACTACATGTTGCAGTATCCTTCACGTTGCTTGCACAAATCACACAGCCAAAGGCAGTTGTAGGAGGAAAGGGTTTATTTTGGCTTACAGACTCTATGAGAGTTAGCTGAAAAGTGGCAAGGGGAAGCTGGATATAATGTCCATAGCATGCCCACAATGACACATTTCCTCGAGCTAGGTTCAAATTGCCAGATTGCTCAACTGGGGGACCTAGAATTGAGAACACATAAGTTTATTGTCAGCCACCTCATTCAAACCACCATACTACATGAGTAGTTAATATGAAGTTGATAAAGTCAACCAAGTCTGATGTTGGCTTACTAATGTTACATGAAATCATCAGAGTAGGGGAGTACATGGAGAGTAGAAAAAGACATAGCTAAATAGTCTTTACCAAAACTAAATACTTGTAGTTAAAAATTGAAAAGTAAGCACAGCATTTTTCTTAAAAATGACATAATTTTTCCCAATATCAGTTTGAGCTTCCTTTAATTTGTGGAAAATGAGATGGATAATAAGATATAAAGTAGTTTTTCTATGCATATATCAAGCACATCTAAGGAGTCCAACTGAGGGGAAAGGCAGTTCTTAAATCACCCATGGGTATGTTCAATCTCCTTTGATTATTCTCAGAAAAAGATAGGGGGAATAAGCAGAAAATGCCAAGAGAATTACAGTATTTAAACATGATAAATAACATCCATTTGAAGTGGTCATTTGTGCTTTTTTGGTTTTGTTTTCTCTATTGAAAATAAAAATAAAATTCTATTACATTACCAAAAATAATCCATACTGTATCTTCAATTAACTAGATATTTCTTTATGATATTGGATTTTTATCAGTTGCCTAAACTATACCTCATGCCAAGTATGCTATAGTCTGTGGCAACATGGGCAGGGGCAAAATGGGTTTTTATAGTGCTTCACATACTTACAATGGTTATTCTGAGGATAGAAGGCCTCTTGTGAGTGTTATAACCTTTGAAGTTAGGACAACAAGTCAGGAAACTCGAGCTTACTGTGAGAGTGAAGAAATGACCATTAGTGAACTCTGTAACCAATGGGACGTTATCCCATACCATTGCTGCTTTTCTTCGTTTTCTTCTTGTCATTTCATGCTGTGTTCCTTTACTGACATCCAACCAATTTAATTCATTACCCATTGAACATATAAAAAAAACAGAACTATTTAAAATGTGTGTGTGTATGTGTCATGGGTATACATGTGCTCATGGGTGAACATGTGTTCATGAGTATACATGTGTTCATGGGTATTTATATGTGTCCAGCGGTGTACATGTGTTCATGCGAATGTGACAATACAAGGGATCATGTGTCATGGCATGCGTGGGGAGGTCAAAGGACAAATTTTGGATCCTTCCTCTTATGTGAAGCAGTTTCTCTGGATCTCTCTCTGCTGTTTTTCACTGCTGTGCTCCTGAGAGATTCTGGAAATCCTTCTGCCCCCACCTCCCATCTCACTGTCCATGCGACAGTGCCACAGCTACTAGATTCTTTGTGGGTGGGGGTTCTGCAAAGGATCAAGTTGAGGTAGTCAGGCTTGAATGATAAGCACTTTTTCCACTGAGCCATCTTCTGATTCTTCCTTCTTCCTTACCTTACTAGCATAGTTAAATTGCATCATGTCCATTTTTCTAATGGGAATCAGATTTCCCAAAATTCCGATGCTATATAATTTAAAGTTAGTAGAGAACACAAGGCCTACTTGGCCTGAGATTTGGAAGGTAAAAGCAGAAATACTAGATGAATTCTTTCCATACTAGGCCTGCAGCTACAGGGAGACTGTGTGTGTGTGGGGGGGGGGGGGCAGGCCCGCAAGCGCGCACGCACGTCCTGCTTCACTGTATTCTCTTCTCTGTGGTTCCCTTTGGTAACAGGGAGCAGTGTTGGACATGTGACTTCCCTGGCAGCTACCAGAACTCCATTGAATTCTTCCACATGTAGGTAAATCTTACCATGATAAGGCTCTCACTTTTCCTTAAACGTCACATAAAGCAGTGATGTGAATAATTTTGGGTGAAAGACATGATGAAAGTTCCTTTCTCTCTAGTCAGCAGACTTCCAATACCAAAAGAGAAAAAGAAAAAAGGAAAAAAGCCTCTCAGAGATTGTTTATTTAGCTCTCAGACTTATGAGAGCTCAAAGTTCTGATAAGAAATCCTTATATATTATTTTCAGTGATTCCATTTATTCAATAAAACCCTGAATGAGTGTATCTAGCTATCTTCCTTGTTTGGATTCCACATAAATAACAGTCCTCTGGGGCTTCCCAGATAGCATTATCCAGAGTGTCCTTCCCTTCACTTCTCTAGTCACACTCTATCTTGGAATATTCTTGTCATCGGTCATTGTTATTCATCTGCTTGCTTACTTTTTGTTTGCCTGTCTCACGTGCTAAAATGCAAATTCCACAGGGAAACAGTTCACGTCCATATGCTTTGCCATCTCACCTTCAGTGTCTGTCACAGATCCTGCTACATGGTGAGTTTTCAATAAACACCTTTTGTATTCATGAATAAAAGGAACAAGAAAATAGGGGCTTTTGTAGAAAGGAAATTTTGAGCACTGTATCAGTATTATTTCTCATCGCTGTGACAAATCACTTGACAAGAAGCAACAGAAGGAAAGAATTCTTTGTTTAGCTAACAATTTCAAGGATAGAGTCCATCAAGGCAATGAAGGCACGGTGGCAATCACAGCTATAGCAGAGTTCTTTCTCACATCATGGTGGATAAAGAAACAGAGACATCTGTTCTAGTGCTTCTTGCTTCCTTCCCCCCCCCCCCCCTTTTTTCATTCAATCTGAGGACCCAGGCAATGGGATGATGCTGGCCACATGCAGTGTTGATCTTCCCTCCTAAGTTGTCCCAGGAAATGCCCGCAAAGATGCCTCAGAAGTGTGCTCCTAGGTGACTTCGGATGCAGGCAAGCTGACAAGGAAGTTGTCCTCTGCTGAAGGAAACTGGATTCTCAGAATTAAGTTGGCAATTGTGGTGGTTTGGATAAAAAATGACCCCGTAGGTTCATGTGTTCGAATACTTAAACTCTAGTTGGTGGTGGTGTTCGGGAAAGTTGTGGAAACTTCAGGAGGTGTAACCTTGCCAGCAGAAGTGTGTCACCGGTAATAGGGCCTTGAGGTATAGCCCCACCCTATGTCCTATTCTCTCTGTCTGTGATTTTTGACTCTGGAGAGGTGCCGGCCATTGCCGACCTTGAAATTTCCTCTCATAATTCTTGGTTGAGTTCATCCCCTTCCTTTCCCTAGACTGCTACTGATATGACAATGAAAAAGAACCCAATACAGCAATGTTTGCTGTTATTTTTAAGCATTCTCTAGAGCAGACATCAGGATGCTCTTTTATGTCCTATCACATGCCAATCAAGAGTCTCCAGCATCCAAGGAAGGACTGTATCCCTCACAATATAGTGCAGAGGCAGAGATGCTCTAATCCAGAGGAAACTTTTCCATTCGTTTGCAGCACATGATTTTCACAAGTCCTATGGAATATTGGATTTTGTGTATGTACATATACACCTATATAAATAACTATCAAGTCATATTAATAGAAATTCATCTGTTTCATTTACTTTATTATTCCTCAGAGTCTCGAGTTTTAACAGACATTGTAAGTTTCTTAAATCTCTTAAGTAGTGTTCTGCATGCCCTGTTTCCCAAACTTAGTTGACTTTAGAGCCTTTTTCTGATAAAACACATTGAGGATCTAATACTCTTCTCCAAAACGTTGGAAGTACTATTTTAGAGTCTAGGAGTGGAATTTTGTAGAACAAAGACATAGTGAAAGAATATTGGGCTACTTAAAGATTACTAAGAATGAGCATGTGATTCTATTGTCTAATTTCAGGTCTGAGTGGTCACTTGGTCACTTAATCAAAGGCTCAGAAGAAGCTAACTCTGCAAGATATGTAACAGATAGCAACTAGGAGTCTAATAAGTAAAAACATAACTTGAAGGTACATTAAAATTCAAAGTACCATATCTATGCTATAATTTTTGGCTATGAAAATAAGAAATGAGAAACAAAAATAACCCTGATATGATTATTACATATTATCCAGTTACATTTCATTACCACAAAGTACCCCATAACGATGATGAAATAGGACTGAAGAGATGGTTCGGTGGTTAAAGGTGCTTGCTTCCAAAGCCTGAATGGGTTCATTTCCCCAGTACCCACATAAAGCCAGATGCACAAGCTGGCACAACCACCTGGAATTCATTTGCAGTAGCAAGAGGCCCTGGCATGTGCACACATACACACACACACATTCTCACACACACACACACACACACACACACACACACACATACACACACGTACACATACACACACACACACACATATATATATACACACACTCTCTCTCTCTTTCTAGCTCTCTCTTCCTTGTAAACAAATAAATATATTTTTAAAAGATGAAGAAATATTATATCTAGATAAAAATAATTTTAAAATTAAATAACTTAGCTGTGTGTATACACACAAATTTAACATAAACAAAAATTCAGACAGAGCACTGCATTTATTAAAATATAAAGTGAATCAATATATCTAAAATAATCAGCTAAAAATTGTACTAATATAATATTCAAGCTGGGTGTGGTGCTGCATGCCTTTAATCCCAGAACTTGGGAGGCAGAGGTAGGAGGATCTGCCTGAGTTCGAGGCCACCCAGAGATTACATAGTGAATTCCAGGTCAGCCTGGGCTAGAGTGAGACTCTACCCCGAAAAACAAAAACAAAAACAAAAACAAAAACAAAAACAAAAACAAAAACAAACAACAATAACAAACAATAACAACAATGAAAAAATATATTTATTTACATTGAATATCCATCTATCTAAGCTATAGATAATCAAAATCTGTAAAATATGTCTTAAAATTGCTTTACATCTATGGTGGTTTAAATCAGATGCCCTCTATAAATTCATGTGTCCTGGATGCTTAATTCCCAGCAGTTTGGGAGGTGGAAACTTGCTAGAGGAGGAATATTTCTGGGGGCAGATTTAGGAATGTTACAGCAAGCTCCCCCTTGCCAGAACACAGCTCACTCTCCTACTGCTGCTGTGCAGTTGTCATGGCAGAAGTGATGTCCATCCTCTGCTTGTGTCATGTTTCTCCCTGCCATCATAAAACTTTCCCTCAAGGCTGTAAGCCAAAATAAATTCCTTTCCTCCCATTAGCTGCTTTTGGTCAGGCATTGTATCCCTGCAAGGTGAAGGTAACTATAGCAACATCTCTATCAGTGCCTCTCTCTCTTAAATAAATAAATAAATAAATAAATATTTTTTAAAAAGGAAAGCAAAGAAAACATATAAACATATGTACATTATATATATATATATATATATATATATATATATATATATATATAAATTTTTCTTTAGGCACTGTAACAACTAAGCTTCTGGAATTTTATTTATGAATTTCTAATGTCATTAAAAATTTATATCTAATATTAGCATATATGTGCAATTTAAAAAAAAAAACTGGGGGGTGTTGTTTGATGTAGGGTTTTGCTCTAGTCCAAGATGACCTGGTATTCACTATGTGGTCTCAGGCTGGACACAAATCAGTATTAGCACCTGCCCAAAGTTACTGGTCAGGTTTCAGTGCATGTGAAAGTCACTCAGACACCAATGGGAATACAGAAATGTGGTCATATTCACCTTTACCACGTGGCTACAGCTCCAAAACATCAGATCTACTTTCTAAAAGCAAACTATCTCATATGTCTAATGATTATCTCCCAGATCCTATATCTACATGGAAAAAATGAGGAGATATTGCAAATTTATGAGTATTCCTGCAGGTCTTCTGTTCATATCAGACTTAAGTTGTTGAGAATTTTCTCTTATCAATTTCTGTAGTTTTTCAAGGTAGGGGCTCCCTCTAGCCCAAGCTGACCTGGAATTCACTCTGTAGTCTCAGGCTGGCCTCTAACCCACAATGATCCACCTACCTCATCCTTGCAAGTGCTGGGATTAAAGGTATGTGCCACCCCACCCAACTATCTTAAGAATTTCATACAAGGGGAAAAATAAACACAGTAAAGAACCTAGATTATAGCAGTGGGTGATTATAATATTAAACAATTTGGAAAATAGGATTTATAAAGAAACTGGTTCATAAAAGAGAAACCTGGGGAATAAGTTTCTGAAAATTCTCTTTGAACTAAGTTGGACTAGATAAACAAATATTCAAATTGTAGCAAGAGAAATGTGAAGTATAAAGCATTGTGTTATGATATTCTTGAATTATTTCTAAACTGGGGAATTTTATACTATCTTCTAAGCAGTATGAAAAACATCCATGAATGTTAAATTGCAGTTAATGCTACTTGTATAATAACAAGATGTAATAGTTATTAGCAGTAATACAAACTCTTCTTTGATTTCATGAAATGTTCCTACAAATGTATAATATAAAAAAGCGATTGTGTGAAAAACACATGTAAGACTGGCAGAATTAAAATTTATCAAAAGGTCATTTTTGACTCTAAAACTATTTAATGTTTAGGGTATGTAGTTATTTTTTTAAGGGTCAAGTTTCTGTTTAACCAATTCTTTTTTAAAGTTTTTTTTTTAATTAAGAACTCTACTGTATGAATAAATCCATGTGATGATATATTCATATATTGGTCCTATTACCATCAGGTTACACACTTAGATCCCCTGTCACCTGGCCTCATTCCATGGAGGTCCCTCCTCAGTATTCACTGTGGGATCATACAATGCATTAGTTAGTCTGTTTGTGTAGGAAGGGGGGCAATAACTCAGGATACTCCCTCTCATTCTGTGGCTCTTACAATTGTACTCCCTTCTACAATGTTCCTTGAGCCTTGGCAGTTATGTTATAAATCTTCAGTGTTCAGCTTTGTATTTATGCTTTGATGAGTTTTGTGTGTCCTCAGTATCTATCACAGTTTTCCTGGAGCTTGTTGTCAAGCTAGCAGTGAGAGCAGCACTCATGTGTAAATTGACACTTCTGTAGTTATTTGACAGATTAAATTAATCACAAAAGCTAGGCATAAAATCTTACTGCCACCATGTTAATTTATAATAGGCCATGTATCTATCTAAACATATACAAATATTCACACTTTTACTAATGAAATATGCTCTCTAAATAATTGCATCTGAGTACAAAACAAAGCTGTACTCCTTCTAAATAATAAATTTAAAATTATTAGGATGATATATTGCCTTAAGAAGTTTATGCTATAACATATTAAACTCTAAATTTGTAGTGCCTTAACATAAAAGGAATTAACTCTTACAAAGGGACAAATATTAGCACTTTATTGTGCAGCCTAAAATTGGGACCTACCACTTTTGCTCAAAGTGATACTCAAATCTAGTTGTGTGACTTGCCTATATGGAAACAGATTGAGAAATGCAAAATGCACGCTAATTATTGTTGCAGTGTACCTGACTGCCCTGGTGAGGTCCTTTCAGTTGGTTATTTAATGGCATCTTTCCAGGAAGACTTTGGTATTGGAATTTATCAACAATTCAAATTATTTCAAGGGTGGAGGTTGGGGAGGGTGCTACCTGGGCTTGTTGCCTCACACCTTTAATCCCAGCCCTTGGATGGCAGAGGTAGGAGAATCACTGTTAGTTCCAAACCACCCTAAGATTAAGTAGTGAATTACAGGTCAGCCTGTGGTAGAGTGAGACCTTACCTCAAAAAATAAAAACAAATAAAAAAAAAATTAAAAGAAGCAACTACTTCTCTTTAAACAACACAGAGAATGAGCATTATTTACATTTAATACTGAAATTCTTCTTATCATTCAGATTCTGAAAAGACCACAATTTGCACTGACCCCTTGTGGTGGTTTGATTCAGGTGTCCCCCATAAACTTAGGTGTTCTGAATGCTAGGTTCCCAGCTGTTGGATATTTGGGAATTAATGCCTCCTGGAGGGAGTGTATTGTTGGGGGCAGGCTTAAGGGTGTTATAGCCAGTTTCCTCATGCCAGTGTTTGGTACACTCTCCTGTTGCTATTGTCTACCTTATGTTGGCCGGGCGGGGGGGGGGGGGTGTCCACCCTCTGTTCATGTCCTCATTTTTCCCTGCCATTGTGGAGCTTCCCCTACAGCCTGTAAGCCAAAATAAACCTCTTTTTCCCAGAAGCTGCTCTTAGTTGGGTGATTTCTGTCAGCAATGGGAACCTGACTACAGCAGTAAAGTGGTACCGAGGAGTGGGATTGCTGCTGACACCTGACTGTGTGGCTTTGGCCTTTTGGAGCTGATTTTCAAGAGGAATGTGGGAGGATTTGAAACCTTGGCTATAAGAGGTGCCTTGCAGTGTCGTAAGTACAGCTTGATGGACTATTCTGGTCTAAGCTGCAAGACATGAATGCAGTAAGAACTATGGGCTGTGAGGTTTGGCTTATGAAGGTGAGAAAGAGCTTTGCTTGGACTGGGATAACAGTTTGTGTGAGAAGCTTGCACTTATGCCCATGTCCTGAGAAGTTGTACAGGTTGCTTTGCATAGAAATGAGCTGTTGTGAGGAGGGGGATATGGCACAGAAAGAAAATTTTGGGGGTGAACTATTGCCCCTTCAGCTGCAACTGAGAGATTACAACCTTTGAGACTAGGCTAGCTGACTGGGACAACAGGAAGAATGTTGATTCTTTTGAAGGTGCCTGAGTGCTCAAGGAGTGTCCTGTTCTTCAAAGTCTGCTTTATTACCTCCTAGATTAACAAATTGTCACACTACCTGGTAGGTATTGTGGAGTATAAGAAATGCAGGCAAGAGAGGGTCATTGAGTTTGCAACACAGTCTTGTGTTTTGGAAATGACCATGGGCAGTGTGAAACGGTTGCCTGCATGGAGACCATATGGGGCAATGAGGATGAACTGTGGATTGCAGTGGAGACCCAGTGGAGATGCCAGGACCACAAGATGGCTGCCAAGGGAGCTGACAGGCCCAATGAAGTTTTCCAGGACTGTGAGTAGCCTAGCTAGTGGGGCAGAATTGGAATGCCAGAGACTTGTTGCTAGTTAGAATTTTTGGACTTGCAAATTTGTCACTGGCTATAGTTGTTGGACTCGAAGCTTTAGAGTTTGATGTTTGCCCTGGTTGTTTTAAATCTTGTATTGGTTGAATGTTTCTTTGCTATGCCCAATGCCATCTTTTGTAGTGTGAATATTTATTCTGTGCCATTATGGGTTTTTTGAGATTATTTTTTGGTATTGTGGCTCAGTTAAAAGATCTTGGACTATGGGGATGTATGAACATCATTGGAATTGATAAAAAACTATGGGACTTTTAATGATAGATGAATGCATTGCATTTTACATCATGTATGGTTATCAGTTTATGGGGTCCAGGGGCAGAATGTGGTGGTTTTATTCAGGTGTCCCTCATAAACTTAGGTGTTCTGAATGCTAGGTTCCTAGCTGATGGATATTTGGGAATTAATGCCTCCTGAAGGGAGTGTATTGTTGGGGCGTGCTTATGGGTGTTATAGTCAGGTTTACCATGCCAGTGTTTGGCACATTCTCCTGTTGCTATTGTCCATCTTATGTTGGCCAGGGGGGGGGGAATGTCCACCCTCTCCTGATGTCCTCATTTTCCGCTGCCTTTGTAGAGCTTCCTCCTAGAGCCTGTAAGCCAAAATAAACCTCTTTTTCCCAGAAGCTGCTCTTAGTTGGGTGATTTCTGCCAGCAATGCAAACCTGACTATAACACCCCTCTTAAGCAAAATGTTCAGTAATGTCAGGTGATTTGATAATAATTCTGTCTTTAAGGTTTGCCTGGTTTCAATGTATGTTAACCTATTCATAATGTACTGATTTTATTCTTGAACTAGATTGAGGAGTAGAGGTACAAAGATGTAACAAATTAATTGTAAATCCATTTATATTTTAATCATACCATCAATTACTATTTTTATTAAAGAAAGTAAATTAAAGCACTGTATGTGCATATTACATTATATTTATAATGAAATATTTCAAGTTACTTGATTTACTCAAGGTATACACAGTTAGCTTTTTAAAATGTTAACCATTAAGCCATCTTCTCCAGCCCAAACAATTAGCTTTTAAGTCTTCAAGAAAATTGGTCAACTGAATCCATTTTTCAAATTTTTCATGACATAGCTTCTAAGTGTACTATTTTCTAACTAATATGATCCATAGTATGTTAAAGACACAGTCAAATGTTGCAAAATATTTTATGTGACAGATAAATAATTAGAATCAACTCATATGTCCATTAGTAAAGAAGTATTTAAATAATATCAGACCTGAGACAGGGCATTTTTGAAAAAAATGGATTATTTGTGTTAAAATAAGAAAAAGATTTTGACAATAGTATGCATAACAAGATTAACTGTTACTGGGCTATCAATTAAATTATTCATTATATATGCTGAAGTCTTAAACAGGGAAAAGACTTATTAAAATAGTAAGCAAATTATATACTTATCTAGTGGGTAAAACATATTAAAATATTAAGCCAAATGTATAAATGTAAATATGCATTAGTAGTATAAGAAAAGTTAACTATATTTAAAGAGGAAAACTGATGTTACTAAGTAAAAGAAAATAAACAGAATTGTTACTGTGTGTGAATCACAAACTTTTAAAATCTTAGGATTTGAAGTTAAATTACTTCATGAAATTTGGCCAAATAACATTTTGAGGGCTAGAGAGATGGCTTAGGCGTTAAGGTGTTTGCCTGTGAAGCCTAAGAACTCAGGCTTGTTTCCCCAAGACCCATGTAAACCAGATTCACAAGGTGGCACATGCATCTGGAGTTCATTTGAAGTGGCTAGAAGCTCTGGTGTGCCCATTCTCTCTCTCAAATAATATATTTAAGTTGGGCGTGGTGGCACAGGCCTTTAATCCCAGCACTCGGGAGGCAGAGGGAGGAGGATCACCGAGAGTTTGAGGCTACCCTGAGACTACATAGTGAGTTCCAGGTCAATCTAGACTACAGTGAGACCCTACCTTGAAAACCAAAAATATATATTATATATATATATATATATATATATATATATATATATATTTTAAATTTTGACCAAGGAATATGTCCTCTTTTCCATGTATTTATCATCTGTTTATCTGCAAACAACATTTCCCCCCAAACCTAAAAAACATTGATTATTGTCTGAAATGAAAACACTCTCCTGGTGGATGGGCATGGGCTGTCAAAGTCGTCTTTTATCTCTAACACAATAGGGAAGGAGAAAATCTGACCCTTACTGTACTGGCTGAGGCTGGGCTCACAGTGGATTTCACTGGTAGCTAAGGAGGAAAACGGCTTGAAGATAGAACAGGGGGGATTGAGAAAGTCCCCACTGCTGCCTCTTGTCATTTTTGAACATTTTTTTTGAATTTTTCAACTTATGGCGGGGTGGGGGGGGATTATGATGTAAGTTGTAGCTACTCTGTTTTAAAAGAAATGACCTGTGTTTCTCTCATTATCTAAGAGTGTCTGTGGTTCAGGGATTGGTGAGGAGTTTAGCTGGGTGGTATGGCAAGATCTTTCATGAGCTTGTAGACAGTTATAAACTGGAATTGTAATCTCAGTTAACAGTTGTTCATCTGGGAAAAGATCTGCTTCCCAGAACATGTATGTGATTGTTGCAGCTCAAGGTCCCCCTTTCTGTTTGCTAAAGTTACAGATTGTCACAATTTGAATTTTTGTGTGTCTAACTGCAGGTTGCTTTCTCTAGGACAAATCATCCTACACAGGACATACTTGTGCACCAGCTGCTGTCTATTAATAAAGTCATCTTCCAAATGTTATACATTCATTTCTTCTGCAAACTATTGGCGATAATTTTCTGTACATTGTATTCAATCACTGTAATGAATTATGTATTTTCTTAAGCAAGAGAACTGGCCACACAGGTTGTGAAAGATGGTGAACAGGTCCTTAAATGCTGTCCTGAACACCAGATAATACATTCAGCTCATCCAACTCCTGAAAACTCCTCCAACACAATCCTTTTATAGTCTGAATTTATACTGATTAATTTGGTGGCTGTTGTCTTGTTTGGAAAATTGATCTTTGGTAGTTGTTCTTTCAGTTTCTAATAAGAGAGGTTTTTTTTTATGGGCACAGTAAGTGAAAGTAAAGGAGGAAATGGCAAGTAGCAGATAACAGTACAGCCAGACAACAACTGCAGTCCATCCAGCAGGGATGGTTGGAGTAGCCCCAGTGAAAAGTAGGAGAAAGAAATGGCAAACAGCAGAAAAATACTGACCATCAGGTAACAGATGATCAAGTTAGGTACATACAACATCCAGCAGAAATGACTAGGTCAGCCCACAACATTCAGATGTCTTCAATTAAATCAAGTGTTGTGGCTACAGCATTCTGTTCTCTCTTCTCAGGTGAGGATTCTACTAAGCAGTTCCCACCTCACTCATTTGTAAAACATAGGACAAAGTGAGTTCTGCTCAAGTCTTAAGAGCTGATATGGGGAGAGGGAGGGTATCAGAAGTTGGTTTTCAAGCACAGGGTGTCTTCAACCCTTGGGCTCTAAACAGCTTTGGATATGAGATGGGTATGATTGTGGGGAGGGGCAAGGGCATATCCTATTTGCAGAGGCAGCTCATCTGTCTACAGTCTGTGACAATTTACCAATAGAACTTAACACTGTAAACCTTGACTGGGTGACACGAAGGTAGGAACATTTTTATTGTGTCTAAAGGGATATCTGACCTATGGTAAGTGCACAATAAATACTTTCTAATGTCTGAAAAAAAATGGAAATACTTTTGGGGGGGGAGATCAGTCAATAGAAGTTAATTTTTCTGTACACCTGAGTTTATATTTTTATTATTTAAATTGATTATTATTCTATTAAAAGGCTGGCATTTTGGTTATTTTTTCATATATGGTCATTCAGTTCAAAAGTGATTGTTTTCTTTTTTTTCTAGGAAAAAAGAGGTTTATTTTCGCTAACAGGATCAAGGGGAAGCTCCATGATGGCAGGGAAAATGATGGCATGAGCAGAGGGTGGACATCACCCCCTGGCCAACATAAGGTGGACAATAGCAACAAAAGAGTATGCCAAACACTGGCATAGGGAAACTGGTTATAATACCTGTGGTGGTTTGAATAGAATAGATGGACCCCAATATATTCAGTTGTTTGTTTGTAGTTTGCATCTGCAGCCACCTGGCTGGAGTTAGTCAGTGCCATTGTGTGGATCTTAAGGTGTGGTGGTGGGTTTCAGATTTCAATCTAAAGATATGCAAAGTGTGCCTAGCAGGATTTCCTGAAGTGTGCTGTGGCTTTTGGCTTTGGCTTTAGGCTTGTACTTCTCTCTCTCTCTGCTTGGTCCTATGAAGGCAGGCCAGCTTCTTCTGCCATTATGGAACTTCCCCTGGATCTGTAAGCTTCAATAAATACCCCTTCCTCCACAACTGTGTCTGGTCTGGAAGTTCATCTCAGTGAACCTGAAGCTGTCTGATACAACACCTGTAAACCCTCCCCCAACAATACATTCCCTCCAGGAGCCCTTAATTCCCCAAACTCCATCAGCTGGGGATCTAACTTTCAGAATACCTAAGTTTATGGGGGACACATGAATCAAACCACCACATTCCATCCCTGGCCCCCATAAACTGATAACCATCCATGATGAAAAATGCAATGCATTCATCTAACTTTAAAAGTCCCCATAGTTTTTATCAATTCCAGTGATGTTCATACACCCTGATAATTCAAACTCTTTTTTTTTTTTTTTTTTTTTTTTTTTTTTTGTTTTTCGAGGTAGGGTTTCAATCTGGCCCTGGCTGACCTGGAATTAACTACATAGTCTCAGGGTGGCCTCGAGCTCATGGTGATCCTCCTACCTCTGCCTCCCAAGTGCATTTGCCACCACACCCAGCCCAAACTTTTAACTGAGTCCTAACACCAAAAAATAACCTCAAAAAACCCATAATGGCACAGAAAAACATTCACACTGCAAAAGATGGCATTGGGCATAGCAAAGAATTACTCAAGCAATACATGATTTAAACAATCAAACACCAAACTCTTACAGAGTCCAACAACTCTAGTTAGTGACAAATCTCCAAGTGTGAATTCTAACCAGCAACAAGTCTCTGGTGTTACAATTCTGCCCCTCCAGCTAGGCTACTCACAGTCCTGGACAACTTCATCGGGGCCAGCAGCTTTCCTTAGCAGCCATCCCGTGGTCCTGGCAGCTCCACTGGGTCCCCACTGCAGTCCACGGTTCTTCCTCATGGCTTCACTGGGTCTCCATGCAGGCATCAAGCAAAAATGTTTCACACTGCCCATGGCCATTTCCAAAACACAAGATCGTGTTGCAAATTCAATGACCCTCTCTTTCATGCATTTCTTACACTCCACAATACCAGGTAGGGTGCTAATTTGTTAATCCAGGGGAGAATAAAGCAGATGTTGCAGAACAGGACACTCCTTGAGCACTCAGGCCCCTTCAAAAGAGTCTGCATTCTTCCTGTTGCCCCAGTGCAGGACAGCTAGCCCAATCTCAATGGTTGTAATCTCTCAAACAATTTGCAGGTGAACAGGCAGCAGTTTACCCAAAGATTTTTCTTTCTGTGCCATATCCTTTTGCTCACACCGAGTTCATTTCTACACAAAGCAACCCTGCACAGTTTCTCAGGACATGGGCATAACTGCAAGCTTTTCACACAAACTGCCTCTAGTCCAGTCCAAGCAAAGCTCTTTCTCACCATCATAAGCCAAACATCACAGTCCATAGTTCTTACTGCATTCAGGTCTTGAAGCTCTGACCACAATAGTCAATCAAGCTGTATTTACAGCACTACAAGGCATCTCTTAGGCCAAGGTTTCAAATCCTTCCACATTCCTCTTGAAAATCAGTTTCAAAAGGCCAAAGCCACATAGTCAGGTGTCTATCAGCAATCCCACTTCTTGGTACCACTTTACTGTTGCAGTCAGGTTCACATTGCTGGTAGAAATCACCCAACTAAGAGCAGCTTCTGGGAAAAAGAGATTTATTTTGGCTTACAGGCTCTAGGGGAAGCTCCACGATGGCAGGGGAAAATGTGAGCATGAGCAGAGGGTGGACTTACCCCCTGGTCAATATAAGGTGGACAATAGCAACAGGAGAGTGTGCCCAAAAGTGATTGTTTTCTTGAGTCAGCAGAAGAAAAGAGATGGAGAAATATGTGCAATTACACTTGTCTGGAAATTTAAAAATATATACACTGTATGTCATACTGGAGATATGTCAATAAACATGAACATACATGCACACTCATACACAGTTTCACTATATATAAGATATTTTGAAAATTCTATAATGTACATTTGAGTTCCAGTCACAATGCTATTATGAAAAACGCAGAAGAAAACCATCTTCATACTTATTAGACCATGCATCTTTAGCTAAAGTGCAATTATACTTCTTAATATCACTAAGCACATTACAATGCTGGAGAGATATATTGGTGTAAATAGTAATTTAAATTACAGTATAAAAATGTGAATAGTCAGCATTCTTAAAAACTGCTGAAAATTCAGAATCTGAGTAGGTGACTAGATAGCTGGTGAATGGAAGCATATAATAATGGGCTAAATAAGTAGACACTGAACACTATGAATATAATTTCTCTTATAGCAGACTAAATATTCTGCAAACAATTCTGAAGAAGTGAAAATAAATTGGCACTTATTAAGAATGCTGCTCAACACAGGTCTTTTAAAAAAGTATGCAGATTCAAATTATATAAACTGGCCTATAGCTATTCTTTTGTTCATCTTCTACTTCGTTCTGCATATTAAATATATTAAATACTATGTCAAGTAGTACCAAGAAATTTTTATTATTTTTTAAAATTATTTTTCCTTTTGTTTTATTTTTACTTATTTATTTGAGAGGCAGAATGAGACAGAGGATAAGAATGAGAGAGAGAAAGAATGGGCCTTCAGCCAGCCACTGCAAATGAACTCCAGATGCATATGCCTCCCTGTGCATCTGGCTTACATGGGTCCTGGGGAATTGAACCTGGGTTCTTTTGCTTTGTAGGCAAGTGCTTAACCACTAAGCCATCTCTCTAGCCCCAGTAATTTTTATTTGACACATGTGAATTTAAGTATTTTTCTCTTAGATAAATAATAGATCTTTTTCCATGTATACAATATACATATATATTGTACTAATTATCTTCCCTGCTGGAACAATGCTGAAGTTACTTTCTCATTGCTAAGACAAATACCTGACCAGAAGCAGCTTACAGGAGGAAAGGGTTTATTTCAGGCTTACAGAATCCAGGGGAAACACCATAAAGGGCAAAGATGTTGACTCACTTCAATAATTCCATAGCAGAGAGAGACCAACATCACCAGCAAGCAACAATAGCCAGAGCTCTGACCAGCTCTTTACACCTACTAGGGCTGGACTACAAGATCCACCCTCAGTGACACCTACTTCCCAACACAGTTTTGCCCACTGGGGACTCTGGAGACCCAAATTTCAAGCTCACTCTTAATAAAACATCCTTGAGGCTTAGAGAGACATAAATTCACATTCAAACCACCATAGACAAAATCAGTTCAAAGAAGAAAGTTGTTATTTAAGCTTATAGTTCCAGGTTACAGTTCATCATTATGGGAAAGACATGCTAGCAGGAATTTGAGACAAATGGTCACATCCAGTCCACAGTGAGGAAGGAGGGGTGAATACTAGTGTTCAGCCTGATGTTTCCTATTTAAATAGTCCTGAAACCCTGGCTGAAGAAATGGTACCACCACAATTAAGGTGGGTCTTCCTGCCTCAATTAAGTTAATCAAGGTAATCCCTCACAAGCATGCCCAGAGGCTCACTTAGGTTACATAGTCCCTCACGGGTTATTCTGGACCTGCTTTTGACAGTCAATATAATCCATCAGAAATATCTTAGAATCCTTTATCATTAAACTTTTAAATAATATCACTGTGCTTATCTTGAATCTTATTTTATTTTCTTAATTAAGGCCATTCTTGTCTTCAGATAATACACAGCCTTATCATAGAAGTACTAAAGTCCATTCTGAGTAGTTTCTTAATGCAGAATGAATGCAGACTCCATGCCCTATCACATTAATATCTTTTACTTCTAACTTCCATGTTTCTATAAAGTTTCAGAACAACTTCTATGGTATTGTTTTTATATGAATCCAACAATGTGATATAACAATAAAAACATTTCCTTTATTTTTGCTTAAAACTCTTTTTATTATAATCCAGTCTACTTATTAAAACCACAGGATAATGCTCCTCCTCTAAAGCACTGTTGGGTGCTTTCAATTTGTAATTTGAAAAACATAAGAAACATCACTTGGGTTTATAGATCTTCTCATTTATTTACACTGTCTGGATGAACTCTGAGATTAACTCTTCCCAGGAAATTAAATTTAGAAAATTCTTTTTTTTATTTTCCTAGCCATTAAACTTAATTAATGTATCTGCTCAACAAATTATTACTGATATCTAACCAATGGTGCCATGGTTTATGCTGTTGATACACATTTGTAAAATAACTTTATTTATTTATTCATTCTATCTATTTGAGAAAGAGAGGGGGAGAGAGAGAGAAGGGGCAGGTAGACAGAGAGAATAGATGCACTAGGGCCTCCAGCCACTGCAATAAACTCCAGATGCGTGCATCACCTTGTGTGTCTGTCTTACATGGGTACTGGGGAATCAAACCTGGGTCCTTAGGCTTCGCAGGCAAGCACCTTCTTGCTGGGCTCTGCCGACGGGGGCAGGTAGTGCTGAGGGAAGGACCAGGCCCACTGGTTCCTCCCAAGGGGTTGAGGAGGAGGAGATGAGCGTCCGACGACTCAGACCTCTCCTGGTCGCCAGAGAAAAACCACACTGAGTTGCGAGTCTTGTCGAAGCAGGAACTCGATTTATTGCTATGAGCAGTTGCCTATATAATGTTGGGAACGAAGGAGGGGATTCTAGGATGGGGGAGAGGTAAGGGCCAATAGTAAACTATGACTATTGAAATGATAATTCTAACTCCCATGCGGAAGTAGCAGGCAAGAAGCCATTAGGCATCTTGCTGAGTCACGTCTGGCCAGAGACAGGTCGCCAAACTTTAGCTAGGCTCAGGAAGTTCCACTAGGCCTCATGCCTGGGCCTTTCAGAGCCCAACACCTTCTCTCTGGCCAATATTTATTTACTTAAGAGAGAGAGAGAGAGAGAGACAGAGAGAGAGAGAGGCGGTTAGAAAGAAAGAGAATGGCTATGGTAGGGCCTCTAGCGACTACAAACAAACTCCAGACACATGCACCGCCTTATGCATATGGCTTTACTTGGGTCCTGGGGAATCAAACCTGGGTACTTAGATTTTGCAGGCAACTGCCATAACCACTGTGAAATCTTTCCATACCTGTTGATATACATTTTAAACATACTCACACATCAACATTCATGCATGCTTTCCTTGATGACAAAAACAATAGTGAAGAAAGTAATCAGCTATCTTCAGGTTAGTAATGATGGAAACTGGTGTTTTCTGTTTCACCTTTGGCAGTTTTGGGACATGTTAGGCCTATTAGCTGATTAAAAGTAGTCTCTCTTTTTTATTCAGTCTTGGGCCCCAGCCCAAGGGAGGATACCATTCACATTCAAGGTGAGTTTTCCCTCCTCAATTAAGCCTCTCTGGAAATATCATCACAGCCATGACCAGAAGTGTATTTCCTAAGTGATTCTAAGTTGAGTCAAATTGACAATGAAAATTAACCAGTGCACTGGGGATGGATTGAAAAATGGCAGGAGATACTACTTATATACCAGTGGAAAACCTGGGTTTATATAGCAAGAACCATACATAGAAGTATAAAGAGTCTGTGATTTTTCTGGTCCATTGACATACATTTGGAAATGTAAAAGGAGTCAGCTAAATATATATATATATATATATTAGAACATTTTGATTTAAAAATGGGATACTAGTTTTAAATTTAAACTTTATAGAACATTACAGTTTAGACTGTTTAAATTTATATATTAAAGGGCTGAAGGGGTGGCTTAGTGGTTAAGGCACTTGCCTGCAAAACCAAAGGACCCAGGTTTGATTCCCCAGGACCCACATAAGCCAGATGCACAAGCTGATGCATGTATCTGGAGTTCATTTGCAGCAGCTGGAGACCCTGGTCTCTACCTCCCTCTCTCTCTCCTTCTTTCTTTCTGTCAAATAAATAAAATGTAATCTTAAAATTAATATTTAAAGCATATATCATACTATTAGGACAAAGATAATTATTGGTGAATGATTTTTTTATTATGCTTAATATACTTTTTACTACATAAAAAACTTTCCATTACCAGACATGGTGGCATACATCTTTAATCCCAGCACTCAGGAAACAAGAGTTAAGAGGATCACTGTGAGTTAAGGCTAACCTGAGACTGCATAATGAATTCCAGGTCAACCTGAACTAGAGAGTGAGACCCTACCTCAAAAAAAAAAAAAAAAAAAAAAACTTTTTACCAATAGCATTTGGCAGAAAAAGATGCTAATTACTTGCAAACTTTTCTTTGAGGGATAAGAAAACATTTAATACCACTAACAATAGTAGTTTCTTAACTGGATAAAATTTGTAATAATCATAACAAAATGATTTTACCTGTTAGAAGACTTTATTCAGTATTAATTCCACATAAGCATATTATGATCTCATATCTCTGCTAATACCTCATTTGTGTTTTTGTTATAATTATTATTACATATTAGATATCATTTGATATTTTCAAATATCATGAAAGTTTATTTCATGAAAGTTTGTATGAGCTAACTCTAAATAATACCTTTTAACAGGAAAATGGACTTCTGTAAATATAACAGGAAGATCTACCACATTGAACCACTTACTAAATCCATATCATCTGATACACTTGTTTTCCAGCTAATTCATCATATGAAATCTACAACTTTGGCATGACACTGGGGGAAACAAAATGGCCAGAGATATAGACACAAACTCTTAGCTTGAAATCACTTGGCTAAGAAGCAGAGAGCATAGCACTCAAACGCAGGTGTCTCATCTGCTTTCAGAATTTCAGTTAATTGTTGCTATATTTGTCTTTATTTCAAGAAAAATTTAAGCTCCCTTAAATTTCAGTGGAGGTTAAGTGTAAGTTAGACAAGGGAAAATTTATTTATTTTCCTGACAGATCTCAGAGTGGAACTCCAGTATATCAGATGTTCTTCAGAGAGATGAATGCTCTGTGCTGGAAGCCTCTTTGTCTTCCATGTCCTTAGACTTAGTTGTGAGGGTAGAGATTAGGAGGATGTGCTTGGTATTTTTAGAGGTACACTTGTGACAGATCAGATCCCCAGAGACTACAAAGTGGTTGTCATAACACCCTTATCAGAAAAGCATTAAGGGATGACAAGCAGAGGAACAGAAAATTGATTAGCTTAACATAAATTATGGAGAAGGTGTATTAGAAAATGAGCTGCAGAGAATAAATGCTTACGTAGACATGCCACATACAAAAGGAGAAATAAAGATACTTCAGCAACTTGTTTTGCTTAGCATTTTGAGACACTGCTCAATCACCATTAAACTCAAATTTAGTTCCCAACTAAAGCACGTGTTGATAGTTTCTAAGAAAGCAGGAATTATGAGTCAAAATAAAGAAACATAATTATACATCAGAATTGATCTTCAGATTAAATATTATAGTTTGACTCAGCTTGGCTTTGTCCTAAAAAATATTTAACTATTCAGTTATCCGACAGCCAGGTGCTAATCTTAGAGGCTAAGTATTACTGAATAACAACAACAAAAAATAAAATAAAATAAAATAAAAGAAGAAACTAAGTAGCCCAGTGCAAAGTAGTTCATTAAGTGCTTATAGATTCTAAGAGAGTCAGTTAATACATCCTATCCTTGTCAAGGTCACTTTGCTTCATGATGTGGGCCTGTTTGGACTTAACTGGAAGAGTTCAGTTTGTCTCACCCTAGGACCTAGACTGTACCAGTCACTGAAGTGTGATGTGGCTAATAGGAGATGTCAACTTTACTAGAGTAACAAGGTCTGAAATGACTGGTCAGGCATTACTTGAAACATATCTCTTAAGGGTGGTTTTGTATGAAAAAGGTAGAAAAATGTGTGTGGGTTCCAACCAATCTACCTAAGATCTCTTTAAAATATAGTCAAACTCAAGTAATAGAGTAATAGAGCCTGGCTGCCATGAGGTAACATTTCCCACTTCATTTTTTTTTTTTTTTTTTTGGACTCAAACTTAAATACTAGCTTTTCTTGGTTCCTAAGCCTCCTGGCTTTCAGAAAGAAACATATTCCATTGGCTCACGTGGGGCTCCAGCTTACTAAACTTGTCACAATCCCTGATCACATGAATAAATGCATTATAATAAATCCTCTTCCTGTCCTTCTTGTCCTCTCCTTGTTTGTCTCTGACTTTGTACCACACTCTCCAACACACACACACACACACACACACACACACACACACGCACACACTCTTTTGGTACAGTTTCTCTGGTGAATACAGGGGAATCCTTTCTCAAAGTGAGGAGATAATATAAGAAGCAACACAGAAAAGAAGTACTATAGATGTATATATGATCACTATATATTTGTCATGGAAAACTGAGTCACACAGAGATGACACCAGAGATAGAGTGGAGAATCAGAAAATTTAAATCATGTCAACATGGACTCAGGAATAATTCCAAAGCCTGAGTCCTGAGCTTTGATAGCTCAGAGGCTTTATAGACAAATACGGTAGGCTGTCTGACATCACTTTGAATTCTTTATGCTATTGGTAAACTACACATTTCAAATGTGACATGATTTTGGAGCACAAACAGAAAACTCCATATCAATAAGTCAGTTATAAGAGTGTACAAATGTAGAACAGAAAGCTGTTTGGGGACATTTGTGCCTATGGCTGCACTGAACAGATAACATACAAACAGGGTGCAGCTGCATAGGTAGGGAGGAGAATCAGAGCCATGCTGTCTCCCTGGTAAAGATTTGTACAATAGAAATGTATATTTTTACAGTAGCATCTGGGTCTGGTTTCTTTGTTACTTTGTTAAATTTCTTCTGCCACATCTATAGACTCAGGACCATCTCATAATATAAATTGTATTTGACCCAACTTCAAATATCTTTTTCAATAATTTTTTTTTTTTTTACCAATTTTAAGATTGTTTTAAAGTCCCAAGTGTCATCTGAGATTTAGGGGACCGTCTGATAACTTTAAGTCCTGTAAAATCAAAGCAAGTTACTTTTTTTCTTGGTTTTTCAAGGTAGGATCTCACACTAGTCCAGACTGACCTGGCATTCACTATCTAGTCTCAGGGTGGCCTTGAACTCACAGTGATCCTTCTACCTCTGCCTCTCAAGTGCTAAGATTAAAGGGGTGCACCACCATGCCTGGAAAAGTTACATATTTCTAATTGTGTACCTTTATGAAACAGAAATTATCCTCACTGGCAATATTTACCTGATGGTTATTAAGTTACTGATTTGTATAGGTCCAAGGAAAGACACACTTTATCCTTTAAGTATCTGTCAGTTATAAGTATAAGCAAAGAATGCTAGCTGTCCTGGAAACAATATTTAATCAATAACTCTAAATCAATTGATTTGATGTAGAAATTGTACATCAGAAAAATACAAGACAGTATAAAATCTTGACATCCGTGTTTGAAAACAACTTTGGCTAGTCTGTATTCCTATGTAGGTACCAATTACTCCCAAAAAGCTGGAAGCAGAACAGCAGAGTTCAAGAGCATTTCTCTTCAATGAAAATTATTTGAACATGATGTTGTATTCTACAGCAGGGAACATGTCTTAAAAATCAAAAAAAAAAAAATCAACATATCTATAAGCAATGAACTTAAGTTACCAGAATGAGATAATTCCTTAAGTAAAACTGACTGAGACTGTTTGATTATACACAGCTTAAAAATACAGCAAAATTTGATCATTGTTGAATTAAACCAGCTTGGTGTTAACATGCATTAGAGACATTTTGAAAGACAAGGTTATTTTGCAAGAGCCTTTACCATTGTCATTGTTATAACTATATATATATAACTATATAAAGCAGTATTTATGACTGTTAGAATATATATAGCTTCTACAAACAATATCAACATAATTTGTACATCATAGACTTTCGTAGGGCATGGGAAGTTTCCTCAGTTTCCTTAAGAACAAAGTCAGAATGACTAAATCACTTTTTGTAATACTTATATGATAACCTCAGTGATAATCACCCAGCAGAAATAGCATGACAAGATAGGAACCCTCTCAAAATTACAGTGTTTTTAGACATAATAATCGTATACTAGGAAATTAAATACTAAGGATTAAACATCAATCTTAAGGCTCAATTTTTCCAGTAGTTAAAAGAGTTATAGACAGAGGAGCATAGCTCACTTTGTTAAGCACTCTAAAATGTCTGTCTTTTACAACTATCATCATGAACAGATTAACATTAGTGTGTTGAATTTTCAATTTAGCCTCAATTTTTAAAATACATTATTTATTTAAGAAAGAGTGAGAGAGAGGAAGAAGTGAAGAGAGAAGAGAAAGAGAGGGAGAGAGAGAGAGAAAAAAAGAATATGGTCTGCAAATGATTTCTAGATACATGGACCATCTTATGTATCTGGCTTTACATGGGTACTGGGGAATCAAACCCAGTCCTTACACTTTGCAAGAAACCTCCTTAACCGCTGAGTCATCTCTCCAGTCCTTAACCTTGATATTTTGGTGTCGTAAATTTACAACTTGAATACCATGACATCCTATAACCAATCAACCAGAATCTTCCTTTGTTATTCTGATGTAAACCTTAAGCAAGTCTAATAGTCATCTGATATACCTCAAAGAGTCTACAATCTGACCAAGCACTTTAACAAACACACTTTAGGACTAAATTTATCTATCTTTTTTTCTCTCTTTCTTTCTTCCTTCCTTTCTTTCTTCCTTTCTTCCTCTCTTTCCTTCTTTCTTTCTTTCTTTCTTTCTTCCTTTTTTACCTTAGTTTTGCAAGGTAGGCTTTTGCTCTACCCTGGGCTGACCTGGAATTCAATATGAAGTCTCAGGCTGGCCTGGCCTTGAACTCAGCAATCCTTCTACTTCTGCCCTCTGAGTGCTGGGATTATAGCCATGCACCACCACACCTGGCTATTTTATCTTTTTATCTAGTAAAAATCTTATCTGATATAGGTGTCTCCAGGCATATATATTTTTTTAAAGTCTTGTTACTATTTAAATTTGTTTCTTCTTCTATATCATATCTGTCTTTAAAGTTTTAAACCTGTTTAAATTTACTCAAACCTTTTATCTACATCGTTTCACCTTACAATCTTTGTAACCATCCTATAACAATTTCTTTTTTATCAAACATTTAAATACTTTTATCTATTTGCAAGCAGAAAGAGATGGAGTGGAAAGAGATACAGAGAGTTAGTGTGCCAGGGCCTGCAAACAATTTTCAAATGCATACATTACTCTGTGCATCTGGCTTTACGTAGGTACTTGGGAATGGAACTCGTGTTATTATCCTTCACAGGCATACGCCTTAACTGCTAATCCAACTTCCCAGACCCTTTATCAAACATTTAACATTGAATATTTTATTTTTTTTCAGTTTATCCTTTTTACCATCTAATCTCATCATAACTACCAAAAAATTTTTATTAAAATAATTTCATTATACAAATAAATCACATTTTGCTCCCATTCCCTCTTGTTATTTTATTTATTTATCCCATCCCACCGAAGACCCTCCTAAGTGGATTACAAATGCATAGAAAAATCAACTCCTACCAAATCAGAGAGCCAGATTTTTTAACCGTAACTGCTTGAGTTGTTGTATTTTTTTAAAAAAAAGAGTAGACCGGACTTGATTTGTAATATTTACTCAGTATAAACATATATATTTTATCATTTGTTGATTTTGGAACTTCTTTTGTATAAATTCTCTGAAGCACATTTTCAAAAGTAAGAGAGGGCTGGAGAGATGGCTTAGTTGTTAAGGCACTTGCTTGTGAAGCCTAAGGGCCCCGGATCAATTCATCAGTACCCCAGTACCCAAATAAGCTAGATATACAAGGTGGCACATGTGTCTGGAGTCCATTTACAATGGCTTAGAGGTCCTGGCACACCTATTCTCTCTCTCTTTCTCACAAATGAATGAACAAAATGAAATAAACTAGTAGGAGACCTGATTAGAACACTATTAGAAATTTTCTGACAAACTCAGTATTGGGTACCTTTGAATCTAAGCATAAGAAATCTTTATGTTATTTCTGGTTAGCAGTTCCATGGAACTATACAGGAATAAAGTAAACTTTAAAAAAGTTATAACAAATTTCTTAAAAGAAGCCCCCATCTGTCTGCAGAAACTAGGGACTCACAAATTATCATCCTGGAGCCAAGACCCTAAGATTTCTTGTGTCTGCAACCCCATTTTCTCTGAAAGGAAGGAAAGTCAAAAATGGAGAGCCATCATGGATATTCCTAGGGTTGGTCTCTGGGTCTGCGAGAAACTGGGACCCTGAAACCTACCAACTGAAGAGGAATGACAGAAAGGACAAAACAGAAGCTATAGTGGCAGCTGGAGCTCTGGAAAGATCCCAGTAGAAGTATTACCGAACCCTCTCTGATCTCTAGTTTTGACCTGGAATTGGGGCTTTTCTTGATCAACCCCCAGTCACTCCCCAATAGGACAGCATAAGGTTCCCCCTCAGTGAGATCTGCACAGGAGCCTGTCTCCTTTCCTCACCACCCTCCCCCCCCCCATTGTCAGGTTGCACAGAGCTCTAACTGTTGATGTTTGTTGATGTTGGCGGTGCTGGTTGTTTGATGGTGGTGCTTTACTTATATTCATGGAAGTGAGCCAGATGCTTCTGGCATTGATGGTGTTCCCTTAAAATTTATAACACAAGGGGACCCACATGCCCCTAGGAAAATGCAACCATACCCATCAGCCAAAAGATACAGTATAGATTCATCCCACCAAATGAAGAGTAAAACATCCTAAGCTGATTATGCCAGCTGACAGGACACCAATGACACAGAGGGTCCTCTCAAGGTCAAGCTACAGAGGATACCTGCCCCTACTAAGAAGACTGCAGCACTGCTCTAGCTGTCCCAGAAACTGGATATTCCATGCACAGAAGGAGCTTGAGGAGTCCATAGCCCTGTTCCAGTCATGATCCTGGAAAGCTGACTGATCATCAAATGGCAGAAGCTTGAGAAATTCAAGGTGAGATATCTGATAAAAAATGTTTCCAGTCCCACTGTGTGTGTGTGGGTGGAGGTACCTCTAACCATATCCCTCATGTATTTGCTATGCCTGGTTATAGAAACTATCTAATTTCTATAATAGCTTATGCCCTACTAAGCTCTATAAGTCACATATAAGCAGACACATGGTAAGGATCGTGGCTTCTTCCATTTGTTGTTCCCCATCCTGACATTCATCATGGTCCTTCTGTTAGGCCCTTATATTCCCAATATGAAAAGTCTAAATATGCCACCAAGGGCAATAGAGGGTTGAAATCTATGATAATACCAGAAGAGGTGATGTCTCTTGCTAGTATTTACAAGAGACATCAAAAGGGAGGAATGTGGTAGAAGAAATTTAACACAGAAACCAGACCCAGATGATACTCTAAAACACAAGTTTCTTTTGTATAAGCCTTTACCACAGAGACAAGATGACCCTAAGCCTCTCCCCTATCTATGCAGCTGTGCCCTGCTTGTATATCATCTGGGTTATGTGCATACTGCATCCATAGACAGAAATATCCTTGAACAAACAGGTTTCTTTTCTACATTTGTATGTCCTTATCACTGACTTATTGATAAGGAATTCTCTGTTTCTTCCCCCAAATAATGTAAACTTAGAAACTTGTAACCATCAATAATATAAAGAATTCAAGGTGATGTCAGATTCCCTGGCATACTGTCTACAAGCCTCCCCTGAGCGATCATAGCTCAGGACTAAATCTTTGGAAGTTTTTTCTGAGTCCATGTGATAGATTTTCTGATTATCCACCCTATCTCTAGTGCATTCTCTGTGTGACTCAGTTTCCTGTAACATATTAATAATATGCTAAATTCACTGATAACATTCATCTATATTGTATTAGATATAATCAAGTAGCAGGTGGGAGGCACTATGAGTATGATATTATGAAAGCAAAGGTGATTTGATACCATTTATTCACTATGTCACTTATGAAAGGGCAAGATTTTGACTTTGAGAACCCTTGTGAGCTTCAATTTAATGTTTCTTCCTTAGTTCCTTTTATTTAAAATATTTTGTTTATTTATTTATTGAGCGAGAGATAAAGAGGCAGAGGAAGATTGAGAGACAGAGAGAGGGAGACAGAGAGAGAGGGAGAGAGAGAGAGAGGGAGAGGGAAGGAGTGGGAGCATCAGGATCTCTAGCCAGTACAGATGAATTCCAGATGCATGTGGCACCTTGTGCATCTGGCTTACCTGCGTACTGGGGAATTCAACATGGCTCCTTAGGTTTCACAGGCAACCATCTTAACCATTAAGCCATTTCTCCAGCCATTCCTTAGTTTCTTTGATAATCAAGATTATAAAACTTATATCCAGGAGGAATGAGAATTTTTCCAGTAAAATTTAAGAATCAGACACGATTTAGAAGGTCACCTAAATGTCATGTTGTCAAACAATTTAGAAGTTAGCTTTAAAGTTGAATTGATAACATCATAACTGTAAAATTAAGAGATTCTTTGAAATGTTACAGCACCTTAAAATTCAGTTTTATTTTTAGCGAATATGGTCAACATGCGAATGTCTGTGTTGATCAGTTAGTTTTCAGATTAACCTTGGAAAAGAAGATTCTGGGTTGACCTTCACTCTCTTCTGAAACCTCACAATTTATGTGAAAAGACATTTCAAGTAAACAAATTCTTTCAAATAAAAGGGAGACAATAAGGCAAGTAGAGAAAAAAAATCAAATTTTAATTCATCTTCTTAAAGAGAAAAACTCCAGGAAGAAATCATTTCCCTCTCTCTCTCT
This sequence comes from Dipus sagitta, assembly GCA_036346955.1. Classification (NCBI taxonomy): domain Eukaryota; kingdom Metazoa; phylum Chordata; class Mammalia; order Rodentia; family Dipodidae; genus Dipus; species Dipus sagitta. Next base: position 75,379,561 of record CM070781.1, read on the forward strand.
CTGTCTCTCTCTCTCTCTCTCTCTCTCTCTCTCTCACACACATGCAAATATCATTTAGGGAATAAGAACAATATCTTATATTTGAAGATATTATGACAGAAATGTAAACATCTCTCTAATATCTACAAGATATTAGATTTTGAGGACAAATTCTGGAAAGTATAAGAACAACATAAAAAGCAAGATTGAAATTAGCTGATGGGAAATTTAATGCATTTATTCAAGAAGTCCAAATCCAGCTCCTAAGATTTGCCTTAGAGGTTGACATATGAAATGGAACTAAGTCATTACTTCTCAAATAACACAGCAATATTGTTGTGTCCTTCCTAAAATCCCCAGAAGAAAGGGAGCAAAATTTTATCAAAACTCTAAAATAAAATCACTATAATTTAATATTAGCTGTTCCCCAAAGATGGGACGAGGAGTTATCTTAGTTGGCAAAGTGCTTGCCTCACAAGCATGAGGTCATGAGTTCCATCCTCCAAACCCATGTCAAATTTCCTGGCATAGTGGTAGCACATGCCTGTAATGTCAGTACTAGAAGAAGAGACAGATGGGCCACTGGATCTCTGTGACCAGCATACCTAGCCTAATCAGTGAACTTCAGGCCAGTGAGAGATCCTATCTCGGAAACAGTGGATGAGGTTGCTATCAGGTGTCCACATGCACACACACACATGGGCACACCCAACTGTACATAAACAAGCACAAACACACACACACACACACACACACACACACACTCAAACATTTTTAAAATACTCCAACATAGTAAAGACAGTAAACTTTTGTAATCTTATACCCAGTCATGACTTTCTTACATTTTATTAAACACTATTTTTGCAATCAATACAATTATTATTAGTTAAATGCACAAGCATTTATGTGAAAGAATAAACCATTAAGAGTTATGAACTGGAGGGAAAAATACATAGCATATGTGTTTTTTACTTTCATGAAAACCTCATTTTTAATGAAATGATCACAATAAAGGTAGGTATGAGAGCAGGTGGGAGAAACAGGCAAGAAAACGGAAGACATCCAGAGCCTCTCCAGTCAGTGGAGATTTACTTAAGTGTAGGAGGATAGCACTGGAGAGCTTTGGATAGTGGAGAGAAGTGAGCAGGTGTATTCACTTGTGAAATAAGTTTGATTATGATAATTTCACCAATTTTGCAATCTTAAAGAATGTTCTTGGTGTTTAATCATGGGTCACAGAGAAAATGTGTGTGAGCTCATGATGTAAAATCTCCTAATGGATCATGAAATTAAACTACATATAGATAGAACAGGTGACAACCTGCACTTATAATTTCACAAAAATAGATGCTAAATACATAAAGTGCATTACCTCATCTATTTAGTACAACCTATAATATATGTGATAGGATAATTATATTAATAATACATTCTTTTTTAAAGATGGTAGCTATTTATTTTGAAATGAGATTGGACATTGCATGTCAATTATTATTTTTTTAATTTATTTTATTTTTTATTGACAACTTCTATAATTGTAAAAAATATCCCATGGTAACACCCTCCCTCTTCCCACTTTCCCCTTTGAAACTCCACTCTCCATCTTATCCCCTCCCCATCTCAGTCTCTCTTTTATTTTGATGTCATGATCTTTTCCTCCTTTTATGATGGTCTTGTGTAGGTAGTGTCAGGCACTGTGAGGTCATGGATATCCAGGCCATTTTGTGTCTGGAGGAGCACATTATAAGGTATCCTACCCTTCTTTTGGCTCCTACATTCTTTCCTCCACCTCTTCTACAATGGACGCTGAGCTTTGTAAGGTGTGGTAGAGATATTTCAGTGCTGAACACTTCTCTGTCACTTCTTAGCACCATAGTGCCTTCTGAGTCATTCCAAGGTCACTGCCATCTGAAAAGTGAAGCTTCTCTAACCAAAAGTGAGAGTAGCATTAATATATGGGTATGAACATGAAGAGAAGTGCTTACTGGGCAGTTTGGTGAGCATAGTATATACATTTAGCAAGACAGCAGCTGACATTACACCTCTAGGGCTCATGATTACCCCTGTTGTAGGTTTTCAGTATCAGGGATGTATTCTCTCCCATGGAGCATGCCTCCAATCAAATTAGAGGGCAGTTGGTTTCCCCCATAAAAGATGTGCCACTATTGCATTTGTTGGCTCATTTGGCCTGGCTGGCCTGGCTGGCCTGGCTGGCCTGGCTGGCCTGGCTGGCCAAATATAGTTTGCAGTGTTCACTGTTGTGTCTCTTCACTAGTGATTTCTCTCTCTCCCATTGAACTGCATGCAGTGTGGCTTTTTCCAGCATTCTTTCAGCTGGTCTACATGGAGGAGGTTTTCAGGTCAGCTCCAGTAGGATTTCTCAGTGACCTTGCAGCCCAATTATATGGAGTCTTCAGCAACAGGGTCTTTCCATCTATTCCTGATGGGAAGCCAAGGGCCTTCGCAATGACCTGTAATGCTTTGGGGTCATCAGGGACTTCCCTGGCCAACAACTCACTGGAAGGTATCCCACCTGACACTGAAAATTTTCTACAGCTTCTAGGGTTTTTTTTTTTTGTTTGTTTGTTTGTTTTTTCAAGGTAGGGTCTCACTCTAGCCCAGGCTGAGCTGGAATTACCACTGGAGTCTCAGGATGGACTTGAACTCACAACAGTCCTCTACCTCTGCAAAAGGTACCCCCAAGTGCTAAAATTAAAGGTGTGCGCTATCACACCCAGCAATAATGTATTCTTATTTCTCCATTCTCTTCTCCCCAACCCTGATATGGAGAAGTAATACATTGTTCTCCATTTATATTTAGGAGAAAAAATATATCAAAACTTTGATATTTCTTACATAAATCTAGTTTTTCCAGTGAATTTTCCAAAATCATGCCAATCTGGACTTGGGAGCAGTCTGAAGTCTGAGATACTGAACATTGTTTTCAGGTATTAAGCTCATGGTAATATGTTGCAGCAACAGAATCCTGAAATGCCATCTGTGTTTTCCAACAAGATACTTCAATGTTAAGAAGTTTTCATCATTTAGAAAACTAATAATTAACTGCATTTGTGCATTTAATCAAGGCATTGCAATAACACATTGCAATAACAATATCATTACTTTTAAAGAATATATAATTGGGCCTGGAGTGATTGCTCAGCATTCAGGGTGCTTGCCTGCAAGGCCAAAGGATCCCAGTTTGATTCTCAGGATCCACATGAGCCAGATGCACAAGGGGGCATATGCCTCTGGAGTTCCTTTGCAGTGGCTGGAGGCCCTGACATGCCCATTCTCTCCCTCTCCCTTCCTCTCTCTCTGCCTCTTTCTCTCTCTTAAATAAATAAATAAAATGTATTTTAAAAAATAAAGAAAATATAATCAATATATGAACTGTGTAAATTCACCTGTTTCCATTTTCAAATGTTAATGTCCTTTTTATATGTGCATGTGTGGGTGTTTGTGTGTGTGTGTGTGTGTGTGTGAGAGAGAGAGAGAGAGAGAGAGAGAAAGAGATCATATTAATGATGTATATGTCATTCTTATTCAGACAATGTTAAACATTACACATCGTGCTGGTGTCACGGTCAGAAATAACCATTATCCCAATGACTCAGTTTAGTAAATGCAAGTATAGAAAGAAAATGTCATAACTATAGTTTATGACCTGTCACTAAGAAATAAGAATGATATTTGGGAGAGATTGTATTAATTATTCACATCTTATAATTACTACTCTGAAACTGAGACACAGAAATAAGCATGCAGGAAAAAAAAAAAGAATTAATAGGTATGGGTTATAAACTGTGTTGTTCCTGGGCTGGAGATATGGCTTAGCTATTAAGCACTTGCCTGTGAAGCCTAAGGACTCCAGTTCGAGGCTCTTTTCCCCAGGACCCATGTTAGCCAGATGCATAAAGGGGTGCACGCGTCTGGAGTTCATTTGCAGTATCTGGAGGCCCTGGTGTGCCCATCCTGTCTCTATCTGCCTCTTTCTCTGTTTGTCGCTCTCAAATAAATAAATAATAAACAAAAAAATTATAAAATGTGTTGTTCCTGAAATAATATATATTTTTCTGCTGAGTGGAGTGTGGCACAAATGTCATTCAGGTCATGTTAGGTAATCATGTGATTCATATCTTTTACATTGCTAGCTATTTTCTATCCACTACATTCTTTCAATTAATAAGAGTTTTGAAATCCTAATTATATTTTTAGATTTTTTCCATGTAAATTTGTTCATTCATTTTAAAGTTCACTCTGATAGAGTGCTACATCCTTCTGATTATTTCAACCCTCTAGCATAAAATGTCACCTGAACTTTAATAGCATTCTCTTACTTAAGTCTCCCTTTTCTGATTATAATATTGATATGCCAATCTTCTTGTAATTATCATATAATAAATCTTTTCCCACTCATTTTAGAAACATATCTGTGTTTTTATATTAAAAGAGTGTTCTGTTGATTTCAAATTCATTACCTTGTGTTCTGTTTGATAATGCTAACCTTTTACATGAAGTGGCTGAACTATTTACATATAAAATAATGATTTATATTCTGGGATTTAAATTGGCTACATTTTTATTTGCTATGTGTCTACATATTGTTGTTACTTTCCCTCTTATTCCTGCCTGGTTTTAGATTGAATTTTTAAAATAATTAAAATAATTTTTGTTATTGACATTTACCTATGTACATCTTTGTTATTATTTTTAGTTGCCTAGAATTTGTATCTTTAAATATCACCATTGGTGTTATTTCATCTCTGATGCCAACGTGATTGGATATAGAATCACATTGGAGACAAAATTCTGGGCATGCCTGTGAAAGAGTTCCTAGATCAGGTTAATTGAGGTGAGGAGACTCTCCCTAACTGTGGCTGGTACCATTCCATTGGCTGGAGTCCTAGACTGAGCATGTGTATTCATCACACTTTACTTCAGAACAACAGATACAGTGTGGACAGCAGCTCCATGCTTGTCCTGCCATGCCTTTCTTGATCATCTGGACTCTGTTCCCTCCAACTGTAAGAAAAATAAGCCCTTCCTCTCTCAAGTTGCTTCTTTTGGGCTATGTTGTCACAGCAATGAGGAAGTAACTAATACACCACCCGCCGTTATATCCTAGCCTTCAAATTGCCTCAACCACTCTGTGTTGTGTAATGTGGAAACAGCATACACTACCATTTGTGCTGTTTGCTAAATAGTTGTAAACCATTTCTTTACAGCCACCTTCACTTTAAAAGTTAATTAGAATACAAATTTCTCTGTTGAAGTTTATGTTGATTTCTTTAGTCATTTTTTTTTTTACATTTGCTTTGTGATTAAATTGTTTCTGATGAGCAGACGCCTGACCCACCTTATCCCATATGGCTGTGTTCTCTGTTGCTTTTGATAAAATTTCCTTTACTCTTTCAATATTTTGTAAAAAAAAAAAAAAATGATGGTGAAGTCTACTGGTTTAATGTTCTTTGGATTGATTCTTACTGTTATTTTAAACTTCTCATACTTGGGTTCACGTTCTTCTAAATCAGATTTATACTCCTTAGCAATTATTTCTTTAGTTACTTTTTAACTTTCTATGTGGTTCTGGTTTGTATACTCGAAACATTCCATTTTGATTTTATAGCATTTGTCCAGTTCCTTCCTCATTATATTAAATTTGGTTATATTCGGGAAAATTTGGGATGTATATTTGATTGCTTCTTTAAGATGTGTCATGGACAATTCCCTAATCTGTCACATTAGCATCTCTTTCATTTAAGTATCTTTCCTGCCTGTTATTGTCCATTTTACTCCTGATTCTTTGGGTGCTTGGTGGATATGAACTGGATCCAGCATATTTTGTATTTTACATTTTTGGGAAGTGTTAGTTATTATATTTTAAAAGTATTTTTGTATTTTTTATGGTAGGCAAACAAAGTACATCTAGGGAATTTTATCATTTAGAAAATATTATTAAAAACAGTGAGAAAAGTTCAGAGAAGGCTTTAGTCAGTAATTAGCATGGGCCAACTTTTAAAGTGGAATTCCATAGGGACTCTTCCTGGTGCTATAGTATCTTTAAACTTTTTTAATTGAGAATTTTCATAAATGAAACTACTGGGATTTGATTATAATTCCCACACATCAACTTCTTTAACATTAGTTATTAAGAGGGATAAAGTGAATGGATGGGTATACCAGGACCTCCTGCCACTGCAAACTAACTTCAGATGCACGTACCACTTTGTGCATCTGGCTTTAAGTGGGAAATGGGGAATCAAACCTGTGTCATCATGCTTTGTAAGCCACTGTGTGTAAATGCTGAAACATCTCTTCAGCCCCTTTTCACACAGTGCCTTCTTTTGCCCATGTCCTTCATTCCCACTCCATTGAACCTCTTCTTTTCCCAACTAGTCCCTCTGCTATGTTGATGTTGTTTTTAGGGTGAGGCAGTTGCAGATTATCATTAATATATCAGCATAAGTATAAATTTTAGCTGGCAATTTAATGAGCACTTCATGTACATTTAATCAAGCAATAGTAGTAGCTTCCCCTTGGGATAAATTCTCTTGTCTATGGGACAACACCTTATTTTCTGTATAAATAAGTAACAATATAAATACTCAAGAAATAATATAGTTCTCTGAAGCTTTCTCTATGCTATTGATCTCCATTTCATATTCTCTACAGAGATGAGCCTTCTTTATCTTTTTGACATTGAGCCATGGCTCATCTACTCTGGGACACTACTCTGCTGTCTTTTGTTTAAATTTATTTTTGAACTGATAACTTCCATAATTATAGACAATAACCCATGGTAATTCCCTCCCTATCCCCATTTTCCCCTTTGAAACTGCACTCTATAGAATATCCCTTCCCTATCTCAATCAGTCTTTTAATTTTATCTCATCTTTTTCTCCCATTGTGATGGTGTAGTGTAGGTAGTGTAAGGCACTGTGAGGTCATGGATATCCAGGCTATTTTGTGTCTGGGGAAGGAGTTGTAAGGAGTCCTACCATTCCTTTGGCTCATACATTCTTTCCACCACCTCTTCCTCAATGAACCCTGAGCCTTGAAAGACGTGATAGAGATATTTCAGTGCTGAGCACTCCTCTGTCACTTCTTCTCAGAACTATGGTGCCTTCTGAGTCATCCCAAGGTCACTACCATCTGAAAAGAAAAGTTTCTCTAACCAAAAGTGAGAGTAGCATTAATATATGGGTGTGAGCATTAATAGAAGTGCTTACTGGGCACTTGGTGAACACAGTATATATATTTAGTGAGACACCAGCAGCCACTACACTCCTAGGGCTCATGACTACCCATGTTGTGGGTTTTCAATATCAGGGATGTATTCCCTCCCATGGAGCAGACCTCCAGTCCAATTAGAGAGCAGTTGGTTTCCTCCATAATAGATATGCCACTATTGCACCTGTTGACTCATTTGGCCTAGCTTGCCAAATTAAAGGCTTGCAGTGTCCACTGTTGAGTATCTCCACTGGTGATTTCTCTCTGTCCCATTGAACTACATGCAGTGTGGCTTTTTCTAGCATTCTGCCACCTGGTCTACATGGAGGATTTTGTTTTAGCTCAGCTACAACAGGATTTCTCAGTGACCTTCAGTTCAAGCATGTGCAGTCTTCAGCGCTAGGGTCTTACCATCTATTCCTGGTGGGAAAACAAAAGCCTTGGCAATGGCCTGTAATGTTTTGGAGGCATCAGTGACCTCCCTGTCCAACAACTCACTGGAAGGTATCCCAACCCTGGCACTGAAAATTTTCTAGTAACAATCCATGACTTCTGGGCGTTCCATTGTCCAAAAAAAATAGGTTTCCATATGACTTATTCATAACCTCTTAGATTTTGATTAGCCCTTCCCTCACCTTTGCTTTACTCAGTCTCTTCCCCTGAACTCACTTATGCCTTTCCACACCCACTAATCTGTTCTTCTACTTACATATCTACAACACTATCCCCTTGAATTCCTCCTCCTCCCTTTCTACTCTGATGTCTTTAATGACTCTTTCCATGTGTCATGGCCTTCTGAAAGGAACTGATGTCAAATGTCACCATCAATGGGTTTTCTTTAGCTAATAAAACAATATCACAGAGAGCTCACGTTTGAAGGGCGCGGGGCTGGCTGAATCTGCCTTCTTGCTGGCAAAGTTCTGTGTTATATGGGAGGAGATGGGGGACATGCATGCGTGCCTCTATTTCATTGGATTTTCACTTTGCTTTACATAGCCAGCAGTATTCAATCAAGTGAGTTTCAGTTTAATGACTTTATCTCATCCTAATCACCTGGCAAAAGTCTGACCTCTATACACCATAGGCTGCATACATTTCCACCCTTTTGCTAGTTCACAGTGGGGATTAAACTTCAACACATGAAACTTTAGCTGATAAAGCCAGACCATATCTAAGCCACGTCAAGTGCCAAACTGGTTTGCCTCCCTTAGAGATCAAAGTCCTATGTTATTTATGATCCAATGTATAAAACCAGTTGGCATTGAGAACATACAGGACAGAATGGAACTAAGGAGTATTTGTACTTAAACCTTACATAACACATACAGTTCAAAGCAGAGTATGATGGTTAATTTTACATATCAGTTAAAGGACTTCTAGATAACTACCAAGGCACTGTTCTGGGTGTGTCTGTCAGGTATATCCAGAGAATACTGGTGTGCAGTCAGGTTTACTAAGTGGGAAAGATCTTCTCTCAAAGTAAGCAAGCACAATTCCATTGTCTGGGGATCATGAGAGAATAGGAAAGTGGAAGAATGTGTGACTGTTTATCTTAGTAGGTAACTTGGTTGGGTGGATAGAGACTAGAAGATTAGTAAGGTCACCTCTGGTTGTGGCTGTTAAGGTCCTTCTATAGAAAAATAAAGAGAGAAGGCTTACTCTGAATGTAGGTGGCACATCAAATGGCTGGGAGTCCAGATGGCATAAAGAAACATCTGTATCCAAGGTTCTAAGCAGTATCTCTCCCCCCCCCCAGCTCGCGCTCTCTCTCTCTCTCTCTCTCTCTCTCTGTCTATCTAATCTATCTATCTATCTATCTATCTATCTATCTATCTATCTATCTATCTATCACAGTTTGGCATGTTGTCTGATTAGCATAACTACAGTATTTGGTTCCACACTAATGCTTAACTTCCTAGCCACAGACTTGGCCAGATTTACAGTAACCAGACATGATTTCCTTCTGGTGGAACAGGTCTCAAATGCAGTCGATGAGCAGCTGGTTATCCCCATAATGTCCATGCCACTGTTGAGCTAATGGTCACATCTTGCTGCACAAGTTGGCTGTGAGGTACACAGCTGTGTGGGACTATTGGTGACTTTTATCCCTTAGAAGCTTGCATAGCACCTTCTGTCATGAAAAAAAGATAGCTGGCAGGATGGTAGCTTCCAGTTCAGTTCCAATTCATTTCTCTAAGCTCTTCCATGGTCTCCATGTTCAGATTAGCCTCATTACAGAGGCCTAGAAGCCCATGTAGTTTCTTGTTGCTGAAACTGTCAGAGATTGTCTGAGCCATGACGACAGCATCTTAAGGTCCCAATCGTACAGATGGCCTGTTATGGGAATTCCCAGCCATCCAATTCCTCTGAAAAATTCCCTCTTACTTATATATTTATCTGTCATACAAGATCTGTCTCTTAGCAGAACCATGATTACTATAGACATATAGAAAAATGAACAAATCAATAATGACTTATAATTTAAATGATAAGAAATATGAACTCCATATTGATGTAGAAGGAAGAGAGAAAATATGAATACTTAGAATTTCAAACAAAATCTCACACATCTAAGAAGGAAGAAACTTTCAAGCTAGATAAGTACACTGGAAACCATACCAGATCACAGCTCAAATGCTAAAAATATCATAAAACAAAAATAATATGTAAAGGAGGCAGGGAAAACAAAATAAAGAAGTAGAAAACAAGAGAGACAAGGCATATTATAGAAAACAAAACAAACAAACAAACAAACAAAAAATCCCAAAGAAACAACAAATTTCACAGCACCAGTAATGGGAGGCAGAAAGGAATGAAATGACATCAGAAAATTGTTTATCAAAACAGACCTATTTATTTACAATTTAAATATAAGAAAATATCATGTATAAATTAAAATAAATTTACAAATTAAAAAAAAAAAAAGAAATAGGGGCTGGAGAGGTAGTTTAGTGGTTAAGGCACTTGCCTGTGAAGCCTAAAGTCCCAAGTCCAATTCCCCAATTACCCAGTACCCATGTAAGCCAGATGCACAGGTTGGTGCATGCATCTGGAGTTTGCTTACAGTGTCTAGAGCCCCTGGTGTGCCTATTCTCTCTCCATCTGCCTCTTTCTATCTTTCTCTCAAATAAATAAATAAATAAAATATTTTTTAAAATTTTTAAAAGAAATTTTAAAAAATCATCATTACATGACCAGGATCATAAAAACTAAGATGGTAAGTGAATTTATAGAAGAACACAAGACTGGAAATAATTCTCATTCACATAAAATTTACATTTTACACAAAGTGGTGTAATGGTAATTCAAGATAGAGGAAAGGTTAAGAAGCATATTATTATCCAGGTAATAATTACTATAAAACTACTTGAATGTTAATAAAATTCCACATAGCAAATTAAAAGTAATGCTTGAATTTGTCTATTGTTTTCTAAAATGCTATGCAAGAGGTATGTTGGAAAAATTAAATGTTGAAAAAAATACGAGACAAGTAACAGGAAAGTCTAATTAAACTCAAATGTGACAATAATAGTGTCAGACATAGATGGTTTAATGATCCAATTAAGAGTCCAATTGTCAAATTGTATAAATAAGGTAGACTCATTCACACTTGCTTTCTAAGATATGCATTTTAAAGCGTAAACATACAGGAGTGTTGAAAGTAAAACATTAATTCAGAGCATAATGAAACTGGTAATGGTTATAGGGATATAAAATAAGCCAGATGTGCAGGCTTGGGGCATTAACAAGTATTAGAGCAATATATATATATCAGAGTTCTGCCAAAACATTAAGCAATAATTGGAAGAAATAAAGAAGCAAAGAAGTCACAACTACTATTGAAAACACTCTGCAATTATATTTAAGCATATTTCTAGGATATCCAATTCTAATCGTATCTCAGAGAAATATTTGAAAATTTATAATTTTTTACTGGGATTTAAAAGTCATATATCCATGAGGTATGCATGCATTGTATAATGTATAAATAAGTCAGAGGGAACATGTTTACCTGTTCAAACATTTATTACTTGTTTATGGTGAAAACATCAAAACATTTTCTTCTAGCTTTGTGAAGTATTCATTGTCATTTTCTGTGGAAAATCTATGGTCAGTGGCACACAATAAAACATTTTTTCATATATATTTACCACTCAGTACCCAGTGGTCAACCTGAAAAATCCTACTTGTAGCTATACTTAGTGTAAATTTGATTGTACAGGAATAAATGATATTTTCTGAGGATGATAAGTATATTTACATTATATGTAAAATTTTCTTGATTCATTGGCTGGTTTCATGGGTACACACATTTTGAAAGTTTCACACTGTGCATTTTAATTTTCATGTTATTGCATATGTATTGTACCTTGTCCAGTATTCTATATGTCACCCTGTTGTCAACATTTAAAATCGGGCTGCATATATAACCAGATTATATTTTCCCTTTTGGACTCTGAGATGCTCATCTTTGCAACTTCAAAGTGCCTTCCAAATTTAGATAAACAATAAGTATCAGTTGAGAAAATAAAATGAACCAATCTTGACTCCCACATGTGAACTATGATGAATTTCATTTTATGCTGTATTAGTAGAAGTAGCCAAACTGTGCCAACAGGCTAAATGTGGCCTTTTGTTTGTACATGGGTGCTTAGCAATGCATAGCTTTTCATGCTCCATGAGTAGGAAACGAATCATAAGCAGAAGCATTCTATAGCATAGAAACAACAAATACCATAAAATTTCAATGTAAGGGTCCGTAAGTATAATTTTATTTGAAAATAAAAAGGTGTGTTATGTGAACACCAATGGTGCATTAGCAAATGTGGTGTCAAATAGCAATTTCCTCCTATTTTTGAAACATTTCATCCTAGAAGGAAGCTCATTAAGCATCAGGAGTTTTCAAGCTCATTAAGTGTCAGAACATGAATAAGGCTGAAGGTCCTCTCAAGTCTCAGGACATTCCTGAAATTTACAAGGCCCCTCCCTGGAGTTATATAAAGAATAAGAACTGCTAGGGATGAGAATGTTTTGGACCAAGCCAGCTGCCTGTGATTCTTACAGTGGGCAAGAGATACAGCCACCCCCAGCTCTCACCTATGCTTGGGTGTGCTTTCTCGTGCTGCAGCTGCCTTAGAGTCATCTGTGCTCCTACAAGTAATCCCTTATCTGTGCTCTATAAGTAATTCAAATAAACTCATGGATTCACTAAATTAGGCTTGGTGTAATTGTTTCTTCAGTCTGTTCACACCTCCCCCCAAAAAAGCTTAAGACCACACTTGGCTATACTTCTATAAGGAACATTTACAAAGGTAAATGTTGAACATGAGGCTGCTAGTTATGTGATAGGCCCCAGAAATATGCATGGTAGAAATCTATAAACTCCAGCAAACCCTGCTAAAATATAACTGCAATAGCAAAACATAGTCTAATCATGAGACATTCAAATATCTTCTATTTCATAAGATAAAAAACTCACAGATGGAGGCCATACAATAGAATTACTAAGAGTAGTAAAAGAGTAAAACTGGTTACCTTGGCTACTGATGTGGATATAGTCTGGGAGGCTGTGAGATAGGAGGTAACTGATTTCTGCCTGTACAGTTTCATCAGTGTTTTAAGGGTGAGATTTATGCATACTTTATAAATTAAAGAAATTAACTACAGCATTACTAAACTGAAAGTACCACCTACACTACTTGCACAGTTTTCTATTAATAGTACTGAAGCATTAGCTGCCAAGGCCCCAGAATAAAGTCTTATGGAATTAGAGAGCTTGTGGAGATGAGTTATTGCCTCTCATATGAGCATTTCTTGTAGCAAGAAAATGCCATATTTGGAATCAATCTCTTGTAGAGTCTAAAAGCTATGAACAGTTACAATGACATAAGAGCTTAGACTTACAGCCTTATTAATGTTTTATAGAAACAGGGCAGAGGAGATAAAATGGATAATAATTTAAATGAAGGTGAGATAGCTCCTCATACCTCTTGATCCCTTTCTGGTCTCACATCTACTTTTAAGAGAGCAAACAGACAGTCCCTGCTTTAAGAGAAACTCATTATTCTATGGAATTACTTATTAGGAGAGAGATGATAGCTGGGAGACATTGCAGTCTACACTTAATAAATTCTGATACATTTCAGCAATATAGAGGGAAAATAGGCTTAAGGTCAAGATCATGCAGCTATAATTAATATAACTTTAAGTCTTACTACTGGCAAATAAAGAACTCATTACTAACTAGAAAGAAAAAACTTATTACCATACAAGGTAGAATACAAGGGTAATTTACAGTTCATAAACCTTGTGGTCAAGCTCAGAAAAAGGACTGGCACAAGTTAGGCGATGATTGCCATCGGTCATCACTTTGGCCTGCTTCCTTTTACAGACACACAGCTGACCACATTCCTCTCTGGCCACAAAAGACTGACTTCATCTTTCAAGTTCAGGCTTACTCTACCATAATTGAGGCCAGATATCTAGATCTTTGTAAGGAAATACATAGTATAGTTTTTGTCACTTGGTTACCACAATATGTCTTGCATTCCTGCTACTGTGTCCAGAGAAGAATGTCTTTTTGCTTGACTGTATAGGAATTGACTAGTTAAAGCAGAAAGTAAAAGGAAAAACTCACAGAGTATTAATTGTCTACAAGTAAAATTTCTTTTTTTTTTTTTTTTTTTTGAGATAGGGTCTCGCTCAAGCCCAGGCTGACCTACAATTCACTATGAAGTCTCAGGGTGACCTCAAACTCATGGAGATCCTCCTTCCTCTGCTTTCTAAGTGCTGTAATTAAAGGTGTGCACCACCATGCCCAACAATGAAGCTCTTTAACCATAAACCAAGAATTTTTATTTTCTCTACATAAAATATTAAGAAATTGCCTTGTTATGTTTAAATGATTCTTTAACAAAATACTTCAGGTTCCATGCCTTAGAATAATATTTAATTTACTGCTTTAGACATAAAAACTATAGGGCACTGCATTGGCTCCTTTGGAGTCCTCATGGTATAAAGTGTATGGTGGGACTGTACTGGCGAGAGGTTTCAAGGTGAAAAATTGAAAACAGAGAGATATCAACATAGATTTATTTTTATCACACATATGTAGAATGAAAATGTTTGCTTTTTAGTGCTGTATAATGTTTTGATGTACACATCACATATTTATCTCCTCAGATATTTACCAGTTGAGTTCTTTATAAAAACAACCTTCAATCTGTTTTAACATTGTGCAGTGTAGGTACCTTATAACTCAATCCTCTGGTCAACGGCACAGCAAAACATTCTCCTCTTTAACTATAACTTTGGACCCATTCATTAATGTTTCTGCTTCCCTTTCTCCATCCTACTTTCCTAGAATCCCATAATCTCCAGTTCATCCTTAACTCCTATGGAATTTAATTTTTTTCCCCAAACAATAACTTCTGGCTAAAGACAGTAACTCTCAACAAAACCATATTGAGGAAGCACATTCAACAAACCACTTGAGGGGATAAATATTGATTTATCTCCTTAGACCCGAGCATAGCTATTAAAAAATAAAGTAAAATAGGGAGCTGGAGGGATGGCTTAGCAGTTAAGGTGCTTGCCTGTGAAGCCTAAGGACGCAGGTTAGATTCCCCAGTACCTACAGATGCACAAGGTGGTGCATGTGTCTGGAGTTTGTTTTCAGTGGCACCCATTCTCTCCCTTTCTCTCTCTCTCTCTCTCTCTGAAATAAATAAAGTATTAGAAAACAACATTAAATAATACATTTTTAATCCATTAGAACCAATAAGATTGAATATTTCTTTCCTTTGATTCCTGAGTTAGTCCTCCTAAATGGAGTGCCAGGAGAATTTTCAGTTCTAATATTTGCTGTTCGAACCTGGTTTCGTACATGGAGCTCTTAAATCTGTTGTCGTTAACTGGAGGTTAGGAGCCTATCTTGTTCTAGTGATGTAACTTTGAGTGGACTGAGGATTCATGAATGGGCCCTCTTCATCAGAAAGAACAGACTGAAGCTAAAACCAGGCAGAGCCTTGTTTTCCCAGTTTATCAAAGAGAAAAGCAGGCCAGAAAGTGGCATTCTTAATCAGTCACACCAGTATGATGAAGCATCAGTGAAAGTCTCAGAATGATGATCTTTGATGTGCTTCCTGGTATGAAAACACACCCATGATGTGGAGGATGGTGCCCTTCTGTGGCATGAGGCCTTGATGCCCCTTATTCTCTCCAGACCTTGTCCTGTGAATCATTTTATGTAGCTGTCCATTTGCATCCTTTATTAGTAAACCAGTTCATGTGAGAATTTCCTGTGAGCTATCCCCAAAATTAATGAGGCACAGGACAGTGTCTTCTGAATACTATTTTCCATTCCTTTGGAGTGTCTCATTCAATATGTCCCTGTGTATTGGCTATACTGAGTCATAGTACATGTTCCTTTCAAGATTTCAATTCCTTTATGAATAGATATGCACTTTGAGAACATAGAATAAAAATGGGGTGGCAGGTTGCTCAGCAGTTAAGTTTGCTTCCTGTCCAAGCATGGCCACCTGAGGTTTGCCTGAGGTCCCATGAGATTAAATCTCCAGAACCCACTTAAGTGGTTATATGTGAGAAACCTTAGTCCTACAAGGAAGTAGAGTCTTTGGCATCCCTTAAGATCACCAAATGCATATATATAATTTTCAAAAAGGCAAGCTCTGGGATCAATAAGAAACTCCAGCTCAAACAAGAATGGATGGAAGAGGGCTGGAGGGATGGCTTAGTGGTTGAGGTGTTTGCCTGAAAAGCCAAAGGACTCTGGTTTGATCACCCAGGACCCACGTTAGGCAGATGCACAAGGGGGCGCAGCACGTGTCTGGAGTTTGTTTACAGTAGCTGGCGGTTCTGGTGTGCCCATTCTCTCTCTCTCTCTCTCAAATAAATAAGTAAAAATAAAATATTGAAAAAATAAAAAATAAATTAAAAAAAAAGAATGGATGGAAGAAAGGTTTGACAGGACTCGTTGACTTTCCATTCTGACTTGCACAGGTGAGAACACCCTACTCCTGGCAAGTACATGAGGTACTATGAGTGCAAGTCCATGTGCATATACCACACATACTGCACACACTCATACACACACACACACTACACACACACAATGCACACAAGCAAATAATTGCACAACAAAACTCTGAAATATAAAATATCTACATATCTACATACTTATTCAGGGAATATATTTGGTATATAGACTTATACAATTTGTTTTATTTATTGTTCTTTCAAAACTTGAAGAGATTAGAGAAAAAGTGTGGGAAGAGTACTTTACTTTTGTCATTTAATTGACTGGGCCAGAAACTCAGACTTGAAAATCCAAATTTGTCATTTTATACCTGAAATTTCTTGACAAACTATTTGTTTTTATACTTGGGACTTCTCTTTGACCTATTCCATGGGTATTTTATGTCCTATTGATTTTCTCATGTTGTACATGTCCTTCATAATCCAATGTTATTAGATTGTCCTGTCTCCATACAGAGGCTGAGATGTTCATCAAGAACTGCCAAATGGTTCCATTATGAATTGTGCCACAAAAATGATACAAAGGAATAAAAGGAAATAAAACTTCTTTTAAAAATATTTGAATAGATATTTTTTTCCCCATGTAGGGCCTCATTCTAGACAGGCTGACCTGGAATTCACTCTGCAGTCTCAGGCTGGCCTCAAACTCAAAGCAATACTCCCTCCTTGGCCTCCCTAGCTCCCCAGTGCCCAGACTAAAGGTAGGTGCCACCAAGCCTGACAGAGACAGAAAAAAAGAGAGAGGGTGTATGTGTGTGAATATGAGAATACAAATATGAATTGGCAAACTAGGACCTCTAGCCACTGCCACCTTGTGCATGTGGCTTTACATGGGTACTGGAGAATTGAACTTGGGTCATTCGCCTTTAAGGGCAAGAACCTTAACCATTGAGCCATCTCTCTAGCACTGAATAGACATTTTGTTAAAGTACTGTGTTTGTCAATCAGCTTTTTTTTTTTTAATTAAGAACATATTTTTGTGGATCCATCATGTGTTGGCATCATTTTTTCCCTCTTCCCTGCCCCCATTCCACTGGGGGTCCTCCTTAGTGGGGTTGCTAGTATTCCCCATGGGGTTGTGGGTTATGCATTTTGGGAGCAGCAGTCAGTTATTAGGGGGATGAAATGCCTCTGGGCATGAATTTTCACCCTGTGGCTTTTACAATCTTTCCTCCCTCTCTTCTGCAAAATTCCCTGAGCCTTGGTGATTGTGTTTTAAGTCTACTTCAGTGATGAGCCCTTAGGAATCTCTGGACCTCTGCTTTGGTAGGTGTGGAGTGTCCTCAGCGTCTGTCTCCTTCACCCTGCTGCTGATTGTCAGGCTCACCATGGAAGCAGCGCTCTTGCTCATCCTCCCAGTGCCTCTGCGGTTTCAGCTGGGCATTGGCTTAATTGCACTTAATTCACTGCAGGTCTTGCTACCTTCTGCAAAAGAAAAAAAAAAAAACAAAACAGATTCTTCAATGGAGAGTGAAGTGAGGAAGGTTAAAATGCATAAGTGTTATTAATTTAGGGAGATTTTGATGGAGGTAGCCCCTCTTTTAGTCAGACTAGTGGGAGCCTGGCATTGGAGAGCTAAGCTTTGTCTCCATAGATGTTTTATTGAGTATCCACAGTAGGCTCAGTTTTATAAATTCAGTAGCATGAAAATGATGGCACTTCTCATTTACTCATTGCAGAAGCTCATGAAATCACAGGGAAAATCTCTGTGGGAGCAATATTTTTTTATTTGGACAGTGCTAGTATAGTGACAACCATGCTATACAAAATGTCTTTTTGTTTAAAAAAAAAACTGTCAAATTCTCCTCAATTTTTTTCACTTTTCATATATTTTTATTGAGGATTTTTTTCATCTATTGCTTTTTTCATCTCATTTCTGATTTCCAAACATTTTTTTCTTAGTTCTCAATGAGATATTTTCCTCTTACCTAATGTTTTAGATTATTTTTTGAAATATCATTCATTCAATTCTTTATTTAGTCTAGTAACTTTGTAGCCAAATTATGGATTGAAGTCATTAAAGCAAATAAATGTTTATTCCTCAAATTATACACTTTAGTTGGCTTGAATTGAAAGAGTCTGACTTCTGTCACATAGTGGTCATCATCAAGCTTTTATTCACTGATACACATCTACTTTCTTTTTTAACCTTTATTAAATTTTTTTATTTTTATTTTTGAGAGAGAAATTAGAGAGAGAGAGAAAATTGGTGTGTGAGGGCCTCAGCTGATGCAATCAAACTCCCAGCACTTCTACCACCTCGTGGGCATGTGAGACCTTGTGCTTGCCTCATTTTGTTGCTCTGGCTTATGTGGTATCTGCAGAGAGATGGAACATGGGACCTTAGGCTTCTCAGGCAAGTACCTTAACAGCTAAGCCATCTCTCCAGTCCCTAAAATTCTACTTTCTATCAGTGTTGGCTATGTGTTTCTACATCACAAAGAGCAAATGTGTCTTCTGCTGGCTGCCCTCCTTTACTTGCACTTCTTCCCATCCCACTCAAAGTCCACTTTCATGCGGCACATAGAGCTTCACAGACGGACCACTGACGACGACTGCACAGCTGATGACTTTTGCAACACAGGTGCCTGAATTGCCTTTGCTTGCTTGCCAGCAATATGCACAGTCTTGGCAGCCTGTGCATTGTAAAGAGGAGAGAGAGAGCCTATCTTCCTTCACCTGGCACCTGTCCTTCACTGCAATGGGTCCTGCTGCTGAGCCAGCCCCTGACTCGTGGCTCTTCACCCTGTCTGCAAGTGAGGAGGAAGTTATTTTGACCTAGTTACAGATGTATAAGTTTAATATGGATACCTTGTTTTCCATTAAGCAAGGTCTTCTACCAACAAAGGATTAGGGATGGAGAAAATTTGAATATAGTCTTAATTCTCCTTCCAAAATGATATATTTCCATAATAAAAATACATTTCAGGGGCTGGAGAGATGTCTTAGCAGTTAAGCACTTGCCTGTGAAGTCTAAGGACCCTGGTTCAAGGCTCGATTCCCCAGGACCCACATTAGCCAGATGCACAAGATGGCACATGCGTCTGGAGTTCTTTTGCAGTGGCTAGAAGCTCTGGCATGCCCATTCTCTCTCTCTCTCTATCTCTCTCTCTGAGTCACTCTCACATAAATAAATAAATATGAACAAAAAATATTTTTAAAAATACATTTCAGGTTTGATTTAATGAGAAACATATTTTTGTCATTAGTTTTCAAATCCTACCTGTAGTTACCATAAAAAATATTGTCTTTCCTTCTTTAAGATGTTTCAAACAGAGTAGTTATTTATTTATTTATTTGTTGGAAATCAGTGTCATGATCTGTGTTTTAGCATTAGTGCTTACAAAAGTTTCTCTTTGGGGAAAATTATATATATAAAGAGAGTTAGTCTCCAGAAATGACAACATGAATTATTATAGATTCACCTTTGATGAAAACATGTTGGTGGTACTTTGTGTTGAAAAATATAAATAAAAGAAAATGATTTATCTAGACAGAAAAAACCTACTGCTTGATAAAGGCAGGCAAAGTTATAGAAATAAACTAACATATTATGCATTTACTTCATTAAGCAAATTAAGCATTACTTTATTAAGACTATGTAAAGTTGGGCATGGTGGTTTATGTCTGTAATCCTAGCACTTGGGAGGCTGAGACAGGAGGATTGCCATGAGGTTGAGGCCAGCCTGAGATACAGAATATTCAAACACAAGTTTACTGGGTGGTAGGGGGGAACAGGGAGGAGAAAGTAGTAAAACACATGTGATATGAAAGTGTAGGGGATGGCTAGTAAGGGGGAAAGGTTTAAGAAAGAGATGGGGAAGGGGAATGGATAGAGGAGGATCTGGGGGAAAGTTTAATCAAAACTAAGTATAAGTATATACACAGAAGCCAAAGGGAAACCTACGACTTAGTAAGATAATTAAAAAGATACTAAACAAAAAAATAGAGTGTGAATGAAAGTAGTCCACATGGATAGATAGAGCTTTTTCTAGAAGCCATAGGTCGTTAAACTCAAATCCTAGGGCTGGAGCTGACATACCTCCTTATAAATATGTTTGAGTTCTTTTCTTATTGCTGATACAAAACACCTGACCAAAAGCAGCTTATGAAAGGAAAGCATTTATTTTAGCTTACAATTTTCAGAGAAAGTCTCATCATGGTGGGGTAAGAATGGCATACGCAGGAATCTGGCTTATTTTGTTACACATCAGTATGGAGGAAGCAGAGAGAGTAAGCTGGTCTAGCGCTGGTAAGGGAGCTGTACTATAAACCTCCAAGACGCGCTTCCCCCCAGCTGCACAGTTACTTCAAGACTCCACCTCCAAAGGCTTCACCAGTTTGGGATTGAGGATGAGGTTTAACCACAAACAAATAAGACTGTAGAGAAAGTTTCCTGTTCAACCACCACAGAATTTTTGATTAGGGAAGTCACAGAGACCTCTAAAATAATACCAACTGTTGAAGTGTTCTTGGTTGCCCACCAAGACTAGATAGTAAATACCTATTGCTAAAGACATTACACACTTGGTTGCAGGACATGGAGAAATCAAGCAGGAAATGAACTTGGAGGCTTCCTACCTGCTGGCTAGCATTCACAGTGTGAGGAAGGTACAATTGTAGGTGGGCAGACTTTAGGCTTGCAGGTCATGGGAGGAGAAACCCATCTCATGTTTCCTTGGTAACAGTAGGCAGGAAACATCATAATTGCACTTCCATAGGATTTAAATACCATATGAAAGACATAATAATGAAAGTACCAGGGCTTTTGTTGAGAGAAAGCTAATTAACTGGTGTTTTACCTCTGGCCCTGAGTTGGGGCCATGACATTCTAAACTATCCCTTCAATGAGATAAAGTCCTCAGCAGAAGCGCCTCCCTCATTGCAGTTGCTCTAACACACTTACTGTTGAGCCTGCCCACTTCTCTGAGCTCTAGCTCACAAAGGGTAACTTTTTTCATCCCTTTCTTTCTCTTCTTCAGATGCCACCTCGCTTCTTGCACATACTTTCCTTGACACCTTGGAAGCTTTTCCACCTTTTTCTCAAAAAAAAAGCATCCCTTGCTTGCCCTTTCCTATCTACATTGATCCATCTTTGAGACAACAAATCCCAGCCCCAGGAAATTGTTAATATGCTACAAAACAGAACAGCCTGGCATAATAGTGACATGCCTGTTTTGTGGATAGCCAAATGCATTATGATTGGGTTTGAGGGCCACTGCTAAGCAAAGAATTTGTACCTAATAGTATAAATTTAGTCAAAAAAACCATTGCTGAGGAGAACATGGTTCCTGGTGGGAAACCTACTGATATGGGTTAAGAGCAAGATATAATTTTTTTTTTTCTGGTAGTTACTTTGCTAGGGACTGGTCTACAGAAACATGGATGCCAACTTGCCTGCCCTGGCAATACTAGAATCATATCTGAGCCCGTCTCATCCAAGATGGCTACAAGTTACAACTCCTCAGCAGTGCTTCCTAATTCTGCTTCAGCTCAGCCCTCCTGTGGGCTGGCTCTTCCTCAGTCACTCTCTTGAGTCCACCAACCAATCAGGTATCTCCCTTATACACCTGGGTCTAATAATGAGGCTCATCTTGTTATGTGGATATGTGATGGAATAAATGAGCATGGCACACATGTATAAGCCTTGCCTCCTGCCTCTTGTTGGCTCTTGGCTGCTTTGGTAAGCTCTTAGTTCTTTCCCTATGTGAAGGGTATCTCCTCAGCTTCTCCTCCCCCTTACCACCTTTGCTGGCTTTGTTTGGTCTATGTTTAAGCTCTGAGCCCTTCTCTTCTTCTGTAATTCCTTCTGTGATGATGTTGTGGTTATCTTCTCTTTGCTGGGTCAAACGTGCAACCAGAAGCAGCTTATGGGAGGAAATTACTTATGTTTGTTTACCATCCTTAGGGGGAACTCCATGATGACAGGAAGAAGGCATGACATGAGCAGAGGATGAGCATCACCTCTGTCACAGCAGGTGGACAACAGCAACAGAACACTGAGCCAAGTTCTGGCAAGGGGGAGCTGGCTCTAGTAACCCCCGAAAGTTGATCCCAAACAATACATTTCTTCCAGCAAGGTTCCACCTTCAAAATTGTGGCAAGTTTGTAAATAAGTATTTAGAACACATGAGTTTACTGGGTTACCTAACTCAAACCACCACAAAGGGGAGTGTTTTGCCTTGGCCTCTCCTGTTCTGCTTTTCAAGCCCCGTCTCCAGAAGCAAATTCCCCAGAAATCTCGGTACTTGAGAAAGTCTTTCTTTCATCTGCTCTCTTACTTCCTAGCCAGGCAGAGAATGGCATTAACTTCTTTTGGCTTGGGCCTTCCTATTGCCTTTACTCTTTAATCTCTCTAATTTAAACCTTATAATTCATAATTTACCTTTCTCTGAGTTCATGTTTTCAATTCTTTGGTAATTTACAAAAGGACCCAAAAGTTGAGGTCCATGGGTCTGGGATTTCCTGCTTCTTTATGGATATATAATCCCTCCCTGGATTCCAAAATTCCTGAATCTCTACTGCTTTTGTTATGCTAAATGGATGTGTCCTCAGGTTTCCTTTGAAATATTCATGTTTATACTAACATTTTAATGCTGGTCAGAGAAGGTCTTTTTTTAAAACAAGCAGAATTTAATGCAGAGATGCAAATCAGACTAAAGTGCCAGGAATAAATGACTATTATGAAGTCATTCTGAAACAGGAGAGTTTTATCATCTTTTCCAAGTCTCAAGTACCATGTGGAAGAGATAGCTGAAAGACCTCAGAATGCAGACATGATGAGTGTTGTGGAATGCTACCTTCTGGACATGACATACGCATTCCAGTCATGAACTCCCAGCAGCTGTGTTCCTCTGGTTGAGCCAGTCAACATTCCATCATGATGAGGGAGGGGTTCACATGGCCCCAAATCTCCCAAAGGGCCTATTGACAGTTAATGGCTGCTGGGGGAGGGGAAATTACGTTCATCACTGGGGTAGCCACTGGTAAGTTGTCCATGTTCCAATCAAGAGCTCTCATCCATGCCCTTGCAAACAGCTCTTCATAAATCAGTGTATTATCAAAAAGGAAAACAGAAGACATGGATGTATGAAAGTGTACTAGTCAGGGTTCTCTAGAGGAACAGAACTGCTAGAATGAATTATATTAAAAAGGGAATTATTTATTTTTTTATTTTTTTATTAATTAGTTTTGTATTCAGCAAATACAGTCAGTTTGGTACCATTATTAGGCTCATCTATGAACTATCCCCTCCCCTTGGCCCCTCCTTGTTGAGACATATGGATCATGCATTGTGGAGTTAGCCCTTTGAATTAGCTTACAGTAGTCCAATAGCAGTTGCAGGCCTGAGAATCAAAGAACCCCATAGCTACTCAGTCCATGTGCCCAGATGCCTCAGCAGTACCAGTCCAGCACTGAAGGCCTGGAGGCTTCCTGAGGAGCCACTTATTTTCAATCCACACTGGTCTTCAGTCCATGCTAGAAGGCATCTAGCAGCTGCGGTAGCCAAGTGGAAGACAGGAAGGGACTCTTTACACCCAGAGTTTCCTTATATGAACTCTCCCTCTGAGAGAGGCCACCCGCTCTGGGGGAAGGGCTTCCTTCCTGGAAGCAACCTCAGAGACCACCAGAAAGGGATTTCTGTGGATTGCTAAACACATCAAGTTGACAACACCTTAACTATCACAGAATGAAATTAGGAAGAAGAAAGAGTTTAGTAGGAGTGGGAGGGGAATGAGATAGGGTAATACATGTGTGTAATCATAAAAAAAGAAAATAAAATAAAAAAAAGAAAAGGAAGTGAAATCAGGTGGATAGGAAGGGGAAGATGAGAAGGTAATAGGCAGCAAACACGTGAAAAAGTACATTACTGCACATATGAAAATGTCTTTATGAAACCTGTGGTTTGACTTTGAACAGTTAATATATGCTAATATAAACACATTCACGTGTTGACTGGGAATGCAGCTCAGCAGTAGATCAATTGCCTGGCATGCACAAAGTCCTGAGTTCCTACCCTAGCAGTGCATGGTAAAGAGCTTAGCATGGCTGTTCTGGGGGTCTGTTTAACTCTAGAAGGTATGCATATCTTTTTACTAGAGTTGATTATTTATGTGCTGAGAGAGGAAGTCCTAGAATTAAAGATCCAATAACATCATAAAGAAAACAGGCTTTATTTAATATAAGCAATCTAAATCATGAACATGTCTAGGACTCAGCATTTGAATTATGCCACCGGCCAACAAATTTATTCTACCTACATAGCTTCTCCATCTCATTTCCCTATCTCACCTCAGTGTACTTCCAATAGGCTGATTTAATTAAAGTAAAAATCCTAGTCACTCTCAAGTACTTCATAGCACATATTCAATATATCAAAATGCTTCGATGATTTCACCTCCAAAGCATATTCCATTTTCTTATCTGAACTTTAATACTATGATGCTTCTTAATACTCCTATTCTCATTCAAAGAAACTCTTTGCACTATTGTAATAGCTTACTTATTGATCTCCCAGCTTCTTCTAGGGCTCCCTCCTTATGGATTTCTTTGCCACAAAGCAGTCACAGTGATCGTGCCCAGTCTACCTTACAAGTTATTCCTCTGCTCAGTCACCTCCTAATGGTTATTCATTGAGCCCAGAATAAAATGCTTAATGTTCTTATCAGACCCTGTAAGGTCCCACTTCATCAGTTGTAGCTTTCACTATACTATCTATCTAAGCTGAAATCTTTTCCTCAAGTAGAATAAGCTCATTTTTGCCTCAGGGTTTTTGTTCAGATCTTACAGCTTTCAATGGTAGTCTTGCTATTTTCATTTTGTTACTACATATATTTTAATACAAAAGGCCTAGCCAGCAGCTTCAACAGGCGAAGCTGGAGCAGCTTTCCCTAGTACACCAATTAAAGTAACAAGTAATGGTAAAAAGCAAAGAGAAAAGCGATGTGGTCACATTAGAAGGGGAACAGACAAAACGGTCCAGTGACTCCAACTCCATCTTTGGGGCACTGGCATGAGGTTTTATTTCAAATAAAAGTAAAGAAGTATGCATAATAAGCAGTTCTGGTGGAGTGGTCCTGTCCTTGTCTCAGCCCCAGTTCTGTAAAGTTCGTCTAGTCCTGCTAAACAGATAGGTTATTATGTCACTCATTTGTTAATGAGTGAGAGTGCAGCTTCATATTTATGGATGAGGGGTTGTCTGTACTGGAAATTAAGGTGATTACAGAGAAATAATAAAGATAATAAATCATCTCTTACTCTTGGCCAAAAGAGAGAGACAGACAAGCAGACAGAAACTAAAGACAGAGGTGCAAAACTTTCATTCTCCCTTTAATTACCTTGTGAGCCTAGGTGAGAAGCCAATGTTTATAGGAAAAGCTGAGTCTAAGCCCCTTTGTCAAGTTCAATCTCAGAATTAATTACACTTGTCTTCAGAGGTAATTCATGAGCACCAAACCTTACAGTTGCTCTTCAGGTAAACATCTTTACAGTGGTCTCTTAAAATCTTATTTTTTGAGTATTTGGAAATAGAGATCTGCATGAAATATGAAGCAGATGGTCAAAGAAGGCATGGCCTTCTTGAGAACTTGTTTGGAGGGTCTTGCATAGGAGCACAGTTATTGTATACTCTTGATTGATGACCAATGACTGGTCTTCCTGTGTTGGAGAAGGTTGTCTTCTTTACCTGAGTGTGTAGCTCAGGGAGGGATGTACTTAGAGTGCTGAGGGAGGAAGCAGATATCCACCTAAACAGCCAGATCAGCTGACTCAACACTGGTGATCAATGGGATGACAGATATCATAATCAGATCACCCTCACATCCAGAGCATGACTGTATTATGCAAGTCTTGCTGTAATAGCAAAAACAAGTCAATCATACTATCTTACACTTGATTTATTGAGAACTGCAGAGACCAGTATGCTGAAAATTCTGTAGAAGGGTAAGTCTATTGATCATAATTCAGATAAGATAGTCTGATAAAGAATTTATGTGAGCATGTTTTTTTTTTTTTTTTGTCCCTTTAAATTCCCTCTCTACCTTACTTTTGCCAATGGAAAAGAAACAACAGTAGGTATAAGTAAAAATAAAATTAAAGGCATTCTGTCTGGGTGTTTTGATGCTAAAATGCTAGTGCTTCTTTCTTTGTCTTATTCTTATAAAAATTATCTTGAGTTTTAAGCATGTCCTGAAATATATTTAGATTATATATTCAGATATTGATTGAAGAAAACTGGAAAGTTTTTTTTAAAAAAAAATTAAAAAAAAATTTACACATTTATTTGGAGAGGGAATGAGAGAGAAGAAAGAATAGTTATTCAAGGGTGTCTACCCACTGCAAATGAACAAATCGAATGCATGCACCACTTTGTGCATCTGGCTTTACATAGGTATTGGGGAATTGAACCCAAGTCACCAGGTATTTCAGGCAAGCACCTTAATTGCTAAGCCATATCTCCAGCCCCAGGATTTTCATTTGGGGGTCTTACTGGCTGCTTTTCTTCTCTGTAGATTCCAGGCATGGTTAAGATCTCACAGCATACACAAGGGCCATTAGGGGATGGATTGTTCAGGGAAAATTTTACGTTATTGAAGAACTTTAACAGAACTCTGAAGAACACTTCCTCAGTGGATTCTCCAGGATTACTTAGCAGAGAATCCTACTAAAAAAGGTGAAATGCAGTGTGCTGTTCCATTTCTTAGTATCATCAATTATAATGCTAACAATATCTGTCAAAAAATCCAGTAGCACAAGTATTTAGTTATTGTTCCATTGTCCTATGAGAATACTTAAATAGCAGATGTGGTTGCCTACTTAAAAATAATTTTTATTATTTTCTCTGAATAGGTAATACATACATATGCTACAAAGCATGAAAAGAGCTCAAAGTAGAATAGAAGATATTCCTGGTTCCAATATGTGTCATAGCTCCATTCTCTCCCCAGAAGCACTGATCTTTGCATTTCTTTTGTGTTCTTCCAGAATTGGACTAAGCATCTGCATGCATATAAACCATGCATATCTTTTAAGTAAAAATCATAAGGTTTCTATAGTATTATTCACATTTTTTTTCTGTAATTAAAAGTAACCTATACTTTTCCATATCAGCCTACAGAGTTTCATCATCTATCAGCTTTATGATATCTATTCAATGAGGCAGCTTAATTTCAGTTCTTTGCTATTACTGTATATTTAGATTATTTTAAAATCTTTTTACTTTTTGTATATGTGTGTGCATATAGGTGTGTCCAATTAGTATGGATATGGGCTGTGTGTGTGTGTGTGTGTGTGTGTGTGTGTGTGTGTAAATGTGCTCCCATGCAGTGTGTGTGCTTATAGACACCAGAATTCATGCTTTTTTCCTCTATCACTTATTTAAGACAGAGTTTCTGAATGAACCAGAAGCTCACCCGTTCCACTCAAAATTCTAGCCAGTTAGCCACCCCCGAAAACCCTCCTGTTCCTGCCTTTCCAGTGCTGGGATTATAGATATTCACTACTATGCCCAGTATTTCACTTGGAATCCGGGATTCCAAACTCAGGGCCTCATGCTTGCATTGCAAGTACTTTACCTGCTGAACCATCCACCCAGCCCTTTGTAAATCTTTCTAAGAAAAAACAAAGTCTGATGGCATTCTGTAATACTTTATCTCTGAGAAACAATGTTTTATATCAACTTAGAGATAAAAAGATTTATTTAAAATGTGTTTTCTTGTATTTCATCTTTATTTTTTGTCCTGCTATTCAATTTTCAGATTTTTGTTAAACTGTTTGAACTGTATTTTCCTTTAAAATATTCTATATGAACTCATCTATCTTTTATAATTTTTCAGGTTCATTTTACTTATTCTTAAACAGTATCTCATATCTTCATTCTATTGTTTTAAGACACAAGTCTCATAACTGAGAATTAAGAGACTTTTTTCTACTATTTATTTCTTGTGCTTATTCACCTCTTGAATTTTTCTGTCATACAGCATATTTTTTTCCTTAAATCCTTGCATCTCTAACAGCTACTTGACTTATACCATTTTTTGTTTTTCTCTTAAGATTTTCCTATTTAATAGCAATAAATTTATCACAATATTTTTTCCCCACACGGAATGAACCTAGGACCTCATACATACTAGGTAGCCAAGCACTCCATGATTAAGTTACATTTTTACTCTTTTTATTTTTTTTATTTTTTTTTAATTTTGTTTGTTTGTTTATTTATTTATTTGAGAGTGACAGAGAGAAGGAGGAAGAGAGAGAGAGAGAGAGAGAGAGAGAGAGAGAGAATGGGCGCGCCAGAGCTTCCAGCCTCTGTAAACGAACTCCAGATGCGTGCGCCCCCCTTGTGCATCTGGCTAATGTGGGTCCTGGGGAACTGAGCCTCGAACCAGGGTCCTTAGGCTTCACAGGCAAGCGCTTAACCGCTAAGCCATCTCTCCAGCCCACCTTTTTAATATTTAGACAAGATGTCAATAAGCATATCAGTTTGGCCTAGAACTTCTGATGGACTCTTTCTCAGCCTCATAAGCAGCCAGAGCCTCGTGTTGTGACACCATGCCTGGAATTGGTCACAGTTTGTATCTATTCCATCAAATTATCTTTGATTTTCTTGTAATTATTTTTGTATCTGTTCTATTTTTTTCCTTTTCCTGTTCTAGCATTTTTCTTTAAACAGTAAGATGAACAATAAAGGAGTTTTTGATGACTCTGAACATATAAGCATATTATACTAAAATTTGCCAGCATGCAAGCATGTATCATAAAAGCATACAAACTAGGAGACATGCTCATTCAGGCAGGATAGAAAGACAAGGAACTTTGGGCTGGGAAGATGGCTCACTGGTTAAAGGCTCTTGCTTACAAAGCCTGTTGTACAGGGTTTGATCTGGCAGTACCCACATAAGACCACATCAAGAAAGTGGCACATGCATTTGCAGTTCATTTGAAATGGCAAGAGGACCTAGCATACCCATTCTTTTTCTTTTACTCTGTCTATATCTCCTCCAAAATAAATAAATAAATAAAATATTTTAAATACAAATAAATAAAAGTTCATAAGAACCTTTAGAAGTGAGAATATTCTGAAGTGAAAATCATAGAAAAAGAAAAAAAAACAGGGAAGATTAAGGTGACATGGGAAAGAAAATTAAACTCAGTTTTGAGTCTGGTCAAGACGTCTTGCCAGCCAAAAATCAAAAATCTGAAAACAACATAATTTTTTGGGAAGTTTTCTCATATAGAGATATTTCTTTGATATACAGATATTATAAATAAGTATGTCACATTATACCATATGAACTTCAAATAAGAATTTAAAATAAATTATGTGACCTTCAACTATAATCTGAAATTTGGGGAGAATCTCATAAACAAAATTACTATTCATTTTATTTATAGTAAAAATATGTTAACACCCTTGTAGACCTGATTTTACATTACCAGCCTGTAATTATAGCCCAGGCTACTTAGGGATAAGATCTTATTTAACACATTGATAAACAAATAAAATAAAAAGTCAAACAAAAAAATTCCTTAAAACCCCTTAACAATATAATTTCATAAGCCACCAAAGTTATATACAGAGCTACTTCTAGGAGACTTAAAAAAGACTATAAGCCCTTTCCCACACTTGAGTGTGGAAACAGGTCTTTTTATTATATATATATATTTATACATAAATACATACATATATATATATGCACAGAGAGAGAGAGAGAGACTTTTAAAAGTTATGGTGTTTTACAGGTATGGTATTATACAGATAGAGCAGTAAATGCTGGAGTGTTGATCATGCTAAACACCAAATAATCACAATATTTTCTCCTGAGTTTACATAGTGAACTCCAGGTCAGCCTCAGCTAGAGCGAGACCCTACTTTGAAAAACCAAAAAAAAAAAGATTTCAATATTTTAAAATCCTATTCCCTGACAGGTCAGCAACATTTGGATTCTATCACAGACTGAAACATTCCTTGAGCTATGAGGGATTATATATGGTAAATGCTATTTAAACATATGTTGGGAAACTTTATATACATATAAATTATATAAATACATATGTATACATATGTACACAGAAACATGTATGCATACATATGTGTTTCCATGCATACATATATGTATATATATGTAAAAGTTCTTAAGACTGCTGTAACAGTGCAAACCTTGTGACTTCAACAACAGAAGCGTACTCCCTCAGTGTGGTGGCGCTGGGTGGAAAGCACGGCAGGAAGAAGACCCTCCTCATGCTCTGCTCTCTGGAGCGGCTCCTGGCCTCCCTCAGCCGGCCACTGCCTGACCCCTGCACCTGCTGCTTCCTCCCTCGCTATGCAATTGCATTTCACTCTCATTTTATGATCTAGGATAATTCCCCAGATCTTTAATTTAACATGTTCAAATACATTTTACAATTTAACATTGAAACCTTCCAGAGATTAGAAAGTTGAAATCTTCTTTTCAGAGTACACTATTCACCCTTCAATGTATGTATGTAGCCATGCATATTTATGTAACTCTTATAAGTTATGGATTCTGTGCAAAGAACAAAAATACTAGCTCACTTTTCACAATTTCATCCTGTGAAGAGTTCAATGGAGTTAAGTGAAAAATAATTTAATAATACGGATTCATCTAAGCATTCACTTATTATGATAAGGTGTTCTCAGCTATTAAAAAAAAAAAAGTTCCAAGCTGGGTATAGTGGTCTATACCTATAATCTCAGCACTCACTCAGGAGGCAGAGGTAGGAGAATCACTTTGAGCTTGAGACCGGCCTGAGACTACATAGTGAATTCCAGGTCAACCTGGGCTACTGTGAGACATCACCTCTTAAAAACAAAAACAAAATTTGGTTTATTTTCCATGAAGAAAAAAGTACTGTTTAAAACTTCTGGTGAACTACAGGTGTTGTTCTCAACAGATTGAGCAGTAAACACAGGAGTGTTAGTAGTAATAAACACCAAACGGAACCTCAGTTTTGGAAACTAGCTTTGTAAGCTCTAGACTCACACTAAACCCCAGGGTAAATGTCTTTAAACCTATGGCTGTATGCACTGTTATTATGTGGGAGACTTCCTAACTTACATTCCCAGTTATGTCTTCAATTTCACCATTTCCTCTCAACTCTTCTCATTTTACAAAATGTGTTCTCTGTTTCTTGTGATTGATAAGGGAATAAGGGGATGTGATGGCTAAGAAAATGTTATGAAGAAATGTTACCATTGGCATACAGGATGTAGTGCCTTGCAAGTGTTATCTTTGGTATGCAGAATACCAGGCCATCTGCTTGAATGAGATACCCGCTAACTATTATTTTTTCCTCTTTACTTTTTTTCTAATTTTAATTTTAATTTATTTATTTGAGAGAGAGAGACAGAGAGAGAAATAGGCAGATGGAGAGAGAATGGGTGTGCCAGGGCCTCCAGCCACTGCAAATGAGCTCCAGACATGTGCCCCACCCCCTTGTGCATCTGGCTGACGTGGGTCCTGGGGAATCGAACTTCGAACTGGGGTCCTTAGGCTTCATAGGCAAGCGCTTAACCACTAAGCCATCTCTTCAGGCCCTCTTCACTTTTGCAACTAGACTCTTGACTATTATCTTGTTTAGCAATTTGTCCTTTAAACCCCTGACCAGATGTAACTGGGGGCTGCACTCTTGAGCTTGAAGTATAGTCCTGGACAAAAATAAATGGCTCTATATATTAATATCGTATTCATGTCAGATTGGTGACTCTCTGAGTGACCCCAGACCCATTACATTTATTTCATGGATTCCTAATAGGCACCTGAATTTAATGTGATGTAAGCTTTGAGTGTTTCTCTTTTCAGACCAGCTATGCCACCAAATTTCCCTGCTTCAGAAAATGGTAACTTCTTTTGAAAGATCAGTCATTTTAGACAGAAAATGCTGCATTCATTTCTACTCCTGACAGTCTTGGTGATCCTGGTAACAGTTTCTTAGAAATTTAGGTAATACAATACTTCCTGGTACCCCCAAACCATTACCTCCTTATCTTGCCTGGAACAGTTGCGTCCTTTCCTCCTTTCCCCTCCACTCTCCTGGGTGCTGGGATGATTCTAAAATAAACACAGTCACCATAGATCTGGTTACTCATTTGCTGAAAGCCTGTCAGTTGCTTCCCATCTGCCCTTCTCACTTCCTGACCTCATCTAATTTCAGCAGGTTTCCCTAGGGCCTCATTGGTTTGTTCTGCCTGAACTGATCTACTCCCCTGCTTACATGACTCACTGCTTCACTGTCCTCAGATCTGGCTGACATGTGCTTTGTTAACAGACAAGACTTGTCGCACTTTAGATCCCCACTTTCTTACCTTGCTGTATTTATTTGTGGTTTGACATTATATAATTATAAAACTCTCATGCTACTACAATGTAGTACCAGGACATCAGAAACTCTTCCTCTTATGAACACTGCTGTATGACGAGTTCCTAAAAGTATGAGTGGAAAATAATAATAGCTACCAAATGATAAATGAAAATGTTTTCCATCATGTCTGATGTCATGCTTTTAATGTCTGCATATTTTCTTATAATGCATGAAAATTTACATGTATATTACATATATGTATGTATATATATATATATTATCTATGGTTAGAATATTGTTCATGCTTGTATTTTTTCTATGATAAACACACACAACACAACACAATACACACACACACACACACATATGAAACCCATATGCTTAATGTTTTATAGAAAAATAAACATAAGGAGGTGATAAGTTGTGATATGAATATACAATCACCAAGCTCCTCTAAGCATAGGATCTCATGCAACATTTATATTATATTATGCAAAGGTGTCATCTTATCAAGTAGCTTTTAAAGTTAGATTGGAGTATCTTAAATGAGAAAATACCTAGATGACTCTACCACTGACTGCATTTGTTGGAAGAGAACTACTCATTGTCCTAAAATCAACATCCTATCCAGTGTTTTGATCTACTAATATGGAGCATTGGTACCTTAACATTTTATATATATTTCTAAGTCATGGTGATAGTTAAAATGCTTGGGAGATAGCTTAATGAGTAGCATGCTTATCACAAGCATGAAGACCTGAGTTCAATCTCAAGTAACCATGTAAAACCAAACTTGACACTTGACAGTACACCTAGGTAATCCCAGGCAAGGTCCGGACGGGGGTGGGGCAGAGATAGGAGGGTCACTTGGGAAGCTAGTAGGTATGGAAGAATCATTGAGATCCAAGTTCAAGAAGAAAATGTCTTAAGAATTAAGAGGGATTGGGGAAGATACATGAGATTGACTTGTAGCCTCCATGCACACATGCAAGTACACACACACACACATTCACACTTACATGTGCACATATATGTAAACATGTGAGCATATATAAGCACAAACTCCGCTAACATGCTTATTCAGAACTAGTTAAAATAGGTTCTACTTTGAATGTTTTAAAAGCACATAGAAATTCATATAAAATGTAGAATTATGTATAGTCATGCCAACTGAAGATCAAGGACATTATTGTACTTTAGGACTTGAGGCTGTCTTCTGTAGTTTCTTCAGTCTATAGTAGGATAAGGAAATTGTGCCTTTTTAACTGTTTTTTACACTAGATAAACTGAAAGACAGGACGTTATACTCACTTTATGTCTGAAGGATTTTACACCCTGTAAAAGAGGAGGGAATAATGTTCTCTTAGAAGTCTTATTTGATCCTTTGAACATGATTTCAAAGAGACAACTCCAAGAGAAATTGTTAAAATTTTATTTTTCATAGTTATGTGAAAATGATAATTCTCTTATCAAAAAATGAATAACATGCACACATCTTTGTTAAAAATTAAAATGCCCCTGAAGATTACAGCATTTGAATTTTCATTCAGATTTTTTCCTCTATACAAAAATACTAACTTCTTAATTACCATCTGATCTAAACCAAAGACCACATTTCAGCTAAGGAAAATCAGGGCAACAGCTTGAAGAACTTCAGGAGAGGAAGGGTTCTCTACAAAGATGTCACCTCGGGGGCTAGAGAGATGGCTTAGTGGTTAAGCATTTGCCTGTGAAGCCTAAGGGCCCTGGTTCGAGGCTCGATTCCCCAGGACCCATGTTAGCCAGATGCACAAGGGGGAACATGCATCTGGAATTTGTTTGCAGCGGCTGGAGGCCTTGGCATGGCCATTTTCTCTCTCTCTCTATCTCTCTGCCTTTCTCTCTCTCTCTGTCTATTGCTCTCAAATTAAAAAAAAAAATTAAAAGTGGCACCTGGGGCTGTAAACTAATGGGACATAGGAAAACAGCTCACCCATCTCTTGGCCATTCTGAAGCTGTTATTCTTTTGGCAATCCTGCTTAAGAAAATCATGCAAAAGTTCAAATCCAAGATTATATGCAGCATCTTCAAAATGAAGTATTTTGCATATACTACTTTCAGTATTTTTCTTTCTTCGGGGCAATGTTGTTTTCTATTACTGAATTCCACAGACTTCAGAGAAAAAAAATGCTACCTAGGAAAACATGATTCTTTAAATTAGCAGAAGTTTCCAGACAACCATTCAAGGATTTCTAGCTATTTCTTTGTACTCGTGGGTAGAGGATAAGAAACGGAAAAGGAAGAGAAGGGAAAAGAAACTCCAGATACAAAACAAAAGAGCGCATTTGTTTTCAGAGCCAATATACCAGGAAAATAATGCAGCCATAAAAACTTACACTTGATTCAGAGGGGATGAAGGAAAAATACCCTGAAAGCATTAAGTCATGAAAATGAAAAATGGCATTGATACTAACATAGTTATGCAAATTATTTGCCTGGAGTCTGGATGATATGAAGAAGAGTTTAGTCAACATTGAGTTACTCCACACTTCACATCTACTTCTCTCCTTCAGATTGCCATGGAACCACTATTTCTGAAGCATACCTGCTAGAAGCAAATGGTTTTCTTTTTTACCTTTCTGATAGGAAACAGGTAAAAGCTAGAGTGTGCCCAGGGCATATTCAACAGGGTTGGGTTTCATTTACTATCGAAGTAAAATTTTCACTGGAGCTAAAAGAAACTGAATTCAACTCTGCCAGAAAAATGACACAAGGCTTTGATGTGCATAGGTGAGCTAGTGGAATCGGGCTGGAAGGCATCACGAAGGTTCACCAGCAGCATGTGTACAGCCTGGTGGGGTTTCCTGAGTGTTCAGACTTCTCTGTGATGATGCAGGTCATTGTGCTCATCAAAGTCTGGGTTTTGCTTCATTAGCCACACTAGATGGGACCACTGTCATGTCTGATATTTACATCTGAAAGGGACGAATCCTAGGATCTTGAGACTGATATTATTTCCTAGCAAGAGTCTTGAAAAAATTATATATGGATAGTGTAATAGTACAAAAATAAAGTTTTCCTTTTTAGTTTGTAAATAAAGAATTTCAATTGAGGCAGCACTTGTAAATGACTTATCAAAAAGTAATATTATTCCTGTATATGATGATTTTGGAAAGTGGAAGGATTCCAAAAGAAAGTCCTTGTGGTTGTCTAGGTTGTTTTATAAAGAAGGTGAACTATTTTCATGTAATGCTAATAGTTGCCATCCCCAAATACCACATTACTGGTACCTTGGAAAAATATAAAAGTTGTAATTCCATTTTTCAAAGAAATATAAATGTTTATTTCAGAAAGCAGTTTTGAATAAATGTGTATGCAAAAAGTTTTACTGGATTTCGCTTAATAAAATGACTGCAAAGGTGAAAGAAAAAAGTCTACTTTTTTTTTTTTTTTTTTTTTTTTTTTTTTGAGATAGGGTCTCACTCTAGCCCAGGCTGACCTGGAATTCACTATGTCATCTCAGGGTGGCCTTGAACTCTTGACGATCCTCCTACCTCTGCCTCTCAAATGACGGGATTAAAGGTGTGTGCCACCACACCTGACATTACTATTTTTATTATAACTTCCCTGCATATATGTTATAAATGCTGAGACGATTGCTGTTTTAATACACAGGCATATAATAAATATATATTTATAAAACATATTTTCTATTTTTACATTAATTTTAATGCTTAACTATATGACAATCATGTGATCATCACACTCTCCCATTCTCATTCTCTATTTCCTTCCTCATGGAACCAGTTTATGAGTTTCTACATTGTTTCCCATGGAGGAAATTAGTATACTCCTTGATGTATAAGTGTATTTAAAGTGTCTTTATGGGTATGTGTACATATTACATGTAGATATTTTTAAATCTGATGGGCTTCATATTTAAAGCTGTCTGTTTGGAAAAAAAAAACTTGATTTTTTTCTCTGAAAATTCTCATTTTCAAACAACTTTGTAAAGAGAACAGGTCGTATTGAATCCAGAATGGCTACTAATGATACACAGAATTTTACTGTTGATTCTTTTCACATTTCTTTGACAATGTGTGGATTTTTCCATTTATTAGAGTATTGTGTTAATCAAGTAACAGCTGAAATTATGTTGACATTTATCTATGAAATTTATTTTTTTAAATATTTTTTAATTTTTATATATTTATTTGAGAGCAACAGAGAGAGAGAGAGAGAGAGAGAGAGAGAATGGGCGCACCAGGGCTTCCAGCCACTGCAAATGGACTCCAGACACATGCACCCCCTTGTGCATCTGGCTAACGTGGGTCCTGGGAAATTGAGCCTTAAACCTGGGTCCTTAGGCTTCACAGGCAAGCACTTAACCGCTAAGCCATCTCTCCAGCCCTGAAAGTGATTTTTATATTTACCAAAAATAAATTACTTTACCTTTCACACTGTATTCTTCATCCTGATAATACTCAGCATCCAGTTGCTGGGAAATTGCAACTTTATTTTTATGAATATTTTCAACACCAAATCACTAAAATAGTATTTTTTCATTTTGTAAATAATTGTTACTGTCCTGAAAGTGGCTGGCGTTACACTTGTTCCTTTAGCATTTTATACACAATTAGGTGTCATCATTTGAGACGCATTTAAAAAAGAATTCATGAAGCTGAGTGTGGTGTTGCACACCTTTAATTCCAGCACTCAGGAGGCAGAGACAAGAGGATTGTCATGAGTTCAAGGCCAGCCTGAGATTACATAGTGAATTCCAGGTCAGCTTGGGCTAAAGCAAGTCCCTACCTGGATAAACAAAGCAAAGCAAAGCAAAACAAAGCAAAAGTATTCATGGATATAGGTGATATCTCTCCTGATTGTGTGTGTTTATGCTAGGGTAATATTTCCTCATGTCTATCTCATTTTTTTCTCCTTTGACCCTGGAGGAGAAACAAATCTCCAAGAAATCATAGACACTGATCTTTGTTTTTCCCTCTGCAGAGTCCACCTTTGGCTTGGTGTCCTTGGATTAAAATACCACCACTAAACTGCCCTTTAAATGGCTATCACTCAGAGTTTATCATTCTTGAGAGACAACTGTGGTTAAAAAAAAGAAAAGCCAAGCCAGTTTTGATACCATATAAGTGCCAATGGCAATGGACCTTCCTTTCAGAGTTACTTCCTATGAGAGGGAACAATGGACTAAACGGTGGTTAAACATCAGGCTGTCCATTCTATACCAGTCTGGTTTCAAAGGCAATCCTTTTAGGATTCCAGTGTGCATTTTGGTCCCCTTGAGTCTTCTATTATTTATTTATTTTTTCATTATGAAACCTTTAATATCAAAAGGCACCTGGAAAGATCAGAATTCAAAGCATCTGAGGGTCGTGAACATTTTAAAGTATATTTTAGGTGTTACTTTGCTTCATGTCTCAAGAAAGATAGTTGTTTGAAGATCACCAATATCTCTTCCAACCAGACTTCACTATAAAATACTTGCTGAATGAGTATGAGTCAGTAGTATTACTCAAAAGAAAATAAAAAGTCCCATAAAGTCAGCCATCTCAGTGTGGGAATATTACAATTAACACTACAAACACAAAGTGTAATTCCCAGTGTTGCACCAAGTGAAGCATCATATATAATGTGGAGTTTTCCTTTAATGTGAAATTCTGTGAAATAAGTTTATGCCTGATCAACACAACTAAAGAACAGTTTAAATTAAATTTTTCAAGTTAAATATTTAGGAATACTCAGTTAACGTAGGCAGAACACCATGGCATGCTTCATATAAGTCTTGGTCATATGAAATGATGCTGTGTTTTCACACCTTGGAAAATTAACTGCTTTGATTTTGAATTGCAGGTGAAACTCCTTAACTTTATCCCTAGCAATATTTTA
Organism: Dipus sagitta; assembly: GCA_036346955.1. Taxonomy (NCBI): domain Eukaryota; kingdom Metazoa; phylum Chordata; class Mammalia; order Rodentia; family Dipodidae; genus Dipus; species Dipus sagitta. The sequence goes on from CM070781.1 coordinate 75,418,036, forward strand.
TTTCATCATAAAATGCTTTCCTAGAGGCTGTGGCTGTTGTTTTATTATTCTCTCACGTGTGTGTGTGTGTGTGTGTGTGTGTGTGTGTGTGTGTGTGTGTGTAAAGGGGCTTATCTTTTTGTGTTTGTTTTAATATCTCAAATTAATAAATTTATCAATTGATTTCAGGAACCATAATAACCAGTGTTTCAAAATTTCATTCATTTTTAAAGGATATTGTTCTAAGAATGGTAATTAAAATGTATACATTTACTTTTACTTTTAAAAGAATTTACTTTTAAAGGAAGAATTCTAAAACTTTTCAGGAAAGTAAGATTGAAAAAGCATATCAGTTAATATATGCACAATTAGTTGCCAAAATTTATATTGTGAGATTTAATTAAACATGTTTTAGCTGTTTAGGTTATGAAATATTAGGTAAAACATTCAGAGAAAGAAATGAAGGATCAATATTATTCCTCTGCTATCTTTTTATTTCAGCTGCATAATAGCGATTTTTGTAGGTGTATAGAGAGTCACTGATATTTTTGTCTTCATCTACAGGAAACTGAACATTCTCTGAAGGGTAAATCTATTAATTAGAGACCATACAGCTCTCCTTCTGGCTGGTATAGTCATTAAATTGATTTTTCCAGTCCATCATGTAATTGCTCCAGCGATGAAATCCTACTTTCCATTCTTGTTCCGCTTCATCAATACTCCCTGTAAAACATGAAACAAATTGCACTAATCTAAATTTCAATCTCTGAAAAATATTTCTGAGTATACATTCTGTTTTCAAGTATACCATAAAGCATTTTTTAATTCTTCATTATCTATTAACAGGTTCTATATTTATGTTAACCTTTTTTGGTAAGTTTTATGTGGTATATTAATGTACAAATAATACCTGCATGTGATAAAATACACAAAATTAAAAATATTATGTACTATAGTGTGCCAATTGTGTACCATAGTGCTTTACTTTCCAAGCAGCCATATAGATATTACTCATTAGTTAATTCCTTACAGAACTATAAAATCTCATGTGTTATATATCTTGTATTCATCTAACTATCTACTATTTATAACCTATCTATCTATCAGCTATGGAAACAAAAAAGAAAGAAAGAGTAAGCATTATTTTGGTTAAAAATACTTATACCAATATTTATGGATGCATAAGGAACACTTTATAATTACCATTGCATATAGAATGGCTCTTCATGAAAATATAGAAAGTGTATTTTAATTTGAAACTTAGTTACTTAGTTGTTGCATCTGCCTACCATGTATAGGCAGTTTATTAATTCCATTGTAAAATAGAAAAAAATGGCTAAGAAAATCCTAGTTTTAAGAAGCTTGTAAGCTGCAAGTACTTCCTTGGAGGATAGCAACATTAATCATTATTTCATATGTGTAAATGTTTGTAGTGTAAAGGAGGAAACAAATTTAGAAACATAAATAGCTGAGAGGAAAAATACAAACATAGAATAAGAATGGGGATGGTTGGCACTGAATTTCTAGTAAAATATCGACCAACATTATTAAACGTTGAAGTGGCATTGTCTTCAAGCTACATTAACCCTGGAAGGCTTTTACTTGGTGTTAGAAATAGTTTGTACTTATAAAGAATTATACTAATACTACTACTGATAATTTTCTTCTTATGCTTAGCAATAGTTTGTGTTGTTGTCACAGTTATGCAACAGAAATATAATCATAATTTATTATTCCTTGATTAATTAAGGAAGAAAGTAAATCAATTGTTGGGCCATTTCTAGTTTTTTTTTTTAATGCAAACAACATATGTAAGATATTTGCCCATTTGATGCTATATATTGCTTATCCATTGTTTATTATTATTTATTAAAATTTTATTCTTTTTATTGGGATAATAGCAGTACAGCAATTGCTATTTATCTATTGCCTTCAGCTTTTGAATTTAAATGTCATATGTAAAATACAGTAATACAAACAACGTGAAAATAACATACACAAATATGGAATGCAAGTTAAAAGCAAAAGTAATTGCTGGCAATTTGAATAGTAGAAATGGAAAAAGTCCAAAAATACATAAAAAATACTTATGAGCAAGATAAAAATCATTTTCAATATTCATAAAGCATAAAACTGCAATGACTTTTTAAGAAAGGATCATATTGGAATATTCAAAGTGAAATCAATATTCAAGTGTTATAGAGACTGTTAAGAGAAATCACTGCAGAAGTTAGCTCACTTCTATTAGGAAGTAGCTGTGGTAATGCAAGAAAAAGTCAATATATATTTAGGAGTCAATAACTAAAACCTGTCCAACTTCCATTTTAAAATACTAAGTGGCATTGCTTAAGATAGAAAATAAATTCCTTGGTATGACACACCAGAATGTACATCTCTGGTCCCTGCTTATCTCTAAGTTACCTTGTTATTAAGATTCAGTGAATGTCTTTTGTCATAATAGCTTTCCCTGATCCTGGACCCTGACACACCACCTCCATGTGGGTGAGCAGTCTGCAATTGCTGTGCATGTTTCTGGCTGCATTTGCAGTTCTTGGACTAGTAACAGAGGAGAGGCTCTGTAAAGGGTTATCAAATTAATTGATGAAAATTTAAAAAAAATCCTATTTCTACCAAGAATGTTATCACATATACATAATAATATGTCCTTAATATTTTCAGAAATCAGTAAATGCCAACTACTTAAGATAAATAATCTAGTCAAACTCACCACAAACAAATAGTTACTTAGAATTTATGTTCCTTTTTCTCGTTGCAATATTATGGGCACTTGGTATGAGGACACTTTTGTAAATATTTCAATGAGGTGTTTTGTATCATTTGATAACGTTTTAAAGTATCAAATTCAAAAGTCTTCTTTAGGACTGGAGAGATGACTTAACTATCTATTAAGGTGCTTGCCTGAGAAGACTAGGAGCCCAGTTTGATTCCTCAGGACCCAAGTAAGTCAGATGCACAAGGTGGCACATGCATCTGGAGTTCATTTGCAGTGGCTAGAGGCCTTTGCGCACCCATTCTATCTGCCTTTTTTTTCTCATTCTCCAGTAAATAAATTAATTTTTTAAAAAAGCCATCCTGTCCTTCCAACATTCACCCAGTTCCCCACCAAACGGGAAAAAAAAAATCCTCTATGTTGGCTTTGGCAAAAATGTTAAGTGATATTTCAAGGAGGAAGTTATACCAGCATCACTCATGTTAGTGGGCAATTTTGACAACTGCAAACTCTTAATGTTGGTACAAGAACATTTTGTACTCTGCAGGAAAACAAAGTCCTTAACACTCTTGGAAAAAAAAAATCAATGGCAGGACATGTTTGAATAAAGTTAAATCCTGGTACATTATAAATTATGTGATATGAAAAATACCAAGCAAAGCAGTTTTCATTTCTTAAAAATTAATTGCCTAAGTTTTGTTTTTGTTTTTGTTTCTTGAGGTAGGGTCTCACACTAGCCCAGGCTGACCTGGAATTCACTATGTAGTTTCAGGGTGGCCTCGAACTCATGGCGATCCTCTTACCTCTACCTCCCAAGTGCTAGGATTAAAGGCGTGTGCTACCACACCCGGCTTGCCTAAGTTTTGAATGGCACATCTACACAGAAAACATGAAGGGATGTGTATGATAGAATATGCCAAATTCTTTCAGCCTTACTCAGTTTTGATCTGAGAATTTTCTGTATAAAGAATAGTCCTGGATTGGACAGATGGCCTAGTGGTTAAGGCACTTTCCTGCAAAGCCTAAGGATCTAAGGTCAATATCCCAGTACCAATGTAAAGCCAGATGCACAAGTGGCACATGCATCTGGAGTCTATTTGCAGCAACTAGAGGCCTTGGCATGCCCATTCTCCCTCCCTCTATCTGTCTCTGTCTCTCTCAAATAAAAATAAATAAATAAAATATTTTAAAAACTCAGAAAATAATAGTCCTTTATAAGTAGACCTAGCAATCTTCATGTGAATTTTAAAACATACTAGTTGGAAATAAACATAATACCATGTCATATAATAAATATGAATACCTTTTAAATATTCATGTTTCATGAACCATGTCCTATTAGTACACAGCTCCCCTATGCCTATATTTCTGTCCTAATCAACTAGGCTACATTTTGTTTTTGACCACTGTGGTTGCAGAAATGATTCAGTTAATCTTAAATTATTTTAAATGTCATAAAGTAGTATCCTAAGTGTAAAATAAAGACAACCTATTCATGTGTTTGGGGGTGGGTTTGGGGGATTCAGGTGAATCCTTTGCTATTATTGTTTGAGGCTTTGCACTAAACCAAAGAAAACTGGATAGTCAGGGAAGGCGCAATAAGATAACGTTTTGAGTACAGAAAAAAAAAAAATCACTTTTTCAATTCACTCTTCTGTTACCTTTATTTTCCTCACATTGGTGTCTCATTTAAAACTAAAAGGTTTCCTTCTCTATGAAAATGATTCTGAATAAAAAAAAAAAAATCTAAGCAAGTTTTAAGCAAAGCAGAATGTTTGTTAAGGCTAAAGAAATATAAGCTGGTTTAGGTATTGTAGTTTGACATAAGAAAATGCCATATCCTCAGTGTTCCTTACAAATTAGAAAGTTGGTGTGAAGAAATGGCTCAGTTGTTAACGGTGCTAAATTGCAAAGCCTGCTGTCTCTGGAACAACTCCTCAGTGCTCCCATAAAGGCAAATGTGCAAAGTGGCATGTGTACTAGACTTGGCGCACAGAGGCAGGTTGCCTTCATGTGCCCACACACACACACACACACACTCTCTCTCTCTCTCTCTCTAACAAATAAACAAAAATATTTTTAAAACTAAGAGCTATGTCTCAAATTTCTATAGATAAAAAATCCAGAATTTTTATTTGTACTGACAGATTTCATTTCCAGTGAGGAACTTGTTATTGTTACTAGCTCATAGACAGTAGTTTTGTTTGGGTATCTGTGGTGTTTTATTCTGATGTCCCTCCATCCCTCCACCTCATGCCCCAACCTCTGCCAAAAAAAAAAAAAAAAAAAAAAAAAAAAAGTATTTTCTTTTTAAGAGAGCAAGACAGAGAGGAGATAGAGAATTGGCATGCCAGGGCCTCAGCCACTGTAATTGGGCTCCAGACACTTGCGCCACCTAGTGGGCATGCGCAACCTTGTTTGCCTCACCTTTCTGTCTCTGGTTAACGTGGGATCTGGAGAGTAGAACATGGTTCCTTAGGCTTCACAGACTAGCACCTTAACTGCTAAGCCATCTCTACAGCCCAATTATGTGTTTTGAATGCTTGTTCCCAGCTGACAGCAATTTGGAAGACGGAGCCTTGCTAGAGGAGGTGTGTTTTGGATAGTGGGCTTAGGGGTGTTATAGCCAGCTGCCCTTTGGTAGAGTTTGGCACACTCTCCTGCTGCGGTTTTTCACCTGCTCTGGCAGAGGTCAGTGACGTCCAGCCTCTGCTTTCCCCTGTCATCATGAAGCTTCTCCTTCAGATTGTAAACCAACAAAAACTTTCCTTCCATCAGCTTGTTTTGGTTGGGTGCTTTATTCCAGCAGGGAGAAGGTAAATCAGCAGTATTCTCACACGTACAGGAACTGGGGCGTCATCTCAGGATTTCTTTTTTTTTTTTTTTTAACTAAGGATACTAATTCCACAGAGAAGTCTACTCTCATGACCCCAAAACATTCTAAGTATTCACTTTCTAATACTATTACCTTGAAGGTTAGAATTTAAACATATGAGTTCGATACACAAATATCCAAATTGAAATAGGAGAGAATAGAAGAAAGGTGCATGACTCTTGAATTGCTGAAAGAGATTAATTTAGAGAAGCCCACTAAGTAGGTGTTGAAATTTGCTGATCTCATGATTTCAAAAGCGCCATAATTCATGCACTTGAAATCTGTTTCATCCCATCTCAATATTATTTATCTAAGATAAATCAGCTAGGAAAAATTACTAAGAAAAATGGGAATAATTAGTTATATCATAGATCACTTAGTTGTTAGTGTTCTTGTCTAACTTGATTGTGAGTGTGATGGCAGAGTGAATTATTTTACACACAGGCTAGGCAGTTAGAAAATGTAATGTGCTATCAAGATAAAATAATTTGATATAATCACTAGATAATCTAAATCCTTTGTGTATTTTTACCTTTTTTTCAAAAAGCGAATAACATTTTCATGTTCTCATATTTTTTTGTCAGTCCAGATAACTAATTGACAAATAGCAGTAAATGATTCTACAAACTGACCAATTTAAAGGGTGTCTGAACTTTTAAGTTTAGATGATGTGGCTTTTTGTTTGTTTATTTGTTTGTTTTTCAAGGTAGGGTCATACTCTAGTCCCCAAGCTGACCTGGAATTCATTATGTAGTCTCAGTCTGGCCTCAAACTCACAGCCATCCACCTACCTCAGCCTCCTGAGTGCTGGTATTAAAGGCATGCACCACCACACTTGGCTTTTTTTTTTTTTTTTTTTAAGAGAGAAAGAGGAAGAGAGAGAGAGAGAGAGAATGGGCACACAAGGGTCTCTAGATAGTGCAAATGAACTCCAGATGCATGCACCACCTTCTGCACCTGGCTTACATGGGTACTTGGGAATTGAATCTGGGTCCTTAGGCTTTACAGGCAAATACCTTAGCCACTAAGTAATCTCTTCAGTCCATAGATTTGGCATTCTTTAATTCTGGAAGGCAACCATGTTTGGTGTTATGTACAGATATGTACAGAATCCACAGTTTCTAATATGCCTATTTACAGAGAATATGGAGATAATTTTTTTCTTTAAATAAATTTAACTTTTTCATTTCTGTTTATATAATATTCATAGTTGATTGTTTTTATTTTTGAACTCCACAGCTGAAAAACTCAGAATATGATTGTCACAAATCTAAAAGCACTCCTAAACAAAATATAAAATGCAGAAGAGAACACAAACCATGTGTAATTAGTTATAATACAATATTTTAAAAATTGAAAATTCTCAACAAACCAAGCAAAAACCTAGTAATAGCTGTGATTTGATTTTCTATAAGAAGAAACATTCTCTGTATTTAATAAAGCATGTATACTATACATACTAAGTAGAGACTGCAGAATATACTTTTAAAATGAAGGATAAGTAGCACTAGCCACTCTCAATACTTCTTTCTCTATTCCTAACTTATTAGAAATATTGATGTCATTGATGACGATTATTGGATGATTTATGTTCATTTTATAAAGTCTGACATACTAAGTTGTTGCATTGTTAGTGAAAATATGAACTTGAAAATATTTGACACCAGTACTGTGTATTTTATTTCTTGCAGATGTCATAAGAGTCTAAGAGTAGCATGAAGTACAGCCTCAATATGAAGGGCTCAAATCCATGTGTTTAAAGAAGTGTTAAGAGACATTTTATTTGGAACATTCATTGCTGAAATGTAAACTATGGATGAAGTGGTACTTAGAAAACTTACTGCTTTACTCCCATGGTGAGTGAAAAAATCATATCCTATTTAAGAATGCCGGTCTGTAGTCATGCTTTGCAATTTATTTTTTTGTTTGTAGAGCAATATTTGAAGAAAAAGATCAACCCAAACTTCATCTGAATCCATGTGAATAACACCAATTTTGAAAATATTAAAATTAAAATATTCAGTTTTGATATTTGAAAAATTATAAGGTATAGCATCAACATATGTTCTTAGTTTTTCCAATTTCCTTACTTTAATTATAAAACGCAAAACTTAGAACTTCTAAGTACATTTTATTCTTTAAAAAGTAACAATTTTTAGAGGGGGCATGATGGCGCACGCCTTTGATCCCAGCACTCGGGAGGCAGAGGTAGGGGGATTGCCATGAGTTCGAGGCCACCCTGAGAGTACATAGTGAATTCCAGGTCAGCCTGAGCTAGAGTGAAACTCTACCTCGAATCCACCCCCCCCCCCCAGCAAAAGTAACAATTTTTAAATGGCTACATTTTTTGATGCTATAGCAAACATATCCTGTACGTTATTCCTTTACAATGTGTATTTTGCAAGAGGCATGGACATAGGTATTTGAGAACAATACTACTCAACAAAAAAATTATTTGAAAACAAAAACAATACATTATCTACATTAACCTAGAGCAAACTAGGGCATTCTATACACTTAGTGCTTTGAAATCTAGACAAATATGTATTTAGAAATAGACTTTTTTAAAAAAAATTGTCCATATTCCATTTTTATACGTCAACTAGTAAGTTGTTATAGATCATGTATGTTTAAAGAATTATTAATGCTGCAGACTTTAAAAAATAAATATGCCATTTAGATTCACTGTTGTTTCTTCCCTTATTCATTTTCCTTCAAATTAAGACCTGGCCCTCTCATTTCAGAATATTTTAGCTAAAGATTAAGAACATGAGGTCTGTGACATGTTCAAAGGCATCTGTTTGGGTCTGTTGCAGATTAAATGAATCATGTCATTGTTACTCACTCTTGTAGCATACAAGTGCAACATTGTTGCTCTGCCAAGTGACCAAGGGAAGCTGAGACCATCTCTGGATATATATTATGTCACAGAACATTTGGTCATTCACAGAACACTGACAGACTAGCAATAGCTCCTAAAGTGATAAAGCACACAATTATAAGTTTATTGAGTAAGGTCCAATTATTAAAAGCCATATAAACAATCTCATGCCTCTCTGAGGTGCTTGTCTTTGCTAATTTTCAAAAGAAAAAGAAACCGCTAGTATATATTACATTGTGATATCTCACATAATCTGAAACCCGGAAGAATATAATGATGATAATGGTGAAAAGGGCTGCCTGTATCATTGTTGGTTGAGGTCAGTTACTTTCATTTGAAAAATTATACTTGAAAACAGAGTTTAAGTAGGCAGTGAGTTGCTTATGTCACTTTTACCCTTAGGAATAATCAAAGTAAGAGAGCATGTGTTTGATCACTTGATTTGATTAAAATATATTCTCAGTAATGAATAGTGAAATAATATGTTAATACTATCATAATGCAAACCAATTCCCCCATATTTTTCTTACATGCTTTAAAGTAATCATATCGTGAGTGCTGGTTAACTAAATTACTTTTTATGCAAATAAAAAATTATGTAAATTATAAATCTAACTTTTCCTACCTTAACATATCCACAGTATACTAATTTAACCAAATGGAAAAAGGCACATACCTGTCATTTCTAAGACTTTAGGAAAAAATAATGTCCAGAATCGGCACTGTCGAGCACGGAGTTTGGTGTAGACTTTGGGCATGCCTGTGTTCAAGGTAAGGTACTTCTGTTCTTTGCTATTGAAGACTGGCCACTTTGTGCTATTGCTCTGGGTCCCATTCGGATATCTAAGGAAACAGAGATGGTATAGTTGTTTTGTAATTATTGCTATGGTAGAAGTTCTCTACAACTGTCCTAATAACATTCAAACAATCAAAAACATACATTTTTGATGATGATTCAAGCATGAGCATAACACATTGTCAATGAAAAGCTATAGCAATTAAAAAAACATTAAAGACAGGTTTGTTGTAAGCATTTCTGTGTAACTCATAGGAAAAAAAATTGTGTTCAATTGCAATTCACACTGAAATATCCCAGACTTAACTTTATACAATGAATATCAACACCACCCAGACAATGTCTTGTTTGTATTAATTCTGCCTATTCACATCAAAGCTGCCTGGATTTGAGAACAATTCCACACCTCCCTGTCATATAATGACCTCATAATTCTAGTAAACTACCTCACCCCACTTTTAAGATCAACTTAATTCTGCTCTTATTTCACTATTTAAAAATGATTCAGTAATTCAGATCAGTGTTACAGAACAAGGTAAAACCCACATTTCCTCGTTTTTTCCAAATATTCTATTCATAAACCAATAGCAAGTAGGAAACATTCTACTTAACTCCTATCTCTATTTCTCTATCTCATTTCCTTGCCTTTGTTCCAGATATTTTTTTCTTAGATTTTTTTTCCCCTAATCTCATAGGTCTGAAACCATTCAAAAATTTCACGGGCTATTTGTACTGTTTCTCATGTAAAATTTTGACTTTATATTAACAGTTGCCTTGTGGTTTGATATTTAAATTTCATTTTAATTTAGAATTTTGTAGTATTCACAAATACCACTATTAAGGCCACATAAGTAAAACTCAAATACCTTTTCTTAGTGATTCTAAGTAGTTGATCATTCATAAATCATTATGTTTCATAAACATGTCTTCTTTCTGTGACTTAGATACTAATTTATGTTCCAGAAATTGAAACTACTATTGAAGACTTTGTTTCCCTAGGGAAACTGATAAGGAAGAGTATCCAGGGGAATAAAGAAGTAACACTGCAAGAAATCCTAAAATAAGTACAAGGACATGGACAGGAGAGGAATCATTGCATAAATGAAAGGAAATTATTCAATGAATAGGATTCTGGTTTAATTAAGGAAAGCAAGTAAGTTATTGAGTGAGAATGAAAAGTAGGGAAAACTGGGAACAGGAACTGAAATAACATAGAAAATACACAAGGAATCTCCTTATTAAATGAAATAATTAAAATTAGTATTTTATATTCTCAGCTACAAGAGCATGTCATTAATGCCCAGATATTAATGTTATCATTTTGATATTTTACAGCCCAGAAAAATAGACTTTCTTTAGTAGGAATTTGCTATTTTTTACGGATTTTGGACCAAAATACTACTGTGTGCTATTTAATACATTATCAAACCCTATAATTATTGTCAATTCCATCAAAAACAGAAAATTAAAATAATAAAGAAAATCCAGTGGTGGTGGTGCGCACCTTTAATCCCAGCACTTGGGAGGCAGAGGTAGGAGGACCACCATGAGTTCAAGGCCACCCTGAGACTCCATAGTGAATTCCAGGTCAGCCTGGGATAGAGCAAGAACCTACCTCAAAAACTTGAAAAAACCACCCCCCAGCACACATACACACACAAAAACCCAAAGATAATAAAGGAAAGCAATTCTTTCCTTTCTCTTAAAGTCATTCCACCTTAAGCAAAATTATTAAAGAAAAAAATTAGTTGCACATTCTCACAAGTTTGTTACACAAAATTCTTCACTATGCATATAGTAGAAGTAGGAATTTGAGAGGAAAGGCAATATTTCAGGGATTGGAAAGGATGAAACTAGAAGAACTTGGCAGAAATGCTGATATTCATCAGGAATGGTTGTCTAGAGGCAGGTTGTACAAATGACTGTACTGGATAGGCATCATAAATTCACATTCTGTCAGAGAAAAGCAGGCATACCCAACCATGGATGCAGGAGCTTAGAGATAAACAGCTTCCTGATGGATGAGTTGATTTTATGAGGAATTGGATGATTTAATAAGGATTATTAATTACCAGAGTAACCAGAGCTACTGGAGCTAAATCTGTATCACAATAGGTTTGAAACTTCCTGCTTTAGGGTATTATTTGAGAGAAGTAAAAAAAAAAAAAAAAAAAAAAAAAAAAAAATTCTTCCAGATCACAGATGGCACACTTACCTGGGAGAATTACATAGTCCTTTCCCTTTCTTCTCAAGCTGTAGACACGACCAAGCCCAGCTGCTGGAGGCTGGATGTTACACCAGGAGAACCACTGGTCTGATTCAGTACGGCAGTTCCGAATTGCTAAATTGCCCACTTTCTTCCTAATTCCACTCTAATTAACTTATGGCATCATTTTAACTGCACATTCACTCCTGGCTTCTGCAAATGATGGCTTAAAACAGAGCTGACTTGGACTTGATTTCAAGAGCAAAGTGCTAATAGTAATGCCAGTGTTCATTTAACAAACTTTGTTCCATGAAATGACTTATGACATTCCAAATTGTAATTTAGAGGTAATAAAATCTCTCTGACAATGGATGCAGATATAGTTTTCAAAAACGTGATTGAAGTAGCTATTCAAGTGAGGAAACATTTTACTCTATAATTTGAAGAAATCTCCTAGGAATGTAAAACTTAAAAAGAGACACAATTCTCTTTCTGTCTGTATCAATTAAAAACTTCTGGAATGCAGCATATTTCCCAGATACACAAATCTGCAACAAGATATCATTCAGCTCTCACTTAAAAATAAGAACATTTTCTGCTTTTGTAACAAAACAGACTTGAGAGTGACTATAACCTGAAGTATTTTAAGAAAACTTTGGGTTATTTTTATTGTCAGATTTATTTTTCTACCAGTGTTCTCAACAAGAGATGGTGAAACATAGCTTTTTTTTTTTTTTCAAAAAAAAAAAAAAAAAAAGGAAGAAGGAAAATTATCTTCCTAACAGCTGAGCTACAGAAAAATATTGTCTGCTATCATTGGTACTTGGGCAAATATTTAACTGCTTATTTTATGAACAATCTTATATCTGAAAAAGATATAAACTAATTTACGATAACTTGATAAGAAGTATGCATATAGTTTCATGCATGAATTTTTAAAAATATTTAATTTATTTATTTATTTGATAGAGAGAGAGACAGAGGAAGAGGCAGAGAGAAAGAGAGAATGGGCATGCCAGGTCCTTCAGCCACTGCAGAGGAACTCCAGACACATTCACCCCCTTATGCATCTGGCTTACATGGGCCTAGGGAAATTGAAACAGGGTCCTTAGGCTTTGCAGGCAAACACCTTAACGGCTAAGCCATTTCCCCAGCCCCCTCATGTACGAATTTTACTGGGAGTACAGAAGGCTACATTTGTCCACTCTAACTCAGGAATTAATTAAAATTGTCCTTGACTGTGAATTCAGAAATACAATTTATTTATTTTTTGATTATTTTGAATTTTTATTTTATTTTGTTTTATTTTCATTTATATATCTATTAGAGATAGAGAAAGGGAGAGACAAAGAAAGAATGAGAATGGGAGAGCCAGGGCCTCTAGCCACTGCAAACGAACTCCAGATACATGTGCCACCATGTGCATCTGGCTTACGTGGGACCTGGAGAATCAAACCAGTGTCCTTAGGCTTCACAGACATGCACCTTAACTGCTAAGCCATATATCCAGCCCAGAGATACAATTTATAACTTGACATTTTTAATTAAGTCATATACTTGATTTTCAATATGCCACCCAGTAAAATGAAACCATGGCTGGTACTTGTGAACTGAAAAGTAATGTAAATATTCAGAGGACTGACTTGATACAGCCAGAATAATATCTTAAGTATACAAGCATTGATAAGTCTGCATTCCATGTTTTAACACACATAAATAAAATATTATGTTAAAATAGGCTATAAAGGAATGGGAATTTGGAAAATGAGTTCATTAATGAGTTTAACCAAATAATGAATTAATTCATAACATGCACTACATTACATATAATGTAAATACAGGAAACATTTCAACAGACAAGAATAAAATTCCATTTTATAGTTTTAATTCCCTGAGAAAGGTACATAACATGTAAAATATATGATAGTACATAGTATCTGGTGTAAGAAGTAATTATAGATTGAAGAATGGAAATAAGAATCAGTACCAAGTAGGTATCAATTTTGGGCCAAGTATAAGGAGTGAACAGTAAAGATTTAACTTACCTAATATTTTTAGTTTTAAACTGATAGAGAAAAACAAAAAATATATTCATATTAAGGAGTTGTTATGTGATACTTTGCTATTTGTACACATTGTACTAATCTAAATAAGGTTGAGTGTATCTATTTACTTAAATGCCTATTATTTATATGTAGGAAACATTCTTTGCTCCAATCTGTTTGTAATGTAAAGTGAACAACAGTTATCTTATTGTGTAATATGAACAACAAAGTTTCTTTTTCATATGTAACTGGACCTTAATAAGTAGTGCTCAATTCACCCCATGCTTCCAATATCCTTCCCAGACTCATGACAATCATAGTCAACTTCTATTAGATCAAGTGTTTTATAATAGTCCATGTACTTTATTGGTCTTTGTCCCTGATTCTTATGAAGTAACCTCTCAAGTTTTGGAATCTGATAGAAGTGCCTCCTCATGGTCAGTTGATAATTTTGGCCACAGAGATGATTTAGGGTGAGGTTGGCCACACTGGTAATCCTAGAGTGGAAATTGGCTGAGATTTCTAGACATGGAGAGAGGGTTTGGACATGTGGGTACACCATGGCCTCTTGCCATTGCAAATGTATCTACATGCATATACCACTTTGTGTGTCTGTCTTTATATATGTACAGGGACAAGGGAAAAGAGGGTACCAGCACATGATGTATCCATATGAAACATCTTGTTATTAATAATAATAATAAACATTTTTAAAAAAAAAAAAAAGCAGGCCAGCAGGCTATGCAAGCACTTTAAACTGCTAAGCGGCCCAATAATACACCTCTTGAGTAAGAAGAAGTTCGAGGCCACCCTGAGACTACATAGTTAATTCCAGGTCAGCCTGGGCTGGAGTGAGACTCTACCTCAAAACACAAAAAACAAACAAAAAAAAAAAAAACAAGAAGATATTTATTTTTTAATGATATATTTATTTGTTTATTTATTTATTTGAGAGGGAGACAAAAAGAGGCAGACAGAAAGGGAGTGAGTATGGGTATGTCAGAGCTTCCTGCCACTGCAAATGAACTCCCTGTGCATATGCCACTTTTCTTATCTGGCTTTACATAAGTACTGGGGAATCAAATCTGGGCCATCAGACTTTGCAAGCAAGTGCCTTTAACCACTGATAAATTTATTCAGCCCTATTTTTAATCTCCTAAACAATGACTTCCTTTGTGTGTGTGTGTTTACTGGTTCTGGTTTGTGTTGTCTTGTGGTAACATAATTACAGTTGTAATCATACAGCTTTCCTTAGTTCTTAGAGTAGGTTTGATGAATTATCAAATCTGTGGGAGACCATGTCTTAAATTTGTAGTAGGATATCCTGAAATAAAGCTATCCATGATATAGCTTAAATTGTGATTGTTGTCAGAAATCTTGGACCAAGTTGCAATCTCTAGTACTTTACTTTTATATTCCACATTGTCTGTCTGGGTGGATCACCTTTATAATCTTCCAAGGGAAAAGAACTGTTAGATGGATTCAGGAAGAAAAAGAGTACTCAAGAAGTGTTTTAGGCACAAGGTAGAGAAAATGAGAGGTGTGAGATGGATATAGGCCTTGAATTTCAAAATAATTCACTTAAGGCAGTGCAATCAGAGTTGACTCAGCTAAAATGGTAGTTGTAGGAAGTGAGGGTGGAGACGTGGCAGAAAAATCACATTGTTCAGAGTCATGCGGACGTTTGAATAATCTTTTACTGAAGAAGGGAAGGAACTGAAGGGCTTATGCTGAGTGGATACGATACAATTTAAATTATTTTAAACATCATTTGTCTGTATTGCTGGGAGTAAACTACAGAATTCAGAAGCTGAAATAAGCAAGAACATTATGAGGTCTCTGAGGTAATTTAGGTGAGAGATAGTGATGGCTTGGAGTAGGAGGGAGGTGAGAGATGTGACTAGATGAGATCAATCTTGTATACGTTTTAAGGGAAGAGGTCTTATTATAGTCTAATTATTGAGATATAGAGAAAAAGAGAGGAGTTAATGACTCCAAAGTTTCTGGACTAGAAATCTGCAAGACTGTTGGAGTTAACATTCATTGTAAGATAAACAGGACAAAGATCATATACAGGAGTATACATGTGCCACATGGAGTTTATTTTAATTAAATCACACTTATTTTAGCTAATATGTAAAAAAGATAAAAATGGTATATAAAAATAATAATATAATATATAACATATATTATACATATATATATATATATATACTATAATATAATAATATAATATAAAATAATAATAATTTGGCATGTGATGCCACTTTGCAATATTTAAATCAGGCTAAACAGATGTTTATTTCCATTTATTATTGGTTTGAAACATTCAGAATCCTTACTTTTGAAATGCATTATTATTATCTATAGTTGATCTATAGCTCTAATTAGAATTTAGAATTTGGAATTAGAATTTCTTGATTTTATCTAATTATAAATTAGTATTTACCTATCAACCTTCCTTCAACCATATCCCAGAATCAGATAACCATCAATGTACTATCAATCTCTACAAGATCAAAATGTTGAGATTCTAGATATAAATGTGAATATGTAGTAACTCTTTATCTGTTCCCGACATATGTCACTATATTCTTGTTCAATTACAGATGAGAGGATTTGTAGCAAATGATATGATTTCATTATTTTTATGGCTGAATAGTAATTTATTATATCTTTATTTATATTTTGAATATGTATCATCTCCATACTATATTTCTATCATTTATCTATCATCTCTCTGTCATCTATCTGTCATGTATCTACCTATCATCAATTATTTGTCTCCTATTTTATTTCTCTATTCATCAGTGCATAGTCATTCAGCTGTTTTGCAGTTCTTATCTATTGGTAATGGTAATGAAATGATCATGGTTATGCATATGTCTATTTAACATCCTAGCTATATTTCCTTTGGATGTAGTGATAGTTCCATCTTTAACTCACTGAATAATCACCATAATGGCTCTAATTTTTTCCCATAAATTGTTTATAAACTGTACATTCCACATTTTGCTTGCATATGTTACTTTTTAGCATTTTGATAATAGCCAAATAGTGGAATTGAGATAATATTTCACTGTGACTTGTATTTCTGTTTTCTTAATATTTAATGAGGTTGATTAATCCATTGAATTTGAATTTATTGTTTGGAAAATGTATATCCATATCATTTTTTTAGGATGTGTTATTTGTTTTTGTCTTACTGATTTTTTTTTATTTTTTTATTTTTGGTTTTTTGAGGTAGGGTCTCACTCTAGCTTAGGCTGACCTGAAATTCACTCTGTAGTCTTTGGGTAGCCTCGAATTTACTGTGATCCTCCTGCCTCTGCCTCCCGAGTGCTGGGATTAAAGGCACGCGCCACCACGCCTGGCTTGTCTTACTGATATTTTTGAGATGGAGATCTTACTATGAGACCCAGGCCCAGCAGAGCCCCAAACTTGCAACTCTCCCACCTCAACTGGGCTTCTAGTCATGCACCACCATGCCTAGAGTCATCCTGAAATCCTCAGTGCTTTCTTTAAAAAAATATATATATTTGAGAGAGAGAGAGAGAGAAGTAGATAGAGAAAGGGAGGATAGGCATGCCAAGGCCTCTAGCCACTGCAAATGATCACAACAAGTAAGATACAAATTCAAAAGACATTCTTGTCAACAGGTAAATATATAATGTAGGTATGGTGTGTATATATAAAATTGAATATTGTTCTGCCATAAATAAACATCCTATGAATTGAGGGAAATTTTAGGAAACAGGAAGATATTATAGTAAATGAACAGAAATATTTGTGTTAGTTACCTTCTACTGCCTGTGACAAATTCCTGACAAAACCTGTTTAAGGGAAAAGGGTTTATTTCATCCTCAAATGGGAATGGTAAGTATATAATGAATTTTTCTGGTTAATCTTAACTGATGAGAAATTCTATATGGTAAATGAGTGACATTCTAATACAGTGGTCTCCTTGAAGCACTAAAAACTTGACTCTGCATGTTAATTTCAGTGTGAGTATTACAGTTTAAAATGTTTTTACCACAGAGTACTAATTCATGGTATACATAGCATCCATCCATCCACAGGCCATTGTTTCACATCCTGTCTCTTTGTGCCACCTCTGCAGAGAGACCTTCCCTTGTGACACCACTGAAGCAGCCAGTCTTTACTGTTTTCCCTTGAGCCTATGGGTAAAAATAAGCCCTTTTCTCCCATCAGCTACTTTTGGTCAGGTATTTTGTGCCAGCAATGTGACCATAACTGCAACACACCTCATATACTCACTATTTTTTTGCCATTAGAGTTTAAAATAGGTATAAAAACATTTGATAGCATAGAATGCAGTCTGTCTCTAAAAGATCCACATTAAATAACAAATTGAGGAAATTTAGGGCTGTCAGGAAAACTGAAGCACCAGTGAGCAAAAACAAGCATAAGATAATTAGAGGACATTCAGTTGTTACTATGATTAGTAGAGGTGTCAGCAAATGAAAATCTTCACACATTGTTCCCATTATTTTGACATGTTTATATAAAGAACAGACAAAACAATTTTCACAAAATAAACAAATTTATAATTTGCATTTACTCACATAATATAAATGAATTCATATAATTAATATTTAGTGAAATACAGAGGCACTGGTTGTATTAGTGTTCTGAGGATGTAACAAAATACCTGAGAAATGCAACTTTAATGAAGAAAGACTAATGCTGACTTATAGTTTTTCAAGTAGCAGCCCCTGGTTATCTGGCTGCATTTCCTTGATCCTGGGGTGAAACAAAACATCAAAGGTCATGAAATTGTGCAGGGGAGTTGATCATTGTGGCTAGGTTCAACATATGACAAATGTAAAAGAGAAAAGGAAAAATAACAGAAAGTCAAAAATTAAATAGAGAAAAATAAATGAAAATTCTGTTTCTTCCAAGATCATTTTCTCTACCACATTTGCATAAAAAATATCTTTCAACTACATTTGGGTATTAAGTAAAGGTGAAAGTAATTTTTATTCTTTTTTCTTTAGACAGAGTCTCATTTTTTTTTCTTTCTAGAGAATTTTTTTATTCATGTAATATATTGGTAATTTTCATGAAGTTTTCTTATTTCATTTAAGTAGTTTAAATCTATGTAATCTTTAAATCTGATCAAAGATCAATGATAGCCTTTCTAAATTCAATGAATTAATTATAATATTTATTTTAATTGTGTATACAACTGAATTTAATGTCACTGATTTCTATTCATGCAAGTTATTAAATTCAATTGATGAGTTCATTAACTGTAGTTCAGCTATATTGCTTCCATTTTAACGCACAGAAATTTTCTGTGCTGATTGATTAGTTTCATATACTAAACTTCATGTTGTTTCACATCCGTGAGATTCATCTTTAAAGCAAATGGAATAATTCAAGGATATTTTACTACATGTACATACACATGTATACCCATTGCCTTGGTCCGCTCAAGCAGCTGTAGCAAAATGCCATTGACACAGGAGCTTATAAAGAGTAGCACTTCATTTGTCATAATTCTCGGTATGGAAAAAATTTTAATATATATTTATTTTTATGAAAGTGAGAGAGAGAGAGAATAGGCATGCCAGGGCCTCTAGCCATTGCAAACTCCATGTTAAAAATTAGAATTTTAACACATGAGTTTTTAGGGATATACAGATATATAACACACATGTATATAGATATGGTGTGTATATATAGTATATAGTTAATGAAAATGCAAACTCATGAATATCTGTGTGTGTTTGTGTGTGTGTGTGTGATTTTATAGACTGTACATATTGAATGAGGGATACCAAAATTAAAAATGCTTAAACATAATTTATTCAGCCTTATAGTACTAGGCTGATGTACTGCATTATGATAATGCCCAGTTAGATAAATAGGAACTATATTTTGAGATTCAGAGCAAATAAAATTTATTTTTATACTCAGAACTTATTATTGTGGGAAAAAACACAAGTTCAAAAGGCTTCTGGATATGATAACCAAACGAATAACTTTCAGAAATTTAATTGTACTTTTGATCATTTAAGTATCATTCATAAAACATGATCATACAAATAACCTTAATTTAACTCACTGGGTTAAAGAAACCTAGAGAAGGCAGGAAAGTAGGATAGGGATTACCTGAGGGCTTTAGATAGAGGAGGAAAAGAGAGAGTTTGAAGGGATAAGAGCAAAATACATTCCATGCATGTATGAAAGTGTCAAAAATTAAAATTATAAAATAACTTTAAAAAATACAGAATGCATTCTGGGTTCGATGTAATATTTCATTAAATGTATATGTTACTGAATACTTAAATGTATCTAGCTAAACATGATAAACATATTTGGTAACTCAAAAATATATATATATATAATATATTATTTAATTATATAATATTATATTTAATTGTATAAATATAAATTTTCACAATATTTAAAGAGGAAACTATCTTTTTCTCATATGTGACAGGGGAAATATATAAATATATATATATATGTATATATATATATATATATATAATTTTATAAGATTAATGACTAAAAATCTTATTGGTTTTTTAATTATGTGGCAATAATAGCGTATGTGGTGTGGTGTCAATGTCTTGTATCAGCAGACGGGCAATAAATAGTATGTGTGAGTTGCTCTTAAAGTAGTTCTAAAATCAACCCAACTCTTTTTCTCAATGCCCAGTTACATCCTGCATTTGACTCACTCTAGCTTGTTAGGAAAATAATAATTTCACATATTTCCCACTGGGTATGATAAGAACAAAAGACTAGTGACTAAAATAATATGGTGGATTATATAATAATTCCCTGACTTGAATAATATTTTCATATTTGGGTTAATTACAATATAGATAATGGTTAAGGCAGATATTTATGTCCAGTTATTTTCTTCTTTATATCTCTAGATATTTCTGCTGCACACTGTGCAAATGAGAGTAATAATCATTTGCAAACAATTTTCAGATTCATTTTTTTTACAAATCTTCCATTATTAAAGATTAAAGTTTGTTCTTTTAGGCACAGATCACAGTATCACAAAGGACAAGACAGAAATGGTAACATCACTAGATATATACTATAAAATGGATGCCTTAAAACTAACAAATTAATATCACACTGAAGGATGGGTTAAAATATGATCCATGTTTAAGATATATTAGCATATATTTTTTTCATGACCAAGGGTATTAATCATTGTTATTTAGCTAAATTACATTTCACAAAACAATCAAGTAAAAAGTGACCATCTCTTACCTTTCCTTTGAATCCAGATCAAAATTTTCTAACATTATTTTTTTTTTAATTTGGCTGAAATCCAAATATATAATAGGCAGCCAGATATCCATTTTAAAGTGAATTTTCTATATTTTTGAGAACAGTTAAATCATTTTTATTTTTATTTTTTAGAGAGCAAGAGAGAGTTTTAGAGAGAGACACACAGAGAGAGAAAGAGAATTTGGGAGCCATGGCCTCAGCTACTGCAATCAAACTACAGCCACTTTTGCCACCTATTGGGCCTTGCACTTTCCTAACCTTTGTGCATCTGGTTTACATGGGATCTGGAGAGTGGAACATGGGTCCTTAAGCTTTGCAGGTAAGCGCCTTAAGTGCTAAGCCATCTCTCCAGCCTGAATAGATAAATTTTAATTAGTATTTCAAAGAGGTTTACGTACTTAAGCCACTGTCCTGACTCCTCCAGGAAAATAGTTGGATAATATCATGAAAACGAGCCAATGCTCAAAGCAATTCAGTTCTCACTCAGTGATTAGCATGCATGGCTCATCTTAAGCTGCACATTAGCTGAGAGGGAAAAGAATTGCCCGACAAAAGATCTTTAAGATCTTCAGTGTGACGGATGGACAAAGCTTTTATAGTCTAGAAGATGACTAGTCTATAGTCTATAGTCTAGAAGATTCCTTCTTTCCTCTGCATAGTTTAGACAGAAGAGTTTGTGTTATTAGCTGTAGAGTTAACAAGGAACATCAGGCAAAGTTTATCCTCCTCTAGCTCTCCAGAAAATGAACTGGGTTGAGCACTAGATCAATGTGAAGAAATGGATATCCTTTCCCTCCCTTCCTCCCTCCTTCTTTTCATTAACCTTCCCTTCTGTCTTTTATTTCAGAATAACTATTTTTAAATATTATTTATTTATTCATTTATGAGCGAGAGAGCGAGAGAGAGAGAGCGAGAGAGCGAGCGAGAGAGAGAGAGAGAGAGAGAGAGAGAGAATAGACACAAAGGACCTCTTGCTGCAGCAAATGAATTCCACATGCATGCTCACTTTATATATCATGGGCACTGGGGAATAGAACCTGAGCTGTCAGGCTTTGTGGGCAAATGCCTTTAATTGCTGAACCCTCTCCTCAGGTCTCCTTCCTTCTTTCATTTTTCCCTCCCCTTTTCTCTTCTCCTACATTTCCTCTTCCCTCGGTCCCTCCCTTCCTCACCATCCTTCTTTTCTCCTTTATTTTCTTTCTCCTTTCTCCTCTTACTCGCTCCCTCCCTCCTCCAATCTTTTACATTAGCTTGGCAATTGTATCCTGATGTCATAGCAAATTTTTACATGTAAAGATGCATTCTTGTTGTACTAGCATATGTTTTCTAGTGACAAGGGAGCATTTGGATACTATTGTGAATCCCATAGGAGCTATAGCAGAAAATTCCAAGGTACAGTCACAGAATGGCAGCAAAGCACTTACATTAATAAGGGGGGAAGACTTCACATTAATATAGATAAGGAAACATTTCCAAAGTGGAAGCTATTGGATTCTCTTCAGAGTCTCTGCAGCTCCATCAGCTTTGCTCTCATGTCTGTTTGCCCCAGTACATACCATAAAATTGATGGCAGCAAGCCTGCAGTTTCAGGAATGAGACCAGGAAATGCCAAGAAAGCATCTTGGAAACTCAGGTCTGGGGAGCCAATAGCTTGAATTAAGGGAGTACTTGAATCAAATGCTCTAAGAACATGGTTCATACCCTAATATTGTGTTTGTTTTTGTTTAAAGGATAATTTGAACTGATAAAATAAATCTTTTTTTTAATTCAGTTATTTTCTTCATATTGCTATTCACAGGAGTCCTTATACTTGACTAATTGTCTTGATTAGATGGAATATGCTTATGGAACCAGATAATGTGTTTTGTTTGTGCCTATAGTCTCCAACAATTAATTCTGAATAAAAGGGTGCTGTGTGAAAGTTGTACCTGCCAGAGGGCTTGTTTAAATAAGCAATCCATGAGACTGATGAATTTTGAATGAAACTTCAAAGCAATTAAAATTATACCAGAGAACATTATGAACTACAGGTTAGCATTTACAGTATTTTTTTTTCCCCAAAGGAAAGAATGAAGTTGTTTTTCTCTCTTAAACAAGTGAGTTTATGCAAAGATATTTTGAGGAAGTTTGAGGTCAGTTTCAAGGCTGTGTGAGCAAATAAGCATGGTACATTTTGGCAGATATGTTTGAAATGTTACCTCTTACATAGATCTCTGGGTCTTTCTACAAGAACTCAGCTACATCTGACACAATTTTATAAATGAAGAAACTGAGGTGTCCCCCAATTTCTCAATTGCTGTTTGTGCAAATCAACTATGATATTCATTTTGTCTATGGGAAGGGAAATATGAATGAGATGAGAGGGGCACTAATAAGTGACATCAATAAAGTGAGTTCAATCAGACATAGGCACAGGATTTATTATTTATTTATTTATTTCAATGGTACTAAGGATTGAAACCAGAGGCATGGCAAGGATGTTAAAATTGTGTATGCCCTATTGGAGATTCCAGTAAATATTGAAGTCATTCAAAATGACTGCTACACAGTAAAGAAAAATGAAGTTATGAATTTTCAGGAAAATGGATGGATCTGGAAAGGGTTATACTGAATGAGGTAACACAGGCCCAGAAAGCCAAGTGCCACATGTTCTCTCTCATATGTGGATCCTAGGTACAGATGATTGGGCTTCTGTGTGAGAAGGGAAAAACTCAGTAGCAGAGGCCAGTAAGCTAAAAAAAGAGATATAAAGGGAAGAGATAGGAAGGGAGGAGGGTATTTAATAGGTTGGTATTGTATATATGTAAGTAGAAGAACAGAATAACGGGGGTGAAAAGGCCCAGGGTGAGGTCAGGGGAAGAGACTGAGTAAAGGAAAGGTGGAGGGAGGGCTAATCCAAATCAAAGAGGATATAAATAAATCATATCGAATCCTCTGGTTTTGGACAATGGAACACTCAGGAACCATAGATAATTGCTAGAAAATTTTCAGTGACAGGGATGGGATACCTTCCAGTGAGTTGTTGGCCAGGGATGTCCCTGATGCCCCCAAAACATTATAGGCCATTGCCGAGGCCCTTGGTTTCCCACCAGGAAGAGATGGTAAGACCCTATTGCTGAAGACTCTACATACTTGGGCTGCAAGGCCACTGAGAAACCCTGCTGGAACTGAGCTGATAACCTCCTCCATGTGGACCAGCCAACAGAAAGCTGGAAGAAGCACTTCTACATGCAGTTCAATGGGAGAGAGAGATACCACCAGTGAAGATACTCCTCAGTGGACACTGCAAGCCTTATAATTGGCCAGCCAGGCAAATGAGCCAACGGGTGCAATAGTGGCACATCTATCATGGTGGAAACCAACTGCCCTCCAATTGGACTGGAGGCCCACTCCATGGGAGGGAATACATCCCTGATACTGAAAACTTAAAACAGGGGTAGTCATGAGTCCTAGGGGTGTAACATCTGCTGATGTCTGGATAAATGTATATACTATGCTTATCAAACTGCCCAGTAGGCACTTCTGTTAATATTCATATCCTTACATTAACGCTACTCTAACTTTGGGTAGAGAATCTTCTCTTTTCAGATGGCAGTGACCTTGGGACAACTCAGAAGGTATCATAGTGCTGGAAAGAAGTGACTGGAATACTGACTAACATCTCGATCACACCTTCCAAGGCTCAGGGTTTATTGCGGAAGAGGTGGCGGAAAGAATGTAAGAGCCAAAGGAAGGGCAGGACACTTTACAACGTGCTCCCTCCAGACATAAAATGGCCTGAATATCCATGATCTCATAGTGCCTGACACTACCTGCCCAAGACCATCATAAGAGGAGGAAAAGATCATGACACCAAAAAAAAGACAGACTGATTGAGATGGGGAGGGGATATGATGGAGAATGGAATTTCAAGGGGGAAAGAGGGTGGGGAGGGTATTATAATGGGATATTTTTTATAATCATGGAAAATGTTAATAAAAATTGAGAAAAATAAAATAAAATAAAATAAATTGCTGCTATATATTTTATGTTTCACTATGTTATACAAGCAATACCTTGGTGTTTAAATGATATAATAAATCAAGAACCACATTATCATTCATATTCTCGATAACCAGGTTTAGCTTTCTTCCAAATTACATTTAATGTCTTGAGAAACTTACTCACCCTTGATACCCACTTGTCTCTCTCCTCATTCTTTCTTCTAAAACATTTTGTTAAGCTTTAGTCATACAATTAAATCCATGGAATAAGCATTTATATTCAGCTTGTTTTGACCACACTTATTAAAACTCCGTCACCATCTACACATTCTATGTTCTCTTAATGCAGCTAATGTCAGCAGCCATTTCTTCATATCACAATGCTGCCTGGGGTGAGGGGCGATGTGATGTGTGTTTCAGAAACATGGACTTAGTAATCAGTATGCTACCTAAAACTGGAGGAACCTCCATGAAGTTAGTCAACTTCTCAGAGCTTGTATGTTCTTGATTTTGAATTAGTACCAAGAGGCAAAGATGACAGTGGTATGATGTACAGTGTTGAAAATTTCATCTCAAATAATGCCACATAGGTCCCTTTTCTTAGATGATAAGAAATTTGAACTTTATTCTACACAAAACAATATATTCCTGGATATTAATTATATTAGGCAGCAATGAGCTTGGAGTTAAGTTCTTAAAATACCACTTGAACAATTATGAGGATGAAAACTACATAAAAGCACGAGGAGGATGAGCAAAGATGGCTATTATAGTAAACCAGGAGAGAAAAGATACCATGAAGGATTAAATTTGGCTGTTGCTCTGAGAAGACTGAGATCTAAATTCTTTATATATATGTTTTGAAGGCTAAGCTGATAGAGTTTGTTTTCGTGAGAGGCAAAATGACTCAAACTTTTAAATAGTTGATTTTTAAGCTACCAGTAAATGGAAGACATTAACAGAGCCATGAAGAGAATTGATGGTTTATATATGATGTTTTATATCGTGACAATAAATGAGATGACTTTGCAAAGAACACAGTGAAAGAGATCTGAGAAGGACTCTCTAGTGTGTCTGACATAAGAAAGGAGATGTCCATTTAATTGTTTCTTTACACATTTATTCAACAATCACAGTTGGACTATGACATATGTTGTAAGCACTGAGAACACAGTTGTGGGTAAAATAAACAGACCCCTGCCTTTCCTGCATTTCAGTGAAAGAGAGAGCTGATGTTGAGTAATAACAAATTATAAATGCTAAGAGGACAAAACAAACTAGAGAAGACTGTTTTGAGTATAGGATACTATAGTAAGATTTTTAGACATTTATTCATGTGGCTGTTTTATATTATAGTAGAAACCATAATTTCAAGCAATGCTGAGGGACCTGCAGAGTTAGAAAACACATTAGTTAAAATTACAACATAAATCTACCTAATGACAAGATTATACTATGAGATGTAGTGAATATTACAACTGTAACTTAGTATATTCTTTTCAAGAGGGTTCTGTCTTGGTTTTACTTTTAAAGGTCAGATCAGTAGAACTTATTTATAAGCTGGGTGTGAAGAATGACAAAAATGGAAACAACAATGTGGGTCCTGTTTTCTTATTATTTGCATGTCAGTGAAAACTAGAAAAGTTTTTAATTGAAATATAGAAACTTCTAACTAGATCATTGGAAGCAATGCTAGGGCATTGTTAGGGTCTGGGGAGATGGCAGAGTGCATGAAACACTTAAATGTGTTCAATCCTGAGTATTTGAGATAGATCACCAGACCCTATGTAAATAGCCAGGAACATCTGCATGCTTCTGCAATCACAGAACACATATGTGGAGATGAGAGCCAGAGCCAGGGAAATTGCCCAGCAACTCATCATGAGCACACCAGCACTAAATAGTGAGAGAGAGAGAGAGAGAGAAAGTGAAATCCTGCTACAAAAAAATTGTGATACATGAAATTTAGTCTCTGATGTCCACCACATTTGATAGCATGAACGCACCTGTACACACACACTATAAAGGTAAATATTAAATATGTAAAGTTTTACCTACTTGTTAAATGTCTAACAAGGCTCAGTGTTCCATGGAGAAATCCAAGCTGTGGTTGTAACTATGTAAGTCATTGAGGGTTACATGGTAGATAAAGTAGTAAAAGGAAATTCCATTTCCTATAGAATTAATATGCAGAACGGAGCAGATATCAAAATAATAAGTTTGGGCATTATAATATCTAGAGGTGATAATCAAGAAACAAATGGTAAGGGAAAATTCTAACAGCAAGTCTTGACAAGGTAGAGAGGCTTGGACCTCTGGATTTCCAAGAGTGCAAGAAGGCTTAAAGATAGAACGCAGCAATATTAAACACTGATGAATGTTTAACTAAGATGTTTGGGAAGTGGTCACATGATTTGTCAATGTGGAAATTGCTGTGACCATGATGTGAGTATTTGACATGAAATGGCAGAAATAGTGTACTAAACTAAAATGTGCTATGAGAGGAGAAATGGATCCATGAGTAGAGGTGTCTCACTTAGTAAGTTTTACTGTCAAGAGCGAAGAAAATGAACTCACTTCAGTTCATTGCTATTAAGATTAGAAATTTTACTGGGGGCTTTGAATTGCCTATAAACGATGAAAAAAGAAAATGATATAAACATAGTATGTATTTAGTCATGAGATATTCAGCCCCACCAAAATACACCTGCAGGCAGAGATGGAGATGAGAGATATGACAACATAGACTTGCAACACGAGGAATGTAGACAACATGTGTGTATGATTTGTTTTCCTCTTTCTCTTTCTTCTATCTTCTATCTTCTTTTTTTCTTGAGAAAGAGTCTCATGCAGACTGGGTTATCATGAGACTCACGATGTAGCTGAAGATGAAATTGAACTTTTGATCTTTTTCACCCTCTACCTTCCTTCTGCTGGGATTACAAGCACGTGCTACCATGCCTAGAGCAGGGTATGCATTTTGATAGGTTGTTTTTCTTTTTGGTGAGATAATTATCCTCAGATGTTTTGTTTGTTTGTTGAGTGTAAGAAAGCTATATGTGACTTGAGAGATCTTTGAACTATGAGTAGAAGGTAATAATACTCTCTAGGAAAGCTTGAGAGAGAAAATTGGCCTTGAGAATTTAATGACAGGTACAGGAGAGATCCTTGAGAGTTTAAGGTTTTGAATTTATAAGTACACTGTGTGTGTGTACATCCAAATGTGCACATGCATGTGTTTCTAAAATGTTTAACCTGTTCACCAGTTTCACACATTTAGACTTATATAAGGTTGTGATCCTTTCTGGTGAGAAAGACTGAGAGAGGACAAAACATTCAATGCATTTGGTGACATGAATATTGAAATAATGTAGAATACATATGTGATTGATAGGATGGCAGAGAAATGAAAAGGAAGCTAAGTGCTAAAATTCTCCAATGAGTGGCTCAAGGGATATAAACAGTGGACAGAAGCAAGAAAGGGAAGTGAGTTGTGCACTCTAATAGAATATACTTGAAGCAAGTTTATGATAAGAGAAGAGAGGCATCATGCTTTGGAAATGAAAATGACCCTCAAGCATATATAACCATGAGTTTATACATGAGTAGTGAAGTAAAGACAGCCAGGATTTGTGAAGTCAGATCACCTTCAGGACCCACCTCTAGACAACAGGTAAAGACAAGGAGTAAGAAAATATCTAAAAAGTTGGACTGTTTTGCACAGTGGATAGCGCATTGGACTTCTAGTTGATGAAATTGTCTTATAACACTAGAAATTGCAGAAGGAATAGTTGATGGGAATTAGAAACTTGGAAAATGCATTCACTATAGTTTTATTATTGGTTATTAAGAGGAAAACAGATATATTTCTAAGAGGAGTTTTTTATTTTTTATTTATTTATTTTTTGGTTTTCCAAGGTAGGGTCTAACTCTAGTTCAGGGTTACCTGGAATTCACTATGGAGTCTCAGTCTCAGGGTGGCCTTGAACTCACGGTGCTCCTCCTACTTCTGCCTCCTGAGTGCTGAGATAAAAGGTGTGTGCCACCATGCCCGGCTTTATTTCGAAGAGGACTTTTACACTGTTTCTTGTGATAGATGTTTTTTACACAGAGTGAATATGTAACATATTTGCACAATTATATGGATATGGGTACATAGAGATTTTCCAGAATCTAAGATATGACCTAAATCATTAAGTATAAAGGCTGTGATTGAAATTTTTATCAATATTTTACTTCTTCTTCTGTTTTTTTTTTTTGTTGTTGTTGTTTGTTTGTTTGTTTTGTTGAGGAAGGGTCTGTCTCTTTCTCTAGCCCAGGCTGATCTGGAATTCACTATGTAGTCTCAGGGTGGCCATGAAGTCATGGTGATCCTACTAACTCTTTCACTGCCTTCAGAAATGCCATCTGTTTTTTCTTATCTTACACCCACCTATTCTAAATTTCAATCATATATATATGCATATATGTATATATATACATATGTATATATGTGTGTGTATATATATGTATTATATATATTCTATATATATGAATATATATATGTGTATATATATGAATATATATATATATTATATATATATTCTTTTATATGCATTTTTTTCACTTTCTTCACTCACTACAATGCCCTCGGTTAGAAGCTGGACATCACTCATTGGTCGACCTTTCTTCTCATACTCTCCATTACACCCAAGTCATCACTAAAGCTTATGAACTGAGGCTCTCAAATCCATCCTTTGTCTCATTTTATTTTGATTTTACTTATTTATTTGACAGAGAGGCACATATGCAGTGATACAGAGAGAATGAATGTGCCAAGGTCTCCAGCACTGCAAATGAACTCCAGACACATGTGTCACCATGTATATCTGGCTTACATGAGTACTGGTGAATTGAACTTGTGTCCTTCTTAGGCAAGTACCTTAATTGCTAAGCCATCTCTCCAGTCCCTGCTTGGTCTCAGTTTTATATTCATCACTGTTGCATTCTTGATATGCAATCCCAAACTATCACAGTTTATAAATTCATAATCTGGTTTCTTCATAATTTTTCAGATGTATGATTCCCCATTCCTGCATGATAATATTTCCTATCTCTTCTATTAACTCTATGCCTTTAAAGGGACTGTTTCATCTTTAGCACAGAATTGTTATCTCCCTGAGAAGTGTTGCTGTGGTTACAAGGTCTGCATTGGGATTATTCTAGGTTTTATTTCCATTGCTGTACCATTATACTGATAAATTATTTTCTATTGCATTCTTAAGTAAATGTAATATATTTATTCAGTCTCTTTTGTAGTAGCCTAGTGCATGTCTTATAACTTACACTCTATAAATATTTGATAAATTTATAGAATTGTGTAGTATTACACAGAGGTGAAGTTAATTTTAATACAAAAATTTGATTTTTTAAATCCATTTATATCTATAATGTTGGCTAGCACAAAGAGACTAGAACCAGATGCTCAATTAATTATATAATTACATCTTTATTATAATAATTATGTAGTTTATTTTAATCTGCTTTAATAATAGTCAAAATGGATGAAATAGTGTTCTGATTGTTTTAATTACCAAAATGGGTCCTTTTATGGCAGAACTGTTATGCAAAACTCAGTTGTTAAATTAGAAATTAAAAAAGGGCATAACTAGAACATTCTAATTCTACTAAAACAACTATAAATAGGTAGAACCTATAATATCCAGTTCTAAAATAGCCATGATTTATCTATTTTCCATAAAAAGTCATCTTTTTTATCTCTTTTTTTAATTTTTTGTTTATTCTTATTTATTTATTTGAGAGCGACAGACAAGAAAAAGGCAGATAGAGAATGGGTGCACCAGGGCCTACAGCCACTGCACATGAACTCCAGATGCATGTGCCACCTTGTGCATCTGGCTTACATGGGTCCTGGGGAATTGAGCCTCGAACCAGGATCCTTAGGTTTCACAGGCAAGTGTGTAACCACTAAGCCATCTCTCCAGCCCCTCGTTTTCCATTTTTTTTGAAGGTGGAGTGAAGAATGATGTTAGAAAGTTTATAATTTTTTTGTTTGTTTGTTTTTCGAGGTAAGGTCTCACTCTGGTCCAAGCTAACCTGGAATTAACTATGTATTCTTAGGGTGGCCTTGAGCTCTTGGTGATCCTCCTACCTCTGCCTCCCAAGTGCTGGGATTAAAAGCATGTGCCACCACGCCCAGCTACTTTTTATTTTTAATATTTTATTTTTATTCATTTATTTGAGAGAGAGAGAATGGGCATGTCAGGGCATCTAGTCACTGCAAATGAACTCCAGACGCATGTGCCACTTTGTGCATCTGGCCTATGTGGGTACTGGGGAATTTAACCTGGGTCCTTGCTTCCTAGACAAGGACTTCCAAACTATCTCTCCAGCCCAAATTTATAATTTTTATTATTTTGTAATCTTTGAGCTAAGAGATTATAGAAAAACAGTATTATATCAGGATATTAGTTTTCTCATCTAATTATATTACCTGGTATATTTAAATTTATATTATAGATGACTTATATTACTTAGCCAAATTTCTTATATCTTACAAGACTCATTTAGTTTCTTCTGAATTCTCCCAAGATAAAGAACAGTTTTTTAAAAAAAATATTATCCTGAACCATATTTGTCTAAGAAGTTTGCATAAGAATTATATTTGAAGAGAATAAGAATATTTGAATATATTGAAATCACTTTACTTGTTTTTTAAATTTTATTTATTTATTTATTTATTTACTTAATTATTTGAGGGAAATAGGCAGAGAGACAGAGAGAATGGGTGCGCCAGAACCTCCAGCCACTGCAAACAAATTCCAGATGCATGTGCCCCCTTGTGCATCTGACTAATGTGGGTCCTGGAGAATCAAACCTGGATCCTTTGTCTTTGCAGGCAAACGCCTTAACCACTAAGCCATCTCTCCAGCCCCATTTTACTCGTTTTTAAATAACAATTGTTTTATGCAGTATAGTACATTAAGATATTTACTTAAATAAAGATAAAATAAAGAATCTTTGATCTTTAAAAATGTAACTAAGTGAACTATTTAAGTTTAATATTTTGTTCATTTAAATATATTTAAATATTTTTTGATGTGTGTGTGTGTTTGCTGTGTGTGTGTGTGTGTGTGTGTGTGTGTGTGTATACAAATACCATTGCATGTGTGTGGAGGTCGGAGAACAAGTTTGATGCACCTATGTTCCACCTTCTTTGATTCATGGTATACGATCACCATAAACTAACTACCAGACTGAAAACAAATGTCAGACAAGCTTGCCAGAGAACTTTAGAATTTCCTGGCTCTATTTCACATTGTCGTAACTGAGCTTGAGATCACAGGTGCATGCACGACACATGGATTCATGGGAATTGAACCTGGGATAGCAAGTTTTGAAGGCAGGCACCTTTAACTACAGAGCCATTTCTTCAGCCCTCAGTTGAATTTCTATAGCACACATTAATAATCCACTACAATTTTATCTACTTTAAGATGTTTTCATTTATTTGTGTGTTGGTGGGGAGGATGAAGGATACAAGCAGGGTCCCTTGCTACTACAAATGAATGTCTGGCTTTAGGTAGGTGGCTAGGGAATTTAGCCATTATGTAGGAGTCTAATGCCATATTAAAAATAATGTAACTGAATAATGCAGATCTGTGATCTTCATTAGTATAAGTATATTAGTAGTATATTAAGCCAACTATCTGATAGGTATATTTCTCTGTAATAAGTTACTCTCAATAAAATGCATTTTATAATCCAAGATTAGGATACATTCACATTACATCACTTTCCATGCAAGATTATATAATACAGCAATATATAGCTGTTCTTTTGGAAAAGTGTTAGTTCTATGGTATTTAAACTTACAGTAATAAAGAAGCTGAGATTAAGCATATCTTTAATAGCATTTCCTTTAATTAAGTATCTTTAACTCTCAACCTTTAAAATGTGTTATTAAGTGGAATTTTCTATCATAATTTATTGGAATATGCCAATACTTGGTAGTTTTCAGTAGCAGTATTTTTTTATATTTCTGAAAGTATTTTATGTTTGAGATTATCAACAGTACAAGCATCCATTAGAATCATTTTATAAAACATTTATTTATTTATTTTTAAGAAGAGAGAGAAAATGGGTACATCAGAGCCTCCAGCAGCTACAAATGAACTCCAGATGCATGTGCCACTTTGTGCATCTGGCTCTAAATGGTTACTTGGGAATCAAAAGTAGGTTGCTAGGCTTTGCAGACAAGTGCCTTAACTACTGGGACATGTCTTCAGACCTTAGTCATACATTCTGTGGTAGAGACTATATTGGGTGAATAAAAATGCATTCTGTATTTTCAAGCTAAGTATAGCTGTGGAGATTTATTATAAAAAAAAAACAAATAATTTAGGCTATACCTTTATTCCTGATTTTTTTTCTTTATTAGTTAGTTTTGTATTCAGTAAATACAGTCAGTTTGGTACCATTATTAGGCTCATCCGTGACCTACCCCCTCCCCTTGGCCCCTCCTTGTTGAGGTATATGGGTCATGCATTGTGGAGTTAGCCCACAGTTATGGGTAAGCTAAATGTCTCTGCATATCATGACCCAACATGTGGCTCTGACATTCTTTCCGCCCCCTCTTCCACAAAATTTCCCTGAGCCATGTTGGGTTCATTTTTGGTCTGCTTCAGTGATGAGGTGTTGGGGGCCTCTGAGACTCTAAAGAATCAGTTCTGTGTTCTAGAGTTATATTCAATGTGTGTTAAGTCCTATTTATGAGGTATGATTTTGTCAAGAAACTATCTAGGAAATTTATCTATACTGTCACTTCTGCAAAGAGTATACCCACTCAAATGATTTCAGTGAGTACAATAGAAAGTGCCCAGGGAGAGTGCAGGTCCTAATACACACATTTCCTGTGTATGTGCATGCACTTCAAGCGATTCACTTGGTACTCTGTGTAGCATTAGCCCTTTATTTTTCCACATTCTGCTACTGAAGTCAATGTTTTGTTGCTAAGTTTTCACCAGAGGCTACTGTAGGATATTGAACCATCCAAATCTTGGGTCAAAGGCATGGCAAGCATCACAGGAATTAAGAAACTATGTTAGTCAGACTGTTTCCTTGGAAGTAAATATTGGACATAAACTATTATGTGTGTTCCTCTTATTTGTTGAATGCTTGTCTTCTAATATACCAGTCAATCAAGTACCTGTGTGGAGTATTCCTCTAAGACACAAGAACACATAAGATAAGGAAGAAAATGTTGAAAGAACACAATTATCTGACTCAAGGTTAACACAATAAGTCTGTTGTACAGAGTAGTATTGAAAGGAGTATGCCTGTTTTTTGTTATTTTTTCATTTTATTTGACTTATAAATTGAGGTAAATTTATTAACATTTATTATTAATAAAACTAAGCTATATTTAAATTACAAGAAGTCTTTAATGTTTTTAAATCAACCATGGAAAGAACACTGATATAAATTTTTTATTAGTACACTATAAGATCTAAGAAATGAAACAGTCAAATGTGTCAAAATGAATCTAAAGTTTCTCTACTGAGACCTTTCATTGCATGAGCAGTGACATCCCAACTGCAAGGACACCATGAATCTGTGAAGGTCCAGCTTAGATTCTGGGCCTTCCTCTAATGGAATGCAAACCAACTAGCTTCTGACAGAAGTCCAAAACAATGTGAAAACCTGAATGTTCAGGACTCAGCACCTTTTCTGTAAACAAATGTGTCCATGAGAAGGATATCAATATGAGTGTAATGTAAGGTATTGTGAAATATGTGGAAAAATAATAAAATGAATGCTAAACAAGGGGAAGTCTTACATGAACATTATTCACACAATATCTGTATTATCTCCAATTACAAATGTGTCAAACATTAGTTTTATTTGCTTTACATAAATTCTACTTTTGGATTTTATCTTTAGGTTTGTTTTTTAATTTATACATTTGTGTTAGAATATTCAACCTGATAATTTAGGTTTATTCTTTCCTTAGGACAATTGGGAGGATACAGTTTTCCATCCTAATGGGTAAAAATTCCACTGTATCTACAGAAAAGTGAATTAAAAACTTATCACAAGATGTATTAAAAATAGTTCCAAAAACTTAACATCTAGAATGACAAGACATCTCAGTGACCTAATGGAATTGTTAGAAGACAATTTCAAACCATGTACAGCAATTTGAATTTCTTCAATTTAAGTGATACTATTTTTCATCACATGTATAATATTTTATGAACAAATTTATATAAAAACTAAATAAATCAATAGTTTAGAAAGCCTGGTCCAGTGCTAGAAGCTTGGTAAATTTGAATAGCCTCTTTTCCTTCTTTCTTTCATTCCTACTCAGCTTTCAGTCTCTGGAGATTCCCTCCAGTGTAGATGAGTTCAATAGTTTAGAATATCTGCACATGGGGTCCTGGAAACTGTGAGTACCAGCCTTCAAGACCTGATAAACAACCGCTGTGATTCCATCAGGAAAACCAAGCAATCTAGTAACCTTTAGATTACTATTTGGGGTCATTATTTATCTCAGAATATTGGTATAAAGTCTGAGATATACAATTTTATTAATGGCTGAGCCCTGGGAGAAAATAAAAAGCAATATAATGGCCTTTCACAAAGATTTCCTATGTATGAATACATAAATAAATAAAAATTGGAATTCAAATAAATGTATTCTGATTTTTTGTTCCTGTTAAAATACATAAGATATAAAAATATTCATGCCCATTTATATTCTATGATGTAGTTTAAGGCATTATATTTGTGTATATACATATGCATAGTCTATTAGCTTGCCTCAAATACATATATATATATGTATTTGAGGCAAGCTAATAGACTGGTGGGGCAGGGGAAGAGAGAGAGAATTGGCATTACGGGGCCTCCAGGCACTGGAATCTAACTCCAGGTGCATGTGCCCCCTTGTGCACATTTGTCACCTTGTATGCTTGCATTACTTTGTGCATCTGGCTCATGTGGGACCTGAAGAGTCAAATGTAAGTTCTTAGGCTTCAAAGGCAAGCTCCTTAACTGCTAAGCCATCTCTCCAGCCCTATACTTGTATAATATTTTGAGTATTTATTTTACATACTAGATTCAAAGACATCATTGAACACTTAAAGTATACTTTCAAATAAATGGAAAGTTTGACAATTATTTATTTATTTATTTATTTATTTATTTATTTGGCTGTTTTGAAGTAGGGTCTCACTCTAGCTCAGGCTGACCTGGAATTCACTATGTAGTCTTAGGGAGGTCTCAAACTCATAGCAATCCTACTACTACTTCCTCCCAAATGCTGGGATTAAAGGCATGTGCCACCATGCCCAGCTGGAAAATTTGACTTTTAAAGTGGTTAACATTGATATTTCTAATTTCAAAGATAATAGTAATTATATTTTATTGTAAATTTCATCTTTTGTTTCTATTTCAAATTCAACAGTTTCAGAAGCCAGAGTGATCAGAAGAAGATTAAATATTTTCCATTAAAATATTCATGTTTTGCATTCTCCAGAAGTAACTCATGATGTGAGCTATTTTTAAAATGGTAATATAACATAATGAACAATATTTAATAATGTATGGAAAAAATTCTATGAGTAGGTGTTTTAGATAGCTTCTTGTTGCTAGGACAAAGTACCTCACCAAAATCAGCTGGTGACATTAAGGTTTTTTTTTGGTTTACAGTCTCTTGAGGAAGCTTCTTGATGGCAGGGAAAAGCATAACATGAGCAGAGACTAGACATCACCTCCTCCGCAGTAGGTGAAAAATAATACCAGGAGAATGAAGGAGAGCTCTGGCAAGGGGTTACTGGGCTACCACATCCCTAAGCCAGCTCCCAGCAACACATCCTCCTGCCCGACTGAACTTCCCTAACTGACACCAGTTGGGTACCAAGCATTCAGAAAACATGAGTATATGGGACATCTGATTCAAACCACCACAGTAAGAATTAAGACCTGAAGGATATAATTTTCCCTAAACCCAACTTATCTTTCTCACAGTGCTTCCTGGCCAAATTAAAGTGATCAACTTGAGTCCATCACATGAGGTTTGTTCTACTGTAGGCTAAACAATGGAGCCAAATGACTACAGCCAAAAGTCTCTGAGACAGAGCCAAAATCATACTTTTCAAACTGTTTCATTCATATATTTTGTGACAGCACTAAAAAGCTATCTGACCCAGTAGGCATATGACCTAAAAGTGTACTGTGGGAGACGTGCTTTTGGAAATATGCCTTGTATACATTCAGTCCATTAAGGGCTGTGGTTCAGGGCATTCTACGTTGGCACAAATTCTTCCAAATAGCTCCTTTCTGTTGTCAGACACTATGAGTTTTCACAATGCTACTCTTTTTTAAAAGAAAACAAAACCTTTTATTTTTTTTTTCAAACAGAGAGAGAGAGAAAAAAGACAGAGAGAATGGGCATACCCGGACCTTCAGCCATTACACACT
This sequence comes from Dipus sagitta, assembly GCA_036346955.1. Classification (NCBI taxonomy): domain Eukaryota; kingdom Metazoa; phylum Chordata; class Mammalia; order Rodentia; family Dipodidae; genus Dipus; species Dipus sagitta. The sequence goes on from CM070781.1 coordinate 75,455,299, forward strand.
TCAGATGTATATGCCATTTTGAGCAGCTGGCTTCATGTGGGCACTGAGGAATCAAAACTTGGTTGTTAGATTTTGCAGGTAAGCACCTTATCCACTGAGTCGTGTCTCCAGTCTACAATGATACTCTTTAAAAATTTATTTATTTATTTATTTATTTGAGAGAGAGAGAGAGAGAAGCAGATAGAGAGAGAGAATGGGTGCATCTGGGCCGTCAGCCACTCCAAATGAACTCCAGAAGCATAATCCACCTTGTGCATCTGGCTTATGTGGGTCCTGGGGAATCAAGCCTGGGTCTTTTGGCTTGCAGGCTAGTGCCTTAACTGCTAAGCCATCCCTCCAGCCCCACAATGCTACTCTTCATATAAAGATTTTCTCTATTCTCTACTGCTTCCGATGTGCTTTCTTTATTAGCCATTCCATGAATGTAGTCAGTATACATTTTTGTTTTTCAGGATTATGTCTCCATACATTTTTCCAAAAATTCAAATATGGCTTATGATAGAAAAAGCTATGGTGCATTAAACAACAAAATATTAAATCTATAGTAAATTAGTTATTTATGGCATAGTATCAGATGAGACTATAAAAAACTTAAAGATACTCAAATATGTATGTGTTTTTTTTTCTGATGTTGAGCTAATTTTTATAGGTTAAGGTATGGATTATTCAAATAATTGTGGCCATAAATTCACTACAACCTGGTCTTAATTTTCTTATCTCTTTTTCTTTCTCATTAAGTAAATCCTTTCCAGGTCTGAACTAAAATAATGAAAATAAATTTTGACAGTTCATCATTTTAGTATATTCTCTTTATATAGATCTGATTGTATGTTTATAGCTAGTCTAAAGTATGCTCATGTGGTAAACCAATATTTTTATGGTTACTGCTTCTTAAAGATATTAGTTATTAGCCGGGTGTGGTGGCACATGCCTTTAATCCCAGCACTCAGGACGCCGAGGTAGGAGGATCACCATGAGTTTGAGGACAGCCTGCGACTACACAGTGAATTCCAGGTCAGCCTGAGCTAGAGTGAGACCCTACCTTGAAAAACAACAACAAAAAAAATTAGTTATTGATTTTTTACTAATCACATTAAAAAGTTGCCAGGGAGCATATTTTGTTCAGAGTAAATCATTCCATTATGTGCAGTTACTTAGTTATAACACAATCACTTCTGGTCCAAAATTAAAAGAATAAAATATAAATGAAATTATTTTTAAAGCAAATTTTCCATGTTGACAAGACAATGAAAGACATGTTTCATTTAATATATAAAAGTTAATTATATTTTTGTTTTGTACTATTTATTTATTTTATATATACATACATGTATATATATGCAAAATCATCTTTGTATTAAAGAAGAAAAGGAAGCAAATGTAATTAAATAGAAAAAGAAAAAACAGTAATGTGACTGCCTTATATAATTTAATGCAATTTTGGAGTTAATTTACATATATTTTCTTATAAACTCTAGTAACTAATAGAGTATCTGAGCCCCAAATTGATGGGGAGGACAAGATGAAAATGTGCATATCCTGAAAATTGAATCATTTTTGTAGTTATTAGTTTTCTTTAACTTCTTTAATGATTTCTTTGTAATTAATGTGGATGTTTTCCTTATAATGCAAGGCCCTCACAATTATTTGTGTAATAATTCAATTTCCATAAGTAGAAAACTATAGATAGTTACTTTAGGAACAGATCATTTCAAAATGAAATATGAGTTTGCACTATCTAATTGTGCATGTAGAATTCATTTGAAGATTATGCAAATAGCATGTATTCTACTTTATATTACTCTCTGAAGGTTCAATAATAATAGTCTACACCTGTCATTGTCCGTCCTCCACAGGCTAGACTGCCCTCAAAGTCATGGCAATCCTCCTCCCTCAGCCTCCCAAGTGCTGGGATTAAATGTATACACTATCATTCCTGGCCAATTCAACATCTTCTACAGTATGCTTTGTAAATTATCCTTTCCAAGAGGTTATCTTTTATAAGCAGAAAAGAAAACAAAATAAAAAATCCAACTACAGATGATAAGATAAATGCAAAACCATATTGAGAGCTTTACGGAGCCAGGCTAAGGAAGAAGGGATCATTATCTCTGGCATAATGCTAATAGATTAATTCTTTGCCCTTAGATGTTAATCTTCACTTTCCTCAGCTCACTGACTCTCAAGGGAAATCTGAAACACACATGCAGAGACCTGCTGATCCCCTGTGACAATCTCCTGGAATGCAGCCAATGGCACTGTAATGTATTTATGTCCCTCCTGTCCCTGTCCTGCTGGTCTGATTGTCAGAAGCAATCCTCACTGCAGCTTGCTGGTTATTATTTCTGTTCTCCCAACCAACATGTGCCCTGTCATCTTCCCCCTGCCTCTTGGCTCAGTTTTCACCAAAGCTCTGCTGAGGATACTTTGTCCTCTCTCTTCTTTGTACTAGCCAATGAACTTGCACTTGGACCTATCAGACCTAACAAAATCCAAACAAAACAAAACTGTCCACTAAAATGGAAAAAAAAAAAAAAAAACTGCTTTGAGGATTTAGGTGAATGGTAGAGTGCCTGCCTAGCATGTGTGTCTCTGGGTTTGATCTCAACACAGGGGAAACCCACTATCTACACCTACACACACACAGACACACACACACACACACACACACACACACACACACACATGATGGGGAGGGAGAATGGAGAGTTAAAAAGCTCATTTTTTTGTGGCTGTGCAGTTGTGCATGTGTGTATGGCTGCACGTATGTTATGGTACATGTGTTGAGGTCAGAAAATAATCACAGGCTGTTAGTCCTCACCTTGTATACTGTTTGAGATAAGGTCAGTGATTTTTATTCCCAGTGTATGCCAAGCAAGCTGGCATGCAAGCATAAGTATTCTCCTGACTTTAGCTACCATTATCAGACGCATGATAATTGCAGACCTAGCCACATTTCCCTGGGTTTTAGTGATCTGAATTCTATTGTCAGGCCTGTGCAACAAGCATTTTAAACGATGGAACTATTTTCCCAGCCCACTATGTTTTTGTTTTCTCTGTCATGTGGCATGAGCACAATTTAATTAATTAATTACTTAATTATTGATTTATTTATTTTTGTGATGTTGGGGATTGAATCCAGAGCCTCATAGGTGCTACTAGCACTCTTCCACAGATTTATTTTTTTAAAGAAGAAAGAATTTTTTTGTTTATTTTTACTTATTTGAGAGCAACAGACAGAGAGAGACAGAGGGAGAGAGAGAGAGAGAGAGAGAGAGAATGGGCACACCAGGGCCTACAGCCACTGCAAACCATCTCCAGACGCATTTAAATGATATGTGTCTAACATCCACAACTATGACAGCCAGCATCACCAATAAGAAACGTCTTAGACATAGTTACAGTGTAAATTGAAAATCCTAACCACAGTAACTTTTTAAATTTTTAATATTTCTTATTTATTAAGTTGAGAGGGAGAGAAACAGGCAGAGAGAAAGGCAGATAGAGAGAGAATGGGCATGCCAGGGCCTACAGCCACTGCAAATGAACTCCATATGCATGCACCACCTGTGCATTTGGTTTATGTGTGTCCTGAAGAATTGAACCTAGGTTCTTTGGCTTTGCAGGCAAGTGCCTTAACCACTAAGCAATCTCTCCAGCCCAACAGTAAAGTTTTTAAGATGTGTTCTACTGAGATCAAGCACATGCAGCTCAAAGATTCAAATGTACTCTTTATGAAAATGGAATATACTCATATTACATTTTTTTTAAATCTTTGACCATGGTCTTTCTATGTTGCTCACATCGACTTTGAACTCATTGTGTATCCTAGGCTGACCTTAATCTCAAGGTGTTCTTATCTCTTAGTGCTGGAATTATAGATGTGTGCCTCAAAGCCTAGCTCAGGTTATTCTTGGAAAGTATACCCAAGATTCTGAGGAAGTGTCCAGGGCCAGGCAATTCCTAGCCATATTCCTGTTTTTAAGCTCCTGGAAGCGCACTGTGGAAGTCCCATTTTACTATTCTGTCGTCAGCTTTATTACTCGTTATTTTTCAGCATAAGTATGTCCATGCAGATTTAAGGGACATGGCTTCACTAAGCAATTACTCCTTTGTAAACTGACCTGCACATTTAATTGGACATCTTTTATCTTATTTGGCAATCTGACTTGGGGTGTATAGCAAGAATAACCTCAGGGACTTTAGAAAGTTTCTTGAATTTCCATAACAATTGGTAAGAAAAGTAATTAGCACTTGTATTTTGGAGAGCAGAAAACTAAGGGCAAAAGGCATGGAATTAATTCCTTTTTTCCCCATTCTTTAATAATGCATAAATTTCTATTATGGAGAGATCATGTGGATTCATTGGTCTCACCACAGAATACAATTTGGAGCTCTGGTTTATAATAATAACCGTGCAGTTTTGAAGAATTTAAGCTATTCAAGCCTCCCTATCTCACATCCACCTGTTGAGACCATTTTAGAGTACTATGTGATAGGGCAGCGTATAACTGAATAGGGAACTAACACATGGTAGGACATATATGGTAGTTGTTTTTAACAATCTGAGCAATACTATGGTTTCTAAATTATGGGTCCAATGGTTTGACTACTTTAAAAAAATATATTGTGGCCTTATATTTGGGTACATTATATTTGCTTATTTGACACATGAAAAGTGTATTCTTTAAGGACTAAACTATTGTTATCATAACAATGGAGACAAATCCTAAAAATCCCACCACCCAGGAGGTAGAGGTAGGCAGATCAGAAGTCCAAGGTCATGAGCTGTGGAAAGACAGCTCAGTGGATAAGAGGCTTATCCAAATAAGAGTACTTGAGTACACATCCCAAGAACCTAGATAAAGTTAGTGACAGTAACACAAACATCTGTAATCTCAATATGCAAAAAAGAAGTTCAAAGCCACTTTCAGCGACAGTGAGAGAACCTATGAAGATGGTTCAGTGGTAAAAAAAAAAAAAGTGCTTGATTTGCAAGCCATCTGATCCAATTTTGATCCTTAGCACGAATGAAAAGCCAGACAAAAATAGCACACATATCTACAGTCCAAGAGTGCCACTGGTAATGGGCAGCAGAGCCAAGAGACTCCCAATGCTCGCAGAACAGTTACACTGATCTTTGAAGCAGCAAAAATAACAAGGTTCCATTACCAAGATGGCAGAAAGAGAGCACCAACACCCTGAGGTTGTCCTCTGACTTGAACATGGATCCTGTAGCACGCACATGACCATATACCTGCCACACACACACACATGCACACACACGCATGCTTTCAACCACACCCACCTCTCCCACACACACATGCTTACACACACAAAATTTAAAAATTCTGATACCTATCTTCATATTTATCTTCATATTCAGAATATCCGTATATTATTATTTGATTTCCTGCTGCTCTGCATTTCCTGAGTGCTCTCATTTGTGCTGTATGTCATCTAGAGAGTACCTATCTAAGTTCTGATAAAATGGCTTGCATTAAACTTAAAAGCACCAATTTCTAAAAGCAAAGAATTAACAAAATTAGACACATAGTTATGATGATAACATAAAAATTAATTACTGTATAATCTTCACCCGACCATAAACTTGTTTATTTGCTCTAACAGGAAAGCCAAACAATGGAACCTCCCCCAACTTGCTCTTGTCCTCACACCCCTTATCTTAACTTCCCTGCTCCTGCTCACAATGAAGCTCTCATCTCTCATTCATTTTGGAATTTTCAAAGCTTTGTTCCCATAAAGCCATCAAAACACCTTGGGCCTGAAATCTTTCTGCATTTAATGCAGATAATTGTTACTTCAAATTGTGTTCATTTCCCCTGTCTCTATTACTCTATTTGTGTTACTATAGTAAAATACCCAGAGCTGGACAACCTTACAGAAAAAAAATAAATGTATTACCATCTCACTGGTAGCTAGACAATGATTTGGAGATTAAAATTGCTATTTTCTCACCACTTGCTCTCATGATAACTACCTTAACTTCAGAGGGCTGGTTCCCAATAATGCAAGGACTCCCCAGTAAATTCTAGCTCTTAATGATTCCACTCCTCCTCACATTGCCATAACAAAGATCAAGGTCAGACATATAGGCCTTGGGAAGACAAACCCTATGAAACCATAGCAGGAGGCACCTTGTTCTCCTGGTTTCCCTTCCTGCTCACCTAGTTACTCCTTTTACTTTGGTGTTCCCTTTTCTTCTTCCTGCCTTCCAATCCTGTAGTGTTCAGACGCTTGCCCTATCTACAACTCCAGAAGTGATTTAATCCGTATCATCTAATGTCATCACTATTAGAGAGAAATGCATTTCTCCAGCCCAAACTTTTTTGAAACTTTCAGAATTCTATGTCACAGTCACGACATGATTTTAATGTTGCTTCTGTGTGAGGTGTTTAAAATGGCAGTTTCAATTTCACTATCTCAACACCGCCACACTATAGTAGTCCACTTCTAATAAAATTATCCCTCTGTTCTTGAGGTAGAGCAGGTAAAAGCTGATCTTGGTTTCTTGCCTTATAGTCTACAACCAGTATATCAACAAGCTGATCTAGATACTTCTTCAAAAGTATATTCCTTTTCACTCTCACACCCAATGCACAACACCATCATATCACACTTACATTGTTCCAGTGGTCTCACACTTCTCTGTTTCACTGCTTTGCACCTATCTAGCACTCAGAGCCTTATTTAGAGATTTTGCATCAATCTAATGTAGTGTCCTGGGTTAACATTTCACTCATACTAAATTTTAGACACATTTCCAGTTTGAAATGCTATGTCACTTGGCCCTTTGCATTTATTTGACCTTACCACCTGCCCCCACTTTCTCTTCACATACTTGCTGTCATGCCAGCTTTCTTGTTCCTTCAATATTCTAAATCTTTTAGCAGTAGGTGTGGCTCTTTCTTCTGAAAAGAACTGTCCCCACATATCCACATTAATTACTCTGTCACACCATTTTATATCGCTTCAGCAATAGCTTTTATAAACATTACACACTTTGCCCTTAACTATATTTAATATATTTTGTTCAGAAAATTGTATCATTTTATGACAGGTTGAAGTACTCCTCCCCATTTGTCATTGAGGAAATACTCCAAGATCTTCAATGACAGCTTGGAATCCCATTGTATTGAACACTAGGAGTTATTTTCAATGTCCCTATACATACACCCTAGGATAACATTTAAATTCTAAATTAGATACACAAGGACTGGCAATGAAGTTCAGTGATAATTGCTTGTCTGACAAATAAGAAACTTTGTTTGGTGCCAAGCACCACAATCAAGAGGGCAACAAAATGTGTACAATGATAGTGCTGAGTTGTGAGTATAGCTCAGAGTGCCTGCCTAGAATGCACAAAGCTCTGGGCTTGATCCCCAGCACCACACCAACATGATGGTACACATGTTTAACCCCAGATCTTGTGACATAGAGGCAGGAGAATCATAAGTTGAAGGTCATTCTTAAATACATAGTGAAGTTGAGGCTAGCATAGGCACTTATACAAAAAGATGATTCACATCCCGGGCTGCACAGAATGGGATGGCATTAGATTTCAACATGCAACTCAGATTAATTGAATAAATTATTTCTTTCTGGAATCTTCCACTTGATATTATTTTTTTTTATTATGGGTATTTGTGGATACGTAAAACTGCAAAGATTGAAATTGCAAGTAAGAAATCATATATAATTATATTGCCACTTTTCCAATTTTTCTCTTCCACTGTATTTCTCTTGATTTTCCTTTTACCTCATTTTTACTTTGTCCCTGTCAGATTAGTAATGCCTGGTGTACAGAGTTTTTTAAAAGTGTTGGTTGAAAGACCAAACGGAATATGGAAAAAAAATAAATTACCATGACAGGACACGATCATGCCAAAATTAATGTGTGATTAATGCTGTATACAAGGCATACTCTTTGACAAAATACCCCAAGGAAGCCTGCATGCAGTGGTCATGCTAGACACTGTACTTGAGCAACATAAGCATGACTCATACTATAAATTTTAAACACAATTTGAAATCCTAACACGTTTGACTTCAGTGGGTTATTGTGCTTTTTTAAATAGCTTATTAAAATTAGTTTTTCTGTTGGCATTATACTTGCCATGAAACAAGTATTATTTTGGTATTAGTTCTTAAAGACAGATGTGGCAAAAATAATTCAACTTAATTTATTTGGATTCCTTTACTTTTCCACAATAAAAATCTGACAATTTAGTCATATTGATAACATGCCCAAGATATCACTACATGTAATGTTGACATAAAGTAGAAACAACAAAATCCAAGGTGATAGGCTTTGTAGCACCTTGATAATAAATGAAACGGACTGAGAAGGAAAATTGGAGGAAGACTAATTACTTAGAAGTCATCAATCTCACCAAACACAGTTTATTTATATCTGATTTTTGAACAGTTGCAAAATACTTTAAGGAAGAAATAACTAAACTCATAGATTGTTACATTATTATATTTGACATTATTACTTGGAATCTGCAGGTGTTTTTAATGATTACAACTTTATTTATAAAACATATGTATTGATTTTATTACTAAGCTCTATAGGAACAAGTACAATAAATGTAATTTTTCCAAATATAGACATTTGGGGAAAAGTAAGAAACAAATGACATTGTTCAAAGTAAATGAATATAGTAAATTGATTGTTGTGTGTTTTAGTGTGCTTTTGTATACTAAAAAATGCTTCTTCTCTATTAATGTCATAGAATATTCTGAGGTATTCAGCCAAAAATATTTTACTTTATTGTTCTCTTCATAGATTTAGTTATCCCCCCCCCCGTTGGGGGGCACATCTGATTTCTTCATCTCTTATTGATGGAGAAATATGGATGCACTCTTAAATAGGTTTGCAAGTGATCTTCTTTATATCTTAAATTGCCCCATAATGTAAGTCTTCATTTTCAAATAAGTGGTATTAATGCATCCATTTTTAACCTACATTTGTATTCTATCTGTTAAAGTAAGTTCCAGGAATGCTGCTGTTAGCATTTATTGTTTTATTCATTTCTGAGTAATTCCTCACCTAATTCCTAAGGGGGAAGAGAGGTTGGAGAGTGAGAAAACATTGAGACTGTCACAATAGCAGTAAAGTAAATCCAAGGGGATTTGAGCCTTAATCTTTCTGCAAAGTCATCAAAATGTTCCAGAATGGCTAATTATGATAGTGTACCACAAATATAGAATCAGAAGCAAAGGATATTTTTTCCACTCTGAAAACCACATTAACTACATTATCTATCACAATTATAAGTCTGACAAAAATTGGAAGAGGGATCTAGATGACAGTCTTCCACAAACTCCAATGTATCTCCACATCTCATAATGTCTAATTTTAGTCTCTTCACTGCTTATTTCTGAAACACTAACCAGGATGGTATCAGCAGGCTTGCCTGGTAAAATTACAAGTTTGCAACTAAATGTATTTTATGAGCACGTTTAATGATGGCTTTTAATAATTCATAGGAAAGGCAGCTTTTTGGATATATAATATAAGTAAATAAAAGTTAAGAGTCTTTGCTACTGGTTAATCTTCTTTATTTTGTCACCTATTAGCTTTAATTCAGTGTTCTTCCATAGACCACAATTTTCTGATCTGAAAAATTATCCTCATTTTTTCATCATTTTTTTCATTCCAAGAATAGAATCCACTTCTGTCTTGTGAATGTGATGTCAGCCTTCATGTTATCTCTCACTGACAAATCTTATATCAAAAAGGCAAAAGATGTATATGAACTGAAGAGAAACCAGACATACCCTCTTAAGAGTGTTTCAAAGTGAGGTTCTAACATATGCATTGTTTAAATTGGAAAGCATTAAAAATCAAGTTAAAGATTAAAATGCAGTTATTGGTGAAGTCATATGTATGAATGGTGTTCAGTAAGCACAGAGACACAGTGAATTCCTGCATCATGATAACAAGTGAAGGAGGCAATTTCTTTGACTTCTCCAATGCTTATTTTTCTGTTTCCTTTTGAAATGTCGAATAACTCCATGAGAAAAACAAAAGCAAATGCATACAAATACAGTCTTCTGAAAGTAAGTGGGCAAGTTATTTTAATCACTTTGTTTCTTATGACATACACTAGCATATAGAAAAAACTCAATGAAGAACTAAAACCTCTACATAAAAATAAAATATATTAAAATATTTGATAATTGCAAATAAGCTGCAAAGAATGTGAGTGATCAATTCTGAAAAGTTCAATGGTAGGTGTCATCAAGATAATGCTGACAATTCATGACAGATTGGTACACCAGCTGTAAGATATAATTAAACTGAAAATAAAAGATATTTTAAAAGATATAAATAGATTAAAAATAAATGTATGAAACCAAATTTTCTATGCATCAACAAGCATGAATGTCAGTGTCTCTTTAGAACTAGACTAAACTAAGTTTAGAAGTTTAGTACTAATATGGACATATATAAGACAATCAGTCAGAAATATGTGATCCTAAACATTCACAGAACTAATAGCGTAGATTCATAATACTAAAAGAAAAAAATATGGGAAAATAAGAAATACTTGTATTTGGCATCTACTCTGAATATGAAACAAGTAGTTCAAAATCAGGAATATTAGAACTGAAAAACTGGAAGTTCAGCAGCCAGAGCTTGGAGTCACAGCTGGCCTCTTCCTGAGCCAGCCCCTAGCCGAGACAGATCAGCCCTCACTCTAACTCACCTGAGCCTGAAGCTCCCAGGGTTTCTGTCATTGTCAGCTCAAGGCTGGCCTGAAGCAAGTACTAAAGTAATGCCACAGAGACAAAACCTCCTTGGCTGGACCTGTTTTCTGGTGAGTCTTTGACCTCCTCTGAGCTTCCTTCTGACCCCACGAGGCACCATGTCATTAGAACTACCTTCTATAGATGGGGAAACTGAAAAGTAGATGACCGTGTCAAGGCCACACTGACCAGAGAGTGAAAACGCCTGACCAGGACTGTGACAATGATAGTGTCCTTGTGGCCCAGAATGTGCACCCAGGACTCCAGAGAAACTGACTATGAAATCATTTCACGAGGGAAAACCAGGAATTTTTACTGATTCTAGGGATTTGCCTGTTTTTTTTTTTTTTCTTTTTCTTTTAGAAAGGCAGGTGGGGAAATAAAAAGGAAGTGCAATTGTGTGTGTACTAGCTAAGAAAAGAGGAAAGGCAGGAAGTGTTAATACTAAGGGATAGCAGATTTTGCCCTCCAGTAACAACAGTGCATGAGGATCCACCCAGTACCAGTGTCTGAGGATCCACCCAGATCCCAAAGCAGGCAGACCTGACAGAGCAAACAGAAGATTTCAGAATCATAATTTGAATCTCTACCTTGTACCAGGCACTCTTCCACTGTGTGCATATGTGTGTGTGTGTGTGTGTGTGTGTGTGTGTGTGTGTGTGTGCAATCATATGTATGTGCAAATATACATGCACATGTGTGCATGTAGAAGCTTTAGGTTGACACAGGAAATCTTCCTTGGTTGTTGTCCACTTCATTTACTGAGGGAAGGTCTCTCAAATGAACCCAGGGTTCACAGATTCAGGCTCTCATGCTTGTGTGGAGAGCAAGTGCTTTATCCACTGAGCCATCCTTCTAGCCTCACCCTTGTACCTTTTATCTCTGCTGCATGACTTCCTAAGAGGTCGATTTGTTTTTACCCTAGATAGAGCAAAGAGAGACTAGAGAGACAGTCCTACCTTAGACTAGCTTGGTAAGCCAATGAGTCTATTAGGGTTACTTACAGGAGAATTGGTGACTCTTGAAGTTGCATCATTGAAAAGCCCATCCCAGTATCGGTGGCCACCTATGAAAGGTGCCTTACTAAATTCCCTCAGTAACCATCCACATACTCTTTCAGCTATAGCAGCATTAAATACAGATAGGTTGGAGACAGGAGGGAGGGATTGACTAAGACCACAGATAAGAGTCTGTGACCTCCCCCTCCGCCTTCTATGAAGGAATGTTAGCAGGCCTGGACTTGTGAGAGTCTTAAGCAAGTGTCATCACAGCTGCTTGGATTTTCTTCAAGTACATTAAATACTTATTTTGAATTAGAGAGCTGTCTCAGAAGTTAAGGTGCTGTCCTGCAAAGCCTAAGGACCCAGGTTCTGTTCCTCAGTACCCACATAACCCAGAGGCACAAGGTGGTGCGTGCATCTGGAATTCATTTGCAGTGGCTGGAGGCCCTGACATGCCCATTTCTCTCTCACACTCTCTCTCTTTTCTCTATACCTCAAATAAATAAATAAATAATAAAATAAGTTAAATAAATACTATTTTAATAGAATTTATCATAGAAAATATTTTCTATGATAAATTCTATAAAAATAGTATAGTTTTTATTTTTCTGTTTTTTTTTCCTGGTTTCATGAAGTGTTAATTCTCCAAACTACTAAATAAATAAACAATAATGTTCTACAGCTATGTTATGGGAAGTTGTTGGTGAGTGGTCCTCCAGGCATGACATAGCTGGTACTCTCTTGAAATCCAAGCATGATGATTGTACTGAGTCATGGAAAAATTCTCAATATATGTCAAAGGAAGAAAATTTACAATGTATACTTTCTTAAGAGTTGATATCATAACAGTAAGGTAGAAGTTTACACCTAAATATTAGAAATGAAGTAGGTGGGTGGGCATGGTAGTATGGAAATCTGCTTTTCTTTTTCAGAGGGGAGCTGGACCTGAGGAGATAAATGACCCATTGCACTCCACCCCAGCCCCAGCTGAAACCACAGAGGAACTGGGCAAATGAGCAAGAGTGCTGCTTTCTTAGTGAATGTGATATGAGCACAAGGGTGAAGGAGATAGATACTGAGGACATTCCATACCTACCAAACCAGAGATCTAGAGGTTCCTAAGTGTCTATCACTGAAGTAGACTTAAAATGTACCCAACATAGCCCAGGGAATTTTGTGGAAGAGGGGGGGTGAAAGATTGTTAGAGCCACAAGTTGGGACATTTTGCACAGAGACACTGCCTCTCCCCCATAACTGACTGCGACCCCCATAATGCATGATCCACAATGCCCATGGGGTTGACCTGCATCCCCCAAAAGGAAGGCCTCCTCAGAAAAGGGGCCAGGAGGAGGGAAAGGATGGTGCCAACATGTGTTGTTTACATACTAAATATGCCCATATCTAAAAAAAATAATTTAAAAAATATACTTAGGTTCAAAATCTGAATAGGATTTTACTTGTTCAAATATTTAAAAATATGGAAGAGAAACATTAATGTGGTGAATGTTCGAATTATATAAGAAAACTTTAGATATTTAAATGCATAGAAATTCTACTATGTTCTTATCTTTGTACCCGTATTAAAAATATATTGAAAAACAACAACAACAATAAAGAAATGAAATAGCAGACTGCTAACCAACCCACAGACAAAATAAATTACAAAGAGAATCAAAACTATTGAAACAAGCCTGATGTACAGTAAATCTAAATTTACAAGAAGAAGCTGAGGCAATGTTGTGAAGGAATTACAAGTTAAATGCCTATATTATATAGCCAAAGGGCTTTAAAGCTTTAAATTATTTGCACTTACACATTACAAGATCAGCAAAAGTGGAAGAAAGCGGGCTAAGGACATAGCTCAGCCAATAAAATCTTTGCTGAGCAAGCATGAAGATTTGAGTTTGATTCCCAAAATTCACCTGAAGAGCTAGGCATGGCTGTTTCTGCCTATCACCCTAAACTTGAGGTAAGGGTCCTTAAGTCACTGTGGTGGTTTGAATATAGAATTCTCCCAGAGTCTAATGTGCTGTGATTAATCCTCATACTTGATCCCTAGGCTTTGGGAGATGGACATGCATCACTGGCGATAGGCCTACAGGCTTTGTGGTTTATTAGTCCAGCCCACTGAGTGTTTGGAGATAGCTTACTCTTGCTGCTTCCTCTCAGTTGATGTGACAAGATGTTATGCTCTGCTGTCAGTTCTTACCATGCTTTCCCAGCAATGATGAAGCTTCCCCTCAACACTGTAATTTGAAATAAATGATTTCCTCTGGCTGCTTTTGGTGATGCGTTTTGTCTCGGCAAGGCAAAGGTAACTGCTGCATTCAGCAATTCTACTCTATGACCTTGGCTACAATACAGCTACTCTGTGGCAGCAACTCTGTTCTCTTGCCTTGAAATGCATAGGATAAAGCAACCCTTAGGGTTAAAGCAAGAGTCAGGAATACAAGCTAAGAATAGAGTGCTTGCAGCTGGGTATGAGACAGCCAAGTTGACCACCTATGGAAAAGGACAGGGCTATGACAAAATCCATAAGGGGCTAGGGATTTGGCTCAATAATTAAAGGTGCTTGCTTGTAAAGCCTGCCATCCTACTTTCAATTCCCCAGTACTCACATAAAGCCAGATGCATGATATGGTGCATGTATCTGGAGTTTGTTTACAGTGGCAAGAGGGCCTGGTGAACCCATACTCTGAGTCTCTCTCTCTTAAATAAATAAATAAATAAATAAATAAATAAATAAATCAACAAAGCCAGTCTCTAAAGGCCCTGGATGGCCCCCATAAAAGCTTCCTTGAGCCGGGCGTGGTGGCGCACGCCTTTAATCCCAGCACTCGGGAGGCAGAGGTAGGAGGATTGCCGTGAGTTCAAGGCCACCCTGAGATACCATAGTGAATTCCAGGTCAGCCTGAGCCAGAGTGAGACCCTACCTCGAAAAACCAAAAAAAAAAAAAAAAAAAAAAAAAAAAAAAAAAGCTTCCTTGAGACTTTTGGGCAGAATCTCTCTAAATCTGCATTCCTCTCCCTAACCCATCAACCCATCAAAGTCCTTTAAATACGGTTAAGTTTAACCAGTGAAATCCATTTCAAAGTTTGCCTAATTTCCATTTGGACTAAGGGTAGGTTCATCCTCAGTACACAGAAGGCGTTGATAGAAATGCTGCACGGCAACATGTTCAGGGCCCCTCTTTGCTGATGAAGAGAGCTTTTTACTTTAACTTCTCAATAAGCTTATTGTAAGTTTTTTTCTCTAAATTTACATGATTTCTGTAATAAAATCTCACCTTTTAAATTCATCCTTTATTGTCCATGAGATATACTCTTGGATATGTGAAATGAAAAACCTGGAACCCCAATAGAGTTTGATGATCATAGACAGTTTGGCACCCTAGTTCTTGAGTTAAGCCCACCTAAGAGCTGACATAAGGCTCTTTTCCTCTAGAGACCCATTATGATCATGTAACAGCATATTAAATGGTAAAATATGAAGATAACATGTATTTAGGAAGGTAATTTAAAACGCGAAGCTTTTTTTTTTTCCAAAATGTCCTTGAAATATTTTATGATGAGTTCATGTTGGGTTACTGAAATCTTATAAAGAAAAACTTTAGAAAAACAGAATTATTTTTGTAAAGAACTGAATCTTTTCTTCTAAGATAATAAACAAGAAAAATGCTGCTTTTCTCCATTGTGAATATTGTTTTAAATATCCTGGGGAGTGAAATAGCAAATTAGCAATGGGAAAACAAACATATGACATAAAGATCAGGAAGAACTCACAAACTGATGCATTTCATAATAGAATTTTATCTACAGGATAGCAATTCTGTTTAAATATTTATGTATTTATTTGCAAGAAGAGAGAGTGTGTATGTGTGTGACACAGGGGAGAGAGAGTGAGAGAAAGACAGAAAGAGAGAAAGAGAGAGAAAGTGAAAAAGGAGGAGAAAATTAGTGGACCAGGACCTCATGACACTGCAAATGAACTCCAAATGCTTGCACCACTTTTTATATCTGGCTATAAGTATGCTCAGGGGAATTGAACCTAGCCAGCCAGGATTAGCAAGCAAGAGCTCAAATACAAATAAAAAATAAAATAAAAAAATATTTTAAATGAAATTTAAAAATACATAAGGGATATTTTTATTTAAATGTGTATAAGGTCTTACATACCAGACTTTAAATGTAATTATGGAGTTAAAGAAAAACAAAATAAGAGTAAAAATACAGCATGCTCATGAAATTTTTTTAAATTTTTTTTGTTCATATTTATTTATTTATTTGAGAGTGACAGAGACAGAAAGAGGCAGATAGAGAGAGAGAGAGAGAGAGAATGGGCGCGCCAGGGCCTCCAGCCACTGCAAATGAACTCCAGACGCGTGTGCCCCCTTGAGCATCTGGCTAACGTGGGTCCTGGGGAAGAGAGCCTCGAACCGGGGTCTTAGGCTTCACAGGCAAGCACTTAACCGCTAAGCCATTTCTCCAGCCTGCTCATGAAATTTTTAAAAAAAGTAAGATTAACATTCTTGCTAAATTTACCAATAATTATAACCTCCAATCTAAGCATTAATAATATTAAATAGCAGATTCCAAATATTATTTGGAAATGGATATATATATATGTTATATATTATATATATTGTATATATTATATATATATGTTTTCAAATGAAAATTTTGTTATTAAAAACATAGTGCACACCTTTACATTATGTGACTTTAAAATATCCTGTGTAGAAATTCTTTTAAAGACTATGATAGGAGCATGTGGTTGTTTGATTCAGGTGTCCCCCATAAACTTAGTTGTTCTGAATGCTAGGTTCCCAGCTGATGGAGATTTGGGAATTAAGGCCTTCTGGAGGCAGTAGGGGGCGGGCTTATGCGTATTATAGCCAGTTTCACAATGCCAGTGTTTGGCACACTCTCTTGTTCCTGTTGTCCACCTTATGTGGGCCTGGGGGTGATGTCCACACTCTGCTCATGCCATCATTTTCCCCTGCCATCGTGGAGGTTCCCCTCAAGTCTGTAAGCCAAAATAAACCTCTTTCTTACAAGCTGCTCTTAGTTGGGTGATTTCTGCCAGCAATGAGAACCTGACTACAACAGTAAAGTGGTACCCAGGAGTGAGATTGCTGCTAGACCCCTGACTATGTGACTTTGGCATTTGGAGCTGATTTTCAAGAGGAATGTGGAAGAATTTGAAACCTTGACCAAGAGAAACCTTGCAGTGCTGTAAGTACAACTTGATGGACTATTCTGGTTACAGTTGAATTCCAGGTCAGCCTGAACTAGAGTGAAACCCTACCTCAAAAAAAAAAAAAAAAAAAGCAAGGTAATTTTTAATATTTTTATTTATTTGAGAGAGAGAGAGAGACAGAATGGGCATGACAGGACCTCCAGCCACTGCAAACAAACTCCAGATGCATGTGCCCCCAGGTGTATCTGGCTTACATGGGTCCTGGAGAATCGAACTGAGATTCTTTGCCTTTGCAGGCACATGCTTTAACCGCTAAGCCATCTCTCCAGCCCCTAGCAAGGTAAGTTTTGTAGCCATACAATGCTATAGAAATAATTAGTCAGAGTTTATTGACTTTGTATCTAAATTAAGTTCCAATGACATTCATAAGAATTATGCATATTTAAGTTTGAAGAAGTATTAATGAGCAAATGAGCATATTGTATGAAATCTTCCTAAGTGATAACTAACTGCATGTCCAAATTCTATTCTTTCTTTCTTCATAACATCTTTTTGTGACTATGGGGAAGAACAGACAGCCAATTGATGATGTTGACATTTTGGAATGAGGAGTTACTTCTTGTGGATATGTCTTGTGCCTTCTATGATGTCTAGAACATCCCTGTATGTTTCCTGCTTGAAAGACACCCCCCCACACACACACACACTCTGATTTGAAACACACAAAATGATCTCAAGGCATCATCAAATGGCCCCCTATTCTGAAAGGGGAGTAGGGGCAAATTTTTCAACATTGAGAAGTATAGTCAGAACATTTCTAAATCTCTAAACCTAAAAAGTAACAATGTTGTGGCTATTGAAATTCATGTAGCACTATCTTACATTTGCTCTTAAGTCAACTGGAAGTATATATGACATATGTAAGGAAAATCACTCTGTTAAAGTAGGATATTGTATAAGCTCCCTACAAAGTTTATTTTAATTTTTTAAGTTTTATAATCTCATTTATAAACACCACTTCATTCATAAAAGCCTTCATTAATTTATTATTAAAATATCGTGATCAGAGATGTACTTGATTAGGGTTAAAATAGTCTATCAAATGCCAAAGACTGTTTTGTTCTGCTTCTCTATGCATCTTAAGCAAATCATTTAACACATTTTATTCCATCAATTCTCCAGTTTAAGTTATAAAAAATATAAATTTTTGATAATTTTAGTATGAAAAAAATGAATTACTTAAAATTACAGATATAAGTTTCATTAAGAAATATTTATCTTTAAACAATTTACATCTCTAGAATTCTCAGAAAAATTAAAACTATGCAAATGACTCATTATGGGGATAACCTTTAAGGAGTGAACAAAATATGACATAAGTAACTCTAATATAGTCCTAAAATGAGATGATCCTTCTTCAATTGCACAGAAATTTAGGCTATAGATAATATAGAATCCCACATACCTTGAAAAAATAATAAAGGTCTATTACCAGGTCTTGTTCAGTTTCTATGTAAATATTTGTTTCTCATTAAGTCACTAAGTACATATTTCTTAATTATGAGATACCAATTTTAATATTTTAATAAATATGTCCAAAAATGTCATTTCCGTCCTAAGTTTATTTGATATACCTCAGAATGAATGATCACTTTTATGCAAAAGTTAATAACTTCTGTAAGAAATGGGATGGACTGGCATTTCTGGTCTGGACCTTATTAAAATAAACAAGCAAACAAACAGGATTGTGTGCTTGAAGAGGAGAGGGGCTGGTGACTTAATCAATGTATGTATGATTGATACAAGCTCTCATTAAAAAAAGGTTCTGAATTTTTCTATGCTTTTTATTATTCACATTGATTTTTATCTCTACTGCAGAAAGTTAATTGGGAGATATAAATATAGTAAGAGATTTTATTTTTATACACATACATGCATATTTAAAATACGTTCCTGAGAGCCGGGCGTGGTGGCGCACGCCTTTAATCCCAGCACTTGGGAGGCAGAGGTAGGAGGATCACCGTGAGTTCGAGGCAACCCTAATACTACATAGTTAATTCCAGGTCTACCTGGCCTGGGCCAGAGTGAAACCCTACCTCGAAAAACCAAAAAAAAAAAAAAAAAAAAAAAAAAAAACCTGTTACAGTAGTACAACTTCTAATCCTTGTGCTTGGAAGGATGAGCATACTATATTTAAAGCTACCCTGAGCTACATAAGGAGAAAAAAAAACATACTATAAAATAATGTTCCAGGAGATTATATGTGTTCCTTGATTCATAAAGGAATAACATCCTGACACATATATTGTAGGTATAGAATGTGAAAAAAAATAATGTGAAACATTGTATCTTAGCAAAACAGTGTTAGCTATTTCCCCCTGCCTATGAGTGTCAGTCTGACCTGTGGCTGGTTCTCACTGCCTCTGTCCAGTATCCTTAGATGCTGTCATGTCTTGCACAGCTAACCTAGGAAAATATCAAAATCCCTAGTATGGTTTCCAATGAATAGTATCAATTTTGCACCATCATAAAGCAAAAAGAGCATCAGTAGAGCCATGTGTAAACAGTACACAGAGATCTGTCTACATTTTCTTCTGGTTGCTGAGTAATTGTACAAGACATATAAAATATGAGAGGATCTTCTGTAAAGCCACTAAAATCAGCCAAAAACTTAAGTGAAGAACAATTCAGTTAAACACGAGGAACTTCGGAAGTCCTATGTAACAGTTAAATTTAGAATTTTGAACAAAAGTCTTTTGCAGGGGAAAATGGCAAAATGCCCTAAACTGTGTATTTTGGAAATTATGGGCTCAAATTTCACCAGATTCTTGGCCCTTCGTCTTCTGAACAGAGACAGCTTTCCTGTTGTACCAGCTACTATTGCCCCAGGCTTAAGAACAAGGGAAGGTATCTTTCTACCCTTTCCTAGTTCTGGGAACATTATAATCCTGTAGATTTGAAAAGCATTTCCACAATAATTTTAATTCAAAGGTAAGCATTTATTTTGCAATGTGAACTAGCATCGTTAAAGTACTTTGTGATGTTGTGGCAACATAATCAGAACATGGTTTTATAGAAATTCTATAATTTTTCTCAGGAACTCTGACCTAGAATACTACAACTCACTATATAATTAAAAACAAAACCAGTTTCAATACAAAGAGAAACTGAAATATTTTCTATGCCTTTAATGATCTACACCAGAGATCAAACAAAAAGCTAAGCAAAACAAAACCAGAATAGAACAATTAAGAAAATTAGCACTTACCCATATTTTGCAAAATTTGCCCAGTGTTTCATCATAGATCTACTCAAAACTTCCTCTGCTCTGGTGTAATTAGCCCTCCTTTCCAGAGGTAAACCAAAGACAAATTCTATTTCATATCCATGCATCACTCCCATCCATTCTGGCCAAGGAAGTTTGGAGGAACGGTGTTCAAAATAGTAGAAAAATGCATTATTTCCAAATTCTGATATTTTCTTGGCAAACTCCAATGTGGGGCATATGAAATTGTAATCCCCGACAACATCATCCAAGGCTTCTCGGTAGATTTCAGGTGTCTGATCATCTAACCAGTCCACATAGTAGAAAAGAATTGATTCCTTCCCCAATTCACTCACTCCATGGAAAAACATATTTAGACTTTCTTGAAATTCCCTTCGAGTTATGATGCTATTGTTGTCTTTACTGAAACCAGGAGCACCATAGACTAGGAAAGCCGATCCTTCATCTTTGTTCACACCCACCAAGATTTGGGTTTCTTTGACTTGTCCGAGTTGGAGCAGTGTGTGTGGCATGTCAGTGAGAAATTCACCATCCACCGTTGGACCAAAATTGATTGACAGGATAGCTTCAGAAGGGGAAACCAGTAGTTCATTCAGAAGAATTTCCTGGGGATCTTTATTTTGAAGACATTTAATCATCTCAGTGTCATTCTCTTGTGAGCAACCAGTAACTTTAGCTAAGCTCAGTGTTCTGTTTCTGGCCTCGTGAGGAGACATGACTACCCAAGAGCCAATAGCAGACCCACTTTGCAGGATGGCTCTGGTGAACAAAGAGTGGCTCTGATGGCACAGCAGATGAAGGCTCACTGAAGCTGCCCCTGCACTTTCTCCAAACAGAGTCACACTTTTAGGATTGCCACCAAAGGCAGCTATGTTCTTCTGGACCCACTGAAGTGCAAACTGTTGGTCAAATAGGCCAACATTTCCAGGAGTGTCAGGGATTCCCTGGTATAGCCAAAAATCCTAGGGCACCTACCCTATAGTTCATTGAAACTACAATAACTCTTTCAACGCGAGCCAGAATCTTGCCGTCATACACAGGTAAAGAGGATGTCCCCGTTTGAAAGCCACCACCATAGATCCACACCATGACAGTGGCATTCTTTGGCTTAGGTGTCGGGACCCACACATTCAGAAATAAGCAATCTTCACTGAGATCCGTATTTGGATTCCACATTTCTGCCCCAGTAAATCCCGGGAAGGATCGATCTATGTTCTGATAGCAAGAATTTGCATATTTGGTGGCATTCCAGGTTTCAGACCACTTACTCAAGGGCTGTGGCTTTTTGAATCTAAGTCTACCAATAGGAGGCTGTGCATAGGGGATTCCAAGGAAGGCAGTGACAGTACCACCAAGAACTGGAAGGTTTATCCCTCTGACTTTTCCAGTCTTGGTTGTGATTATGACATCTTCCTCCGTGTGTGACTTCCGAACAAGAAGGCAGATCAGAAGAAGTGTTAATAGAAGCTGGGACTGTGGGACGGTGCCCTTGTTCTGCATACTGAGTCCTAGAGAAGTCAGGAGATAGTTCCATTAGCTTTGGGAATAGAGTGTTGCAGTCTCATTGATGATGGTTTTCTAAATTAATAGTTCTGATTGATCCTAAATTTATGAAAACTAACAAGCCTGCTACCACTATAAGGGCCTGTGTAAGCATTCAAAAGACAAGGGAGGCCTGGAGAGATGGCTTAGCTGCTAAGGCATTTGCCTACAAAGTCAAAGGACCTCAGTTTGATTCTCTAGAACTCACATAAGCCAGATACACAAGGGGGCGCATACATCTGGAGTTCATTTGCAGTGGCAGGAGGCCCTGGCACACCCATTCTCCCTCTCTCTCTCTGTCTCTCTCTCTTTCTCTCTCTCTCTTGCTTTCTCAAGTAAATAAATAAATAAAAGACAAGGGAGCTATTTCAGATTTCAATGCAGATGAAAAATAGAATGGAAAGTAGAAGTCACTTCATTTTAGAAATGCTTACTATCAAAAATGTGTAGAGGGCCATCCTGAGACTACATAGTTAATTCTAGGTCAGCCTGGACCAAAGTGAGACCCTACCTCAAAAAAAAATGTGTAGAGGAAGATTATCCCAGACATGCATGGTATTAATTTATACCATGCACAGTCACATCAAAGCATTAGCCAGGAGTTTCGGGTGTCAGTTTCACTGCAATTGTAGGGAAAAATACAAGTGTTTGTATGTTCTGGCCTGTCATGTCTAGATGAAGCACCATAGAACTATGATGTAGGTTAAAAAGAACTAAGGACCTGCAGACATCTATCATTGTTCTCTTCTGTTCTGTGGTTCTCTCTATGGTCCGTTTAGCTTCCTGTGTACAACCAGAGTGTATTCTCAAAAGAAAATTCACAAAAGTTATTCACAGACTGTTAAGTAACAAGCTGTAGTAACTGCATTATTTTATATATTTAAATACCACTAAACATGCTCCCACTAAGAAAACCTGTACTATAAAGCAGGATGGAGGTAGGGTAGGAATATGTATCTGGTGATTTCTCTGAAATCTGTTAAAAATGAGGGATTTTTCTGCCTAAATTATAATGCCAGTGGCAAGAGCCATAGCTGGATTTATGTTGTAGAAGATATTGGCTTAGAAGCAACCATACATGACATGACATGCACCTGTTAACTTGTTAAATGTTTGGAGCACATACAGTTATTTAAATGTGTTAGCACAGTCATGAACACTTCTGTGTTGATGGTGGACAAAAACCATTAAAATCAGAGTCCACAAGTGAAGAATCACTAGGATAAGTGGAAGAGGCATGGATAACCTATGTAAATTTCAAAACAATATTTATTTGACACTTTAGTAAATTACATGAATTTTATGCCATAAATTCTCTGGTGAGGTCATAGTTTTATCAACAACTTCACAATGTCAATCTGAATTTCTTTTAAGTAAAAAGAAAACAAAAACACTGAAACTGTATGATGATTAAAAAGGGATATCAAATTGGAAGAGAATACCTCTTCAGAACCAACTCATTTATATAATTTTAAAAGTATTAAAATACTTACTTTCAAGTACTGGCTTTCATGCATATAACAATGACAGGTACTGATATATTTATAAGTATTTTCTCTATTTTTTTTCTAGTTGTAAATCTAGCCTGTCTGACTCTATCAGCTAACACTATACACTGACCATTTGCATTGGTTTTCTATTTAATGTAGATAATTTAGATGACAATGGGTAAGGAACTGCTGAAAAGAGTGCTTCCAGACCTAGAAACCATATTTTTAAAATATTGTATATATTTATTTGCAAACAGGGAGAGATAGAAGAGAGACAGACAGAGAGAATAAGTGCTCCAGGACTTCCCACTGCAAATGAATTCCAGATACATGTGCCACATTGTGCATCTGGCTTTATGTGGTTACTGGGGAATAGAACTAGTGAACCAGGGTTGTTAGGCTTTGCAGGCAAGCACCTTAACACCTGAGTCATCTCTCCAGCCCCTAGAAAAAATATTTTGAATCAGCTTCATTTACCCCTCTTCACAGAAAAGCTGACCAACAATTATGTTTGATCCTTGGTCTTTCCAAGTAAAGTAAGTCTTAGTGTATATCACTTAGTTCAGAGCTCAATATGAAATGATAGCATCCTATGCATAATTTTATCAATGTCCATACGTATGTGGAAATCTATATTTGATGATTGCTATGATAATAAGTTCAGTTTTTAAAATCAAGGCAATTTTTCATTTCTGTTTTCATATAAGTGGACATATGCTACTTTCAAAAATATTTGATTCAAGCATAAGATTGTATGCTATGTTTCAATATGATATTTAAGTATTATAATCACAGTAAATATGACATGTTGTCTTATAGGGAAGCAACATATAGTAATAATTTACAGGCTCTGTAAGTGCTATAATCGCAATAAATATGACAAATTGTCTTATAGGGAAACAACATGTAGTAATAATTTATAGGCTCTGGTAATCTGACAGTGCCTATGACAATTTTCTGTTTTGGATAGGAGTCACTCCTCCTCTTTCCCTCACAATACTTTTCTCATGATAATTACAAAGTGATTTCTCTTACATAAATGCAGGTGGACTTTTTGGAGAAGTACTGTGAAGGATTTAGTTTTCCTTTTCTCAAAAGCTACTCTGTCAAGGGTAAAAGGAATAAGGAGTCAAGCAGCTTTCCCCTTAGCTGCATCTCAGCACATGAATCATCTTAGTATCTCTGATTACCCTCATTCCTCCCTCTTCAGTAGCAGTCAGTGTCCTTCTGAGTCCACTGAGAGACAGTCTTTCTCTTTAAATATATTTTATTTATTTATTTAAGAGAGAAAGAGAGAGAGAAGGAAATTGAGAGAGAGAGAGAGAGGGAGAGAGGGAGAGGGAGGATGGGCACACCAGGGCCCCCAGCCACTGTAAATTAACTCAGGATACATGTGCCACCTTGTGCATCTGCCTTACATGGGACCTGGGGAATTGAACCTGGGTCCTTTGGCTTTGCAGCAAGTGCCTTAACCACTAAGCCATCTTTTCCAGCTCAATAATCTGTTTTAGCTTGATTTTATTTAAATATTACTGAACTTACAAAAGTTGAATTCAAAATGTTAATCATTTTTCTCTCTGGTAATTTTTGATAACTTCTTTTGAATAGCTTATTAATTTTTGTGAAATGTAACCATCTCAACATATGCTTAGTTTGGATGTGATTGATAAATTTGGTTATTTACTGTTTATGTTCTAAAATAGCTGTGTTGCATCTGCAAAATTTCAGTGGCCCTATGATTCTAATATTTGCATGCATTTATGTGTTTTAACATTCAGTTTGTTCCCAACAGATCTTAATTTTATACAGCATCAGAAATGATTGTAAGCAAACATAATTGTAAGGAAGGGCAGTATAGTTCCAACTCACAATGTACCTGTTACGGCTTATTAAAGACTCTAGTAATCTGAACCTGAAAAGGAACATGCAGATATGCTCACACATTGTATATAGTCTAAATTTTCCTATTTGCCTACAGTAACACTATGGTCTCATTATAATCTGACATTATATATTCTCACATGTTTCTTTGTATTTTTTTCTATTAAATACATTCATGTTTTAGCATGTATTTATTACATGATTAAACAATCAAAACCAAAATAAATAAAAGCTTAAAATTAGTCTATTTGTTCAAGACTTTAATGATAATTAAGGTAGTCAATAAAATTTCATTGCTTCTCATATATAAATCAGCAGCTTTATTAAATAAATGAATAAACTCTGAGGGAAAACCACATATTTATCTTAAAGAAGAAGGGAAATTTGCATACTAAGCCCAGCTGTCTAAATTTAAGTCTATTAGCCAACTGAAAGTATAGTTAATTTTTAAAGGAAAAGTCAAAATTCTTACATGGAATGTCAAAAGCAAATAAAAGATAGGGAGTTAGAAGAGGGGAAAAAATCCTAGAAGGATAATGAATTTCAACTTTACCAAATGCTCACAGGTATCAAAAATTATTAGCAATATTTTGGATATTTTAAACTTTTTAAACTATAACTTAAAATAAAAAGGCAAATCATCTTAATTCTTCTTTTTAATTTAGTTCTAAAAGAATCAAAGTTCCAATGTTAAGAGGAATTAATTACCCAACGATATACTGTAAGAAACAAGTGTATTAAAATGATTGCTATAAACAAAGAGTCAGCCAGGGAGTATGTAAAAATGTCAACATTTTTCACAACAGTGTTTTCTTGAAATGACATTTCTGTCTTATAATAGTTATGATAAAACATGGATTCTGTTTTTGAAATTGAGCCTCTTAGCACAATCTAGGTAATATTGATCCAACCTAGGTCAACCATTATGACAATATGTTTGGTCAAATTAAAACAATCACATCTTTGTACTATATCAAAATGATTGTTTTATTGGAGGCTAATTTAAGTGGAGAGCTGAGGAAGTCTATTTTTCAAATAGACTACCCATGGTCTTTCAAGGAGCTTCAGATGGCCACTAAGAGTTTGCTTACAGTTAGAAGATAATACCTTAGGTTTGAGAAGCATAAGGTGGTACCTGATCTTAATCAGAAGAACATTCACAATTACATTACATAGATCATTAAAAAATTGATTATTAGATTCACTGGGTTTCCTTTGGAAGTTGTTATATTTCTCTACATATGAGATAAATCATTTTAGTGAGAATGAACAGATTTTTGTCAAAAATGTCAATGGAACACAATGAAAAATTTAAAAGCACATTATGAGTTGTTACCAAATAAATTATGAATGGAAGTAGGGACTAAATTCACAGAAAAAAAATGAACCTTATTAAGATCTTAACTTTTATAAAAATTGAAAATGGGGATAGATTTGAAACTTCTTTTTATAATTAAAGATATAAGACTTTGCAAATAAATAAAAACAACAAATGTAGGAGGAATAAAATGAAACGTTGATAACCCAACTATAAAGGACATTGGATATTTAAAAGAAAATGCTATTTTCTGTCTACATAGAATGACAGTGGTTATTAATCCAATCATCATATTACCCTTGAAAGTCTTAAACAGAGTAATTATTTACATAAAAGAACTATGGTTATATTTACCATAATTATTTGTAGTTCATATTAAGGGATAATTACACATACTAACTGGAATATATTTTCTAAAATGTAGAAGACCTACTCATGAAATAAAAATATATGTAACAAGTAGAAATTTTAATAATGAAATAACTTTATTCATGTTTCAATTTTATTTCAGTATCCTACATTTTAAAAACTACATTTTAAAAAACTGGATCTAAATGCTTTAAAAATCATGAAAAGTTTCAAAGATTCCTGGATGAGCCCAAAGACTGTATCTGCCTATACAGTATTAAAAAAAAAAAAAAAAAAAAAAAAAAAAAAAAAAAAGGAGAAGAAGCATCAGTAGTAAATGCAAAATACCTTTCACAGTTTAAACATGCCTTAAAAAGAAAGAGGACAATCAGGGCAAAGGGAGAAAGTAAATCAAATTAGGAAACAGATTTTCCTTTGACATGAAAGACTGTCAGTCTGCCAGCTGAAATTGAGAAAGTTTCAGATGACAAATGTTGATTAAGTTGGTTAAATAAAGAACAACGTCAAGCAAGAACCAGAGAATAATTACTTCATGCAACAAAAAACAATCACAAAAAAGCCTGGCCAGAGTCCTTTCGTTGTTCTTTAAAATGCCCTTAAGTAACCTAAAAAAATGTTTTCCTTTGCGAGCTCGTACAAAACCGCAGGTTAGAGACTCCACAGGTGCGAAGACCCTTTCCACCAAGTAAGAACATACAAGGTTGCCCTGACAATCCAAGGACTGCACCCCTTTGCAGACCCTTTGCATGGGCCACCCGCTGGCTCCATCTGTCCCAAGCAGCTTCAGGGACTGTGCCCCTGGGAGCACCGACCGGCACACAGCAAACACGTGAAGCAACCACACTCCTCCCCAGAATGGTCTGCACATCTCTATACAAAGCTGGAAATTCAAAGCAACTTACCCGACTCTATGGAAAAAGAAAAAAAAAAAAAAAAAAAAAGGTGATAAAGTTTGAAAGGGAGGAAATCATGCAATACCTCAGGGAAATGCTGCATGCAGCTGCCGCCCCAGCCTGTAAATTGCACGGCGCTGACATTACAATCAACTTACTGACAAAGCTCGCGAGAGCTGGCAGCAGACCGACCCGGAGGGACAGGCAGCCAGGGTGCACTTTCTGACATCTGTTCAGAGCTAATGGCATGCATGCGGGAGTGAGTCATTTACAAAAGAATGACGGGATCATTCTCTACAATCACAGACTTGTAAGGATGAAGGAAGGGCAGAAAACAGCTTCTTTAACAGAAAATTCCCTGTTTATTTTACAGTGTCAGGATCATTATAGATTTTCCCCAATGCTCCTAATTGTACACTCTATTCAAAAGAAATGCTGTTATTAGAATCGGGTGGGGAAAATTGTACCTATGAATACTGTGCACTCTTAACATCCAAGAGAACATAGAAAATCCTTGTAGATATAAGCTTAGCTAAGCAACAGGTTAACATTAACTGAATGTGTCTCTGATACGTATACCTTTGGACTTCCACGTCAACTCTTAGTCCCACAAATCTCACAGCCGCTGCTGATAAATTACTCTCCAAGGACTATGCTGGCCTGAATATGCAAAGAAAATCACTGTACCCGTGCTCTGGCCATGATATGAAAGATCTTCCACAAACCATAAAAAAGACGCCTGTCAATCTGAAGAATTTTTGCTCCAGCACATTATTTTATCATCCTTGACGTATATATTTGAAGAAAAAAAAATAAGAAAACAAAAACCTTTCATGAACTCTAATGCCTGACTTCTCAATGCAGTACAGCTTTTGATTTGTAAATGATAGCTTTCACTTTTGAAATCTCTCAACTGAAGGCTCCTTATAAACAAAGGGGAAAGTGCATATTTGTTTTTAGTATTTGGTTTTTAATAGGATGTTAACATTTCAAACATAAAAATGCAAGGGCTTGATTTGTTATGATTCTGCTGTTAACCACTCATTATAACCGTGGAGCCATATGAAATGTAATATTGTCTCACACAAATTGTTACACAAATACTGTCAACTATATTTTTCAGGCAATGAAGCTAGAGCTTATAAAACCTGAAACTTGCTATCCATCCTACCCTGGGAAATTTTTAGGATCAGAATTTTAACAGATTGAGCTGGTGATCCCAAGTAATTATTTCCCATATAATTGTTTTCTTTGGATAAATTTATCTTATTGGTGAAAATTGTTACCTAAGCCATATTGCTTAGACAATAACTACATAGTCACAATGGTGTGTAATATGTTTAGAATATGTTTTTGCAATAAAAACCTAGGTGGTCAAATGTTATATAATACTTGTGCCATGCAAAAGCAGGGAATGTTTTTAAAAGGAAGCGCCCTGACAACTTTGAGTTTACAAGGTGATGGCTCACTTTCTGGTAGCCCAATGCAAAGTCCACTGGCTTAAAATGTGCAGTGGTTTATTCTAATGTCAAAATGCTTTTTCCCACACAATGCTAAGATTTTGTTTACTGTGCTAGAATAAAGTTAGGCTTACTTTTGAACTCTGAATTTACTGAGGATTTTTGTTTGTAGTTAATTTGACAGATTATTTGGCAAGTTCCTATTACCTACTCAGTGTTGTATAGTAAGGGTACTAAACAATAAAACAATTCTCTACAAGCAGATTTTAATGCACATTTAAACTGGCTAGTGGGCTACATTGACATAAAACTGCATTTTTCTTGTGTATGGATTCTCCTTCAGGGAAGCAGCTGGGGCTCTAGCCTCTTCAGTTCATTGCTGTCTTGACCTCTCAGCTGTGCCCTAGAGCATTTCTTCTTCCTGCCTTACTGACTCTCTTCCTTTGCAGCTCAAGGAGAGCAGGTGCTTTGGTTTTGTGGTGTTATCATTTTTCTCATGCTTCCAGGAGGAAAATGTAATTCACATACACAGTGAGCTTACTGTAGTTAGTAGGCGAGTGTTGTGTTACCTCTTAGCCAATGACTGTAACTGACCCACTGTGAAATGTTTAGTTTGAGTTGGAAGGGCAAAGGATGGGCAGAACATCAGACTACTTGGGTTTGGTAGTCATATCTGCTCCAAGTTGGGCAGCATGTTCATTGAGGTATTGGCTCTGTGATGACACCCAGTTAGCCAGAGACTGAGCCTGTGTTTTTAAGGTTTTATCACACCTCAGCTAATACTAAGCTGGTTGTTTTCCTTGATAGTATCATAAAGGACTGGAAACTATGTGAGCATCATTAATCATTAATTAAGAAATAAGCACCTTCATTGGAAGAAAGTGAAATGGGATAGTATGTGTTCAGAAAAATCCTTGAATCCCAAACCCTAGGTTTGTGTCTATTTTTAACCAAAGAATTAAATAAAATAAGACTGAGGAAGATAATTATTAAATTATTGTATTTATTGAGGGAAGTACAAAATCAAGGGAAGGACAATGAATACACCCACATGGTCTGAGAGGCCACCTGTTGGGCTTGGAAGAAATGTAAAGAGAGAGAGGAAAGGAAAGAAACTACAAAGAGCTCCTGCTATAGTTGCCTAACAAAGCTACCTGACTCCCTCTCATTTACAGTGTTGTGATCTTTTTCTAATTTATTTTTTAATTTGTTTAAGGCCTAGAGGAATGACTTAGCAGGTAAGAGTGCTTGCCACAAGCACGAGGGCCTGAGATCACCTGGGTATGATTCCTTAGGATCCACAGAAACATAGCTGAGCATGGTCAGGACATCTGAAACCTCAGTTCTGTGGGCAACAAAGAACTGAAAATTACTGGAGGTCTCAAAACACTACAGCTCCATGTTCAGAGAAAGACTCCATTTCAAGGAAGGACACGACATTCTCCTCTGGCCTTCAGGTGCCTACATTTGCATGTCGGTATGCATCACACACATACACTATTTACTTACTGTGTGTATGTACATTTATATGAAGGAAGGCACTCACAGGATGGTCTGAGGGTCCAGGAACAACTTTGTTATTGTCCTTGCTTTCCACCTCATTCTGAGGCAGGGTCTTTCACTGTTCACAGCTCCATTAGTGAGCTTCCAGGAACTTGTGTCTTCACTGCCTTTCTAATGATAGGTATCTAATGATAGGGTTACAGGAGCCTGACACACTTTCTAGGTGTTAGGTGGGATCTGGGGATTGAACTCAGCTACTCAGAGTTGTGTGAAAGCATTTTAACCATTGGGTTTTTTCCCTACACTTTCATTTTTACTTAACGAAACAATGTATTTTCTGAGAAAAGTGTGTATTTACAAAGAACAACATCAAAATTGATACATTATGGTGCAGCAATATGTTCTTTTGCTATTTCACACTTAATTTTGTTTAAAATCCAGATATAGATGTATAGATGTAGATATAGATATAGATATAGTAGTAAGTCATACAGAGCAGTTATTAAATAGATATTGTAAGTTGTCACAGTTTTTGTTTTGTGATACCAACTACCTATTAAGAACATTTTAATGGCCAAGGTTCGATTCTCCAGGACACATATAAGCCAGATGCACAAGGAGGCAACATGTATCTGCAGTTCGTTTGCATTGGCTGAAGGGCTTGGCATGTCCATTCTCCCTCTCTCCATACATTCTCATTCTCTCCCTGCTTCTCTTTCTTTCTCTTGAATAAATATATAAAAGTAGAAATGAATGTTTAAAAATATTTTATTTAACAGACATCTAAAAAAAGATATAAAGATTGAGCTCTTTTGCTCATAATCTATATTATTTAATTGGCTTTAATTTCATTGGTCTCTGAGTTTTACTCTCAAATTGTAAATTAGCATGCTATCAAATTATTCAGAGTGCTGTTTAGAATTGCAGATACCAAAGGCACATTCTTGAACTTTAGCTTCAGGAGATCCAGAGAGAAAGCTTTTAAACTGAAGTCCTAACTCAGCTTGACTTAGCCAGATCCAGGCTTCCTAGGAGGTGAGGAAGTCTTGGAGGCTGGTCCCTGAGTAAAATTTTCCTATCAAGAATGTGCTGTATCTGTGATTCATACATAATTAATCATTGTACTTATTAAACTAATTGGAATTGTGCCCTAATACTCCTCTGTAGTCTATATCCACATAATTATCCTAAACTTTTTCAAAATAGTACTATCAAATATTTTCTTCAATTTCATTTTGTTGTCTACATAACATCTTTTATGAGTGTTTATGAGTGTGTGTGTGTGCGTGTGTATACGCACATGCGCTTGCATGCCTGCACAGAGCAGAGCTTTGGATGCAGGCCTCTATTGCTCATCTGGGCAATTCCTTGAGACAGGATTCTCTTAATGTGAAAGTACACTTTTTATTTAGCTAGTCCCTGGGATTCTCTGGTCTTTCTGCACTCTTTCTCCCTCACCTCAAGACTGGGGTTACAGACCTGTGACCATGCCCAGCTTTGTTTGTATGTTGCTGCTAAAGAATTGAATTCAGGCTGTCTCAGGCCCTTCTAGGCTCTCATGTTTAAGTGGCAAGTGCCCTTACACACTGAGTCCTTTACTCAGCCAATAGATAACACTTTTTATTAATGTGTTATAAATTATCTGTCTTCTTTTAGAAAAGCTGATACTTTTAGTCAGATTTGGTAGTGCATACAGGGAAACCCATCATTCAGAGGTAGAGATAGGAGAATCAGGAGTTCAAGGGTAGCCTGTATTCATAGAGTTTGAGGCAGCAAGGACTATATGAGAACTTACCTCAAGAGGTAAAAAAAAATAATAAATTTATTTTTTACATACTTCCAGAGCTTTTTGTTTCTTTTTAATTATTTTTAACAACTTCCATGATTATAAAAAATATCCCATGGTAATGCCCTCCCACCCCCCACTTTCTCCTTTGAAACTCCATTCTCCATCATATTCCCTCCCCCTCTCAATCAGTCTTTCTTTTATTTTGATGTCATGATTTTTCCTCCTATTATGATGATGTTGTGTAGGCAGTGTCAGGCACTGTGAGGTCATGGATATCCAGGCCATTTTGTGTCTGGGGGAGAACTTTATTTTTTTAAATTTCTTCTTTTATGGGATAAGTCATTAATTTACAGTTGCCTGAAAGGTGTATATAATTGTGTGGCTAAGGCCTGCATAAACAGCTTCCTACTTGAAACTTATAGTTAAACTTACTAGCAACTTATATTCTGGCCAGTTGTCTATGAAAATATATGCCTCCTTTAGAAAACTATGTGTTACATTTTGTTCATTTTTGCAGCCATTTGATGAAACATAACTGATTAATTCTTTCACCTATTTTCATAATGAATCATGTTTTCATGTCTATGAATATTCTAGAGTAACTTTTATTTAATATAATATCCAATTTATAGACATTTCAAACAGCACAAAAATTCTTATATAATCTCCTCTTATTTAGCATGTTTAAATTTTAGGGGATTTTATATTCCTTTCTTTGTCATTTTGTATCTGTCTTTTCTGAGAATGAATGTGTGTGTGTGTGTGTGTGTGTGTGTGTGTGTGTCTGTGTGTGTGTGAGAAACCCACTGATACCAAAATTTGCAGATGCTTCAGTATTCTATTTAAAGCAGTATGGTATTTGCATATGTCCTATGACCTCACATACTTTGGGTTAGATCTTGTTTACTTAAAGAACCTATTCCAATGGCAATAGCTCATATTGTATTGTTTAGAGAACCATGATAAGAAAATTATATATGCGTATGTGTTTGTGTGTTAATTGCCAATTCAATTCAAAATGAATAGTTTTGAAAGTAGAAATATTGAATCAGCAGGTGAAGAGGCTGCGCTTATAGAGGGCTGACAAAGTGCGCATGTACTTGTATATGTGAAGTTACAGATGTCTGATAAACTGTTCATGTATCTGTGTAGGTGTAAACATACAAATGGTTGATAAAGTATGTGTATCTATGTGTGTGTGTGTGTGCATTTGTGTGTATGTGTGAGAGAGAGGAAGAGTGAGAGAAAGGAGGGGAAGAAAGAAAGAAAGAAAGAAAGAAAGAAAGAAAGAAAGAAAGAAAGAAAGAAAGAGAAAAGGAAGGAAAGAAGGAAGGAAGGAAGGAAGGAGGTATATTTTTTTCAGAATTATTTCAGCGTTATTTGCAGTACCACCAATATTTATGTCCAAATGTTCCAGTAAGACCTGAGGAATTCTACTTTCTCTCTGGCTATAGCTTTGAAGCATAAATTCAATCAGAAGTCTAATAAATAGAACACAAAACTTAGAAGATAAAACTTATAGCCCTATTATAGAGAGACAGTTCTAATTAAAAATATAGAAAGCATTATATATCAAAAACAAAATTTCATAAGTACTAATGAAAATATTGACTCAGGCAAAAACTGACAATGATTAAAGCTATCAAGGGCTGTGGTTGATAAGGAGTTAGATATTTGATATTCCTGGGAAACCACACAAATGGTATTTTTATAACTTATGTAAAGGGTCAATTTGAGTTTCATGGGTGGTAGTGACAGAGGTTAGGACCAAGATAACTTTCCTTAGCAGATGAACAGAGACACAGACCAAGAACATAAAGCACAAATGCTATCCTGCCCTGGCCAGTCTAGAAATTTAGACTGATTTATCAAATGGCCATAAAGAGTGGCTTCCTGATTCTTCCTCCTTAACTTTTCCCTGGTTCTTTTCCTGTACTGGTGGCCCCTTTCTGAGTCTGAGCTCTCTTCTCCAGATCACCAACCAATATCCTTAATATGTTTTTGAACTTGACAATGATGTTCATCCTAATTGGATGCACAATTTAAAAGAATATCTGATCTAAGTTGTCTCATGGATT
Organism: Dipus sagitta; assembly: GCA_036346955.1. Taxonomy (NCBI): domain Eukaryota; kingdom Metazoa; phylum Chordata; class Mammalia; order Rodentia; family Dipodidae; genus Dipus; species Dipus sagitta. The sequence continues at coordinate 75,489,888 of CM070781.1, forward strand.
TCCCTGCATCTTCCCTCTTAGGACCCCTCCACATCAGAAGGGGGGAAACACCTCAGTTTGGAAGCTTTTCTACTTTTATTTTCTCTGATTTCTACTCTCTCTTAAGAAAAATCTTTTATAATTTACCCTTATTCATGTCTATGTTTTCTAATTCTTTTTTTTTTTTTTTTTTTTTTTTTTTGGTTTTTCGAGGTAAGGTCTCACTCTAGCCGAGGCTGACCTGGAATTCACTATGGAGTCTCAGGGTGGCCTTGAACTCACGGTGATCCTCCTACCTCTGCCTCCCGAGTGCTGGGATTAAATGCGTGCGCCACCACGCCCGGCTTTGCGCCACCACGCCCGGCTTGTTTTCTAATTCTTTACTAATCCTAGACAAGAACTTAAAAGCCACTGGCTTGAGGAGTTCTAAGCCCAAAGAGAGCACAGAGAGGCATCAGAGACTCTCAACCAATACCAATAGAATCATTAGTATGCTGTTTACTGCCTCACTGAGCCTACCTAATTTTTAATAGGAATCTTTTCATTGTTGAACCTTAAAGATACAACTTCTACTTAGATGAAATAAAAGAATGAACAAATCTAACTACTGTGAAGAATCAGCAAGATAATTCTTACAGTGTGGGACATTCTCATCTAGTCCTTTCTGCAAAACAGTGAGATAAAGCATGATGTATGGTAATTTTCTGGAAATGAGTTTGGAAATCAGAGGGGACATTTTTGGGGTAAACTCTTGAAATTTAAATGTTATAAATATTAGTTCAGAATAAAATATCTGTAGTAGGAAATTTTGCTTGAAAGAAGTAAATTATAGAACTTTACAAATATGATCTCATCATGCTGTGCACACATCTGCATACACATGAATTCACATGCTAAGAGCTGCCATTGCTATGTAATTAATACATGAAATGACTTATCTGTAAATATTTGTTTCTCTATTCTAATATTTTATAAAGTATAATTCTATACCTTTTAGTTTTACATTGGAGTGAGGAAGTCATATTTAAATGAAAAGCAGTCAAAGATTTTGTCCCATATTTTTTACTCATGTGACCTATTCAATTTTTCCCAAAATGATGAAAATTGTTAATTTTCATCACCTATCAGAAAAGCAAGCTACCCAACTCATATTATTGAAGAGATAACAACTTCATGACAAAGTAAGTTAAGAACAAAAAAGGAAGATTATCTGAGATAAGCTCATAAAAGGTAAATAAAGTGAGGCAGATAAAAAGGAAAGGAAATAACTATCACCTAATAACATATCAGTGGCTATCCTTGAAATGGTGGGAAACATTGTAATGAAGAGATATCTGTTAGCTACATGCATGCTAAAGGTTTTAGGAAGATATTTTTAATGAGTGTTAAATTTCTCCTAAGGAAACTCAAATTTGTTAGCACAGAGAATAACTTTTCAAAGTTCTGGCCCAGATGTGCATGTGGCCTATGTTTACCTGTGCATCTGAAAGTGTGTGTCCACATACTGCACACATTTGTTGCAAGCCTAGGCAGAGCTGAACCTCATATAGGGAAAAATAATAAGAGAGCTGAATTATATTTGTGAAGTAAGACACCCAAATATTTTGCAACCTTTTTTCTCCAGTTATTTTTTTAATTTGACAGGTTGTTCTGGTTTCTTTATTCCTCTGTTTATTTTAAACATGAGACTTAAGAAAACTTGCAGCATTTTTCATATGTGCAGTTCCCAAAACAGACTTTTGTTATCCTCCAATGGATCAGTTGCAATGAAACCAGAATCCTAGTTAGCGTATTGTATGGATACAGAATTCGTCCTGACTGATGGGATGACACACTTTAGCTGTCTCTGCCAGGTCTGCATTTCTATGTGAGGCAACTCAGGCCCAAAAAGAAAAAACATCCTTCCTCCTCTCTCATATGTGGAATGGAATGATGTGTGCATGCAGATAATGGGATATGGGAAAGGAAATAGACACAATTATTTCATTCTGCAGATGGTTTGACAAAATAATACCATAATGAAACCTAAATTTTGTATGCTAAATATAAAATAACCAGGTGTGGTGTTCTATGCCTTTAATCCCAGCACTTGGGAGGCAGAGGTAGGAGAATGTCTGTGAGTTTGATGCCACCTAAGACTACACAGTGGATTCCAGAGTGAGACCCTTGAAAAAAAAATAATAATTTGAAGTGTCTTAATTGGCATACAATAAAGTTAAATCAAAGTAAGTATCTCATAAAATGAATGTGATTATAACAGCACACTGTGGAACAATGATGTGAATTTTGAGTTAAAGTAGAGCTACCAATATATTCTTATAGTCTCACCTTCAAATCCTAGGTAACTGTCTCTAGGATGACTGACAGTCTTGCTACCTTCTCTGCCCCATCATCCTCCATGCAGTATTCCCAAGCATACGCTACTCTGTTGCGCCTCTGGAACTTGATTACCACAGACTGATTTTGCAGGTGTTGCACATTTTCATACTGCGGAGTTTTTTTGTTTGTTTGTTTTGTTTTGTTTTGTTTTTATTGTGATTATAAAAACATAGGCATATAGACATCAAAGAGTGAATAAGGCAACGGAGATTTATTAAGAAAAAGATAAAAATAAGCCACAAAATGCCAGGGCAAGGGTGCTTAGGATTTTGGTTGGCACCCATACAAGAAGAAAGGAGAAAGGAGGAAAAGTTAGGTTTTCTGATTTAGAAGTGGGCAGGCTCATCAGTGAGGATATGAGAGCAACTCATCTGAGAAAAGGGCTTCTGAGGGTTTCAGTACAGTATCTGAGAAAGGGGATAACTCTTCTGCCCTTTTTTTTTTTTTTTAGAAAATCTTTAGGTGAGGGGTGGGCTCTTATCTAGGAAAGTGATTGACGTGCTTCTACACTGTACTCTTTCATACTGGAGATATGAGATATGATCTCTCACCTACTAATGTTGACCAATCTACAACAAAGATGCCAAAATGCTAACATTTATTGTGATTTATTTATATTTTGTAGCTGTGATAGGGGTTACTAGGATTAGAAGTCACAGTTTCAGAAAGTGGCCTCTGCTTACAAACCAGTCCACTAAGGCATTGACAAATAGCTGGACATTCCCCTGAGTTCTAGATTGTTTGTGCATGGCAACAGTTGCTAAATATAATCACACACATAATAGTCTTATTCATAGTACAACCTGTGCCAAAAGGTTTTCAGTCTGTTCACATTTTGCAATTATATTTTTTTTTTTTTAATTTTTTTTTTTGTTTTATTCATTTATTTGAGAGTGACAGACAGAGAGAGAATGAGGCAGAAAGAGAGAGAGAGAGAGAATGGGCGCGCCAGGGCCTCCAGCCACTGCAAACGAACTCCAGACGCGTGCGCCCCCTTGTGCATCTGGCTAACGTGGGTCCTGGGGAGTTGAGCCTTGAACCGGTGTCCTTAGGCTTCACAGGCAAGCGCTTAACCACTAAACCATCTCTCCAGCCCGCAATTATATTTTTAAAATACATTTACTCAGAATACATTCCTAACTGTGTAGTGCTCATTTTACAAGAGAAAACATCAAAATGCCTTGCTGGTAGTAAGCAATGGTTCTACATTCAAGTTCCTTCTTTAAGGCTTCAAATGGTGATTAAGTTATTTTTGTTGTCTCAACTCTCTTGTGGTCAGATTTTGCCTCTGTTTATAATTAGCATGACATAAAACACAGAGATTAGTTTTACAAATGCCAGATGCACACAACAGGAAGACGTGCACTATTTGAGGATATAAAACATTTTTGTACATATGGATATACACATCTCGTTTATATTTAATCATAAACTGATAAAACTATAGTTATACTAGTGTTTGTAACTCTGGATCATGGATTTGAAAAATATGTAATTGGTTTATTATTTTATTTTTATTTATTTATTGTGTGTGTGTGTGTATTAACTTGGCTGTGTTAGTGGATACCCTAAACTGATAAAACATGGTTAGAAATTTGTCAAAGAGGGTGTTTCTAGAAGAAATTGGTATTTGACATAGCAGGTTGTATAACAAAGATCTACCTACCCTAATGTGGACATACATCTTCTAGTTCTTTGAAGATCTGCTCAAATAGAACAAAAAGACCAGAGTCAGAGCAAATCTACACTCCCTATTAAAGCTGGGATCTTCATCTCCAGTCCGTGGACATCAAAGGTCTCATGGTTTTTACTGTGGAACTTACATGACCTTGGACAGGAAATTACAAAATCATTCATCTCCACTGGACTTTCCAGATACAGTGTGAATTGCATCTTTAGCTTTCTGGGACTGTTTACTTGTATATGGTATATTGTAGGACTCCTCATCCATAGCCAGAGGACCCAATTTTGACAATTCATTTCTTCTTATATATTATCCACACTGATAGCCAATCTATAATTATCTATATCTACATATTCTATTTGTTCTGTTTCTCTGGAGAATGCATTGCAAACACCAAAGGAATAGCACGCACTTCTGTCTTATTTTGTTTCATATTAGGTAAATCACATGAGTTAATGCAAGGAAAATCTCATTAAAATTAGTGCTAGGTATACTAAAATCTATGTAATATGAAATTAAAATATCATCATATTTTACACATACAATGCATTTGTATGTGTATCCCTGATTTGTTTCTTATAAGTAAATATGCTCGATATTTCTACTAATGTTAGAACTGCAGCATAAGCTTTACTCTTTTGATTCAAATCTGCCCTGATGGAATCACAGTTATGTATTAGGCCACTAACGGTGTTTATGCCAGCCATAAACTGTGAAGATTTTAATTTATTAATTTGAGATTCTTACAGTGGGAGCCTGACATTTTAACACCTAGTCTTTACAATAAAATTTATTTTTGCTCATGTGGTCAGAAGCTAAAAGTAAGGGTCTCAAACAAAGTTGGGAATTAAAATGAATAAGCCTTCAGTGGAGCATCCCAAGTATATATTGCATGCTCTGATTAAATGGCCACAGCTCAGTCCATCTGAACCCTGACCAGCAGAGAAACATATCTACTTAAAACAAACAAAAAGGCAAGCTTGTGCCCTAAGAGCATAAGAAATTGGAGTTTATATTTCACTCTGGAGGAAGAATCTAAATGCCAAGAAATATTGTAAGAATAAATCCCTAGTTAATGTAATCTTGGAGACACCATGGAGAAGAAAATTGAAAAAAAATGCAAATTTTCTATGAGAAGGCCCTCTCTTAATTCACTGTACAAAGGAATGTCATTAAAAAAAAAAAAAAAGACAGAAGCCACACTGATTGTTAAAGATGTGTAAGGCCACATTTGATGTGAGACAGGAATCAGGGACAGATGACAATGACATGAAAAATTGTAGAGGAAACAGCAAACTAAACCCCAAGAGAGAATTACTACACTGAAAGATAGAAATAAATATTGCAAATAGAGCATGAGTATTAGAGTAAAACATGTTAGTTACAAGGAGATACAGAATCTTTGAGCATGTTGAAGTTAGAAAGCAGTTATAACCCTCAGGTTTTCAGAAGAAAAAAAAGGACAGAAAAATTCCAGAGAATGTTTTCACATTAATAAATACAATGATTTAATTCTAATTTGGAGGAAACATGTGCTACACAGAAAAAGAAAAATATGTTTTTGTGCATAAGTAAAAGCAATTTAACTGATAGTATTATTTCTGGGGAAATAGATAAAACTATCATGTATTTAAACCATTGGAAAGGATAGTTTAAATTTCTCTGTCTACCTAAATTTTGTGTCTGTGAATGTGTGTTTGTTAATTTGGCTGTGTTAGTGGATACCCTAAACTGATAAAACATGGTTAGAGGCCCTGATGTGCCAACTCTCTCTCTCTCTCTCTCATAAAAATAAAACCACACAACATATCAAATACAAAAAAAAAGTTAGTGTCAGTCAAGTTCTAATGATAATTCAATATCATTTAAAAGAAATGTCAAAATAATTATTCCTTAATGATGGGGATTTACAAACAACTTATAAATTCTTCCTGGATAAAAAAATGACATACTTAAGTTACAAAAAAATTAATGTGTAGTAATAACACAACGGATTAAGCCAAACCATGGTACATAAACCTTGGAATTGCATGGAGCAGACACCAATGGCTAAGAGAAAGGATCTAAGCTTTCCTCACCACCAGCTGCCACATGGGCTTCAGTACATCCTTGGCACTGTGGTGAACAGCAGCTTTGTTATTCACACACCCAACCCAGATTACTATCAGTTTAGGTGTTAAGGAGCTAACTTCATGCCACTACCTCAACCTTGGCAGCATTGAAGGGTGGAAAGCCCTGCTCACTGGGAGCTAAATGGAAAATTAAGTATATGATTTGTGTCCTGGAACTTAGAACTGCAATGGTGAACATTAATGCCAGGGAAACATTGGAGAATTCCATGTAAGACTCACGAATGGAAACCAGGAAGACCTCCAGTGACAGGGGAAGACAGATGACCCAGATTGTTGGACTTTAGTGCCAACTAACATAGCCTGTGGTTGGATACAGCAATTCTGGGTTAGGGGTACACTTCAGTATTATACCACCCATAGATGTATAGGCATTGGCCCAAATCCAGCATTGTACAAAACACAGTGTGCTGTTGTTTCAGGGTGTTGTATAGGTTACAACATTAGTGGACATAGCATTAAGTAGGAAGTTAGGCCAGGTCCATCCATAGTGACTCATCCAATCCAAAATTCTGTAGTGTGTCCAAACAGCCTAGGAACTGTAAAAGAAGTACTGTGGCTTGCTCTGATGCAGGGAAGGCTTTGGAGATGGCTTGCTTTTTCAAAACACTCATCTTAGTCTTTAGTCTTTTCTTTCTCTCAGAACAACATATTAATTTGAAAAATATGACAAATGTGATTGTATTTCACTATGGTACTGAAACAATGAGAAGATATAAACAGCAGACTTCCTACAAATATGGAACTAGGCACCATCTAGTGCTGAAATGCTGGAAATAGTATTATCCAAGAAAATAAGATGATTATATGTACTTCCTTTAAACATACACATTAGGGAGACCTGTACAGCTAAATGATCTCTTAGTGATGACGTAGCATTATAAGCCATCAAGCCTCAAGAGCTTGCAGGAAATCATGGCACTAGTTTAAGATTCCAGAAACTGACCATGTGTTAATCAATATTGTGGGACCCTCTGATAAAAAAACTTGAAAACAGCTGAAAACTAAAAGACAAACCTTCAGTGAATTCCAAAAAGGTACAGAGGAACCTGTCAGTGCTTTCCAGAGATACAAAATAAAGGGAAGCAATTGGGAAAAAAAATCTTGAAGTAAAAGATATTTCATACATAGTTCAAAATGTTGCAGAAAGCATCAATAAGTAGCAAGAAACATTAGTGGAAGAGCAAATCTGAGGTCTCAGGCTATTTGAAAACAGAGTTGGAGGAGGAAGTAATTTAATATAAAGAATGAGGGAAAATGGAGACAGCTTAAAGGACCATTGTCATAGTATTTAAATGCAAATGTTTAGATTTTGAGGTTCAAGAAGAGCTGAAGATGCTAAAGGGGGAGAAACATCACATTTAAAATAATAACAACATCTCAAACCAAAAAAGATACAAATATAGGGTTTAGTAATTTCTTGTAAAATGTCAATAAATTTAAATCAATTTTGTCTGTGTATCTTGTGAAAGAGAAAATTCTGCAGACTCCCAAATTATAAATATAAAAATAAAATCAAACATGACAAAAACAAAAACACATAAAGTGACCAGATTCACATGACAGCACATTTCTTAGCAAAAACCTTACAGGCCAGCAGCATGACAAGAAATTTCTCACAGCACTGAAGGGAAAGCCAGTATACAGTCAGCAGTGGGTCCAATGAGTCTACAGATAGTGGTGTGTCCAGACAGTCTGCCTTTGGAAATGAAGGCAGAATAAAAACAATCAAAGGCAAACAAAACTAAGGGAGTGTGTCTCAGTGCTAACTATTATATGAGAACTGGTGAAAAACATTCTTCTAACTGGGAGAGATTAAGAAGAAAACATAAGAAAAGTGTTAAACTCATTGGCAAGAATAATGACATATGCTACATTGTCCTACTACTATGATCACAGTGCATAAGCCATTCTTATCTTACATATAAAAGTGAAAGAATAATGACCCTAAGTACATCAATATGTCAATTGATATATGTCACTTATATAAAAAATAGACCATCAAATTAAAAATACGGGAAATGAAGTACAAGCACAGGTTTTAATTAGCATATTTTTCTTTTTCTTTTCATTTTAGCATCCTTTCTTATCTTTACAATTATGTTAAGTTGATGTCATTCACACCAGCTACACTATGTCAGACCTTTATACCTGTTACATTAAGTGTTTTGGAAGACTTATAAAATGAAATACTGAAAATAATAGGCAAGAAATGTGGAAAGGAGGGAAGGAAGTATTGAAGAAAGAAAGGAAGGAAAAGAAATAAGGTGTGCTAGTTTAAATATGATAATTTGAATGTATGTCTCCATAGACGCAGATTTTTTTTTATTAAATTAAGCTTGCAACTTGGGTCTCTACCCAAAGGAAGGAAGACGTAGGCATAGAGGACAATATGGTACATAACTATAATCATACAACCATACTTATCCACAATTCTTTTACTGTAAATAAATAAAATACCTTAGTTTGAAGACATGTAGTGATTGAGTGAATTGAAAACTCAAACCCTGCTATATACTACATGTGATGAAAGTGAATGATAATCCCCAAAAGCAAGGGAAGGGATATATGCCATCTTATCAAATGTGTATTAAATAAAATATATTCTATGATGAGTCAAGGAACTTCATTGGGTAATGAAAGGGGGGCAATTCAATAAGGAGAATATATATGTGAAAATACATATGGCAGTGCACACATCTAAATCAAATACAGATTGCTAAGGAAACTATGCCTCAATCACAATATTGGACATTTGTAATTACAAAATATAATTACAATAAATTGTAATGGGACATTTATACCCATTACAGCAATAGCTAGAATCAAAAAGAAAAAAAATAACAGAAAAAAAAGATATAAACTATGCCTAAATGGTGCTAAAATACAATTAAATAAGACAGTAGCCATACAGGGAACAATGTCTGTGAAACACACATTCTTCTCATTGGCATGTGGAACATTTACCAAGAAAAGCATAGGAGAGATCATAAAACAGTCTATAGAATACTTTACATTTTTTCTAACCTCAGTGTAGTAAATCTAGAAATTAATCACAATGACAAACATGAAGAAATACAGGGTGTGGAATTAAAGAAGAAGCTCTGGAATATGCACAATTAGTCAAGTAAGAGACAAAGACAACAATTTAAATATTTGATGATATACATGAAACTGAAGACATAGCATGGCAAAATCTATAAAAAACAGAAAAAAAAGGACTAAAATAGAATGTCCTATCAGTTCACATGTATCCCCTAAAACAAATAGATCTGAAATAAAGAACTTATTTCTACATCTTAAGATGCTAGAAAAATATGAACTATACAACCCCATGTCCACAGAATAAAACTGTAAAGTTCTACTTCCCAATTATTAAAAAAAACTAAATAAATTGTAGAAAAGACTAACAAAATGCAGAAAAAAAAGTTTTAAAGATAAATTGAATGGTGGTTTTCACAGTCAGCTCCATGCTGCTTGGATAAACTTCCAAACCAGTCGCAGTTTATGCAAGGAATGGAATTTATTTCATGCTTACAAATCCAGGGTAAGTTCCATATCAGAAGAAGAAACTGGCCACCTTTCACCCATGCAGAGAGAAAAGCCACCACCAGCCAGCCAGCACCACAAACACAAGCAAAACTGGCTACAAACATGAGGAACACCAGCAGGACTCCAGCAATCTACATACCTAGGGCTGGAATTCAGATCAACCTCCATTAATAAGTTAGGCCTGGATTCTAGGATCCAACCCCAGTGTTACCTCCCCCAGCCAGGCAGCTAAAGATAACTTTCTGATGAAAACAGGTGAGTCTACTGAGGGGCATAAATTCATACTATAGCAGTTGTCTAAACAGGAAAAGGGAGGCATTAGAACTGATCAAACAGAAATTCGATAGTTCTTTAGAGATTTTTTTTTTTACAAACATATATTTGCCAGTATATTTGATAACAGAAGAAACAGGAAAATTCCTGGATGCATTTAATTTACCAAGATTGAATTCATGCAAAAATAGAAAACCCCAATGGACCATTATACAGCAACGAGATTAAAACATTAATAAAAATACTCCTGAAAAAAAAATACTGGGATGCATGGGTTCACTGCTGAGTCCCACCAAACATTTAAAGACCTAATGCCAACTCTACTCATAATACTTCAGAATTAAAGAGAAGAATCTTTCCAAACTCATTCTATAAGGTCAGCATCACTACACAAAGACATAGTTACACACACACACACACATACCCTTTCTCTTAAATAAATATGCAAATATTAAAAAGAAACGTTAATCATCACACAGTAAAGTAATTCATAACAGCTAAGAATAAACATAAACACTAGCACTGTGGCTGAGCAAAAAATTAGTATGTTTAACACATGATACAATTTTAATAAAAATTTTAGTTCATATTAAGTTCACTCCTTAAAAATATACTTTTGATTTGATAAATGTAATACTTGACTTATTGGTATCTCTAGAGAAGGAAAATCTATGTAAAGAACACATGATAGTGAAGTTGTCTGCCCAAACTCCTCCATGTAAATACTAGAAAATTTTGAAGAAGAAACAACAACAATGAAAAAAAAAGAAAAAAACAAAAAACAAAAAACAAAGTGCTGTCCTATTTTCCTGGTCAAATTCTGAAATAGAGAAAAAAATGAAGTGTATTTAATCAGCCATTGTGTTCAATCCTAACAATACAGATCTGGAGTTCATTAAATATCTTCTAAAAAGTAAATAATACATTCTTAGTCAGTTTTGTAATTGTTGAGTACTTGATTATTTCACATACTTTCATAGTTGGCACTTAGTTAACTATTATATGCATTCAATTTTTTTTATATTTTTAACACTGTAACAAGATTTTCCATTTCAATTAAATAATATTTTAGGTTTTTTACTACATTTTTCTTTAAACTATCTATGTATTATTACTTTCTGGTGGAGTGAAGTCAGGAACTAAATTTTTTTCATAAATAACTTTCTAAGCTTAATTTACCCATTCTTCATTATTGATAGAACATCTCGCATTATGTGATATATATGTACACACACACACACACACACACACACACACATATCATCAAAATGTAATGGGAGTTTTTGTTTTTTTAAAAAAGATGTTATTTACTTGTTAGACAGAGAGAGAGAAAGAGAGAGAGATGATAGATAGAGAATGGGAGTGTCAAGGCATCTAGGCACTACAAATGAACTCCAAATGCAGGTGCCACCTTGTGCATCTGGCTTGTATGAGTACTAGGGAATTGAACCTGGGTCCTTAGGCTATGCAGGCAAGCACCTTAACTGTTAAGCAATCTATCCAGTCCCATAATGGAATTTTTTAATGAAAAAAAAAAAGGGTGGGACAAATCCCTGAACATGTCTTTAATATGTTTGTAGATTATGTTAATTGAGGTGGGAGGATCTACCCTAACCTTGGGTGGCAGCATTCCATGGGCTCAAGTCCTGGACTGCATGAAATGGAAAAAGCAAACTGAGTACCAGCATTCATTTTCCCATTTCCTGACTGCTAATATTATGTGACCAGTTGCTTGGTACTGCTGCCATCATACCTGCCTGGCCATTGTGGACTATACCCTCAATGTGCCAAAATAAGCCCTTCATTTGCCAAGTCACATTATTGGGATGTTTTGTCACATTAACATGAAAAATAATTAATAAAGGGGGCTGGAGAGATGGCTTAGTGGTTAGGTGCTTGCCTGTGAAGCCTAAGGACCCCGGTTCGAGGCTCAATTCCCCAGGACTCACGTTAGCCAGATGCACAAGGGGGCGCACGCATCTAGAGTTCGTTTACAGAGGCTGGAAGCTCTGGCGTGCCCATTCTCTCTCTCTCTCTCTCTCTCTCTCTCTCTCTCTCTCTCTCTGCCTCCTTCTCTCTGTCACTCTCAAATAAATAAATAAACCAAAAAAAATAATAATTAATAAAGGAATTTCATTCTAGGGCTGGAGAGATGGCATAACAGTTAAGGTACTTTCTTGCACAGCCTAACAACCCAGGTTTGATTCCCCAGTCCCTAAGTTCGCCAGATGTACAAGGTGGCACATGCACCTGGAGTTTGTTTGCAATGGCTAGAGGCCCTGGCATGCCCATTCTCTCTCTCTCTCTCTCAAATAAATAATAAATAAAAAATAAATAAATATTTTATTTATTTTTTTTCTTTATTAGTCAGTTATGTATTCAGCAAATACAGTCAGTTTGGTACCATTATTAGCCTCATCCATGACCTACCCCCTCCCCTTGGCCCCTCCTTGTTGAGGTATATGGGTCATGCATTGTGGAGTTAGCCCACAGTTATGGGTAAGCTAAGTGTCTCTGCATATCATGACCCAACATGTGGCTCTGACATTTTTTCCGCCCCCTCTTCCGCAAAATTTCCCTGAGCCATGTTGGGTTCATTTTTGGTCTGCTTCAGTGATGAGGTGTTGGGGGCCTCTGAGGCTCTGGCTCTCTGATTTGGTAGGAGTTGATTTTTCTCTGTGCTTATCTCCTTCCCCCTTGTGCTGGTATCCGGTTCATCAGGAAAACAGCCCCCTTGCTTGTTTCTCCAATTTTTCTTAGTTTCAGCCGGTGCCCTTTTGAGGTATGATGGGGTGGCTCTCTCTTTAGGATCTACATCAATCTGAAAAAGAGAAGCAGATTCTCCAACGGAGAGTAAGTTAGAAAAATAAATAATAAATAAATATCTTATTTTAACAAAAATAAATTTGGTTTTAAGAATTAAACCATTGGTATGTACATCTCTGGGAAGGGTTTATAGGAGGAATTAGGAAGAGTTTAGAGTTTTGGGCTAGAAAAGCCCTAGAATGTTTTAAGGAGAGTTTATTGAGCCATTCTGGTAGAAGTTTAGGAAACCAGAATGCCAAAGAAACGCTGACAGCAGATGGCCTGGGTCTCAAGGCTATAGAAGTGGAAAAGGTTGATGCTAAGAAAGCAGTTGTTGGGCTGGAGAGATGGCTTAGCGGTTAAGTGCTTGCCTGTGAAGCCTAAGGACCCCGGTTCGAGGCTTGATTCTCCAGGACCTACGTTAGCCAGATGCACAAGGGGGTGTACACATCTGGAGTTCGTTTCCAGTGGCTGGGAGCCCTGGTGCGCCCATTCTCTCTCTCTCTCTTTCTCTCTCTCTCTCTTTCTCTCTCTCTCTCTCTCTCTCTATCTGCTTCTTCCTCTCTGTGTCACTCTCAAATAAATAAATAAAAATGAACAACAAAAAAAAAGATTTTAAAATTGAAAAAAAAGAAAGCAGCTGTTATTGTGAAATCAGCATTATTAAAGAGAAATCTCGTTGTTGGACTAGGACCATAGGAAAGTGCCCTGAGGACAAGACTTCACCCATTGGAGGCTCCATCTTGTGAAAAATCTAAAGTCCTTGAAAGCAGAGAGCCTAGATTGAATATACAATCAAAGGCGTTTTAGCCCAAATACCCTAATGCAAAGTTTCTTTTGTCATATTGTTTATTTTCTTCATGTTAAATCTTAAATTAATTTTTAAGTTAAAATAAGGATGTGTTCATTTCCAATTTAAATGATGTAAGAACAACAACAACAACAACAACAAAAATACCTGTGCTTATTTTCCTTACATAATACATAATTTGGAAGGGATGCCAGGAAAGAAGACTAGATCATGAAGTGGTTTCCCCTTCCATCCTGCAGAACTATTTTCTGTTATAAAAAAGGGTAAAATTTATAAGATTTATATGTCTCATACAATGTAATAATTTTGGGGGCTAGAGATGGTTTAATGGTTAAGGAACTTGCCTGAGAAGTCTAAGAACCCAGATTCAATTTGCAGTACCCATGTAAGCCAGATGCACAAGGTGGTACATGTGTCTGGAGTTAGTTTGCACTGGCTTAGAGGCCCTGGCAGACTTATTCTCTCTCTCCCTCTCTCTCTATCTCAAATAAATAAATAATTTTTTAAAGAAATGTAGTAATTTTTGAAGAAGATCTACCAATTTATTCCTCGAAGGAAAATGGTTCTTTTTTTTCTCAAAAAGGGTCTTTATTACAGCACAAAAAAATTATCTACCCATTTCTTTTATTCATGTACCTTGGTAAAATATAAAAGTTAGCAATATACTTGAATTATAGATCTAATATCCTCCATATTTTATGTGCCTTTCTTATAACATCTCACTACCAAGACATTATACATATAAATAACTAGAAAATTATTTTGATTTCTAGCCTTAGTCCTGTTGTTTCCCAGTTTGTGCCTCCTCATCTGTTTCATTCTTATGGGGAATGAGCAGTGAGAGACGCCATGCCATGTGGCAGCCATCTGCACACAGGTTCCCATGGAAGTGGACTGGAGTGCAAGGGTTACCATAAGCATGGATAGGGCCAGTCACAGGATACTGAGAGAGAATGGTCAGAATGAAAACATTACTTTTGAAAAAAACATCTGAAAATAAAAGGTCTGTAGCAGACAACTTTAGGTTCTCTGTGATGAACTTCCAGACCAGGCACAGTTATGGAAGGAAGGGATTTATTGAAGCTTATAGATCCAGGGGAAGTTTCATAATGGCAGAGGAAGCTGGCCTGCATTCACAGGACCAAGAAGAGAGAGAGAGAGAGAGAGAGAGAGAGAACACAAGCTAAAAGCCACAGCACACAGCACACAGCACACTTCAGGAGCTCCAGGTGGAACTAGGCACTTTACATATCTTTAGATTGGAATTTCAAACCCACTACCACACCTTAAGATAGGTGGAGTGACATCTCCTTCAGCCAGGTGGCTGTAGATCCAAACTGTAAAGTAAAGAAACACTTAATATATTTGCTGCCATCTATTCAAACTACCACAAAGTCTAATTAGTCCTATTTCTATTTTCCTTTTTTTTTTTCACCCCTCAAATTTGGCATAAGTGAAAACTGTGAAAGGCTCTTACTTTATTTAAGACACACCAATAGTGTGAAGTTAGGAACCAGAGAACACAGAAAAGACATGCCCCTGAGTTTACAGCTTCCTAGGCACATGTGTTACTGTCCTGTATTGGAGTCTACAGAAGGGATTGCATTTTTTCGCATAACACTGTGCAAGTATCCTGGATTATAGTAGATGCATAGTAGAAAACTTTGGTAGTTGCTTGATAGTAATGAATGTATAAAACATTTTGATCATTTTCCTTTTATCCATGTTAATGTACATTGTACTTCTTTCCCTTACAGATCACTTGAGAGAAATTGCACATTTAAAAAATATTTTTCATGTCTGAGGCTATCTTTTGAAACTGTCAGTTATAGGGGGTTATCTACTGTGGAATTTTTGTCAGTATCTCTCCCTAAAGGCTTTTTTGAATCACTTTTATTCCAGTTGGTTATATTTATAGAACAATTTATTTGAAGTTAAATATGTCACTTTTGTTTATGGAAGCTACGCGATGTTGAATAACAAATTTTGTTTTGTTTTGTTTTGGATTGGTTTGGTTTTTCGAGGTAGGGTCTCAGTTTGGTCCAAGCTGACCTGGAATTCTATGTAGTCTCAGGTTGGCCTTGAACTCTTTGGGACTCCTCCTAACTCTACCTCCCAAGTGTTGGGATTAAAGGCGTGCACCACCATGCTCGGCCTGAATAACAAATTCAGAAAGACATTTTTCAACTACTTACATGTATCCCTGAGGTGAGTCTCGAAGAAGAAGCCCATGGGAAGTATTGGCAATCTTCAGCTTCAGTAGTGGAACTGCAGTGAGTACCTGACTAGTCTCTTTAAGGAAGGCTTGAGTTAAATATCACACTCAACAACTGCAGACTCTTTGTAAGGTTTTGAAATTAAAATAATCCTCTTGAGCACTGTTCTCACTGCTGTGACCTCATTAGATGCAAATTAAGGGAGAAAAGGTTTATTTGGCTTGTAGTTCCAGGGGATATGGTCCATCATAATGGACGAGGCATGGTGGGAGAAGTATGAAGTAGCTGGTCACATACAGTCAGGAAGCAGAGAGCAATGGATTTTGATACTCAGCTTCCTTTCTCCTTTTCATCCAGTCCAGAAACCCCACCACAAAATGGTATTGCCTATGGTTAGGATGGTCCTTTTCATCTCAATTAACCAGCTCCAGAGATGTGTTTACATGATGATTCTAAATCACATGAAGTTGAAAATCAATATTAGCTATGTCAATCATTAATAATATTCTTAAACTGTTTTGATCAGAATCTAGATTCTTAATTGGATATTATATTTAAATATGCAATTTCTAGGATTGCAAATTGAAATTGAACTGTGTCCCTTTAGGATGCTTCTACACTATGTCTAATTTTCTGTGCATGATTTCTTTTTGAGATTTTTAGGCAGGGTCTCACTCTAAACCAGACTGATGTATATCAGGGTGGCCTTGAACTCAGGGTGGTCCTCCTACTTCAACCTCACAAGTGCTGAGATGAAAGATTTAAGCCACTGCACCCAGCTACCCAGCTGGTTTTTACACTGTGAAGTACAGTAATAAATTACACAGGTCTGCCCTAACAGGTGAACATAAGTCAAACAGAAGGATTGTATTTTAGAGATAAGTAGCACATGTGAACTTTAAGTTTTCAATGCTATCTTCTTAATACAATGCTATAATTGCTTGTGGCTGGTTTAAGTGCAACTGTCAAGGGAAATTGTACTTTTCAGAAGAATATCACTTTGTAGATAGGACTAGATCTTAAAAATTTCACTGTATCAAAGTTGTTTTAGCATATTTTTTTAAATGATGAAGGTATTTTATGACCTACAAGAATGGCCCTTCCTAGAATGGATCTAGCATACAAAGGCTTTATGGACTATTTAGCATTCACTGCCCCATGGTGGTGAGTATATACCCTGCTTCTTGCCATTCAGATTCACCTTATAGTGTTTGAAGCTGTGCTTAGCAACAGAACACCAGGCGGCATGAAGACATAGACATCAATTGGTTATTGCTTATAATGTCCCCTACCTGAGAAGACTGCAGACATATTGACAAAGATGTTTACAGGCCTGAATGAGCCTTGTGAGCAGATTGTGGATGTATTTCAAAATATGTGAACTGTTTAGAATCTTCTATTTAAGGATAAGACCATACAATTAATGATATAACCATGCATATTTTCCTAGAAATTTTTAACACTGAAGATTTCTTTACTGGCCTACATATCTAGAAACATAATATGCCATGTTCTTCAGTGCACAACTGTCAATCCCAAACTCTCTGAGCTCTGCTTTTAAAAGTATGTATTTGACCATCCATCTGTGATAATCAGTTAACATTATAAACTTGGACCAGAAAGAAAGGCCAGCAAAAAGAAGTGCCTTAAGAATTCTGGAATTCATAAGCTGTCAGCCTGAGTTATCTGTCCACAAAGAATGTCTTTTATAAGTAAGTCTTGCTTTTATAGAAGGCATTTATTATCACATTTGGCATCATTCTATGGAGCAGATCTTGGATTGTTTGACTCAAGCCTTGGCTGTATGTGATATCTGATGGCTTGGAATAGGTTCAATATTTGAAAACCACACATGGTGTGTTACTCAGCTAAGTTTTAGTAAACAAGTCTTACTGGCTTTTAAAAGAAGTATTACTCGGAAACTTCTTGAATGTTTTAGTTTCTTTTCAAATTTATTTGGAGACATTCTAGCATGACAGCAAAAATTCTATTTCAAACAACATAGCATATTGTAGTTTTTCTACAGTGCAGGCATTGCCTGTAGCTGCTGATTCTGATCAACAGTGTGCATTTTCTTAAGCAAAACTATGAAACTGTTTTGGATACAAAGTTTATCTAGTCATTGGAGCTGTAACCAAAGTGCCTGGCTTGCTACAAATTTTATTATTTTAAACATTTGTATTTTTTTTTTTTTTTGCGTGTAGGGAGAGAGAGGAGGAGAGGAGAGGACAGGAAAGTAGAAAAAAATATATAAGTATGTTTGGGGCCCATGCTGCTGCAAATGAACTGCAGATGCATGCACCACTTTCTACACCTGGCTTTACTTGGCTCCTGGGAATCCAAGCCTGGGACATCAGATTTTGCAAACAAGTGCACTTTTATGTGCTAAGCCATCTTCCCAGTCCCTACTTAAATATTTTAATTCTGACAATATAGCTTTATTTCTTACTACCAAAATCATTGTCGCTTGAAACACATTTGTGCTGATGAGCACAAAAGAGAAGTGGCCTTTGTATATTTAATTTGATGTCTTCTGAAGCATTTAAGATATTCACTTCAATATTCCATGAAGTTAGCAGTTCCATAGGGTTATTGTCTTCTTCCTGACATGATTCGGAATGTAGCAAAAGTAAGTCAAGGTAAACATGTCATGATGTAATCTTGAGACGACATCCTCTTTACACTTTTTTTTTTTTGCAACAAATATGTTCAGATGCTTATTCATCTATATATTTTTAATAGTTTCAAAATACCACGGAAATGGTAATACTTGCCTATTATCTTTCTATAGACATGTTAGCCCATTTTGAAACTAGAAATTCATCAGTAAATATTTTACTTGGGCTTTATTTGATCTTCCTCTAAGGCAATGTATACTGTTGGGTACAGCAGATATTATTTGGTGCAGAATGCTATTATCTTCATCAGGAAAAATATTATTATCGTTTCATTGCACCCCATTAAAACAAATACTCACATCGCAAAGACACTCTAACACAAGGATTTCATTCAACCTAATTTGAAAGTTGAATACAGTCACAATTTTTCTGTTACTAGCCAGTTGTGTTGTGAGTTGATGGTTATTCTCACATATAACCACAAGAGGGCACTATGCCTTACCAAGAGCAATCATTCTCAAAGTGTTCATGTGCAAAATACCAAAAGGACATTTCAAATCCTAGATTTCTGGTTTCCTTCTCTAGAGTGTTCAATTCAGTAGGTCTGAGGTGGGCCCAAGAATTTTCATTTTCTTTACTAATAGCTTTGCAACAACATAGGTCAAGTTGACTTTGACCACAAGTAAGATGAAAATTGAACCTAGTTAAGAGTGATACAACTGTTGTCATGTTCCCATTAAAGGCAGGACATCATGTGGCATGCTTTTCTGGCATCCCAAAACAACTCAAGTGCCTCAGTGTTCATGTTTACAGCTATTTTCCCTAGATATTCAGTCCAGTATTTCCCTATACATTCTAGGGTTTTAAAATTTTCCCTAGGTCACACTTAAAGGCTGAGCTGTGGACAAGAAGTTGCACATATTGGAAGATCTTAGTCCATGAAAGAAGATTTGAAGATTTTTTCTATGTCTCCCCCCCCCCCTTTTATCACATACCCTGAATTCACAATTATGCCTTGATGTGGGTGCCTATGCACATACATGCAAGCTTGTGTGTGCTTCTTAAAGGGTCATGACATTGGATTTAAATGTCTGAGTTTTACGTTAGGGATGTGTAATGACTGTATGGTATGACTATAACTGCTCACAAGCAACAGATCTGAAACTAGACTCCATTGTTTAATCATCAAAGTCTTCCCTGATGTATATCAATCCAACTTTATGATTTTTTTTTTTTGGTGTTATTCAGGAAGGAGTGTTTATTTTAGTTTATAGTTGCAGGATATAGTCCTTCATGGCAGGAAGATATGACAAGTGGTTTAAGCACAGCTGTATGAATGCTAGTGTACTCTCAGCTCTGACCTTTCTATATAGTCCAGGACTGCAGCTCATAAAATGCTGATGCCTGCAGATAAAGCTTATCTTTCCACCTAATCAAGATCATCACTGATAGATATGCCTAGAGGCTAATCTAGATAATCCCTCACAGGTATGATTCTAGGTCCGGTCAAATTGACATTCAATAAAACCCCTCATAGTCCATGAAGGCATTTTTGAAACGAGTTCAGAAAACTCTTGCATCACAGGTGAGAGTCACTTGTGTGGAATGATTCATGAGCATGAGCGAACTGCTTACAGGTGTCCACTAAGGCTCTTGTCAAGCAAAGAGTAGAAAGGTGAGCCTCATGCTTCATGAGCCAGCATCTGTGAAGCAGGTGTTCATGCAGGAACTCATGTGCTTCAAGTCTGCTCATGGAAGCTATGACGCTCTATAGAGATGCTGGGCCAGTGCTGGTCATGCAGTTCTGCAGACATGCTGGGGCCAGTACTAGTCAATGGTGATCATAGCTCTGCCCCGGCCAGCGGGGCTTCAATGGGAGCACGGACCCCAGAAAACCTGAAATGAAAGGGACAAGAGACACAAGGAACCGACAGCAAGACAGGGGTCTGATCAAGCTACAATTTTTATTTTTCTCAGGGTGCCTTTTATACAGCAGTACAGGGAAGTTTGTCAGCAGTTTAGGTATTGTTACAGTTCTGTTTCAATAGGATAAGGTCCCGGCCCCAAGGCCACAAGATGTTCCACAGCCACAGGATAAGGCCCCAGTCCCAAAGCCACAAGATAATGACTCCCTCATTCTAATGGGTTATATTGTTCTTTCTCCTTGCATGGGTTAACAAACAACTGCAGACCTTGTGACTTTCCAGAACAGACAACTTATCACAAAATGGAGTCATTATTCAGGATGGAGGCACTTTTGGTTTCCTAGTGCCCAATGGTTCCCCACATAGCTCTATAGAGATGCTAGGGCTAGGGCTGCTCAATGCTGGTCATGTAGCTCTGCAGACATACTGGAGCCAGAGCTGGTCAGTGATGGCCAGGCGTATGTGACTGAATTTCTTTTCACACACGGTTCATATATGTCACATCCCTTGGGTTCTGCATCAGTGCCCTCTTCTAACTTTCTAGTCAAGTAACTGAGTTACACTTTCTGGGAGCCATGCCAAATTGTTCTTTCTTATTGTGAGATAAACTCATGTCTTTCTGTTTTAAATGCATTCCAGTTGCTTTAAAACCATATTTTATCTGTTAATAATATCCAACAGTCTAATACTTTAAAGATTAGGTTTTTTAAAATTTTTCTCTGTGTCCAAATATTAATTTAAATTTTATTTATTTATTTTGTAGTGCTTTGTTTTGTTTGTGACAAGGTATCATTCCCTAGTCAAGGCAGGCCTGGAACTCACTGTGTAACTCAGGCTGGCCTGAAACTCAGAGCAATTCTCTTGACTTAGCCTTCCAGGTATTGGGATTGTGTTAGCGACCATGCTAGACTTAACCTCAAAATTGATTTATGTAGTATGTACAGCGCAGACGGAGGACCTTTCGTGTAGGAAGAAAGACTTTGAGTTACAGAATTTCAGAAAATAAATAGCTGAGGCATGACAATATCTTGTGATAAGCAGTATTTAGTAAGCAATGCTTTTTGTCAGAAACAATGTCACAAACTCCGCTTGTGTTTAGAAGTCTAAGACTGCTCCAGGACAAGGTTCTCTGGTGAGATTTACATAGAGTCTTATTGAACATTTTAGCTGTAATATTTAATATATTGGGTTGAATATTATAATTTCTAATGTGTTTCAATTAACTATGTTAGCAGAAGAAGAGATACAAATTGACAAGGTCCAGCTGAAATTTTATACTCATACAAACATGGCATTGATCAGGTCTTGGATATTAATGAGGCAGACGCTTTCAAAGTTTTAGAATTTGTACACTTTAGATGCTTAAAAAAAATCAATGATTCAAAATTATATTTTATGTGATATGTATCATTTTAATATTTGCAGTAGAAAAACTTAAAAGGTAAATATAATTTTTTCTATATTCATTTGAAATCTAGCCATGAGCCTATGCATAAAATGTGTGTGGCCCTCGCCAGGCTTTTATATAGGCTTTAGGGATAGAAATCAGGTTAATGTTGTGCAGCCAGCATTTTTACCCACTGAGCCATCATCACAGATCCACATTAACATATTGCTATATAATATAAATATATTTATACAGATCAGAACTATCCAGTCAGAAGAGTGGCACTGTTTTACATTTTGAAAAGCTTCATTAGGGCTGGAGAGATGGCTTAGCGGTTAAGTGCTTGCCTGTGAAGACTAAGGACCCCGGTTCAAGGCTTGATTCCCCAGGACCCATGTAAGCTAGATGCATAAGGTAGTGCATGCATCTGGAGTTTGTTTTCAGTAGCTGGAGGCCCTGACATGCCCATTCTCTGTCTGTCTGTCTGTCTGTCTGTCTGTCTCTCTCTCTCTCTCTCTCCCTTTTTCTCTCTCTGTCTGTTGCCCTCAAATTAAAAAAAAAAAAAAATGAAAAGCTTTATTGGTGTACCTTGACAGTCACCTTGATCTTCATGTCTACATTTGGGTTTAGTCTGCTGAGATGTCATGTGTATGATAGCCTCTGGAAACCCCATGAGACCTCATGAGGTAATGAGAGCGGAAAGGAAAGTAGGCTCTCAGTATTATAGAAATTATCTGACTTTATACAACTCCTGGAAGTGTCTCAGGAAAATCCAGAGGTTTCTGAAACACTGTATGAAAACTATTGTCCTGATTAATCATGGATATCTTTGTTGTTAAAGTCACTGAACAAGGAAACTCTACAGAAGATACAGAGTCAAAAAAAAAATAGTGAAGAAAAAGAAACAAATAAAAATACTGAGAAAGTTGTTTTTCTTCTTTCTCCCTGTGTTCACACCCTCATGAATTTTTCTCCAATTTTAGAATTATTTTTCTTAATGAGGATGCATGTACTTTGAAGTACAAATTCAAGGAAGAACTACATAACACCCATATGTTTTAAAAAGAACATTCAAATAAGGATTACTGTGGTGGTTTGATTCAGGTGTCCCCTATAAACTTAGGTGTTCTGAGTGCTAGGTTCCTAGCTGATGAAGATTTGAGAATTAATGCCTCGTGGACACGGTGTATTCCAGGAGGTGGGCTTATGGGTGTTATAGCCAGTTTCACCTTGCCAGTGTTTGGCACACTCCCCTGTTGGCTATTGTCCACCTTATGTTGGCCAGAGGGTGATATCCATGCTCTGCTCATGCGATCATTTTCCCCTGCCATCATGGAGCTTCCCCTCAAGTTTGTGAACTAAAATAAAACCTTTTTTTTCCTCCCAAAGCTGCTCTTGGTTGGGTGATTTCTGCCATCAATGTGAAACTGACTGCAACAATTACTATATTTTTTAAAAAAGAAAGTAACAATTTATGGTTCATGGAAGAAGAATAAAGATAGCATAGAAATTAAAAATTCCAATTTTATTTTATTTTTAAGATTTTAATATTAATTTTGTAAGTGAAATTTCAATATTGCCATGTCGTATCACAACAAAAGGGTCTGATAGTATTAGAATTTTTAGAAAGTAAATATCAAACTTGGCAGCTGGGGAGATGAATTAGTAGGTAGAGTGGTTGCCATGTAAGCATGAGGACCTGGATTTGATCCCCACTACCATAAATAAAGCAGGAGAAATGGGGGCACATCTGCAACTCCAGTCCTGGGAGACAGACATGGAGAAACCCTAGGGCTGACCAGTTAGCTGATGTCACAGAATCAATGAGAGACATTTTCTTAAAGAATAAGGTAGAAAGCAATAGATGAAACATCTGATGTTCAATATCTGTCCTCTACATGCACACAAGAGAACTTGCACTCTCACACATGTGTACCTACACACCTGTAAGCATGCACACACTCGAATGCTGGACACCACATGCATATACACACATAAAAGAAACATCAAATTTGTAATAGATATTGACAAAAGTTATACTTAAAGTAAGTATCACATGTATTTAGATAAGTATCCTTTACATTTCAATTTAGAAATGGAAAATAGGAATACAGGTGGTACACTGTTAGACATACAGTTCATCAGCTTTGGGGTTATAAAGTTTAATAATGATTATTAAGATAACATAGATCAATGAGAATTACTTACATAAAATATATATATATATATATATATATATATATATATTTATATAT
This sequence comes from Dipus sagitta, assembly GCA_036346955.1. Lineage (NCBI taxonomy): Eukaryota > Metazoa > Chordata > Mammalia > Rodentia > Dipodidae > Dipus > Dipus sagitta. The sequence goes on from CM070781.1 coordinate 75,513,901, forward strand.
ATATTCTAAGTAAGGTGAAATATTCAGTAATATCTTGTATACATCAGAGATCTCCTGCCTGTTTAAATTGAATCCCTAGGAAGTGTGCCATTGTAGGAATATTTCTGTATGACACTCACACACAAACACAAGCACAGAGTATAAGTAGGACCCAGAATATACTAGAAACTACCTTTCCTGCTCCATATTGTAACGGGAGCCACTCATTTGCACTCAGAGTATTGGAGTATTGAATATTTCACTATTAAAGAACCAGTATGATCAGAGCCTAGGCTAGTTATTTGCATTCATATTATGTCAGGTGATTTATCTGCCTTCTTTGAGACTTATCACTCAGCATTCTAAGTTACTAGCTCCCTATTTATATTATCACTAAGTCCTTTACAGGTTATGTCTGATTAGCCTTGTGCCTTTGAATAAAGCTTTTTGTTCTGAATGGTCCATTGTATCTGCCACTCTGTAATCAGTATTTCAAGGAGAATTGATACAGCAACACAGTCAATAAATCTTGATATCAGCATTTATTTTTCATTTGGAGCAATGCTTTCTCCTGATAAAAAATGAAGTTTTTCTCCTGTAGCCTGGTTGGAATTTAAAATCTCACTGAGATCTGGAAAGAGAGTTTTGTTTATACCTTTAAGCCCACAATATTTTCAGCTCTTTTTATTAAAATGAATGTGTTCTCAATTATTATGTTCTACCAAAATTTTCTCTGAGTAACATTTTACCTCAGGTATTGAAATCACTAACTATAATGAATATAGACCTGGGGGAATAGATCTTTGAATCCAAGTAGCAAGACTAAACGTGACTATGGAAGACCTCACCATTGAAGGGTGTTCATGGCAACAGGCTCTGTGGTTCTTTCATGTACCAGTGGTGTGTGATCACAGAAATCTCATCAACAGCATCTGTACAAAGTTTCCAGACTCAGGCCATGATTCCCACATACTGGATAATTTATCACAGTGCCATCTGCTTAAAAAACTCAGTTGCCAACATGGATGCATTATAAGGAAAATAAATTATTTTATGTCCTTATGTAAATGATTTTGATGATATGAAAATATTTCCTACATCATTAGCTTTTAAAAGCAAAATAAGGTCATAAAGATGAAGTAATCAGTGAAAGAAATATGATACAGATTTATAAAATAATTCTTAACCAAAGGATAACTGAAAATGAGTTGTGATCAGCACATGATGTAAAATTGTATAAAAAACGACAATGATTGTTTTTTGAGGGAAAGATTATCTTGATGTTGCTGTATTTTCAATCTTTCAGGCTACATATGAACTCATTCTTAGACATTCAGTATATGCATATGCTTAGTTAGTTTATATGTAAATTTTCCTTTCCCAATTTATATGCCATTACAACTTTTGCACTTTTATCAGTGGTCAAAGATTAAGATACATTAAGAAACAAAAATGGAAATAGAATTCAGATCATCCAAACTTTCCTACTTCATGGTTTTTAAGAAAAGAAAGACAGTAGAATTTTAATTCAGTTACCTAGGCCACCTCTTTTATTTTATGAATAGGCAATTGTTATTCAGCTTACATATTTCCTATGACACAGTTCATTGTGTTATTCCAAGTTCTCCAGAAAAATAGACCCAATAGATTGTGTATATGTGTGTGTGTGTGTGTGTGCGTGTGTGTGTGTAGATATACAGAGAGAGAGAGAGAGACAGAGACAGAGACAGAGAGAAATACAGGCTCTTCCTGGAAAGAGAGAGGGAGAATTATTACTAGGAATTTATTCACATGAGAAAAGATACACCCTCAAAGCCTGCAAGTTTTCCTGCAGGTTGGAGACTTGAGGAACACTTTCTTGATGATTGAGAAGCAGCTGGAGGACATAATTCATTTTTGCACAGATGGGGTGGGATTTCATCCATTAATGTTTTCTTTCTACTATATTATGAGGATAACCTGATTTACTCAATGATCAAACATTTAAATATAATCTCATTCAGCCCCATCACCCCCAAAAGTCACAGAAAATTTTAGAAAATATAATTTGCCAAATATCTGGTGACCATGACCCAGTCATGTTTACACAAAATAAATGAAAGGAATACACTATTATTTACACTGCACCTTAATTGCTCTGTTATTGACACGTGGGTATTTATTTAATCCTTCCAGGGTATTTTTTATATACCACTACTCCTGGAAGAGATTTGGTATATAATTGTAAATGAAAAGTACAGTGGAAACTCTATATTCATGGGAGATTGCTTCTAAGACTATCATTGCCTATAAAACTATCAGCTGCTCAAACCCGTCTTATAAAAAGGATTGAGTATATGCATATAGCCAATGCATAATTTATGTTCTAAAATCATCTCTGGGTCTGGATGGTGCCAAAAGCTAGGCAAGCACCATAGAAATAACTATGTTCCTCTATTATTTAGATAATAATGACAAGAAAATCATGTTTAGTACAAACACAACTTCATAATATTTTGCATCCACAGACCCAAAACATATCAATTATCTGTTTCCAAAAATATCTTAAGTTTGTGACTTCCATTGGAACTAGACTAGGATGGGTATTTGAGTTAAATAACCATCTTTAGAAAATGATGCTAATGTATTAATTAGCATTTTCTAGAGGAACAGAACTGATAGAATGAATATATATTACACAGGGAATGAATTAGACTGGCTTACACAATGCAGGTTAGGTAGTCCAACAATGGCTGTCTGCTGGATGGATAGGCTGAGAATCCAGTAGCTGCTCTATCCTAGAAACTGAACTTCTCAGCACTTTTTATATAGTATATAGTCTAACACTGGAGGTGCCACTCACTCTGTGGGAAGGTCTCCCTGTTTTTTTTTTTTTATTTTTTAAAAATGTATTTATTTGTGAGGAGAGAGAGAGAGAAGAGGCAGAGAGAGAATAGGCATGCCAGGGCCTCCAGCCACTGCAAGTGAACTCCAGATGTATGTGCCCTGTACATCTGGCTTACATGGGTCCTAAGAATCAAACCTGGGTCCTTTGGTTTTGCAGGAAAATGCCTTAACTACTAAGCCATCTCTCCAGCCCCCTGTTTTTACCAACACTTTCTGAAAACACCTTTATAGCTGTTCCCAAAAAGTATGTCTTTAAATTGATTCCTAATTTGATCAGGTTGACACTAAAATTAAGCTTTTATTTATTAATCTTTTGTTATCATGGAACTTATTCCCCACCATGTTGTAGTGTAGATATTTATTATGTTAAAGTCTTACATCTTTAACTGAAATACAATCTCCACCAGAGCAAGAATTTTAATATTTTATTCTTTGGTACTTGTAATGAAAAGCTGGGTAGCTGTATGCAACATGAATAAAGCAGAGGACATTCAGAACTGATGGATTGATTAATGTAGCATATGCACAAATGTCTGTGTAGTGTGTGTGTGTGTGTGTAGTGCATGCATCTGTGTGTGTGCAGATGCACATGCCCTGTGAGCACATGTGCAGGGCCAAAGAGAACATCAGGTATTCTCCTCTGTCATTCTTCCATGCTGTTTCCCTGAGACTGAGTCTCTCAAAGAGCCTGGAGATGCTGATTATCCATCAGAAATCTACACTGAACTTGGGTTACAGGCATGTGTGGCCATGCCTGGCTGTTTAGCAGGGCATCAGTTCAGGCCTTCTTACAGTTTCATGCTTGTGCTGTAAGGGCTCTTACCTGCTGTGTCATCTCCGCAGCCACATTCAGGATTTCTTAATGATGCATGACACACATCATCTGTCTGCCACCATCTCCTCTGTTCCTGACATACCACATAACCACCTTACTGCTTATTGAGGACTACCCTTAAAGACAACCTTGTTAGGCAATTTCCTAGAGGAACACTTTAAAGGCTTTCCTGCTTAGCTCTGTCTCTTATCCCTAGGCTCACACTTCAGGACTTCCCCTCAGGTTCTGTCGATTCACATTGGAAGTTCATTTTGGTTTCAGTTCCACATACTTTCTAGATTATATCTCAGTTAACCATATATCCAGGGTCACTTCCACAATCCTACTAAGGGAAGACCAGGCCCACATCTTTAAAATATGCAGCTCTTAGGGTGATAATTTACCACATACAATTTAGTCCTTTTAGCCATGTCATCAATTAGAAAAAGAACAAAATTACAGAAATGATGTGAACATGAAAGGTCGTCTACCACTACCTGCATTTCATTCCTTTTTTTCTTTGTTCTTCTGTTGATTTACTTCTGCTTTCTGCTGAGTTACCTGCTTTTGGTTCTGTTGCTCAGTGTCCTCTGGGCCGGTTCCGCATGCCCAGTCTCTCTGTATGTTGAATTCCAGGAGCAGACATGGAGTTCAGTCACCTGAAACGCATCGTCTGCCAATAAGGTGCAGAAGTGATCACTGATAGAAGCCGAAGATGCAGCCAGAAGAGATGGAAGCCAAGCCTGAACTGGCTCGTCTTGTTGAGTTGTGAGAGAGAAGTCAGGAGCCAAGGAAAAGAGCCAGATATAAACTTTTCATCACATGGAGGTGTTAATTCTGGAAACAAGAAAGATTTATTTTAAATCTTAATGTCAGCATGTGCTGGTGGTGTTAAGACTTAAGCAAGGCTTTTGCCTCTGTGTCTTTCATGGAGGGGGGGGCAGTGGACAAAATTGCCTGCTGAATGCAGCCCACAGACTGAAACCATCTCACTCCTTGCCATGAACCAGTCTCCGTGGGTCCATGACTATATGACATCCTCCCCTTGTCATGAATAGGAGCAGTGGCTTGCTTCTAATTAAAGTATTTGGCAAAGGTAGGTAATGGGATGTCACTTGGAAGTTGGTGTTATGTTGCTTAAGATTCCATCTTGCTAGCCAATTTTAGAGATATTCCTTGCTGGTTTTATGAGGTGCACAGACATGCTATGAAAGCCAATATGACCAACAGTGCAGCGCCTTAGGGAAATGGGAAAGCCTCCAGCCACTGAGGGTGACCTCCAGACTTTAGCCAGGCAGAATTTAAGCACGCATTCCTACACTGCAAGGAAATGAGCATTGTCCAAAGCAAGAGAAAACTTGAGAGCAGATTCTATCCCAGTTGGGCTTCCTGATGACTCCTTGCTGACTCCACCGCAACTTTTGAGACCTAAAGCAGCGATGGCTAAGCAGGTCCAAATTTCTGACCCAAGGAAACTTGGAATAACAAATGCATGTTGTTTTATGCCTCCAGTTTCTGGTGATAACTGACTAACAAAGAAGTAAAACTGTGGGGGACATCATCATTTGGAGGATGATGAGGGGAAAGAACTAAATAACAAAATCTGAATAAAGAACAAACAACAGCAAAACAATCTTCATAGATGCTGTCAAGTTTAACAGTCCTAAGAGGAGCATGACTCTTCCTAGATGAGACCACTTTCCCCAACTATTTTCCTTGGTGACTACCATCTTCTAAGCTAAGAGATGTTGTAAACTTAGTGATTCTTTTGGGAAACTTGGCTGGACTAATTAAATTATATTTTATTTATGCTGATTTTCTTTACACAGAAGAGACCAAGAAGTTCAAAGTCCATTAACATTTTTATTATGGTTTTAGTTTCAAAATAAAAAGAGAGACTTAGCTGTCAAAGTGTGCCAGGATTCAGTAAACATAGATTTATGTTTACCTCTACAAGTTGTGTTAATATTCTGTAAGTTAAAAAAGTTACATGATGACATTTATATTTATATTTATATTTATATATTAAATAATCCACTGAGAATATTTAAAATAAATTATTTCTTGCACAAAGAAGCAATGATAGCTACATTTACTTAAATTTAATCAATTATAGAAGCACATTAATAGAAAATGAAGATATACAATACTGTTGAAGTTACAGAAAAATTAATATATAACTTTATTGTGGTTAATGAAAGCCAAATTAGTTTTCTTTAAGAGCAGTCACATAGTATATCTGATTTATTTGTTATTTTTACTGGTTTTTAATTTTTGTTTGTTTTGTGGTATTGGTAACAGGGCCTTGGACATGCTAGACAAATACTCTACTGCAGAGATATATTCCCAGCCTCAATTTATTGTTTAAACTAATATTGAGTAATACATATCACAGAAAATGATATATTCTGCTGATAAAGGATGGAACATATAAAAGACTTTTCATAAAATATTTCATATCCCCAAAAGATTATATGTACTCCATGTATCTGACTTAACCTTAATTAAAATTGATGTTGTAATTATGAAGCAAACATTTCAATTGCCTCAAAAGAAATTTTAATATTTAATTTGTATGTATAATACTGGAAAAGACACTGATTGACTTTTTACTTTAAAAAGAGATATTCACAAATATCATTTTTCTACTGGTCATGGTGCAATCAACATGTCAGACATAATTAAACATCATCACATAGTTGGATTCTATTTCAGTTAATATACTTGCCAAAGACAAGCACTGCAAAATAAAGTTTCCTTTCATAGCTCAAGAAAATTTTCACTTAGGAATCTGAGAGTATTAATATCTGCTTCAGGAAACAATGTTTTCAAATTTTGTTGTAGAAAATACTATTGATTCACTTAAACTTAAATTACATTAGAGAAGATTGCCAGCATGGAGATACAAGTTGTGCCGGGATCACAGCTTACAGAGTAAAATATAATTGTGTTTTGGATCTTGAACATGAATGGAACATCACAGGACAATAACTATATGAGAGATACACAAGTACAAATAATGGTATATGAGGGCTGTTGCAGTCAGGTTCGCATTGCTGGCAGAAAACACATGACTAAGAGAAGCTTGTGGCAAAAGAAAGGCTTATTTTGGCTTACAGGATTGAGGGGGAAGCTCCATGATGGTAGGGAAAATAATTGCATGAGCACAGGGCGGACATCACCTCCTGGCCAACAGCAGGTGGACACCAGCAACAGAAGTGTGCCAAACACTGGCAAGGGGAAACTGGCTATAACACCAATAAGCCTGCCCCCAACAATACACTCACTGCCTCCAGGAGGTATAAATTTCCAAATGTCTATTAGATGGGAACCTAGCATTCAGAACACCTAAGTTTAGGGGGACATCCAAATCATGCCTCCACAAGGGGCTTGCACATAATCCTTTATTAAATATTTCATCATCAAATCTATTGAAGAAATTTTCTTCAACATTTGCATCACAAAATTTTTAGCAATAATTTTAACTTATGAACTAGTGAATTTAAAAAATATTATATAGTTAAGATATTATCTTAATTTTCTATCCATAATTAATGAGCCTTAATTTCTATTATTAGGTTGATCAAACTAGGAATCTTGGGCAGGTCTGCTAGGGTATTTCCAGTATTAACTTGGAGAGGAAGATACTGTTAAATTACTAAACCTGTGTTGGGTAAACTAATCTAGTAAGTTCTTTTTAAATACATAGCATTCTATCAGCCATGTTTGACTATAGGATCATAACCAGCACAGTGCCTATGAGTGTTGAGTTTATTATTAACCTTCATGGGAGAGTGACATTGTGGAATCTTGAAGGAAATGAGGGTGCCATCCATGGTGGGCTCAAGTCTCAAGTATCCCTTGCCAGGAAAAATGAACTTTCAAATGTATCTGGGGAAAGTTATTTTGATGGATAATCTCTGGTTATTAACTTGACAGGACTTAGAATCACCATGGAATCAAATTTCTGGTTACATTTTGAGGGATTTTATATATTAGATTAGTTGAGTTTGGAGAACCCACCATAACAGTGTGTGAGACCATCCCATAGACCAGCTTCCTAGACTGTATAAAAAGGAGAGAAAGCCGGGCGTGGTGGTGCACACCTTTAATCCCAGCACTCAGGAGGCAGAGGTAGGAGTATCACCACAAGTTAGAAGCCACCCTAAGACTCCGTAGTAAATTCCAAGTCAGCCTGGGCTAGAGGAAGGTGACCAACTCCTTCCACCACACTTACCCAACCATGATGGACTATAACATGGAGCTATCAAACCTTCCTCCCATGAGCTACTTTTTGTTCAAATATTTTGTGGAAGCAATGAGATGTTAATTGATAACAGCTTTATAAGGGGCTAGGTAGTGTTGTAGCCAACTACATGTTGCTGGGTGGAACATCCAACCAGACACAGTTTATGAATTTATTTCAGGATTACAGATCCAGGGGAAGTTCTATCAATGGTGGAAGAAGTTGGCTCCCTTTCACAGATCCAAGCAGAGAGAAACCATCAAACAGGCACCAGAAGCAAACACAAACTGCCAGAGCTCAAATTGCTTTCCCCATACCTTTGAGATGAAATAAAAAATCTAATCTGCATGCATTGCCTTCCCCCAACAAGTAACACATAACTCACCTCCTCAAGGAAAATACCTGCAACCCTACTAAGGAGGGCCCCCAGTGCAAGGAGGGCAGGGATGAGGGAAAGGATGGTACCAACTCATGATGTATCCATACTAAGTGGGTCCATAATGAATTAAACAAGAAATACAAGAAATTTAAAAAGAACATTGAGAAAACAGTTTAAACAAACAAACAAACAAAAAGATCTAACCCCCCACACACCTTGGGACTAGACTCCAGGATCTTCCCCCAGTGACATCTCTTCCAGCCAGATGTCTGGAGACCCAAGTTACAAGCTTAATTTTAATAAAACACCCAAGTCTAAGGGACTGTGCATTTACATTACTACATTCAAACTACCACAGGTAGATATTAGTGAAGACAGAAAAGTAAAGCAAAGATGTCCATGTGGGACCTTGTGGGTTATTAACAGAGCTTTTTCTTTTTCCTAGAATGAAAAGAGATGTCATTGTCAAGTTCAGAACGAGAACAGAAGCCAGGAGATGGCAATAGTATGTGTGAGCTACTTATGAGCTTCCCCATGTTCTTGTGAATGACTTCTGTGTCTACTCTTTTCTACTTCCTAATAAAAATAATCCTTTTGCGGCTGGAGAGGTGGCTTAACAGTTAAGTGCTTGCCTGTGAAGCCTAAGGATCCCGGTTTGAGGCTTGATTCCCCAGGACCCACATTAGCTAGATGCACAAGGGGGTGCACGCATCTGTAGTTCGTTTGCAGTGGCTGGAGGCCCTGGCATGCCCATTCTCTCTCTCTCTCTCTATCTATCTCTTTCTCTCTCTATCTATCTGCCTTTCTTTCTGTGTCTGTTGCTCTCAAATAAATAAATAAATAATGAACAAAAAAATTAAAAATAATCCTTTTAAGCTTACAGAAGTCTCATGACCTTGTATTTTCCTATAGTTCCAGAAACAGATAATTATTTGTCTTATTTTAATGCAATCAAGGAAATAATATTAACAGGTTGATAACAATACCTGACAGATACATTTTATAATTTTATTTTTCATGTTGATGTTTGAATGTAGAACATCATAAAACCATCATCCTCATGTCCTCAAAGGACTGTTCTGCTGTACAAAGCCCACTGATGATGATCTGTCTCGTCTTTCAACTCTAATTCACACGAATGCAAGACAGGGAAGCTTGTTAGAGTTTACAGTACATACAGTCTTCCTCAGGCTCCCTGTCAGGCTGAGTCAGAGCTCAGGAGAACATAAGTGTACTCATTCTCACTTAAGCTATTATCTCCCAAGGCAGCCTTGCAAGGCAGACATTTTTTTTTTTTTTTTTTTGCCTGTTTTGTATCTTTCAATTTGTTAGAAATGTTGCTTTGGTAGGGAGATGATAAAAGACTTCTTCAAACCCTAGATGCTTGTCATTGACTAAACCAGAGACTGTTTTCAAGATAGTACAAGAAATCAGAAACTATAATAAAGCCAAAGAAGGCTTTACTTTGCGATAACGTAATTTTGCAACCTTCAGCTCTGTACTTGAATTTTCCCTGTGAATCCTGTTCTTGAAATGATGACATCTGCCACTGAGTGACAGCTATGCCACCTATTTAATATTTCTGGCTTAATCCCTTTTGCTTGAGCTAGAGAAATTAAGGAAACATTTGTTTATTTATAAACTAGAAAAAACTACTTAGTACACAGCATCACTTTAAAAATGCAAGAAAAAAAGTCAACACAGATCAACTCTAACTGAAAACATTTTATGTTCAGGGAATTTATCCGTAAACTTAGTTTTATAGTTAACACATTTTTTTTAAATTTTTACTTGTTATTTATTTGCAATCAGAAACAGAAACTGAGAGGGAAAGAGAGGAAGAGAGAGATAGAAAGACTGCAAACAAACTTCAGACTCATGTGCCACTTTGTGTATCTGGCTCTATGGTGGTATTGTGGAATTGAATTTTACTCATCAGGATTTGCAAACAAGCGCCTTTAACCACTGAGCAATTTCTCCAGCCCAGTAGTTAAAATTTTTAACCAAGTGAATAGTGTAAACTCAATAGCCAATCAAGATGGAGAACAAGATCCTGACCACAGCCTTTATCAGGGATTCTGGAACCGATCTCACTCCCACCTAAGGCAGTGAGCAGTACTAGGAAACCAGGGCTCAGATGGCAGTATATGCCAGGGAAAGCCAATATCAATAAGATAGGACAAGATAGCCTAGCAGGAGACAAGTTATTTCTTTCACATCTTCCAGGGCCCAGGAGGCACTATAGAGGAAGCTCTCCTTGCTAATTATAAAACCAGGGAGATGGTTATAGATACTGAAAAGACTCAAAATGCATTAAAGCTGGGCTGGTGAGATTTCTCAGTGTTTATGATACTTGCCTTGAAACCCTAAGGACCTAAATGCAATTCCCCAGTACCCACATAAAGCCAGATCAACAAGGTGACATATGCCTTCAAATCATATATGGATGAACAGCATTATGTAAATGTGTCATGAAGTCACAGACTGGATTACTCCAAAGATTCTTGTTCAGTGTACTTTGGAGGAAACGTGAATCTAAAATACCCATTCATCCATATATGATTTGAAGGCACTTTTTAAATATTTATAGATAGAGAGAGAAAGAAGCAGAAAGAGGCAGATAGATATAGAATGGGCATGCCAGGGCCTCCAGCCACTGCAAATGAATTCCAGATGCATGTGACACCTTGTGCATATGGCTTACATGGGTCCTAGGGAGTCAAGCCTCAAACCAGGGCTCTTAGGCTTCACAGGCAAGCACTTAACTGCTAAGCCATTTCTCCAGCCCTTGAAGGTACTTTTAATGCCAGGAATCTATGCTTAAATTCAGCTTATTGTATCAGGTAGCTTTTGCGTGTTGGTAGGCCAAATTCCTGGGAAATGTATATGTGTGTATATATGAATATATATGTGTGTATGTATGTATGTATGCACTCCAACAAAGTGATCAGGGTCTTTCTACAGCTTCACATTGACTCACAGGACACAGCAAGATAATGTGGAACTATCTATTCAGACCCTCTCTATAAGTGAGCACATAGGAGCTGAGGATTGTTTTCTTCCATGGTCAGGAAAAAAAAATGTAAATGTACTTCTTAAGATAAATTATGCCTTTTCTAGGCATCTTAGCTAGATATTCCAGATAGATATAATTCAATATTTCATTTTTGTTCCTCTAAAATAGCTTAGCAATTTACAACATTCACAAAATGAAAATTGCCTCAGTGAAATAACTTTAAAGATTTTATGTCTCAGGGAAACAAAACAGTCTACAAAGAAACTCCAACAAAGCATAAAAGCAAATTGCATTTTAAATAATATCAAAATTTTAATGAAATTTTAAAATAGTATATTTTAAAAGGAAATAAGTATTAAAGAAAGCTCATCATAAGTATCTTCAAAATGGAATTCTTTGCCATATCTATTCAATGATGATGATGATGATAATGGTGATGATGATGATGATGATAATGATAACAGAACTGAGTAGTTATCTGTGAATACCAGCCTGTGGGCTAAGTGCTTTGCATGCATAACTTCACTGCATTCCCACCACAACACTGGAAAATAAAAGCTACATTCTTTCTGGTATGTATTTAACTGGAACTTAACTATAGGAAGTAAGTAATGCCTGAGGTGTTGCAGCTGAATGAAAAATGGCAGACATGGGGCCAAGTTTAAATGGTTTGAATCCAATATTCCTCCAAGCATGAGTCCTGAAACTTTTACTTCAGTGTCAGTGGGAAGTGCAGACTGTGGCATTCTTACCAATACTTTCACATGCATGCTCAATGCTAATCATTACAATAGAAGAAGCTTATATGAATTCTCAAAGCATAATTCCACATGCATGCTTTCCTCACAGTTACACAACTATCCCTCAAAAGGCAATGAAATAATAATAATAATAAATGTATTCTACCTGTATAGTTTTGGGAAAACGGTACTAAGTGTAGCTATTGTCATTTTCTTTAAAAATGCTTAACATAATGGCATTGAAAGACTGTTATTTATTTTGATAAATATGACATTCTTTTTAATGTATGCAACAATTCTTAGCCATTTCTCAGCACATCTTAACCAACAAGCAATAATACACACTTGTGTCAAGTAAACAAGTAGACAAAATAAGATTTAAAACAATAGAGAACAAAATGACCTTGTGAAATTGAACATTATTTAAGATAACTAGTGTTTTTTTTTTTAAAAAATAGACAGACAGACATATGATAGATAGATAGATAGATAGATAGATAGATAGATAGATAGATAGATGTACTCCTATATTCTCTCACCCTACCTCCCATTACCCTGGGACCTTCATCAGTGGGGTTACAGTATTTACCGTGGGATCATGAAGGCCTCTGTCAGTGCCTATGGGTAGCTAGGGACTGTGCCTCTGGGTATTACCACCCACTCTGTGACTCTTGCAATCTTTCCATCCCAGCTTCTGTAATGTTCCCTGAGCCTTCGCAGACCTGATGACAGACTGAATTAGTGTTATTTTTAGCCCCTGGATTTAGTTTTGATAGGTTTTGAGTAATCACCGTATCTATAACTATCCCCCTAGATGTGGTTGGCAGGCTATCTGTAAGAGCAGTATTCATATTAATGCTTCCTCTGCAATTTCTCCTGGGTCCTGGAATATGTGGTTAAAGTGGCAAGTCTAGTGGTGGGCATTCTATATGAGTTAATTCATGAGGAAATTAATGTTTCTAAAAAGCTGGTTTGGTTAAAAATCATGGATGCCATTCTGTGCACATGTGTGTATATATGGGATGCATGCATGTGTATATGCATGTTCACACACCCAGTATTTATGGGGGACAAGAGGGTTTGATCATCCTCTTTGATCACTTTCCACTTTATTTACTGAGGTCGGGACTCTCACTTGAACCAAAGCTCAACAATTAGTCTAGTCTAACTAACCAGCTTGCTTCAGGAATCCTCGACCTTCCTAGCCTTGGGATTACAGGTGAGGTGCCACACTCAGTGGGCATTCATGTAGATGCTGAGGATCCAAACTCTAATCCTAACACTTGTGTGATTAGCTCCTCATTCTCTGAGCCATCTCCCCAGACCCCATTTATGTAAATTTTTTTGGGGGGGGGTTCAAGGTAGGGTCTCACTCTAGCCCAGGGTGACCTGGTAGTCTCAGGGCGGCCTCGAACTCACAGCAATCCTCCTACCTCTGCCCCCGAGTGCTGAGATTAAGGCATGCACCACCACGACCGGCTCCCACTGATGTCATTTTTAACAGCTACTAATGTTGCTATTTTCAACCAAGTGCTGTTATTTTGAAATGGGAATACAGTCCCTGAATATATTGCTGGTTCTATTTATAAAAATACTTATAGGACAGACATACATTTTAACGGAAAAACAAATTCAGAAACCAACCAATAGGTGATTACATTTTATTTCATTTCACTAAAGAGGGATGAAAACTACTTGCAATTCAATAAACAAAAGTATATTCCTTTAACACAAAATTTTAGGTAATGTATTTTACTATTTTGTCAGTATTTGTAAAGAGAAGAAGTTTAAAAATATACTGTCCTTGCTGAAATAGCATATTCTTTTATTTAAATTTTCTATTTTTATTTATTTATTTGTTTATTTATTTATTTTTATTTATTTAGGGAATAGTCACACCAGAACTTCTAGCCACTGCAAATGAACACCAGACATATGTGCCACCATGTACATCTATCTGCCTTAAGTGAGTTCTGGGGAATCAAACCTGGGTCCTTAGGCTTTGCAGGCAAGTACCTTAATAATCTCTCCAGCCCAATGACATATTCTATTTGACATAAATACTTAGTATATAGAAAATGGTTAAATTATTTTGGAGGTCATTTTATATCATATTACTATAAATTCTATATATTTTGATGCTAAAAAAATCAATGACCAGTTCTAGTAGAGACTGACAGATGTCTCCAAAATAAGATGTCAAGTATTAAGTTACTCTGTGGATACAGAGAGGAAAGGGAGATGTGATGTCCATCAAGATGGAGCCAGAGATAATCGATGTGTTAATGGGCCATAGCTGGAATAACTAAAGCATGGTCATAAATCTCTATTAATTGTTGTCTTTTTTTGGATCTATTACTAGGTAGTGATATAAAAGACAAAAAAAATATTTTTGTCATGAACTTTTCAGCATATTTTGAATGAAATGCCTTCCTGTAAATAGATACTCTATACATATCTTCACTGGCATTGCTTTATCTCTTTACAGGCATGAGGTTTATCACAACAGACTCTTTTAAACCTGTCCTTCCTTTGTAACTTCTGTACAGCTTATTGTATCTTAAAATCTTGTGTGTTTTGAAGCCCTAGGTGTGTGTTTATACTATTCTACTGAACTATATATATGTTGAAAGCAGAGCCATGTTATTCATCTTTGTTTATAATCCACACTAAACAAGTGGCATATTTTCAGTTAAAAATACCTTCCAAATCCTGTTCTTTTCTTAAATGATTTGAGTAGATCAAATAGCTTACAAAACAGGTATTCCATTTCATTGATTACCTGTGACATGTGTAACACATTAGCACGCAGCTAGTCTATTAAATGTTTCCATAAATATTTGTTTCTACAATAGAAAAATGCAAAAAGTATGTTTGCATGTGGATATGTCAGAATTATATTGTCTTGGGTATTTTTCTCCCATTATTGTGAGAATTAAATATATTTATCTACCACTTACTATATCAAAGTAATATTAAAATATAACAGGGAAATATAAACACAGGCCTGAGGTACTCACAGACCTTACCCTCTTAACCTTAATGTTTTGAATTATCAAGCTCCAGCAGCTACATATTTGAATAAAATACATTGTCTTTCTTTGAAGAAACAAAGAAGTCTTTTAAGATTTATCATAAAATTGATTTTAATATCAAGCTATAGAATAATGTTACACTCAACTGCTTTAATAAAAGTCTATAGAATGTGACACCAATGTTTAAAGCTATAAACATAACTTATAGTCGAAGTTATTAATAATAAATATGTTATTAATACTATCTTACTTGAAAAGACAAAAATGTATTTTGTATAAATTTGTATAAATAATAAATATTCAGTATGAGATGAAACAACAAGCAGAATTATATTTAAACATCAATATTTTTCAGATAAACAAAAGGGTTAGGGTTATTTTCTTTAAGTAAAAAGACTAAAGTGAAAATGTATTATCCAGTGTTCATCCTTGTTACTGGGAGTTTCTATATGATATGTATGTGTTTACTCTAATTGCAGGCAAAGATAAGGACAGACACACTGTCAAATTCAAGTCAGTTGTATTGTTAATGTTTCCTAAAGTTCAAAAAAATTAGTTTCCCATTTGACTCATTCATTTTTTAGTCCTTTATGCCTTTTTACTAAAACAAGTTTTTGTCATAGTTTCCTTTTCCTTTCAGTCTTGTTAGTATCAAGAAGTCACACATAAATACCTGTGTCACTTCCCTTTCTATTATCCACATAACAAACTTTGACTTTACAAAGCAGCACATAGTTTTTATCCCATGAAAGAATTCCCAGTATTTGGGAACATGGAGGCAGGAAGAAAAGTAAAGAAAGTAATATTTTTGTGAACTTAATGTTGATAGCAGAATGATACTTAGTTTTCAAAGAACTAAACATAAAATGATAGACAATATTAAAAATATATTTTGAGTATATTTTCATTATTCAGAGGCAGAATGTTAGAATCAAAGCTTCCTTAATTCTTCTAATCTTTGATTAATCAGCAGGGTTACATTAGAGAAAAAGTCACTGTGACTGTCTTCTGCTGAGTTACACAAATTATACTAATAAGGGTTTAGTCATGCTTTGGACTATTCTAAATTTTACCCCTGTATATGCTCTCATTCTTCCAATGTTTCACCAGTCTACAGTCAATTTGATGAATGAAAAAATAAATGTGTTGATAGGTTTAACACATCAACCCTGAAAAAGAAATCCATTGTAATCAATAAAAATATCAGCCTTTAGTATATGTTATTGATGCATTTTGATGTTTTATTTATTTTATTATTTATTTATTTGACAAAGAAAGAGGGAGAGAGAGAGAGAGAATGGAGGCTCCAGGGCCTCCAGCCACTGCAGATGAACTCCAGACACGTGAGCCCCTTATGCATCTGGCTAACGTGGGTCCTGGGGAATCAAACCTGGGTCCTTTGGCTTTGCAGGCAGACACCTTAACAGCTAAGCCATCCCTCCAGCCCTGATGTTTTATTTTTTATTACCTATAACCATTGGGAAAAATGACATCGAATTGTAGAATCTGTTTGGAAGGAAATCATCATCAAATTCTGTGTATTCGATGTTAGCCACTAGAGCTTATTGAAACTACTGTCCTAAGATTCCCATGAATAGCATGCCACCGAAACAAAGAGCATTTAAGATTTCATGAAATAGTTAGTATATGTAATGGTAACATTTTACTGGATTTAAGGAACTAAGAATTCTTAAATTTATGAATATGTACTTACAAGGCATTTTAATAGATCATTAAAACATTCACACACACATTCATACTTTAAGTTGGCATACTAAAATATGTTAGAAGGAAAAATAAAGAAAAGTTGAAGTGGCCACAAAATATATAAATTTATTTGGTCACCTTTTTGGGAGCAAAACAACATACAAAAACAAATATATAAACATCATGGACATGCATGACACACATACACAAATTCTAGGTGGACCTCAAGAAAGTAAAATTAAGTGGAAAGTTTATATCCTCTCTATTTAAGATATAAGCCTTATCAGTACAAAAGATCAAAGGTAATGCTTGTTATGTAGGTCTACAGCAAATAATTATGTCTGGTTTTTGAGAGCTAAAAATAGAGCAGGAGTATTTTGTACAAACAGAAGTGCCTTACTTTTTTTTTTTTTCTTTATTAGTCAGTTTTGTATTCAGCAAATACATTCAGTTTGGTACCATTATTAGGCTCATCCGTGACCTACCCGCTCCCCTTGGCCCCTCCTTGTTGAGGTATATGGGTCATGCATTGTGGAGTTAGCCCACAGTTATGGGTAAGCTAAATGTCTCTGCATATCATGACCCAACATGTGGCTCTGACATTCTTTCCGCCCCCTCTTCCGCAAAATTTCCCTGAGCCATGTTGGGTTCATTTTTGATCTGCTTCAGTGATGAGGTGTTGGGGGCCTCTGTGGCTCTGGCTCTCTGATTTGGTAGGAGTTGATTTTTCTCTGTGCTGATCTCCTTCCCCCTTGTGCTGGTATCCGGTTCATCAGGAAAACAGCACCCTTGCTTGTTTCTCCAATTTTTCTTAGTTTCAGCCGGGGCCCTTTTGAGGTATGATGGGGTGGCTCTCTCTTTAGGATCTACATCAATCTGAAAAAGAGAAGCAGATTCTCCAACGGAGAGTAAGTTAGCACCAGGACAAATGAGATAAGAAGTGCCTTACTTTTATATTAAAATTATCTATTTCTATCTTGAAAGCTAGGGAAACTCCTGCAAAATATCATCTATCAAGGATAGAAAATTAATGGCAGGTTAGACTCATGCTCATAAGGAGAAAGTATAGCTATAAATTCCTCTCAGTGAAGGACTGGTAGACCTGCATTTACGTAGACTTTCTTTGCCTTAGGCTATCAACTTCCCAGAGCAGGTAAGATAGGAGCAATGAGACAGACAGGGAAATGTTAGAAGTGTCCATTTTTATGTTTTGAATCCAGAATGTGTTCTTTCTAGGAGTACTTTTCTCACTGTGTCTCAGGTTTCTCTCTTGGGGACAAGAGAGTGGTTTAGGATATGCAGGAGATCAGCCCTTATGTGCTGTCCTGGGAAAAGCCTGGCGCTGTTGTTCCATCTGACTCAGAATGGGGCATAGGTTTCTAGAGGATTCTTATCTTCAGTGCCAGTCGCACTCATAAAACACAATATGAGCTTTCGGCCAGGAAAAAAAAAAAAAAAAAAAGGTTAAAGCAGAGAAACCAAAATATCATGCAATTATACAATCTAGGAATGTAGCGGATAAGAAGCAATGCTTACCAAGACTTACCAAAATGTTTTATGTTTATGGTTTATGTTTATGGTTTATGTTTATGGTTTATGTTTTATGTTTTATGTTTTATATGTTTATGTTTATGGTCCCTTTTTGGGCACCCCAAATGTAAGCAGCTAGGGGACTGAGACACATCTCCACATTGTCACCTCTAACAGCCTGAGGAGTTCCACTACACTTTCAGGGACCTCAACTTAGGTTTCATCTAGGATTCATGGAATTTAAGAACAGCCAGTATAAAGCAGAATCGAACATTTTACTAAAGACATTTTAGCACTAGCTCACGAATGAGGGTTACGCAAAGGAATGAGAAAGGCTAGAAGGGGAGTGAAAGCACACCATACAACATGGGTGTAGACTCTTAAGAAAGAGTGTCTTTTCAAATGGGAATTTTAATCTAGTATGGGGTTTTCTAGGTTTTATCCTATAACAAATAAGAACAATCATTTCTTTTGTCATGGGATATTGTTCTTTTGGGAGAGAAAGGGAAGAGGCAAGGTCAGAGAAAGATATGAGAGAGGAGACTGAAAATAGTTTGATGCTGTATAATTTATCACTAGTTCTGATATAACCTCTCAAATGTTGTTAGTCTTACTTATTTTTAATGTCTTCTTTTAACTTAGATACAAGTTCGAGAACTTTTATTGATTAGTTTTGTAAATTACCAGTTTAATCATTTTTAGTTATTTAAAAATTCCATTTAAAGCAGACTGCATATTTTTATTTGTTTTCTAGGAAATATACAATTGCCTAGGACTTTAGCATTTCAAAAAAGTGAAAGCAATAATGAACCCCAATTTTGGATTAAATGTTCCCCATTGTGGGAAATGTAAAACCAAATTATGTTTAGTCAGGTTTTCCATTTTTCTCAAATACTTCCAAGTTGAAATACCACAATTATCAAACCATCTAGAGCACCAAATAGCAGGTTTCCCCTAAACATTTCCTCCTTCTTTGGAACATGAAAAAAAAAAAAAAAAAAAAAAAAAAAAGCTTAATGCTAGCAGAGGAAAACCTAGCAGTCAGAATCCAAAATGCTCTCTAAGGTCTGACTTCAAACAACAAACTGAATGGTCAAAACCAAAATGTTTTCAAAGCAAACAAGCAAAATGAATACTTTAACCCAAACACTTTGAAAACAAACCAAAAAGAAGCTCAGAATAAGTAAATGGACTGACTACCACATCAAGGGAAGTATAAGCCCTGGAATGAGCTCACCAACAACCACTTAAGGACACATCAGGCAGTTGGACACAAGAGGCCCACACTGGTACCTGATTCCAACCAAGTGCATCCTAAATGGAGTGGCTTGTCCTTAGGACCTGTGTTCAGACACCATAACTGTGAGATGAAAGACACACTTCTCACCTCAAAATAAAAGATAGTTTTTCTCTGGAGCCAAATATAAGTGATCATGGCTTGCAAACATAGATTTAGGTTACCCCAATTCCATATTTCTGCATCAGTGTTTCAAGTCATGGTGAAAAAAAAAGGCTGACTTTATTTGGGTAATGAAGCCACAGTCCATTTAGATGTCTACTTTCCATTCCATGGTGTGGATTTTTTCATATATCAGAACTTTGAAGTAAAATTTTCTTCTGCAATCACATGATGACTTGTAAACCCACAGTACAAAAACAGAGTCATACTGAGTCATCTTAAACTGGAAAATGGTGTCAAAATGTTTGAACAGATTAAATTACAAAGACAAAGAGGAACTATAATGATGATTCAGCTATTAAGTATATTTTCTGCTTAAGTATGGGGGTTGAGGATACTTTGAATTAGATGCACTACATAAACTCATGTGCTTTCAATGTTTGATTCCTAGCTAGTGGCAATTTGAGAGTTAGAGCCTTGCTGGAGGTGGTGTGTTCCTGGTGGTAGTCTTAGGCATGTTGTAACCAGTCACACTTTGCCTGACCTAGGCTCACTCTCTTGCTACTGTTTTCTACCCTGCCATCATGAAGCTTCCTCTGCAAAACTTAAGCCTAAACAAAAACTTTCCTCCCATCAGCTGCTTTTAGTTGAGTGGTTTGTCCCAGCAACACAAAGTTAACTACAATGGAAAATTAGTATTAGAGATGTGGGGTCATTGATGCAAGAAACATCACTGTATAGATTTTGATCTTTTGGAATTGATTTATGGGAAAAATATGGAAGGGTTTGATACTTTGGACTAAGATAATTTTCAGTGCTGTAAGCAGTTTTATGGGATATACTGGTGAGATATAAAAATTATAAATGCAGAAAGAAATATGAACTGTAAGGCTTGGTTTATGAAGAGAAAAAAGAGCTTTGCCCAGACTAGGCTAAAGGTAGTTTGTATTAGGTAAATTTAGGAGAAATGTACTAGTGTGAGCAGATGGATATGGAAAGAAATTAGCTTTAGACAGGAGACTGCTTCAGCTGCAGTTGTTTGAAAGATCACCACTTTCAATAGATAGATAGGTAGATTTTATGCCTTAGCATAATAAGAAGAATGCTGACTCTTTTGCAGCCAAAATGCTCTACTCTGAGCTATACCCCCAGGTGACTCTTTTGAAAGTAGGGTCTGAAGGAAGACTGCTGAAGGTGCTTTCCTATTCTTCAGATGTGACTTTTTCCCTACCACCACTGCTGCTCATCATTAACAAACATGAAAGGCTACCTAGTATTATGAAAATAAAACAAATATAGGAAAGAGGGAATGATTGGATTTAGAATTTTTAGAAATGACCACTGGGTAATATGAGGCAAGATTTTTGGAGTCTTTGTGTGGAGAGGCCCAAATGAAGCCATGAGGATGGACCATGGTTTGCAATGGAGATGCCAGGACTATGGGATTGTTGCTAATGATAGTTGCTAGCTAGGGATGGATTGTTCCACAGGCTGTAAGCAGCTCAGCTGGAGGGAGGAATTGGAATACCATAGATTGTAACAAACTCTGGATTCCAGATAGACATTGATCTGTAGGATTTGATATTTAACCTACTTTTTTTTTTTTTTAATCTTGAATTGGCTCAAACTTTCCTTGCTATGCCCAATGCTAGATTATTATAGTGTGAATGTTCACTCTGTGTCATTATGCAAAATTTGTTTGTGTCTTAGTTTTATAACCTTATAGTTAAGAGACTGTCTTAAGTTTCAGATGAGACCTTTGGCTTTTCAGCTATAGAACAGGGTTGGGATTAATTTTAAAATTAAATAAAAAAGCCTATAGGGAATTTAAAGTTAGACTAAGTGCATTTTATATCATGATGATCATGGGTTTTGGGGGGCCAGGAGAGGAATATAGTGGTTTTAATCAGATGTTTCCTATAAACTTATGGCTTTTGATGTTTGGTCTCAAGCTAGTTGTAATTTGGGAGGTAGAAACTTGCTAGAAGTGATATATTCCTTGTGGTGGGCATAGGGTTGTTATATCCTACTCCCTCTGGTCTGAGCTAGGTTCATTTTCTTACTGTTTCTGTCCATCTGATGGGACAGATATGATGTCTACCATCTGATCATACCATGCTTCCCTGAGACCATAAGCCAAGCATAAAGCCTCTCCTCTCATCAACTATTTTTGCTCTGGTGCTGTGTCCCAGTTATACAAAGGTAACTACAATAGGGGACCTGAAATCATCTGAGTTTACATCTCAAGAACCCATGTCAAGAACTGGGTTTGGCCATACTTGCTTTTAACTTCAGTCCACAGAGGGGATTAGAGACCAGGGTATCCCTTGGACTCATAGAAACCCGCCAGCTCCAGGATCAGGAAGTGATCCCAGCTGAAACAAGAAGGGAAAGAGTAATGGAGTGGGACACTCAAAATCCTTCTCTAGCATTAAAAGGCAAAAATTTGTCTGGGGAGAAAGGTGATTCAGTGGTAAAAAGCACTTCACTTTGTAAACTTGATGATCAGATTTGGTATCCCAATCCCAGCCATTCACATAAAGCCAGTTGCAATCCTTATATACCTACAACTGGTTGGGTCACATCAAACCACCAACCCCCCACACAAATAACAACAAAAGATACCTAGAAGGATTACAATGTGGTTCCTAGGAACAACAGAAAATCACCAAAGAAAATGTAGTAATTTAGTCCTATATTCTGTTCTAAAGGCTATCCTGTCTTCAGAGAATACCACAGGCACACTTTCCCTCATGCTTTAAACATGTACTAATAAACTACAATTAAATGATTAATCAAGTATACAATGAAACATTTTACTTATAAACTATGCATATATACTCAGGAAATATCTATATGTATATGTATATTCAAATGTATTCATGAATGCATGTGTATACTAAAGGGAATGTAGGTAAAAGTAACAGAAAGCAGTGATCTTTTTAAGTGGGATATCAAGGAACATAGACTGAATATCTTGCATCTTAGATTTCGTGTTAATTCGTGGAAGGTATACAAATACTTTGGAAGAAATTGGTAGAGATTTTCAAGCAAATATATCAGAGATGGAAAAATCAATAAAATGAGAAGATTTTTAACTCACAGGATAAACAGAAAGCAGGCCAGAGTGGCTGGAACCGAGTAATTAAGGGTGAGATCAATGCAAACTGCAACTATGATGTTTTCGAAAACCAGCAAGAAAAGGAACTGCATCTCATGCTTCCGTGTTCCTCTGTGTGGATGTCATTCCCAGACAGCTGCTACACGTGGCAACAGTTATTCACAGCTCAGACTTCAGGGATCAAGACCATGTCTTGTTTATATAAACCTGCTTCTTTCTAGTTTCCCCATCCATATTACGGAGAATTCCATTCTTACATTTATTTTAAAACGTTCCTAATGCTAGCTAACAGTAATCTTTGGGGTTATGTATTCAAACTATTTCCACTATCTGTCTCTGTTTTCAAAATTTTTATTTATTTATTTGATGAAGAGGGAGAGAGAGGGGGGCACACCAGGCCTTCCAGCTACTGTAAATGAACTCCAGTCACATGCACCACCTTGTGTATCTGGCCTATGGGGGTCCTGAGGAATTGAATCTGTGTCCTTTGACTTTGAAGGCCACTAAGCCGTCTCTCCAGCTCTATCTGTCTCTTTTTTCACAAGTACTAGCCATCTTCGTCTTTCCCTGGATCATCTTCTTCTTCTCAGTCATCTCTTCACAATTTCTGCTACAATCTGTGCTTCACTCAAAAGCTTCTTCTCTGTCCTTATTTTTCCTTACCTGATGTTCTTTTGGGTGCACTACTCCAGTCATATTAAAAAGCCACTGGGCTGGAGAGGTGGCTTAGTGGTTAAGGCACTTATCTGTGAAGCCTAAGGACCCATGCTTGACTCTCCAGATCCCACATAAGCTAGATGCATAAAGGTGAGGCAAGTGGAACTGCACACATGACCACTAGGTGGTGCAAGCATCTGGAGTCCAATTGCAGTGGCTGAGGCCCTGGTGTGCCAATTCTCTCTCTCCCTCTCTCTTCCCTCTCTCTCTCTCTCTCTCTCTCTCTCTCTCTCTTTCTCTCTCTTTCACCCTCCCTCTTGCTTTTTCTAAGAAATAAAAAATAAAGAAAAAACTAAAAAGTAAATAATTTGGACAGGGTATGTAACTCACTTGGCAGAGTGGTTTCTAAGCATGCATGAAGACCTGGGCTCCATCCACAGTATTGCATAAAACAGACATGGTAGCACAAGCCTATAATCCCAGCACTGGTGAGTGGAGTGTAGCTCGAGGATAAGAAATTCAAGGTCATTTACAGCTATATTGTGAGTTTGAGGCCAGCATAGATACATCAGACCCTGTCTCCAAAACAGTTTAGAAAAAACTTTTAAAGAGTTGCAAATTTGCTGAGATTCTATTAATCAGATCTATTGAACTATTTCATTGAATTATTTAAAGAATAGGAAGTTATGGGCTGGAGAAATGGCTTAGCAGTTAAGGTGTTTGCCAGCGATGTCAAAGGGCCCAGGTTTGATTCCCTAGGGCCTATGTAATCCAGATGCACAAGGGGCACATGCATCTGGAGTTCCTTTGCAGTGGCTAGAGGCCCTGGCTTGTCCATTCTCTCTCTGACACTCTTCTCTCTTTATGTCTCTCTCTCTCTCTGTTTGCAAATAAATAAAATTTCAAAAAGGAATAGGAAGTTGTACATGTACCTAATTAATGACTTCTAATAAATTGTAATACAATAGGGCTGGAGAGGTTGTTCATCTGTTCAAGGTGCTTGCTTCCAAAGCCATATTCCAGGGTTGAATTTCAGTTCCCCAGTACCCATGTGAAGGCAGATGCAGAAAGTGGCACATATATCTCCCTGACCAGCTATTCCCCTGCCCCTACTTACATTTTCTTTTGTAATGCATAAAATTTAAGAACTTGTTGGATTGGAGAGATGGCTTTGAGATAAGACATTTGCTTGCAAAGCCTAAACACCTGAGTTTGATTTCCCAGTACCCACATAACACTAGATTACAAGGTGATACATACATCTGGAGTTTGTTTGCAGTGGCTAGAGGCTCTGGCATGCCCATTCTCTGTCTTCTATCTGACCTCTTCTCTATCTCAAATAAATAATTATGAAGAACTTGTTAATAGTTTCATTGTAAATCAGAACCAAGTAGACAAAACAACACTAATCAAACTAAAGGTTTGGATTTTAGGTGACTGCAAATGAGTAAAAATTACTCCTTAGGGCAAGATTCACAACAGGCAGTATTAACCCAGGACTTGGTAATATATGTGATTCTATGTGCCATTGAGAAGAGTAAACAGAGACAAGAAGCTGAAAAATGTAATTGACAGGATATTGCAATATTTTTTAAGATGCATTTGCTTTTCCTTTCTGTGTTTTAGCCCTTTATCCTTGTGTCTAGAAGGCAGTAAGAAAGGGATTTGAAGAAAATATCTTAAATCCCCAAGTCTCTCCATATGTGATGCTATTTTGAGATCTTTTCTGCTTTTTATTTTCATTATTTCATGGCATTTTTATTCTTGCTACTAAGATTCTAGAAATATTTGAGAAGCCAGGAATACTTCCTTTCTTTACTGTTTAATTATTTAAAGATAGCATTGGGTGGTTGCTGTCTCATATGTTTACTTTCAAACCTGGTAAGATAGCTTTGGCCATTGTGTACTGAAAAAATAAGATATCCTGGGCTGGAGCTATAGTCAGTGGTAGAGAGCTTGCCTAATGTACACAAGGACCTAGGTTCAATAACTGGTACTGAGATAAAATAAGGCATCTCATAAAATACATTAATTCTGATTAATCAATTATTTGTAAAGATAAGATAAACGGCACAAAAGGAAAATATGCATTTAAGTATATCTAAATTAGTTTAAGGGATAATCATCTGCACAGAAGGAATTGAATTATATCTATAACATTACAAAATATGCACTTTCTTAATAGCTCTGTGATCTGCCAGAGAAAAGGTTTACTCTTGATAAATAGTAATAAAAATACATTATCATTTGCAACTCTAAGCAAGAAGTCATCTATCATCTCAAGTGCTTTATGTGAATTAATCTTTCTTTTCTGGCAAAATGTAATTTGGTATAAAAAATGAGAGTTTTATTATATATGAATGAAAATTTTTTCCACTGTGAAAATAGAACGCTTTCCTCTTATGTTTTATAAAATTTACTATTAAAATGTGCAAATATTTTTTCATTTTTCAGTTTTTCTTAAATAAGGTGCTTTAATATGTAACTAGAACATTGATGACATTTCCAGTCATGGTAAGCAAATCTATCATTTGCTAATTGAGGAAATGAGAAGTATTATACAACAAGACCTTACAGAATATAAGTATGAAACATTGTGGGGAATGGGAGATAGTCCAGTGGTTAGTGGTGCTTGCTTACAAATTTGTTAGCCTGAGATTGGCTCTCCAGCACCCACATGAAGCTAGGCCTCAAGTGGTGCACGTGTCTATAACCATGTTTCTTACATCAATAGGAGGCAGTCAAAAGAATCCAGAAGTTCAGAGAGGGCTGGACTGGCACACTCACAGTGAACTTATACAAGCGACTGTTGCAAACAGGGTGGAAGGAGAGGACAAACACCCCAAAGATGTCTTCTTATCTCCACAGCTGTGCAGAGTGGCAGGCACACAAACTTATAAAGACACCAGATACATCCACACACAAATATCGAGTAGAATAATTGATGTCAATATAAACATTTAGCAATGTTAGCTATTATACAACTTATTACATTGTTCCAGCAAAATGTCATTCATTTAAAAGAAAGGACACTGTGTTAACTTAGTTAACATAGAATCTTCTTTTCTATAAGAATAAGCATATATTTTAATATGTAGATTTTAAATTAAATCTCAGTAACTGACCAGATGTCCTAACTGGAAAGTCAGCATGTCTTTTTGATTGCCATCCTCCAGCCTCCCTTTTATTAGAATTGTTTTGACTCTATGAGAACCACATGTATCGTTCAGTAGCTCACTGTCTTCAGAACTTTTTTTTTCCTTGTGAATTATATTTTATTTTTTTTCTATTAAAACCAAAGGTGAAGTAACAATACTTTTAGAAGAGAATACACTTGATGAGACTTTCAGTGACACATTATACAGAATTATGACTTGTATTATGATAAGAATACAGTTGATAAGATTTTCAATGATACATTATACAGAATTAGGTGGGTTATTTAAAATGCTTTTCTACAGTTTATTTGTCATATTGGAAGATATTGCATAAGGAATTCATTGCTATTGAGTACTTATTATTTTATCTCAACAACATAGTTTCTCCAAAGACAGAACTTTTGCAGTGGAGAATATTCACAGGGTTATGAGTGAGGAAGTGAACATCCCTGAAAGGCCAATTTTCTACCCACCATGTCTTGAACAACAATAACAAGGACCTTCTTGACAAATTGTTTTGCAAAGTGTTGTGTCAAGGAGAATTTTTTTTTTTTTTTTTGGTTTTGGCCTATTAGTGAGGTCATTACAGAAGAGAGGAAAGTGGGGTAGAAATTTGAAGATTAGATGAATACTTTATAGTAAAAAAAATGATTCATTAAGTTCCAGGAATAAACAAAAGAAAAAAATACATAGTGTACATGAAAATGTCAAAAAACAAGTAGGTTCAAAAGCAAAGGATTTTTGTTGTCTGCTGGCAACAAAATATTCAGCAGCATGAGAAGTTAGATTTGGAGACAATGTGCCAAATTTTAAAAATGTAACAACAGTTTTTCTTTTGGTCCATTATCACTGCCTCTCCAATATGATGTAAGTAGCAGGAAAGTGAGACATGTATTAAAGAAGGAACTGCATATACCTATTACCATGTGGAGTCATTAAGTTTCAAGTGTCCACAAGAAGTAATGTGATATGAACAGAAAGTACAAAAATGGTCAAATTTTCTTCAAATTCAAACAAAAAAATCTTACTTGGTCAACATAAATATATGAAATATTGTATTGATTATATATATATATATATATATATATATATATATATATATATATATATACACGTATGTATATACACACATATATATGTTGCATATAGACCAATTAATATATTTAATATTATTTCAGTATTCATTGTCAGCTATAACAGTGTGGTAAGGAGAAAGTATATCCTTAAATAAATTGAAGTGTTTATTTATAATTTTTAAAGTATTCATATGATTTTATATCTTTCATGTTTACATGGGTCCATGAGTCAATGCTGCTGAATTTAAAGCTAAAAATAAGTTTTAGGAAGCTATGGAATGTACTGCGTTTACAGTGTAGCATTATTTTTGCCTTGGTGCTATTTTTTCCTTGACACACTGTGAAGGCATGCTAAAAATTTGCCCTCCTGCCATGTGGGAGGCAAGAAAGATAAGAAAGAAACATACAGAAATCTGTCTGTGAAGCTTTCTTTTGGAATAGCATATTTCTTTATGTAAATCAAAGACCCTTAACTCAAAATATAAGAAGTTACAGTGACTATCGAAACATGTTCTAACAGCAAAACTCTGTCTTGAAAATAGTAAGATATAATAAGAAATGATAGACCAGGTGTGGTGGTAGACACTTCCAGCATTCAGCAAGCATAGGTAGGAGTATTATTGTGAGTTCAAGAACATTTTGAGACTGCATAGTGAAATTTTGCTCATCCTTGAAAACCAAAATGGAAAAAAAAGAAAGAATAAAAATAGAAATGATAGATAGTTGTTTGCTGTATGACGAGTATCATTTAATTTTGACAATACTGCAGTCTACTGTGAAGATACCAAAATTTAAGTAAGTCTTAGGCACAAAATTGAAAATTGAAAGGATTAGGGTAGCCAGGATCAAACACAGCAGTCACAGTGTCTCCATCCTTGTCACCCAATAGATGAACCATTGTGTTAAGGATGTATAACATTCATGTTAGTTAGAAGCTTGAGCAATGTACTCTTCAAGTTCCTTTAAATTGCTAGATTTGGTTGGTGGGATTAGAACATGATGCCTAGTTACCATTATTGTAATAAAGGGAATCCATTTAATGATATATTTTGCATTATATGTTAAAGAACCATCAAGCAAAAATCAATTTATTTGACTAGTTAGTTTGATAGATAGATAGATAGATAGATAGATAGATAGATAGATAGATAGATAGATATAGATATAGATATAGATATATGTTTTTAAGTTTGTCGATGTATTTTAAATTTGAACAGCCAGTGAAGCTTATGGCATCCAAGCTCAGCTCCCTGGAAATATAGCAGGAAACAATATCTCTGAAACCCAATCAATGCAATGAAATAAAAAGGAAAACCAAATGATAACCATGAAATGAAATAAAGTAACCTGCATGTCAATATTTTACTGGTTTGTCAATTGTACTCAGACTTGACTGTATATTAGAATAATTTAAGGTACATTAAATTATTAGTTTAGAAATAATTATTAGTTAGACAATAGATATACTAGGTAATTCAGAACATACATTTTTCTTATTGTTTGCCAAAAGTAAGCTCTAGGGCTATATGATTATAAACATACATATGAATTTTCTGATGAATGTTATAGAAACTAAATAATGTGTCTTTTCATTCAATAAGTGTATATTTTCTTTTTTGCATGTGAATCTGTGGGGGAGTGGGAGGGGGTTGTAATCCAGTTAATATTAGCTGTCTTCTTCAATTTCTCTCCAACTTGTTTTTTTTAGTCAAGGTCTCTCACTGAACTTGGAGGTCATTGATTGGGCTAGACTCACTACCCAACAAACTTTAGGGATAATCCAAACTCAATATCTCTAGTGCTTAGATTGTAGACTTATGTTTCCATACCTGGTTTTACATGGAAGCTAGGGATTTAATTAAGGTCCTCAGATCTGTGTGTGGAAAGCCCTTCACCCACCGAGCCATTCCCCTGGCCACTTCCTTTCCCATTTTTAGTAGTGAAAAATGGATGAAAATACTTGCAGTTTATAAATTTCTTAAAAGTCAGTGATAAAAATATTTCATCTGTTTGGCCCTTTGTTTAAAAGTGAGAGGCCTGAGGGAAGAAATAGTACAACTAACTCTTGCTTTTGTTTCCATGATTTACAATAATAGAGGTCACGTCTCCACAGTGTTTTAAAAAAATGACCTTATGTTTTCATATGTCCCTATTAGACTTCTCAGAAAATTGTTATTCACCTTGTAGAAATCATGGCGAATAGGCAAACAGGAAGCCTAAAGGGAATGCCTATTCTACTAGTTCTTCTACATAATATTTACTTGATTTTATGGTTAAAATTTCAATAATAACAATATTATTTTTGCTTTGTTGTGTTTTCTGGATCAGAGCATCATCTGTCCAAGTCTGGCCTCAAGTTCCCTGTGGATGATATTGACAGGATGCTCCTTTTATAACCTCCCTAGTGCTGGGTTTGCAGGCCTACACCACCACAATTGGCTTTAATGTTACATTTATAAGTAACATACTTAAGGCATCATGTAGGAATAGTGTCCCACTCCTTAATCTATTGTTTTCAAGTCAATGGTTTGTTTGGAGTAATTTCATAGCATCTAGTTTTAACATGCACAGATGTCTAATTAATGATGAAGATAATACTCCAAATCCAAGATTTTTACCTACTACCTCATAAAATGAAGCAGAACAAGAATTTATTTAATGATAAATATAAGAAAGGGCTGGGGAGATAGCTCAAGATTTTAAAAACACTTGCTGTTCAAGCTTGATGACCAGAGTCCAGATCCCAAGAACCCAAGTAAAGCTTTCCTCATGGAGAACATGTGTCTATAATCTCAATGTGCCTATGCCAACTGAAGACAGAGGCAAAAGAATAGCAAAGCTCACAGGCTGTCTACTCAGCGTCTACAGTGATAAGAGATTCTGTCTCAAGCAGGGTGGAATGAAAACACCAACACCTCAAGGTTGTCCTCTGATTGTCAAGTGTGTACCATTGCATGTTCTACGTGCCCATACTAACATACACACATGCATGCACAAAATATAAATAATAAATGAGTGACACTGGAAAGCAAACATTTTTACTGATAATACTAAGTAAATAATAGATCTTGAGAGGCATATGTGAGGCCAGTAAAGGTCCATTTACCTGTACTTGTGTGATTTTTTAAATTTATTTATTTTAAGAAGTTTTGTACTCAGTGAATACAGTCAAGTTGCTACCATTGTTAGTCTCCTCCCTGTCCTTCCCCCTCCCCCTGGCCCCTCCTTGTTGGGTTATATGGGTCATGCATTGTGGGGTTAGCCCTCAGTTTTGGATAGGAGGAAATGTCTCTGTGTATCATGACCCAAAGTGTGGCTCTAACATTCTTTCCGCCACTTCTTCAGCAAATTTCCCTGATCCATGTGTGATTTTTACTTTCTTTACATAAAAATGCAATTAGAAACCCATCACTTTTGAAGGAAAACTTGCTATTCTGCATAATAGGCAATATTTTATAGCAAACTTGTGATTAAAATTTTGAAAATATTTTCTTCTTCTTGGCAGAAAGACTCTGAAAATAATTATGAAATCTATAGGTGAATTCTTTGACCTGACCCCTTCTATTACACTGTCATAGAAGATGTCAATGTTTAGATACAATTAGGCACTCCCAAACCAGCCTTTTACATAGGTGCTAGGTATCCAAACTCAGGCCCTCGTGTTTGTACAACAAATGCTGTATTCACTGAGCCATGTCTCCAGCCTGTAAGTATAATAAATTATTTTTTGATACTACAGAAATAAATTGCCTGAGGAAATGTAGGAATTGAAGGGAATGTTGTGTTAATACACCAAGTTTATTGAAAATTTTCACAGTGAATTGCATTATATTTTTTGTAACAAGGGGTAACCCAGGGAACATATCATGTAATGATCATCCAATGTAACAGTGATCCGTCAGTTATTATAATTTTTTACTTACATTTTCATACAAAGACAATTTGTTGAATGGGCATTCTAAATTGAAGACTATAATCATTCCTTGAATAAATATTAGTTCATTGCATTTTTATTCTAATGAAATTTCAGTACTGAGTTAGCAGGGTTGTGGTCACTGAGGCCTTGAGACAGAAAGATAAAGACTGGACAATCACTCCTGCAAAAAAGCAGAGGATAAGAAAGAATTCTGTGTGGAAATATTACCTAAGAAAAGATATTCAAAGTATTATTGAAAATAGCTAGGGTTAGTGAGCATGCCTAAAGTCCAACTTACTGTGGACCTAAGAGGATCACTGGCTTTCAGAAGTTTGGGTCCAATCTAGAAAATATTCAAAAAATTATAGAGACCAGTTTGTTGCAAGAAATCCAACATGTTAACAAGGGTCTTTCCTTTTAGCCAGGGCATCATATGGACTATTTATGAAATGTGATTTTTAAATTTTTTATTGACAACCTTCATAAGTATAAGTAATAAACCATGGCAATTTCCTCCCTGACATGTGACTTTTTTTGTAACCTGTACCCCATCATGTATTGTATAACAAACAGAAAGCAGTCATTGGAGAGACTGAGGAAGCTACAATAGTGGTCTTTCAGACATACTAACAGATTGTGTTGGAAGAATTTGTTATTACTACTGAAAGCTTCATCTTAGAAAACTGGAGGAAGATACAGTCACTGTGATGAACCCTGGAGAGAGACTTTGCTTCAACACTTGGTGTTTGTATGAATGGTGTTTTGTTCTATAATAGTAATGCTTTGCCTTCTATCACAGGTGCAAGTATCTATCATCAGTGAAGCTATCAGAAACAACTTTTGACATATAAAACTGGTCCAGGAGCAAATCACAAATGTCAGTGATCCTAGATAGGTTGCCATTGGGTCCTACAAGAGTAGTCATTGGCCAGGATATTGACTTCCTTTGGAGTTGGAAACGTATGAGGCAATACAAAGGAGGGTACATGGAGGCTCTGGGAGGTCAGCGATCCTGAACAATGGGTCAAAACCATCCATGTGTTCCCATGGTCAATGTTAATTGACTTCATCTTATGAAGATCAAATATTGAAGTGAATTCTTTTTTTTGTTTATTTTTATTTATTTGAGAGTGACAGAGAGAGAAAGAGGCAGATAGACAGAGAGAATGGGTGTGCCAGGGCCTCCAGCCACTGTAAAGAAACTCCAGATGTGTGCGCCCCCTTGTGCATCTGGCTAACATGGGTCCTGGGGAATTTAGCCTCGAACCGGGGTCCTTAGGCTTCACAGGCAAGCACTTAACTGCTAAGCCATCTCTCCAGCCCTGAAGTGAATTCTTAATTAGACAATATATGGTAGTTTCTGTGGTTATCATGTCCAGGCAAAGGGGTAATATAGAGAGTAAGAGAAATGATGTGACATGGCACTACTGCTGTGCAGGTTAGCCTAAGGGCTTCTGGTTCTCTGGTTTTTGTCTTTCTAGAGGCAATTATCATTCATCTTCCTAAGATGGAATCAAATATATATAACATAGAAAAATTACACCTTGTTTTGTCTTTTATTGGTAATAAGTGAAGTCCCTAAAAGTTTCCATATCTGAAAACATAAATTTGTGGAACACTTGGACAGGAGAGGTCAAAACAGGCTTTGTCATATCTTATATTCAGAGGCAGAGACATAAAATAAAGTGTCAAAGTGATGGAAATATTAGGGAAACCAGAGTGTTCATTTCAAACAAGACTGTGTGAGTAGGGTTAGGGACATGGCTGAAGGGATAAAGCACCTGCTATGTAAATTTGAGTATCTGAATTCAGATCCTCAGCACCCATGTGAAGTCAGATACTATAAGGCTAGTGCCTTTAACTTCAGCGTAGCCAGGAAGAGAGGGAAAATGGAAGCAGAGGAATTCCTCAGAAGATCAACCCTTAGCTAGCCTTGTGTATGCAATGGTGAAAGTTGAAAAGAGAGACCCTGCCTCAAACACTGAGGAAGAGGAGGATTGACACCCAAATTTGTCCTCTGACCTCCACACACAGGTTATGTTGCACATAGACACCCTCATATGCATGAACACATGTAAATAGACATCATACACAAGAAAGAGACTGTGCAATAATGTGGAAAACATGTGTATGTACCAACTGTTCTCCACATCATGAAGGCTGCATGTCTCCTAATGTCACAGGGAAACACATTTAAAAAAATCAAGAATGTTAAGGCTGTTGGGTATACAAGGGAACACTGAGGATGCCTATTAAACACATTGTCATAGCCTGACTTCACAGCATCCTGGGGTGTTCATAGGAAATTGCTAATCTTCAGGTCAGCTATGGAAGAGAAGACAATTAAATATGAAAGCTAGTGGGAATAAAGAATTGTTTGCTTTCTCA
The DNA here is from genome assembly GCA_036346955.1 of Dipus sagitta. NCBI lineage: Eukaryota > Metazoa > Chordata > Mammalia > Rodentia > Dipodidae > Dipus > Dipus sagitta. Next base: position 75,547,948 of record CM070781.1, read on the forward strand.
CATGATTTTGCTATTTGGACATGATGCTTAAAGACAAGGTTTCTGTTTGTCTTCACAAAAGAGCATACACAGAATCTGATGCAGAAAAAATGAAAAAGGCACTATCAGACAGGAAAGTTACCAGGACAGTTGGCTCTAGAAGTAACAGGATGACCACTCAGTGGAGAAGAAAAGAGCACCATAGCACCTTCCTTACTCCTGCCTGGCAGTTGCCTATGCCCCAGGAACACGGAGCCCAGGAATCGACTATTGAAGAGCACTGCCTCTCATGTTGACAGAAAGGCCCACTGCTATCTCATTTACTTAAAAGGAGAGTTCATATAGGTTTTCGAATGAGTTCTAGAATCTTACTTTGGAATACCTTCTTTTAGAAGGTTTTTTCTGAATCAGTACTCCCCCAATTTCATTCAGTATTGTATGTACATTTAGTCTATTTTTCTTCCTTTATCTCACCACACTGTTGAAATACTTATTAATATTATCAAAAATCCAACATTTGACCTAATTATTGTTATTTTTCTTATAGTTTTGTTTCATCTAACTTCTACCCACTTCATTCCCTCTTACCTTCCTTCATTTGACATTTCTTTCTCTGTTTTTAAAAGTATTCTCAGTGCTGGAAATTTAATTAAATAACTTAATACCTGCTTTCGTTCCATCATTATTATTCGTGTTATTCATTAGGTATGTATTTTACATATAAAATGAACTCTATTAAATTCTTTGCTCATACAAAAGAATATTTTAGATATAGCATAAATATAATAAATGTCCTTCCCAATCAAAAAATTGTGCACGTTTTGACAAATGTACTTAGTTATGCACTTTCCCCTCAGGACACTGAGTATTTTCCTCAATTCCAAGTTTTTTTCTGTCATTTGTATTCAACACTTTCAGAATCACCAGAACTACTGGTCTGTGTGCTTTTTGTGTCTATTGTTTTGATTTCAGGAACCATGCAGAATATAAGACTATGGCTATTCATTTAATAATTACATTATTATATGCATTTGTTGCAATATATATATATATATATATATATATATATATATATATATCACTTGTTTTTCTGCATTAATGAATATCTTTATCCAATTTATATTCTATACTGCAAAAGTGAGATAATTGTGTTTTAGAGGTTTTTTTTTCTCTTCTTTTTTTAAAATTAATTAGCTTTGTGTTCAGCAAACACAGACAGTTTCAAACCATTATTAGGCTCATCCGTGACCTACCCCCTCCCCTTGGCCCCTCCTTGTTGAGGTATATGGGTCATGCATTGTGGAGTTAGCCCACAGTTATGGGTAAGATAAATGTCTCTGCATATCATGACCCAACATGTGCCTCTGACATTCTTTCCGCCCCCTCTTCCGCAAAATTTCCCTGAGCCACATTGGGTTCATTTTTGGTCTGCTTCAGTGATGAGGTGTTGGGGACCTCTGAGGGTCTGCCTCTGATTTGGTAGGAGTTGATTTTTCTCTGTGTTGATCTCCTTCAGCCTTGTGCTGGTATCCAGTTCATCAGGAAAACAGCACCCTCATTTGTTTCACCAATTTTTCTTAGTTTCAACCAGGGCCCTTTTGAGGTATGATGGGGTGGCTCGCTCCTTAGGATCTACATCTATCTGAAAAAGAGAAGCAGATTCTCCAACGGAGAGTAAGTTAGTGACAGGACAAATGAGATAACCCTTAATTATTTATAGAGAATTTAATAGGTGTAGGCCCTCTTCTATCCCATGATTGATGGTACCTTCATATTGGCGAGTGGGCTTAGGTTTGGATATGGTTCTGACTTGTTTCCCAGCTCCAGCTATGGGTCCCAAACCACTGAGGGGATCAGCTAGCCAAATAAAGAGCAGTTGGTTACGCAGCATGGCTGTGTGCCACTGTTGCACTTGTGTGGGCATCAGAACAGGTTATTTGCTGCTAAGTAGGTTAGACCATGAATTGCTTGGACAAATATTGGTCAATTTCCCCCAGTCGCCCATGTAGCACCTTCTGACACTAGACCTGCTAACTGTCTGGGGACTGACTCTCTTCCAACTTCCAGCCATACCATTCCATTTTACATGTCAACCACATAAGGTGTCTTAAGCAGAAGGGTCTTACCACTAACTTTGGTGGGTCATCAAGTACTCTGACAGAAATCTGTCTGTCTTTTAGGAAACCTTCTAGGTCTCTCTGATCGAAAGCTCATTGTGGATGATAGCCCCATGCTGGAATTGGAAGTTACAGGTCAGTGCCAACAAAGAAAATGAGGAAAAAGATAACTAATATACAAGAGTTAGAGAGAAGAAAGAGGGGGACGGCAGGAGAGGAAGAGGGAGAGGGAGGGGAGATGTAGAAGATTAAAGTTAGTCTTGATCCTACCCTCTCCAGTGTCTTGTGGTTCAGGTGTTCCCTGTAAGGGCCTGGTGAAGGTTCAGCCATTTGGCCTGCCTTTTAGGAAGTAGAATTTTATGGTACCATTGCCATTTGGGTCTAGATCTGTGTTTCCCACCCCTTCGATGTCCTGCCCTCCCTCCCCATTCATCCTAGTGTCTAGACCATGAGATGCTTGCTGGGTATGTAAGATATCTTGGGTAGATTGTAGTTAGGTGCTGTAGATGAGTGAGATTATGTGGTGATTTTTTTTTTTTTTCTGTGATTAGGTAAGTTCACTGAAAATGATCTGTTCCAGGTTTAACCATTTTTCCTCAAATTTCATTGTGTCATTTTCTCTTACTGCTGTATAGAATTCCATTGTGTAGATAGACCACATCTTAGTTATCCATTTTTCTAGTGATGGACATCTGGGTTGATTCCAGCTCTTGGCTATTACGAATTGAGCTGCTACAAACGTGGTTGAGCAAATCTCTCTGGCCTGTGGTTTGAAGATTTTAGGGTAGATGCCCATTAAGGGAATAACTGGGTCTGTTGGAATCTATAGTCAGCTTTTTCAGAAGTCTCCATATTGCTTTCCAAAGTGGTTGTAGCTTCCTACATTCCCACCAACAATGGATGAGTGTTCCTACTTCTCCACATCTTCGCCAGCATTTATTTTCATTTGATTTTTTGAAGTTTGCTATCCTTATTGGGGTAAGGTGGAATCTCATAGTAGTTTTAATTTGCATTTCCCTGATGATTAGGGATGATGAACATTTCCTTAAGTGCTTGCCATTTCTATTTCTTCCTCTGTGAACTGTCTGTTCAGCTCTTGAACCCATTTTGTGAGTGGGGTGTTTGACTTCTTACTGTTTAGATTTTTGAGTTCTTTGTAGATTCTAGAGATTAGGCCTCTATCAATTGGATAACCCGCAAATATTTTCTCTCATTCTGTGGGTAATCTACTGGCTTTGCATATTGTATGCTTGTCTGTTAAGAAACTCTTCAGCTTCATGTGATCCCATTGGTTGAGTGACTGTTAAGATTGTGAGCTACTGGGGTTTTGTTCAGGACATCTTTATCCATTCCTATATCATGGAATGTACTCCCTAAATTTTCTTCCAGTAGTAGTTGAGTTTCTGGTCTTATATTGAGGCCTTTGATCCATTTGGACTTGAGTGTAGTTCACGGTGAAATGTGTGGATCAAGTTTCAGTTCCTTGCATATGGTTATCCAGTTTGTCCACCACCATTTGTTGAAGATGCTGTCTTTTCTCCAGCCTATATTATTCGGGCCTTTGTCGAATATCAAGTAACTATAGTTGCTTGACCCAAAGTCCAGGTCCTCAAGTCTATTCCATTGGTCTATACTCCTGTTTTTATGCCTGTACCATGCTGTTTTTTTATTACTATGGCTTTGTAATGTAGCTTTAGATCAGGTATGGTGATTCCTCCAGAGGTATTTCTTTTGCTGAGGATATGTTTGGATATGTGAGGCCTTCAGCCTTTCCATATGAAATTTGAGATCATTTTTTCTATCTCTGTGAAGAACACTGTAGGGATTTTAATTGGAATTGCATTAAATCTGTATATTGCCTTTGGTAGGATTCTCATCTTAACAATGTTAATTCTGCCTTTCTAGGAGCATGGGAGGTCTTTCCATTTCCTCAACTCCTCCTCAATTTCTATTTTGAGTGTTTTTATGTTTTCCTTGTATAGATCTTTCACTTCCTTGGTTAACGGTATTCCAAGGTATTTTTTGTTGTTGTTGTTGCTATTGAAGATGGGACTATGTCCCTTATTTCTTTCTCTGAATCTTTGTCATTTGCATCTAGAAAGGCTACTGATTTTTCTGCATTGATTTTGTATCCTGCTACTTTGCTATAGGAGTTACTCACCTTCAGGAGTTTTGGGATGGAATCTCTCGGGTCTCTTACATATACAATCTTGCCATCAGCAAATAGAGCTAACTTAACTTCTTCCTTTCCAAATTGTATCCCTTTTATTTCCTCCTCCTGTCTTATTGCTTGAGCTAGGACTTCCAGTACTATATTGAGAAGCAGAGGTGAGAGTGGACAACCCTGTCTTGTTCCTGATCTTAATGGGAATTCCTCCAGTCTCTCTCCATTAAGTATTATTTGGGCCTTTGGAGCTTTGTATATTGCCTTTATTATGTTAAGATATGGATGAACCATGTCAATTCTCTCCAATGCTTTGATCATTAGGTGATGTTGTATCTTGTCAAAGGCCTTTTCTGCATCTATTGAAATGGTCATGTTGTTTTTATGTTTAACCTTGTTTATGTGGTGTATTTCATTGACAGATTTCCATATGTTGAACCACCCCTGTGGTCCTGGGATGAATCCCACTAGTTCAAGGTGGATAATGCTTTTGATGTGTTGTTGGATTCAGTTTGCAAGGATTTTGTTCAGGATCTTTGCATCTAAGTTCATTAGGGAAATAGGCCGGTAGTTTTGTTTTCTTGTGGCACCTATGCCTGGTTTTGGAATTAGGGTGCTACTAGCTTCAGAAAAGGAGTTGGGTAGCTTTCCCTGTTCTCCAATTGTGTCGCACAGTTTGAGGAAGATTGGTTAGAGTTCTTCCATGAAGGTTTGATAGAATTTAGCTGAGAAGCCATCTGGTCCTGGACTCTTCTTTTGGGGGAGGTTTTGATTGCTTTTTCAATTTCCATGACTGTGATGGGTTCATTGAGGTGATTGATCTGCTCTGAGTTTAGCTTTGATAGATGGTATGCATCAGGGAATTTATCCATCTCCCCCACATTATCCAGTTTTGTGGAGTAGAGGTTTTTGAAATAAGTCCTGATGTTTTTCCCAATTTCACTTATGTCTGTTGTGATCTCTCCTTTCTCATTTTGAATTTTGTTTTTGTTTTTGTTTTTGTTTTTTTTTTCTCCATTTTTATTAATATTTTCCATGATAACAAAAAAAAAACCATGGTATTACCCTCCCCCCTTTCCCCTTTGAAATTCCATTCTCCATCATATCCCCTCCCCATCTCAATCTTTTTACTTACATATATACAATACCAACCTAATAAAAGCCCTCCTCCCTTTCTTTCTCTTCCCTTTCTATCTCCTTTTTTAACTTACTGGCCTCTGCTACTGAGTTTTTTCCTTCTCACACAGAAGCCCAATCATCTCTAGCTAAGATCCACATATGAGGGAGAACATGTGGCGCTTGGCTTTCTGGGCCTGGGTTACCTCCCTTAGTATAATTCTTTCCAGATCCATCCACTTTTCTGCAAATTTCATAACTTCATTTCTCTTTACTGCTGAGTAAAACTCCATTGTATAAATGTGCCATATCTTCATTATCCACTCATCAGTTGAGGGACATCTAGGCTGGTTCCATTTCCCGGCTATTATAAATTGAGCAGCAATAAACATGGTTGAGCAAGTATCTCTAAGGTAATGAGATGAGTCCTTAGGATATATGCCTAGGAGAGCTATAGCTGGGTCATATGGTAGATCAATCTTTAGCTGTTTTAGGAACCTCCACACTGATTTCCACAATGGCTGGACCAGATTGCATTCCCACCAACAATGTAGAAGGGTTCCTCTTTTTCCACATCCCTGCCAACATTTATGATCATTTGTTTTCATGATGGTAGCCAATCTGACAGGAGTGAGATGGAATCTCAATGTAGTCTTAATCTGCATTTCCCTGATGATTAGGGATGTAGAACATTTTTTTAGATGCGTATATGCCATTCGTATTTCTTCCTTTGAGAATTCTCTTTTTAGCTCCATTTCCCATTTTTTGATTGGTTTGTTTGATTCCTTATTATTTAACTTCTTGAGTTCTTTGTATATCTTAGATATTAATCCTCTATCAGATATATAGCTGGTGAAGATTTTTTCCCATTCTGTAGGTTGCCTCTTTGCTTTCTTCACCGTGTCCTTTGCAGTGCAAAATCTTTGTATTTTCATGAGGTCCCAGTGGTTAATCTGTGGTTTTATTGCCTGAGCAATTGGGGTTGTATTCAGAAAGTCTTTGCCAAGACCAATATGTTGAAGGGTTTCCCCTACGTTTTCCTCTAGCAGTTTCAGAGTTTCAGGTCTGATGTTAAGGTCCTTAATCCATTTGGACTTAATTCTTGTGCACGGAGAAAGAGAAGAATCTATTTTCATCCTTCTACAGATATATATCCAGTTTTCCCAACACCATTTGCTGAAGAGGCTGTCTTTTCTCCAATGAGTATTTTTGGCATTTTTATCAAATATCAGGTGGCTATAACTACATGGGGTTACATTTGGGTCCTCTATTCTGTTCCATTGATCTACGAGTCTGCTTTTGTGCCAGTACCATGCTCTTTTTGTTACTATGGCTCTGTAGTATAGGTTAAAATCAGGTATGGTGATACCCCCAGCCTTATTTTTGTTGCTCAGTATTATTTTAGATATTCGAGGTTTTTTGTGATTCCAAATGAATTTTTGGATTGTTTTTTCTATTTCCGTGAAGAATGCCTTTGGAATTTTGATGGGGATTGCGTTAAATGTGTAGATTGCTTTTGGTAAGATTGCCATTTTCACAATATTGATTCTTCCAATCCATGAACAAGGGATGTTTTTCCACTTCCTAGTGTCTTCTGCAATTTCTCGCTTGAGTGTTTTAAAGTTCTCATTGTAGAGATTCTTTACTTCCTTAGTAAGGTTTATTCCAAGGTACTTTATTTTTTTTGATGCAGTTGTGAATGGGAGTGATTCTCTGACCTCATCCTCTGTGTGTTTGTTGTTAGCATATATGAAGGCTACTGATTTCTGTGTATTTATTTTGTATCCTGCTACATGACTGTAGGTTTTTATCAGCTCTAACAGTTTGCTAGTAGAGTCTTTAGGGTCCTTTATATATAGAATCATGTCATCTGCAAATAATGATAACTTGACCTCTTCCTTTCCGATTTGTATCCCTTTTATGCATGTCTCTTGCCTTATTGCTATGGCTAAGACTTCCAGAACTATATTAAATAAAAGTGGGGACAGTGGACACCCTTGTCTTGTTCCTGATTTTAGTGGAAAAGCATCCAGTTTTTCCCCATTTAGTAATATGTTGGCTGTAGGCTTATCATAAATAGCCTTTATTATATTGAGATATGTTCCTTCTATTCCCAGTCTCTGTAGGACTTTTATCATGAAGGGATGTTGGATTTTGTCGAATGCTTTCTCTGCGTCTAATGAGATGATCATGTGATTTTTGTCCTTCAACCCATTTATATAATGTATAACATTTATAGATTTGCGTATGTTGAACCATCCCTGCATCTCTGGGATAAAGCCTACTTGGTCAGGGTGAATGATCTTTCTAATGTATTCTTGTATTCTGTTTGCCAATATTTTGTTGAGAATTTTTGCATCTATGTTCATGAGGGAGATTGGTCTGTAATTTTCCTTTTTTGTTCTATCTTTGCTTGGTTTTGGTATCAGAGTGATGCTGGCTTCGTAGAAGGAGTTTGGTAGAAATCCTTCTTTTTCTATTTCATGGAAAAGCTTAAGAAGCAATGGTGTTAGCTCTTCCCTGAAGGTCTGGTAAAATTCAGCAGTGAATCCATCTGGGCCTGGGCTTTTTTTAGTTGGGAGATTTTTGATAACTGTTAGGATCTCCATGCTTGTTATAGGTCTATTTAAGTGATTAATCTCATCTTGATTTAATTTAGGTAGGTCATATAAATCAAGGAAATCATCCATTTCTTTCAGATTTTCATACTTTGTGGAGTATATGTTTTTATAATATGTCCCTATGATTTTTTGAATTTCTCTGGCATCTGTCGTGATGTTATCTTTTTCATCTCTAATTTTATTAATTTGTGTCTCTTCTCTCTTTCTTTTGGTCAGATTTGCTAAGGGTTTATCAATCTTGTTTATCCTTTCAAAGAACCAGCTCTTTGTTTCTTTAATTCTTTGTATTGTTTTTTTGGTTTCTATTTCATTAATTTCTGCCCTTATCTTTATTATTTCTTCCCGTCTACTGATTTTTGGTTTGCCTTGTTCTTCTTTTTCCAAGGCTTTAAGGTGAAGCATTAGGTCATTTATTTGTGACCTTTCTAATTTCTTAATATAGGCACTTAAAGCTATAAATTTACCTCTTAGAACTGCCTTCATTGTGTCCCAGAGATTTTGGTATGTTGTGTTCTCATTATTGTTTGACTCTATAAATTTTTTGATTTCCTTCTTGATTTCTTCATTGACCCATTCATCATTTAGTAATGTATTGTTTAGTTTCCATGATTTTGTGTATGCTCTATATCCTTTCTTGCTATTGATTTGTAGTTTGATTCCATTGTGGTCAGATAGAATGCAAGGAATTATTTCAATTTTCCTGAATTTGTTAAGATTTGCTTTGTGTCCTAATATATGGTCTATTTTAGAGAATGATCCATGTGCTGCTGAAAAGAATGTATATTCTGCAGCATTTGGATGAAATGTCCTGTATATGTCTGTTAGGTCCATTCCTTCTATGACCTCGTTTAGTCCAGATGCCTCTCTGTTTATTTTTTCCCGGGATGACCTGTCAATTGATGAGAGTGGGGTGTTAAAGTCACCAACTACCACTGTGTTTGGTGTTATCTGTGACCTTAGTTCTAACAGTGTTTGTTTGATGAATTTGGGAGCCCCCATGTTAGGTGCATATATGTTTAGGATTGTAATGTCCTCCTGTTGGAGTGTGCCCTTAATCAATATAAAGTGACCTTCCTTATCTTTCTTGACTAATGTTGGAGTGAAGTCTGCCTTGTCGGCTATTAGGATAGCAACCCCTGCTTGCTTTCTGGGTCCATTTGCTTGAAACACCGTTTTCCAACCTTTCACCCTAAGATAATGTCCATCCTTTGTAGAAAGGTGAGTTTCTTGGAGACAACAATTTGTAGGGTCCTGCTTTTTAACCCAGTCTGCAAATCTATGTCTTTTGGTTGGAGAACTGAGGCCATTGATATTAAGAGATATTATTGAAAGATGTGTATTTATGCTTGCCATTTTTTTTTTTTTTTTTTGTGGTTCTGGTTCTACCTTTGCTCTCTTATATTAACTAGTATTTGAGTGTTGTTTGTTGTTTTCCAGGTTCCTTACATGTGTGTTTTTCTTTCTCTTCGGCATGGAGGATTCTTTCAAGTATTTTGTGTAGAGCTGGTTTTGTCTTCAAATATTCCTTTAGCCTGCTTTTGTCATGGAATGTCCTTATTTCCCCATCATTTGAATGGATAGTTTTGCAGGATAAAGTAGCCTAGGTTGACAGTTGTTATCTTTCAGAGTTTGGAATACATCACTCCAAGCCCTTCTGGCTTTGAAAGTTTGTGTTGAGTAATCTGCTGTGATCCTGATGGGCTTGCCTTTGTAGGTAACTTGATTTTTCTCTCTAACTACTTTCAATATTTTTTCTTTGGATTGTGTGTTTGGTAGTTTGATTATAATATGGCGAGGAGAGGTTCTTTCCAGGTTTTGTCTGGCTGGTGTTCTAAATGCTTCCTGTATCTGCATTGGCACCTCTTTCCCAATTTGGGGGAAGTTTTCTTCTATGATTTTGTTGAAGATGCCTACTATACCTTTGGATTGAAATTCTTCTCCTTCTACTATACCCTGAATTCTTATATTTGATCTTTTCATAGTGTCCTGAATATCTTGAAATTCCCATTCATACTTTTCTATTAGTTTGTCTTTCTCTTTGTTGGATTGTATTAGATCTGCCACCTGGTCTTCTAGTTTAGATATTCTGTCCTCTCCTTCATCCATTCTACTGGTGAGATTTTCTACAGAGTTTTTTATTTCATTAACTGTGTTCTTCATTGCTAGTAATTCTGACTGGTTTTTCTTCATTATTTCTATTTCTTTATTTATGTCTTGTATTGATTTCTTTATTTCGTTAAATTGGTGTCCTGTATCTTCTCTGATTCCTTTGATTTCTTCTTTGAGTTCATTGAACATATTTACAATCATTCTTTTGAAATCTTTCTCAGGCATTTTCTCTAACTCGTTTTCACTAGAGGTTATTTCTGAAGCATTGATGCTTTTTGGTGGATTTATATTGCCTTGGTTTTTGGTGTTTCTTGTGTTATAATGTATATATTTTCGCATCTTGGATTAAGTTACTGCTTAGATTTTCCAGTTAGCTGGGTATCCTTTGCTGTATCTATTGATCTGATATTGTATATCTTCTATGTAGGAGATTAAGATGTTAGGTGTGGCTCTTACCACTCTCAGAGTATCTAGACACGTGGTCCTAGGGGTTAAGTTTGCCTGCTATGGGAGTATTCAAATAGGTTGAGTGGAATAAAATACAGGTATATTCTAAAATTTAACTAAACCCTATACACATTCAGTCAAGAACAGCACCGAGCATTTATGCAAGATTAGGTATTATAAAAACCAGATCCTCTATCAACAAAGAAGTTAAGATTTCTGGTCTGTTGAGGGATCCAAGTCAGCTTGTGACCAGGTGAGACCCTTCCCTGGTTCAATCCCAGTTACCTCTTTGGATGCTTTTGGTCTCAGTCAAGTTGCTGGCTGGGATGTTGGGCCGCTGCTCTGCTTTCTGGAACTGGGTACTGGCTTTTCCTGTGGGGCAAACCAAGCCTGGCAACTGTGGCCCTGCAGATTGGCGCCCCTGATGCTGGATCCCCGCTGCTGCCGCTGGAGCTGCCGCTGCTGGGACCACTGCTGCTGGATCCGCCACTGGAGATGCCGCTGCTGGGTCTGCCCCCGCTGATCCGCTGGAGCTTCCGCTGCTGGGTCCTCCGCCTCTGATTCTCTGGTGCTGCCGCTGCGGGATCCGCCTCTGCCGCTGAAGCCGCTGGAGCCTCCGCTGCTGGATTCGCTGCCCTGAAGCCGCTGTGGCCGGTACCGGAGCAGCTGATGGTGTTTTTGGGGCTGGAGTCACGGCTTCCACCTCCGCTTCCGGCTTCCACCGCCGCTTCCGCTGCCGGGGTCTGAGCCGCCGCTGTTGGATCCCGAGTCGCCACTGCCGGAGCCCGAGATGCAGCTGCCGGTGCCCGTGCTGCCGCTGCCGCTGCCAGAGTCCGAGTCGCCGCTACCGGGTCCCGAGGTGCCGCTGCCGGAGCCCAAGTCGCCGCTACCGGGTCCCGAGCTGCCGCTGCCGGATCCCGAGCTGCCGCTACCGGGTCCCGAGCTGCCGCTGCCGGAGCTGCTTCGGCCTGCCCATGTGGGCTCTGGATATCTCCTACTTCTCCGCTGCTGTTTTAATGTCTTATACACCTCCCTTGTGTATTTTGCTGGGTTTTCTTTGGCTTTTTCTCCCCTAGGCTTCTTAGGCGTGGTTCCTATGCCGCCATCTTAACCGGAAGTCTCTGAATTTTGTTTATTTGAAGCTTCTCCTTTTTTTACTTGATCAAATTTGCCAGCGGCTTGTCAATGTAGTTTATTTTTTCAGAGAACCAGCTCTTTGTTTTGTCAGTTGTCTTAATTGTTTCCTTGGTTTTCAATTCATTAATTTCGGGTCTGATTTTAATTATTTCTTTCCTTCTGGAGCTGTTTGGGTTGGATTTTTCTTGTTTTTCCAGTGCTCTAGGTGGATGGGTAGGTTATTGAATTGGGATCTCTCTGCCTTTTTTAAGAAGGCATTGAGTGCTATGAATTTTTCCCTGAGGACTGCCTTCATTGTGTCCCATAAGTTTTGGTACAATGTGTTCTCATTGTCACTTAATTCCAGAAATTTTGCAATTTCAGTTTTTATTTCGTCCACTATCCGTTTATTGTTTAAAAGTGTGCTCTTCAGTTTCCAGGTGCCATTGGGATTCTAGTATCTAAACCTCCTAGGATGAAAAACTAGATTCTTAGATGCACACAAGTATAAGATTTATGAATTGATATAGTATAGATTTTAACAAAACACTGAATAGGGCTGGAGAGAGGGCTTAGTGATTAGGGCACTTGCCTGTGAAGCCTAAGGACCCTATTTCTATTCTTCAGGTCCCTAGGAAAGCATGTACACAAGGTGGTGCTTGCGTGTGGAGTTCGTTTGCAGTGGCTAGAGGCCCTGGCATGCCCATTCTCGATCTCTCTCTCTCTCTCTCTCTCTCTCTCTCTCTGTGTGTTCCTAATAAAAAAATAAATCTTAAAAAACCACAATAAATTAGTAAGAAACATAGAAACCAGGTATTCTTCACTTGTACTCACATAATGCCAGATGCACAAGGTGGCACATGTTTCTCGAGTTTGTTTTCACTGGCAGGAGACTACGGAGTGCCCATTTTTTCTTTCTGTCTGTCTCTGTCTCAAGTAAATAAATACAATTCTTTAAAAAAAAAGAAATATAAGAAGATGCATAAACAAAACCTAATAAGTATTTGCATAGGAAATAATTATTTTTATTTTATTAATTCATTAAGAACAGTCTTTGTATCGATACATCATCTGTTGGTCTCACCTTTTCCCTCCTCCCTGCCCCCATTTTGCTGGGGTGTGAGGCATCTCAGTACTGTTTCTGGTATTCCCCATGGGGTTGTAGTTAGTGTATGCATTTTGGAAGCAGTAGCCAGTTATTTGTGTGTGTTGGGGGGGGGGGGGTTGGGAATGCCTCTAGGCATGATATCTCAACCTGTAGCTCTTACAATCTTTCCCACTCCCCTTCTGCAAAATTCCCTGAGCCATGGTAAGTGACTTTTAAGTCTTCTTCAGTGATGAATTCTTAGGAGCTTCTGGATCTCTGCTTTGGTAGGTGTTGAGTGTCCTCAGGGTCTGTCTCCTTTACCTTGGCATGGAAACAACACTCTTGCTTTTCTCCCTCACTCTTCTGTGGTTTCACTTGGGCCTTGGCTGAAGTGTGGAGGGTGATTTATCTCCTAAAGTCTAGCTACCTTTTGAAAAAAGCAAACAGAGTATCTACTGGAGAATGAAGTCAGCATAGGTTAAACAGTATAAGCATTTTTAATTAAGGCAGATTTGGATGACTGTAGCCCCTCTTTTAGCAAAAGAGCATTGGGATCTTGATAGCAGAGAGCATAATTTTTGTCTCCACAGCACTCAGACCTAGTTTCCAGTTCCAGATATGCGTGATTTGCCACTTAGCAGATCTCTTAGCCATTCAGAAAGTCACTGGTTACCTAACAAGGCTGAGTGCCCCCATTGCACTGGTGTCTATTTCTCATCAGACTGGTTGCTTCTCAATAACATACACCCCTGCTTGCTCACACCATTCTTGGCCACTTTCCCTCAGTAGATCATGTAGTGCTTTCCAGCACTAGACAGGCTGTCTGGGAACTGGCTGTCTTATGAATTCCAACCAAGTCTCTCCGTATTCTGCGTCAGCAGCATATAGTGTCTTCAGCACTAGGGTCTTACCTTTGACATCAGGAAGGTAATCAAGTGATTTGACAGAAACCTGTCTTGTTTTGGGGACCTCATAGGTCTCTCCAATCAACAGCTCAGTGTGGGTTGTAACCAATCTCTGGTACAGGATGTTACAAGCCATAGACAGGTGTTTAAAGGTTATGCTTTACCCCACCCTTCCTAGGGCACTTCTTTTCAGATGCTCCCAGTATACTCCTTTTGAAAGATATATTTTAGTCTACCTCAAAGGGAAAAGTTTCTATGATACCAGTTCATTTTGGGTTTAGTTTTGTGCTTATTTACCCCCAACCTCTTCTTCCCTTGTTACCAGTCCCTTTCATTGCTATTGTCTGGGCCTCAAGTTGCCTATCCAGTATGCCATCAACTCACATTGATGCAGGTTAGGAAGAGCAGAAGAGTGAGAACATGTGGTGTTTGTCTTCCTGTGAGTATGTTTGTCCACTGAGTATGACCTTTCTAAGTCCATCTATTTTCCTGAAGATCTCTTTGTATCATTTTTTTTTCTTACTGCTGAGCAGAATTCCTTTGTGTATGTGTACCACAGCCTTGTTATCCATTTGTCCAATGATGGGCACCTTGGTTGACACTAGTTCTTACCTATTATGATTTCAGCAGCTATAAACATAATTGAGAAAATATCCCTGTAGTGAAGCGTGGAGCATTCAGGGTAAATGCCGAGTAAGGGAAAAAGTGGGTCTATTGGTATTTCTATATTCATTTTTTTCAGGAATCACCATATTGATTTCCATAATTATTATACAAGTTTGAATTCCCATTAACAGTGAATAAGAGTCCCTGTTTCCCTACATCCTCATCAACATTTCTTGTTGTTTGATTTTTCAATGATTTTCATCCTTACTTGAGTAAGGTGGAATCTCATAATTGTTTTATTTTGCATTTCCCTGACGGTCAGAGATGTTTAATGTATTAGTAATTAGTGTATTAGTAATTTGTATTTCATCATTTGAGAATGCCCTATTTAGTTCTCTACAACATTTTTTGAGTGGGTTGTTTGATTTTTTTTATTGTTTAGTTTTTTGAGTTCTTTGTTGATTCTAGACATTAGGTTTGTGTCTGTGGTATAGCTGGTGAAAATTTTCTCCCATAATATGGGTAATCTTGGCTCTGCTTATGGAATGTTTGTGCAAAATCTTTTTAGCTTCATGAGCTCCCATTGGTTGAGAGATTTTTTTAATTTCCTGGGATGCTGGGATATTGTTCAGGAAGTCTTTCCCCACTCTTTTATCATGGAGAGTTCCTCCTATTTTTTCCTCCAGGATAGCATTTCCAGTCTCATATTGAAGCCTTTAATACATTTGGACTTGATTTATTTGTATGTTGAGATGAGTGAACTAGTTTCATCTTTCTATGTATGGTTATCCAATTTGTCCAGCACCATTTGTTGAAGATGTTGTCTTTTCTCCAGTCTACATTATTGGCACCTTTTTCAAAGTTCAAGTAGCTGTAGTTACTTGACCTAAGGGCTGGGTCTTCAGTTCTGTTCCATTGGACTATATGTCTGTTTTTATGCTAGTACCATGCTGATATTGTTACTATGACTTTGTGAAAGTTTGATAGAATTTTTCTGAGAAGCATTCAGTCCTGGACTTTTCTTTTGTGGGAGGTTTATGATTACCTTTTCAATCTTGGTGGATGTGATATATTTGTTTAGGAAATTAATCTGCTCTGAATTTAGCTTTGTTAGGTGACATGTGTCTAAGAATTCATCCATTTCTTCCAGATTACCCAATTTTGTGGAGGAGAGGTTTTGGAATTATGTCCTAATGATTCTCCCAGTTGCATTAATGTGTATTGTGACTGCTTCCTTTTCATTTCTGATTTTGTTAATTTGAGACTCCTCTTTTTCATTTGATCATCTGACCAATGGGCTTATCAATCCTGGTTACTTTTTCAAAGCACTATCTCTTAATTTCATAAATTTTCATTTCATAAATTTTCTTAATTGTTTTCTCACTTTCCAATTCATTAATTTCTCCTCTTATCTTGATTATTTCTTTCCAAATGGAGCACTTAGGGTTAGCGTCTTCTTGCTTTTCCAACTCATGTAGGTGTGTCATTAGGTTATGAATTTGAGGTCTCTGAATTTGTTATGAAGACACTCAACAAAATGACTTTTCCCCTTGTAACTGCCTTCATTGTGCCCCATCAGTTTTGGTATGCTGTGTTTTCACTATCATTCAATTTCAGAAATTTTACAATTTCTTTTTTTATTTCTTCCTTTGCCCACTCATTGTCTAAAAGTATATTGTTCAGTCTCCAGGAGCTATTATGATGTGTCTCTTACTTTTAATTTTTAGCTTAAATGCATTGTGATCTGATATGATGCAGTTATGCTAACTTTCCCTAATTTATGCATTCATGCTTTATGGACTCTTAAATGATGTATGCTGGAGAAGATTCCATGTGCTGCTGAAAAGAATGCTTATTCTATAGAATTGTGGTGGGATGTCCTGTAGATAGATGTCTGTTATGTCTACTTGGTGTATGGTATTGTAGGGCTCTATTATTTTTCTGTTAATTTTCTGCTTGGATGATCTCTCTATTGATAATATTGGAGTATTGAAATGCCTAACTATTATGGTTTTTGTCATGTAGGATTTATTTTATAAACAGTGACCCACCTGTTTTTGGTGTGTACAGATTTATGATTGTGATATCTTCATGTATGATCATTCCCTTGATGTGTAAGTGTCCTTTTTATCCTTTTTGGTTACTTTTGGTTTTAAGCCCATTTTATTTGATATTAATATAGCAACAACTGCTTTTATCTTATTTCCAATTGCTTGAAATATTACTTTTTATTCTTTCACCCTGAGAAGTTGTCTGTATTTAGTGGTGAGGTGGGTTTCTTGAAGACAGCAAATAGAAGCATCCATTTATCTGAACCAACCTGTTAACTTGCATCTTTTGATGGGTAAGCTGCACTGTTAATATGTAAAATTATACTATAAGGTTTGATTTAATCCCTGCCATGATGGAGTGCTATATGGAGCTTGGTGCTTTCTTGACCTTTGTTATTGTGATTTTCTTCTTGCCAGCTCTTGAGATTGGTTGTTTGAAGCTTCTGTATAGAATATTCCCTGAAGTATTCTCTGTAGGTTTGGCTTTGTGTTCATATAATCATAGAGCTGACTTTTATCATGGAAGTTTTCCTTTCACTATTTATTATGAGGGATACTTTCTCTAGGTACATTACTTTGGGTTGGAAGCTATAGTTTTTTAGACTTTGAAGTAGTCCATTCCTGGCATTTCTGGCTTTCAGGGATTCTATAGAGAAATTTAAATTAATTATGATGGAATTGCCTTTGTATGTAATGAGTTTTTTCTGTCTTGCTGCTTTTAACACTCTCTCTTCATTTTCATTGTTTAGACTTTTAATTGTAATGTTCCTTGGAGATGTTCTTCTCTGGTCCTGTTTGTTGGAGTTCTGTGAGCTTCTTGTATCTGAATGGATCTTCCTTCTGAGATACTGGGAAATTTTTCTTCAATAATTTTGTTGAATATGTTCTCTATGCCTTTGGCCTAGATTTTCTCTTCCTCTGGAATACCCAAGATCTAGCTGTTTTGTCATCTTATGGTATCGTAGCACAATTCCCTCATGATTTTTTGACCTTAGGAAAGGTTTTAGACGCCCGATCAATTTCTTATGTCTTGTCTTCCAGCTCAGACGTTCTGTTCTCCACACGAGTGACTCTGTTATTGAGGGCTTCTAGAGATGTTTTTAAAAGCTATATTTAATTTTTGGTTTCTGGTATATATTTCTGCATCATGTCCATATCGCTCTTGAGGTAATATTTCAGGTCAACATCTAATTTTCTTGCACCTTGCTGGAATTCATTCTTGCATTTGACCATGGCTTCATTTAGCTTAATGAGGTGGTTATTGATATCTTCTGTTTGTTGATTCATCTTCAATTCATTTGTATATCTTTTGCGGCCTCTAGATTTTCTTCAATTAAATTAAGCCTAGTGACAAAAGCTTAAAGAGATGATTTTGCTTAGTTTAATTGATAAAATTGTTGATTTAAGGTTTTTAGATTTACTTTTATTTATTTATTTATTCATTAGAGACAGAGAGAGAGAGAGAGAGAGAGAGAGAGAGAGAGAGAGAATGGGTGTTCCAGGGCTACTATCCACTGCAAATGAACTCCAGATGCATGCACCACTTAGTGCATCTGGCTTATGTGGGACCTGGAGAATTGAACCTTGGTCCTTAGGCTTCACAGACATGAGCCTTAACTGCAAAGCAATTGCTCCAGCCCAAATTATTGATTTGTTGATTTTTTGATGAGTTATTTCCAGTTCAGCAATTCAATTCACTTGGTTAGGGTTGCATTACTTGTTGCGTTTTCATTTTTTTTTTTTTTTTTTTTTTGTATTCTTGTTTTCATTGGAGGCTTCCATTACAGGACTAGGTGGACTAGGCATCCTTGATACACTGACACACACACACACACACACACACACACACACACACACACACATATATATATATATATATATTTATTTATTTATATATTTATATATTTATATATTTATATATTTATATATTTATATATTTATATATTGCATTGTGGCCTAACCATCGTGGGGTAAAAGACTTATTTTATTGAGGAGGAAGCAAGTATTTATACTTTTAGGATCTTCAATAAGTGTTATGTTTTAAATTTGAACCAGATTGGAATACGGTGGGTTTATAACTGCAAATGTGCAGGTTGTGAAAGTTGCAAGTGCAACAAGAGCACCTGGGAAACTGGGAAGTGGGGAAGTAACTGAGAGCTCTGGCCTATTCACTCCACCCATATGTGCACACCCTCCAGTTCAGGAGAATCCACATGTTGTGGATGCAGGGGCAGGTAAAGTAGAAAGCCAGGGGCAAAAGAACTGCTTCTTCCGCACACAAGATCCAGGTTGCCCCATGCAGCAGCAGGGTTACTGAGGCCAGGTAACTGGGTGGTGAAAAACGAATCAGGAGATCTAGCCAACTCACTTTTTAATTTAATTTTATTTTAATTATTTTATTTTTGAGGTAGGATCTCACTCTTGCCCAGACTGACCTGGAATTCATTACTTAGTCTCAGGGTGGCCTTGAACTCATGGTGATCATCCTACTTCTGCCTTCTGTGCACTGGGATTAAAGGCAGATGCCAACATACCCAGCAGGAAATAATTATTATCTCATTATATAAAACAAGAAGTTAAATATTCCACATTGAATGGTAATCTATGGAGACATGGAAAAAACAAAAGTGTAGTCCAGAATTAGAAGAAACAAATACTAAAAAATACAAGGAATTGTAAGGAATAATAACGTTGTGACTTTAAATCATTGGAGGGGGTCAGGGGTTCAAGGTAGGGTCTCACTGTAGCTATGGCTGACCTGGAATTCACTATGTAATCTCACTCACTGCAATCCTCCTACCTCTACTTCCCAAGTGCAGGGATTAAAGGCGTGTGCTACCACACCCAGCTACATCTTTTTTTTTTTTTTTTTCCTCTGAGATTTGAAACAAGTGCTAATTAGCTAATAAAATTGTTTAATTAAATGTTGGAGGAATAGACAACCTGTAAGGAGTGGATCATATGAAGACTTGGAATATTATCTAAGCAAGTTTCTGCTGGATTTATGCAAATTGAATTGGATTTGAAATAGTTTTAACAAAGAGATGACATAGTTTAACCTAAGAGCCATCACCTGTTGGTCCTAGGATTTCAATGTGAACATGTTGTAAGTCATACACACACAACCACCTCCTACACACACACACACAAAAAAAAAAAACATAAATAATTTCATTTGAGCATATTTGCACCAGTACTAGAGTGCCATTCAACTTGAAGCAATCATAAAAGAAATTAAACAAAATTCTACATGCTTCTGAAGTGATTTTGACATAGAAGACACAATCCAACCCACAACAATGAATATTTTGTATTCAGTATATAATGTAGAGCAATGTTTTGACCTTTCATCCTATATCACTACTATGATTGTCATTATATGCCAAGATATCTAATGAGAGGTTCTTAGTGATACACTGAAGAAAATTATGTCTCTAGCCTACTTCTACCTACAGTAATGCTTTCAAGTTAGTTTTATTTGTTTGTGTAGTGTTTGGAGTTAACTGTCCCCTAGATGCTCATGTGTTTTCAATAATTGGACCTCAGCTGGTGGTAATTTGGCAAATTTTGAGGCTTTGGGGAGGTGTAGCCTTGCTGGAGGAGGTGTATCATTGGGAACAGACCTTTAGGTTTATCAGTCCACCATATTTGCTGTTCAGAGACAGCTTCCTCAGATTACTTGCTCCTAGATGATGTGACAGCTGTAACATCATGTTGCATTGCTCATGCCATGCTTTCCCTGTTGTGATGAAATTTCTCTCAAAACTGTAAGCTGAAATAAACCATGTTCTCCTATAGACTGTTCTGGTTAGGTATTTTGACCCAGCAATGAGAAAGTAATTGCCACAGTTTGTCCGTTTGTGTTGCCAGGGATTGAAGCCAGAGCTTTAGGCATGCCAGTAAAGCACACTACCAATGAGTGATAAAACCAACCAACTTATTTCTTTTGTATATGTGTGTATTAAAAATGTGTATATGTGTGTGTGTGTGTGTGTGTGTGTGTGTGTGTGTGTTTGTGCACTTATGGGTGGGTATTTAAATGGGCACACATATACTATGGCAAATGTGGAGATCCAAGACATCCTCTGGTGTCAGCATTTGCTTCCACTTGTTTGACACAGGGTCTGTTGATGAGAGCTGCATTTATCAAGCTCACTGGTCCATGGGCTTATGGAAATGCTCCTTTCTTCACCTTCTATTTTGCTATAGGTATGCTGGGATTTGGATTATAGATGCTTGTGCTACCATGTCTGGCTCTGGTAAATTCTGGAGATCTGAACTCAGATACTCATGCTTGAGTGGCAAGTAATTTACCCAGTGACCCATCTCCCTACCCCAAGTTGTGTCTTTGAATAGACTGATTTAGCAGGATCTTTTTGTGTTCTTAATTAAATTAATCAGAAAATACAGAGTTCCCATGTACCATCTGTCCCTATCCACTGCCAGCATCCCACATCAAAGTGCTAGATTGGTTTAAACACAATTATTACCAAACTACCTACCTTATATTAGAATTAATTCTTTGTGCCATATATTCTGAGGACACTTTGTACCTACCATGTAGTGTCATTCAAAATCTCCACTGCCTTAAAGATTTCCTCTGTTTTCCATAACATCACACCATTTGTCCAACCTCTAAGTTCACTGATCACTGATATCTTTAGTTTCAACTCAGATGGCTAGAGAGGCAAACTACAAACAAATAAACAACTGAATATATTGGGGGCCATCTATTCTATTCAAACCACCGCATTCCGCCCCTGGCCCCCAATAGATTTATAACCATTACACATTGTAAATTGTACTCAGTTCAATTTCAAAGGTCCCCATAGTCTTGACCAATTTAAGATATGAAGACCTGTAAAATCAAACAAGTTAGACATTTCTAACATATGAAGGCACAGAGTAAACATTTTCAACTGGTATAATGCATAGCAAGGAGAGACTAAAACAATGCAAACTCAACCACCATCAAACAAACATCAAAGCTTCTGCAGTTCAAGTTCAATATACCCAGAGATTAACAGTCTCCAGACTTTCCAATTCCGCCCCTCCAGCTGGGCAGAGTAGCCAGGGAACATTTCCATCCCAGGCCAACAGTGTGCTCTATGGTAGCCCTTGCATAGTCCTGGTATATACAAAACATCTTCAGGTCTTCATGCAAACCATGGTCCATCTTCCAAAGGCTCTTTCAGCCTATCAGGGCATCATGCCCTGCCTCATGCCACATCTCAGCAGCAGCTCCTGGAACCATGTGCAATTTATGACCATTCTTCACATTTTCCAAAGGCTCTTTCAGCCTATCAGGGCATCAGGCCCTACCTCATGCTGCATCTCAGCAGCGGCTACTGGAAGCATGTGCAATTCACGGCCACTCCATGCATTTTTCATGCTTCTGAAACCAATACCAGGTGTGCAGGACACAGCCATATTCTTAATTCAGGGACGAAACAAATCATAGCCTTGAAAAGCAGGTTCCTTCTCCAGTCAACTCTTTCCAAAAGTGTTTGCATTTCTATGATAGTCTTTCCTCAGGCATCCTTTCCATGGTAAAGCAATTGGACCATCTTCCTTAAGATTGCTAATGTGTTTGACAATAGCAGGTTCAGTAACCTAAAACCAGTCTCTGTGCTTGTAATTTTAACTTGCTTGAGGTTTTCCAGCTTAAAATCTTAAATCTCTCAGTCCAATATCTTTAGCCAAGCACATCAGTCCATTACAAATTTAACCTTGATCAAATTCTCTGAGCCTGGGCAACAGGACGCAGCCAGCCCTTATGCCAGTATCCCAGTTCCAACAAAGTCCTCTGCAGTCTTTCCTTCCCCTTAGAAAGCTCATAAGCCAAGCCTTGAAGTTCAGTGCTATCTGCACTTAGCATTCTCAGACTCTCATCAGAATAGTTCACAAAACTTGGCTTACCACTCCAGACGACACCTTCAGTTGCAAGCACCAAGTCCATGCCTATTCTTCCAAAACAAAGGTTCCACAAGATCAACATCCACATAGTAAGGTTCATCTCACCCCACTCCTCGGTACCAAGTTCTGTAGCAGACAGCTTCAGGTTCGCTGAGATGAACTTTCAGGCCAGGCACAGTTATGGAGGAAGGGATTTATTGGAGTTTACAGATCCAGGGGAAGTTCCATAAAAGCAGAAGAAACTGGCCTGCTTTCACAGGTCACACCATTTGTCCAACCTCTAAGTTCACTGATCACTGATATCTTTAGTTTCAACTTATCCTAGTATACTGCAGAATTTAGAGACTTGTAAGATTAACTTTTTAATGTACTAATATATATGTATTACATATATATATATATATATATATATATATATTATATATATATATATAGTATATATATACTTATATATATACACACACATATATATGTAATATATTTTCACTCACTAATATCTGTACTATATGTATCTATACATATTATATATGCATATATATCTTTATAGCCTATATATGTTCATTTTGTGTAATAATTTCTCAGAGTGAGTTTTGAAAAATATATTTTAGTTATTTATTTATTTGAGAGAGAGAGAAAGAGAGAATGAGAGTGAGTACACCAGGGCCTCCAGCCACTGCAAATGAATTCCAGATGCATACACCCCCTTGTGCATCTGGCTTACATAGGTCCTGGAGAATTTAACCAGGAACCCTTGGCTTTTCAGGCAAACTCCTTAACTGCTAAACCATCTCTCTAGCCTCAGAATGACTTTTATATTTCCTAAAAGATATATTTTATTTGTGGTTAGGTATATATATATACTAGCTTTATCTTCAATACTACAGATTTTCTCAGTATTTCAAAATGTTGCCTGTTAGGCCCTTTATTTTGTGCCTGAAAATTATTCAAACTTGTGATGTTTGTGGTGAAATCCAAATTAAAACAATTATTTTCAAATGAAAATGATGAATTTGAGTACACTAATATATATTGAATATAAATGTTCATATTTTAATATGTATCATTTAAAATATAATAGGTCTTAGGTCCCTTTGAGTGACCAATGAAAAATGTATCTTTTTACCAATAAAATTAACAGTTTTATTCATTCAAAAATTAATACCGTGTTTTATACATTTTCCTCACATAGATATTATAGAGAAATAATCTCAAAAAAGAATAATACAGGGACTTCCGGTCAAGATGGCGGCATAGGAACCACGCCTAAGCAGCCTAGGGGAGAAAAAGCCAAAGAAAACCCAGCAAAATACACAAGGGAGGTGTATAAGACATTAAAACAGCAGCGGAGAAGTAGGAGATATCCAGAGCCCACACGGGCAGGCCGAAGCAGCTCCGGCAGCGGCAGCTCGGGACTCGGTAGCGGCAGCTCGGGATCCGGCAGCGGCAGCTCGGGACCCGGTAGCGGCGACTTGGGCGCCGGCAGCGGCACCTCGGGACCCGGTAGCGGCGATTCGGACTCTGGCAGCGGCAGCGGCAGCACGGGCACCGGCAGCTGCATCTCGGGCTCCGGCAGTGGCGACTCGGGATCCAACAGCGGCGGCTCAGACCCCGGCAGCGGAAGCGGCGGTGGAAGCCGGAAGCGGCGGTGGAAGCCGTGACTCCAGCCCCAAAAACACCGTCAGCTGCTCCGGTACCGGCCACAGCAGCTTCAGGGCAGCGAATCCAGCAGCGGAGGCTCCAGCGGCTTCAGCGGCAGAGGCGGATCCTGCAGCGGCAGCACCAGCGGATCAGAGGCGGAGGACCCAGCAGCGGAAGCTCCAGCGGATCAGCGGGGGCAGACCCAGCAGCGGCATCTCCAGTGGCGGATCCAGCAGCAGTGGTCCCAGCAGCGGCAGCTCCAGCAGCAGCAGCGGGGATCCAGCATCAGGGGCGCCAATCTGCAGGGCCACAGTTGCCAGGCTTGGTTTGCCCCACAGGAAAAGCCAGTACCCAGTTCCAGAAAGCAGAGCAGTGGCCCAACATCCCAGCCAGCAACTTGACTGAGACCAAAAGCATCCAAAGAGGTAACTGGGATTGAACCAGGGAAGGGTCTCACCTGGTCACAAGCTGACTTGGATCCCTCAACAGACCAGAAATCTTAACTTCTTTGTTGATAGAGGATCTGGTTTTTATAATACCTAATCTTGCATAAATGCTCGGTGCTGTTCTTGACTGAATGTGTATAGGGTTTAGTTAAATTTTAGAATATACCTGTATTTTATTCCACTCAACCTATTTGAATACTCCCATAGCAGGCAAACTTAACCCCTAGGACCACGTGTCTAGATACTCTGAGAGTGGTAAGAGCCACACCTAACATCTTAATCTCCTACATAGAAGATATACAATATCAGATCAATAGATACAGCAAAGGATACCCAGCTAACTGGAAAATCTAAGCAGTAACTTAATCCAAGATGCAAAAATATATACATTATAACACAAGAAACACCAAAAACCAAGGCAATATAAATCCACCAAAAAGCATCAATGCTTCAGAAATGACCTCTAGTGAAAACGAGTTAGAGAAAATGCCTGAGAAAGATTTCAAAAGAATGATTGTAAATATGTTCAATGAACTCAAAGAAGAAATCAAAGGAATCAGAGCAGATACAGGACACCAATTTAACGAAATAAAGAAATCAATAGAAGACATAAATAAGGAAATAGAAATAATGAAGAAAAACCAGTCAGAATTACTAGCAATGAAGAACACAGTTAATGAAATAAAAAACTCTGTAGAAAATCTCACCAGTAGAATGGATGAAGGAGAGGACAGAATATCTAAGCTAGAAGACCAGGTGGCAGATCTAATACAATCCAACAAAGAGAAAGACAAACTAATAGAAAAGTATGAATGGGAATTTCAAGATATTCGGGACACTATGAAAAGATCAAATATAAGAATTCAGGGTATAGTAGAAGGAGAAGAATTTCAATCCAAAGGTATAGTAGGCATCTTCAACAAAATCATAGAAGAAAACTTCCCCCAAATTGGGAAAGAGGTGCCAATGCAGATACAGGAAGCATTTAGAACACCAGCCAGACAAAACCTGGAAAGAACCTCTCCTCGCCATATTATAATCAAACTACCAAACACACAATCCAAAGAAAAAATATTGAAAGCAGTTAGAGAGAAAAATCAAGTTACCTACAAAGGCAAGCCCATCAGGATCACAGCAGATTACTCAACACAAACTTTCAAAGCCAGAAGGGCTTGGAGTGATGTATTCCAAACTCTGAAAGATAACAACTGTCAACTAGGCTACTTTATCCTGCAAAACTATCCATTCAAATGATGGGGAAATAAGGACATTCCATGACAAAAGCAGGCTAAAGGAATATTTGAAGACAAAACCAGCTCTACACAAAATACTTGAAAGAATCCTCCATGCCGAAGAGAAAGAAAAACACACATCTAACTAACCTGGAAAACAACAAACAACACTCAAATACTAGTTAATATAAGAGAGCAAAGGTAGAACCAGAACCACAAAAAAAAAAAAAAAAATGGCAAGCATAAATACACATCTTTCAATAATATCTCTTAATATCAATGGCCTCAGTTCTCCAACCAAAAGACATAGATTTGCAGACTGGGTTAAAAAGCAGGACCCTACAATTTGTTGTCTCCAAGAAACTCACCTTTCTACAAAGGATGGACATTATCTTAGGGTGAAAGGTTGGAAAACGGTGTTTCAAGCAAATGGGCCCAGAAAGCAAGCAGGGGTTGCTATCCTAATAGCCGACAAGGCAGACTTCACTCCAACATTAGTCAAGAAAGATAAGGAAGGTCACTTTATATTGATTAAGGGCACACTCCAACAGGAGGACATTACAATCCTAAACATATATGCACCTAACATGGGGGCTCCCAAATTCATCAAACAAACACTGTTAGAACTAAGGTCACAGATAACACCAAACACAGTGGTAGTTGGTGACTTTAACACCCCACTCTCATCAATTGACAGGTCATCCCAGGAAAAAATAAACAGAGAGGCATCTGGACTAAACGAGGTCATAGAAGGAATGGACCTAACAGACATATACAGGACATTTCATCCAAATGCTGCAGAATATACATTCTTTTCAGCAGCACATGGATCATTCTCTAAAATAGACCATATATTAGGACACAAAGCAAATCTTAACAAATTCAGGAAAATTGAAATAATTCCTTGCATTCTATCTGACCACAATGGAATCAAACTACAAATCAATAGCAAGAAAGGATATAGAGCATACACAAAATCATGGAAACTAAACAATACATTACTAAATGATGAATGGGTCAATGAAGAAATCAAGAAGGAAATCAAAAAATTTATAGAGTCAAACAATAATGAGAACACAACATACCAAAATCTCTGGGACACAATGAAGGCAGTTCTAAGAGGTAAATTTATAGCTTTAAGTGCCTATATTAAGAAATTAGAAAGGTCACAAATAAATGACCTAATGCTTCACCTTAAAGCCTTGGAAAAAGAAGAACAAGGCAAACCAAAAATCAGTAGACGGGAAGAAATAATAAAGATAAGGGCAGAAATTAATGAAATAGAAACCAAAAAAAACAATACAAAGAATTAATGAAACAAAGAGCTGGTTCTTTGAAAGGATAAACAAGATTGATAAACCCTTAGCAAATCTGACCAAAAGAAAGAGAGAAGAGACACAAATTAATAAAATTAGAGATGAAAAAGGTAACATCACGACAGGTGCCAGAGAAATTCAAAAAATCATAGGGACATGTTATAAAAACATATACTCCACAAAGTATGAAAATCTGAAAGAAATGGATGATTTCCTTGATTTATATGACCTACCTAAATTAAATCAAGATGAGATTAATCACTTAAATAGACCTATAACAAGCATGGAGATCCTAACAGTTATCAAAAATCTCCCAACTAAAAAAAGCCCAGGCCCAGATGGATTCACTGCTGAATTTTACCAGACCTTCAGGGAAGAGCTAACACCATTGCTTCTTAAGCTTTTCCATGAAATAGAAAAAGAAGGATTTCTACCAAACTCCTTCTACGAAGCCAGCATCACTCTGATACCAAAACCAGGCAAAGATAGAACAAAAAAGGAAAATTACAGACCAATCTCCCTCATGAACATAGATGCAAAAATTCTCAACAAAATATTGGCAAACAGAATACAAGAATACATTAGAAAGATCATTCACCCTGACCAAGTAGGCTTTATCCCAGAGATGCAGGGATGGTTCAACATACGCAAATCTATAAATGTTATACATTATATAAATGGGTTGAAGGACAAAAATCACATGATCATCTCATTAGACGCAGAGAAAGCATTCGACAAAATCCAACATCCCTTCATGATAAAAGTCCTACAGAGACTGGGAATAGAAGGAACATATCTCAATATAATAAAGGCTATTTATGATAAGCCTACAGCCAACATATTACTAAATGGGGAAAAACTGGATGCTTTTCCACTAAAATCAGGAACAAGACAAGGGTGTCCACTGTCCCCACTTTTATTTAATATAGTTCTGGAAGTCTTAGCCATAGCAATAAGGCAAGAGACATGCATAAAAGGGATACAAATCGGAAAGGAAGAGGTCAAGTTATCATTATTTGCAGATGACATGATTCTATATATAAAGGACCCTAAAGACTCTACTAGCAAACTGTTAGAGCTGATAAAAACCTACAGTCATGTAGCAGGATACAAAATAAATACACAGAAATCAGTAGCCTTCATATATGCTAACAACAAACACACAGAGGATGAGGTCAGAGAATCACTCCCATTCACAACTGCATCAAAAAAAATAAAGTACCTTGGAATAAACCTTACTAAGGAAGTAAAGAATCTCTACAATGAGAACTTTAAAACACTCAAGCGAGAAATTGCAGAAGACACTAGGAAGTGGAAAAACATCCCTTGTTCATGGATTGGAAGAATCAATATTGTGAAAATGGCAATCTTACCAAAAGCAATCTACACATTTAACGCAATCCCCATCAAATTCCAAAGGCATTCTTCACGGAAATAGAAAAAACAATCCAAAAATTCATTTGGAATCACAAAAAACCTCGAATATCTAAAATAATACTGAGCAACAAAAATAAGGCTGGGGGTATCACCATACCTGATTTTAACCTATACTACAGAGCCATAGTAACAAAAACAGCATGGTACTGGCACAAAAGCAGACTCGTAGATCAATGGAACAGAATAGAGGACCCAAATGTAACCCCATGTAGTTATAGCCACCTGATATTTGATAAAAATGCCAAAAATACTCATTGGAGAAAAGACAGCCTCTTCAGCAAATGGTGTTGGGAAAACTGGATATATATCTGTAGAAGGATGAAAATAGATTCTTCTCTTTCTCCGTGCACAAGAATTAAGTCCAAATGGATTAAGGACCTTAACATCAGACCTGAAACTCTGAAACTGCTAGAGGAAAAAGTAGGGGAAACCCTTCAACATATTGGTCTTGGCAAAGACTTTCTGAATACAACCCCAATTGCTCAGGCAATAAAACCACAGATTAACCACTGGGACCTCATGAAAATACAAAGATTTTGCACTGCAAAGGACACGGTGAAGAAAGCAAAGAGGCAACCTACAGAATGGGAAAAAATCTTCACCAGCTATATATCTGATAGAGGATTAATATCTAAGATATACAAAGAACTCAAGAAGTTAAATAATAAGGAATCAAACAAACCAATCAAAAAATGGGAAATGGAGCTAAAAAGAGAATTCTCAAAGGAAGAAATACGAATGGCATATACGCATCTAAAAAAATGTTCTACATCCCTAGTCATCAGGGAAATGCAGATTAAGACTACATTGAGATTCCATCTCACTCCTGTCAGATTGGCTACCATCATGAAAACAAATGATCATAAATGTTGGCAGGGATGTGGAAAAAGAGGAACCCTTCTACATTGTTGGTGGGAATGCAATCTGGTCCAGCCATTGTGGAAATCAGTGTGGAGGTTCCTAAAACAGCTAAAGATTGATCTACCATATGACCCAGCTATAGCTCTCCTAGGCATATATCCTAAGGACTCATTACCTTAGAGATACTTGCTCAACCATGTTTATTGCTGCTCAATTTATAATAGCCGGGAAATGGAACCAGCCTAGATGTCCCTCAACTGATGAGTGGATAATGAAGATATGGCACATTTATACAATGGAGTTTTACTCAGCAGTAAAGAGAAATGAAGTTATGAAATTTGCAGAAAAGTGGATGGATCTGGAAAGAATTATACTAAGTGAGGTAACCCAGGCCCAGAAAGCCAAGTGCCACATGTTCTCCCTCATATGTGGATCTTAGCTAGAGATGATTGGGCTTCTGTGTGAGAAGGAAAAAACTCAGTAGCAGAGGCCAGTAAGTTAAAAAAGGAGATAGAAAGGGAAGAGAAAGAAAGGGAGGAGGGCTTTTATTAGGTTGGTATTGTATATATGTAAGTAGAAAGATTGAGATGGGGAGGGGATATGATGGAGAATGGAATTTCAAAGGGGAAAGGGGGGAGGGTAATACCATGGGATTGTTTTTGTTATCATGGAAAATATTAATAAAAATGGAGAAAAAAAAATAATTAAAAAAAAAGAAAGAAAGAAAAGATAATAGCCAGGCATGGTGGCACATGCTCTAAATTCCAGCACTGGGGAAGCAGAGGTCAGAGGATTACTGTGAGTTTGACGGCTAGCTTGAGACTACATAGTGAATTCCATGCCAGCCTGGGCTAGAGTTTAACCATACCTTGAAAAACAATGATCATTTCTAGGGTTGGAGAGATGGTTTAGCAGTTAAGGTGCTGGCCTGCAAAGCCAAAGGACCCAGGTTTGATTTTCCAGGACCCACCTAAGCCATTCATTTGCAGCACCTGGATGCCCTGGTGCACCCATTCTCTCGTCTGCTTCTCCCCCCATAAGTAAATAAATAAATAAACATTTTTTTAAAAAGAAGGACAGTAAACAAATAAATTCTGTATAAGAGACAAAATAAACTGTGGTATGGTAAAAAGTGAAATTTGTTAGGAAACTACTGTACTTTGGTTTATGTAAGAAATTGAAAATTTAAGCATTTTTTTTTCTGGCAATTCAAAGGTGATCTTTTATATTTAGTTGACTTTGATTTTTCATTTTTATGATAAGTGATAAAAATGTCTCTTATTAAAAGTTACTCATAGTAGCCATAAGTATGATAATTTCCATCATTTGTCTGGGTAGATAACTACTGCCTTATGCAGATCACTAGAATCCTAAAAGAATTTTATTAAAATGTGTATTGCTCCCTTATCCTGCCAGTTAGTAAGATTACATGTAGTTTAGGGCAACTTGTACACATTATCTTGGCAAAAATATACCTGATGCTAACTTTTAAGATGAATACTTTTAGAAAGACAGTTCTCAGGATTGGACATTTAATTTTTAATGCATATATGAACTCAGTTCCTACAAAATTGATATAGTCTTAGAGTTGCATACCTCTAATCTACAGTTCTGGTGACGTTTTGGTCTAAAACAGTACACAATTTTAATTTCCTTCATTACAGTGAATGGATGGTGTCAAAATGAGGATTGACCTTATTTTAATGGGAGAATGGTCTTTGCTGTTTTCTCTCTTGTGGAACAGCCCGACTGAGACTTTTTTCTTTTATTTACAAAATTAATCATTAAATAACAATTCAGCCAAATGCTTTATTCTTGGAAACAATTTCATTTTCTGAATGCTTTAAATGAGTTCCTATTTATTGACCAAACCTCTTTTAAAATACTGAGGGCTGGTTCCAATGAAATTAATAACAAGAATAGCACCAGACAGGTAGATTTATCTATGCCAGTTAAAGAAAATAAAATAAATACCAATAAAGTGGACTGGACTATTGAATTCAAAATGATTTCAATGCACAGGCCTGGGTAAGCTGTCTAGGGAAAGTAGCAACCTAGACCTTACCTCCCGATTGGGTAAATAAGGTCAGAATCAGAAGAAGAAAAAAAAAATAGATTCAATTTCAAAGAGAAAAAAAATATGAGAAGCTTCAGAAATTCAATAGTTTTGATTAGATATATAAATGGTTCAGAGAAAAAATGCCTAAAAAAGAAGGAATTATAAACATGTCTCTAGCTATGCACTTTCCCAACAATGTGTGGACCGGTAGAAGACGCTTCCGAAAGGTAACCAAGTGGCCCTGGGTAAAGAGCATGTAATTTGACCCCCAAGAGACCACAGCGCTCATCATTCCCCAAACCAAAGGCTGCCTTTCAGTGAGACATTTATTTCTACAGATGGGCCAGCTGTGGAGACCAGTCAAGATATGCCCTATAAATGACTCAGAGGGCCAGGAGCTGTGCGGAATATTGAGAGTAAACTGAACTATTTTGGGGGCCTGAGTACCGGGAACACACAACACTGTGACAGCCAGCTCACATCGCTGGAATGAACCTCCAAACTAGGCACAGGTATGGAGGAAGAGATTTACTAAGGAAGCTTCCAGATAAAGGGAAGTTCCATAATGGCTAAAGACCCACTTTCCCAGGTCCCTGCACAGGGAGAAAAGCAACCACCACCAACACCATAAACAAGCACACTCTAGGCTGAATTCTAGCACTTTGTATATCTTTAGCTGGAATTCAGATCCATCCCCAAACAAACACCATAGGGCTGAACCCCAGGATCCTCACACAGTGACACCTCCTCCAGCCAGGAGGCTGGAGATACAACAAGGTTTAACAAACTCCTGAATTTTGGGGGATATTCAATAAAACTACCACAAACACAGAGGTCTGAACTTAAAGTCCTCAAACTCCAGGTTGTAAGCTACGCACAGCACGCCAGTTGGGGAAAGTGGAGAATAGCCGAAAACTGGCAAGCGAAAGAGTTCAGTAAGAGACTCAGCCTGGGCTAGTTCGCAGAAACAGAACTCATCAGTTGAATGTAATCCTGCAGTTTTCCAGTAGAGCGTGCTGTTGAGTACTGAAACAAACACTCTCCAGTGATCTTGACACATCTGCATGCCCTCAGCATGTGGATGAATACTTAGGGGACATTAGAAACACAAAACTGGGTCTGCTACCTGAATGATTTCAGTGTTGTGTTTTTTTCCTACATTCTCAGCACACTTGAAAGAAACCCCAGCTAGAACTTTACACAAATTAGTATGAGGTAGGGAGTCTTGGGAGACTGAGAGATAACAGAATGCCGAGCTAAGAGGCAGCAGAGTGCTCTAATAAGCAATGAAGGCTGACAATGAAGCAAAATCTCTAGCAAACACTGGGCACTGTCCACTATAAACTAAAAGTCAGGTTAAGTGCAGGAAAAACAGAAGCCCCCATGTTCTAATGACCCCCTATGTATCTAATGTACAGCCTTGAATTTTCAAGGACCCAGAAAGAAGCCTTGACTACAGAAGATACTTAAAGCAACACTACATGCAAGGAGTGTGGAAGACAGTCTCCACTATGATGCTATAAAAATACATTTTATGAGAGGAATAAATAAACAGAGGAGACTTGGAAGGAATCCATTGTGTGCAGCAAATCCCTAAGTCTTATATGGAAAAATGAAAAGAACAATAATTAATCAACTCTGATACCAAAACTGACATTAAGATTGTAGGAATTAGTAAGCACCTCTCAACAATAACCTCAAAGATAAATGACCTCACTCTACAACAAAGAAATACAGACTAACTGTATCAAACAACTAGGTACAAATGAACAAATGATCTTTTTTTTTTTTTTTTTCCAAGAAACACACCTCAATGGTAGCATTCCACACAGACTGACAGTTAAAAGGTACCCTACTCAAGCTAATCAAAAGAAAGACAAGACCAAAATTAATAAAATTAAAGGTAAAAGGGAGCATGTTACAATAGATGCTTATGCAATGCAAGAGACCATTAGGGATTACTTTGAAAACTTATATTCAAGAAAACAGGACAATCAAGAAGAAATGGGTAAATACCTAGGTATATAGCACCTACCAAAATTAAACCAAGAGGATGCATAGACTAGAAACAGATTCATGCAAGCAATAAGATAGAAAGAGTGGTTGGTAAAAAGCACCACCATAAGGAAAATCTCAGAACACTGTTAACATTATGATCCTACACCTTAAAGACCCCAATACTCCATCAGAACACACATATTCTATAAACAGTTTGAATAAATTAGCAGTATATGTAACTGGCATACAGACATTACCAATAATAAACTTTCTAAGAAGAAATTTAGGGAAACAAACTGATTCACAATAAAAGGTAAAGTCTAAGCAAGAATATGAAAGACCTCTATGATGATGTGTCTCTTCTGTGTATCTCTCTCTCTCTCTCTCTGATTGCAAATTAATAAATATTAAAAGAGAGAAAAAAATCATAAGAAGACAGAAAATGCTGGAGATGTCATAGTACCTGATCTCAAATTATATTACAGACCAATAGTAATGAATATAGTATACTATCACGAAAGCAGACATGTTGACCAATAGAAAGCAGCAATCAATTTAAACAACCAAAGCCACCTAATTTTCACTTAAAGTATCCAAAATACACATTGAAAAATGCCTTTTCAACAAATGGCACTGGAAAAACAGGATATGCACATGTAAAAGAATGATACTAGGTACATATTTCTTATCCCCCCATACATATTTCAAAATAGACAGACCTAAAACTTAAAGATGCTGGAAAACATAGATAAAACACTTCAAGACATGAATATAGGCCTAGGCCTTTTGGCAAAGACTCCAACAAAACTGGAAGGAATCTCAGAACTGACAAATAGGATCAGCAAAAGAAATAATGACTTGAGTGAACAGACATCTATGGATTGAAAAGAATAATTCCTTGTCAATTATTTATCAGACAGGGAATATCTAATAATATATAAAACACCACAAAAGTTAAAAGAAATGTAGTCAATAATTATGCTAAAACACCGAATATATTGACAGTTCTCAAATGAAGAAATAAAATTGATCCAAAAATAATTTTAAAATGTTCAACATCCTTAGCCATCAGGAAAATGATGACTAAACCTGCTTTTTAATTCCATCTCACCTCAGCAGAATAGTTATCATTAAGCAAACAAAATGCAGCAAATATTGGTGACATATAGGGAAAGAAGATTCAAATACACTGTTGGTGGGAAGGTCAAGTGTTACAACCTCTATATAAACATGTGTTACACTTCCTAACACACACAAAGCAAAACTATAACTATCAAATGAACCATCCATCTCACTCCTGGGTTATACCCAAAGGATTCTAAGACAATGTTTGACAGATATACTTGGACATGCAAATTTGTTCCTGCATTATTCACAGTAACTTAGAAATCAGACGAGATGTCTATCAATCAGTAGATGAATGTACAAAGGAAGTGTGGTATATATCCATAACAGATTTTTATTTAGATATAAAAAAAACTGAAACAAGCCAGGTGTGGTGGCGCATGCCTTTAATCCCAGCACTCAGGAGGCAGAGGTAGGAGGATCGCCATGAGTTCAAGGCCATCCTGAGACTACATAGTTAATTCCAGGTCAGCTTGAGCCAGAATGAGACCCTAACTTGAAAAACCAAAAAAAAAAAAAAAAAAAAAAAAAAAGAAACAGTGATATTTGTAAGAAAATAAATGGAACTGGAGATAATTAATGAGAAAGACTCAAAAAGACCAAATACCACATGTTTTCTTTATGTGGAAATCTACATTTGAATTTTTTTTCAACTAATACTTCTAATACTTTTGTTCAAGTATTATTCAACATTATTTTCGTTTGTCATTTTCCTCAGTACAGGATTCATAATGTCAACATTATCAGACCAGTCACTCAAGTAGGTCTCATGGATTTATCTTCAGTGTGTCAAATACCCAGTCAAATCCAAAGTGAGCAAGGATGTCTTCAGGTGTCTACAATAATAGCTTCTTTTTTTCCTCAATTTTTTTTCTTTATTAGTTAGTTTTGTATTTAGCAAATACAGTCAGTTTAGTACCATTATTAGGCTCATCCGTGACCTACCCCCTCCCCTTGGGCCCTCCTTGTTGAGGTATATGGGTCATGCATTGCGGAGTTAGCCCACAGTTATGGGTAAGCTAAATGTCTCTGCATATCATGACCCAACATGTGCCTCTGACATTCTTTCCACCCCCTCTTCCGCAAAATTTCCCTGAGCCATGTTGAGTTCATTTTTGGTGTGCTTCAGTGATGAGGTGTTGGGGGCCTCTGAGGCTCTGGCTCTAAGATTGGTAGGAGTTGATTTTTTCTCTGTGCTGATCTCCTTCCCCCTTGTGCTGGTATCCAGTTCATCAGGAAAGCAGCCCCCATGCTTGTTTTGCCAATTTTTCCTAGTTTCAGCTGGGGCCCTTTTGAGGTATGATGGGGTGGCTCTCTCCTTAGGATCTACATCTATCTGAAAAAGGGAAGCAGATTTTCCAACAGAGAGTAAGTTAGCATCAGAACAAGTGAGATAACCCCCCATTTTTTTATAGAGAATTTAATAGGTGTAGGCCCTCTTGTAGCCCACAATTGATGGTAGCTTGATATTGGAGAGTGGGCTTATGTTTGGATATGGTTCTGACTTATTTCTCAGCTCCAGCTATGGGTCCAATACCAGTGAGGGGATGAGTTAGCTGAATTGAGAGCAGTTGGTTCCCCACCATTGTTGTGTGCCACCACTGCACTTGTGTGGGCATCACAACAAGTTATTTGCTGCTAAGTAGGTTAGACCATGCATTGCTTCAACAGATATTGGTCATTTTCCCCCAGTCGCCCATGTAACAACTTCTGGCACTAGACGCGCTGACTGTCTGGGGACTGACTCTCTTCCAACTTCCAGCCATGCCATTCTAATTTGCATGTCAATCACATAAGGTGTCTTCAGCAGTAGGGTCTTACCAATAGCCTTTGGTGGGTCATCAAGTACTCTGACAAAAATCTGTCTGTCTTTTAGGAAACCTTGTAGGTCTCTCTGATGAAAAGCTCATTGTGGATGATAGCCCCATGCTGGTTTTGGGAGTTACAGGTCAGTGCTCACAAAGAAAATGAGAAAAAAGATAACTAATATACAAGAGTTAGAGATAAGAGAGAGAGAGAGAGAGGGGGAGAGGGGAAGTGAGGGAGGGAAGATGTAGAAGATTAACGTTAGTCTTGATCTTACCCTCTCCAGTGTCTTGTGGTTCAAGTGTTCCCTGTAAGGGCAAGGTGAAGGATCAGCCATTTGGTCTGTCTTTTAGTAAGTAGAAAATTATGGTACCATTGGCGTTTGGGTCTAGATTTCTGTTTCCCACCCCTTTGATGCTGTCCCCTCCCTCCCCTTCCATCCTAGTGTCTAGTCTAGGAGATGCTTGCTGGGTATGTAAGGTATCTTGGGTAGATTCAGTTTAGGAGTTGTAGATGAGTGAGACTGTGTGGTGATTTATTTCTGTGATTGGGTAAGTTCACTGAGAATGATCTGTTCCAGGTTCAACCATTTTTCCTCAAATTTCATTGTGCCATATTTTCTTACTGCTGTTTAGAATTCCATTGTGTAGATATACCACATCTAAGTTATCCATTCTTCTAGTGATGGACATCTGGGTTGATTCCAGCACTTAGCTATTACAAATTGAGCCACTATAAACAAGGTTGAGCAAATCTCTCTAGCCTGTGGTTTGAAGGTTTTAGGGTAGATGCCCAGTAAGGGAATAACTGGGTCTGTTGGTATCTCTATACTCAGCTTTTTCAGAAGTCTCCACATTGCTTTCCAAAGTGGTTGTACCATCCTACATTCCCACCAACAGTGGATGAGTGTTCCTACTTCTCCACATCCTCACCAGCATTTATTTTTATTTGATTTTTTGATGTTTGCTATCCTTATTGGGGTAAGGTGGAATCTCATAGTTGTTTTAATTTGCATTTCTCCGATGATTAGGGATGATGAACATTTTCTTAGTGTATGTTTGCCATTTGTATTTCTTCCTCTGTAAACTGCCTGTTCAGCTCTTTGCCCCATTTTGTGAGTGGGGTGTTTGACTTCTTACTGTTTACATTTTTGAATTCTTTGTAGATTCTAGAGATTAGGCCTCTATCAGTTGGATAACCCACAAATATTTTCTCACATTCTGTGGGTAATCTATTGGCTTTGCTTATTGTATGCTTGTCTGTAAAGAAACTCTTCAGCTTCATGGGAACCCACTGGATGAGTGACTGTTTAAGTTCATGAGCTACTGGGGTTTTG
Source organism: Dipus sagitta (assembly GCA_036346955.1). NCBI lineage: Eukaryota > Metazoa > Chordata > Mammalia > Rodentia > Dipodidae > Dipus > Dipus sagitta. The sequence continues at coordinate 75,585,436 of CM070781.1, forward strand.
TTCAGGAAGTCTTTTTCCATTTCTATATCATGGAAAGTACTTCCTAAATTTTCTTCCAGTAGTATACGAATTTCTTGCCTGATATTGAGATCTTTGATACATTTGGACTTGAGTGTAGTGCAAGGTGAAATGTGTGGACCAAATTTCAGTTTCCTGAATATGGTTATCCTGTTTGTCCAGCACCATTTGTTGAAGATGCTGTCTTTTCTCCAGCCTATATTGTTTGGCTCTTTATGGAATATCAAGTAGCTATAGTTGCTTGACCCAAAGTCCGGGTCCTCAAGTCTATTCCATTGATCTATACTCCTGTTTTTATGGCAGTACCATGCTGTTTTTACTACTATGGCTTTGTAATATAGCTTTAGATCAGGTATGGTGATGCCTCCAGAGGTATTTCTTTTGCTGAGGATATGTTTGGAAATGCGAGGCCTTCTGCCTTTCCATATGAAATTTGAGATCATTTTTTTCTCTGTGAAGAACACTGTAGGGATTTTAATTGGAATTGCATTAAATCTGTATACTGCCTTTGGTAGGATTGTTATCTTCACAATGTTAATTCTGCCTATCCAGCAACATGGGAGGTCTTTCCGTTTTCTCAAGTCCGCCTCAATTTCTTTTTTGAGTGTTTTTATGTTTCCGTTGTATAGATCTTTCACTTCCTTGGTTAACGTTATTCCAAGGAATTTTGTTGTTGTTGTTGTTGCAATTGAAAATGGGACTATGTCCCTTATTTCTTTCTCTGTATCTTTGTCATTTGCATAAAGGAAGGCTACTGATTTTTGTGCATTGATTTTGTATCCTGCTACATTGCTATAGGAATTAATCACCTTCAGATTTTGGGATGGAGTCTCTTGGGTCTCTTACATACATAATCATGTCATCAGCCAATAAACCTAACTTAACTTCTTCCTTTCCAAATTGTATCCCTTTTATTTCCTTCTCCTGTCTTATTGCTTGAGCTAGGACTTCCAGTAGTATATTGAGAGCAGAGGTGAGAGTGGTCAACCCTGTCTTGTTCCTGATCTTAATGGGAATTCCTCCAGTCTCTCTCCATTAAGTATTATTTGGGCCTTAGGAGCTTCATATATTGCCTTTATTAGGTTGATATATGAAGCAACCATGTCAATTCTCTCCAATGTTTTGAACATGAAGTGATGTTGAATCTTGTTTGACCTTTTCTGCATCTATCGAAATGATCATGTGGTGTTTATGTTTAACATTGTTTATGTGGTGTATTACATTGACAGATTTTCGTATGTTGAACCACCCCTGTGTTCCTGGAATGAATCCCACTTGGTCAAGGTGGATAATGCTTTTGATGTGTTGTTGGATTCGGTTTGCAAGGATTTTGTTTAGGATCTTTGCATCTAAATTCATCAGGGAAATAGGCCGGTAGTTTGCTTTTCTTGTGTCATCTATGCCTGGTTTTGGAATTAGGGTGATGGTAGCTTCATAAAAGGAGTTGGGTCGCTTTCCCTGTTCTCCAGTTGTGTGGCACAGTTTGAGGAAGATTGGTTTGAGTTCTTCCATGAAGGTTTGATAGAATTCAGGTGAGAAGCCATCTGGTCCTGGACTCTTCTTTTCTGGGAGGTTTTTTATTAATTTTACAATCTCCATGAGTGTGATGGGTTGATTGAGGTGATTAATCTGCTCTGTGTTTAGCTTTGGTAGATGGTATGCATCCAATAATTTATCCATCTCCTCCACATTATCCAGTTTTGTGGAGTAGAAGTTTTTGAACTAAGTTCTGATGATTCTCCCAATTTCACTTATGTCTGTTGTGATCTCTCCTTTTTCATTTTGAATTTTGTTAATTTGAAGCTTCTCCTTTTTTTGCTTGATCAGATTGGCCAGGGGTTTTTCAATCTTGTTTATTTTTTCAACGAACCAGCTCTTTGTTTTGTCAATTGTCTTAATTGTTTCCTTGGTTTCCAATTCATTGGTTTCTGCTCTGATTTTAATTATTTCTTTTCTTCTGGAGCTCTTTGGGTTGGATTTTTCTTGTTTTTCCAGTGCCTTTAGGTGGATGGTTAGGTCATTGATTTAAGACCTTTCTGCCTTTTTTATGAAGGCATTGTGTGCTATGAATTTTCCACTGAGGACCACCTTCATTGTGTCCCACAAATTTTGGTACGATGTGTTCTCATTGTCATCCAATTCCAGAAATTCTGCAATTTCATTCTTTATGTCATCCACTATCCATTAATTGTTTGAAAGTGTGCTGTTCAGTTTCCAGGTTCCATTGGGATTCTTGGTGGGTCTTTTGTTGTTGATTTCTAGCAATATAGCATTGTGATCTGATATCATGCAGGGAATTATGTCAATCTTGCTAAATATGTGGAGGCAGTCTTTGTGACCCAGTATGTGGTCTATTTTAGAGAATGTTCCATGGGCTACTGAGAAAAATGTGTAATCTCTGGATTTGTGATGTAAGGTTCTGTAGATGTCCGTTAGGTCTAAGTGATCTATGGTTTGGTTGAGCTCTCTTACTTCCCTGTTTAGTATCTGTTTGGATGATCTGTCTTTTACAGGTAATGATGTATTGAAGTCCCCAGATATGATGGTGTTGGTGGTTATTTCTGTTTTATTGTCAAGTAGGTTTTGTTTTATGAACTGTGGTGCCCCTGTGTTTGGTGCATACAGATTTATGATTGTAATATCCTCTTGATGGATCGTTCCCTTGATAAGTAGGAAGTGGCCTTCTTTGTCTTTTTTGATTATTTTTGGTTTGAAGTCTATTTTGTCCAATATTAATATAGCTACACCTGCTTGTTTCTTATTCCCATTTGCTTGGAATACTGTTTTCCACCCTTTCACCCTGAGGAGATGTCTGTCTTTAATGGTGAGGTGGGTTTCTTGAAGGCAACAGATTGAGGGGTCTAATTTGTTGATCCATCCTGTTAGCTTGTGTCTCTTGATGGGTGAGTTAAGGCCATTAATATTTAGGGTAATGACTGTGAGATTTGATTTGATCCCTGCCATATTGTGATGGTAAATGTGGGTTGGTGTTTTTATGGACGTTGAAGTTTTTTGTGCCTACTCTGAGTTTGGTTGTTGTGATCTGCTTCTTGTAGGCAATTGAGTTTGATTATTATTTTCTTCTCTGTGGAGAATTTCCTGGAATACTCCCTGTAGGTTTGGTTTTGTGTTCATATAATTGTAAAGCTGAGTTTTGTCATGGAATGTTTTTCTTTCACCATCTATTATGAGGGATACTTTTGCTGGGTAGAGTAGTTTGGGTTGGAAGCCATAGGTTCTTAGACTTTGCAGTGTTTCACTCCAGGCCCTTCTAGCTTTCAGGGTTTCCATTGAGAAGTCTGAAGTAATTCTGATGGGGTTACCTTTGAAGGTGGTGTGCCGTTTTTCCCTAGCTGGTTTTAGGATTTTCTCTTCAGTGTCAATATTTAGAGTCTTAATGATAATATGTCTTGGAGAGTTTCTCCTTTGGTACAATCTGTTTGGAGTTCTATTTGCTCCTTGTATCTTGATGGGCCTTTCTTTTAAGAGACTGGGAACGTTTTCTTCAATTATTTTGTGAAATAAGTTCTCCATGCCTTTGGTCTGAATTTCTTCTCCTTCTGGTATTCCAATGATCCTGATATTAGGACGTTTAAGTGTATGCCACAATTCCCTCATGTTCTGTTCACTGGAGCTTTTGAACTTACTGAAATTTTTGAACTCTCTAACTGTTTCTTCCATCTTGTCTTCCAGATTAGAGTTTCTATCTTCCACTTGGCTGACTCTATTCTGGAGAGCTTCTAGGGAGTTTGGGACTTGTTTAATTAAGTTTGAATTTTCTATTACTTTTCTATGTATAATTTCCATCCCTCTCTCAAGCTCCCTTTTCACATAATTTTCTGATTTTCTTGATAATTCTTGGAGTTCATTCTTGCATTTCTTTATGTCTTCACTTAGCATGGCCAGCTGTTTTTAAGGTCTTCCTTTTTTTCACTCTCCCTCAAATCTCTTAACTCTCTTTGAAATCCTTCCAATTTCTTATCTATTAGTTCTAGTTTAGTGATGGCAGCATCCACACGATTGTCAGCCCTTTGTTGCTTTCCTGCAAGTTCTACCTTTAGGTTGGTCAGGGTTGCATTGCTCATAGCTTCAATTTGGTGTTCTTGTCCTATTGGTTCTATGTTTTGGTTAGATGTATTCATTGTGGGACTGGGTGATCTAACTGGATTTTCTTGCATTTGATTTTTCATGTTATTTCTTTTGCGCTGTGTTCAGCCCATGACAGTGTATGGGCAGGTAGGTGGGCATATCAGCCTGGGCTCAAGAACAATGGGAATCTTATGCAGCCTGGGGCAGTTTCCAAGCAGCCTGGGCTTTGGCTCTCACTTGCCAAAGCTGCCTATCTACTGCCTGGCAGGGGCGCCAAAGTTGCCTGAGTTCTAAAGCAGTAATGTGCCAAAGCTGCCTGCGTTTGAGCTAGGAGTGGCACTGAGGCACCACGCACTATAGCAGCCTGAACTTTGGATGGGAACGCTGGGAACAGGAAGCAGTCTGCGCTCCCCCGCCACAGGACAATGGCGGCCGGCCGGCCAGACAGGTAGGGGATTGCACCTGAGGTGGCGCAAGTGAGAGACACAGTCTGAGCTTGTGTGGCACCTGCTGTGGGACTGGGCTCGCTCAGTAAGTGGGTGAGTGGACGAGAGTTCTGAGCAGTCTAAACTTCTGCACGTAGGGAACAATCAGCACGTGGTTGTAGCAGTGGTGGCTGGCACAGCAGCGGTGCAGCAGCTGGTGCTGTGAACAGGGCGGTTTTTGGGGGTGAGGGGTGGCTACCCGGCCTCGAGGGGATCCACGATTCCCTGTTCCCCTGCCTCTGTGTCCTCCCAGATTTCTCTCCCCTAAAAGCCACTATGTACCCTTAATATCTTGCCTTTCTTTCCCCGGATTTGCAGCTCAGATAGGCAGTCGCCATCTTGGCTGGAAGTCCTTTTTCTCAATTTTTATTAACGTTTTCCATGATTATAAAAAATATCCCATGCTAATACCCTCCCAACCTCAACAATAGCTTATTAAATTGAGCTAGTCATACTTAACAGGTCAAGTTGCTAGACAACATAAATAAACTAGAAATGACTCAAGTATACAATTGTACATATCATCAACTAAGCCATCAATTCTTAATGATCCTGTGAAGAAGACATTTGTAAGAGTGTGTGTGTATGTGTGTGTGTGTGTGTGTGTGTGTATGTGTGTGTGATGAAACTATACAGAAAAGAAAAAAAAAGACATCATTAAGGAGGAGTGGGGGATAAAACAATACATGTGTTGTCTGTTCCACATTTCTAGAATGAACATCCAAACAAAACACAGTTTGTGGGTAGAAGGAGGTTACTTTATGCTTATAGATCCAGACAAAATTTCCTTGAATGGTTGTAGAACCTTCTTCCACACAGCCAAGCAGAGAGAAACAACCAAATAGCCAGCAAATGCCAAAAGCAGCAAACACAAAATGACAGCAAACAAAGACTTGGTCAGAGATCAAAACCTTTTTGCATACGTTTGGTCTGAAATTCAGATTCATCCCCACTCTAGGCTCCTCCCCCAGTGACAACTCCTCTAGCCAGGCTGCTTTAGATACAAGTTAAAAGTTTTAATAAGACACCTAAGTCTATGAGTGACGTGCATTCAAACTACCACATGTGAAATGAAAGCTGATGGGGATGCTAATTACAGTGCAGGAGGAGAACAGGGAGAGGTAGACAGGGAAGGATGGAGGTCCATGAGGTGGATTATGAATAACCATAAACTGAAAAAAATATATGTGAAGAAATATATATGTCATATAGATAGAGGATATATGTATATTTATGTGTATGTATATATATATATATGTATATATATATGTATATATATATATACATATATATATATGTATATGTATAATGAAACAACAAGAACATCATTTTGTATGTAAAAGAAATTAAAAATAATTTTAACACCAAATTAAAATTTTACAATTCATATTTCCAAATAAATGTAACAACTTGAACATTTCTGTCATGCAGAAATGATTGATCTTTAAAGAGATTGAAAAGCTTATTAGCCTAATTTGGCAGTTATATTATGTACACATGAACTGAATTACCATACTGTTTCTCATAAAATTTATACATTTATTGTCTCAATAAAACATTAATAAGAATAGTAATACAGATAGAATTTAGTTGCTCATAGAAATAAGGACTAAAAATGGAAAGACACCAATTTTTGTCTGAGTTCATCTCTGTATATTAGTGAAGCTTCCCCTATACAAACTTATGTTTTTCCATATAGTAAGAATCATGAATATAGATACTCCAGATATAATATCTTTTTTCTGCTGAAGACGTTGCTATTGAGCCTTAAAAAATCATTAATCCAGCTCTGTTCGTTGGACTTCTGTATTGACGACAACATACTCAGAGCTTCAGAATAGCAATATAGACAGGGCAGTTGTTTCAACAGTAAGTTACAATTGGACACACATGCAAACTCATGTCACTATAATAATATAAAATATGTTATTGTTAAATATGTTATGCACAGTGTGAATAAAACAATTTGATGGCTCTACCATAGATAAACTCAAGAGTGTTTCATCATTGCATTTAGAACCATTTTATTTTACCTTTGAAGTAGTGTCTCCTTGTGCATCCCAAGTTGTTCTTATATACTCACATTATATCAGAGGATACATTCATACTTGTAGCCATCCTCCTGCTTCAGACACAGGAGTATTGGGATAGCAAGAGTGTGCTACCTCTTTTGGATGAGCTAACTCATTTTTCTGCTTAGTGTTTTGCTTGAAAACAGAAGCTCAAGACATGGAAATTCTAGACAATCTGTAAGGACTTCAAAAGGAGCTTTAAGACATGCAAGAACCTTCATGAGAAGAAAAATCATGCCTGGCACTGAAAACCTAATCACAAGCCTATGGCTGATGAGGTCATAAGTACTAGATGGAGAATTATTACTGTTATCTGGCTAAATGGATATATTATGCCAACCAAACTGCCATCTAGATACTTATATTTGTGTGAATATATTATTGGTACTTTCCCCTTTTGTAAGAGAAGCTAAACTTTTCAGATGGTAGGGACCCCAGGGAAGACTCAGTACTCATCAAAGAGCTGAGAAGAAGAGACATCACTATCATACACTCCAAGGCTCAGGAACCACTGGAGAAGAGGTGGTAGAAAGAATGCAAGAGCTGAAGGAAGGGGAGGAATGTTTTGCAATACTATCTTCTGGACACAAAATGGTCATAACATTCATGACTTCACAGTGCTGACCCTACCTGCACAAGATCTGCATAATAAAAATGGAAGAAAGACATCAAAATTGGACAAGGACTAGTTGGAAAAGAAGTGATTCAATGGAGAGATAGGGCAGTGGGAAACAAGGAGGGTGATGGGAAGGGATTATGGTTATGGCATATTATGTATATGCATAGAAGTTGTCAACAAAAAGTTTAAAAAGATACTCAAGTGTCTAGAACCGCTGAAAGCTTTGTGAAGTTTATCTAGTGACTTAGTGAGGAAACACTGCCTATCTCCCGACAAGAAGAAGGTATGTACATATATAAATCAGAGAAGTAAAGTAATTATCCAGTTGCTAGCATTATGAAATTAAAATGTATATCATACTGTAACTTCCTATTGTATATATTTTCAGCATTTGAGTTGAAAATGTAATAAATTCTATGCACCCATCTCACAGCCTTAATAGTTGCTAATAATTGTTTAGTAGCATTGCATCTATGACCATTTCTCTTGTCTCAACAAGATATATTAGATACTAAATATTAGACATACTCTAATTCATCTAGAATACTGAAAAGGGAATAACTAAAAATACTTTTTAAATTGGTGATTTAGATCAGATAAAAGTTTTACAAGTATATGCTTGGAGTCCTCAAGTAATAGTTATTGAAATGTAGGTATTCTAGAAATAATATATATCTATAATTTTCTGAATTTTATTATTTAAAGGCAAAAACTTGACCAGATATAGTCTAATTTTTGTCAAAGATAATTTGTGGATGTTCATCCATACTTTCAATTTAGCACAAGAAGTATCAGGAAGTTCATTTAGCTGCAATATTAGAAATGATAAACATGTGCATCAACCAGACATACCACTTCATTAGGCATTGATCAATGATATTTTGAAATTTCTTCATTTGTTTTCAACAACCTAGTCTTTTGACATTGAGATATAGCATAAAAGGGAGAACTGTATAATATTTGATTGTATCTATAATTTAGAATTCTATACTTTGTTATCACACTCAAATTTGTACAAATAATTAGTGTAGTTTATTTTGTGAGATGATTACTAATTTCCCATAGTTTGATTTGGCATATTTTTATTGCATGATAGCAGGAGAAATAAGTGATAGGCATTCCATGGAAAAATGCTCTTCAAAATTTGAATTTTGACTATTTCCCAGGCTAATGTGAGGCAGGCAAGCATATGGAGTAGTTTAGCCATGTTTGAAACACTTTTTTTTTTTGGCTTGAACAGTAAACATACCTGTCTCCCAAACAGTGTACCTAGCAACCTGTTGGTAAATGGAAACCCCCTCCATATACCCCACTTCACACAATTAACTAGTTCTCTGCTGTCCTTAGCAAGTATTATTCCTGATTAACCATTTAAATGTGATTTATGTTGATCCAGGATCTGAACAGCCAGTAATCGTTGAAATTGAACTAGTTTAGGGCACATGCACAATAAAGCAAATTTTATCAAGTGAACTTTTTTGTTTGTTTGTTTGTTTGTTTGTTTTTTGAGGTAGGGTCTCACTCTAACTCAGGCTGACCTGGAATTCACTATGTAATCTCAGGGTGGCCTTGAACTCATAGTAATCCTCCTACCTCTGCCTCGTGAGTTGCTGGGATTAAAGATGTGTGCCACCACACCTGGCTCAAGTGAACTTTTAGATAGAAACTGCTATTTACCATCTTATTGCTGTGTAACATTCACATGCATGTGATTAAAATCAGATGAACATGCACAGTACAGAAAATGTTACATAACCCAAACCCAACAATCAAACCACAGGACTACCCAAACTATGCCCTTAGTTACCAATTGTTCTGCTCATAAAAGTCCTATAATAAAGAGAAGCCCCAGACACATTCCTGGTGTCCTTGACCACTCTCCACTCAAGTGGCCTGCTGCCCCTTTGAAAGTGTATTCAATCCTTTACTATTTCTTTCATCTTAACCAAGTAAGTATCTTGATGCTTAACTACTTGTTTATGCCTTTCTTCAATTAAGTAAGACACCAAGAACCTACAAACACTTAGACACCATCTGTAGCAATAACTTGTGAAATACTCCTTAACTAGATTCTGAGCAGCAGCCATGAGCTACAGTTGAGGATCATCTGTGTTTTAATAAACTTTTTATGGCTCAGCCCAGTGCTGTTTTATTTCTTCTTATTTTGGTGAGATAATTGACCTTATTTTTTCCCCAAGAGCTCCTCCAAGTTACTGTCTCCATGCTTATGCTATAAGCAATCCTAGCCTCTGACAGAATCCTTTCATCTGGCATTTCATGATGTTGCAAATCAACTCTTCTGGTTGTTTCTTGGTTCAGATCTGTCATTTATTCACAAAAGATTTGCTATTTTTTGTTTATGTTGTGCATATGCATGTGAACATGCATACATGCATGTGTTTTCTCACATGTCTATGAGGGCACAGGTACATGTATGTGTATATGGGTATGGAGGCCAGAGGTTAGCACTGTCTTCCTCAAGAACTCTCTACCTTATTTGTGAGATAGGGTCTCTCACTGAACTTAGAGTCCACACATTTGGTTAGAAACGTGGGCCAGCAATCCCTGGGGATCTTGACCTCTCTGCTTGTCCAGGACTGGAATTACAGGTGCAGATAGTCACACCCAGTTTTTATGTGGGTACTGAGGATCTGAACTCAGGTCCATTTTACCCACTGTGAAACCTTTCCAACTCCTAATTTCTGTTAGTGTGCCTTGATCTCTTTACTTTGCCCCTTACCTCCTCCTTAAATATCAAGGATGGTCATTTGTCTCTTTGTCTTGTTTTAGACATTGTCTCACAAGTAGGTATAAAGTCATGGTATTTCTGTCTCAGTCTCTTGAATGCTGGGATTGGCTGTGCCAAGAGGCCAAGATGAGTCAATTTCTTTTTATTTATTTTGTAGCTTTTTAATGATTCAATTTTTGGCAAACAAATGCACATTTTTGTGTCAGTTTGTATTCTCTTTTAATAGTTACTGCACTTTTAATGAATCTGTCCTAAAATTTTTGCAACTAATTCTACACTGTAATGAGTCAACCCACCTAAAAACAGTGACCGAATCATTTTATTTAAGAACCATGATGCTTTCATCTGAGATGTGGTTATATTACAGGATCTTTCTGTACTCTCTTATTAACTTTCATGAGTACATGGGTAACATAAGAGTAAGTATTTGTAGTAAATACAAACACTAAATAAAAAATCAAAGAGCTAATGAAATGATTAAGAACACTGTTTACCAGATGGGAGCAGTCAGCATAATAAAGATGCCAGTTTCCTGCAAGCTGATCTGTAAGCTTAACAAAGTCCCGGTGACATTATCATGCTAGAATTTATATGGAAAGCCATAGACCCTAGAATACTAGAATAGAATTTTTTATTAAGAACTTTAATATATGAACATATCACTGGATCATATATACAGCCCATGATCCTCTTTTATCCCCTTTATGCTAACTCCATTCCACTGAGGACTATCCTTTTTCTAGGTAGTCCTTTATCTGGTTAGTTTTCCCATTTCTTTCTACCTCCTCCATCCTCCATGTCAAAATGTTGATGGACTCTTTTTTTTGTGGTGTTGTGGGGATATTGGTAATCAATGTGGAGTCATGAATGCACCACTCAGTACATGCCTAGATGACAAAGTAGTCCTACATACACTATGGTTCTACATTCTTTCAATCTCTCCTCTGCAATGACACTTGAGCCTTGGAAGGCCTGATAGATGTCTTGTGTATTTTGAGTTTTCACTATGCCTGTTGCCATATCCATGGAAAAAAGTTGGAAGAATATAGTGGAAGGAGTTATTTTACCTAACCATTGTATAATAATTAGCTGCAGTAATAAATAAATAAATAGTAATATTTCTGACAGAGGAACAGTTATGTAGATCAATGGAATAGACAAATATAGGCCCACATAAGATGTATGATTTAAATTTGATAAATTACAAAAGAAATCAACTTGATGCCAATGGAACAGATAAAGACATAAGAACAACAAAAGCTCACTTTGAGGTGGACTAAATGTTTTATAAAAACACTTTATATAAACATCATTTGTCACTATGACAAATGAAATCAAAACTCTCATTGATACAACTATTTTAACAACTATATTGGTGATTACATTGTTTTAAAAAGGAAAACATGTTGACGATAATTTTTAAACAGGAAAATATGTGTGAGAAAACTGCAGAGTAGTTAGAAACCTCATACATTTCAAGTGGGAATATAAAATGTCAAAACTGTAACAATCAGTAGAAGAATGTCTCACAGAGATAACCATATAGATTAAAATATGACCTGTCATTAGTATCACTGAAGTATATCCTCATGAGGACTAAAAATGTATGCACAAAATTATGTACATTATCAATTTCTTGATGGATAGATTTTTCCTTAAAGCACAGATGTCCATTTGGGTTAAAATGGATGACATGTGATACCCACATGCAAGGCATCTGAAGTGCTGGGGATCAATGGAGGAGGGGCACGTGCCTCTAACATGAATGGTTCACAAACCCTGGTGCTCAGCACACAAATCCAGTAACAAATATCACGTGTTGTCAAATTTCACGTGTAGGAAATAATCAAAATAGGGCCAAATCAGTCACAAGGTAGACTAATACCACAGATTTTGGAGAGAGGAAGGAAAGATAGGACTACTAATGTATACAGAATAACTCTTTGGGCTGATGAGAATGTTCTGGAATTGAACCAAGGTAAGAACTCTATAACTTTGTGGATATACTACAAGGAACTAAACTATGCATTTATAAATACAGAATTTTATACTATGTACTATAAAAACTTATAAGGTCTGAGATAAGATCTATATATGATAAGATAATGTATTTTGAGAGATAGTATGATATTTTATGTTGTGTTTCTTTTTGTTGTGACAAGTAACTGACAGGAATAACATAATAGTGGAGGGTTTACTTTGGCTAATGGTTTAAGGTGTTATACATTATAATGGTATAGAGTGGATGTGCCAGATAATGTGCCATCCATTCCACACCACGGGCCAATAAATCATGGGCTAATGGTGACAGGAACTTGTGGCTGGTTACACTGCTGGACAGTCAAGAAGGAGAAATCTTGTGCAGAAGTGGGGACTAGTTTAAACTTCTAAGGTCTACTTCCAGTGACCCACTTCATTTAGATATCCCCACATGCACGACAAAATAATAGTTTCTCTGGGAAATAAAAATCTTTGTGTTTTTAATGGACAATCTTTCTCTTTTTCTTTTTTTTCTTTTAAATAAGAATATACTTTGTATGGACACATCATACATTGGTACCATCATTTCCTTCCTCCTTCCCCAATCTACTCGGGGCCACTTCAGTGTGGTTGCTGGTATTACCCATGGGGTTGCAGATTATGTGTTGTGAGAGCAGAAGTCAGTCATGGAGGTGAAGGAGATTCCTCTGGGTATGCCCTCCTGACCTGTGGCTCTTACAATCTTTTGGCCCCATCTTTTGCAAAATTCCCTGAGCTGTGGTGGTATGTTTTAAATCTAGTTCAGTGTTGAGCTCCCAGGAGCTCCTGGATTTCTGTTCTCATATATGTTGAGTATCCTCAGCATCTCAGTTCCTCACTTTGGTGCAGATTGTCAGGCTCACCATAGAAGCAGTACTCTTGGTCATCTCACCAAATCCTCTGTGGTTTCACCTGGGCCTTGGCTGAAGTGTGATGGGTGGTTTATCTCCTCCAGTCTCACTACCTTCTGAAAATGGCAAACAGATAGTCCTGTGGAGAATGAAGTCAGCATAGGTTAAGTAAGGTAAACACTGTTAATTTAGAGAGAATTTGATGGCTGTAGCAACTCTATTGGACAAAGACCAAAGGGAGCCTGACACAAGAGACCATAATCTTAGTCTATATGGGATTCTGACCTCATTCACAGTTCCACCTATGGGTTCCTTTCCACTGAGTAAATCTCATAGCCAATCAGAAAGTCATTGGTTACCCACCAAGTCTGGGTGCCACCACTGCACAGGTGTGGATGTCTTGTTAGGATGGTTGCTTTTGAGTAGCTGTGACCCCCTGTTTGCTCACAATGTTGTTAGCCACTCCCCTGCCCCCACCAGTAGTTCATGTAGTGCTTTCAAGCAGTAAACAGGCTTACAATCTCGGGACTGGCTTTCTTCTGGATTCATGTTTCTCAGTGTCCTGTGCAGCAGGATGTGGTATCTTCAGCAATAGATTCTTACTCTTTACTTCAAGTGGATAATCAAGTGCTTTGATAGTAGGCTGTCTTGTTTGGGGGGCCTTGTAGGCCTCCCTGATCAACAGCTTAATGTGGTACTGGGAGTTACAGGCCAGAGCCAAATATTTTAAGGTTAGACTCCATCTCACCCTCTCCACAGCCCTTCTTACCAGGCGATCCACCCATACTCTTGAAGGTAATATCTTTAGTTTACTATCAAGGAGAAAGGTTAATTTTGGGTTCAGTTTTCAGTGTATCCCCCTCAACCTCCCATTTCACCCCCTCACCCCAACCCTTCCATCCCTATTGGCTGGCCTTCACCTTAACTACCAGTTATGCCAGCAACTCAATCTGTTCCAGGTTAGGAGCCACAGTTGAGTGATAACACGTGATATTGTCTTTCTGTGCTTGTGTGAGTTCTAAGACCATCCAATTTCCTACAAATTTTATTGTATCATTTTTTTTCTTACTGTTGAGTAACATTCTATTGTGTAAATGTACCATATCTTCATGACATATTTGTCCAATGATGAGAACTTGTATTGATTCAAGTTCCTAGCTTTTATGAATTGAGCAAGCTATAAACATGATTGAGCAAATATCTCACTGAAGTGTGGAGCCCTTAGGGTAAATGTCCAGTAGGGAAATAACTGGTCTGTTGGTAGTTGTATTTTTATCCTTTTCACGAGTCTCCATATTGATTTCCATAGTGGTTATACAAGTTTGCATTCTCACCAACATTGAATTCCTCTTTTCCCACATCCTTGCCAACATTTATTGTTTAATTTGTTAATGAAAAATTACTCCTGGTTGGAGTAAGGATAACCACATATAGAAAAAGTAAACTAGGTATAGTCATCTCACCATGCACAAAAATCAATGCCAAATGGATTAAATAACTCAATATAATACCTGAAATTCTTCATCTACTGGAGTGGAGAAAGACTTCCTGAACACTACCCCAGTAGCCCTAGAAATTAAACAAACACTCAACCAGTGGAATCTCATGAAGCTAAAACTCTTTTACACACAAACACACGATAAACATGGTCAATAGATTACCCACAAAATTGGAGAAAATCTTTCCCAGCTATACCCCTGACAGAAGCCTTTTATCTAGAATCTATAAAAACTTCAAAAACCTAAACAACAAAAACTCAAAAAAATCCCCTCAAAAAATGGGGCAAAGACCTGAATAGAGAGTTCTCAAAGGAAGAAATACAAATGGCTAGTACTCACATAAAGAAATATTCAACATCTTTAACCATAAAGGAAGTGCAAATTAAAACAATTATGACAAATTTTCTTAAACAATTAATGAATTGTTTTATTCCTTATAAAATTTTCATTTTTCTTAAGATATTTATTTTATTTAAAATAGGCATTTTACTATACTAATACCCAAATGTAATACCCAAATGAATGCACGTACATTTGTAAGATATGTGTTTGAGATTTTAATTGGTAAGGGTACATGCCAAAATTGTATGAAGATGCATATATTTAGTGTGTTGAAGGGATCTATGGTGCTTGTCACAGGTGAGTAAATTTTGCAGCAGTAAGGATAACGAACTCATAAGGAAATATTTCTGCAACCAAGAGAGATTTTGGGAATGTGTGACAGACATTCTCCAGACAAATTGAGACACTAGCCTGATATTTCTCTCCCATCCTCTCCTCCTTTCCCATCTAAATGTGCAAATATTTATTTACTGTGTCTTAAACAACTGAGAAGCTATAGCTCTAGTATAGAAACATGACTCTAGAGGCAGCTCTTTGCATGGAACTCCAGTCTCACTTGCTTTCTAACACTTTAAAGTTGTTTTCACACTTGTCTAATTTTGTGAAATGTCAAGAATTATCCTAAATAATATAGATTCTGCAGAATGCTATTCCTACTCTTGTTTTCAAAGGGAATCCACTGCATGCTTCCTTACTGAGTGTGATATTGGCTGTTATTTCATATTAGTGTTCAGCTACATATGTACAAAATATCATAGTAACATATTTTAGCTGGTTTTTCTTGGATATTTAGAGACTATTTTCAAAAATAACATTTATATTCACCTTCATAGTGTTTCTAATTTCCTAGGGTATACACATGCTCTCAGATTGAACTTTGTCTTTAGGGATTCATAAAAATAGTGTAAAAGCTATTTTTGTATTCTCAGTGGATTGCTTAATTTCTCATGGCATAGAGTTATACTTTAAAAAATGATCCACCAAAATTAGTATTTATTTGTCATGGCATTTGTTCTTTTCATGTACATCATCTATATTTTTGCTTTGTTGTTATTTCATTTCCTCTTTGTAGAACATTTTAATTGTAAATATAACTTTGTCCTTTAAATTTTTAATTTGGACAACGTGGAAGTTGTCTTTTTTTTTCCTTTTTTTCTTTATTAATTAGTTTTGTATTCAGCAAATACAGTCAGTTTGGTACCATTATTAGGCTCATCCATGACCTACCCCCTCCCCTTGTCCCCTCCTTGTTGAGGTATATGGGTCATGCATTGTGGAGTTAGCCCACAGTTATGGGTAAGATAAATGTCTCTGCATATCATGACCCAACATGTGCCTCTGACATTCTTTCCGCCCCCTCTTCTGCAAAATTTCCCTGAGCCACGTTGGGTTCATTTTTGGTCTGCTTCAATGATGAGGTGTTGGGGGACTCTGCGTCTCTGGCTCTCTGATTTGGTTGGAGTTGATTTTTCTCTGTGTTGATCTCCTTCCCCCTTGTGCTGGTATCCGTTTCATCAGGAAAACAGCACCCATGCTTGTTTAGCCAATTTTTCTTAGTTTCTGCTGGGGCCCTTTTGAGCTATGACAGGGGGACTCTCTCCTTAGGATCTACATCTATCTGAAAAAGAGAAGCAGATTCTCCAATGGAGAATAAGTTAGCACCAGGACAAATGAGATAATCCTTACGTTTTTATAGAGAATTTAATAGGTGTAGGCTCTCTTGTAGCCCCTGATTGATGGTAGCTTGATATTGGACAGTGGGCTTATGTTTGGATATGGTTCTGACTTGTTTCCCAGCTCCAGCTATGGGTCCCATACCACTGAGGGGATCAGTTAGCCAAATCAAGAACAGTTGGTTCCCCACCATGGCTGTGTGCCACTATTGCACTTGTGTGGGCATCACAACAACTTATTTGCTGCTAAGTAGGTTAGACCATGAGTTGCTTGGACAAATTTGGTCATTTTCCCCCAGTCGCCCATGTAGCACCCTCTGGCACTAGACATGCTGAGGTGTGGGGACAGACACTCGTCCATCTTCCAGCCATACCATTCCATTTTACATGTCAACCACAGAAGGTTTCTTGAGCAGTAGGGACTTACCACTAACCTTTGGTGTGTCATCAAGTACTCTGACAGAAATCTGTCTGTCTTTTAGGAAACATTCTAGGTCTCTCTGATCAAAAGCTCATTGTGGATGATAGCCCCATGCTGGTACTGGGAGTTACAGGTCAGTGCCCACTAAGAAAATGAGGAAAAATATAACTAATATACAAGAGTTAGAGAGGAGAGGGGGGGGGAGTGATTGGTTAAGTTCACTGAGAATGATTTGTTCCAGGTTCAACCTTTTTTCTTCAAATTTCATTGTGTCACATTTTCTTACTACTAATTAGAATTCCATTGTGTAGATATACCACATCTTAGTTATCCATTCTTCTAGTGGTACATATCTGGGTTGATTCCAGCTCTTAGCTATTACAAATTGAGCCATTACAAACATGGTTGAGCAAATCTCTCTAGCCTGAGGTTTGAAGGTTTTTGGGTAGATGCCCAGTAAGGGAATAACTGGGTCTGTTGGTACCTCTATAGTTAGCTTTTTCAGAAGTTCCCATATTGCTTTCCAAAGCGGTTGTACCATCCTGCATTCTCACCAACAGTGGATGAGTGTCCTTACTTCTCCACATCCTTGCTAGCATTTATTTTCATTTGATTTTTTGATGTTTGTATCTCTATTGGGGTAAGGTGGAATCTCATAGTTGTTTTAATTTGCATTTCTCTGATGATTAGTGATGATGAACATTTCCTTAAGTGTGTGTTTGCCATTTGTATTTCTTCCTCTGTGAACTCCCTGTTCAGGTCTTTGCCCCATTTTGTGAGTGAGGTGTTTGACTTCTTACTATATAGGTTTTTGAGTTCTTTGTAGATTCTAGAGATTAGGCCTCTATCAGGTGGAAAACCTGGTTTTGTTCAGGAATTCTTTTCCCATTCCTATATCATGGAAAGTACTTCCTAAATTTTCTTCCAGAAGTATTCAAGTTTCTGGTCTTATATTGAAGTCTTTGATCCATTTGGACTTGAGTGTAGTGCATGGTGAAATGTGTGGAACAAGTTTCAGTTTCCTGGATATGGTTATCTAGTTTGTCCAGCACCATTTGTTGAAGATGCTATCTTTTTTTCCAGCCTATATAGTTTGGGGCTTTATCGAATATCAAGTAGCTATAGTTGCTTGACCCAAGTCCGGGTCCTGAAGTCTATTACATTGGTCTATACTCCTGTTTTTATGCTAGTACCATGCTGTTTTCATTACTTTGGCTTTGTAATATAGCTTTATATCAGGTATGGTGATGCCTCCAGAGGTATTTCTCTTGCTGAGGATATGTTTGTATATGCAAGGCCTTCTGCCTTTCCATGTGAAATTTGAGATCATTTTTTCTATCTCTATGAAGAACACTGTAGGGATTTTAATTGGAATTGCATTAAATCTGTATATTGCCTTTGGTAGGATTGTCATCTTCACAATGTTAATTCTGCTTTTCCAGGAGCATGGGATGTCTTTCCACCTTCTCAAGTCCTCCTCAGTTTCTTTTTTGAGTTTTTTTTATGTTTTCCTTGTATAGATCTTTCACTTCCTTGGTTAACATTATTCCAAGATATTTTATTTCTTTTGTTGCTATTGAAGATGTGACTATGTCCCTTATTTCTTTCTCTGAATCTTTGTCATTTGCATATAGAAAGGCTACTGATTTTTGTGCATTGATTTTGTATCCTGCTACTTTGCTATAGGAGTTACTCACCTTCAGGATTTTGGGATGGAGTCTCTCAGGTCTGTTAGATACACAATCATGTCATCAATGAATAGAACTAACTTAACTTCTTCCTTTCCAAATTGTATCCCTTTTATTTCCTTCTCCTGTCTTATTGCTTGAGCTAGGACTTCCAGTACTATATTGACAAGCAGAGGTGAGAGTGAACAACCCTGTCTTGTTCCTGATCTTAATGGGAATTCCTCCAGTCTCTCTCCATTAAGTATTATTTGGGCCTTCAGAGCTTTGTATATTGCTGTTATTATGTTAAGATATGAACCAACCATGCCAATTCTCTCTCATATTTTGATCATGATGTGATGTTGTATCTTGTCAAAGGCCTTTTCTGCATCAGTCAAAATGATCATGTGGTTTTTATGTTTAACCTTGTTTATGTGGTGTATTACATTGACAGATTTCCCTATGTTGAACTACCCCTGTGTTCCTGGGATGAATCCCAGCAGGTCAAGGTGGATAATGCTTTTGATGTGTTGTTGGACTCAGTTTGTGAGGATTTTGTTCAGGATCTTTGCATCTAAGATCATCAGGGAAATAGGCAGGTAGTTTTCTTTTCTTGTGGCAGTGTTTCATTCCCGGCCCTTCAGGGTTTCCTTTGAGAAGTCTGAAGTAATTCTGATGGGGTTACCTTTGAAAGTGGTGTTCTGTTTTTCCCTAGCTGCTTTTAGGATTCTCTCTTTGGTGTGAATATTTAGAGTCTTAATGACAATATGTCTTGGAGAGTTTATGCTTTGGTCCTGTGTGTTTGGAGTTCTGTTGGCTTCTTGTATCTTGATGGGCCTTTCTTTTAAGAGACTGGGAAAGTTTTTTTCAATTATTTTGTTAAATACTTTCTCCATGCCTTTGGTCTGAATTTCTTCTCCTTCTGGTATTCCAGTGATCCACATATTAGGACATTTACGTGTATCCCACAGTTCCCTCATGTTCTGTTCACAGGAACTTTTGAAATTACTGAAATTTTTGAACTCTTGAACTCTTTCTTCCATCTTGTCTTCCAGATCAGAGTTTCTATCCTCCACTTGGCTCTCTCTATTCTTGAGAGCTTCTGAAGTGTTTTGGACTTGTTCAATTAAGTTTGCATTTTCTACTACTTTTCTATATATAATTTCCATCCCTCTGTCAAGCTCCCTTTTCACATCATTTTCTGATTTTCTTGATGATTCTTGGAGTTCATCCTTGCATTTCTTTATGTTTTCATTTAGCATGGCCAGCTGATATTTAAGGTCTTCTTTTTTTCTCTCTCCTTCAAATCTCTTAACTCTCTTTGAACACCTTCCAATTTCTTATCTGTTAGTTCTTGTTTAGTAATGGCAGCATCCACACGATTATTGATCCTTTGTTGCTTTCCTGCCAGTTCTACCAGTATGTTGGTCAGGGTTGCATTGCTCATAGCTTCAATTTTCTGTTCTGATTCTAATGATTATTCTATGTCTTGGTTAGATGTATTCATTGTAGGACTGGATGATCTAACTGGATTTTCTTGCATTTGATTTTTCATGTTATTTCTTTTGTGCTGTGGTCTGCCCATGACAGTGCATAGGTATGCAGGTTGGTGGATCAGCCTGGGCTCCAGCACAGTGGGAATCTGAGGCAGCCTGGGGCAGTTGCCAAGCAGCCTGGGCTTTGGCTCTCACTTGCCAAAGCTGCTCATTTACTGCCTGGCAGGTGTGCCAAAATTGACTGAATTCTCAAGCAGTAATGCGCCAATGCTGCCTGCATTCGCGCTAGGAAGGTCACTGAGGCACCAAACACTGAAACAGCCGAAACTCTGGCTTGGATCACTGGGACCCAGAAGCAGTCTGCACTCCCCCATCACAGGACAATGGCAGAAGGCGGGTGTGGCACACAGGTAGCTGATGGCACCTGAGCTGGTGCAGGCGAGAGACACAGTCTGAGCTTGTGTGGCATTTGCTGTGGGACTGGGCTTGCTGAACGTGCAGCAGCAGGAGCAGTAAGCGAGTGAGTGGGAGGAGCATTCTAAGCTTCCACATGCAGGGATCTATCTGCTCACAGCTGTTCTGTGGATATGGGTGGGGTGGGCTACCAGCTCCTGATGGAATCAGGGATTCCCTGTTATTGCCAGGACTCGCTGAGTGCAGGATGGTTGGTGCTGTAGGTGGGTGAGTGGGCGAGTGTGAAAAGCAGTCTAAGCTTCCGCATGCAGGGATTGATCGGCTTGCGGCAGCTGCAGTGGCTCCACTTTGAACATGGAGGTTATATGGGGGAGGGGTGGGATACCTGCCTGCGAGGGGATCCGCAATTCCCTGTTCCCCCTCTCCCTCCCCCCTGCCCCCGTGACCTCCCACTGACAATCTATTGGAGATTGCTCTCCCCTAAAAGAACCAGTGAACCCTTAACATCTGTCTTCCTTTCCCCGGGCTTTGCAGTGCAGCTAGGTGGTCACCATTTTGGCCAGAAGTCGGAAGTTGTCTTCTGAGCGGCCTGTGGAGGAGAGCCCTGGGGAGCCGGAGGCCGAGGCTGGAGTAGGGAATTCGCTGCCCTGTCTTACACAGCCCATGTCTGAGCACCGCTGAGGGTGGACTCGCAATGGTTTCATCCTGGGTGGCTTTTTCTCAAGTATTTTTTCCACTGTCTTTGGAACCAGGGAAATGAGGATTGGGGATTAGATGGTGCTGGCAAAACCACAATTTTGTATAGATTACAGATTGGAGAAGTCATGACTACTATCCCTACTATTGTGTTCAATGTAGAGAGAGTGACATACAAAAAACTTAAATTTCAAGTTTGGGACTTAGGCGGACAGACAAGTATCAGACCTTGCTGAAAATTTTACTATTCAAACACAGATGCAGTCATTTATGTGGTGGACAGTTGTGACCAAGATCAAATCAGCATTTCCTCCTCAGAATTATTTGCCATGTTAGAGGAAGAAGAGGTGAGAAAAGCCATCCTAGTGGTGTTTGCAGGATGGGGAGCAGGCTACCCTCAGAAATGGCAACTGCACTTGCTTTTCCTGCCTTGAAGGACAGAAAATGTCAAATATTTCAAACATCAGCAACCAAAGGCACTGGCCTGATAAGGCCATGAAATGGTCAGTCAAAACACTGAAAAGCAGACAGTAGTTTCATCCCATCACTTAAGCTCCTGAAATAAATGTGACATCACATATTCCTTTGGAATCAGGTGTGCTGCACATGACAATGTGTTAGAACTGTGACTGCATAAATGGAGCTGACTTCAATGTTTGTAATAAAAACAAGTACTTGGTTACAGGGGCAAGCTGATTGAATCCCCTAAACATTCTATGTCATGTAAAATATGTCTTCTTTCTTTTGGTAAGGTATGTATTCTGTTTGTGAGGAATAATTAAACACAGTTCTATTAAAGAGTGCACTCTTCTTGTGTGGTAAACCCTCCTATTTTTGAATTATTGGTTGCATCTTGTTTATACAAACACTAACAATTGTGTTACCTGACGTTTTTTGCTTTTGAAATGAATTCTCCTCCAAAGATGCGTCTCAGTGAAGTAAATTAGGAACATAGTATGTATAATATAGTTTTCATTTGCTTAACTGACTAGTTTATAATAAGCTGTTTCATTCAGAAGGTTTTAAGTATAGGTATGAGTGCTATTTTATTGTCTAACTTCAGTAACTTACTTGTAGTAATCCTTTTACTTTATATTTGCACAGGAGTCCTGTGAAGGAGGTGGGAAAGATGGTAATTTACTTTATGAAATAAATCAGGTAAGATTTGGTGGTTTGCACTAGTGCTTCTATTAGGGAGATGGGAATAAGGCTCAAATTAAAGCTTTTGGGTCAGAAATGTTTCACAAATTATACCTAAAATGCCAGCATTGACGACACTGATGATCTTTAACTCTTAAAAACATATGCTAAAGATGGTTAGATATGATGGCACATGGCTAGCATCCCAGCACTCAGGAGGCAGGACAGGAGGGTCAGGAGTTCAAGGCCAGCCTCAGTTCTGTAGTGAATGCAAAGGCAGCCTGGGCTGCATGAGAACCCTGTTTCAAAATTCAAAAAAATTTATGCTAAAGTAGTGATAGAACATTCAAAGACTGTTTATATATAAACTTGTCTATTCTAGTCAAAGTGATCAGTGATAGCAAAATTCCCAAATGGCTGTATTTAATGTATTCACAAACCAATATGCAGAAAAATCCACATGAAAGGAAATAAATGATTCTTAAGAAGCAGAAAAAAATCAGTGGAAATTTACATATGTACTATGCTTTATTTACTCTCTGTGCATGCTTTCACAAATTATAGTATTTCCTGTTTATTTATCATCTATCTCCTGTCCAGTCAATCACAATTTCATTATTCATTCATTTACCAATAGGCATTTGAGTTATATTCATACCTTCTTATAAATAATGTTATAATGAACAATGAATTGAAGCAGATATTATTTGAGTTCCTGATTTCAGGATTCTTTGTATACACTCAAAATGTGTATTGAAAGATATATGGCAGAAGTTTTAAAAATTTATTTGAGGAACCTCTCACTTCCATTTATGTGACTAGTGGTTCTCACCATCTTCCCACACCCTTGGTCACTAATTGTATAACATTTGTTCAAGTTCTTTCCCAATGTTTTTTTTCTCAATTTTTATTAATATTTTCCATGTTTCCCAATGTTTTTATTTCTTAAATTTAAGTTTATTTCTATTAATACATACAACCATACATTGTACATATTTATGGGAAGCTGTGGCCATTTTTTGTTATGAAACTTCATTTTATTTTTTTGTAAGAGTGTCTTATCAGATATATGGTGACCAAATGCTTTCTCCAATTCTATAAATTGTATGTCTACTTCAATGTGTCTTTGCTGGGATGTTTCATTATGGTTGGATATAGTCCCAAGGGTCTCCTCTTGTTTTGTTGCTTGTGATTTTGATATATATGATATTTTCTAAACTAATGTCACCAAATTGATCTCCTCTATATTCTTCTGAGAATTTTACAGTGCTGTGATTTGTGTTTAAGTCTTTCATCTATCTTGAGACAATTTCTTTTCATGGTGTAACATCATGATTGTTGCTTTCTTGTATTAATTTGACTGTATTGGTAAAACATTTGTGGCTGTTTGGGAGGTTATACCTACAAGAGATTAGTAAGTCAGTCTGTAAATTGAGATAAGTTCACCTCATTTAGAGTAGTCCTCATCCAGTCCACTGAGGACCTGACTAAAATCCACAAGTGTAAGAATAATAAATTTGCCCTCTGCTTAAATTGAACAGGTGTGGTCTCCTCTTCACAACTATCATGTCTCTTGCTTCTTGAGTCTGACTGAAATTTGGATGTAAATCAATGGTTCCTCTGATTCACAGGAGTTTTCAAATAAATCATTTATATTTACACACCAAAGTACTTACAAAACTAAAACCTTATTACAAGCTAGTACAAAGAGGAATGAAATGTTAACTAAAAAACTCACTAAAACAAATGGATTTATGAAAAAAAATATTAACTAAACACCATAGGTACACTTAAAATAAGAGCAGAAAAATCACTTCAGTAAAATATGAAATATGGGGCTAGAGAGATGTCTCAGGAGTTAAGGCACTTGCTTGTAAAGCCTGACAGCCTGGATTCAGCTCCCCAGTACAGGTAAAACCCCATGCACAAAGTGGTACATGTGTCTGGAATTCGTTTGTAGTGACAAGAGGCCTTGCCACACCTATTCTCTCTCTCTCCCTCTCTCCACTAGCAAATAAATAAATAAATACACATTAAAAAGAAAAAAAATAGCTAGGCGTGGTGGCACAAGCCTTTAATCCCAGCACTCAGGTAGTAGAAGTAGGAGGACTGCCATGAGTTCGAGGCCACCCTGAGACTACAGAGTGATTTCCAGGTCAGCCTGAACTAGAATGAGACCCTACCTGGAAAAAGCAAAAAAAAAAAAAAAAAAAAAAAAAAAAAAAAAAATAAAAAAAAAAAAATTATAAAAATGTAACTCCTAAAGTAAAAGTACCATAAGATAATATTAGTATTAGGAACAACTATGTGCTAAGAGATTGGATAACCTAGAAGAGATGCATGAATTCGTTTCTTGCTTTATTTATTTATTTATTTTAACTTTTTTGTTGTGTTTTTTGCTTTTTGTTTTTTGTTTCCAGGTAGGGTTTCACTCTAGTCTAGGCTGACCTGGAATTCCTGGAATTCACTATGCAGTCTCAGGGTGGCCTCAAACTTATGGCAACCCTCCTACCTCTGCCTCCTGAGCACTGGGATTAAAGGTGTGCACCACCATGCCCCGCTGAATTTTTTTAATATTTTATTTATTTATTTGAGAGAGAGAGAAAGATGCAGATAGAAAGAGAGAATGAGATCACCAGGCCCTCTAGCCACTGCAAATGAATTCCAGACACATGTGCACCCTTGTGCATCTGGTCTACATGAATCCTGGGTCCTGGGGAATAGAACTGGAGTCCTTAGGCTTCACAGGCAAACAAATGCCTTAACTGCTAAGCCATTTCCCCCAGCCCACATGAGTTATTAATAACAAACGATGTACCAAGAAAGATATGATTATAAGGAAATATAGACAAGTAACAAACGAAGACATTGGTTTAGCATTTCTTATAATATCCATTTAGACATTTATAAAAAAATAACTTTCTTTTTCAGTCAGGATCTTTATATATATCTCAGGCTAGTCTTGAATTTGGCGAATTTGTTTTTCTTGCTGCTCAAGGGCAAGAATTTACAGGCATAGGGCACTTTTTTTTTGTAATCTAATTTCTAAAAGGAAAGTTACTTTTAGACAGCAAATGAAACCCAAAGGAATTTTGAGAAAAATGACACATATAATGTATTAAAATGACATAAGAATGTTGCAATCCATCTGGTTGATTTTAAGTGATGTGACTTTTTTCAGTTAGGTTAACTGCTAATTTTCAATCATTAGTTTTGTTCTAATCCTTAAATCAAAGATTTTACATGTATTATTAAGTGTTATCTTTGTAACAGCTCTATTAAGTAGCTACTTGTATGTTCTAAATTTTAAAGTTGAGGGAATAGAATTTCTCATGGAAATTAAACAATTTATAGAGGCTACACAAACACTAGCTTTTTAGGTAGCAAATGTACTGGAAATTTCCTCTTTAATCTCTTTTTCTCAACTATGAAACAAAATACCCTCTGTCAATCTGTCTTATATATCCATATCCCAGAGAACATTGTATAGACTACCAAAGTTAAGCATGATAGAGAATTATAGTACAAATCCTCTAATAATAGGAGGGATAAACCAATGTGAAAAGTATTGAAAACTACTTGAAAATAAACATTCAAATTTAAGTGACATCAAAGACATATCAAACATTTTCAAGTAGGAAATATGAGATACTACAGTCCACTAGAAAGTGCATAGGTATATAAAATTGAAAAGCTTGATAATCTATATATTATATGGAGCTATCTCCATCTTTACATTTAAAGAATTATACAGTTTTTCTTTATTATAACTCTTTCTTTAATGTGCAAAATTGTATCATATGTAGCTACTGAACATGTTCTATTTTTGCATTTCTCTCTACCACATATTTTGGCTCATTTTTTATGTGTCTGTCTCTTGGTAATTTATCAGCAAACTAATAGAACAGAGAACATAACTAATTTAAGAAATTCTATTTACAAGTCTAGTAAATGGCTCAATAGAAATTAAACTAATGACTTGTCCACTGTTCTACCATGGGGTCAGTATATAATAAGACTAATTAGTCACTAAGAGAAAACGCTGGATTCAAAATTATAAGTTAGAACATGTAAAGTCAGAGAGATGTCCAGTACCCAAGACTTGAAGAATCTGTATTTTTAAAGCCAGAAAATGTTAGAGAAGGAAAACAATTGTCATTATGATTTGACATTAAATATAGTCGAACTACATAAAACAAACTTTAAAATTTTTGTATTCTGATCCATCAGCTCAATGATCAACAAATAGGGGGTTTAATTGCTCTTAAAGGATTCAAAACTTTCAGAGTGTCTGCACCATTGTCACAGTAGTTAAGTTTCCAATGGACTTGAATTCCAAATACAGATGGTCTTTAATTAAAGTCAAGCCAGCCTGGCTACAGCTGCAAGCTCTTTAGTTTAATGAATCCCATCTTTACATTTCCCTCATCTCACAGATGCAGGACACAGAGCAGAGAGGAGATATTCTCCTTATTACATAAAAGAGAACAATTGACATTTTGAGGTTCTTTTTCTACTCTAATTATTATAAATAAATTTATTAGGGAATAAGATGGTCATAATATTATCTTTTGTTTGATTAATCTTTAAAAAGATTTCCTCTTAATTGTAGTCCCTGACCTTCTATTTCTTTGAGTATTTGGTTTACACTAAAAGGTATAATGGTAAATTCTCTCTTTGCATCTTTGAATATGTTTATAAATTTCCCCAGAAGCTGATTACCAATTTTAAGACACAGAGAGTGTCTGAAAACCTGTAAGCTATCACTTTGGAAAGCAATTGGAATGTAAGATGGCACTTAGACAGTCTTTGTGGCAAGCTAGCAAATCAAGTTGGCTTGATGCCTTGCTCTGAATTGAAAAAATAAAAATCTTGTCATAATAATGTGAGGAGAGGTTTATTTTTCCTCTGAGAAAAACCAAGTCATGCCGAAAGACATTGTTTCCTCTAGGAAATACATCTCTCCTAACTTGTGTTTGTTGAAGCTGAGTTCTATCTGTCCTCATCTCAGTTGTTGTAACTAGACCTGCTTTGCTTTGTCTATATAAGTGCAGTTTTCTTTGGCACTACTCAGAACACATTCCTAAAAATACCTATGCTTTTACATGTGCCTGAGAGGGATTCTGTGCCATATATGAAAAGAATATAATTATTTATGACAGGAACATAATTAAGTTTGTGCCTTTGGCTTAAATTAAGTCATGGAGAAAAGCCAACAAGAAAACTAACAAACAAATATCCAGTAGTGAAAATACACAAAATTACAAAAGACTCTTAAGATTTTTAGCCCTTTTTGTTTTTGCTATTGAGGTTTGTATTATCATTCTACTCAGTCCACAATAAAACAGCAGCACCATAGCCCAATACAATTAAACATAGTTGAGAGGTTACAGAGACTTGTCAAGTCTTCTTTTTTTTATTTTTGAAACTTTTTGTTTTGTTTTGTTTTGGTTTTTGGTTTTCAAGGCAGGGTCTCACTCTAACTCAGGCTGACCTAGAATTCCCTATGGGGTCTCAGGGTGGCCTCGAACTCACGGCGATCCTCCTACCTCTGCCTCCCAAGTGCTGGGATTAAAGGCGTGCGCCACCACGCCCGGCGATATTTTTGAAACTTTTTATTGACAACTTCCATAAATATAAGCAATATACCGTGAACATAATCCCTTCCCAAATGTTAAATTTAATAATTTAGGATAAATAACTGCCCCACAAATTAGTATCATAATTGAATTGATGTTTGTTCAGTATTTAATGCTGTTGTATAACTGTATTTGTAGTCTAGTCATACATTATTTATACAAAGAAAAGTATAGTATGGAAAATAAAATGTTATTTCACAGAGTACAGAACATGTTTTGTTTGTTTCAGAACTTTAGTATCACTTTTCAGAGAAAACCAGTCATTAATGCCATTAAAATTAGTGCTACTAATAGTACATCTAGATTAAGATGAAAATACTGGAAAGTATCCTCAGTATTTAAACAATTTCCAGAATTTAATATTCAGACATAAGTACTTAGAAGTCAATGAAATATATTTTGAAGAAGACTTCAGAATGCAATATCAAACAAATTAAAATAATCCTGATTCAAAGCTAACATGGCTGTTTTGCAACTAAAAGGATTCCAGACAAAATATCATTCCCACAGACTTGAAAGTACCCCTAATAAATCTTTCATTTTGAAAAGAAAGGAGTAGAAGCAGTTACCTTTCAGAATGCCTTTCTCCAAAGTGTTCCATGCTCAGTTTTCCCAATATTTTTCTTCTGCATGTTTGAAGGGCTGCACAAGCCCATGAGCTGTTCTTGTGGTGTTAGTACCATCTGAGACTTAGAATTATATTACAGATAAGTCATTCAAACACATTTGGTGCCATACTAGGCAATTCTTGACTATGGATCCATTAGCTTCTTCTTCATAAATGACAAGAAATGGAGTCAAACTCCCCATGCCCCAACCCAGATTATTTGCCTCTTATTGAAAAAAGGAGAAATTATACTAGATAATCCTAATGTAGGTTGAAAGAATCAATGATGTCAGCCATAAAAAAAACAAAAACATTTACCATCAGGCCTGGTACTATGAAATGTTAGTTATTGCTTTGCTTCTATGTGTCATGTAACAAAACTCTCAAAAAATTTATCAGCTTCAAATAAGCATTTACATTTCTCAGAACTATTATTATAGACTTATCATATATCTTGCTTATTCCATGGCTGATATTCCAAAATGCCATGTCTGAAGATTCGTGTCCTTTATAAGAGGGAACCATGACATAGGACACCTTTAGATAGGCCTGAACTAGATATGGTGGGTTCAGGAGTTACTGCAGTTAAAGCCATAGCCAAGCCTCACTGCAGAAGTCAGGTCCTAAGGGACTTTCATATCTCCCTAATGGAGAGTACAATTTTTCAGTAATTATATTCTACTATTACTATGTCAGTAACTTTTCCCATATTATATCACTATTCTAAATGAATTCTTTATTTATATTTTAAATAAACATTTGTTAAATACCTATAGTTTCACATAACTATTTACAATGTGAACACTTAGATATGAGACATTTTCAAAGAACTATGAATACAAAGTCAACATGATAGATAATCTCTCATCTTCTGTTTTGTTTTTATAAAATAGATTAGGGCATGGCAGAAAATGACTCACATGATAATAAATAATTACTACTACTTTATCTTATTTTAGTTTACTTTCCAATGGTGCAAGGGATGGAACCTGGGTCATGAGCATGTTAGGATCTAATGAAAAAAGATGCAAGGTAAAGTAAGTTTCAAAAGTTGTTTATTTTACTTCCCTGATCCCAGTTGGTCCCCTGCGGCTGGCTTATGGGACTGGCTTGGGGAGGCTTGGACCCTGAGAGCTTGCTGGGGAAGCAGATGCCTTGCTCCACCTTCAGGATGAAAGTGCCCCTGGTTCCCTAATTCCCTGATACCCTGTGCCAGGGGTGCATGCCACATTGAGTGAGTAAGACACATCCTTTTTCTCTGGCTGCCCCAGCTCCCTGGTCCCTGTATGTCCCACTGTGCCTGGCTTAAGGAGGCCTAGGTCCCTGTGTGGGGTATGTGGAAGCAGGCCTGTGGTGGTTTGAATAGAATAGATGGCCCCCAATATATTCAGTTGTTTATTTGTTTGTAGTTTGCATCTCTAGCCATCTGGCTGGAGGCAATGCCATTGTGTGGATCTTAAGGTGTGGTGGTGGGTTTGAGATTTCAATCTAAAGATATGCAAAGTGTGCCTAGCTAGAGTTCCTGAAGCTGTGCTCTGGCTTTTGACCTTTAGGCTTGTAGTTCTCTCTCTCTGCTTGAGCCTGTGAAGGCAGGGCAGTTTCTTCTGCCATTATGGAACTTCCCCTGGATCTGTAAGCTTCAATAAATATCCCTTCCTCCATAACTGTGCCTGGTCTGGAAGTTCATCTCAGCGAACCTGAAGCTGTTTGCTACAGAATTTGGTACCGAGGAGTGGGGTGAGATGAACCTTACTATGTGGATGTTGATCTTGTGGAACCTTTGTTTTGGAGGAATAGGCATGGACTTGGTGCTTGCAACTGAAGATGTCGTCTGGAGTGGTAAGCCAAGTTTTATGGACTATTCTGATGAGAGTCTGAGGATGCTAAGTGCAGACAGCATTGAACTTCGAGGCTTGGCTTATGAGCTTTCTAAGGGCAAGGAAAGACTGCAGAGGACTTTGTTGGAACTGGGCTACTGGCATAAGGGCTGGCTGCGTCCTGCTGCCCAGGCCCAGACTGTTTGATCAAGGTTAAATTGGTAATGGACTGATGTGCTTGGCTAGAGATATTGGACTGAGAGATTTAAGATTTTAAGCTGGAAAACCTCAAGCAAGTTAAAATTACAGGCACTGAGACTGGTTTTAGGTTACTGAACCTGCTATTGTCAAACACATTAGCAATCTTAAGGAAGATGTTCCAACTGCTTTACATTAAAACAATGGAAAGGATGCCTGAGGAAAGACTATCATAGAAATGCAAACACTTTTGGAAAGAGTTGACTGGAGACGGAACCTGCTTTTCAAGGCTATGATTTGTTTCGTCCCTGAATTAAGAATATGGCTGTGTCCTGCATTCCTGGTATTGGTTTCAGAAGCATGAAAAATGCATGGAGTGGCCATGAATTGCACATGCTTCCAGGAGCCACTGCTGAGATGCAGCATGAGGTAGGGCCTGATGCCCTGATAGGCTGAAAGAGCCTTTGGAAAATGTGAAGAGTGGTCATGAATTGCACATGGTTCCAGGAGCTGCTGCTGAGATGTGACATGAGGCAGGGCATGATGCCCTGATAGGCTGAAAGAGCCTTTGGAAGATGGACCATGGTTTGCATGAAGACCTGAAGATGTTTTGTATATACCAGGACTGTGCAAGGGCTACCATAGAGCACACTGTTGGCCTGGGATGGAAGTGTCCCCTGGGTACTCTGCCCAGCTGGAGGGGTGGAATTGGAAAGTCTGGAGACTGTTAGTCTCTGGGTGTATTGAACTTGAACTACAGAAGTTTGATGTTTGTTTGGTGGTGGTTGAGTTTGCATTGTTTTAGTCTCTCCTTGCTGTGCCTTATATGTTAGAAGTGTTTAACTTGTGTGATTTTACAGGTCTTCATATCTTAAATTGGTCAAGACTGTGGAGACCTTTGAAATTGAACTGAGTACAATTTATAATGTGTGATGGTTATAAATCTACTGGGGGCCAGGGGCGGAATGTGGTGGTTTGAATAGAATAGATGGCCCCCAATATATTCAGTTGTTTACTTGTTTGTAGTTTGCATCTCTAGCCATCTGGCTGGAGGCAAGGCCATTGTGTGGATCTTAAGGTGTGGTGGTGGGTTTGAGATTTCAATCTAAAGATATGCAAAGTGTGCCTAGCTAGAGTTCCTGAAGTTGTGCTCTGGCTTTTGACCTTTAGGCTTGTAGTTCTCTCTCTCTGCTTGAGCCTGTGAAGGCAGGGCAGTTTCTTCTGCCATTATGGAACTTCCCCTGGATCTGTAAGCTTCAATAAATATCCCTTCCTCCATAACTGTGCCTGGTCTGGAAGTTCATCTCAGTGAACCTGAAGCTGTCTGCTACAAGGCCTCAAGCTCTAGTATCCTGACAGGTCCCTTGGTACCAACATCCCTATTCCCCTGAATCAGAGGGTGCATGGCCCACTGTAGGAGCTGGCCTCTTGCCTCTGGCTCTCCATATTCCTGGCTCTTGGTTCACCAACCTATGATCCCAGTGTGCTGAAGAATATGTACAAGTGGAGTGAGTAGGCCAGAGCTCCCAGTTCCCCAGGTACTTTTGATGTACCTACAATCTCCATAATTTGCAAATCTGTGGTTATAATCCCATCATATTCCAATACAACAATACAGTTCATATTTAAAGCAGAACATCTTTTCAAGATCCTACAAAGACAAAAACTTGCTTCTTACCCAATAAAGCATCTCCCCAAGATGGGTAAACCACAATGAAAAAAATAAAACAACGAAGTCAGAAAACTGAGAGATCTCCACCAAGGATGCCTTGTCCCACAATGGAAGCCACCAATGAAATCACAGAGAAATCAATAGATGTTCAATCCCAAAATGAAAACACAACAACCAATGAGACCCTGATCAAAAGAATTGCTGAACTGGAAGCAAACCATTAAAGAACTAAGAATTGCATCAGTGAAATTGAACAGAATCATCTCTTAGAGCATTCAGTTTTTGACAGTATGCTTAAGTTGATTGAAGAAAATGTTAGAACCCTCAAAAGGGATATGAATGAACTAAAGGTGAGTCAAGAAATGGAAGAGCTCAATAACCAATTGATTAAGCTTAATGAAGATTTGATCAAATGTAAGAATGAATTCCAGTAAGCATCAAGAAAATCAGAACTCAAATTGAAATTGTATCTCAAAATAGAGATGGACACAATGGAAAATAACACAACAGGAAACAAAAATCAAATAGAGCTTATAAAAACCTCTCTAGAACCACTCACTAACAGAGTTACTCATGTGGAAGACAGAACCTCTGAGCTGAAAGACAAGACAGAAAAATTTGATCAGGAGGCTAAAAGCTTTGTTAAGTTCAAAACATCAAGTGAACAGAATATAAGGGAGCTATGAGATACCCTAAAACAACTAAACATCCAGATCATGTGTATACCAGAAAGACAGGAAATCCAGGCCAGAGGCATAGAGTATATATTTAACAAAATTATTGAAGAAAATTTCCCCATTCTTTCAAAAAAGAGGCCCATCCAGATACAAGAAATGCACAGAACACCAAACAGACGGGACCAAAGAAGAAACTCTCCAAGGCACATCATAGTTAAAACTCTTAACAATGAAATGAAAGAGAGAGTGCTAAAAGCAGCAAGAGAGAAACAACACACTACATACAAAGGCAATCCAATCAGAATTACTTCAGATTTCTCAATGGAATCCCTGAAAGCAAGAAGGGCATGGAATGGAACACTCCAAAGACTAAAAAACTATAGCTTCCAACCCAAGCTACTCTACCCAGCTAAAGTGTCCCTCATACTAGATGGTGAAAAGAAAACTTTTCATAAAAATTCAACTCGGTGATTATATAAGCACAAAGCCAAACCTACAGAGAATAATTCATTGAATACTTCACAGCAGAATAGTCAAACAACCAATCTCAAGAACCAACAAGATGATCACAATAACCAAAAATAGACCAGGCTCAAGAAAGCACAAAACACAAGAAAATGCCAAACCCCATAAAACAACTCATCATGGCAGGGATTAATTAAAAATTCACAGTGATAACTATAAAGATTAGTGGTCTTAACTGACCCATCAGAAGATACAAATTAACAGAGTAGATTAAAAAAACGGACCCTTCTATCTGCTGCCTTCAAGAAACCCACCTTACCACTAAAGATAGATGGATCCTTAGGGCAAAAGGAGGAAAAAAGATATTCCAAACATGTGGAAATAAAAAATAAGTGGGTGTTGCTATATTAATATCTGATTAAACAGACTTCACACCAAAAGTAATCAGAAAGTACAAAGGCCTGTGAATACTCATCAAGGGGATGATCCCACATGAGAATGTCATAATCATAAATCTATATGCACCAAACACAGGTGCATCACATTTTATAAAACAAAACTTACTTGACAACAACACAGGAAATTAACACCAAAACCATCACATCCAGAGACTTAAATACTCCACTATAATCAATAGACATATCATTTAAGCAGAAAATCAATGGGGAAATAATAGAGCTCAACAATACCATAGATTAACTAGACCTAATGGACATCTACAGGACTTTCAACTGCAACTCTAAAGAATATATATTCTTCTGAACAGCCCACAGAACCTTCTCCAAAATAGACCATATATTAGGCCATAAAATGTGATTCTATAAATTCAGGAAAATTGAAGTAGCTTCCTGCATCATATCAGATCACAATTCTTTAGTGCTATAAATTAACAACAAGAGACACATCAAGAACTCCACCAGCTACTGGAGACTAAACAACACACTTTTAAAATAAAAGGAATTTTAAAATTTCTAGATTCAAATGATAATAAAAACACAACCTACAAAAACTTATGGGACGTAATGAAGGCAATCCTAATGGGAAAATTCATACTACTAAATGTCTTCATAAGAAATACAGAGAGATCCCAAATTAATAACCAAATTGTTCACCTAAAGGTACTGGAAAAACAAGAAGAATCCAACCCTAAAAGCTCAAGATGGAAAGAAATTATCAAGATCAGAGTAGAAATTAATGAATTGGATACTAAGTAAATAATTTTAAAAAATAATGAAATGAATAGATGGTTCTTTTAAAAAATAAATAAGATTGATTAACTCCTAGTCACTTTAATCAAATGAAAAAAGGGAAGTCTCAAATTAACAAAATCAGAAATGTAAAATGAGAGGTCACAACAGACATCAATGAAATTGTAAGAATCATCAGTGCATACTTCCAAAACTTCTACTCCACAAAATTGGATAATCCATAAAATTTGAAAAGAAATGGATGAATTCCTAGACACATGCCATCTACCAAAACTAAACTCAGATCAGATTAGTCTCTTAAACAAATCTTTCAGATCAATGGAGATTGAAAAATAACCAAATCCTCCCTATAAAGAAAATTCCAGGACCAGATGGATTCTCAGCTGAACTCTGTCAAGCCTTCATTCAAGACCTGAAACCATTTTTCATCAGTTACCAGGGAATCCTCTCAACTCATTTTATGAATCTAGCATGACCTTAATACAAAAACCAGACAGAGATGCAACAAGAAAAGAAAACTACAGGCTAATATCCCTGATTAATTTAGATGCAAAGATCCTGAACAAAATCTTCACAAACTGAATTCAACAGCACATCAAAAGCATTATCTGGGCTGGAGAGATGGCTTAGCAGTTAAGCGCTTGCCTGTGAAGCCTAAGGACCCCAGTTCGAGGCTCGATTCCCCAGGTCCCATGTTAGCCAGATGCACAAGGGGGGCGCATGTGTCTGGAGTTCGTTTACAGTGGCTGGAGGCCCTGGCATGCCCATTCTCTCTCTCTCTCTCTCTCTCTCTCTCTCTCCTATCTGCCTCTTTCTCTCTCTGTCGCTCTCAAATAAATAAAATAAACAAAAAATATTTTAAAAAAAAGCATTATCCACCTTGATCAAGTAGGCTTCATCCCATGGGTGTAGGGATGGTTCAACTTATAGCAATTGGTCAATGTAATATACCACATAAATAAACTTAACCATAAGAACCACATGATAATCTCAATTGTTGCAGAGAAGGCCTTTGGAAAAATATAACAGAACGTCATGATCAAAACTCTGGAAAGTTTTGATTAATTCCTTTAGTAGTGGATTAATTCTTTTAGTAAAGAGGTGGGATACAAAATG
This sequence comes from Dipus sagitta, assembly GCA_036346955.1. NCBI lineage: Eukaryota > Metazoa > Chordata > Mammalia > Rodentia > Dipodidae > Dipus > Dipus sagitta. The sequence continues at coordinate 75,621,085 of CM070781.1, forward strand.
AATGCACAAAAATCAGTATCTTTTCCATATGCAAAGGGCAAATATACAGAGAAAGAAATCAGTGAGGCTGCCCTATTTTCAAAGGCAAAAAAATTAAATACCTTGGTATAACACTAACCAAGGATGTGAAATACCTATATAATGAAAACAAAACAAATAAAAACTCAAAAAAGAAATCAAGGAGGACTTGAGAAGATGTAAAGACCTCCCATGCTCTTGGACAGGTAGAATTAATATTGTGAAAATGGCAATTCTACCAAAAGCAATATACTGATTTAATGCAATACCACTAAAAATACCGGCATCATTCTCCACAGAGATTGAAAAAAATGATCTCAACATTCATACGGAATGGGAGCAAGCCTCAGATATCCAGAGATTTCCTCAGGGGAAAGAAAAACACCTCTGGTGGTATCACCATAACCAATCTAAAGCTATATTACAAAGCCATAGTAACAAAAACAAAATGCTACTGGCATAAGAATAGAAATATAGACCAATATGACAGAATTGAAGACCCAGACCTTAGGTCATGTAACTATAGCTACTTGAACTTTGAAAAAGGTGCCAATAATGTGGACTGGCAAAATGAAAGTATCTTCAACATATGGTGTTGGAAAAATTGGATGAACATATGTACAAAAATGAAACTAGACCTACTCATTTCTCCATACAAAAATAATCAAGTCCAAATGGATTAAAGACCTCAGTATAAGACTTGAAACTCTTCTACTGGAATAAAAATATGGATCACTCTCCACAATATAGGAGTGGGGAAAGACTTCCTGAACAAAACCCAGTGGCCTAGCAAACTAAACTATTCCTCAAACAATGGGATCTCATGAGGCTAAAAGCTTTTGCACAGACAAACATACCATAAGCAGAGTCAATGGAATTACCCACTGAATGGGAGAAAATCTTCACCAGCTACACCACTGGCATAAGACTAATATCTATAATCTACGAAGAACTCAGAAAGCTAAACAATAGAAAACCAAACAACCCACTTCAAAAGTGGGTCATAGAACTGCATAGGGAGTTGTCAGAGGGAGAATTACAAATGGCTTACATACATTAAGAAAATGTTTAGCATCCCTAACCATTAGGGAAATACAATTTAAAACAACCATGTGGGGGCTGGAGAGATGGCTTAGTGGTTAAGTGCTTGCCTGTGAAGGCTAAGGACCCTGGTTCGAGGCTTGATTCTCCAGGATCCACATATGTCAGATGCACAAGGTGGCACATGCATCTGGAGTTTGTTTGCAGTGGCTGTAGGCCCTGGCATACCCATTCTCTATCTGCCTCTGTCTCTCACTCTCAAATAAATAAATTAAATTAAAAAAAATTAAAACAACCATGTGACTCCACTGTACTCTAGTAAGGATGGCAATCATTAAAGACTTTAACAATAACAAATGTTGGTGGGGATGTGGGGAAAGAGCAACCCTTATCCACTTGATGGGAATGCAATCTTTCATAACCACTATGGAAATCAATTTGGACATTTGTGAAAAGGATGAACTTAGAGCTACCAACTGACCCACTCAGTCCCTTATGGAGCATTTATCCTAAATGGAATCAACCCAGATTTCCATTATTAAATGAATGCATAATGAAGTTGTGGTACATTTACACAATGAATTATACTTAGCAGCAAGAAAAAAAATGATACAATGAAATCTGTAGAAAAATGGACGGACTTGGAATGGGACATATTTAGTGAACTCACATCATCACAGAAAGACAAACACCACATGGGGTCCCTTATCCTCGGTTCATTACCTGGACATGCTCGAATTGCTGTCATACATGATAGGCAACTTAAGATCCAGACAATAGGCATGGAAGAGTTTAGAGGGACAGGGGACGGGGGAAACACAACACTAAATTAATTCTAAAATGGGCTAATAACATAGAAACATTTATCCTTAGAGATACCCTAAAAGATAAACCCTCAAAAGGAATGGGGGGGGGGGATAACCAGAAAAGTAGGGCTCTGATGAGAGTGGGATGAAGCCTAAGTTTAACATATATATATATGTCTCTGACCTGTAACTCCCAGTACCATTTCATTGCTACCCATATTGAGTTGGTGATTGGCGAGACCTACAAGGTCTCCAAATCAAGACAGCTTTCTGTGAAAGTACTTGATTACTAGCCTGAGGAAAAAGCAAAGACCCTATTGCTGAAGAAACCATAATGCTGCTGGCATACAGCATGGAGAGACCTGGCTGGAATTCAGAAGAAAGCCAATCCCCAGACAGCCTGTCTAGTGCTAGAAAGTGCTATATGAGCTACTGGAGAAAATGGCCAACAGTTTGAGCAACCAGAGGTCTAAGGTCCCCAGAAGCAAGCAGCCTGACACCATGTACATGCCAGTGCAATAGTAGCACACAGCCTCAGTGGGTAACCAACAGCTTTCTGATTGGCTAAGAGCTCCTCTCAGTGTAAAGAAACCCATATCTGGAATTTGGAACCAGATCAGATACCTATGGAGATAAAGATTATGTTCTCCAGTGTCATGCTCTAACTAGTGTTTGGCTAAAAGAATACATCAAATTCTCCCAAAATTAATAATGCTTATCCCATTTAAATTATGCTGACTTCACTATCCATTGGAGAATCTTTGTTGTTCTTTTTCAGAGGGTAGCAAGACAGGAGGAGATAAACTATCCCTTGCACTCCAGCCAAGCCTCATCTGAATCCACAGAGGAATTGGGGAGAGGAGCAAGAGTGCTGCTTCCATGCTGTTCCTGATAAATCAGTGCCAGGCTGTAGGAGTCAGACCCTCAGGATACTCAACACCTACTAAAGCAGAGATCCTGAGACTCCTAAGAACTCATCACTGAAATAGACCTAAAACTCTCCCACCATGGCACAGGGAATTTTGTGAAAGAGTGGGCAGAAAGAATGTAAGAGCCACAGGTTGAGACATCATGCCCAGAAGCATTCCCTCCCCCTCCCAAATAACTAACTCCTCCTCCAGCAATACATAAACCACAACCCCATGGCGAATACCTGCAACCCCTCTGAAGAGCATCCCCAGTGGAATAAGGACAGCGATGAGGGAAAACAGGGTACCAACACATGATGTATTCATATGAAGCATCTTCTTAATAATAATAATAATAAACATAAAAATAAATTAATGAGAAAATGGATGCTAAAGAACATTTATTTTAGAATGAATCCTTCTTCAATGAACACTAGGTATTATATTTTATCAGTATTCCATATACTTTTATTTAGCTTTTTATTTGTTAATTAGAATAAGTGCACAGAATAATTAATCTTTCCTTATGAATTCATTTGAATACCATCTTAGTATTTAAACACAGGTTTAAATATATATATAATAGTTATTATATTCTTATTAATATTTTTGTCAAGTCACAACACAAAACTTGAAACAATATCAAATAAAATAAGTCCATTTATAATAAACTACATTTCACATATTCCTATTTAAAATAGTGAAATATATAATTTTTTTTGTATATTCATTTATTTATTTAACAGAGAAATAGGGAGAGAGAGAGAGAAAGAATGGGTGTGCCAGGGCCTCCAGCCTCTGCAAAGTGAACTCCACACATGTGCGCCCCTTTGTGCATCTGGCTAACATGGGTCCTGGGGAATTGAGCCTGGCTCCTTTGGCTTTGCAGGCAATTGCCTTAACTGCAAAACCATCCTTCCAGGCCTATTTATAAGTGTAAGTACTTTCTTCTTTTTGTTGTCTCAACAACTATGCATTCTGAATGGGCACAGTGATGATTTTATTTTAGTATATTCAATTGCTTTATATTGGTTTAGCCAATATGTAATCATGATGTAATGATATAATGATAATTGTATGACCATTATGTAATGATGAGTAATTAATGTAACTATTTTTCAATATTTATATATTTATTTATGAAATAGATAGAGAGACCAGGAGAGGCAGATAGAGAAAAAGAATGAGCATGTCAGGGCCTCCAGCCATTGCAAATGAACTCCAGATGCATGTGCCATCTAGTGACTCTGGCTTACATGGGTCCTGGGGAATTCAACCTGGGTCATTTGGCTTTGAAGGCAAGTGCCTTAACCACTAAGCCATCTCTCAGCCCATAACTATTTTATTTTTACAAAGTATACTAAGCATATTTCTATAGCCTTCACAATGAGATTAATATTTTCAAAATAAAATTATTTTCTTATCACATTTTCTGTATGACACAAGTACAATAACTTTCATATATTTTGACTTATGAGAGATAGGCTTCATCCATAGTGAATTTTCATTTGAAAAAAGACCTGTTATTTCAACTTTGAAATTTTTTTCAAAATAAATTATTTTCAATATAGGAAAAACAACGAAGCCTATGAATAATGGTAGCCACAGTAGAAATTAAATAAACCTGATAGCTTGCTTTTGTTTTATTACTCACATATTTTATGACTCAAGAGCACTGCAGTATTTTCCTAAATTTTGCTACAAAAAAAGAAGTAAAACAACAGTTTATTGTGGCAATACTTCATACTGGCCTACTTCTGTAAATTGTCTTTAAGCTCTAGGGTAAAAAGAAGAACATTCATGATTTTAAATTGGATAGAAAAGTAGTTTTTATCCTGTGGCTGCTGTAGCATAAATTGTCAAGTAGAAATTATTAGATATGTCTAAGAGCATGGGTGCTCAACACATTTGAAGCTCCATTTTGGGGCATGTTTACCTGGGCTGTTTACTTAGACTCTTAATGAATCTTACAAAGACTGAGTGATGTTATTAAACACTATCAGTATTCAGTAACGTGACTTTTAGGATATGGGATATGTATATGACTATTTCTTCAATCTGACAAATATTTTTAGAATGGAGTACAGTTATTCCATTCTGAAAAAAAACAAGAAAAAAGAAGAAATAACTAGAGTAATGAAGAAAAAGGAACAGAGAACCAATTATGGAGAGTTATACTGAGGATGATATAAAAACTTTGAATAATACTTCTCAATCAAAACTAAATAACTTAAAGGTAGTGTTTAGTACTATGTATGAGGGTCACCTAAAGGTTGATTTTTACACTTGATCTTTCTGTTCTTATCATATAATTTGAGGGAATTATTAGTTGTTTATAATCCACTTTTGGATATATATTCAATGAAATGTAGAAAATTTCCATAGTGATCTTTCCGTACAACAAGGGGTTAATTCAGAATGAGTTCATTTTATATCTTACTTATAAAAGAAGCAGATGTTTATTCATCTGAAATGCTTTCATGTATGCATAACAGATTGAATATTACATTTTTGTTTATACTAAACTTTCTTGTGGGCAAAGTCTTTTTTTTAATAAGTAGCATACATAGAGATAACATGAGTGATTATTTTCCCTTCCTCTTATATTAGCAGAGTTTAGCTGAATATTTGCCAGTCATAAATAAATTTGTAATAGATTTTAACTAACATTCTATTAGGCAACCTACATTACTGCTGCCTTCTTTCCTTATTTAAATTTTTTTTCTTTCCAATACTTGAAACTCATTGTTTATATTGAGGCCAGGAAAAAAAAAAAAAGTTCCATGAACAGTTTTCTTTTCTAACACAATGTAGATGCACTATCTTATATTTAGATATTGTAAATTTTAATAGTTATTGACAGGTAAGAAGAAGTTGAATATGCTTTCATATGACCTCACAGTCACTGTGGTTACCTGCACAATTTTGAGACCATCCACATTTCATTTGGGTGGAGGAGGAAAGCCGAAAAAAAGACACCAGTGTAAAAGGGGAGATGGTTGGAAAAAATAAGTTGTTCAGTATGAGGGACATACTGGAGCAGGAAAAAGAAGGTAATAGGAGAATATTCTGATACTTCAATATTCACATGCATTAAAATTGTCAATAATATTAAAAATAAATTTTATTTTTAGAAGTTGGCTAAAAATATTTAAAATGCCACACATTCCCATCATTATTAGTGCTAGCATTTAGGTAGGTATTACTCCAAGGGTGAATAGTCACTCAAGACCAAAACTCCAAGATTAAGGTTCCAATTGGACTGATTTCTACTGAGTACATATTCCTTGATTTGAAAGACACATTTTGTTAACTTCGTGTGACACTTATTGTGTGTGAGGTGGGGGCTCTGGTCCTTCTCTGAAGGACACGAGCCTTTATCTATACACTATGACCTCATTTACCTTAATGAACTCCTAGAAGCTCTACTGTCAAGCAGCATCACACATTGTAGGTTAGAAAGTTTGTATATGGATTTGAGGAAAATACAGGTAAGTCCATGATTGCCAATTTGATAATCCTGAATTAGTAAAATGTTGTGAAAATCTATTATATATCAAGCTAATGCAATATTCCTTAACTAGATCAAAATAAAATAAAATAAAGCAAAACAATATTAATGCCTTTATAACATACTACTTATATCTACTTGGCAAGTTACAGTTTTCCTCTCTGTAAATTAAGCATATTAATAGTTATGACACAGTACTTCACATACTGAGTCATTCAAAAGATTCAAGAAAGGAACACAGAAAGACCTCTACAAGTTCAAGACCAGTCTGCACTACAAAATGATTTCCATATCTGTATGGCCCGTATAATTAGACCTTATTTAAATAAATAATAATAACAAAGGATGGGGGCCACACATGGTGACGCCATGCCTTAATCCCAGCACTTGGGAGCAGAGGTAGGAGGATCACAAGTTCAAGGCCACCCTGAGACTACATAGTGAATTCCAGAGTGAGACACTACCTCAAAAGAAACCATAAAGCCAAAAAAAAAAAAAAAGAAAGAAAAAAAAGAAAAAAAAAGGAATAGGAAAGGAAAGAAGGAGATTTGAACTATATTACAAAAATACAGTATATTAGGGCTAGAGAGATGGCTCAGCAGTTAAAGTTGCTTGCTTGTAAATCCTGAAGCCCAGGGATCATTTCCCCAGTTCATGTAAAGACAGATGCACAAAGTAGCATATGCATCTAGAGTTCATTTGCAGGGGCAGGCGGCTGTAGAGTGCCCATTTTTTCTCTCTTCCTCCGTCTCTCGTTCTCTCAAATACATAAATTAAAATATTAAAAAATACTACATTAGAAATTTTGGGCTCTGAAAAATGAGAAGCCAAAGAGGAAAATATTCAGAGCCTTGGGGATTTGAGGGAGACCACTGAGCAATAACAAATAAAAATAAAAAAGACTAAGAATATAAGGGGAAAATTAGAAAGTACTTTGAGATTAATTAAAAACAAAAAGAATAGAGCAAACTAAAATCTGTGGCAGTAAATGAGGGAAAATTATTCTTAAGATGAAAGGTTTCATATCAAACTAATTTTATATCAACAAAATATGTAAAGTATTGGCTTTGCTTATTGTATGCTTGTCTGTAAAGAAACTCTTCAGCTTCATGTGATCACATTGGTTGAGTGATGGTTTAAGTTCATGAGCTACTGGGGTTTTGTTCAGGAACTCTTTTTCCATTCCTATATCATGGAAAGTACTTCCTAAATTTTCTTCCAGTAGTATTCGAGTTTCTGGTCTTATATTGAGGTCTTTGATCCATTTGGACTTGAGTGTAGGGCATGGTGAAATGTGAGGGTCAAGTTTCAGTTTCCTGCATATGGTTATCCAAGTTGAAGATGCTGTCTTTTTTCCAGCCTATATTGTTTGGCCCTTTATCGAATATCAAGTAGCTATAGTTGTTTGACCCAAAGTCTGGGTCCTCACCTATTAAATTCTCTATAAAATAGTAAGCCTTATCTCTGTTGTCCTGGTGCTAACTTTCTCTCCATTGGAGAATCTGCTTCTCTTTTTCAGATAGACGTAGATCCTAAGGAGAGAGCCACCCCATCATACCTCAAAAGGGCCCCAGGCTGAAACTAAGAAAAATTGGAGAAACAAGCAAGGGGGCTGTTTTCCTGATGAACCACATACCAGCACAAGGGGGAAGGAGATCAACACAGAGAAAAATCAACTCCTACCAAATCAGAGAGCCAGAGCCTCAGAGGCCCCCAACACCTCCTCACTGAAGCAGACCAAAAATGAACCCAACATGGCTCAGGGAAATTTTGTGGAAGAGGGGCAGAAAGAATGTCAGAGCCACATGTTGGGTCATGATATGCAGAGACATTTAGCTTACCCATAACTGTCGGGCTAACTCCACAATGCATGACCCGTATACCTCAACAAGGAGGGCACAAGGGGAGGGGGTAGGTCACGGAGGAGCCTAATAATGGTACCAAACTGACTGTATTTGCTGAATACAAAACTAAGCTAATAAAGAAAACAAAAAAGAAAAAAAATATTTAAAGTAAAATATACTTACTGAAAACAGAATGAACGGAATAATAAGAAGATATTAGAAATTAACATTAAAAATAGAAAACAAGGTCTAATGTGGAAGACGTGGCAGAAAAAATATAAGAGGCAAAGAAGGGTAGGACTCCTTACAATGTCCTCCCTCCAGACATAAAATGGCCTGGATATCCATGACCTCATAGTGCCTGACACTATGTACACAAGTTCATCATAAGAGGAGGAAAAGATCATGACATCAAAATAAAAGAGAGACTGATTGAGATGGGGAGGGGATATGATGGAGAATGGAATTTCAAAGGGGAAAGTGGGTGGAGGGAGGGTAGTACCATGTTATATTTTTTATAATCATGGAAAATGTTAATAAAAATTGAGAAAAGAAAAATAAAAGAAAAAGAAAGAACAGATACTGCACCGACTAGGTGGCAATAGCTTGGAGGGCTGGGGGAGTGTCCTCCAGCAGGCTGTATATGCTCTGAATCAGTGTCCTATATATGGTGCTGTTTCTGCTATAGCCTGGACTCATTGGTCCAGGAATCAAAGGATGGAAATGGGAATGGTCCCACTTACCATCACCCCAAGCGACCCATTAGCCAATTTTTTGCTTCCTGTTCCTGGAACCATACATTCTGCTGGCCTAGAGGTCTTGATTCCAGAGGGGGCAGTGCTTTTGCCAGGAGGCACAAGGAACATTCCATCGAACTGGAAGCTCAAACTTTGCCTGGATTCTTTGGGATCCTGATGCCCTTGAGTGAACAGGCTGAGAAAGGAGATACAGTGGTAGCAGGAGTGACTGATCCAGACTACCAGGGGAAATCTGACTGCTCCTCCACAGTGGAGGTAAGGAAGAGTATGTCTGGAGTGCAGGAGATCCCTTAGGACACCTCTTGGTGTTACCATGCCCTATTATCAAAGTCAATGGACAATTGTAACAACCCAATCGAGGTAGTGTGATAAATGGCCCAGATCCTTCAGGAATGATGGTATGGGTCACCCCTCCAGGTAAAGAACCAAGACCTGCTGTGGTGCTTGCTGAAGGTGGAGGAAATATAGAATGGGTAGTATAAGAAGGCAGTTACAAATACCAGCTAAGGCCACATGACCAGTTACAGAAACAAGGATTGTAATTGCAATGTTTCTGTTCTACTTTGATACAGGGTGTTTGTATTAAGATTATATTAAGATCATATCTCAATATATTAAGATTATATCTGAATAGGGCTGGAGGGATGGCTTTCTGGTGAAGGAGTTTGCTTGCAAAGCCAAAGCATCCAAGTTCGATTCTCCAGGACCCACATAAGCCAGATGTACAATTAGATAAAAGTGATGGGTGTACAATATTGTGAATGTGCTAACAAGTTATATTATATGCATTCATTTTATGGTGTGTGAACTGTATGTCACAAAATTCTTAGTAAAGATGTGGCTTGTCTCTGTAAATAAGTTTGAATTTTTATTCTTATTTAAAAATCTTTAAAATTTTAACTACATTAACTCAATGAAGGCTTATGATAATTAACTTCTAGTCATGGAGAAGTGTTGGCCTCTGAGGCCCAGGTGTGAGGCCTAGTGGAACTTCCTGAGCCTAGCTAAAGTTTGGTGATCTGCCTCTGGCCAGACGTGACTCAGCAAGACGCCTAATGGCTTCTTACCTGCTACCTCCACATGGGAGTTAGAATTATCATTTCAATAGTCACAGTTTACTATTGGCCCTTACCTTTCCCCACCATCCTACAATCCCCGCCTTCACCCCCAACATTATATAGGCAACTGTTCATAGCAATAAATCAAGTTCCTGCTTCCACAAGACTCCCGACTCAGTGTGGTTTTTCTCCGGTGACCAGGAGAGGTCTGAGTCGTCGGACGCTCATCTCCTCCTCAGCCCCTCGGGAGGAACCAGCGGGCCTGGTCCTTCCCTCGGCACTACCTGCCCCGCTGGCGGAGCCCGGCAGAGAAGAATACAAAATGTACTAGTTACATTATCTTTTTCCTTCATAAGAAGGAAACAACAGGGCTGGAGAGATGGCTTAGCGGTTAAGTGCTTGCCTGTGAAGCCTAAGGACCCCGGTTCAAGGCTCCATTCCCCAGGACCCACGTTAGCCAGATGCACAAGGGGGCGCATGCATCTGGAGTTCGTTTGCAGTGGCTGGAGGCTCTGGTGCGCCAATTCTCCCTCTCTCTCTCTCTATCTGCCTCTTTCTCTCTCTGTCGCTCTCAAATAAATAAAATAAACAAAAAAAATATTTAAAAAAAAAGAAGGAAACAACATAAGAAAGAAAAAAGAAGAAATAAAGAAAATGCCAATTTCTCTCAAAATATATATACTGATGTGTTAAAAAATGCCATACTAATGTAATGTCAATGATCATCCATGGGGCTATAAACACAGATATAGAGAGAAGAATGGAAAAATATACATCAAAATGAATGTTTTCTTTTCTTGTTTTTTTCAAGGTACTATCTCACTCTAGCCCAGGCTAACCTGGAATTCACTATGTAGTCTCAGGGTAGCCTTAAACTCATGGTGATCCTCCTACTTATGCCTCCCTAGCACTGGGATTAAAGGTGTGTGCCACCGTGCCCAGCTAAAATGAATGCCTTTTAATATTTTATTTGTGAAATTCTTTGTGCCAATTTTATTATTGCTGTTTTCTGTATTCATTGTAGTTCTGTAAGCACACATCATTATTGAATTTCCTCATAATCTATCTACATGTAAGGCATAGTGTTAGATGATAAAAATAATTTAAAGAATAAAATTCAGAATGCCCATCTAGGAGTTTATCACTTAGTAAAGAAAATATATACTTTAAGTAAATCCACTAAAAATTGAATCCTAGACTATGGTAGCATATGTGTTCTAGAAACCACCTATGTTGGGAGACCTTTTTAGGGACTACTCTTTCTGATAAATAAACTTGTAGGAATGGTGGTCTTTAGTGTGCCCTGAAAGTTGTATATGTTACTGATTAGTTTTGTTAGAAAAGAAATGAGTCTTGGCCAAGAGGATAAGATGAGCAAATACTCTTCTATTAACATACACACACAAATGCTCACATGCATATACACACAAATGTTCACATGTACACATGGACACAGTAAAAATTGGAAGGGAGAAAAGGGAAGAGACAAGAGGGAAGTGAGGTAAAGGATGGAATATGAAGATTAAAGGAGATCTGTCTTAGTGTATCATGGATCTATTTTGCTGTAGAAGAGTGAACTAGGAGGGAGTGCCCAGGAGATATTTCCTAGGAGAACAGCAGGAAGGAAAAGCTTTACAGTTATATGTGAGGATAGTCACTAAAGTTTGGGCTTATACAAGACAACAAAATGAAACATTCATTAGCCTTGTTTAATTTAGAAGGATTTCAAGAGTTTTTGAAGATGGTGGAGAGCAATAATTGTTTTCCTGCAGACATTTGTGTATAAGCAAGTTACATAGCACACCATGCACACTATGTGCCCTGCACCCCCCCCCCCCCTTGTGTACTTGACACTGTTGTAAAATTATGCATGTAGGGACCATAAATTCTTATGTGGCGTTAAGTAAAGGTGAAGTAAAGAAAGATCAGTGAAACACAAGTTATTGTTTTACGTGTTTAAAAATAAAATTAATTTTAAACCTATTAAAAGATAATAAGAACTTATGACACCATAATTAATTCAAGGTTTTTCTAGGATTTCTTGAATCATAGAGTGCACACTTTATTAAATCATGGATTTTGTGCTTAATCACACAAGTTTATTATTCAATAGTTCTTGTAGCTCAAGATTTTTCATTACTAATGCATTCCCAAATAATGTCAATAAAGCTGAGAGATAAAGAAAATAATTACTTCAGATTACTTTTTTATCATTGTACTTTACTGGTTTTCCCTTGATTCTTTTAGCCATTATAGGCATCCTACCTTCCATATATTATGAAAACAAGGTTCACAATGAGTAAACATTTTCAATTGTCAGTAGCTGGTCTAATGTGAGGAAAAGAGAACATGTTTTTCTATCCAGCAAACTAATCCAGGAGTTTGGCTCCAAGTCTCATTTTCTCTTGGTTTTCCTGTGTCATGGGCCTATGTGCAGATGATAGAGAGAAATGCCTGGTGGGAGGAAGGCAAGTGTTAGGGCTTAGTATGAATCTTCTAACATGTGACATTGGAAACATTAACTCTTCTAAACCTCACTGCTCACACAGATAAAACGACTTAACATCTTGCATAACTACAAGTTTTATAGCAGACATCATACACAAAGTGTGAAGCAAGGATTAATAGCACTTAGTATAAGTTCTGCAATTTCCTTCTTAAAATACTTCCATTTTCAAAAAAAATAAACAGAGAGAAAAAAATCCTTTCAAATAAAATATTTCATGCTTGCTGAGCTTCATTAGGGCTGGAAAAAATGGCTTAGCAGTTAAGGCACTTGTTGGTAAAGCCTAAGGATCCAGGTTCAGTTCTCCAGTACCCATGTAAGCCAGATGTACAATGTGGCACATGCATCTGGAGTTCATTTACAGTGGCTAGAGGCCATTTAAAATTATTCCCTCACTATCTGTTTCTCAAATAAATAAATAAATGATATATTTTAAAAAGACATTCCCAGGCTGGAGAGATGCCTTAGCGGTTAAGGCACTTACCTGCAAAGCCAAAGGACCCTGGTTTGATTCCCCAGGACCCACATAAGCCAGATGCACAAGGGGGGCACACACATCTGGAGTTCGTTTACAGTGGCTAGAGGCCCTGGCATGCCCATTGTGTCTCTCTCTCACATAAATAAAGACACTCCCTTTCTCACATGTTTTATGCTAATTAGTCACTGGTTATACACATGTAGTCATCTGTCTATTATGGTTCCATTAAAAACAGAACTTTGCCTGAGGCAGGTGCCATCTTAAAAGGAGTAGTCAGCAACTCATGGATATGTAGCCAACACTGCCAGGTACCACGTCCGTCCTTTGTGCTGTCACAGGAGATAATATGTTAAGAATCATACTGAATCTATCCTGACCACTCTGCTCAGGTACATACACTCATTTATAGCAATGCTGTGATGTCTGCATATATAAGGGAATCTTTATACTAGTTTGACATGTCTTTCATACTTTACATACATATATTTATATGTATATACATATCTACCTATTATCTACCAATCATCTATAAATCTATCTCAAGTGAACATGAAAACTATTTACCTTTGACTAAATTGACACTTTCTTCCATATATTTTTAGTTTCAATTATCTTTTACCACTCAATATAGTATATTAAAATGTATATTAGTCTGTATCTATTTGTATAATAACCACACACATACATAAATGGGAAAATGATATGAGTGATATCATTTTGTCAATGGAGATAATTTTAACTGACTATGCAATAGATCATGTCTGTGGGGTGATGAAGTAATGATGAATGCTTTGTTAATAGTTATCATATACAATGCATAGAGACATATCATGTGGCTCGGTAGCATACCATCTGCTTTCCATGTATATTGCTTTCCATCTCAGACCAATGACAGTAATATATCCTGGTTATAAGGGTCATCTTTTTCTTGCTATTGTGGTAACTCTATGTTGTTGATTCATTACTTAGCAAGGAGAGCATAGCATTTTCTAGCTGGATTTCTGTAAATTCATATGCTTGGAAATCTTTCTCTGCCCATCAGCAAAGAAAATTTCCCTTTTGAGAAGCAGGACCTATGCATGTGCATTGCCTAAAATTATATAGAAGAGTGTCAGACACAGGCAGGGCCCTGGGTTAAAGCAAGCCTAAACTGTCTGACACAACTAAGGACCTCAGGCTATGGAGAGATCGCAGCAGCCTGAACCACTGAACATATCTTGGATACAGTACCAGACCAGCAGGAGAGCTCCTCCTCCCATTTTCGGGAGTTATACTGAGCCTGAACCCCTGGACAAAAATATCAGGCCCCAAGATCAGCAAGAAGTAGGGCCACTCCTTCTCCAAGCCTGGGATACCTGGACATTCAGATAAGACTTAGGTTTCACTCATAACCCTGTGACCTTTGGCCAGTTGCCTATGAAACTCCTTATATAGCAACAAGCATCAGCCTTCACACAGCCCATCCCCCTGCAACCTGTACCTTTTCCAGCCCCTACATAGATCATCTGACTTTGGGGAGCCAGTGAACAATGGCCTCCTGAGGAACCAGGGGCCCCACACTTGGCACTTGAACAGGGATCCTCTGAGATTCTCCAGGGTAGATGAGTGCTCTACCAGAGGAATATCAGCCCCCTGTGGCCTTGCCTACACATTTTGTGGACTGGCAGGTTTCTCTCTTTCCTCCTTTACTTTCAGTTTGTGCCATTGTGACAAACTGGCAACTGATGTCTCTTGGCCGAGGTGACTCTTCAGAATTTACTGAAGGCCAGTTGTCCTCTGCCTGGACCCCAACAGCCTGTTTGGGCATTGGCAAAAACTTTCTATCTATTTCTCGTCCAACACAAAAAGCTGGTAGCACATTGACCTCTTAAAAGCCTGTAGGGCAGGTTGCCGGTCTCTTAAACTTGCAGACAGGCTTGCATCTGGACCACTGGGGTCCCCCATTATGCTATTCAGCCTTCAGGAATGTTACCCTCTAGTCTTGGTGTTTCCACTCTTCTTCAATCATGGGCAACATTGCCTCCCAACAAAAGGAATCACGGGTTCATGGATTAAGGGCTCCCAGAAAGAGACTACCTCCTTCTTGAAAGAAGTCCTCCAGATTGCCCCTCTGGATGATTTCTTGGGATCCATATGACTCAGATACATGGACCAGCATAACTTATCTAGCCAGGAGACAGGAGGTTAAGTAAGGGAACAACCCTCTTTTCTCCCAATCATAGCAGCTGTTAGGCAATGTAATAGCCCCCCTAAGACCACCTCCACTCAAAAATCAAATGGTGGCTCCTATGAGAGTCCTGAGGACCTTCCAGTGGCATATCTCAGTTCCCTGGAAAAACAAATAGAAGAAATTAGAAAAAATAATGACCCCAAACTACCCTACTCCCTCTCCACTTTATCCACCCTTGCCACCATATCCACCTCCCAATCTGGGCTGCCCCCCTCCAGACTCTTGCAATACAGGCCAAAAGAATCTCAGCATGAGAAATTCCACTGGCAAGGACTCCCCTTCATCTGCTCCACACCCCCCCCACCATTTACGATCACATATCAACTATGTTAGGTCCAAGATAACAATAACAAAGCATTCAGTCAGGAAGTAGTAGCCTTTCCTGTTAATGTTCAACCAACTCAGCTTAGCCCCTAGATTAGTATCCCTATCAAGCCAGTGATCCTAAAGAGCTCAGACAGGCTGTTAGAGAGGATGGGAAACATGTACCATGGACTAAGTCCCTCCTCCTGAGCATATGGGGCTCCATTTATACCCCCCAGGAATGTTGTGATATCTGTGGGTCCTTGCTTCCTAGTCACCTTTTCCTTCAATGGGAAACCCTCTATAGAGACAAATGCCTCCAACAAATAAAAAGAAGCCAAAACCAAAAGAACATTCCCTGGGGATTTGATGAATTATTTGGATAAGGTGATTTCTCCACAGGCCTTCAACAGACCCAACAGCCCCAGGGTTCTATGACCAAATTCACTTTATGCCCTCCAGGCATGGGGTAGAACCCCCCCCCCCCCCCCGAGCCAGGATAATACCTCTTCCTTACTGTGTCTTTGTCAGAAGCCAGAGGAGACCCTCTCTGATTTTATATTAAGGGCAAGAACCAACTTAGAAAACTCTCCAACCCAATGGTCAGGGACCTCCTTCCGAAAGCATTATTTGGGAAGGTATGACTTCAGAATGTAGGCTAATTTGCCAAAGCCTCAAGGATGAGCATTATGATAAATAGTCACCAAATACTTTTATAAGTCTTTATAATACTTTTAATGAGTTATCAGGTTACTAATTACCTAACAAGCTCAATTTCCATTTCCCAAAGGTAACTTTTTATTACACAAGAAAAAGTAAGTGAGTTAAATTCTAAGATGAAGACATTCTACCACAGCCATAATGAAAGGAAGTTTTAAGTGCTTTAAGAGTAGCATGCAATATGTACCAAAATCAAAACACTCACACTCACACACACACACACACACACACACACACACACACACAGGTAATCAGGCTTTTTATTACACAGGTTATGATAAGGAAAGCAGTCACTTGATTTGTTTTGGTGTGGTAACATATCTGGATCTCTGAATAGGACGCTGACTCTATTTTTGGTATTTGCTAATAAAATCATCTTGCTTATAACATTAAAGACATACATTTTCCAAATAGACATCGTTTCCCAGGCTTTTTATATCATTCTAAAGGGCCATGGATGTATTTATGACCTTTTGCAAAAAGCCTTTTTTAAGCCAGGCATGGTGGCACACACCTTTAATCCCAGCACTCAGGAGGCAGTGGTAGGAGGGTCACTGTGAGTTTGAGGCCAGCCTGAGACTACATAGTGAATTCCAGGTCAGCCTTGGATAGAGTGAGACCCTACCTCAAAAAAAAAAGGCCTTTGTCTAATCTCTGGATACCTATTGTGGCATGAATATGAAATTCACCTCCACCCATAGGCTCATGTATTTAAACACTTGGGACACCATTTGTGGTGCTGTTGGAGAAAGTTGTGGAACATTAAAAAAAAAAAAAAACAACCTTTAAAAAGTGGTGTATAAAATGAGTCACTAGGGGAGGGCTTTCATGCTTTCTGTTTCCTCACTGTGGACACAGGCTGACCAGCTACCCGCCCACTCCTGCTATCATGTCTTCCATGCCATGATGAAATGTATCTTCTGGAACCGCATGCCAGAATAAACCCTTAGCTTATTTAAACTGCTCTTGTGATGCATTTGCTCATAGTACCAAGTAAAGTAACTAATACTATACAGTTTAAAACCAGTACCATTGTTTGTTATCAATACATTGCAGTGGGTTACAATAATATTTCTATATAAGGAGTATTAAACTTCTGAATCTGAAAAAGGCTGCTGGCATTATGAGTGCTTGTGCATGTTGGAAAGTATGAGATGAAATAATTTGTCATTGGCATATGATATACAGCATGTTCCAGACCACTAGATCTGAAAAATATACTGTTGTGATAAGTGCAGAATCATTATATGATTTATTTTCCAGCTTCTACAGCATGTATTGATGTCATGTCATGCCCTGTATATTTGACATTCTGCTCTCTTCCTCTGATTAACTTAGAATTATTAAAACACAGAGGAGAGCAAGATAATTGAAATAGCCTTTGGAAATAGATAGATGATAGAGAGTCAGGTTATAGATTTCACATAAATGGAAGCTGCTTTGGATTTTTCTCATGGGTAGGGATGAAATAATGCACTTTCTAAATTATCAGCTGAATGACATATGCCTGACTGTAGCCATTTTTTTTTTCGAAGAAGTATACATTAGATACACTATTCCAATTGAGAACATTACTTGGTTGAGATGAAGTTAACCATTGTTACCTGCTACGAACCATAGGAGTAGACAATAGGCATTATGTGAACCATTACCTTTGAACCCATGGTCTTAATATAAGCAATAGTATCTGTTGTTTCCATTATATGTAACATTTTTATCAATTTTTGTCCAGAATAAGGAATTAGTTTCAGATTCTTACTTGACCGGCTCTACTATTATATTTCTAATCTTATTGGCTAATGAACCAATGTATGTAGTTATTTACATATAATATGTCTCTTTCCTTTGTATATTTAAGACTTGAAAAGTGACCCCTTATACCTGTTGGGGCTTCTGTGATTCAGGCTGGATTTATTATCTGGATTCCACAGCACCAACTTAAATAAGTCATAGTGATATACTGACTCCTTTCAAAACAATGTGAAATATGAACACTTGCTCAGTAGTCATTACAATGTTTGTGCATCTCCCATTTCCTTGTTCAGAACCAATTGCGTAAGTGGCTAAAGTCCATTGTGGGAAGGAACTGGGGAAATCACTGTGGGCCACAATGGTCATAGAGTATTCTCAGGATCCCTGGCTCACTGAAAGACATAGCCACTTCAGTAAATTTCATTATGACAGCTACATCCATCAGGAAATGTGCAATGGACCTTGACATCACAGCCAATGACTACTGTTTTCATATTCATTTGCTTTGATACAAACTGAGTAACACTCTTGTTTGCTGTCCACATATCTTGTTACAGGGAACAGTGTATGTGTACTTGTTTTCATAGTTCTCTGTGAACTAAGAAGGACACTTAGTAACACATTCCTAAGCAGATTCAACAATACTTCCAG
Organism: Dipus sagitta; assembly: GCA_036346955.1. Taxonomy (NCBI): domain Eukaryota; kingdom Metazoa; phylum Chordata; class Mammalia; order Rodentia; family Dipodidae; genus Dipus; species Dipus sagitta. The sequence goes on from CM070781.1 coordinate 75,639,669, forward strand.
GATAATCCAGGAACAGTGATGTACTGGCTGTGCCCTGGTCAGCTGACAGCATCTCCTGTACTGAGCACAAAGTTCTTGGGAACAAAGGGGAACATTAATTAAACATTCTTCACAGCTCCCACCATGTGTTCCAGAAACAAAGCACTTCAGCATCACTTACTGAGACTAATCATCTGACACAGACTTTCAGCTGCAGCTGTGTGCCTATTACCAGCAGTCCTCTTATAGCAACACACCTCTTCTTCACCTTTGCCTATGAACTGGATGCTCTGAGATACACACCAAAGTATATATTAGCTATGACTCACTTCCTCTTCCCTCCCAATAAGGTAGATAGTACAAGTGCTATCCAAGATCTCTTTCATCAGAGAGTTCTGTTAAGTCTCGCTGCTATTATTGCATTGGGAGGCCTTCCAGGATTAAGGAAGGTTCTGTACCATGATGTTCCAGTAATGATATTTATCAGATATTAAGATGGTTGTCGATCAGGGAGAGTTGACCTTCAATACAACTCATGAGTTAAGGGAATTCAAAGATTTTATTGGAAAAAAAAAAAACACCTAAACTGCTAAATATCAGAAAAATTCTTAGAGGTTAGCATTTTGTGACTCAGTGTGCTTTGCACTGGTACATATAAGGTGTGGACGTCTGCTTGTTGATGTGTAGTTTCATAATAATGGAGAAGTTACAGGGAGTATTGGTATTCCTTCAAGGTTAGTGATTAGCCTGTTCCAGCAAAGAAACTCTAGCTTAAATGGATATGAATGCATGCAGTAACCTGTGGTTACTGCTGATATGTATAAATCAGGAGTATGACACATAGAGACCTTGATTATGGAGGAGTTGTTATTGGTATAAGTCATGACAGAATTGTTGGAATTAAAGGGTAATAAACTCAGTATGTAATTCCATTGTTATCCTGGGTTGCTTCTTGGATAAATTAACCATAATATTATCTGTTCATGCCTGGTACCAGAGGCTCAAAGAAAAAGAGAGTTTAACTGCTGTTCTTTTCGGTCTTCCAGGGTCTCAGAAGTTCTCAGTCCACGAAGATTGTCTGTCTGACATCTGCCAAACTGATAGCATTCATGGTCTTCGACCTTTTTGTAACGTGCATGTGCACCATGAATCAATGCTCTCAGATGATGGCATCTATGGCCTGTGACCTCTTAGATTTAGAAAATTCCTAGTAACATGTAGTAAGTCCTAGGCATTAGAAACATATGCTGATAGAAGCTCAGCATATCAAGGGAGCACCTTTACAGATTTTGAATAAAGCTGTCAATCTCTGGACTTTTCTTTGTTGGGAGACTATAACTGCTTTAATCTCACTGTTCATTATAGATGTTGAAAGTTTTATATCTTCTTCATTCAACTTTGATAAGTCACATGAGCCTATAGTTTAATCCATTCACAATTTTTTGAAGGGTCATATTTCAAAATACTTCTTAATGATCATCTGGATTTCATCAGTATCTCTTGTAATATCACCAGTTTTTCTCTAATTTTATTAATCTGTGTCTTATTTTCTCTTTCTTTTGGTGAATTTGGCTTAGGATTTGTTAATCTCATTTTTTTTCAAACAACTGTTTGACTAATTAATCTTTCATGTTTTTCTTTTAGTTCATTTCATTAATTTTAGTTAATATGCATACTATTTCTTCCACTGATTTGGGGTTTGGCCCCTCTTAAAGAACTTGAATGCACTATTGTGTTATTTGAGTTCTTTCCTAATTTTTTGTTTGTTTGTTTTTCTAGGTAGGGTCTCACTCTAGGCCAGGCTGACCTGGAATTCACTATGTAGTCACAGGGTGGCCTCAAATTCATGTTGATTCTCCTGCCTCTGCCACCCGAGTGCTGGGATTAAAGGCATGAGTCACCACTCCTGGCTCCTTTCCTAGTTTTTGATGCAGTCATTCATAAGTAAAGAAGTATTCTCTTAGAAGTGTACTTAGTGGAACCCAAAGATTCAAGTAAGACATCTTTTGTTTTGTTTTGTTTTGTTTTGTTTTTTATTTATTTACTTGAAAGTGACAGACAGAGAAAGAGGCAGACAGAGAGAGAGAGAGAGAGAGAGAGAGAGAGAGAGAGAGAGAATGGGTGTGCCAGGGCTTCCAGCCACCGCAAACGAACTCCAGACGCGTGCGCCCCCTTGTGCATCTGGCTAACGTGGGTCCTGGGGAATCGAGCCTCGAACAGGGGTCCTTAGGCTTCACAGGCAAGCGCTTTAACCGCTAAGCCATCTCTCCAGCCCATCAAGTAAGACATCTTTTCATTTTCATTTATCTAGGAATTAAATTTCCCATTCTGAGTACTTTAATACCCATCCCTTAGTATTTGAATGTGTGCCTAACTTTCCTATGGGTTCTCTTGCTATTGATGTCTATTTTTACCAACATGGTCTGAAAGGATACAAGAACCTATTTCAATAATGTGCAGTTCAAAAGACTTTCTTTATGGTCTTTAATGTGATTTATTTTGGAGAAAGTCCCATGGGCTGCTGAAATAATGTATATTTTGAAGTTGGTAGATGGAATATTCTAAAGATGATTAGAAAGTGTATTTGATTTATAATACAGTGTAATTATGAAGCTTGTTAATTTTTGCCTAAAGATTTGAGTGAAGTACTAAAATACTTTTATTAGGCTGTCAGTGTGTGTATGGCAAGTAGTGTGTGTTCATGAAATTGGGTGTACCAATTGTTAGTGCATACATATTTTCAAATAACTCCTTGATAGAGTGCCCCATTTATTCACATGTGGTAGCCACCTTTATCTGTTATGATCAACTTTGGCCTGAAATTTTTGTTCAATATTTGTATATCTATTATAAGTTGTTTATAGATTTCACTTGCTTGTTTAATATTTTCTTCCTTTCACTTTTAGTTTCCATATTTCCTTGCCAGTAGCTTGCATTTCTTTTTTTGTTTTGTTCTGTTTTTGCTTTTTTTTTTTTTTTTTTTTTTGCTTTTTGGTTTTTTTGAAGTAGGGTATCACTCTAGTCCAGGCTGACCTGGAATTCACTATGTAGTCTCAGGGTGGCCTCAAACTCAAGGTGATCCTCCTACCTCTGCCTCCCAAGTGCTGGGATTAAAGGCATGCATCACCACGCCCAGCTGCATTTCTTATATATAGCAAGCAGAGCTCATTTGTGAATCTTGTAAGAAACTTCATGACTTTTAGTGACAGATTTAAGAACATTCATTATTTTTATTGAGAAGTCTGTGATCATTTCAGTAATTTTGCTCATTTTTTTACTATCACAGTTGTATAGTCATTATTATTTTATTTCTCTCATATCTTCTAGAATTACTGGTTCACTGAACTGAAAAAGGTATATTATTGGCTTATTCTCATTTGTTTATTTATCTAATCATAAAATCAATAATCTCTGGTGTTCTTGTGATCGTGAGTTTATTTCTTCCTCTCCCCCCATGCCCAAATATGTTCTTGCATTGTCTACAGAGATTGTTTAGTGGTTATGACCTGCTTCGGTTTTAGTTTTAGTGGGCGATTTTTTCCATTTATCATTTTAAAGAAAACTCTCTTGGACATAGTAATCTTATTTGGCTTTAATTTGCTCTCGGAGATTTTTTTGTTGTTGTTTTTGTTTTTGTTTTTTGGTTTTTCGAGGTAGGGTCTCACTCTAACCCAGGCTGACCTGGAATTCACTATGGAGTCTCAGGATGGCCTCGAACTCATGGCAATCTTCCTACCTCTACCTCCTGAGTGCCGGGATTAAAGGCGTGTGCCAACACACCCAGCTGCTCTCGGAGTTTATCATTCTTTCTTTCCTGGCTGTTAGGGTCTCTGCTAGGTTCATGTTAGCAAGTTGGTTATTTTTAGTATCTCACTGCTTCTGTGTACTTGATTTTTTGTTTGTTTGCTTGTTTGTTTGTTTTGTTTTTTGAGGCAGGGTCTCACTCTAGCCTAAGCTGACCTGGAATTCACTATGTAGTCTCAGCATGGCCTCAAACTCATAGTGGCTTTCCTATCTCTGCCTCCCATGTGCTAAGATTAAAGGTGTTTGCCACCATGCCCAGCTTCCAAACATTTTATTTATTTATTTATGTTTATTTATTTATTTGTTTGTTTAATTTATTTATGAGAGAATGAAAGAGGTAGACAGACATAGAATGGGCAAGTCAGGAGTTCTAGCCATTGTAAATGACCTCCAGATGCATGCACCACCTTCTGCATGTGGTTTTATGTGGATACTGGGGAATCAAATCCAGGTCCTTAGGCTATTAGGCACCTTAACTGCTGAGTCATCTCTCCAGCCCTGTACTTGACATTTTAACTGGAATGTGATGTGGAATATTCCTTTTCTTGTCACATCTATTTGAGGTTGTAACTGCTTCCTATATTTTGAGCCCAATCCTACTTTTTTAATTAGTTATGTACATAGTGTGTATACAGTCATGTTGGTACCATCATTAGTCTCCTCTCTGTCCTCCCCTCTCCACAGGGAACCTCCTCATTGGGAAATGTGAGTCTTGCATTGTGGGGTTAGCCATAAGTTATGGGTAACAGGAAATGTCTCTGTGCATAATATCCCAACATGTGGCTCTAACAATCTTTCTGCTCCCTCTTCTGCAAGTTTCCTTGAGCCATGTTGGGTTCATTTCAGGTGTACTTCAGTGATGAGGTCTTGTGAGCCTCTGTGTCTCTGGATATCTAGTTTTGTAGGAGCTGAGTGTTCTCTGTGTCTATCTACTACACCCTTGTGCTGGTATCAGGTTCACTAAGAAAGCAGCGCTCTTGTTCATTCCTCCAGTTACTCTTGGTTTCAGCTGGAGACCTGGTGAAATACTAAGGGCTGATTCTCTCCTCAGGTTCTGCATCCATCTGAAAATCAGAAGCAAATTCTCCAATGGAGAGTGAAGTCAGCACCAGATAAACGAGATAACCATTATTATTTTAGAGAGAATTTAATAGGTATAAGCCCTCTTGCAGCCTACAATTGGTGAAAGCTTGATAATGGAAAATGGGCTCATTTTTTTTTTTTGGGATATGGTTCTGATGAGTTTCAGAGCTCTAGCTATGGACTCTGTTCCACTGAGTGGATCAGTTAGCCAAATCAAGAGCAGTTAGTTACCTACCATTGTTTTGTGCCACTATTGCACTTGTGTGAGCATCTCGTCAGGTTGTTTGCTGCTGAGTAGCTTGGACCATGAGTTGCTTGGACAGATCTTAGCCATTTTCCCCCATTCGCTCATGTAGCACCTTCTGTAACTAGATGAACTTACTGTCTGGGGACTGACTCTCTTCCAGATTCCAGTTAGGTCACTCCATGTTCCATACCAAGAGTATATGGTGTCTTCGGAAGTAGGGTCTTACCACTAATCTTTGGTGGGTCATCAAGTACTTTGACAGAAATCTGTCTTCTTTTGAGAAACCTTGTAGGTCTCTCTGATTAACAGCACATTGTGGATGTCAGCCACATGCTGGGACTAGGAGTAACAGGCCAGTGCCAAGGAAAAGAAGGAAGAAAAAGATAAGTAATAAAAAAAGAGATAGAGGGAATTGGGAGACAGAGTGAAAAATAGGAGAATATTAAGATTAATATTCATCATACCCACTCCAGTGCCCTGTGATTCAGGGGTTCCCTCTAAGGACCTGATGAAGGTTCAACAATTTAGTCTGTCTTTTAGCATGTAGAATTTTATGGGACCATTGCCATTTGGGTACAGTTTTGTGCCCCAACCCCCACCCTTACCCTCCCTTTCCACCCCATCCTTTCTATTGTCTGGTCATCGAGATGCTTATTAGGTATGTCAGCATCTCAGGAAGATTCAGGTTAGGAGCCATAGATGAATGAGACCCTGTGATGATTATCTTTCTGTGACTGGATGATTTCACTGAGAATGATCTATTCCAAGTTCGTCCACTTTTATTCAGATTTCATTGTGTCATTTTTCCTTACTGCTGTGTAGAATTCTATCATGTAGATATACCACATCTTGGTTATCCATTCATCTAATGATGGACATCTGGGTTGATTCCAGCTCTTACACACCTGTTATTGGTTTGAGACACATGAAAAATGAGAGGTATGTTCATGAACTGCACATGGTTTCAGTAGCCTCTGCTGAGATACAGCATGAGGCAGGGCCTGATGCCCTGATAGGATGAAAGAGCCTTTGGAAGATGGACCATGGTTTGCAGGAAGACCTGAAGATATTTCGGATATACCACAACAAAGCAAGGGCTACCATAGAGTGTACTATTGGCATAGGATGGAAGTGTTCCCTGGCTAGTCTGCCCAGCTGGAGGAGTGAAATTGGAAAATCTGGAGACTGGCAGTCTCTGGTTATATAGAACTTGAACTGCAGAAATTTGATGATTGCTTGATGGTGGTTGAGTTTTCCTTGTTTTTGTCTCTCCTTGCTATGCATTATACCAGTTGAAAAGGTTTACTCTGTGCCTTTATATGTTGGAAGTATTTAACTTGTTTGATTTTATGAGACTTACTATCTTAAATCGGTAAAGACTGTGGGGACCTTTGAAATTGAACTGAGTGCAATTTACAGTGTGTGAATTTATTAATGTATTAGGGGCCAGGCTCGGAATGTGGCAGTTTGAATAGATGGCCCCCAATATATTCAGTGTTTTATTAGTTTGTAATTTGCATCTGCAGCCACCTGGCTGGAGGCAATGTCACTGGGTGGATCTTAAGGTGTGGTGATGGGTTTGAGATTTCAGTCTAAAGATATGCAAAGTATGCCTAGCTGGAGTTCCTGAAGTGTGCTATGTTGTGTGGCTTTTGGCTTCTTGGCTTGTGCGTCTAGCTCTGCCTGGTCCCGTAAGAGCTGGTCAGCTTCTTGTGCCATTATGGAACTTCCCCTAGATCTGTGAGCTCCAATAAATATCCTTTCCTCCATAACTGTGTCTGGTTTGGAAGTTCATCTCACCGAACCTGAAGCTGTCTGCTATAGGATCCTATTTCTCTACCTCCTCACCAGCATTTGTTTTCATTTGATTATTTAATGTTTGCTATCCTTACTGGGGTAAGGTGGAATCTCATAGCTGTTTTAATTTCCATTTCCCTGATGATAAAAGATGATGAGCATTTTCTTAAGTGTGTGTTTGTCATTTGTATTTCTTCCTCTGAGAACTCCCTGTCCAGTTCTTTACCCCATTTTGCAAGTGGGTTGTTTAGCTTTTTATTGTTTAGGTTTTTGAGTTCTTTGTAAATTTCTGAAATTAGGCCTCTGTCTGTTGTATAGTCAGAAAAAATTTTCTCCCATTCTGTGGGTAATCTTTTGGCTCTGCTTATTGAATGTTTGTCTGTGAGTAAATTGTTCAGCTTCATGAGATCCCAATGATTGAGTCATTGTTCCTGAGCTACTGGGGTTTGTTCAGGAAGTATTTTCCCATTCCTATATCATGGAAAGTTCCTCCTATATTTTCTTCCAGTACTAGCTGAGTTTCTGGTGTTTTATTGAGATTTGTGATCCATTTGGACTTGATTTTTGGGGGGGGCATGGTGAGATATGTGGATCAAGTTTCATTTTCCTGCATGTGGTTATCCATTTTGTCCAGCATCATTTGTTGAAGATGCTGTCTTTTTTCCAGCCTACATTATTAGGACCTTTGTCAAATATTAAGTAGCTGTAGTTACTTGACCCAAAGTTGGTCAATAATCCTGTTTTTATTCCAGTGCCATGTTTTTTTTTTTTTTTTTCACTATGACTTTGTAATATAGCTTTAGATCAGGTATGCTGATGCCTCCAGAGGTTTCTTTGCTGAGGATATGCTTGGATATCCGAGGTCTTCTGCCATTCCATATGAATTTTGACATTATTTATTCTATCTCTGTGAACAAATATTTTGGGATTTAAAAAAATATTTTATTTATTTATTAATTTATTTATTTGAGAGACAGAGAGAGAGGAAGAGGCAGAGAGAAAGAAATAATGGGTATGCCAGTGCCTCCAACCACTGCAAATGAACTCCAAATGCATGTGCTCCCTTGTGTATCTGGCTTATGTGGGTCCTGGGAAATTGAACCGGGATCCTTAGGCATTGCAAGTAAATGCCTTAACTGCTAAGGCATTTCCCCAGCTCCAAATGTTGGGATTTTTATTGTATTGCATTAAATCTGTATATTGCCTTTGGTAAGATTGCCATTTTCACAATGTTTATTCTTCCTATCCAGGAGCACGGGAAGTCTTTCATTTTCTTAATTCCTCCTCAATTTCTTCCTTGAGTATTATGTTTTCATTGTATAGGTCTTACACCTCCATGGTTAATGTTATTCCAAGGTATTATTTTTGTTTTTGCTATTCAAAATGGGACAATGTTGCTGGTTTCTTTCTCTGTATCTTTGTCTATGGCATATAGAAAGGCTACTGATTTTTGTGCATTGACTTTATATCCTGCTACTTTGCTGAAGGATTTAATTACCTTTAAGAATTTTGAGTTGGACATGGTGGTGCACACCTTTACTCCCAGCACTTGGGAGGCAGAGGTATGATGATTTCTGTGAGTTTGAGGCCACTCTGAGACTACATAGTGAATTCTAGGTCAGTCAGGTCTTGAGCAAGACCCTACCTCAAAAAACCAAAAGGAAAACCAAAAAATAAAAAGAGTTTTGAGATGGAGATTCTCAGGTCTTGGGTCTCTTATGCATAGAATTCTTTTTCTTGATTCGGAAAGTTACTGGTAGATCACCAATAAAGAGTTATGCCACACTTTGTTGTCTTGGTCTATTCCTCTACAACAAAGATTCATAAATTTTTATTTTAATAATGTTCTTATGTTGTTTAATGTTGTGGCTGTGATTGATTATTTTTATTCTCTATAATTTTGTGAGCATAATAATTTCTCAACACTCTTCTATCTCTTATATTCTTTTTTGTGTTTAGTCCTCTGTATTTGTGATGCTATTGATTGAGTTTTAATGTGATTTATTGACTGATTTTTGTGGGATTTACTGGTTTTCAGGATCTCTTATTTGATGATTTTCTGATCTAAGAATTAAACTGGCTTGTGAACTTCATCTATCTCTGTATTTTTCTCCTGTCTGAGGTCATTGATCACTTTTAAAGCTATGTTTTTGTGTTCTGTTTTATTTCAATCACTTCAGTTTCTATGTATTCAGTTATTGAATAGTTATGGACATTTGAAGCAGGTCATATTGGTTTTTAACATTTTCCAAGTTTTCTGTGCAACAATGCAAATACATATGTTGGATGGATTTCTCTTTTTGGTTTATATGGAGGTCTTTTTACTAAGGTGCCATTTCTTGAGGTGTTATTCCAAGTACTACTCAGAAAGAAGTGAGTAAACCAAAGAAACTACAATAAAAAGGCCCATAAATTCAGACATTTAAATATGATATAACAGATAGAAAATAGTTGGAAATATCAGGTATATTATACCCACAATAAAGACAGAAAAAAAAATGGCAAGGTATTTATAGGAAAACATGTAGGTATTTTAAAATAAGTAAATGTAAAACATCAATAATAAAGCAATGAAACAGAAGTTGGATAATAAAAAAGATGGAGTAAGGTAGGAAAGGAGAAAAAGATTATATGTGATGGTTTGATAAATAGTATTAAGAGAGATATTACAACAAATACAAAACAATTTAAAAAAGAAAGAAACTATAAATGTAGAAGATTTATTATTTCACTTTCCCCCAGGTTTGTCCTTTTGCAACTTATTTGGAGTGTGGGTCATGTTGCTTTTTCTCTAAAGGGAAATTTAGAGAATGAACATGGTCATGACCCTGCCTCTCCAGGAGATGCCTGAGCTTTTATGATCACTGGGCTGAGCTCCATGTAAGATCACATGACCAGAAATCTTAGGTGTATAGAATCTGACCTCAAGCTGCTTCTACCATGAGTTTGAATCATTGTTTGCATGTCAGTATGACCAAGTGCACAATAATTGCCTGAGCAACAGATGCATTTCCACCAATATCTGGAGAATGTGGAAAACAAACCAAATCAATCAATGCTGAGGAGAGAAGTTATGTGTAGGAATCAAATGATCTTGCCTACTCACAGTCATACAAAGCTGATATTCAATTTCCAAAAAAAATCAAGACTCCATTTGTGACAGATTTGCAGTCTACTTCCCTTGTCTGGACAACCCTTCATTTGCACCAGCTACACCTGTGTACTGGGTAAATATCCAGTAGAAAAATATTTCGTGGCTCCACAGTGATTCTCCTGGTGGCCACTTGCTTCCTGAGTGTACTGGTCAGCAGTCCATAACAGAACTGATATAATATAATAAATTTAATATGATATAATATAAATGTTTTTACATACTATTTGAGTCCGGGGTCTTTCTTCAGCAATTCTCAGACCCTTACAGTTTCTCAGTCCACAGAGCTAGATGCCTCAGCAGTCCCAGTTTGGTGATGACCACCTAGAGGGCACCTGGAAAGCTGCTGGTCTTTAGCCTGTGTAGGGAAGGAACTGAGAAGCTGGCTTCTGGTGTCCTCAAAGGAGAGAATTGGCAGGGTAAATGCCAGTTACAGCAAGTAGGAAGGACACCTTAGCCAAAGGCACTTTCTTTGTTATTTTCTTGTGCTGGTCCTGAAAGGGCTGCCCGCTCTGTGGAAGTTCTTATTACTTTCCTGGAAACAACCTCATAGACTGAACCAAGAGGCATGGGTCATCCTTGATTCCTGATCTGATCAAGTTAATAGAATTTAACCATTATATTGAGTGAAGGTGGAAAGGCTTTTGTCCATAGTGGAATGAACATGCATGGCTTCTGATCATCTGGATGGAAAGTTTTGACTGTGAAAGTGCTCCTAAAATGTTTCCCACCAAACCACCTGAGAACAAGCTAAAAAACTGAAAGGCGTCATTTTAGCAGCAGGTCTTAGAATTACTGATTAAAGATGTTCTGTCTTCCTCTGGGAATCTCATCAACTTCTTTTTTTGTTTTCCATTAAACCTGCTGAGGGGTTCTCCCTCATTCCCTACTACTCTTCTTATCCAGTGACCCATCATTAGTGTCCTTGGTATATTTTCAAATCTAAAGCTCAGTATGTTGCTTTCCCCTAACCATCAATGACATGACAATATCAAGCCCATTGCATTCCAAGCCAACCTCCTCTCTCCTTGAATCCAAACTCCTTATGTTTTATATGAGAGTGTCAAAGTGACTCATGAAACTGCTGTGTCTCTCTCATCCACTGCCATCCCTTTCTAGACACATTATCACTTGTCTAGATACTGTTTTTTGTTTGTTTGTTTGTTTGTTTTGTTTTGTTTTTGTTTTCAGAGATAGGATCACTATAGCCAAGAGTGACCTAGACTTCACTATTTAGTCTCAGGATGGCCTCAAACTGAGAGTGATTCTCCTATCTTTGCCTCCTGAGTGCTGGGATTAAAGGCCTGCACCACCATGCATGGCCGAGACACTTTTAAAATATTTTATTTAAATGGGACAAGCATTATTAATTTAAGGAGTATTTCATGTATTAATTTTCCCTAAATTAATTATGCTTATCCTATTTACCTACCAAAACAGAGATCCAGAGGCCCCTAAGAGCTCAATACTGAAGTAGACCTACAAATCACCCACCACAGCTCAGGTAATTTTGCAGAAGAGGGGCAGAAAGATTGTAAGAGCCACACATTGAGACCTCATGTTCAGAGGTATCCCCAAAAACACAACTGACTGCTGCTGCCAGAGTGCATAAGTCACAACACCATAGGGCATGCCTGCAGCCCCACTAAGGAGCATCCCCAACAGAATGGGGCAGGGATGAGGGAAAAGAAGGTACCAATACATGATGTATCCATAGGAAATATCTTGTTAATAATAAAAATAAAGACATAAAAATCCTTATTTATTTATTTATTTATTTATATATTTATGAGAGAGAGAGAAAGAAAGGAAGAAAGAAAGAAAGAAAGAAAGAAAGAAAGAAAGACAATAGGCATATTAAGAGCCTCCTGCCATGGCAAATTAATTCCAGACCCAAGTGTCACTCTGTGCATTTGGATTTACATGGATATTGGGTAATCAAACCCAGGCTTTGAGGCCTTGCATGCAAGTTCCTTTAATCACTGAGCCATCTCCTCAGCTATTGTCTAGACTCTAAAGTGTACTTCTAACTGGTTTCCTAAGTTCCAGTTTACTTTTCTACCTTTTCATCTTCTACATTATTGCTATGGTCACAGGTCTTTTAAGCATGTGATCTTATCATTAATCTTTATTTGTAAAGTTAACTTGCAAAATTGATATACCTAAATATTGATTTAGGCTTCAGAAAGAGTTAAATATCATTGGCTGGTGAATAGGAGATAACTTGACTTGCAATAAAATTAAAATATAATTATTACACAATGAAATTGAATCCTTATGTTGCTTGCAAATAATTGCTGATCAAATTCACATTGTTTTCCCTTTATCATATCTAAGCAAGTTATTAATGACCATAAAACTTGGTTTAACAAATAACATGAAACTAATGAGTATCATACTGATTTCTATTTGTCTGACCTCTTTTCCACATCATCAACCACTTTGTAATGCTATATGATCAGTATGCCTATGCCAATAAATGATGGGAAGGAGATGAGAGAAAGCTGTTAGCAATACAACAGCTTAATTATAAACACATTGATATTTGAAGACTTCACTGTGACTTATTCGTCTTTATGAGGAATACATGTTTTGCCATTTCTTTTTTTTTGAAATTTATTTCTTTGACAATTTCCATAATTGTAGACAATAACCCATGATAATTCCCTCCCTACCCCCACTTGTCCCTTTGAAACTCCACTCTGCTTCATATCCCCTACCTCTCTCAATCAGTCTCTCTTTTATTTTGATGTCATGATCTTTTCCTCCCGTTATGATGGTCTTGTGTAGGTAGTGTCAGGCACTGTAAGGTCATGTATATCCAAGCCACTTTGTGTCTGGAGGAGCATGTTGTTAGGAGTCCTACCCTTCCTTTGGCTCTTACATTATTTCCACCACCTCTTCCACAATAGACCCTGAGCCTTGGAAGGTGTGATAGAGATCTTGTAGTGTTGAGCACTTCTCTATCACTTCTCAGCACTATGGTGCCTTCTGAGTCAACCCAAGGTCACTGCCATCTGAAAAGAGAAGCTTCTCTAACAAAAAGTGAGAGTAGCATTAATATATGGGCATGAATATTAAAAGAAGTGCTTGCTGTGCAGTTTGGTGAGCATAGTATATACATTTAGCCAGACACCATCAGACATTACACACCTAGGGCTCATGACTACCCCTCTTGTAGATTTTCAGGATCAGGGTTCCCTCCCATGGAGCAGGCCTCCAGTCCAACTAGAGAGTATTTTGTTTCCCTCATAACAGGCATGCCTCTATTGCACTCATTGGCTCATTTGGCATGGCTGGCCAAATTTAAGTTTTGCCGTGTCTACTGTTTAGTATCTCCACTGGTGATTTCTCTCTTTACCATTGAACTACATGCAGTGTAGCTTTATCCAACTTTCTGTCAGCTGGTCTACATGAAGGAGGCTTTCAGCTTAGCTCCAGAAGAATTTCTCAGTGACCTTGCAGCCCAAGTATGTGGAGTCTTCAGCAATAAGGTCTTACCATCTATTCCTGGCAGGAAACCAAGAGCCTTGTCAATGGCCTATAATGTTTTAGGGGCATCAGTGATCTCCCTGGCCAACAAATTACTGGAAAATATCCCATCCCTGGTACTGAAAATTTTCTAATAACAATATATAGCTTCTGAGTGTTCCATTGTCCAAAAAAGTAGGTTTCCATATGACTTATTTATATCCTCTTACATTTTGATTAGGCCTCCCTCCACCTTTCTTTTACCCAATCGCTTCCCCTGACTGCAGTTAGGCCTTTTCACCCCCATTAATCTGTTCTTCTAGTTACATATATATAATACCATCCTATTAAGTCCCTCCTCCCTCCCTTTCTATTCCCTTTATATCCCATTTCTAGCTTACTTGTCTCTGCTACTGAGTTTTATTCCTACTCATATAGAACCTACAGTTAACATAATACTAAATGGAGAAAAACTTGAAGCTTTTTCACTAAAATCAAGAACAAGAAAAGGGTGTCCACTGCCCCCACTTTTATTTAATATAGTACTGGAAGTCTTAGCCATAGCAGTAAGTCAAGAGACACACATAAAAGGTATACAAATTGGAAAGGAAGAGATCAAGTTATCATTATTTGCAGATGACATGATTCTATACATAAAGGACCCAGAGACTCTACCAGCAAACTGTTAGAGCTGATAAATACCTATGGCCATGTAGAACACACAGAAATCAGTAGCCTTCCTATATGCTAACAACAAACACACAGAGGATGAAATCAGAGAATCACTCCCATTCACAATTGCATCAAAACAAACAAACAAACAAACAAATAAAAAAATACCTTGGAATAAGCCTAATCAGGGAAGTAAAGTATCTCTACAATGAACACTTTAAAACACTCAAGTGAGAAATTGCAGAAGAAACTAGGAAAGACATGCCTTGTTCTTGGATTGGAAGAATCAATATTTTTAAAAGTTAGATAAATACATATTTGGAAAAGGTGGTACCTTTTCCTATTCTTTCCAGCTTTAGAAAAAAAAAATCTTCCAATGTGACAACATAGTAAAAAGCAAATAAACTTTGAACTCAAAGTGAATGTATCCAAATTTCTATTCCAGCTCTTACTAACTAAATATAATAGAGAATGGATTGCATGATCTCTATGAAACTTTTTTCTTGGTTTCCAAATGGAAGTGAGAGTGAGTATATATAGCAGAGATTAATTTCTTGTAATTCTTTGAATCAATTGATTAACAAAAACATTTGTTTAGTCATATGAGCATAGCCTTCTTAGAAGCCTAGGATCGAAGCTGGAAGTAACTTTAAAAATCTAAAACTAAAATCCAGTTTCTGTGATACTTTATATGAATCTTTATCATATAACATTTTCAGGTATGTAATAATATTCATGTATCCAAAGAAAATGTGTTTATGAGATATCAAGCAATACAAATTAGATAAAAAGAGGCTTACTCCTTTAATTGTAAACATCATGTGGGTACAACTGCTTCACCAGTATGCATGGAGGAAGCTATCTGCTAGTTAACTAATCAGACTAGCAAAAAATACATTAATTTAGAACTGATTCTATTTCTCAGTAATTTCAAAACCATAACCTTTGCCAGTCTTGATGTTAACACGGAATAACATACGTATGTATTTCATGAAATTTCCAAAGATCTGTATACTAAAAAAAAAAAAAAACACAGATAAAAGAAATTTATAAAGACATAAAGATATTGAAAATGCAGAACACCTGTGTTTATGCTTTAGAAAAAAATATATTATTTATATGTGTATATTATTAAGAAAATCTACAGATTTATTGGGGGATTTGCCAAAACACCCATGATATCCTTCAAAGAACTTAACATAAAAGTAGTAAAATTTATATGGGATCCTTAAGACCAAATGCTCTTATCTAAAATAGAGGAAAACAGTAGGTATTACATTTCCAGATTTCAAAATCTACTATGCAATTGTAGTGAATAAAACAACATAGTGTTTAATTCAGGCTATTAGACTAAAGGAGTTAAATATATAAAACATTGTAGTAGCCCATGAATCCATGGCCAACGGTTTATATAATAAGTACCAAGAACTTTCACTGGAGAAAGGACATTATTTCAATAAATACTGCTGGAAAAAATTGTATATCCATGTGAAAAACTGGGAATCCAGCCACTAGTAACACCACAAAAAAAAATATCAATTCATAAAAGAATAAAGGCTTAAACATAAGTCATGAAACTATAAAAGAAATGAAAAGAAAACATTGAAGAAATGCTTCAAGACAATGGCATGAATAAAATATAATTTTTTACAATGCCTCAAAAGCATGGGATACAAAAGCAATAAGACAAATGATATTGCATCAAAGTATGAAGCCTTCTGAGCAGCAGAGGAAATGGCCAACAGAGCAAAAGCACAACCAACAGATTAGGAAAACAAATGTTTCTAAAATTGACCCAGTGTTGATACCCAAAATATGTGAAAAATCAAACATCCAAAACTAAATTGCAAAAGTACTAAACCCAAATTAAACTTGGGCCATAGACAGACATTCCTCAATAGAAGATCTACAAGTGATCAACAGATATATTTTTTAAAAATTCTCAGTACAGGCTAAGAATGGAACCCAGGAATGCCAAGATGGCATCCGCCTAACTGCGCTGCAACTCCTGGGAAGGAGAGAAAGGAGTCAAGGGGTCGCTGGGACTTTTAGGGGAGAGAAATCTCTAATAGATCACCAGTAGGAGCATGTGGAGGGGCAAAAAAAGGAATCAGCTGATTCCCATGCTCTCAGGTAACCCACCAGTCCCGCAATAACCCCAAGTGGCCATCCTAACCAGAGTCCCAGCCCAAGTGACTTCAGAATCACTCCATTCTGCCTTGCCGCCCCCCCCCCCACTTCCACCTGCCCTGCCCCCAGGACTTCAGATCCAACCTGCTCCGCCCTGCCCCCAAGTGAATTCGGACCTCATCCACTCTGCTCCACCCCTGAGAGGGAGACTTTAGGCCTGCTCTGCTCAGCTCTGTTCTAGGCCCTGCACACACCCTCTGAAAATTCAGACATGCTCAGCTCCACCCCCAATTTGCCCCCAGTGAGTCTTGATGCTTCCCACTCCGTCTGATGCAAAATGCTCCTGTGACGCCCCCCTGCCGCCAACTTATTCCCTCACTCCACTCTTCCCCTTGCCGCCTGGACTTCCACCTGCCCAGTGTGTCCCCCCCACAACTTCCTTTGATCTGCTCCACCCCAAATCCACAGACTATGCATTCTTAGCAGCACACAGAACCTTCTCTAAAATAAATCATATACTGGGTCACAGAGCCTGCCTCCATATATTTAGGAAGATTGACATAATCCCCTGCATGACATCAGATCACAATACTATATTGCTAGACATTAACAATAAAACACCCACTAAAAATCCCATTAGCTCCTGGAAACTGAACAGCACACTTTTAAAAAATAATGGATAGTGGACAAATTTAAAAAAAAAAAATGAAATAGAGAAATTTCTAGAAATGGCTGACAATGAGAACACATTATACCAAAACTTATGAGATACAATGAAGGCGGTCCTCAGAAGAAAATTCATAGCATTAAATGCCATCATAACAAAGACAGAGAGATCCCAAATCAATAACATAACCATCCACCTAAAGGCACTGGAAAAGCACAAAGAATCCAACCCGAAAAGCTCCAGACAGTAAAGAAATAATTAAAATCAGAGCAGAATTTAATGAATTGGAAACCAAGAAAACAATTAAGAAAATTGTTGCAACAAAGAGGTGGTTCTTTGAAAAAATAAACAAGATTGACAAACCCCTGGCCAATTTGATCAAGCAAAAAATAGAGGCGCTTCAAATTAACAAAATTAGAAATGAAAAAGGAGAGATCATCATAGACATATGTTAAATTGGGAAAATCATCGTGTCTTACTTCAAAAACCTCTACTTTACAAAATTGTAAAATATAGAGGAAAAGGATAAATTCCTAGACACATTCCACTTACCAAAGCTAAACTCAGAGCAGATTAATCTCCTAAACAAACCTATCACACCCAATGGAATTGAAAAGACGATAAAAAAAAAACCTCCCCTAAAAGAAGCATCCAGTACCAGGTGGCTTCTCAGCTGAATTCTATCAAACTTTCATGGAAGAACTGAAACTAATCTTTCCCAAACAGTGCCAAACAAATGGAGAACAGGGAAAGCTCCACAACTCCTTCTATGAAGCTACTATCACCCTAGTATCAAAACAAGGCAGAGATGCCACAAGAAAAGAAAACTACAGGCTTATTTCCCTGATGAACTTAGACACAAAGATCCTGAACAAAATCCTCACAAACCAAATTCAACAACGTATCAAATCCATTATCCACCTTGATCAACTGGGCTTCATCCCAGGAGCACAGGGGTGGTTCAACATATGGAAATCTGTCAATGTAATATACCATGTAAACAAGGCTAAACACAAAAACCACATGATCATTTTGATAGATGCAGAAAAGGCATTTGACAAAATACAACTTCACTTCATGATAAAAACATTGGAGGGAATTGGCATGGTCAGCTTATATCTTAACCCAATAAAGGCTATATACACAGTGCCTAAAGTCCAAATAATACTCAATAGAGAGAGACTGAAGGAATTCCCATTGAGCTGAGGAATAAAATAGGAGTGTCTACTCTCACCTCTGGTCTTAAAACCTTGAAGCAAATCGCTCTAGAGATATTCACTCAACCATGTTTATAGTGGCTCAGTTTGAAATAGCTAAGAGATGGAATCAATCCAGATATCCATCACTAAAAGAATGGATAAGTAAGATGTGGTATTTCTACACAATGGAATTCTACACAGCAGTAAGAAAAAACAACACAATGAAATTTAAGAAAAATGGTTGAACCTGGAACATATCATTCTCAGTGAACTCACCCAATCACAGAAAGATAATCGCCACATAGTTTCACTCATCTACAGCACATGACCTAAATCTACTGAAAATGTCAACATACCCAGCAAGCATCTCAAGGACTGGACAATAGGGTGGGTGGGGATGGATGGGAGGGCAAGGGAGGGTTTGAAGAACACAAATCAAGACCCAAATGGCAATGATACCATAAAATTCTACATCCTAAAAGGCAGAACAAATGGTTGAACCTTCACCAGGCCCTTGGAGGGAACACCTGAGTCACAAGGCACTGGAGAGGGTATGATGAAGACTGACCTTAATCTTCTATAGCTTCTCTCTCTCTCTCTCTCTCTCTCTCTCTCTCTCTCTCTCTCTCTCTCTCTCTCTCCCCCCTTCTCTCTAACTCTTTTATATTATGTTTTTATGCATTCTCTTTGTGGGCACTGACCTGTAACTCCCAGTACCAGCAGGTGCCTATCATCCACAATGAGCTTTTGATCAGAGAGACCGACAAGTTTTCCTAAAAGAATGACAGATTTCTGTCAGAGTACTTGGTGACCCACCAAAGGTTAGTGGTAAGACCCTGCTGCTGAAGACACCATATGCAGTTGACACATAACATGGAGTAACATGGCTGGAAGCTGGAAGAGAGTCAGTCCCCAAACAGTCAGTGCGTCTAGTGCCAGGAAGTGTACATGTGTGACTGGGGGATAATGACCAATATCTGTCCAAGAAACTCATGGTCTAACTTACTTAGCAGCAAATAACCTGTTGTGATGTTCACACAAGTGCAATTGTGGCACACAGCCATGGTGGGAAACCAACTGCTCTTGATTTGGCTAACTGATTTGCTCAGTGGAACAGAACCCATAGCTGGAGCTGGAGAACAAGTCAGAACCATACCCAAAAATGAGCCTGCTCTTGATTATCAACCTACCACCAATCGTGGGCTACAAGAGGGCCTATACCTTAAATTCCGTCTAAAATAAATAAGGGCTATACTATTTATCTGGTGTTAACCTTACTCTTCATGGGAGAATCTGATTTTCTTTTTCAGATAGATGCAGAACCTAAGGAGAGAACCATACCATCATACCTCAAAAGGGCCCCATCTGAAACTAAGAATAATTGGAAAAACAAGCCAGGGTGCCATTTTCTTCATGAACCTGATACCAGCACAAGGGTGAAGGAGATCAACACAGAAAACAATCAACTCCTACAAATCAGATATACAGAGACACAGAGGCTCCCATGACCTCATCACTGAAGCCAACCTAAAATGAACCCAGTATGGCTCATGGAAATTTTGCGGAAGAGGGGGCAGGAAGAATGTCAGAGCCACACATTGGTTCAGGATTTGCAGAGACATTTCCTCCTATCCTAACTAAGGGCTAACGCCACAATGCATGACCCATATACCTCAACAAGGAGGGACCAAGGGAAGGGGGAAGACATGGAGAAGGCTAAAAATGGTACCAACATGACTGTATTCACTATGTACAAAACTAATTAATAAAAAATAATAAAATGAAATTTGAAGAAAAATGGTTGAATCTGGAATTACTTTTTCTCAGTGAACTTACCCAATCGCAGAACGATAATTGCCTGCATAGTCTCACTCATATACAGCTCCTAACATGAATCTACCCAACTTGTGACAAAGCTGCCAAGCATCTCGAGGACTGGACAATAGGGAGAGTAGGGAAGGTGGTGAGGGAGGGGAGGGTAAGGCAAGGAGGGGGGGGACATGAAACTAGACCCAAAAGGCAATGTTACCATAAAATTCTGCGTCCTAAAAAAGAGATCAAATGGTTGAACCTCCACCAGGCCCTTAGAAGGCACACTAGATTCACAAGGACCTGGAGAGGGTACAACAAAAACTGTCCATTATCTCCTCCTATTTCTGCTTCTCTGTCTCTCTCTGTCCCTCTTCTCTCTCATCTCTCTGTCTCTTTTATATCACTTATCCTTTTCTTCCTTCTCTTCTTGGGCATTGACCTGTAACTCCCAGTACCAGGAGATGGTTATATTCCACAATGAGCTTTTGATCACAGAGACCTACAAGGTCTCCCAAAAGAAGACAGATTTATGTCAGAGCACTTGATGATCCCACCATAGGTTAGTGGTAAGACCCTACTGCTGAAGACACCATACACTGTTGGTATGTACCATGAAGTGATATGGCTGGAAGCTGGAAGAGGGTCAGTTCCCAGACAGTTACTGTGTCTAGTGCTGGAAGGTGCTACATGAGCGACTGGGGGATAATGACCAATATTTGCCCAAGCAACTCATGATCTAACCTACTTAGCAGCAAACCACCTGACATGATGATGCTCATACAATTACAATTGTGGCACATAGCCATGGTGGGAAACCAACTGCTCTCAATTTGACTAACTGATCTGCTCAGTGGAATGGAACCCATAGCTGGATCTGGGAAACAAGTCAGAACCATACCCAAAAATGAACCTGCTCTCTACTAAACTCTCTATAAGAAGCAATGGTTAACACATTTACTTGGTGATAACCTTACTCTTCTTTGGAGAATCTGCTTCTCTTTTTGAGATAGACAGCAGATCCTAAGGAGAGAACCACCCCATCATACCTCAAAAGGGCCCCAGATGAAATTAAGAATAATTGGGGAAACATGCATGAATCCTGTTTTCTTGGTGAACTGGGAACCAGCATAATGGTGGGCTAACTCCACAATGCATGACCCATATACCCCAACAAGGAGGGTCTCTGTGTAGGGGTACCAGGGAGGAGGCTAACAATTGTACCAACTTGACTGTATTTACTGACTACAAAAATAAAAAAAAAAATCTCAGTACTACTGATTTTCAAGAAAATGCCAATCAAAAAACAAGAAAAACAAGAACAAAATGGTTGTCATCAAAATGACTAAGATAAGTGCTGAGGAAGATGTGGAGAATAAGTACACTTTCATACAATTTCTTAGTACAGTTATACTGCTAATTTATAGGCTGGTTATGGTTAAGGTAAACAGCATATAAATTCCCTTAAAAATTAAAAATTATATTACAATATAACTGGAAGTCTCACAGGTAGGCATATATTCAAAGAAAATAATGCTAGAAAGTCATGTGGACATCTTCACTCTACCTTCATTGCTACACTATTCTCAACAGACAAGAAATAGCAACACATCTAGTAATCATCACATGAAGGATGCATGGATAAAGAATGTGTGGTATGGGCTGGAGAGATGGCTTAGTGGTTGGGCACTTGCCTGTGAAGCCTAAGGTCCCCGGTTCAAGGCTCAATTCCCCAGGACCCACGTTAGCCAGATGCACAAGGGGGCACATGCATCTGGAGTTCGTTTGCAGTGGCTGGAAGCCCTGGAATGCCCATTCTCTCCCTCTCTATCTGCCTCTGCCTCTCTCTCTCTCTCTGTCACTCTCAAATAAATAAATAAAAATGAACAAAAAAATTTAAAGAATGTGTGGTATGTATTCACAGTGGAATGCTATTTTTTGGTGTTGAACATGACATGGTTTGTATAAAGTGAAATAAGTTCAGGACAGAAGGTAACAAATGATGTTATTCATACGTGGAATCTAAAAACATTGATCTCATAAAAGTTACAAATGGAATGACAATTATAAGAGCCTGGCTTGAATTGAGA
Source organism: Dipus sagitta (assembly GCA_036346955.1). Taxonomy (NCBI): domain Eukaryota; kingdom Metazoa; phylum Chordata; class Mammalia; order Rodentia; family Dipodidae; genus Dipus; species Dipus sagitta. The sequence continues at coordinate 75,661,768 of CM070781.1, forward strand.
TACAGGAGGAGTGGGGAATTAATTACAGCAATCAAGAAACATGAAGTACAGGTGTACAATCACACACTTGGGTGACTAAAGATAACAATGTTGTATTGTGCATTTATATATGTAAAAAGAAGGACTTTTCAAAGTTTTCACCAAAAAATAATGGAAAATGCATGAGGACATGAGTATATTTTACTGATTTGAATATTACTTAAGGTATGCATGTATTGACATATCATTTGGTACCCATAAATAGGTAAAATATGTATGTTTTATATACTGGTTAAAATACATTTAATTGAAATGATCATATATCTTGTGTCTCCCAAATGTTTCCCAATTCTGGAGGAACTTCTAATAATTATCAATAGATTATTGATAGACCCTGTCCCTAGGAGTGCTTCCAAAGACTAGTGAAGCTAGCCAATGCTCCCATGGGTAAATGCTCTTTGAAAACATCCATACAAGTGTGCTTTGCTATTTCAGATGTGCACACAGTATTATAACAGGATGGGTGGAATGCTTACAATCAAAATATCAACTACTAAGAATAGTAGAAGGAGATATTGATAGTGCCATTCCTCTTAGTAGTAACATTAGTCCACTACTAAAGGTATAAACAAAAAGTGAATAAAAAGAGATATTTTTGTAAGCATACTTTGCAATGAAGAATCTAGAGATGAATTAAAATGTATTCTACTTTTTTCCTACCATATATGAGTCTTGGCTTTATATTATACATCAAGATAGTTAAAAGCCCAATTTCAAAGCGCAGTTTAATAGCATGTATATGATGAAAGATAAATGGCATTCATTACAAAAAGTTTCACTCTTAGACCAGCCCATAATTATGGGAGTATTAGCCTTAAATATAGCTCTTCAGACTTTATACACTGTGTGTATAAAATACCTTATTAAAAATAAATGTGGCCAGGTGTGGTGGCACATGTCTTTAATCCCAGCACTGAGGAGACAGAGGTAGGAGGATCTCCGTGAGTTAAAGGCCAGCCTGAGACTATATAGTGAATTCTAGACCAGCTTGGGCTACAGTGACACCCTACCTTGCAAACCAAAATATGAAAAAGATAAAAATAAATAAGTAAATAAACAGTACTATGATTAACTATCTATTTGGCTCCATTATTTACTTCAGCATTTCATTCCTGTATTCAGTGCCCTTATATTCATCTTGGAAGAAAGTCAGTGTGCCTAATGCAAGGTATTTTTTATTCTAGTGAGTAGATACATATTTTTAATAATCTTTGCATGGAAATTTTTGTCATGTTTTGTGTTTGGATTTACCCTAGGATCCCTTCCACCAAGAGAGTGCAGACACTAGAGGCCACTCTACCCTTCCCAAAGCTGGAGCTGAGTGATGGATCTAAAGGCCAACAAGTTAGTAAGTAAGGCATCTGTGGTAATTTGATTCAGGTGTTCCCCATAAACTTAGGTGTTCTGAATTCTATGTTCCCAGCTGATGGATATTTGGGAATTAATGCCTCCTGGAGGGAGTGTATTGTTGGGGGCGGGCTTATGGGTGTTATAGCCTGTTTCCCCATGCCAGTGTTTGGCACAGTCTCTGTTGCTATTGTGCACCTTATGTTGGCCAGGGGGTGATGTCCACCCTCTGCTTATGCCATCGTTTTCCCCTGCCATCGTGGAGCTTCCCCTAGAGCCTGTAAGCCAAAATAAATCTCTTTTTCCCAGAATCTGCTCTTGGTTGGGTGATTTCTACCAGCAATGCAAACCTGACTGCAACAGCATCCAAGACAGAACATAAACACACAAAGCTAAAGATCGTGTGCCCTACATTCAAGAAGCCCAAACACTTGTTTCTGAGAAAACTATCCTCTGCAGAGCATCCCCAGAAAGAAACAAGCTTGGCTACTGTCACCACAATAGCTCTGACCATGTCCTCCGTGAACCAGACAGCTGTCACCACTTTTGTTTTGACTGTGGATATCAAAGCCAATGACAAGGCAGGCAGTGGGGAAGCTCTACGTTGATGAGGCCAAGGTCAATACCCTGTCAGGATGAACAGAAGACATGTTTGACTTTGGATACTTTGTGTATTTCCAACAAAATTCAGTCATCTAAATTGAATACAACTGAGAAATTTACACTTTCATTTTCATCCATAAAACCTTCATATTTAAGGTTATAATAGTTGATTATTATGTTAGTAGATCTGTCATTCTCAAGGCTTCATAAGATAAATGAGATAGTAACAACACACTATACATAGGTGGAAACAATTTCAAGATTTTACCAAGGATATCATGTCATATATTCAGGATGCTATAATTAGTTATAGAGGTTTTCAAATGGAAGAGCAATCATCTCTGCTGTAGAGGGCTAGGTAACTGTTACAAAGAATGTGCTCTCATTATATGAAGGAGTAACAGGAAGCAGGGGGACCCGAAGAAAGAAAGATGTCTTCCTGAAGTAGAAATTAGTCACAAGATTAAAGTGAGCAAGTATACTATAAATGTTTTATTTATATGAGTAGAAAGTATTCACTGGCCCATTAAAAGCCATACCTTCTATTGTAACTTTCATATTTAACCAGTAACTACATTCTAGGACTGCTGTGACACTTACCGTAGAACATTCTATCTGAATCAACACTATCATGTTCCTTGCTCCTTCATTAATGAGTTTAAAATCTTTACATATTTTCTCTAACAGAGATGTTCATGTGCTGGGAAGATGGCTCTGTCAATTAAAAGGCACTTGCTGTCAAAGCCTGCCAACCTGGATTTTATTCTCTCCAATCCACCCACATAAACTGAATGTAAAAAGTGTCTTAAGTGTCTGCTGTTTGTTTGCAGTGGTTAGAGAATTTGAAGCACCCCCCCCACTGCACACATATGTGCAAGTTAATTAATTAAAAAAGAATAGATGGGTGTGATGGCACACAACTTTAATCCCAGCACTCAGGAGATGGGGAGGTAGGAGGATCACTGTGAGTTCAAGGCCAGCCAGAGATGACATAGTGAATTCAAGATCAGCTTGGGCTACAGCAAGACCCTACCTTGCAAAACCTAAAATAAGTAAATAAATGAATTTAATAAAAAAACAACTTATTCTCAGCCAGGCGTGGTGGCACACACCTTTAATCCCAGCACTCCGGAGGCAAAGGTAGGAGGACTGCCATGAGTCCGAGACCACTCTGAGACTACATAGTTAATTCCAGGTCAGCCTGGACCAGAGTGAGAACCGACCTTAAAAAAAACAAAAAACAAACAAACAAACAAAATCTTCTCTTAGCTCTGACAATGTAAGAAGTCATGATAAAAGATAAAAGAATAACTGAAGATATGCATAATTATCTTCAAAAACTAATTTTTTTATGTAATTTATCTCTTTATAATCCAAGAGAAATATAAATGCCAAAAGAAAGTTCTCCAAACCTTGAAATAAATATACATAATTTGGTAGGTAACATCCTATTTTCCTTAACATTTTTTCTCCCTCCTTTAAAGTAAAATAATAAACAGTGAAGCTCTATGAAATTATGCCTTTATAATGTCACCTATTATTTTACTGCAAAAACATATCTCCTATAGTTCCATTATTTCCTATTACTTAAATTGCAAAAAAATTAAGGGGTAGAGATAGTTCAGTGGTTAAAAGCATTGGCTTACAAAGTCTGATGTTCTGAGTTTTTCAGTACCCACACAAAGCACATGTGTTTGGAGTTTGTTTGTGGTAACAAGAAGTCCTGGTGCTCTCATTCTATCCCTCTCCCTCTTCCTCTCCCTCCTTCTTCCTATCTCTCTCTTTCTCTGCTTGCACATAAAGGAATGAAATATTAAAACAATACAATTTTAAAGTAACTGGGATTATACTCTTGAGGCATTTTAAATATGCCAAGTTATAAAGTAGGCTTTTCCTCCCCTCTGATAAGAAGACAGTAAAGAATATTTTATTACCTTTGTTTATTTTTCTAGGTCTCATTATTTGACTTTCACTTAACTCATAATACTTGTTTATTACATAAATTTATATAAGATCTAGAAAGATTAGAGATCAAAAATTCTATCATTACATTTAAATTCATTCTTCAGCAATTGTTCAAAAGACAGGACAAAAAAAAAATAACAATTGCCTTACTACTTTTAAGTAATGTTGTCAACAACTTTGGTATAATTTATATGTTAGAACACAAGTGCAGACAACACATTCATATGATATAATTAAAATAACAGACAATGTTTTAGGTTATAACACAAAAACAAGTTTCTAGGCATTTAAAATGGCAAATTACACAGTCTGACCTCAGATTAGTATGCTAATGAATTAAAATGATAATCATCATATCTCTGCCTCTTAGCAAGTAACGTCATGCATATAAAAAGAATATGTATGGGCTGGGGAGATAGCTCAACCTTTAAAGTTAAAGGCACACCCAACATGCCTTGCAATTTTGCAGAAGAGGGGCCAGAAAAATTTTAAGAGCTACTGAATGGAAGGGAAAGTTCAGAGGCACTGCCCTGCCCCCCAACCCTTACAATGACTTAACTGATAATCTTACATCTGTTAACCTGCAAACCTACGGGGACAACCAGCAATCCCACTGAGGGGGCCCTTCAGCTGAATGGAGGCAGTAAGGAGGAAAATGATGGTACAAACATATGATGTGTTCACACAACTTGCTACTTAATTTAAAAAAAAAAGAAAGAAAGAAAAGGCACTTGTTTGCAAATTCTGATGGCCCAGGTTTGATTTCCTACTACCTACGTAAAGACAGATCACAAAGTGGTGCACAGCATTTTGACTTTATTTACAGTGGCAGGAGGCCCTGGAACACCCATTCACATTCTCTCTCTGTCTCTCTGTCTCTCTCTCTCTCTCTTTCTCTCCTCTCCATCTGCCTTCCTTGTTTCTCTCTGTCTAAATAAGTAAGTAAAGAGATAGTATTTTATAAAGAAGCTTATGTAGCTAGTAATAAGGCAACATACTTCTAAGGAACCCATTCAACAATGAATATATACAAAAAGAAACCTCAAAATGTGTCAAAGTATATAGGAATGAAAATACAAAGAACTCTCCCTTGAGAAGATGGCCACACATGTCTTCAGTGTATACTGTTCTTTCTTTCTTTTTTTTTTCCTATAATCTCTCTCACTCTCTCTCTTTGCCTATGTTAACTCTATGCTAAATCTCTTTCTTTAATGCCGACTTTGCTTCGAAGAATGAAAAGAAACCACAGTAAAAACCTTTGGGTACAGGTGGTAAAGGTTAACCTTAAATTTCAACAGAAACAATATAGCACTGATGGTATGACAGTAAGCCTGTCCTTTCTCTGGAATTTTGGCACCTAAAGCTGTGGCTGAGGTAGAAGCTTTCCCAAAAAAGTCAGTGAAGTTTATACTACCCAGTTTTCAAATTATCTGAGGTCATTTGTTTGTTAATAGATATTGCACCATTTCTAGGAGTAAAAATGCAGGGCTGGAGAGATGGCTTAGTGGTTAAGGCACTTGCCTGTGAAGACTAAGGATTCAGGCTCAATTTCCTAGTACCCACATAAGTGAGATACACAAGGTAACACATGCTTCTTGAGTTTGATTGCAATGGCTAGAGGCCCTGGCACACCCATATTCTCTCTCTGTCTGTCTCTCTCTCTCTAGTAAATAAAAAAAAAGAATGAAAATGGGGGGGGGAGCTTAATAGGATGGTATTGTAATGGGTGAAATGGCCTAAGTGACATCAGGGGAAGACACTGAGTAAAGGAAAGGTGGAGGGAGGGCAAATCAAAATCTAAGAGGATAATAATAAGTCATACGTAAAAATTCTTTTTTGGACAGTGGAACACTCAGGAGCCATAGACTGTTACTAGAAAATTTTCAGTGCCAGGGATGGAATACCTCCCAGTGAGTTGTTGGCCAGGGTGGTCCCTGATGCTCCCAAAACATTACAGGCCATTGCCAAGGTCATTGATTCCCCAACAGGAATAGATGGCAAGACCCTATTGCTGAAGACTCCATATACTTGGGCTGCAAGGTCACTGAGAAATGCTGTTGGAGCTGAGCTGAAAATCTCCTCTACGTAGACCAGCTAACAGAATGCTGGAAAAAGCCATGCTGCATGCAGTTCAACAGGAGAAAGAGAAATTACCAGGAAAGATACTCAACAGTGGACACTGCAAGCCTTATATTGACCAGCCAGGCCAAATGAGCCAACAGGCACAATAGTAGCATGTCTGTTATGGGGGAACCAACCACCCTCTAATTTGACTGCAGGCCTACTCCATTGGAGGAATACATCCATGATACTAAAACTCTACAACTGGGGTAGTCATGAGCCCTAGGGGTGTAATGTCTGCTGGTGTCTTGCTAAATGTTTATACTATGCTTACCAAACTGCCTAGCAAGCACTTCTCTTAATGTTCATACTCATATGTTAAGGTTACTCTCACTTTTGGTTAGAGAACCTTCTCTTTCCATATAATAGCAAGGATAGCAAACATTAAAAATACCAAATGAAAATAAATGCTGGTGAGAATGTGGAACAATAGGAATCCTCATCCACTGTTGGTGGGAATGTAAGATGGTACAACCACTTAAGAAAGCAATATGGAGACTCCTTAAAAATCTAAGTATAGAGTTACCAACAGACCCAGTTATTCCCTTATTGGACATGTACCCTAAAAGCTCCACACCTCACTCCAGAGAGATTTGCTCAACCATATTTATAGTGGCTCAATTCGTAATAGCTAAGAGCTGGAATCAACCCAGATGTCCATCATAAGATGAATGAGTAACTAAGATGTGGTATATCTACATGATAGAATTCTACACAGCAGTACGGAAAAACAACACAATGAAATTTGAAGAAAAATGGTTGAGCCAGGAACAGATCATTCTCAGTGAACTCACCCAATCACAGAAAGATAATTGCCACATAGTCTCACTCATCTACAGCTCCTAACCTGAATCTACCCAAGATGCTGACATACCCAGCAAACATCTCAAGGACCAGACAATCAAGAGGGTGGGACGGGAGGGGATGGTAAGAGAGGGGGTGGGGGTGGGGCACAAAACTGGACCCAAACGGCAATGGTACCCTAAAATTCTACATCCTAAAAGACAGACCAAAGGGTTAAACCTTCACCAGGCCCTCAGAGGAACACCTGAGTCACAAGGCCAAGGAGAGGGTACAAGGAAGACTGACCTTAATCTTCTCCTGTTTCTGTTTCTCTCTCTCTCTCTTTTCCTCTCTCTCTCCCTCCCTCCCTTTTCTCTTTCATCTCTCTATTTCTTTTATAATACTTATCATTTTCTTCCCTCTCTTCTTCAGTACTGACCTGTAACTCCCAGTACCAACAGGTGGCTATCATCCACAATGAGTTTTTGATCAGAGAGACCTACAAGATTTCCCAAAAGAAGAGAGATTTCTGTCAGAGTACTTGATGACCCACCAAAGGTTAGTGGTTATGCACTACTGCTGAAGACACCATATGCTGTTGGCAAGTAATATGGAGTGACATGGCTGGAAGCTGGAAGAGAGTCAGTCCCCAGACAGCACATCTAGTGCCAGAAGGTGCTACATGAGCGACAAGGGGAAAATTACCAATATCCATCCAAGCAACTCATTGTCTAACCTACTTAGCAGTAAAAAAACCTGATGTGATGCTCACACAAGTGCAATAGTGGCACACAACCATGGTGGAAAACCAACTTCTCAGTGGAATGGAACCCATAGCTAGAGCTGGAAAACAAGTCAGAACCTTATTCAAAAATGAGCCTGCTCTCCATTATCAAGTTTTCACCAATTGTGGGCTAAAAGAGGGCCTGCACCTATTAAATTCTCTCTAAAAAATAATGGATATCCATCTATCTTGTGCTAATTTTACTCTCCACTGGAGAATCTGATTCTCTTTTTCAGATACACACAGATACTAAGGAAAGAACAACCCCATCATGCCTCAAAAGGACCCCAGCTGAAACTAAGAATAATTAGGTAAAAAAGCAAGAGTGCTGTTTTCTTGGTTAACCTGGTACCAGCACAAGGGTGAAGGAGATAGACACAGAGAACAATCAGCTCCTACAAAATCAGGTATCCAGAGACACAGAGGCTTCCAAGGCCTCATTACTGAAGCAGACCTAAAATGAACCCAACATAGTTGAGGGAAATTTCTGGAAGAGAAGGTGGAAGGAATGTCAGAGCCACACATTGGGTCATGACACGCAGAGACATTTCCTCCTACCCAAAACTAAAGGCTATCCCCACAATGCACGGCCCATATACCCCAACAAGGAGGGTCCCTGTGGAGGGCGGAGGACAGGGAGGAGGCTAACAATGATAACACCTTGACTGTATTCACAGAGTATAAACTAATAAAGTAAATAAATAAATCAACTCAGAAAATAATGAAAGCAAATAAAATGAAAAAAAAAAAAGATTCTCTCATAAGGAAAATAATTATATTATTAGTGAAGATTGATCCCTAACTGATATTTTTGGAAACAACCATTCTATTCTGACCATGTGACTAAATAATAAGTGTATTCTTGGCATCATAGTTTCAATTCTTAGCAGTAATTTTAGACCTTTTCAAGGTAAGGTGATTTTGTAAAAGAAATCTAACTTGAATTTGCTCTTGGGTCTTGATGGATACGCATCTGTAGCACTTATTTTGTTTTTCTATTTCTAAGGAAGCTAATCTATAATTTATTTTTGCAAAATAATAGAAATTAAAACAGAATGTTAGCAAGTCACCCACTAAACAATATTGAAAATAATTTCTATTTCATAACTTTGTCTCCAGCAATATTTCTTTCAATAAAACTGGAAACCCCAGCCTTCTGTTTAAGTTTATATTAGAAATTATAAATGTAATCAGCAGAAGGCTGCAACAAATAGTGTGGTTCCCACAGGTTTAGTCAGATGCTAGTTAGTGATTTAAATGATTACTTAGTTGTTTTACATTAATTCTTTTATGCTTACCTATTTTTATTTGTCTAAATGCACAATTCAGTGTTTCTAAATTATTTTTGAAATAAAACACAGTGGTATAAGACATGGACATCTGAAAAAAAATATTAGGTTATTGAAAAAATCACACAAGTGAGTCTCTAAGAGAAAATATATACAATATTTGTTGTAAGTTGTGTGTGTGTGTGTGTGTGTGTGTGTGTTGTGTGTGTGTTCATGTGAAGGGCTGCCTGTGTGGATGGGGTAAGCATGTGTGAGCACCTATGTGTGGAGGACTGCATTGAGTATAATGATCACTTGAGTGCTAAAGATATTTTTATCTATCTATCTATCTATCTATCTATCTATCTATCTATCTATCTATTGACAGAGAGATTCAAATAGAGACAGAGAAGATGGGTGTGATAGAACCTCCAGCTGCTGCAAACTAACTCCAGGCACATGCATCACCTTGTGCATCTGGCTTATGTGGGTCTTGAGGAATCAAACCTGGGTTCTTTGGATTTGAAGGTAAGTGCCTTAACTGCTAATCCACTGTTCTATCCCTGAAGATATATATATATGTGTGTGTGTGTACATATATATATATATGTATATGTATGTATATGTATGTATATATATTTGAGATAGAGCCTCTCATTGGTTGTGCCCTAACCAAATTGTCTAGATAGCTAGCTGGTCAGCAAGTCCCAGAGTTTCTGCAGGGGAACCTGACAGCTTTTCCAAATTCTAAGGTTACAAATTCATACTACCACGCCACCTTTTTACCTGTGAATTAAGGTGATTGAACTTGGGTCTTTACATTTAAAACTAAAGTGCTTAAACAACGGACCATCTCTGCAATCCTCTTGTAACCATAATATATCACTAAAAGTTACTGAGTTAAGGAATTACACTACAAATTTATTGAAAATTATCCCATTTCACAAGTGATGCTCTATTCTTCTGTTTATTAATGAGAGGTAGTAATATAGGTATATAGTGAATTGCAATCAAGATGAAATTATCAGCAACCCAAAGCCATAGTTTTATCCTAGATCTCTACCACTTCAAAATATTGCATTATATGACAGATTTAACTCAAATTCATTTCAATGATGTAAATCTGTACTTCTAATGTAATTTGCATATTTATGAAAAATTCAGAATAAAGATGTTACTTAAGGAATATAATTTGCAAATTGAGATACAAGATCAACTACAATAGAATAATCCTGAGCATAGAAAAATTAAAGAAGAAAAAATAAAATATGAATTTAGGTTTCTGTGCTAATATCATTAAGGACTAAAGATAATAGAAAAGGCATGGAAAGAGATAGTAACAAATTTCCTTGTTAAGCACAATTTGATATTAATATGTATCATGGCACATTCTTGTAAATGCAGAAGGATTTGAAATTAAAGTCCAACATCAGCTTCATAGTGAGCATGAGATCTACTTGAGCTATATGAGACAGTTTCTCCAAAACAAAATAAAAATTTATCTATAGCATCTTAAAATCATTGCTTTAGGGAGTAAGTAGACTCACTCATTTTGCCTTATTTTTCTTCTATTAACTATACTTTTGGATAATAGTAACTTGTCTAGTGTTCTCTGATACAACCTCTTTGCCCTATCTATCTATCTATCTATCTATCTATCTATCTATCTATCTATCTATCTATCTATCTCCATATGATGTGGTTTTGAAACCTGGTTTTATGCTGTAGCCAAACTTTCTTGGAACTCATTATGCAACCTAGGCAGATGTTGAAATCATGGCAATATTCCTACCTTAGCCTCCCACATGGTGGTATTACATGTTTGAGCCACCATGCCTAGCCTCGCTTTGCTATATTTAAATTGTATGAAAAAAATGGTGTCATGCCAAATCAATGTAAAATAACTTATTGCACAGAGAGGCTCATTCCTCCATGTTTTCACTCAGTCTCTAATATTTGTTGGTTATCTGTTATATATTAGACATTGTTTTGAGTTCAACAGTAGAGCCAAGAGACCTGCTCTCATCTTCCTGATATTATAAATGTTGTGATTGGCAACAAAGGTAATTATAGATTCTGACATCTTTTATGGAATAAGTAAACCCAGTTCACAAAATACTAGAGAAGCCATATGCTTTCTAAGAACTTACATACCAGAGCACTCTGGGTTTCTAAATGTCTTGCATAAAAAGGGGGCATATAACAAATATTACTGAATGTACACATTGATTAATGACTCATTCTCCACTGAGGACTAGCCTCTTCATGCTTACTAGTAACCTACAGAAGCTGCAGACATATATTGACACACAACACCTGGGAGGAAAGGTTAATCTTGTGAAGAGAATTGAGAATATTTTTCTCAGGTGTTTTTACATTGGGCTTATTGTTCTCTGACCAACATTCAATTTCATGTCTTTTCATAATTTAGTTTTAGAAGTATTGAACTGGTTTAGAAGTTACCACTAAACACTCATAATGATATTTACAAAAACACACAGGGTTGATTTTCACTTATAAATCATAGTTAGGAGAAAGAAGTTCTGGTATAAGGTTTCATGTTACAGTGGCTATATCCAATGATAATATGCCATAAAATAATAATCATTTATGTTAGAAATATATTTTCAATCTAACAAAATGTGATGGCAGTGTATCTTGGTAGTAGAGCACATGCTCAGTATGTGAGTGGCTTGAGTCTGATGCTCAGTAATAAAAACAAAACATAAATATTCAAGGAGATATGGTTGTACTTGTACTTGCTTTAGTTCAGGTCTAGATCTTTGAATCCTGTCTCTCACCAGGATGTAAGGAGTCCTCGCTTCATGCTCCAACTACAATGGACTCTGCCACCCTTCCTTATCTTGATGGACTGTGAAAGCAGAAACTGTGAACCAAAATAAGTCTTTTCTCCATTTCATTGTTTCTGTAATGAATATGAAAACTAAAATGAATAAAGTAACACAGTTAAAGATAGTTTTTTTTTATTTTTACATTTTGAGTTGATTTTTTTTCTTTATAGCTTCTTCTCAAAATTAAATAGTGTAAAAACCCCAACTGACATTAAAAATTGGATGTCTGGGGCTGGAGAGATAGCTCAACAGTTAACGCACTTTCCCGCAAAGCCAACAGAACCAGGTTCAATTCCCCAGTAGACACACAAATCCAGGTACACAAACTGGCAAATCCATCTGGAATTAGTTTGCAGTGGCTACAGGCCCTGACATGCCCATTCTTTCTCTTTCTATCTGCCTCATGCTCTCTATCTGTCTCTCAAATAAGTAAATAAAATAAATTTAAATATTTTTTAAATCTATGTATGGGAATTTGGATTATCACACAGACTTGGAATTAAAGTCTTAATGAAGACACAGTTAAGGACAATTTTCAAACAGCTAGATCTTGTACTCTATTTGGATTGCCTTTATTGATTCATTAGAAACAAAGATAATAATTTAGTTTAAACATTATTTTCTAAAAATTTCATTTCTTACAATGTAAGGAGAAAATTTTGATTTATCATATTTCATGCACTACTTTTTAAATAGATAATGATAGTGCATGGCTGTTTTAGAGGGATAAGATTCAATTATTATTTTCCACAGTTTTGCTTAAGAATTTGTAGAATACTACATGTAGTTGTTGAAAACAGATACATTTTTATGTTTATTTTTATAATTGATTGAATTCAACAAATATCATTAAAATAACAATACTGTTAATATGCACACAGTTTCTAAGTGAGCTAATACAATAATAAAATCTCCACTTTCTTTTTCTTTTTTATTTATTTTTTCTTTTTTCTTTTTTGTTTTATTTTATTTTTATAGTCAGTGAATACAGTCAAGTTGGTACCATTGTTAACCTCCTCCCTGTTCTCCTCCCTCCACAGGGACCCACCTTGTTGGGGTATATGGATCATGCATTGTGGGGTTAGCCTTTAGTTTAGGGTAGGAGGAAATGTCTCTACATGTCATGACCCCATGTGTTGCTCTGACAGTCTTTTCACCCCTTCTTCCACAAATTTCCCTGAGCCACGTTGGGTTCATTTTAGGTCTGTTTTCATGTTGAGATCTTGGGCACATCTGTCTCTCTGGACATCTGGTTTGGTAGGGGTTGACTGTTCTCTGTGTCTATCTCCTTCACCGTTGTTCTGGTTCATGGTTCACCAAGAAAAATGCATTCTTGAATGTTTTCCCAATTATTCTTAGTTTCAGCTTGGGCCCTTTTGAGGTATGATGGGGTGGTTCTCTCTTTAGGATCTACTTCTATCTGAAAAATAGAAGCACATTCTCCAATGGAGTGCAAAATTAGCACCAAGTAAATGTGATAACCAATGTTTTTTAGAGAGAGTTTAATGGAGAGTGGGCTCATTTTTTGATATGATTCTTACTAGTTTCCTAGCTCCATCTATGGGTTCATTACACTGAGCATATCAGTTAGTCAAATCGAGAGCAGTTGGTTTTCCACCATGGCTATGAGCCACTATTGCACTTATATGAGCGTCACGTCAGGTTGTTTGCTGATAAGTAAGTTAGACCATGCATTGGTTGGGCAGATATTTGTCATTATCCCCCAATCGCTCATGTAGCACCTTTTGGTACTAGATGCACTGTCTGGGGACTGACTCTCTTCCAGCTTCCAGCCATGTTGCTCTATGATACATACCAACAGTGTATGGTGCCTTCAGCAGTAGGGTCTTACCACTAACCTATGGTGGGTCCTCAAGCATTCAGACATAAATCTGTCTTCTTTTGGGAGACCTTGTGAGTCTCTGTGATCAAAAGCTCCTTGTGGATGATAACCACCTGCTGGTACCGGGAGTTAGAGGTCAGTGCCCAAGAAGAGAAGGAAGAAAAGGAAAAGTGATATAAAAGAGATAGAGAGATGAGAGAGAAGAGGGAGAGAGAGAGAGAGAGAGAGAGAGAGAGAGAGAGGAGAGAGAGAGAAGCAGAAACAGGAGGACACAATGGTCAGTTTTTGTCATACTCTGTCCATGGCCTTGTTAATTTGGTGTTCCCTCTAAGGGCCTGGTGGAGGTTCAACCATTTGGTCTGTCTTTTAGGATGTATAGTTTTATGGTACCATTGCCTTTTGGGTCCAGTTTTGTGTTCCCCCTCCCTCATCCTGTCCTCCATACCCACTCTCCCCACCCTCCCTATTGTCCTGTCCTCAAGATGCTTGGTAGGTATGTCGGCAACTTGGGTATATTTAAGTTAAGAGCTGTAGATGAGTGAAACTATGTGTTGATTATCTTTCTGTGATTGGGTGAGTTCACTGATAATAAGCTGTTCCAAGTTCGACTATTTTTCTTCAAATTTCATTGTGTCATTTTTCCTTACTACTGTGTAGAATGCCATAATGTAGATATACCACATCTTAGTTATCCATTCGTCTAATGATGGATACCTGGGTTGATTCCAGCTCTTGGCTATTACAGATTGAGCAGCTATAAAGATGTTTGAGCTGAGGCATACATGCCCAGTAAGGGAATAACTGGGTCTGTTAGTAACTCTATAGTCAGTTTTTATAAGAGTCTCCATATTGTTTTCCAAAGTGGTTGTACCAATTTACATTCCCACCAACAGGGGACGAGGGTTCCTATTTCTCCACATCCTCACTAGCATTTGTTTGCATTTGATTTTTTAATGTTTGCTATCCTCACTGGGGTAAGGTGGAATCTCATAGTAGCTTTAATTTGCATCTCCCTGATGATTAGGGATGATGAGCATTTCCTTAGGTGTGTGTTTGCCATTTGTATTTCTTCCTCGGTGAACTGCCTGTCCAGCCCTTTGCCCCATTTTGTGAGTGGGTTTTTTTGACTGTTTATTGTTTATGTTTTTGTGTTCTTTGTAGATTCTTGACAGTAGGCCTCTGCCAGTTGGATATTCAGCAAATATTTTCTCCCATTCTGTGGATAATCTATTGGCTTTGCTTAGTGTATGTTTGTCTGTTTCATGTGATACCATTGGTTGATTGTTTAAGATGCTGTGCTACTGGGGTTTTGTTTAGGAAGTCTTTTCTCATTCCTAAATCATGGAATGTTCCTCCTAAGTTTTCTTCCATTTTAAGAAAATATCCACAGATATTATTCAACTACTTATGCTACTATATTTTATGCTTATCTAATATCTATTAAGTAATTGATAACTATAAGTTTATGTGTGCTTGTGTTCAATTTCATTGATATTGTATATCTTTTTAAAATATTTATTTTTGTGAGAGTAATAGAGAGAGAAAAAGGGAGAGAGAGAGAGAGAGAGAGAATGGGCATGCCAGGGCCTTCAGCCACTGCAAACGAAATCCAGATGTGTGCACCCCCTTGTGCATCTGGCTAATGTGGGTTCTGAGGAATCGAGCCTCGAACCAGGGTCCTTAGGCTTCACAGGCAAGTGCTTATCTGCTATGCCATCTCTCCAGCCCTGATATTGTATATTTAAGCAAGAAAATCTCTTAGGATATATGTTTATTTTGCTTGTGTTAATGTGTTTCCACAGCTACAAGTGTAGATGTGTATACAGTTACATTTATAGCTCAATTACATAGTCTAAATTAAAATGAATAGTTGCTACCTTCTATTCATAGAGTTATAACAAGTGTTATATTTGTGCGTACAGTTGCCTTTAGCCAAACTAGACATGCCAGAAGTTAATTTTGTCATTGCTAATTCAGAGTCTGTTTTCTGTCTGTTGTAAAGCAAGTGTACATTGAAGTCCATCTCAGCCTTGTTGTAGCAGAGTCCATTTTCTCTCTACATAACACTTGAATCTTATTATAGTAATAAATCTCACAGACATGAAAGATAGGACATGAAGCCCCAAGCAAATTTAACTTTATAAATATACAGTGATATAACGGAGTGGTTTGGAGATGTTAAGTAGAGAAGAGATCCAATAGTGCTGAAAAATAAAGTTGTACATACTATTAAAAATGTGGCACTGAAGTGAATTCAGTCTATTTTGGTTAATTTTACTTTAAATTTGGTTACAGAATGAGAAAGTGATATTCAAAACAGCAAATATATAGCTATCTACCACACTCATTTAACTGCCCTGGAAGACTGAGACAGGATGTTGGGATTTGTCATTTGCATTCTCATTCTGCTTTGAGCATACCTAGACATGAATGTAAGCAACCCATTTTGGTAATGTTGAAGAACTCACTCAACATTCAACA
This sequence comes from Dipus sagitta, assembly GCA_036346955.1. Classification (NCBI taxonomy): domain Eukaryota; kingdom Metazoa; phylum Chordata; class Mammalia; order Rodentia; family Dipodidae; genus Dipus; species Dipus sagitta. The sequence goes on from CM070781.1 coordinate 75,677,854, forward strand.
ATTTCTAGGACATGACAGGATGCTTCATAGGACATGAAATGTCCTCTCAAGTACATTTTAAAGTAGGATCTCAACATTTGTAGCAAAGAAGGAAAGAAAGAAAAGGCTATGTACTTTGTGAATATTTATTTAACATTATTAAGATAATGGAAAGGAACAGGTTAATGCAGAGAAAAGAATTGGAATAATTTGACAAAGGGGTGCCTTACAGACTACTGTCCATATAGACAGATGACAGCTACAAATGGTATGGCATTTCTGGTAAATTAAACCTTAATAAAATTCAGCTGGAGAGATAGATTCGAATTTAAGATTTTTGCCTGTAAATCAAAGGACCCAGGTTCAAATCCCCAGGACCCTTGTAAGCCACATACAGAAGGTGGATCATGCATCTGGAATTAATTTGTAGCTGCTGGAAGCCCTGGCACACCCATATTCTTTCTTCATCTCTCTCTCTCTCTCTCTCTCTCTCTCTCTCTCTCTCTCTCTCTTCTCTCTGGCTTTCTTCTCTTTCAAATAAATAAAATAAGATACAAGTAAATAAAACTAAATAAAATTCATTCTAGATAAAAATTATGTACCACTTCTGACCTCTCAGTCCTAAATTTATTTAGAGTAGGATTTCCAGGTCCTGTTACTCAAGGACTCATATTTCCCTCTCCCTTTCTATACCAGTGAATCTTACACTAGGCTCTCATATGAAGGTTAGGTTAAACATAATACTTTTCCTAGATACTTAAATAAAAATGAGTCACATTTTAAAAACATATTTTATTTGTTTATAAGAGAGAAATAGGCAGATAGATAGAGAAGGTGGGCATGCCTGGGCCAGTAGCTATTGGAAACAAACTTCAGAGACACATGTGCCACCATGTGCATCTGGCTTATGTGGGTTCTGAGTAATCGAACCTGAGTCCTTAGGTTTCATAGGTAAGCACTTTAACTGTTAAGTAATCCCTCCAGCTCTCCTTTCTTTTCTTTTATCCTCTGGCCCTTATATAAAAGAAATATTGCATTTATTTATTTATTTGAGAGACAGAGAGTGTGAGTGAGAGAGAGAAAATGCAGATAGCGAACATGAGTAACATTTTAATCTGTATCTGATATCAACAAATCATAGACTAGGATGCAAAAATCAATGGGTTTTAAGGCAAATTTTAGGACATAAAAGAAATATTATGTTATGCTCTATAGCTCATTAATGTATCAGTTTGAGAGAACATTAGCTGATATGATTAGGATTCATATGTTTAAGGAAGATTTTGAGCCATAACCAATTCCTACCACATTCAATATTTAGTAAATGTTTATAGAAATGTGCTAATGGCATAAAATATCTAGTTATTACTTCCTTCTGTGGTTAGTAAAATGCAGTTTAATTACTCTTTGTATTGAGGCAATGAATAACTATTTAAAATCACCCAGGCTTCAGGAGCCAAGCCAAAGTCCTTCTATTTATGTCATTAGAAGTCATTGTGTAGATGATATTACAGTGACCTTTGCAGGACCTGTTGCATTAGCAAACATATATATTTGTTAAATTAAACCACTAAATTCCAGTTTTCAGAAAGCATTGTTAGTAATAAATGAAAGAACTGCTAGGTATGTGGCATAGCTCCAGGTCCTTGACATTTATTGGGGACAACATTACATAAAGAATTATCTCTTGCTATAGTTTACATTGTAAAAGATCACATTTTTAGTAAAAAATTGAGTGTAATAAAGAGGTTAGAGAAGGGAAATGAAGAAAATCACAAGTAAATGTTGATTCTGGAAAGTTAAATCATATTCCTTGCTCCCATTCCACACACACACAAAAACCATGCCCAAATTGTGGAATCTGTAAATACTTTAGCTCACATATGGAAGGCAAATGTGAGTAAGTTAGGATATTGAGATGTGAAAATTATCCAATTTCAGGTACTTTGAATGCAATAATGAAAGAGATCCTTCCTAGAGAAGTAGAGAAGGAGTGACAGTCACCCCAGGACATCCAGCACAATGTGGGCTTTAGATTGAGGACCTCAAAGATAAGGCAATGCATTTGTGTTGTTTCATGACATTACATTTCAGATAAGTTGGCTTGATGATATGAGTCTGGTATAACTTCCCAGAGTACTGTGATGTAAAACCAAGTAACCTGCTCTCCCTGATCAAATTGGACCTCTCCAAAGAAGGATGCAAACTGTACTAGATGTAATAAAATACTTAGAAGACTTGTGGAAAATGACCAATAATTTTCTTTCACACTCATGAAAGTATTTTCTAAAGAAAATCATTTGAGCTCAGTCCACTGTGCTCCAGCAGCACTTGAACAATCTGTAGGTTCTAGTGTTCCCATTCTGTCTCTGTCTATCTATCTTCTCCCTATATCTCTCTACTTTCAAATAAATAATTAAAATAAAATAAAATATACTACACTGAATTTCTTCAGGATGGTATGGGACTGAATCCAATTCCATTTCAGGTTTAAGAAATAATTATGATAGCCAATGTAAGACAAATTTAGAAGGCTCTGCTTTTAAAACTCAGGCAAGAAATTACTCAAAAATTATAAATTACTCAATTTTACTGAATTCTTCCTTGAGGTGCTAAAACATCATGAGGCAAGGTCTCCCTATGTAGCACAAGGTGACCTTGAATTTGATATTCTCTTTCACCTTACTGAGTACAGAGGTTTGTATAATCTACATTTTTAATCTAGTTTGAAGGCAAAAATTGTTTAAATAGTATTTGAGTGACAGATTAGGATTTTTTATTTTGAACCCCTTCAAAATTGCTCTTTTTCTTTAGAAATAAATTTGGCATTAGCTCAGGCTGCTATAACAAATTACCATAATTGAGATAAATTGAAGGGTAGAAAAACAGCTGGAGAGATGGTTTAGACCCAATCCTATATCATGGAGAGTTCATCCTATTTTTTCCCCTAGTAAGAGAAGTACTTACGGAATTATATTGAGGTCTTTAACCCATTTGGACTTGATTTTTGTATATGTAGAGATGAATGGTCTAATTTCATTTTTCTACATATTGTCATTGAATTTGCCCAACATCATTTGAAGATGCTGTCTTTTCTCCAGTCTACATTACTGGTACCTTTGTCAAAGATCAAGTACCTGTGGTTACTTGAACTATGATCTGAGTCTTCAATTCTGTTCCATTGGTCTATGTTTCTGTTCTTTGCTGGTGCCATGCTGTTTTTGTTACCATGGCTTTGTAAAATAGCTTTAGATCAGGTATGGTGAGACCTCCACAGGTTCTTTTTTTTTCTTTTCTTGGGATATGTTTGGATATCTGAGGCCTGCTACCATTCCATATAAATTTGAGATCATTTTTTTCTATCTCTTTGAAGAATTATGCTGGTATTTTTTATTTGTATTGCATTAAATCTGTATATTGCTTTTGGTAGAATGGCTATTTTCTTAATATTAATTCTACCTGTCCAGGAATGTGGGAGGTCTTTCCATCTTCTCAAGTCTTCCTTGATTTATTTCTTGAATATTGTTATGTTATTATTATTTAGGTCTTTCACATTCTTGGTTAGTGCTATTCCAAGAAATTTAATTTTATTTTGTTATTCCTAAAAATTGGACAGGCAGCCTTGCTGATATTTTTCTCTATATATTTGTCTTTGCTTATAGAAAGGCTACTGAGTTTTGTGCATTTATTTTGTATCCTTCCACTTTACTGATGGAATTAATCACCTCTAGAAGTTTTGAGGTAGGAAAGTTTTCTGGTCATTTATGTATAGGATGATGTCATATGAAAATAGGGATAACTTGACTTCTTCCATTCCAATGTGAATCCCTTTTATTTCTTTCTTCTGTCTTGTTGCTTGGGATAATATTTCTAGTTATATGTTGACGAGCAGTGGTGAGAATGAGCACCCCTGTCTTTTTCCCAATTTCAATGCATACTCTTTGAGTCTGTCCACTTTAAGCATTTTTTGGCGTTAGGTGCTTTATATATAGCATTTATTGTGTTGAGATATAACCCCCCCAATGCCTGTTCTTTCCATCATTTTGATCATGATTGGGTATTTTTTCCAATAGTGCCTGAAGGTAGCTACAAGATAAATCTATGGCTGAAAAGGTTATATACCCCAGGGAAAGAAGGTGTTACTCTTTTTCAACTAAATGGGTATGGTGTCCTCATTGAATCATCCTTTAAAAGGGCTGAATATATGGCTCAGGGTTAAAGGTACTTGCTTCCAAAGCCTTCCAACCTGAGGTTCAATTCCCTAGCACCCACATAAAACCAGATGATTAAAGTGGCACATGTATCAGGCATCAATTGACAACAGGAAAGAAACTCTGGTGTTTGCAAACACACACACATATGTATACATAAATAAACGTACTCTAAAATCATTATTATGGTCATGCCCATATATTAGCACTGCTCTCATGTTTGATTAAAGCTCTGTTTTGCAAATGGAGATGGATACTAGTAAGATTTAAATCTCAGTAAACTCCTGAGAAGAAATATCCATTGGGAGCTCTGTATGAAACAAGACATTTCTGTGACACTCTCAAGCCTCAAGGGACACAGGAAAAGATAGGGTGGAAATAAAAGAGTACAGAAAAATGCAAGAGCCAGAGGATGAGGAGGAGTACTTTGAGATGCTGTCCTCTGGACAAGAACTGACTGTTGTATTAATGTCCTCATAGAAGTTGTCATTACCTACAGAATTCCTGAACAATATTGTACCCATTACCATTGTATCATGGATGGTGGGAAAGCCCCTGCCCCAAGAAGAAATTGAATTTTTTTTTAAGGTATTAAATAGAAAAAGGGACAATTGAAAAGAAGAGCTTCAGTAAAATGGGAGTGGGAGAATGGGGACAAAACAAGGTAATGGGAGAGTATAATGATAAAATTACAGTACACAGATATATGGAAATTCTAAAAAACAAAGTGAAGTAACTTATGCAACATTGGGTATCAGATTACTCACATTCTGGTGTCTCCACAACCACTACCTGGCCATTACTTTCACAGCTCTGTGGTCTTGTTTGTTTGTTTCTTTATTTATTTATTTAAAGAGAGATAAAGAGGAAAATAGAGACAGAGAGAGAGAGAGAGAGAGAGAGGAAGAATGGATGTGTTAGGTCCTCTAGTCCCTGAAAATGTATTCCACACATGGGTGCCACCTTGTGCATCTGGCTTGGGTCCTTAGGTTTTTCAAGTCTTAACCACTTAGCTATCTCTTCAGCCCTGCCTACTCTTTGTGCTACCATCCCCACTTGATTAACCCATGACACAAACGAAAAGCAAAAACTATTTGGGAGAAGCTGTTATTTTTGCAATACCTGGGAGGATGTAGATAATACATAGGAGAGAAAGTTCCTAGGCTAACCCCAAAAGCCTTCCAAATGGTGTGCTTATGAATCTAGCATAGGAGACTATATATTGCTATGAGACTCACATTGTACTGGTCACAGACTTGTTCAGTTTGTGGGCAAGTGCATCCTCTTCCTTCAGAATACAAAGAGCTCCAGTTTAGAGCCACAAAGGCTTGTCTTTCCTAGAGTAGAGTCTTCTATGCCTATTCAATTTGCCTGATACACATGATGGAGCAGAACCCCCTGAAGAAGACGACTGTGGCATTAGCATCAAAGTTGTGACAGGGTTTAATTGCAGTTGAGGTGTAGTTTCTTGAAGGTAGAATGTCATGGCATACCCCAAGTGGTCCCCAACATGGCCTACTCAGATGGAGACTTCTGTTCAAGGCAGCATGGGAATAAGGGGAAAGTCTGATAGCTGTTGTGATAGTTAAGGTGGTGTCAACTTGATCTGTTTAGTTATCCACAGAAATCCCTTTTGGGTGGGTCTCCAAGGTTGCTTCCAGGAAGGATCATCTAAAGGAGGAAGTCCTTTAGATGTGAGCCCTTCCCCCACAGCAGGTGGTCCCGCTCAGAGAGGGACTTCATATAAGGAAGCTCTGGGTGTAGAGAGCCCTTCCTTCTTCCCACTTGGCTGCCGGAACTGCTTGCTGCCTTCCAGCATGGACTGAAGACCAGTGTCAACTGAAGACCTACATGGATCGAATACAAGTGGCTCCTCAGGAAGCCTCCAGGCCTTCTGGCACCATCTGCCCTGCCAGATTGGGACTTCTGAGGCATCTGGGCATGTGGACTGAGCAGCTACCAGGTTCCTTGATTCTTGGGCCTGCAACTGCTATTGGACTACCATATAGCCAATAAATTCCCCTTTTAAAATAATTCATTCATTCTATTCCTCTAGGGAACCCTAACTAATACAGATTTTGGTAGCAGAAATGGTTCTAGAGAAACAGAATTATAAGGATGTATCTCTCTAGTGGGCTTGGTGCTATCTGGAGTTGGCTTTCCAACATCAGTGGTACTAAAGGCCCTATTGGTAATAAGGAAAGCACTTTTACTGGAAATAAGGAGGGCACTAATAATCCATGGTGTGCACTATTTAAAGAACTCCATGAGAAAGATGTATTTGGTGATCCTGAGTCATGTCTTGTGAAAAGCAAGGAATTTAGCGACTCTGTATTTAAAACATTTGAATATTTGTGGAAAAGTAAGACAAATGATGAGGCTGGTTGGTTGCTCTTAGAATCTCTGGACAAACTAGTGAGGGAACAGAAGAAGCTTAGAAAGGAAAATTCCAAGCTTAAGACCAACATACATGATCCCAAGGTTTCTAAGGGTGCCTTGGAGGAACATCTTCTCTCTAGCCAGAACAGGGCTCAGATTGCAGAAAACCACACCAAAGCTCTCATTGTGAGACTGGCTAACTTGCAATGTAAACTGAAGTCACAGCCTCACCAGCTATCAGAAGTTAAAATGAGGGCACAAATTGGAAAAGGGTGGTACCCTGTGATGTGGGATCGGGATGTGTGGGAAGACCCTGAAGAACCTGGGGACATCAAAATGTCAGATTCTGAAGAAGTTGTTTTGGATAAATATATGACCACCCCTCCCTTAGCAGCAGTTGTATCACCACAATCCACACCCTGAAGTATTACCTTCCCCATCCTTCCCTGAGGGAATTAATCCCTCTTTGTCAGAGGAATCAGCAGTAGGTACTGGTGCTTCCCAGTTCCCACCCATCTTTGCCTCTAGGCTTATAGGCAGGCCCCTAAAGGTGAGATAGAAAGTGTGACACAAGAGGAGGTAAGGTACACCCGTAAAGAACTTCAGGAGTTTTCTACCGTGTACAGGAAGAAGCATGGGGAATATGTGTGGGAATGGGTTTTAAGGGTGTTGGATGATGGGGGAAGGAACATAAGACTAGATCAGGCTGAATATACTGAAATAGGCTCACTGAGCAGAGATTTTAGATTTAATGCTGCAGTTCATGCAGCTGGAAGGGGTGCCAAGAGTTTATTTGACTGCCAGGCTGAAGTATGGATCCAAAGATGGCCTACTGTGAATGAACTCGAGCTGCCTGATATCCCTTGGCTTAATGTTGATGAAGGGATTGTAAAGCTCAGAAAAGGCTGGAGATATGGCTTAGTGGTTAAGCACTTGTCTGTGAAGCCTAAGGACCCCAGTTTGAGGCTGGATTCCCCAAGGCCCACGTTAACCAGATGCACAAGGGGCACATGCATCTGGAGTTCGTTTGCAGTGGCTGGAGGCCATGGGGCACCCATTCTCTCTCTCTCTCTGTCTCTCTCTCTCTCTCTATCTGCCTCTTTCTCTCTCTTTCTGTTGTTCTCAAATAAATAAATGAAAATAAATGAACAAAAAATTTTAAAAATAGCTAAGAGAACTTGGAATGCTGGAATAGATTTGCCAAGTAAACTCATCTTGGCCCCCACAATGGGAGCATCCATAAGATACGCCCTTCACTAATACTGTAAGACACAGATTTGTGAGGGGAACACCAGCATACTTAAAGTCCCCTATCATTGGTCTTTTTTGTAAAGACCTCACAGTGGGAACTGCAGTTGCTGCATTAGATGATTTAGATGCAATGGGTATAACTGGATCTCCAGGGTAACAAGGCCAAGTGGCAGCAGTGAATCGCCAAAGGCAAGGTGAACATGTTTTTCATAATAGACAGCATAGGCAAAATTATGCACATAAAGATATGACTTGTATGGACCTTTGGAATTGGCTGATTAATCATGGTGTTCCCAGAAGTCAAATAGATAAGAAGCCTACTGAATGCCTTCTTGACATGTATAAGTAGAAAAGTTCCAGAGCAAGGGAACATAAAGCCACTTTGAATTATAGCAACAGAGAATCAGGGCCTCTTAATCATTTTCCAGACTTGAGCCAGTTTGTAGATCCTGAGTCCCTTGATTGAAGGGGTGGCCAGGTCTTCTTGAGAAAGGACCCTTCTACAACCCCCAAAAGTTTCAATATTAAGCTTACATCTATCCTTCTTCAGAGGGACATGCGGCCTTTTGCTAAGGTAACTATACACTGGGGGAAAGGATATAATCAGACAGTTCAGGGCCTACTGGACACTGGCTCTGAATTGACATTGATTCCAGGAGACCCCAAAAATCATTGTGGCCCTCCAGTTAAAGTAGGTGCTTATAGAGGTCAGGTGATCAATGGAGTTTTTGTAAATGTTAGACTGACAGTGAGTCCAGTGGGTCCTTGGACTCACCCAGTGGTTATTTCCCCAGTCCCAGAATGCATAATTGGGATAGATATACTTATGAGTTGGCAGAACCCCCACATTGGTTCCCTGAGTTGTGAAGTGAGGGCTATTATGGTTGGAAAAGCCAAATGGAAGCCATTGAGGCTCCCACCATCGGGGAAAATAGTGAATCAAAAAAAGTATTGCATCCCTGGGGAGATTTCAGAAATTAGTGCTACTAAGAAAGGACTTGAATGATGCAGGGGTTGTGGTTCCCACCACATCTCCCTTTAACTCTTCTATTTGGCCTGTTCAAAAGCCAGATGATCATGGAGAATGACAGCAGATTATCAGAAACTTAACCAGGTGGTGACTATAATTGCAGGTGCTGTACCAGATATGGTTTCTTTTCTTGAGCAGATTAACACATTTCCTGGTACCTGGTATGCAGCTATTGATCTTGCAAATTTTTCTTCTCCATATCTGTCCATAAGGACCACCAGAAACAATTTGCCCTCAGCTGTCAAGGTCAGCAGTACACCTTTACTGTTTTACCGCAAGGTTATATTAACTCTCTATCCCTGTGTCATAGCTTAGTTTGCAGGGATCTTGATTGCCTCTCCCTTCCACAGGGTGTCTTGTTGGTCCATTATATTGATGACATAATGCTAAGTGCATTAAATCAGCAGGAGGTGGCAACCACTCTTGAGTTGCTGGTACAGAATGTGCACATCAGGGGATGGGTAATAAATCCATCCAAACTTCAAGGACTTTCCACCTCTGTGAAATTTCTAGTTCACTGGTGTGGGGCATGTAGGGATATTTTTTCTAAGGTGAAGGATAAATTGTTGTGTCTGGCCCCTCCTACTGCTAAGAAAGAAACACAATGTCTAGTGGACCTATTTGGATTTTGGAGACAGCACATTCCTCACTTGGGTATCTTACTCTGTCCCATATACCAAGTGACTCAGAAAGCTACTAGTTTTCACTGGAGTCTAGAAAAAGAGAAGGCTCTTCAACAGATCCAGACTGCTGTGTAGGCTGCTCTGCCCCTTGGGCTATATGATCCAGCAGATCTGATGGTAATTGAGGTTTCAGTGGCAGACAGGGATGCTGTTTAGAGCCTTTGGCAGGCCCCCATAAGTGAATCACAGCAGAGGCCCTTGAGATTTTGGAGCAAGGCCCTGCCATCATCTGCAATTATTCTCCATTTGAGAGAGAGCTTTTGTCCTGCTATTGGGCCTTAGTGGAAACTGAACATTTGACAATGGGCCATTAAGTTACTATGTGACCTGAGCTGCCCATTAAGAGCTGGGTATTATCTGACCTATCAGGCCATAAAGTTGGACATGCACAGCAGCAGCACATCATTAAGTGGAAGTGGTATATACATGATTGGGCTCAAGTAGGCCGTGAAGGTATGAGTAAATTACATGAGGAAGTTGCCCACATGCCTATGGTTGCTATTCTTATTGTAATGCATTCTGTCCCCAAGCATGCACCTATGGCATCATGGGGTGTGCCATATGATCAATTTATTGAGGAGGAGAGGACTGGGACATGGTTTACATATGATTCAGCATGTTATGCAGGCACTTCCCATAAGTGGACAGTTGCAGCATTACAGCCCCTTTCTGGGACAACTTTGAAGGACTATGGTGAAGGGAAGTCTTCACAATGGGCAGAACTTTGGGCAGTACACATGGTTGTGCATTTTGCTTGGAAAGAAAAATGGCCAGATGTGTGGTTATACACTGATTCATGGGCTGTGACCATTGGTTTGGCTGGATGGTCTGGGTCTTGGAAGAGTACAATTGGAAAATTGGTGAGAAGGACATTTGGGGAAGGTGTATGTGGATAGAGCTCTCAGAATGGGCAAAGGATATAAAGATACTTGTGTCCCATGTTAATCCTCATCAGAAGGTGACTTCATCAGAGGATGACTTTAATCATCAAGTAGATAAGCTGACCCATTCTGTGGATAGTGGTCAGCCTCTTTCCTCAGCCACCCCTGTCATTGCCCAATTGGCCCATGAGCAAAGTGGTCATGGTGGCAGAGATGCAGGCTATGCATGGGCCCAACAACATGGACTTCCACTAACTAAAGCTGACCTGGCTATGGCTGATGATGAGTGCCAAATTTGCCAGCAGCAGAGACCAACTCTGAGCCCCCGATATGGTAGTATTCCTCGGGGTGACCAGCCAGCAACCTGGTGGCAGGTTGACTACATTAGACCACTTCCACCATGGAAAGGGCAGCGTTTTGTCCTTACTGGAATAGATACTTATTCTGCATATGCATTTGCCTTTCCTGCATGTAATGCTTCTGCCAGAACTACCATTCCTGGGCTTAAACAATGCCTTATCCACTGTCATGGCATTCCACACAGCATTGCTTCTGACCAAGGAACTCACTTCACCATCAAGGAAGTATGGCAGTGGGCCCATGATCATGGAATTCACTGGTCTTACCATGTGCCCCACCATCCTGAAGCAGCTGGCTTGATAGAATGGTGGAATGGCCTTTTAAAGAAACAGCTACATTGCCAACTAGGTGGCAATAGCTTGTAAGGCTGGGGGGTGTCCTCCAGCAGGCTGTATATGCTCTGATTCAGCATCCTATATATAGTACTGTTTCTCCTATAGCTCAGATTCACAGGTCCGGGAATCAAGGGGGGGAAATGGGAGTGGTCCCATTTATGATCACCCCAAGTGACCCATAAGCTAAATTTTTGCTTCCTGTTCCTGCAACCTTATGCTCTTCTGGCCTACAAGTGTTGGTTCCAGAGGGGGGAGTGCTGAGAAAGGAGTTACAGTGATAGCAGGGATTACTGATCCAGATTACCAGGGGGAAATTGGACTGTTCCTGCACAATGGAAGTAATATGTCTGGAGTGCAGGAAATCCTTTAGGGCATCTCTTAGTGTTACAATGTCCTGTTTTCAAAGTTAATGGACAATTGCAACAACCCAATAGAAGTAGTGTGATAAATGGCCCAGATCCTTCAGGAATGAAGGCATGGATCACCCCTTTAGGTAAATAACCATGACCTACTGAGGTACTTGCTGAAGGTGGAGGAAATACAGAATGTGTAGTAGAAGAACACAGTTACAAATACCAGCTAAGGCCATGTGATCAGTTACAGAAATGAGGACTATAATTGCAATGTTTCTGTCCTACCTTGATACAGAGTGTTTGTACATATCTACACCAATATTAAGGTTATATCACTAGCTAACTGTTGAATTCATATTAGACCTATTATATTAGAAGCTTTGTGTTAGGGGGAAGATTTGGTGGTTCCTCTTTTATGTGGGATAGTTATACCATGTTAGGTGGAATTATGAGCTTGTTATTGTTTTCATTTGGAAATTAAGTATGATATAAGGAGATATAATTTTTTGACAAGGGGTGGACTTGTGATAGTTAAGGTGTTTCAACTTGATCTGTTCAGTAATCCACAGAAATCCCTTTCAGGTAGGTCTCCGAGGTTTCTGGCAGGAAGGATCATCTAAAGGAGGAAATCCTTCCCCCAGAGTGAGCCCTTCCCCCAAAGCCAGCGGTACTGCTCAGAGGGGGACTTCATATAAGGAAGCTCTGGGTGAAGAGAGCCTTTCCTTCTTCCCACTTGACTTCCAGAGCTGCTTGCTGCCTTCCCGCGTGGATTGAAGACCAGTGAGGACTGAAGAACAGCGTCAACTGAAGACCCACATGGATTGAATCTGAGCAGCTCCTCAGGAAGCCTCTAGGCCTTCCATCACCAATTGCAGTGCCAGATCAGGACTTCTGAGGCATCTGGCCACGTGTACTGAGCAGCTACCAGGTTCCTTGATTCTCGGGCCTCCAACTGCTTTTAGACTACTGTAAACTAATCCAATAAATTCCCTTTTTTAAATAATTCATTCTAGCAGTTCTGTTCCTCTAGAGAACCTTGACTAATACAGCTGTTAGCCAAAAGATCACATTTGTTATGCTACAGACAGTGTACCTTATTTAAATGAAAAGTGAAAACAGACAGTAAAGGGTGCTTATAATAAATACTTCCTCTTAGTATAAACATTCCTGACATTACTTCATAGGGTTAAGTTGACAAATACCCTTATGGACAGTTTGTTTCTTCTGACCTCTCTAATAAGGATCTATTATTCAGGGAAGGGCTGATTCTGTCTTGATATTCCTCATTGTGTTTCATTTCATTTTAATCCTCAAGCTTATACCAAATACACATTTCAACATCAATTCTCTTAAACACATATTTACTAAGTGTGCACTACTCATACAGTTATTTTGAGAGACCAAATCCAACACTTCCCCCAAGGACAATACATTTTCATTTACACATAAGTCACAAGAATTTGATTTACTATTCTAAGATTTCAATACTTTATTTCTGCATGCTTTTTTTTTTCAATACTACTAATAGTGTGTGTGCGCACATATATAGCAAGATTGAGATCAGCCAGTGCACCATAGTGACATTCACAGCTTATTTTGAAGATTTTGTAGGGTACTTTGGCATGGTTTTTATTTATTTATTTTAATTTTTTGTTTATTTATTTATTTGAGAGCGACAGAGAGAAGGAGGCAGAGAGAGAGAGTGAGAGAGAGAGAGAGAGAGAGAGAGAGCGAGAGACAGAGAGAGAGAATGGGTGCGCCAGAGCTTCCAGCCTCTGTAAATGAACTCCAGATGTGTGTGCCACCTTGTGCATCTGGCTAACGTGGGTCCTGGGGAATTAAGCATTGAACCAGGGTCCTTATGCTTGACAGGCAAGCGCTTAACCGCTAAGCCATCTCTCCAGCCCTTTAGTATGGTTTTCAAATTGCTTTTTTTTTTTTTTTTTTACAAGAGATGGAATGTTTAGTCCTACAAGACAGAATATCCAAATGAGAAAGTGGGATATTGCAATTTGCACAGTTTGAGAAGTGCTGCATTTTTAGAGTTTCACCAGATGTGCTTCAAAGGGCTGTTAGGTATCCCACTTTAATGCTCCCCCACTTTTTTTTTTTATTTTCAGCCACCTGAAATATCATGGAAAGGGAAAGTGATTACCTCATATAACTTTCTTCTCCGTGTTCATTGTACAGGTACCTCGATCTTACTGAAATTTATACTTCCTCAGCTGGTTTAGCATATTTTGGGGGTCACTGCTTTCATTAGTTCTTATGGAAAACAGATTTACATAAGAAACAGAAACTCAATTTAAAAAGAATATGCATATGCCTTACAAGAATATCTCACAGGGAAAATATTTCTCTTTCTTAAATAACATTCAAATATAATATTGGTGAAACTTTGAACAAAACCAATCTTCCTTTGTAGATAAGATCTTTTATTTTTAATCATTAAAAACCATGTTTCTTTTCTGACACAACTGCAAAATACATGAATTTTTACCATCATTCTCACTAATATTTCTTTAAATCTTAGTGATTACTTTTGTTTTGCAGTTTTTAAATAGCAACACATGTACCCAGGCTGGCATCCAAGACACTATGGGCTAAGGATCTCCTTGAACTCTTGGTCTTTTTATAACAATCTTCCAGGTGCCAGAAAACAGGTGTTTGTCACCACATCCAGCTACGGAATAACCACTTCATTCCACACCTTGCTATCTAGTCTCAAGAATGTCATAGAAACATTATAATACTTTATACAAGGTATAACCTACTGTATCAAATCAAGAAAAAAGAAACAAGACATATCTTACTTTGTATAGCAGTAATCATTCCTTATCAGTTTAATGCTATATTTTCATCACAAAATCCCCTTTTACACTTAAATTTTATTTATTTATTTAATTGATGAAAATAGGGCTTGGTGAATGTTTTTTCAAAGTAAATAATTAGATAGTAAATAATGTAGTATGGGGAACATAAGGTCTCTAGTGGATCTACTGTGAATGAATGTTAATACAAAAAAACAGATACTTCAGTAAAGATATATCTAGATATAAACACAGGATAGAGGATAGAGGCATGAATATGTATTGTAGAAATATATATCTCATTTTTACAAGTATGAGTCTGTTATGAAAGGATGTTTGGCTATTTCTTATTTGCTTAATAAAATATTGAAAAGAATCTAAACAGCCTTATGTATTTTTAAAAGAATATTAAAGAAATGAGCCACTGGACTGCATATAATATCTACACTTCTGAGAAGTTAGTATATAACTTAATATTTAATAAAAAACAAAGATTATGCATATTAATATGACTTTATCATAAATTTCAGGATACTTTTTAGAAATATTAGATTGTAGCAACTCATTCTTTGCATAAAGAAATTGATTTCAAGCAATATAAACAGATAAATGGCTCTCTTACCTGAGCAAATATCACTCATATCAGAACACTCGATTACTTACCTGAGCAAATAGCTGATCAAATATTTTACCTGTCAATTTTTTTCTTTTAGAGCAGTGCCTTTCTGTTTTCCAAAATCTTAAATTATGCTACACAATGTTCTCAATACCCATATGTTTTCCTCATACATGAGCCTGCATTAGAAAATGTCCCCAGAAACTGACACCCTAAAAATATCTCTGCATGACTATCTTTTATTGTAATACCACTAAAATTGTTTCTCTTACTATAGTATATTTAGTGAATCTGGCTTAAGCACAGCAATATATATTCTGGGGATCACTTGATATTTTAGTCAGCTTCATACTTACTGAGATGAACCTCTAGACCAGACACAGTTTATGGGAGGTGAGCTCTACACTATGCACACCTTTAGGCTGGAATTCAGATCCATCTGCAGTAACACCTTAGGGCTGGACCCCAGGAACCACCCACAGTGACACTTCTCCCAGTCAGGTGGCTGGAAATCCAAGCTACAAGCTTTAATAAGACATTTGAGTCTACTGGGGCACATAAATTCAAGCTACCATATTCTGTCCCTGGTCCCTAATAGAATCATAACCATCTCACATTGTAAACTACATTCAGCCCAACATTAAAGGTGTCATAATCTTTGCCAACATAAGATAGTTCCAAAGTCCAAGTCTCATCTAAGATTATCTCTTAACTCTGAGTCCTGCAAAATCAAAATAAGTTATACACTTCCAGCATATAATGGCACACAGTAAACATTTCCATTGCTATAAGACATAAAAAGGACAGACTGGACTAATGCAAACTCAACAACTATTAGGCAAACATTTGCAGATCAAGATCAATGTCTATAACAAGTGACCAGTTACAAGTCTCTGGATTTTCTAATTCTGCTCCTCCAGCTGGACTGAGTAACCAAGGAAAACTTCCATTCTGAGCCAACAGTACTCCATGGTAGCCCTTGCATAGTCCTGGTATATCCAAAACATCTTCATGTCTCCATGTCAACCATGGTCCAACCTCCAATGCCTTCACTGGCCTCTATCAGGGTCATCACACCCTGCCTTGTGCCATGTCTTGGCAGTGGCTCCTGGAACTATGTGATCTTCAGGACCCACTTCATACACTTTTCATGCTTCTGAAACCAATACCAGGTATGCAGGACTAATCCATATTATTAATCCAAGGGCAAAATAAAATTGTGACCTTTAAGAGCAGGTTCTGTCTTTCTAAAGTGTTTGGATTAGTTGTTAAGGCACTTTCCTGAGAAGGCTAAGGAGCCAGGTTTGATTCCCTATTACCCACATAAACCAGATTCACATAGTGGCACATGCATCTGAAGTTTATTTGCAGTGGCTAGAGTCTTTGGCATGCCCATCCACCCCTTAAAACCTGCCTGTTTCTCTTGCTCTTTCTTAAGTAATTAAATAAATAAAATATTAAAAGTGAGAACTTGCATTCCTACAACTCAGTCTTCCTCAGGCATCCTTCCCATTGACTATATGTAAAATAGCTGGGTCATCTTCCTTAATTTTGCTAATGTGTTTGACAATATCAGCTTCAGTAAACTAAACTCAGTCTCTGTGCCGGTAACATTAAAGTTGTATGAAATTTTCCAACTTTAACTCTCAAACCTTTCAGTTCTATATCTTTAGCTGAGCACACCAGTCCATTAGAAATTTAATCTTAATGAAACTCTGGGCATGTGCAGTGGAACACAGCCAATCCTTATGCCAATAGCCGAGTTCTAACAAAGTTCTCTGCAGTCTTTCATTCCCCTTTGAAAGTTCATAAGCAAAGCCTCCAAATACAATTCTCTCTGTATTTATAAATTTCAAAATTTCTCCATAATAGTCCATAAAACTTGGCTTACCACTCTGGAAGGCATCTTGAGTGGGAAGTACCAAGTCAATGTCCATTACTCTAAAACAAAAGTTTCCAAAGACCAAAATCCACACGGTTTGCTCCAGTGCTCAGTCACAACCACATTCTCTGATACCAATTTTAGTCATAGTCAGCTATATGCTGTTGGGATAAACACAATTTATGGGAGGAAGGGATTTATGTCAGGCTTACAGATCTAGGGGAAGTTCCATAATGTCAGAAGAAGTAAGCCACCTTTTGCAGATCTATGAAGAGAGAGAAGAAACCCTATCAGCACCAACAAAAGCAAGCACCAAATCAACAACAGGGAGCCCTGTTCTAAGCATTCTGAGTACTTTACACTGGAAATAGATCGACCCCCAATAATACCTTAAGGATGGGCTCCAGGACCCACTCACAGATACACCTTTTCCAGACATATGGCTGAAAATCCAAATTATAAGCTTTCATAAAACATTTAAGTATATAAGCCTATTGGGGGACATAAATGAAAGCTATTACACTTAAGAAACTGCTATGAGGGCCAAGATGGCGACCGCCTAGCTGCACTGCAAATCCCAGGGAAAGAAAGGCAAGATATTAAGGGTACATAGTGGTTTTAGGGGAGAGAAATAGGGGAGGGCACAGAGGTGGGGGCACAGGGAATCAAGGATCCCCTCGTGGGCGGGTAGCCACACCTCATGCCAAATAACCACCGTGTTCACAGCACCTCCGCTGCCTCCGCTGCTGCTGCTGCGCCAGCACCAGCACTGCTGTCACTGTGCTCTGATGGTTCCCTGCGTGCGGAAGCTTAGACTGCTCCGCACTTTCTTCCACTTGCCCACTTACTGAGCGAGCCCAGTCCCACAGCAGGTGCGACGCCAGGTCAGACTGTATCTCTCGCTTGCGCCAGCTCAGGTGCCCTACCTGTCTGCCGTGCCGGCTGTGCGTCATTGTCCTGTGGCGGGAGAGCACAGACTGCTTCCAGTTCCCAGTGCTCCCAGCCAGAGTTCAGGCTGCTTCAGTGCTTGGTGCCTCAGTGCCACTCCTAGCTCGAATGCAGGCAGCTTTGGCACATTACTGCTTGAGAACTCAGGCAACTTTGGTGCCCCTGCCAGGCAGTAGATAGGCAGCTTTGGCAAGTGAGAGCCAAAGCCCAGGCTGCTTGGCAATTGCCCCAGGCTGCATAAGATTCCCATTGTTCTTGAGCCCAGGCTGATACGCCCACCTACTTGCCCATACACTGTCATGGGCAGAACACAGCGCAAAAGAAATAACATGGAAAATCAAATGCAAGAAAGTCTAGTTAGATCACCCAGTCCCACAATGAATACATCTAACCAAAACATAGAAGAACCAATAGGACCACAACAACAAATTGAAGCGATGCGCAATGCAACCCTGACCAACCTACTGGTAGAACTTGCAGGAAAGCAACAAAGGACCAATAATCGTGTTGATGCTGCCATCACTAAACTAGAACTAATACATAATAAATTGGAAGGATTAGATAAGAAATTGGAAGGATTTCAAAGAGAGTTAAGAGATTTGAGGAGAGTGAAAAAAAAAAAAGAAGACCTTAAAAATCAGCTGGCCATGCTAAATGAAGACATAAAGAAATGCAAGGATGAACTCCAAGAATCATCAAGAAAATCAGAAAACGATGTCAAAAGGGAGCTTGAAAGAGAGATGGAAATTATACATAGAAAAGTAATAGACAACGCAAACTTAATTGAACAAGTCCAAAACTCGCTAGAAGCTCTCAAGAATAGAGTCAGCCAAGTGGAGGATAGAAACTCTGATCTGGAAGACAAGATGGAAGAAACAGTTAGAGAATTCAAAAATTTCAGTAAGTTCAAAAGCTCCTGTGAACAGAACATGAGGGAATTGTGAGATACACTTAAACGTCCTAATATCAGGATCACTGGAATACCAGAAGGAGAAGAAATTCAGACCAAAGGCATGGAGAACTTATTTAACAAAATATTTGAAGAAAACTTCCCCAGTCTCTTAAAGGAAAGGCCCATCAAGATACAAGGAGCCAATAGAACTCCAAACAGACTGGACCAAAGGATAAACTCTCCAAGACATATTGTCATTAAGACTCTAAACACTGACACCAAAGAGAAAATCCTAAAAGCAGCTAGGGAGAAACAGCACACCACCTTCAAAGGTAACCCCATCAGAATTACTTCAGACTTCTCAATGGAAACCCTGAAAGCTAGAAAGGCCTGGAAGGAAACACTGCAAAGTCTAAGAACCTATGGCTTCCAACCCAAAGTACCCTACCCAGGAAAAGTATCCCTCATAATAGATGGTGAAAGAAAAACATACCACGACAAAACTCAGCTTTACAATTATATGAACACAAAACCCAACCTGAAGAGAGTATTTCAGGAAATTCTCCACAGAGAAGAAAATAATAATCAAATTCAATTGCCTACAAGAAGCAGATCACAACAACCAAACTCAGAGTCGGCACAAAAAACTTCAACGTCCATAAAAACACCAACCCACATTTACCATCACAATACGGCAGGGATCAAATCAAATCTCACAGTCATTACCCTAAATATTAATGACATTAATTCAACCATCGAGAGACACAAGCTAACAGGATGGATCAAAAAATTAGACCCCTCAATCTGTTGCCCTCAAGAAACCCACCTCACCATTAAAGACAGACATCTCCTCAGGGTGAAAGGGTGGAAAACAGTATTCCAAGCAAATGGGAATAAGAAACAAGCAGGTGTAGCTATATTAATATCAGATAAAATAGACGTCAAACCAAAAATAATTAAAAAAGACAAAGAAGGCCATATCCTACTTATCAAGGGAACAATCCATCAATAGGATATTACAATCATAAATCTGTATGCACCAAACACAGGGACACTACAGTTCATAAAACAAAACCTACTTGATGATAAAAGAAATAACCACAAACACCATCATAGCTGGGGACATCAATACACCATTATCAGTAATAGACAGATCATCCAAACAGAAACTCAACAGGGAAGTAAGAGAGCTCAACAAAACTATAGATCACTTAGACCTAACAGACATCTACAGAACCTTCTGTCCCAAATCCACAGAGTACACATTATTCTCAGCAGCCCATGGAACATTCTCTAAAATAGACCATATACTTGGTCACAAAGACTGCCTCCACTTATTTAGGAAGATTGACATAATTCCCTGCATGATATCAGAACACAATGCTATATTGCTAGAAATCAACAACAAAAGACCCACCAAGAATCCCAACGGAACGTGGAAACTGAACAGCACACTTTTAAACAATAAATGGATAGTGGATGAAATAAAGAATGAAATTGCAAAATTTCTGGAATTGAACGACAATGAGAACACATCGTACCAAAACTTATGGGACACAATGAAGGCAGTCCTCAGGGGAAAATTCATAGCACACAATGCCTTCATAAAAAAGACAGAAAGGTCCCAAATCAATGACCTAACCATCCACCTAAAGGCACTGGAAAAACAAGAAAAATCCAACCAAAGAGCTCCAGAAGGAAAGAAATAATTAAAATCAGAGCACAAATCAATGAAATGGAAACAAAGGAAACAATTAAGACAATTGACAAAACAAAGAGCTGGTTCTTTGAAAAAATAAACAAGATTGACAAACCCCTGGCCAATCTGATCAAGCAAAAAAAGGATAAGTTTCAAATGAACAAAACACAAAATGAAAAAAGGGGGATCACAACAGACATAAGTGAACTTGGGTGAATCATCAGGACTTATTTCAAAAACCTCTACTCCACAAAAATGGATAATGTGGAGGAGATGGATAAATTATTGGATGCATACCATCTACCAAAGCTAAACACAGAGCAGATTAATCACCTCCATCCACCCATCACAATCATGGAGATTGAAAAAGTAATAAAAAAAACCTCCCAAAAAAGAAGAGTCCAGGACCACATGGCTTCTCAGCTGAATTCTATCAAACGTTCATGGAAGAACATAAACCAATCTTCCTCAAACTTTGCCACACAATTGGTGAACAGGGAAAGCTACCCAACTCCTTTTATGAAGCTAGCATCACGCTAATTCCAAAACCAGGCAGAGATACCACAAGAAAAGCAAACTACCGGCCTATTTCCCTGATGAATTTAGATGCAAAGATCCTAAACAAAATCCTTGCAAACCGAATCCAATAACACATCAAAAGCATTATCCACCTTGACCAAGTGGGATTCATTCCAGGAACACAGGGGTGGTTCAACATACAAAAATCTTTCAATGTAATACACCACATAAACAAGATTAAACATAAAAACCACATGATCATTTCGATAGATGCAGAAAAGGCCTTTGACAAGATTCAACATCACTTCATGTTCAAAACATTGGAGAGAAATGGCATGGTTGGTTCATATATTAACCTAATAAAGGCAACAAAGGAAGCTCTGAAGGCCCAAATAATACTTAATGGAGAGAGACTGGAAGAAATCCCATTAAGATCAGGAACAAGACAGGGTTGTCCACTCTCACCTCTGCTTCTCAATATAGTACTGGAAGTCCTAGATCAAGCAATAAGACAGGAGAAGGAAATAAAGGGGATACAATTTGGATAGGAAGAAGTTATGTTAGCTTTATTCGGTGATGACATGATTATATATGTAAGAGACCAGAGAGACTCCATCCCAAAACTCCTGAAGGTGATTAACTCCTATAGCAATGTAGCAGGATACAAAATCAATGCACAAAAATCAGTAGTCTTCCTTTATGCAAACGACATAGATACAGAGAAAGAAATAAAGGACATAGCCCCATTTTCAATAGCAACAAAAAAAAAAAAATAAAATAAAATACCTTGGAAAGACGTTAACCAAGGAAGTGAAAGATCTATACAATGAAAACATAAAAACACTCAAAAAAGAAATTGAGGCAGACTTGAGAAAATGGAAACACTTCCCATGTTCCTGGATAGGCAGAATTAACATTGTGAAGATGACAATCCTACCAAAGGCAATATACAGATTTAATGCAATTCCAATTAAATACCTTACAGTGCTCTTCACAGAGATAGAAAAAAAAAATGATCTCAAATTTCATATGGAAAGGCAGAAGGCCTCGCATTTCCAAACATATATTCAGCAAAAGAAATACCTCTGGAGGCATCACCATACCTGATCTAAAGCTATATTACAAAGCCATAGTAATAAAAACAGCATGGTACTGGCATAAAAACAGGAGTATATGTCAATGGAATAGACTTGAGGACCCAGACTTTGGGTCAAGCAACTATAGCTACTTGATATTCGATAAAGGGCCAAACAATATAGTCTGGAAAAAAGACAGCATCTTCAACAAATGGTGCTGGACAAACTGGATAACCATATGCAGGAAACTGAAACTTGATCCACACATTTCACCATGCACTACACTCAAGTCCAAATGGATCAAAGATCTCAATATAAGGCAAGAAATTCGTGTACTACTGGAAGAAAATTTAGGAAGTACTTTCCATGATATAGGAATGGAAAAAGACTTCCTGAACAAAACCCCAGTAGCTCATGAACTCAAACCGTCACTCTACCAATGTGATCACATGAAGCTGAAGCATTTCTTTAGAGACAAGCATACAATAAGCAAAACCAATAGATTACCCACAGAATGGGAGAAAATATTTACGGGTTATCCAACTGATAGGGTCCTAATCTCTAGAATCTACAAAGAATTCAAAAATCTAAACAGTAGGAAGTCAAACACCCCACTCACAAAATGGGGAAAAGAGCTGAACAGGCAGTTCACAGAGGAAGAAATACAAGTGGCAAACAGACACTTAAGAAAATGTTCATCATCCCTAATCATCAGAGAAATGCAAATTAAAACAACTATGAGATTCCACCTTACCCCAATAAGGATAGCAAACATCAAAAAATCAAGTAAAAGTAAATGCTGGCAAGGATGTGGGGAAGTAGGATGACTCATCCACTGTTGGTGGGAATGTAGGATGGTACAACCACTTTGGAAAGCAATATGGAGACTTCTGAAAAAGCTGAGTATAGAGATACCAACAGACCCAGTTATTCCCTTACTGGGCATCTACCCTAAAACCTTCAAACCACAGGCTAGAGAGATTTGCTCAACCATGTTTATAACAGCTCAATTCATAATAGCTAAGTGCAGGAATCAACCCAGATGTCCATAACTAGAAGAATGGATAACTAAGATGTGGTATATCTACACAATGGAATTCTATACAGCAGTAAGAAAAAAATGACACAACGAAATTTGAGGAAAAATGGTTGAACCTGGAGCAGATTATTCTCAGTGAACTTACCCAATCACAGAAAAAATATCACCACATAGTCTCACTCATCTACAGCACCTAACCTGAATCAACCCAAGATACCTTACATATCCAGCAAGCATCTCCTAGACTAGACATTAGGTTGGAAGTGGAGGGAGGGGAAGGCATCAAAGGGGTGGGAAACACAAATCTTGACCCAAATGGCAATGGTACCATAATTTTCTACTTACTAAAAGACAGACCAAATGGCTGATCCTTCACCAGGCGCTTACAGAGAACACCTGAACCACAAGACCCTGGAGAGGGTAAGATCAAGACTAACGTTAATCTTCTACATCTTCCCTCCCTCACTTCCCCTCTCCCTGTCTCTCTCTCTCTCTCTCTTATCTCTAAGTCTTGTATATTAGTTATCTTTTTCCTCATTTTCTTAGTGGGCACTGACCTGTAACTCCCAGAACCAGCATGGGGCTATCATCCACAATGACCTTTGGATCAGAGAGACCTAAAAGGTTTCCTAAAAGACAGACAGATTTCTGTCAGAGTACTTGATGACCCTCCAAAGGCTAGTGGTAAGACCCTACTGCTGAAGACACCTTATGTGATTGACATGCAAATTAGAATGGCATGGCTGGAAGTTGGAAAAAGAGTCAGTCCCCAGACAGTAAGCGCGTCTAGTACCAGAAGTTACTACTTGGGCTACTGGGGGAAAATGACCAATATCTGTCGAAGGAATGCATGGTCTAAACTATTTAGCAGCAAATAACTTGTTGTGATGCCCACACAAGTGCAGGTGTGGCACACAGCCATGGTGGGGAACCAACTGCTCTCAATTCGGCTAACTGATCCCCTCACTGGTATGGGACCCATAGCTGGAGCTGAGAAACAAGTCAGAACCATATCCAAACATAAGCCCACTCTCCAATATCAAGCCACCATCAATTGTGGGCTACAAGAGGGCCTACACCTACTAAATTCTCTATAAAAAATAAAAGTAAGGGTTATCTCATTTGTCCTGGTGCTAACTTACTCTGTGTTGGAGAATCTGCTTCTCTTTTTCAGATAGACGTAGATCCTTAGGAGAGAACCACCCCATCATACCTGAAAAGGCCCTGGCTGAAACTAAGAAAAATTGAAGAAACAAGCAAGGGGGCTGTTTTCCTGATGAACCAGATACCAGAAGAAGAGGGAAGGAGATCAACACAGAGAAAAATCAACTCCTACCAAATCAGAGAGCCAGAGCCTCAGAGGCCCCCAACACCTCATCACTGAAGCAGACCAAAAATGAACCCAACATGGCTCAGGGAAATTTTGTGGAAGAGGGGGCAGAAAGAATATCAGAGCCACATGTTAGGTCATGATATGCAGAGACATTTATCTTACCCATAACTGTGGGCTAACTCCACAGTGCATGACCCGTATACCTCAACAAGGAGGGCCCAAGGGGAGGGGTAGGTCACGGATGAGCCTATTAATGGTACCAAACTGACTGTATTTGCTGAATGCAAAACTAACTAATAAAGAAAAAGGAAAGAAAAGAAAAGAAACAGCTATGAAAAGAGTGTGTTTTCCATGGGACAGTGTTGAGTCTTCTCAACCTTGAAAAGTTTTTAATGTAATGACGGCTATTCCATCATATGAGAACTCACATTCTTTTGATTGACTATCATTTTATGGCTGGATTTGTTGTCAAAGAACATTTGTTCAAATAAATGGAATGTAGTTATCAAACATAAATACAAATTTCTAATAAATATGTAGGAGATATTCAGTATCTTTAGCCATCAGCAAAATGCAAATCCAAACTTCTTTAAAATTCTGTCTCGCCCTGCATAGAAAGAAAAAAATGTGGACAAACATGTGGAGCCTACCACCTTGTAGGTATAGAAAATTGTCCAGCCACTGTGGAAATCAGTTTGAATGTTCCTCAAGTCTATGAATAGGGTTACCATTTGATTTGATCCATCTTTATCACTCAAGTATAGATAGATAGATAGACAGAAAGACAGATAGATGATAGATAGATAGATAGATAATATTAGAATATATATATATATATATATATATAAATATACATATATATATATATATATATATATATATATATATATATATATGTATACGTACATGCCCTATGCATACCAATATTTATCCTGGTGATTTCACACAGCCTACTTCTGTAATCTGACTACATACCTATCAAAGGGGAAATGTAAAAGCAATATGTATATGTCCATGTGCACAATGGAATATTATTGGGCTTTGAAGAATGTTGAAGTATGGAAATGATTTTATGCAAATCAATGGAGGGTGACTTCTTCATGCTAAATGACATGATGCTTTCTTTGACATTACAATCTAGAAAACGAAACCATGACATTAGAAAGGAGAATTATTAGAGAAGTGAAAGGGACTTAGTCGACGGTAATAAGCTAGAGTAGTGGGAGTGAATATAATGAAAGTTCATAGTTACATTATGTGCATATATGAAAATGTCACAAATATACTCATTATTTTATGAACTTAACATGCTCCATGGGCTAGATAGATGGCTCAGTGGGAAAAGTGCTTGTCATTTGGCTAGCTAGTCTAACCAAATGGGTGAGACCCAGGTTGAGTGAGAATAGTATCTCGAAAGTGTAAGATAGAAAACATCCAGTGTTGATCTCTGGCTTTAACATGCACCCATACACATCTATTGTTACACACTTGTATGCTCACACACATAAGAATATTAACATATGCATACACATTTACATAAGAAAATACACTAAGAATAAAATAAACAATGCAAGAATTAAAAAATTCAGTGGAGCCGGGCATGGTGGTGCACGCCTTTAATCCCAGCACCCGGGATGCAGAGGTAGAAGAGAAGGATCACGATGAGTTCAAGGCCACCCTGAGACTACATCATGAATTCCAGGTCAGCCTGAGCCAGGGTGAGACCCTACCTTGAAAAAAAAATATTAGTGGTTAAAAAAGGAAGTCTGGTCACTACTTCTTTTTCTGTACCTTCTTTCCATCAACTGATGATGCACGTTGAATGCTCACACCAATGGAGTGTTTCCAGAGCACAACCTGATCTCATTGAGGAATTCATTATCAACATGACTTACATGTAAAAGTTTTCAATAGTTAAGCTACATCATATTATTCAACTTAGGCTTGTCTTTCTACTATAAATTATTAATTTTTAAAAGAAAGAACAATAAAAGTTTTAATATTCCTCTCAACATCTTATATTAGCATATGAGAACACTCAGGTACCAACTTTTGCCTTGTTTTAGTATTTTCTATATATGCATGAAGTAAGCTACTCTCAGAAACTTCATGTTCAAATAAAAGGATAGTTGAGATGAATAGTAACTACAATTTTATTTGATTTAGTTTGTCTGAAAAATGTTGAAAGCATGACATAGTTCATTCAGAGACATCTTATGTATAATTAATTTTAATGAGCTTTTTAAATAAGAAGAATATATGGTAATTAATTTATTTATAATTAATATACTTTTGAAATTTTTATTTAAAATAAATATGCTTACAGTTATGTTAGTTTCAAACTTGGAATTTATATTGTAGAATTATACCATACAATTTAATATGATTTTAATTTGCAAGCATGTTTTGGGACTCCAAATAAAGATATGCTGATAGAAAGTTTAAAAAGCTGGTGAATAAGAGAAAATGTTAGAACAATAGCTGACAATAACAAATGCTGGTGATAAAAATATATCAGGAAATGTGGAAATATGAAAAGTCAAAAGAATCCAAGTTATACATAAAGACAAATGTATGGGGCACATGATGGGTCTAAAAGTCTAGACAAATGTCTGAAAATTAAGATAAAAATAGATTTCTACAGCCAAAACTTAAGCAGTTGTGACTTGGTTACTTAGGCATAATGAAGGCATATACTCCTATATATAAATTATGTATAATGGAAATATTCCTCAAGGGATGTTACATACAAATGCATTGCAATATAACAGATTAACCTCAAAAGTAACATCTTAAACAACTAGCAGTTACTATCTTGCATTTCTAAATTGAGCATGCTAGGAGCAGCTTGGTATGTTGCTTTACTCCAGTGTCTCTTAGGAGGTTGTCATTAATATGTTGATTCTGAGGGCTAGAGAGATGGCTTAGTGGTTAAATTTCTTGTTTGTAAAGCATAAGCACACAGGTTCAATTCCCTAGTATCCACATAAGCCAATTGCACAACGTGGCACATGCTTCTGCAGTTCCTACTCAGTGGCCTGGGCATGCACATATTCTCTCTCTCTCTTTCTCTCTGTGTGCCACCTTTTCTATTTTTAAATAAACAAATATTTTTAAAGGATGTTGAGTGCTCTATGGTCCAAGATAGCTCATTTACACTACCATTGAACAGGGCATTAATTAAATTTCCTCAACATTCTTTGCTGGGTATGCCTGTGTGTGGAGGAGAAGACCTTGAGTAACATTCCTCATGCATTGTATACCTTATTTTCTTTCTTTCTTTTTCTTTTTTCTTTTTTTATTTATTTATTTTTTTTATTTATTAATCAGTTCTGTATTCAGCAAATACAGTCAGTTTGGTACCATTATTAGGCTCATCCGTGACCTACCCCCTCCCCTTGGCCCCTCCTTGTTGAGGTATACGGGTCATGCATTGTGGAGTTAGCCCACAGTTATGGGTAAGCTAAATGTCTCTGCATATCATGACCCAACATGTGACTCTGACATTCTTTCCGCCCCCTCTTCCGCAAAATTTCCCTGAGCCATGTTGGGTTCATTTTTGGTCTGCTTCAGTGATGAGGTGTTGAGGGCCTCTGAGGCTCTGGCTCTCTGATTTGGTAGGAGTTGATTTTTCTCTATGTTGATCTCCTTCCCCCTTGTGCTGGTGTCCGGTTCATCAGGAAAACAGCCCCCTTGCTTGTTTCTCCAAGTTTTCTTAGTTTCAGCCGGGGCCCTTTTGAGGTATGATGGGGTGGCTCTCTCCTTAGGGTCTACATCTATCTGAAAAAGAGAAGCAGATTCTCCAACGGAGAGTAAGTTAGCACCAGGACAAATGAGATAACCCTTACTTTTTTTTTTTATAGAGAATTTAATAGGTGTAGGCCCTCTTGTAGCCCACAATTGATAGTAGCTTGATACTGAAGAGTGGGCTTATGTTTGGATATGGTTCTGACTTGTTTCCCAGCTCCAGCTATGGGTCCCATACCAGTGAGGGGATCAGTTAGACAAATTGAGAGCAGTTGGTTCCCCACCATGGCTGTGTGCCACCACTGCACTTGTGTGGGCATCACAACAAGTTATTTGCTGCTAAGTAGGTTAGACCATGCGTTGCTTCGATAGGTATTGGTCAATTTCCCCCAGTCGCCCATGTAGCACCTTCTGGCACTAGACGCGCTGACTGTCTGGGGACTGACTCTCATCCAACTTCCAGCCATGCCATTCTAATTTGCATGTCAATCACATAAGGTATCTTCAGCAGTAGGGTCTTACCACTAACCTTTGGTGGGTCATCAAGTACTCTGACAGAAATCTGTCTGTCTTTTAGGAAACCTTTTAGGTCTCTCTGATCCAAAGGTCATTGTGGATGATAGCCCCATGCTGGTTCTGGGAGTTACAGGTCAGTGCCCACTAAGAAAATGAGGAAAAAGATAACTAATATACAAGAGTTAGAGATAAGAGAGAGAGAGACAGGGAGAGGGGAAGTGAGGGAGGGAAGATGTAGGAGATTAAGGTTAGTCTTAATCTTACCCTCTCCAGTGTCTTGTGGTTCAGGTGTTCCCTGTAAGGGCCTGGTGAAGGATCAGCCATTTGGTCTATCTTTTAGTAAGTAGAAGATTATGGTACCATTGCCGTTTGGGTCTAGATTTGTGTTTCCCACCCCTTTGATGCCCTCCCCTCCCTCCCCTTCCATCCTAGTGTCTAATCTAGGAGATGCTTGCTGGGTATGTAGAGAAAAAAGAAAAAGATGCTTGCGAAGATACCTTACATACCCAGCAAGCATCTTTTTCTTTTTTGTCTTATTCTTTTCTTTTTTTGAGACAATGCCCTAGAACTCTTCTAATAAACTGGATTGGTTGGCAAATGGACCCCAGGGATTTTCTTGTGTCTTCCCAACAATGGGATTATATAAGTGTTTCACCTTGCCTTGTTTGTTGCTTTTCTTTAACTTGGGTTGTGGGGATCAAACTCAAGTCCTCAAGTTTTCATTGTGAGCACTGTACTGACTGAGCTATATTCCTGTTCCAATAAGGTTCTCTTAATGTGCCCCTAGACCCCAGATTTAATAACCCAGAGAAATGGAGAGAAAACAAGAAATAGCAGTGCCTTATTACTTTCATCCATCATTTCAAATTTACACTTGAAGGGAAGGGATTGGTCTCTATCTCTGGCAGGGAAAAGTTTTAAATGATATGTACTTACATTTAATTTACACACTACCATGATTTCAGTGTAATTATCAGAGTAGGAAACATACATGTTGTGTCCTAGATTTTGCTACAAAATATCTATGGGGCTCAATCTCAGTGAGTTTTCTAGCTTAATATGGTTCACAAGTAGTTAATTGAAAGTTCGATTTTGTAGGGTTGGGGGTGCTAATTAAAAACTCCTAATACAGGAGCTTTTAATTTTCATTTAATAAATGCAAATTTATTATTTTGCATTTATAATTTTCAACTGCTATTATATTTTTTGTTTTTAGAGACCAAACTAAGGCTACTCTGTATCAATCATCTTTACATTTGTTAGTGAAAACTCTGTGTATACACTTCACTCATATGCTTTACTTTATCCAGGTCTACCTGGGTTCAGCATAATACTTCACCTCTAACCCACAATGACTCCCTCTTATTTCATATGATAGATAGGCTTTATGATGTAGAATGCCAATTAGTTTGCCATATTCACAAAGGCATGCAATGTAGATGTAAAGCAAGATCCTATGAAAATGGAGACAATGAATATTATCCCACTGCAAAATGTGAGATGAAGGACAATTTTTTTTCTCCTACCCCCTTTTCAGATGGTCTGTATATAGTAGTTGTAGATCTCATCTTCTAATCAAGACATGCATGGTTTAAAATGTTGTCTTTATACTGGCAATGTTTCCTACCTGATATTTCTTTATGCATATTGTCTTGGATTTTACAGAGCTCTGCTAGAATTTTTTGCATGATGGATATGAAGGATAAGAATAGGACATTACTGGGCTGGAGATATGGCTTAGCAGTTAAAGCACTTGCCTGCAAAGCCTAAGGACCTAGGTTCAATTCCCCAGTATCCACGTAAGTCAGGTGACACATGCATCTGGAGTTCATTTTTAGTGGCTAGAGGTCTTAGCATGCCCATTCTTTCTCCCAGTCTCTATCTGCCTCTCTCTCTCTCTCTTTTTCAAATAAATACATAAATAAAAATCTAATAAATAAAAAAATAAAAGGCACAGATACCCTGCAATGGAGAGTACATGCCAGAGGGTGTGCACTGTACAGAGTGAGTAGGACAGATCCCTGTTCCCTGATCTTTCCAGTTCCCTGGTTGCAGTAGGTCCCCCTGAGCCTGAGGCTGGCTTGGGGCTACTTGGACCCTACAAGCTTACTGTAAAGACAGGACCTTTGTTTAGCCTTCCTGATCAAAGTGCTCCTGGGTTCCCAATTCCTAGATACCCTGTGCAAGAGAGTATGAGTGGCATGGAGTGATTAGACCAGCTCCCTGGTCCCTGGCTTCTACCAGTTCCCTGGACCGATTAGGTACCCCTGCACCTACCATGGGGAGGTCTGGTCCCTGTGTGGGGGCTGTAGAAGCAGGCTTTTTGCTCTGGTATCCTGACAGGCCACTGGGTACCTATATCCCTATTCCCCTGAATCAGAGGTGCATGGGCCATTGTAGGAGCAGGCCACTTGCCTCTGGATCTCCAGCTTCCTGGTGTCTGGTTTCCTAACTCATGATGCCCATGTGCTGAAGAGCACATCCAAGTGGAGTGAATATGCCAGAGATCCCAGTTCCCTAATTTCCTTTAATATACTTGCAATCTCCACAATCCAAGTCTCTGGTTATAACTCCATTGTACACCAGTACAGAAATATGGTTCACATTTAAAACACAACACTCTCTGAAAATCCTACAAAGACAAAAACTTGCTTCCTCCTCAATAGAACAAAGTGTCTCCCCAAGATGGGTAGACCACAACTCAAGCCAATGAAAGTCAGAAATATGAGTTCTGTACCAAGGAAGCATAGTCCCACAATGGAAGCCTCCAATAAAATCATGGAGAAATCAACAGAAATTCAATCCCAAAATAAAAACACAACAACCAATGAGATACTGTTCAAAAGAATTTCTGAATTGGAAGAAAACCATCAAAAAACCAAAAATTGTATCAATGAAATTGAACAGAATTGTCTCTTAGACCATTTAGCTTTTTCAGTAGTCTTAACTTGATTGAAGAAATCATTAGCACTCTGATAAGAGATATGAATGAATTCAATATGAGTCAAAAAAAGAAGATCTCAATAACTGATTAAGTTTTTATTTATTTGTTTATTTATTTTTTATTTTTTAAAATATTTTTATTTATTTGCAAGATAGATGAGAGAGTGAGAGAGAGAGAAAATGGACATTCTAGGGCCTCTTGCCACTGCAAATGAACTCTAGATGCATGCACCCACCACCTTGTACATCTGGCTTTATGTAGGTCCTGGGTATTTATTTATTTTTTATTAACAACTAGAAGTATTAGCCCAAGCAATAAGACCGCAGAAAGAAATGGATTCAAATTGGAAAGTAAGAAGTCAAATTAACCATATTTGCAAATGACATCTTCCTATACATAAGTGACCACAAAGTTTCCATCTCAAAACTTCTGAAGGTGATTAACTCCTTTAATAAAATGGAAGGATACAAAATCAATGCACAAAAATCAGTAGACTTTCTATACTCAAAGGAAAATATGCAGAGAAATAAATAAGTGAGGTTGTTCCATTTTCAATACTAACAACAACAAAAAAAAAGAAATTAAATGCCTTGGAACAACACTAACCAAGGTTGTAAAACAACCTATATAATGAAAACATTTTTAAAAATACTGAAGAAAGAAATCATGGAGGACTTGAGAAGTTGGAAAGACCTCCCTTGCTCCTAGATAAGTAGAATTAATACTGTGAAAATGGCAACTCTACCAAAAGCAATATACAGATTTAATTAGATACCAACAAAATACCAGCATCATTCTTCACAGAGATAGAGAAAATGATCTCAAAATTAGTATGGAATGGCAGCAGACCTAAGATTTGTAAAAATATCATCAGCAACAACAACAACAAAAACTACCACTGAAAATATCACCATACCTAATCTAAAGCTATATTACAAGGCCATAATATCAAAACCAGCATGGTATAAGCATAAAAATAGATATATAGACCAATGGAACAGAATTAGCTGACAAAGGTGGCAATAATGTAGACATGAGAAATGATAGCATCTTCAAATGGTGTTGGAACATTTGAAGAGTATATGTAGAAAAATGAAACCAGACCCACTCATCTCTCCACACACAAAAATCAAGTGCAAATGGATTAAAAACCTCAATATAAGACCTGAAATCTTTTCCTAGTGGAAGAAAAAATATGAGACACTCTCCTTGATATAGGAGTGGGGAAAGACTTCCTGAACAAAACTTCAGTACCTCAGGAAATTAAACCATTCCTCCACTAATGGGATCTCATGAAGGTAAAATGCCTTGCACAGACAAACACACCATAAGCAGAGCCAAGAGATTACCCAATGAATGGAAGAAAATCTTCCCCAGTTATACCACTGTCAGAAGCCTAATATCCAGAATCAACAAAGAACTCAAAAAACTAAACAATGAGAACATCAAACAACCCACTCCAAAAGTTGGGCAGAGAACTGAAGGGGGAGTTCTCAGGGGAATAATTACAAACGGCTAACTTAAGAAAATGTTCAACATCCCTAACCATTAGTGAAATGCAAATTAAAATAACCATGAAATTCCACGTTACTCCAGTAAGGATGACAATCACAAAAAAAAAAAAAATCTAACAATGACAAATTTTGGCGAGGATGTGAGGAAAGAGGAACCCTCATCCACTGTTGGTGGGAATGTAAACTTGTACAACCACTATGGCAATCAGTTTGGAGATTTCTGAAAATGATGAACATTGAGCTACTAACAGACCCAGTTATTCCTTTACTGAGCATTTATCCAAAAGCATTTATCAATACAGAGATATTTGCTCAACCATGTTTATAACTGCTCAATTCATTATAGCTAAGAACTGGAATCAACCCAGATGCCCATCATTGGATGAATCGATCATGAAGTTGTGGTACATTTACACAATGGAATTCTAATCAGAAGTAAGAAAAAAATGAAAACAATGAAATTTGTAGAAAAATGGTAAGACTTAGAACACATCATAGTCTGCGAACTCACACAATCACAGAAAGACAGACCCTGCAAGGTGTCACTTATTTGTGGTTCCTAACCTGGACCTGATGGAGTTGCTGTCATACCTGATAGGCAACTCAAGGCCCAGGCAATAGGCATGGAAGTGTTTGGGGGAAGTAAAGGGAAGAGGGGAGGGAAACAAAATTAAATCCAAAATGAGCTGATACCATAGAAACTTTTATCCTGGGAGATAGCTTAAAATATATAACCCTCAAAAGGAGTAAGTGGGGAGTACCTGAAAAATAGGGCTATGGTGAGGATGGAATGAAGCCTAAACTGAAAAGATTTTTTTTTCTGTCTCTGACCTGTGACTCCCAGTACTAGAGATTGGTTTCTATCCACATTGAGCTGTTGACTACAGAGACTGATAAGGTCCCCAAATCAAGACAGCTTTCTTTTGAAGCACTTGATTACCCACCTGAGGCAAAAGCTAAAACCTTATTGCTGAAGACGTCATATGTTACTGACAGAGCATGGAGAGACCTGGCTGGATTCAGAAGAAAGCCAGTCCCCAGACAGCCTTTCTAGTGCTGGAAAGTGCTACAAGAGCTACTGGGGGAAAATGGCCAACAATAGTCTGAGCTACTGGGAAGAAAACAGGCTGACAACATGTACATGCCAGTACAATAGTGGCACACAGCCTCAGTTGGTAATGAATAGCTTTATGATTGGCTACAATATCCATACCCA
The DNA here is from genome assembly GCA_036346955.1 of Dipus sagitta. NCBI lineage: Eukaryota > Metazoa > Chordata > Mammalia > Rodentia > Dipodidae > Dipus > Dipus sagitta. Next base: position 75,712,067 of record CM070781.1, read on the forward strand.
TATCTGGAATTGGGAACCAGATCAAAATCCTATGGAGACAAAGATTATGTTCTGCAGTGTCAAGCTCTTACTAGTCTTTGGCTAAAAGAGTGGTTACATACATCAAATTCTCACTAAATTAATAATGTTTATCCTATTTGAACTATGCTGACTTCATTCTCCATTGGATAATATGTTCTTCTTTTTTAGAAGGTAGCAAGACCAGATGAGATAAACTAACCCTCACACTTTACCCCAGCCACAGCTGAATCCAAAGAGGAACTGGGGAGAGAGCAAGAGTGCTGCTTCCATGCTATTCCTGATCATCAGTTCCAGGTTGTAGGAGACAAATTCTGAGGATACTCAACAGTTACTAAAGCAGAGATCCAGAGGGTACTAAGAGCTCATCATTGAAGTAGACTTAAAACTCATCCATCACAGCTCATGGAATTTTGCACAAGAGCATGCAGAAAGATTGTAAGAGCCACAGGTTGAGACATCATGCCCAGAGTCATTCCCTTCCTGCTGCCCCCCTAGTATAACTGACTACTGCTCCCAGAATGTAGAAACCACAACCCCATGGGGAATACCTTCAACGCTACTGAGGAGCAACCCCAATGGATTGGCGACAGGGATGAGGGAAAAGAGGATACCAACACATGATGTATCCATACTAAACATCTTGTTGATAATAACAAATAATAATAACACCAACAAGAAGAGATTCTTTAAAAAGGGCATTATTTTTCATGACATGTAAACACATGATATATATTATAAAAACAATGAGCAGGTATCTTTATTGAGCACATATATAACAACATGTAAATATTGTTTATTTGGCATAATATTATTATGCAAACATGAAGAATAGAATATTCACATATTTTCTATCTCCAACTCAGGATTCTCACTTGATTTTCCAAGCTAAATTTGAGAACAAGTACAAGACAAATTTCTTGGAGATGACACAGACTTTTTGAGGAGAACAAGTGAGAAAATATGTGAAGAACTGAGACTAGAACTTTAGGGCACTTGTAAAATTATGTTAGACACATAAATAGCTAAGATGCCATTGGGATGAAGATTTTACGGCATATTTCAAGTTTTTATGTCCATCTATAATCAGTATAATATCAAAGATGAAACAGAGTTTAGTTACTTCTATGATAATCAAATTCTTGTTGACAAGATGAGTTTTGCCCAACCACTAATTCTGTGATCATATATCTTTGAAAAAGCCCTAGTTATTTTGTCACTTGTAATCAACTTACAAATTAATTTTCATCACCTTCTCCTACTAATAATATATTGGGTAATTACTCTTGTTCAACACAACTCTATTCCTTGTGCTTTCTGAAGCAAGGATTAAAATTTGTTTCTTTCTGCCATTTATGTCTCAATGTTTACTAAGTGTTTAGTGAGTAAACACTTTATTTTAAATACTTGAGATTCATTTTTCATTAGCAGAAAGTCTACCCAAATAAACATTGTTATAAGATATTGCAATATATTTTTAGTTAATAAGCACTAGAAGAAAACAAACATAGCCAGCTAATGAGTGGAACCAGGAGGCAAAGTACCATGTAGCTTCCATGCATTTTAGGAACAAGTGTTGCAAAGTCCTAAAGTTGACATATCAGATATCATGAGATTACAAAGAAGACATTATGTCTGGAGTGAAATTAACTTAAGAAATAAAGTTGGAGAAATGTAGTATAGTACGGTAATGGATATTATCATACTATAGGTTAGTATAAATTTTGAAACATTTGGCATATACTTTATTATAACAAAATGCTGCAGAGATTTTGGATTATAAGAATACATTAAGACTCAGTCATTTTTAGTGTAAGTACTAAGACTATGTTGAAAAAGGACTGTTTTTGGCATTGCAATAATTCAGTAGAGCAACAAGAAATGGGCAGAAAGAATTTTCAAGAGCACTGGGATGGGGGATAAAAATAAACAAAGTATGATGATGTATATGCATGAAAATGCTATAATGAAACTTCTTGATTAATTTCAGAAAGGGGATGTGAAGAATGAGCACAAGTGATTGGGCCTGATAATGTAGGAGATTGGAATGATCTCCCATAGTGATTAAGTTCAAAAAATAAAAGTTAAATAAAATAAAAAGATAAAGTTGGGATGAGAAGGAAATACATTTAATTTGAACATGCTTACTTAATACTATATCACTAGTGGGGAGTAGGTAAAACTCACAAATATTATTGGCAATGAAAATTAAAAAATGCTAGTTCTGGAATGGTGGACAGTATTTAAAGAAAAGGGAGAATATACATTCTCCAATGAAATTAATGTGCTAATAGAATTTTTGACGGAGGTGTGGACAAATGAATAAGCTTCATAACTCTAGCAACTAACAATTTGGAAAAATAGAAGAAAATATTATAAGTGATTAGAAAGAGTGTCTAGTAAGGCAAGAATCAAAGTGAAAGTGAGTATTTTGTCCAGGGAGCCCAGAGTATTTTAACTTAATGTTACCTTCGGTGTTAGGGAGAAAAAAAATTATGTGAATACCAAGTATTGTTTCAGTGTGACATAAAATTAAATATTGCATGTTTCAATGTGAATGATTTTGACCTTAACGTGATTTTGTTTGGTGTATGTGTGTAGTATGTGTCGGATATGTGGAATGTGTGTGTGTATGTGTGTACAAATGGGTTTACCCCATTCACAGATATGTGGATGGCAAGATGGTACATGAAGAGGTCAGGTGTGTTTTCTATTGCTCTTCCACAGCTTCTCTTTTAGGAACAGTCTCTCATTGAACTTTGGCCAAGTATGTATTTTTTTTGTTTTGTTTTTGTTTTATTGTCTCTTTTCTCTGTCTTGCCACTCCACGGGCTGATGTTACAGGCATGAACAGCCATGTCTGGCTTTTTAACATGAGCACTAGGGATCAAACTCTGGTCCAAGTGCCTTTGCAGAAAACATTCTTACCCACTGAGCATCCCCTTAGCCCTAAGATGGATTTTGATGAATTAGTTATATACAAATCTGGCTGGAGTGAGTTTACAATTGACATGAAAGTATTATGAAAGTATTTGAAGACAGAATAGTTAGGAACTGATAGAGCACAAGCTACTTTCTTTTCCATGAGACCCCCCATAATGTTTGTATTATGCTAACAGAAAAATTTTACAGTATGGACCAGAGAGGGATAGTGAGATTGGATGTTCCAACAAAGTGAATACTAAGGAGATTTGCCCTTTGTAGAAGCCATGTGGGCCTATTTATGGTCATAGAAGGGTAGGGAAAGTATCTTTCAGTATTTGTGGATGGAAATCTGAAAGATTCTCGTTAGACTGTAGTCAGTGAAATATAAAATAAACTAGGTGTTAGGAAGAAGGGAAGATATGTTGTGCGGTGGGTAACAAAGGAGATGGCCTGAAGGATTTGTATGTCAGATGGAAGACATACTACCAAAATTCCATTACTGAGATAAGTTTCACTTACCACTTTCTCCTCTCTTTGTAAGTATGCATGATAGTTTTTAATACAATAACCTCTTATTTCTCAGAGGTTACTCAGTACCAAATTTTAAACATTCATCTGACATACATAACAGACAAGGTAAGATTCATTTAATCACATAGGATTGAGGGTCACTAACTGGACCTGTCCAAAAATTAAAACAATAACTCAGGACTCTGACTCTAGTTTTTCTAATAGTTTAATTAAAAATAATAACAACTAAGTTCATCTTGCAGCCTTCAATGGCTTTCCGTGTACTGTTGGAAAGAGATAAATCACAAAACACAGAAGTGACAACACCTGCCATTCATACATTCAACATGAATTTAAGAAGTTCCTGAGCACAACATTTGTCCTATAAATGAGGTGATCATACAGTGCTTCCTCCAAACTCAGGTGCTCTAACACACAAAAAAGCATAAACTGAAGGAGCGCTCCTTCACTAAACCAGGTCAAGAATTAGACCACAGGAGGCCCCAGTGGAAACACTGAACTCATTTGCAAATCTAATCTGTTCTGCTCCCTGTGCCCACAAGATAAAGAAAATAAGAGGGAAAAAGGGTATGTGATAATTATTAGCAATCACTGCCATGTTTTACCAAGATTTATTTAAGTGTATTCCTTAAAGATCCTAGTATTATAATATTGGTTTCTTATGTGACAGTTTTAAAAGATGGAGAAACCTTTGAAGAATAGGGCCTATTGGAAAGTGGTTAGGTAAATTGGAAGCACTTGTCTCAGATGAAAATAAATTGATCCTCATGAAAAGAGTGAGTTGCTACAAAGAGTGACCCAGAGCCTCCCCTGCTTTATGTATATCTCACAATACATTCACATTTGTATGGCTCCCACCATTGTGGTGCACTCCACCATGCAGCTGTAAGCAAAGCAGCATGCATGGCAGTGCCATGCTCTTTTGGGTCTCTTAAACTGTGAGCTAAATGAATATCCTTTCCTCATATATTAGCCTCTACTAGCTCAAATAAAAACATAAAACAATTAATTTGTGAAACATACATCTCTAAGCAAAAAATATTAGCTACACCTGAATTGAAGAAAGGCTCACAGTTCTTAGGTGATAATCAAATCAGCAACATTTAACTGTGTACTGTTCTCTAAACATATATGCACATATCTAATATCCAGTTGAAACTATCTAAATTTGCAAGTTATATGGAGACAAATTTGTGCACAATTATAGGATAAAATATTACAGAATTTCTCAAGCTTCTTGTTTGATTAAGACATATTCCATTAGTCTTCAAATACATCTCACATTCATTTATAGTGGTCTGCTAGTGCAAAATGGGTTTAAATTTGAAATGACTTTTTAATGTTTTGATTAGCTTATAATGAATTTCAAAAGTAGGACTTGCTATAAATACCAGAAGATACAACATTCTGTCCCTCACAAGATCATATGACTATATTTTTATCCAAATATTCTCTATATAGTTTTAAATTTTTTTTTCTTTTTTTCTTTATTAGTTAGTTTTGTATTCAGCAAATACAGTCAGTTTGGTACCATTATTAGGCTCATCTGTGACCTACCCTCTCCCCTTGGCACCTCTTGTTGAGGTAAATGGGTCATGCGTTGTGGAGTTAGCCCACAGTTCTAAAATTTTTAATGCTGGTGCTTTGCTAAGTGAATGGAAATTTAATGGAACTTAACCTTGAAATGAAATATATTCACTGAAAGATAACTGAAGTCAAAAGCAAACATATTTATTAAAGCATGCTACTCATTATACATTAAAAATGAGACTTGTCATTAAAAATGAGACTGTGGAAGAGTTTTCAAAAGAAATTTTAGGAGTCAGAGGCTGGGACAGTGTGGTTCTTTCCATGCACGACAGAGCCAAGCAGGAACTGGAAGGGCAGCTTAGTGACTCACACAGGCTTAGCATATATGCCCTGTCATGTAAGTGCATTCCCCACAGCAAAAGCGAATGAATAAATAAGCAAACAAATAAATACATGTAGAAAATAGGAAACTGACTTCATAGTTATACCATTTCTTCCTTTTCAGCACTTCAAATACAATATTTTTCACAATATTTCTTAGTTGAGAATACCTAAGATATGAATTTATTACATATATTCTAATTATTCTTTCCCACATGTTTCCTTGAAAGCATTTTATGTATTTTAATTGGAGAGAGCAAGAGAGAGAGGGAAACAAGGATAGAGAAGAGAGAGAATGGACACCAGTACTTCTCACTGCTGGAAAGGAACTCCAACTGCATATGCCACTTTGTGCATCTGGCTCTAAGTGGGTACTGGGGAGCCAAACAGAGGCTTGCAGGCTTTGCAAGCAAGCATCTTTAACTGCTGAGCCAGCTCCTCATTCCTCCTTCCCACTTTCTTTAACACTTTTATAAAAGGCATTTACATGTTATAGCATCAAGATGAACATACTCCTGCTTACAGTTTCTTGCTTGGCAAATTAAGATTGTTATTAATTGGCTGCACCTGGGTGATATACTTATGTTCACATTCAAATATTTATAGTGTTTCTGATCTCACAAAGTAAACTGTCATTCTGAGAGGAATAATATCTGCACCTTATTCTGCATGATGGCTACTATTTTAATAATTAAACACTATTTAATTATGTGACTCACCTGTTGAACTAGATAGCCCCTTGCAAGAGTGGTGAGGTACACAGAACATATTTTACTTTATTTTCTGTTGCATATTCTTCAATAGTGTAGAACTGACCAATTTCTTCTTCCATTTTTCCTCATACCTTTAATACTGAGATATTGCTTAGCTTTTGTACAAGAAGGTATAATAATAAGTACATGAATCTTTCTTCATGAATCTTTTTTAATTTTTTTTTATTTTAGAGAGAAAGAGAATTGGTATGTAAGGTGCCCAGCCATTGAAATCAAACTCCAGATGCTTGCACCAACTAGTGAGCATGTGTGACCTTGTGCATCCCTTACCTTTGTGCGTCTGTCTAACGTGGAATCTGGAGTGTCAAATGTGGGCCCTTAAGCTTCAGAGGGAAGGGCCTTAACCAATAAGCCCTGTCATGAATTTTTTTTTTTTTTTCGAGATAGGGTCTCACTCTAGCCCAGGCTGACCTGGAATTCACCATGTAGTCTCAGGGTGGCCCTGAACTCACAGTGATCCTTCTACATCTGCCTCCTGAGTGCTGGGATTAAAGGCATGCCCCACCACACCTGGCTGTCATGAATATTTTTAATTAAATATATTTTAAACTTATCTTAAAGAAATATTAGTGCTTATCCAGGCATGATGAAAACAGTTCCAATACCTGTAATCCAAGCTTTGATGAGGTAGTGGCAAGAAGATCAGAAATTCAAAGACAACCTCAGCTTTTCAGCAGTTTTCAGGCCAGCCTGGGATACAGGAGAATCTAACTCAGAAACTGCAAAGAAACAAACATCAATGTTTAATCAAATTTAAAATTTGATTTTTGACATTAAAACATCCAAAATAAAGCAACCAACTAACATTTTTAAAGAAAGTTACAAGCAATTTGGGTCATGTAACTAACATTCAGCATTAGGAGTTAAATTAGTGATCCTAGCTAAGTCAAAAGACTTTATTTACAAAGTTTTTTTCAACATAATATGCATTTGTGACTTTGAAGACTGATCACTCATAAAATAGCAGATAGAAACTGAATTGAGGAAGTATTTTGAGTCATAGCTAATTTACCATATGAAGTACTCATTTTTACCAGGATTCAATAATTATATTGTCATTTTGAAAAATGTTCCATAAAATTTTATAATAAGAAAATTCAATATCTCTTTTTCTAATCAAACATATGGTTGTGAAATTATAAGGCTGAGAAGGAGAGTCACTCATAGAATCATTCAGGAGGAAAAAGAATTAGCATCAACATTTATTCAGATTTAAAAAAATAGCATAGATAGCCAACCATGGTGGTGCATGTCTTTAATCCTAGCACTTAGGAGGCAGAGGTAGGAGGAAGGCTGTGAGTTTGAGGACACCCTGAGACTATATAGTGAATTCCAGATCAGCCTGGGCTACAGTGAAACCCTAACTCTAAAAACAAACAAAAATGAATAGCATAGGTTTGGGCTAGTGGTATGTAATAAGACCAACATCTTAGTATTTATTATGCAAATATATAAGACAGGCTGTAATGCAAAATACATACAAAGGCCTATTGTGAAACTTCCAAAAAGGACATGATAATTGTGTAAGAATTCTGAAGTACTTATATTTTTCCTCTTATTCATATACTGGTCTTAAAACTTAACTTCTTATTAAATGTACTATTTTATTAACCAAAGAAAATCAACAGTTTTGTTTCTTGAAACTTTTAAAATTAATCTCAGATTCAGTTGCATTAGCAATAGCCATGATTGTCTGGCTAAAGCAGAAATAAAAAAAATGTTTATGTATTGATTTATCACTTGAATTATTTTGTACACTACCCATGTTGTCAATGAACATTTGATTACTATTTGCAAAAATATTGAAGTTCACTGTTAGCTTGTCAAGAAAACAATATCATTTAGAATTTTAGAGTTCGGCTACTCTTAGTTCCCTTAATACTGTGACAGAAATGTTATTCCAGTGGACGCAAATCTTCCTTCTCCACTCCCTGTTTTATAATTTAGTACTATACAATATTTTTTTTAAAAAAGTAAGATGTTAAGAGATTTAACTTCCCAATGGAGTTCAGAGAAATAGATTGCCCACAGTAGTTGTGGCAGATAAACTACTTTCTTTTCTGTTTTAACGTTAGCTCAATATTCATGCATCAGTATGAGAATGGGAGATAAAAACACATGAATCTAATTTTTGTTGATATTTAAGTGGCACATTCCCACAGAGATCTTAATGTACTTGCTAACATTTGAAGGAATTCATGGCAGATTTGCAGACAATGGATCATTGGTTTGTGTACCAATGAAGCAGAAATGAAAGAATGAGTCACTCCATCACTAACTTATGAGGGAATGAGTCTTTATTTTTAAAAGAAGTCTGAAAAATTGTAATGTGATGAAAGGGAGAAATAACTCACAAAGTACAGAGATCTCACAACTAAAGATCATGCATTAACATCAAATACCTAAGGATAGAAGCAAGTAGAGGGAGTTGCGAATCTTTTATCTCCACATGAATGCCTCCCACTCCACCTGATCTGAACTTCGGATGAGAAGTCACTGTCATATAGAAGGACAAGCAAAGAAAGGTGACCCCATGTGTTTTCCTTCATGACTTGATAAAAATTTCATAAGCAGCAAGAGTTCAGCTTCTAGCTAACATTGAAATGCTTTTGATTTTCATGTTAGTGATCTTCATCCTTAAAAGAAAATTCAAATATAAACTTTGCAAGTAAATATATCAGGCTTGCTGTATAGGGAAGGTGGTAGGCTACAATAGAAATTGGTTTAATTTGTCCTGAACTATATGTCCTTTGAAATTACTTCTATATTCTTTCAAAAATCTTTCATGGTTGTGGTGGTTTGATTCAGTTGTGCCCCATAAGCTTATATGTTCTGAATGCTAGTTCCCCATCTGGTGAAAATTTGAGAATTATAGCCTCTTGGAGGTGGTGTATTATTGGGGAGGGCTTATGGATTTTATAGCTAGTTTCCCCTTGTCAGTGTTTGGCACACTCTCCTGCTGCTGTTTTCCATCTGATGTTGGCCAGGAGGTGATGTTTACCCTCTGCTCATGCCATTGTTTTCCCCGGCTATTAGAGCTTTCCCTAGAGTCTGTAAGCCAATATAAATCTTTCCTCCCATAAACTGCTTTTGGTTGGGTTCTTTGTGCCAGTAACATGAAGCTGACTGAAACAGTGGTGATACAAGTTTCATACCAAAATAAACCAATAGCTCAATGACATCGGGAACAGAGACATTTTAATAAGCTTAAACTTTTGCAATTTGTATTTATTTAAATAAAAACCCCTGAAATGGGCTGCAGGGATGGCCCAGTGGTTAAGGCATTTGTCTGCAAAGCCTTACAACCCAGGTTCAATTTCCCAGTACCTATGTAAAGACAAGATGCACAGGGGTGCAAGTATTTGGCGTTCATTTGCTGTGGCTGGAGCCCCTGGCACAACCATTCTCTCTATCTCTCTATGCTTACAAATTAAAAAAAAAAAATAAATAAAACCCTGAATCATGCATTTTTAAATATACATTAGTAGCTCCTGTTTTAATGCTATAGAATGCAAAACAGATGATTTCCACTTATATTCCTCTATATAGAAAGATTTGATCTTGTCAGACTGTAGCATTTAACTTCATTTTTCTAAGACAAGATGGATCCATTAACATATATGTCAATTAAGGGAGATGAAAATTAGCTTATTTAATTAAAACATGGTATAAAATATGGCAGATGAAGCTAAAATTGTAGCTTTACCAAAATTATGTAACTTCTTGTCTGTCTTTACTGTTTTGGGATATCTACTTATAATCATACCGAAAAGGATTTTTTTCTTCTATTATTAGGGATTCAAGATTGTGGACAAATGGTTAATTTCTATTTTGTTTTTTTTAATTTTTCTTTATTTATTTGAGAGAGCAAAATAGGCAGGGAAGGAGAGAGAAAGAGAGAGAATGGGTGTTCCAGGGCCTCCAGCTACTGCAAAGGAAACTCCAGATGCATGCACTACCTTGTGCATCTGGCTTATGTGGGCCCTGGGGAATTAAACCTAGGTCCTTTGGCTTTGTAGGCAAGTGGCTTAAGCACTAAGCTATTTCTCTAGCTCAGATTTCTATTTTTTTTTCAAATATGAATTAACCCTTTCAATAAGACCTTGTTATTTTTTGTCTCATTGCCAATAAATTCTAATTGAACTTGTTTTTTTTTTTTTTTTTTTTTCTTTCTTAGAGACCAACATGACTCTTTTTAAGAAGAAACTGGGAGTCTTCTGGATAAGATGGTGGTGTAGGTAACATGCCAAAGCAGCCTAGGGGAGAAAAAGCCAAAAAAAAAAAAAAAAAAAAAAAAGAAAAGAAAACCATCAAAATGCACACTTTTACCAAAAACTGAGCTGCATAGGAAATTGAAATGGCAGTGGAGAAGTAGGAGAGATCCAGAGCATCCAGAGCCCACACAGGCCAGCAGAAGTGGCTCCAGCAGAACCTCAGCTGCAGTGCTCCAGCCAGCTGCCAGGCTCGGCTTGAGCTGCAGGAAAAGCCAGGTGAGGGGATTTCCCACTCACACCAGAGTTCTCCGCAAACTCAAGAAACATGAAGGGAGAATGACAGTGAACAACTGAGGAGCAGATCACAAGGTAGGAGAACACGTGGAACAGCAAGAGAACTAGAGCAGCATTGGCAGCCTCCCCTCCCCCACCGCCAGTGTCCAGCTCCAGCGAACAGAGCAGCAGTCCAGGGATGAGGCCATGCCTATTTGAGCCTACAGCACACCAAAGAGGGACCCAGGCAAGAGCACAGCTAATTAAGACCAAAATCAAAAGGTAACTGGGATTACACCAGGTCAGTACCCACTTAATAAACCTGGTATATAGGCCTGAACCAGAAGTGCTAATTGCACCTTCCATATCAGGATAAATTATATGTTAAATTGGATAAATGGTCAGATTTGCCATTCTTAAATAAGCTGTATTTTGGGCTTGTTATTTGTTGCTTCTCGATTTTTAGTGGTTTTGATTCCTCTTCTGTTATACATTAGGGAAGAGTCTCACCTGGTCAAAAGCTGACGTGGAACCCTCTACAGACCAGAAATCTTAACCTCCTTGTTGTCAGGATTAAGGGAGTGGGTGAGGCACCACACAGCCTAAGGGACAGATGGAGGATCTGGTTTTTATAATACCTACTCTTGGATAAATACTCTGTGTGGTTTTTCATTGAAAGTGTACATTGTTTAGTTAAATTTCACAAACTATCTGTATTTGGTTCCACTCAGCCTACTTGAATCCTCTCGTAGTAGACAAACCAAACACCTAGAATCACTTTTGTAGATACTCTGAGAGTCTTGAGAGCCACACCTAGTGCCTTAAGCTCCTGCCCTGAAGATATATAACATGAGATTGACTGATACATCTCATAATACACAGCTAACTAGAAAATCCAATCATCAAATAATCCAGGATGCAAAAGTATATACATTATAACACAAGAAACACCAAAAATCAAGACAATATAAATCCACCAAAAAGTGTCAATGCATCAGGATTGACCTACAGTGAGAATGAATTAGAAGAAATGCCTGAGAAAGATTTCAAAAGAATGATTATAAATGTGTTCAAAGAACTCAAAGAAGAAATCAAAGGAAGCAAAGAAGACACAGAATGCCAATTTAATGAAATAAAGAGGTCATTAATACACATAAATAAGGAAATAGAAATAATAAACAAAAAGCAGTTAGAATTACTAGCAATAAAGAACACAGTTAATGAAATAAAAAACTCTGTAGAAAATCTCACCAGCAGAATGGATGAAGGAGAGGACAGAATATCTAAGCTAAAAGACCAGGTGGCAGATCTAATACAATCCAACAAAGAGAAAACAAACTAATAGAAAAGTATGAGTGGGAATTTCAAGATATATGGGACACTATGAAAAGATCAAACATAAGAATTCAGGGCATAGTAGAAGGAGAAGAATTTCACTCCAAAGGCATAGTAGGCATCTTCAACAAAATCATAGAAGAAAACTTCCCCCAAATTGGGAAAGAGGTGACAATGCAGATACAGGAATCCTTTAGAACACCGGCCAGACAAAACCTGGAAAAAACTTCTCCTCGCCATATTATAATCAAACTACCAAACATACAAACCAAAGAAAAAGTATTGAAAGCAGTCAGAGACAAAAATCAAGTTACCTACAAAGGCAAGCCTATCAGGATTACAGTAGATTACTCAACACAAAGTTTAAAAGCTAGAAGGGCATGGAGTGCTGTATTCTAAATTCTGAATGATAACAACTGTCAACCAAGGTTACTTTATCCTGCAAAGCTATCCATTCAAGTAGATGGAGAAATAAGGACATTCCATGACAAAGGTAGGATAAAGGAGTATTTGAAGACAAAAACAGCTCTACAGAAAATACTTGAAAGAATCCTCCATGCTGAAGAAAAAGAAAAGCACACATATAAGGAACCGGGAAAAAACAAACAATACTCAAATACTAGTTAACACAAGAGAGCAAAGGTAAAACCAGAAGAAGTACAAAAAAATGTCAAAAATGAATACACACCTTTCAATAATATCTCTTAATATCAATGGCCTCAATGACCCAACCAAAAGACATAGGTTTGCAGACTGGGTTAAAATGCAGGATTCTTCAACGTTTTGCCTCCAAGAATCCCACCTTTCGACAAAGGATGGACACTATCTTAGGCTGAAAGGTTGGAAAACAGTGTTTCAAGCAAATGGACCTAGAAAACAAGCAGGGTTTGCTATAATAATATCTGACAAGGTAGACTTCAGTCCACTATTAGTTAAGAAAGATAAGGAAGACCACTTTATATTGATTAAAGGCACCCTCCAACAGGAGGACATTACAATCCTAAACATATGCACCTAAAATGGGGGCCCCCAAATTCATCAAACAAACACTATTAGAACTAAGTTCACAGATAACACCAAACACAGTGGTAGTGGGTGACTTCAACACCCCACTCTCATCAATTGACAGGTCATCCCGGGAAAAAATAAACAAAGAGGCATCTGGACTAAATGAGGTCATAGAAGGAATGGACCTAACAGATATATACAAGACATTTCATCCAAATGATGCAGAATATACATTGTTTTTAGCAGCACATGGAACATTCTCTAAAATAGACCATATATTAGGACACAAAGCAAATCTTAACAAATTCAGGAAAATTGAAATAATTCCTTGCATTCTAACTGACCACTATGGAATCAAACTACAAATCAATAGCAAGAAAGGCTATAGAGCACACACAAAATCATGTAAATTAAACAACATACTACTAAATGATGAATGGGTCAATGAAGAAATCAAGAAGGAAATCAAAAAATTTATAGAGTCAAACAATAATGAGAACACAACATACCAAAATCTCTGGGAAACAATGAAGGCAGTCCTAAGAGGTAAAATTTATAGCTTTAAGTGCCTATATTAAGAAATTAGAAAAGTCGCAAGTAAATGACCTAATGCTTCACCTTAAAGCCTTGGAAAAAGAAGAACAAGGCAAACCAAAAATCAGTAGATGGGAATAAATGAAAAAGATTAGGGCACAAATTAATGAAATAGAAACCAAAAAACAATCCAGAGAATCAATGAAACAAAGAGTTGGTTCTTTGAAAGGATAGACAAGATTGATAAACCCTTAGCAAATCTGACCAAAAGAAAGAGAGAAGAGACACAAATGAATAAAATTAGACATGAAAAAGGTAACAGCACAACAGATGCCAGAGAAATTCAAAAAATTATAGGGACACACTATAAAAACATATACTCCACTAAGTATGAAAATCTGAAAGAAATGGATGATTTCCTTGATTTATATGACCTATCTAAATTAAATCAAGAAGAGATTAATCACTTAAATATACCTATAACAAATGTGGAGATCCAAGCAGTTATCAAAAATCTCCACACTAAAAAAAGCCCAGGCCCAGATGGATTCACTGCTGAATTTTACCAGACCTTCAGGGAAGAACTAACACCATTGCTTCTTAAGCTTTTCCATAAAATAGAAAAAGAAGGAATCCTACCAAACTCCTTCTATGAAGCCAGCATCACCCTGATACCAAAACCAGGCAAAGGTAGAACCAGAAAAGAAAATTACAGACCAATCTCCCTCATGAACATAATGCTGGACTCTACCTACAGAAGACCATCATAATAGGAGGAAAAGATGATGACACCAAAATAAAAGAGAGACTGATTGAGATGGGGAGGGGATATGATGGAGAATGGAGTTTTTCAAAGGGGGAAGTGGGGGGAGGAGGGTATTACCATGGGATATTTTTTATAATCATGGAAAATGTTAATAAAAATTGAGAAAAAAAAGGAGATAAAAAGAAGAAACTGTATTTTCTTTCTACCAAAATCCTCTCTTCTTCATTTGTTTGAATTTGATTTTGAGGCAGGGTCTGGCTGTGTATCCAGGATGGCCTCAAACTCAATCTTCCTGCCTCTGCCTTCAATGGCTTGCATTATAGTCATGAATCTCTGGCTTTGATGGCATTCTGTTGAAAAGGATAGTGGGCAAGAAATGACCACTTGGCACACCAGGAGTTGCTAAATATAGTAATTTTTGACTTTCAAGTTCTATATATCTCATTATTAGATTCAGTATTTTTAGTTTTACTGATTAAATTGGTGTCAATTTACTGTATTTAAAACATATATGTTGGGGCCAGCTATAGTTACCCCAAGTGTGAGGTCAATCTATTCTACATAGTGATACTTGAAAAAAATAAAAATAAAAAACACATGTGGTGGTTATCAAAATTTTGCTATGTATTAAGGACATGGTGATTAAAATGGAAAAAAAAAAGATATTTTCTTACAAATAGAGGACCTGGTTCTATAGAAAAGTTCTGTTAAAAGGCTTTGATTTTCTATAACAATGTCTGTATTCATAATTTACAAAACAGAAGGAAAGATGAATTCAAAACTAACCAGAGGGGCCTTCACATGGAGCTTAGAGGATAAAACACTCTCAACACTCTCAATTAGTTCCTCAAGTTTGTCCTCCTACCCTCCCAGAGGCTCCTGACCAACTCCTTTTAAATTCCTTCTTTCTATCTGCAAGAGGAGAGAAAGAGTGTGACAATGAGAATGGACACACCAAGGTCTCTTGCTGTTGCAAACAAACTCCAGATGCATACACCACTTTGTGCATGTGGCTTTACATAAGTATGTAGGATATCAAACCCAGGCCATTAGGCTTTGTAAGCAAGTGCCTTTAACCACTGCATTATCTTACTGGCCCCTCCTAAAACTCTTTTGTAAAGTAATCTTTATTTTTCTTCTATTAGCTATTTTACAAGAAGATAGAGAAGAGCCTCCTTTGATTTTTTCTTACATGTAGAAAACAATAATATAGGTTTTAATCATAATGTCAATTAAAACTGTGGATATGCCTCATACTCTAAGAACTAGAGCTTTAACAGCATTTTTTTTCTTTATTAGTTAGTTTTGTATTCAGCAAATGCAGTCAGTTTGGTACCATTATTAGGCTCATCCGTGACCTACCCCCTCCCCTTGGCCCCTCCTTGTTGAGGTATATGGGTCATGCATTGTGGAGTTAGCCCACAGTTATGGGTAAGCTAAATGTCTCTGCATATCATGACCCAACATGTGGCTCTGACATTCTTTCCGCCCCTTCTTCTGCAAAATTTCCCTGAGCCATGTTGGGTTCATTTTTGGTCTGCTTCAGTGATGAGGTGTTGGGGGCCTCTGAGGCTCTGGCTCTCTGATTTGGTAGGAGTTGATTTTTCTCTTAACAGCATTTTTTAAAACTACCATATGTTACTTTTTAACTCTATACCCTTTATTCAGAATTAGTTTCTCAATAATCTACATTATCAAAAGTAGTTTTTACAAGTTAAGGTAAAATTCTAAATCATATCACAATATTTTTTTGTTTTTATGGGGATTATTAATATTTTATATTTTGTATGATCAAGAATTGTCTATTGAGTAAGCAATTTTCCACGTGAAATTAATTCCTATGTTGTGGAAACTGTTGTACTCAATGATGTATTGTGTAAATATATCATAATTTACTTATTTGCTTGTTGACTTGATGGACACTTGGCATATCATTGTGTTTTGGTTGCTTTATTCTACTTAAAAATATATTATGAATACTCTAATGTATTCTTGTGTATACATTTTGTTGGACATTTATTAAATGGCTTTTAAAATATGAACCAAAGAACAGAAATTATATCTCATATCTAAACCATCAATTTTGACATGTGATTTCAATATTTGATTCAATCTCATGTCAGTATTCTATAAAGAATAATAACTTTTGATCTTACCATAAACCTAATTTCTATTTGAAGCCTACTTGATTTTTAGAACAAAAAACTACGAGTAAACTATTGTGTGCATATGATAGTTTTCCATGACAATGAGAAATCTATTATTACATTCAATAATATGAATTTCATATCAAAAGGCAGGCCCAAAAGATCATACATTCTAGTTCCAATTATTGTAAATTTATAAGCAAGCCAAATTATCCAGGGCAGTATAAATAAAAGCAGCAGTTATTCCTGAGTGAATGGTTGGAAAGGACCTAGGAGCACTCTGTGAATGCTCACAGTCCTGTTAATGCCCTTGTGATAGTGTTGTTTGCAAAGATGGAGTCAGTCTCTGCAAACACATAGACTACTATAGTTCAGTTGTATATTTTAGTTCACATCTATCTACTCCCAAAGATGCCGAATTCTATGCATGGACTTTGTCCAAGAAGGTGAAACAGATCTTAGCTAAAAGAAGTTGAAATGATTCCTTTGAGATAGGAATAAGTGAATATCCTAAAGGAATTTGCTTTTCATAGGAAGTTAAGACCTGAAATCTTTAGTGCCAGAACAGTTTTCTCAAGATGACACATTAGACTTACCTATCTATTAAGCCTCCAAGTGTTTGAATGGATAATGTTCAGACCTCAAGGAAGATTTTTCTTTATTCCATTTCTGCTCTATGCCCTAGCTCCATTTCCCCATCATCTGTAATCACAGCTATTTTTGTGTGTGTGTGAGAGAGAAGGGAGAACCATATATGTAGAAGGAAAAAGAGAAGCACAGCCCTAATTCCACTTTCATTAGTGGCCCATGTGAATGAGAATAATTTCAGGATTAAATTTATTCAGCAGGTACCAGACATTTAAGTTCTTGAATCAGAAATACCATTTTGTGACCTAAAGTGATAGTGGGATTTCTTCAGTTACCCGAAAGTCTCAGAAACTTTATGCTTGAACAGCTTTTGATCCAGGAGAGGGAAAGTCAAGAAAGAACTCACAATTCTAAGCATAACACACACCCAAAGACATACCTATGAAACACAGTCTGCCATTGCCCTCCCAATCAAGTCTTGCTGTTTCAGTAACTCAGAAATGTACTTACATGTGCTCACACACACACACACACATACACAAACACAAGCATAGTATTACAATGTAAAGAATGAAGAGAATTATCAACTCCCTCTGTAAATGATGAACAGTTCTACAGAATTTCTAAAGTTTCCCCATATAATAATAAACTGTACTTATTTATTAAACATGATGCACTTAGGTGCAGGTATATTTATATAAATTTATATTGTGGATTTTTAAATATTTGAGCAAGGTACCATTTATTTTTATAATATATTTTAAAAATTTACAGTCCTGATCATGATAAAGTTGATTCAATATTTATCTGTTATTGACACAATATTTTTTCTTTGTCCTTTACATCCACTTTGTGCTTTGTTTCATCCTCCTTCAAAGAATGAGTGTACTGATGTAAGTAATTCAGGAAGAATGATAGAATTACTGAATCTTTGCTTTAATTACTTTAGTCAGTGAATAATTTGTAAGCACCTACTATGAGTCAGAAACATCCATTTGCTTCATGCATGAAAAATAAGGCTAAATGAAGAGACCTTGGATTTGGTATTCTTTTTGTTTCAAATTCTTTTATACCTTTCTCCCCAATAAATCTCTTCAGTTTATCATTATTAATAATGCCCTTTGATGCTATTGGTCTGTTTTTAGTTTTTCTTCGTCTTTTCCTCATCTACCTCTGGCTTAATTGAATGCTTATATTTATTTTTAAGTAGAATACTTGAAATTCAGTGAAAAGATATTTGCTATTAGAATACTTTGATATTTCTTACATGATCATGCTACCCCAGTTTAGAATAACTTTCAGTATTGGGTAATAAATGACATATTTCCTTTCTGTTTTGTTATTCATAGACTGAATTGTCACCTTGCCTTTTTGTGACATCGTCTTTTTCATTATTTTGTCAATCCGTGATTACTTTACAATTTTTAGCAAACTTCTTCAATGAATATTAAATTTGTCTAATATATCAAATTAGACACTCTTTTCCATCTTTGTGGATTCCATTTTCTTTATAACCACTTATTCTAGCTTTCCAGCTGAGATGAGATTATATATATTCTGAATTTAAAGGACAAAATAGACATTATTGTAAAGTGCTGCTGTTTATATCAGCAAGTCTTTTTAAGACAGAATGTCTTTTGACTCACAGGAGGAGTCCCTTGCTTTTGACATATTGTGACTTCTTTTAATTTTGAAGCATTTCATTTCTGTATTCATTAAGGCAAAATGCTTAAAATAGTTGCTGCTTATAATAACTGTTCACTGTGAGAAACAATCTACACTGTCTTCTTTGCATTTAAGACAACCTAACATCAAACAGAATGCTGATGAGCTGTGGGCACTCGTTTCAAAAAGGATGTTCACTGCCAACTATTTTCGTTCTTGTTTGTGCTCATTAATCAAACAATTAGCGACAGGCAACACCATGAGGGGACAGTAGCTACAAGGCGGTAGGAGACGCTGTCCTCTGAGAATGGTCAATCACTGCATTCACCATTTGCATTTATCAGAATTCCTCTACTAATAATACAGTTTTCCTTTACAAAGTGAAATGTTTTTTTTTTTTTTTAAACAGGAACAATAAGTAAGTCTTTCTTCTCTGATGGGTGTTTATCACACTTAAAAATGAATTTAGCACAAATCCCTTGTGATAAAACTAGTGATATTCTTTCTAATTTAAAACAACAATATTGTTTCTGTCCAGTATTCATAAATGTATTCATTTATCTGTTTCTTTTGATCCTGCCAGTCATGAGTCTGGTGGGCTAAGAACAAAGGTGAAAAGTAATCATTATACTGTCCATGAGCCAGATGCCTTTGCCATTTGAGGATTCATAAACAAGTTAAGCTCTCCCACCCCATATCTATTTTAGAATATCCTTGTGTCATTTAAATTAATGTCCTTGACATTTTATTATTATTTTACATGAATGCTTATTATACTAATTGACAAGGAATTATAAATATGTGGCTAGTGGATGGATAATTATATGATTTCTTCCAATAAACAAATTTAAGTATAAAAATAGTCACATTTATTATCAACCATCAACATACTTGATAAACCTGTTCAGCAGAAGGCGGTGCGAGTCCAATGTGGTAGGTACTCATTAAGTTGAGTCTGAACTCTTCCTCCCAGTCTCACGTGTGATGCCACTTCATAGCCAGGTGGTGGCGCTGTTATGAGAGGTTATGGAACCTTGGGCACACAGCCCTGGAGAGTAGCAATGGTTCCATGGGGACAGGGCTTGAAGGTTATCCACTCCTGGTTCCACCCTCAAGCTTCCATTCACAGGGACTGACTCACCACCCCTGTCTTCATGCCGTGATGGTCTGAATGTGATATTTTGTCTATTCATTTTCCCTCCTCTCTTTCTCTTTTTCCTCCCTTTCTTATTGAAAAGGTGGTGTGCTTCATTTTGTAACTTTTTATTTTTAATCATTTATTTATTTGTTTGTTTATGAGAGAGAGGTAGAGAAAGAGAGAGAGAGAGAATGGACACACCAGAGCCTCTAACCACTGCAAATGAATTTCAGACACTTGTGCCACCTTATGAATCTGGCTTAGGGGTGGATGCTTGGGAATTGAACCTGGGTTCTTAGCATCCTATCTTAACCACTAAGCTTACCCTCCAGCACTCATTTTATAACTTTTATGTAGTTCTTAAACTTTTCAGCATCCATTCATGAACTTTCAAAATTAACTAATGCATTCTGAAACCAAAGCTGGGTCTCAGACACTTTTTCTTACTGAATTCATGATCTTTGAAAGGTATGCCTTTTATTTGTTGTTACTTTTTTTTTTTTTTTTTTTTTTTTTTTTGCCCTGGGAGCACTGCCATGTGCCTGCATGAGTTTCAAGCTCTCCAGATCTTGTTCTACACACAGGATAGACAAAAAAGTGACCACAAACAACTGTTTCTTTTTATATACTCCCCCGAACTTTGATTCTGTGTCCCCCAGTCTCCAGAGCACTCTTAGCACTTTGGAATTATTAAATGTTTTAGCAGCAGTTCCCTCACTTGCTTTATATAAATCACTTCTGCCCATCTGAGCTCTTCATAGGAATTCTCTCTACTCATTTTAGCTCTTCATAGGAATCTCAATATTTAAATCCCAACAAGCTCAAGAAGAGAAGAGCAAGTAGATTTATTAATGCATGCAATTGAAACCATGTGGAAAAAAACCTCAATGGCAAACAACTCAGTGAAGAGGATTAGTGCTGTCTCCTGAACAGCAGCAGCAAATAGCAGAGGCAGGATAAATGGAAAGTGGGAAAGTAAACACTAGGGAGAAAGGAATGGAGTAAGATTTATTTGAAGATTGCTCTAGAACTCTCTCTGTACTGATTAAAGTCTAGAGTCATCTCCAGTGAAAAAGGATTCATATCTGCATTTGAGTGGAAAAGAAGATGGCATCTTGATTCCCTTAGCTCAAAGCTAACATGTCTGTCGATGAAGCATATTCAGGGATCGCATCAAATGGTTCATCTACCTTTCAATGCAACAAGATTCTGGACTGCTTCTGGTGTTCACTGTTTTGGTGTATAATGGTTAATTATGGAGACTTGTTTTAATAAACCAGCTTGCTTTCACTATGTGATCCTTGTATTCAATAAAGAAGTATACAGAGAAGGTTATGTGTATATCTTCATTCAATTTCCTCATTGTATATAGAATAATAATATAAAATATTAAGGAAATTTGGAATTCAAATTTCAATTGTGAGGCAATGGAAGTACAAACTATATTTCAAATGAAGCAGCTACTTTTAAATATTTTCTTCTGAGGAAAATCTTTCCTATCAGAGACTAAACAGAAATGTTAATTTTTTTATGAGGCAGCATCTCTTTTTAGTGTAGGTTGACACAAAACTCACTCTGTAACTCAGGTTGACCTAAAACTCATGACAATTCTCCTTACTCAATTTCTTGAGTGCTAGGATTAAAAAGCAGAGACACCATGCCCAGAATTTTCTCCAATTCATAACTATTATTTTTTTCTTAGTTGAACGCATTTCTATGGACACTTGCTCTCAAGTTTCCATGTGATGTAGGATCTCAGTTTGAAATAATTGCACCTCCATGGCAGTTGTACAATTTACCATCCCATGGATGTTGACCCCAAGTTTCGAATCACTAAGATGACAGGCACCACCATAAGAAACACTGACTCAAATCTGCACCTTTGTGCTTTTTCATGCATACATGTACATCATTTTTCATGAGTATACAAGTCATCTAGAAACTTTCCTTTAACTTTTGACCTTTTCTTCAATATTAAGCATTTTGTCACCCAAAGATTCCATAAAATATAAAGCCTAGAAGGAATACTAGATCCCTGGGTGTTATGTGGTCCAATCACTCACTGTGTGATAGAATTCTTCATAAACCTTTTCTGACAGATTGTTATCCATCTGCTTGAGCTTGCCAACTCACTATACATATTAACTGCTCATTTTATTTCCCAATTGCTCTGGTTGTAGAAAGAGTATATCAAATATATTGACTTTTGTTATTAACTTTATTTATTTTTTTTGACAATCAATATCTCCAAGAAAAATGTCATAGCCACTGACTTGGAGTTATAAATGGATTACAGCTAAATGCAGTTACAAGCATAGCAACTCACTGGAGAATTTTGGGTAAAACAATTCAAATTCATTGTAAGTAGGAAATGAAAATCTTCACCTCCAAATTGCTTTATAAGTTATGTGTTTCTTCACGTGTAAAATGTAGGAAAGAAATCACCTAACCAACAGCATTATTTAGGTTATAATAGAGGGTTTTGCTTCTGCACACGCACCATATTGGTATTGTTGAATTCATTTTAAAATATTTATTTTATTTTATTTATTTATTTGCAAGCAGAGAGAGAGACAGAGAGAGGGGGTCACCCCAGGGCCTCTAGCCACTGTAAATGAACTCCTGATGCATGTGCCCCATTGTGCAATTGGTTTATGTGGGTACTGGGGAATCGAACCTGTGTCCTTTGGCTTCATAGTCAAGCACCTTAACTGTTAAGCCATGTCTCCAGCCCTTGTTGAATTTATTACAACAGTATCTAGAGTTGAGTACTAATTATGTGTTATAATAGTATAGTACAATAAAATTAAAACCAACAGTGGATCAAACAACAAAGAGATTTGCCTATCAAATTAAAGTTTTATGATAGGCAGTTCAGGGCTGTGACTGGTTTTGTTAAGGGAGCAGTTATGTTCTGTCATTCTTGGAACATGGCTTTTAACTCTGCACAAAACTACATCACATATTTCATAAGATAACTCATTCATGTTCCATGTATCCAGATGTGAGGAAATCAATGGAAATCATGACTTTCCTGCGCAGCCGAAGCTAGGAAAATATGCATTGCTCTTACATCACATTTCTCAGATTATCGTCAGAGAGACACTCCTGGAAATGAAGAGAGCGAGTGCATGGAGTCCTTACCTTGACTGCTGTTGTTGATTGAATGGAAGATAACCCTCTTTGGGGACATATGTTTGAATAGCTGACTCCCAGGTGATGGAACTGTTTGGGAAGGATGTGGGATACTAGGGAATGAAATACTGCTGGAGGAAGTGACTCGCTGGGGGTAGGTCTTTAGGTTTTGTAGCCTGCCCCCACTTCCGGTTCATCCTCTGCAATGCGACCAGCTCTATTCTCAACCTTGAAGCCAAACCTACTCCACCATGAAAATTCCCCTGAAAACCACCAACCAAATATGAACCCACCCTTCCTACAAATTACTTCTGGTCAGATATTTGTTGACAGCAACATGAAAGTAAGTGATACAATTGCTGTTGAGACAATTAAACTTGAAGAAGCGTTCTACTGGTGAATGGAATGAGGGGAAACAGGAATGTTCTCCATCTCTTCTGTCATTTGTCAGATTCACCACCCACACATATTTTTTTATTTCTTTCACTTGTTCATTCACTCTCCAAATAAGACAATGTCAATGATATGTAGTAAAGAGTGGCTTTATTATATTAAAAACCAGGGCTGGTGGCATGCTTCTAAGACAAATGAGGTGGACATAATACTTCCTCAATTTATTTGCTTAAAGTTGAAGCATTATTAGAAAGGAATTGCTGAGAAATATGAAACATACGAATCTTTGCAGTAAGTCCCTCTTGATTTTTTTCTCTTTTAAATATTGGAAGTTATCATGATTGGGCACTTTGATTGCCTGACTGACAATTGCCAGACCCGTCCTGCCCACAGTGTAACAACAATTACCTACGTGTAAAATCCAGCAAATGCATAAAATGTACAGAGAGGTGAAGGCTGGACTAGAAGCTGCTGTCATTTTCACAGTCTCAGATTGTGAATAATAATGTTAGCACTCAGGATCAACTTGGAAGGGGCATTCTCAACTATCGTTTTAAAACTCTCTCATTGGCTGAGAAAGGATTCTAAAGCAGCTTCCACTCTCAGGAGGTGACACGGTGCAGCCCAGGGAACTTTCATTTCATCACACGTCTTTCTTGTCATGAACCCTATACCACATGGATACTAGGGAATCTTCAACCACGACAAATTCAGATGACACAATTCACCTCACCCAGAGCCATCCAGACTTCATCTCAGTAGTCTGCCACTAGGTTGAGATGGAGGACCAATCCTTCCACTGCAGCTACTGTGCATAGATGGTTATAGGGTCAGTATTCTTCTTACCCCACCTGAAAAACTCTCTCCTGTTTATCACCCCAGTGCTATGGCACATTCCCCAATAAAATCTTATCCAAGTGACTTTGTTACCTTCTTGTGCTCTTTTATTTCAGTTAGAGTGTGCTGAGCTAGGGGCATGAAGAATAGATGTTACAGTTACCTTCCCTTTGCTGGGAAAACACCTGATCCAAAGCAGCTTATGAAAGGAAAGGGATTCTTTAGGCTTAGAATCTTGAGGGATACATTTCATCATGACATAGCAGAGCAGAGGCTGGATGTCACATCTTGCCCCAGCAGCTAGGAGGTATCAGCAACAATGAGCTAGCTCTGGCAAGGGGAATTTCAGAATATAACACTCCAATGCCTGTCCCAAGTAACTCAATACCACCAACAAGGCTCTCCCTTTCAAATGGCCACCAGTTGGGTTGAATATGAGGCTCAATCACAAACACACAAGACTATGGGGGAAGATTCACATTCAAACGACTACCAACGGTGATTCTTATAATAGCCAATACCAGATACTCCAGGAGCAACTAGAAGATAGCAGAATATTCAAAGGAGTGGCCAGAAGCAGAAGCTATGGAGTTGGGAACTATAGGAAGCTGCAGAGCTGTAGGACCCTGCTGGCAATAGAAGGGCCACAGAGTCTGCACTTCAGAGGTTCTGCAAGCCCCAGTCTATGCTTGCTGAAAGCTCCCAAGAGTTATTACATCAGGCTGTGAGGAAGCTGTCACAGTAAATGCTGAGGCTCCTATCACTGCAGCTTAGAAGTGTGACACCAGCTGCTAGGAGCTGGCTGACTTGCACTTAAAGCCCCACACCAACCCCTCACACTGAGAGCAGAGTCCTGACACCATGAGCTGGGATCTGCTGGCACATAAAGAATGCACTTTTCCCTCATACTCCCATCTGAGCACAGCAAATGAACTGCCGATTGGCGACACTTCCACTGTCTGGGATCACACTGAGGGAGCTTCAGAATGAACAGAAGAATGCAGAGTGAATCATTCAAAAGTCATACTATAAGCTGTTTGCCTAACTTTAAAAAGTTTTAAAAAGTTTGCCTAACTTTAAAAAGTATCTTTAAATTTTTATTTATTTATTTATTAGAGAGAGAGAGAGAGAGAAATGAGCATTCCAGAGATCCTACCTACTGCAACAAAGTCTAGACGAATGTGCCACCATGTACATATGTGGGTTCTGGTGTATGGAACCTGGGTCCTTGGGCTTCACATGCCTTATCCAGTAAGCCATTTTTTAATATTTATTTATTAGAGAGCAAGAGAGAAATGCATACATAACTTTTTATCATAGTATATTGGTCAAAACAAAGTCACATGGGCACATCTAGATGTAAAACATAGAAGTTACATTCTACAAATGGGAAACCAAGAGGGTGTCTAGCTTTCTACTACTAACTGTACAATATTCTAGTAATACAGTGAAATCCATCAGAAGCAAAGTGCCCAGTGACATGAGAAATGGTTGCAATTTTGAAAATATTAATAAATGAGACAACTCTGCATATAAATGGGCATGTTAAACCAAGAAAATCATCCTCTCACCTGCTTTTGTGTTCCATTTATATTGAATGTAAGTAATGTCTACTTGATGTTTACATTTCATAATAATTTTCAGATTTTCACTCATGTTCTTTAGAAGGCATACCTCTAATTAAGTTTGGTATTATATATTTAAGTTCCATTTGTTCAATGAATACATGTCTTTTATCATATGCCATTTAGCTTTGATTGCTTGAAACATTCAGTCTTGGGGCTGGAGAGATGGGTTAGTGGTTAAGGCAGTTGTCTGTGAAGCCTAAGGACCCAGGTTTGACTTCCCAGAACCCATATATGCCATGGTGACACATGCATCTGGAATTCGTTTGCAGTGGCTAAAGGCCCTGGTCACCCATATTCTCTTATTCTCTCTCTCTCTCTTTCTCACAATAAATACAAAAAAAAGAAGATAAGTAAATAATTTTTTTAAAAAATTCAGTCTTAAATTTCACTTTCAAGATTTATCATAACCAATCTTGATTTCTTGGTTGGTTTCTATGTTGTATCTGTCCTTTATTTATACTATTTTCAATCATTAGTGTTTTAACTATATGGCACAGTTATCTTTCTATTCTAGCAGAATCAATCTCCTTTTATGTAAGTGACAGTCCTTGTCAAAGTGTTGTTGTAGGGCTGGAGATATGGCTTAGCACTTAAGGCTCTTGCCTGTGAAACCAGTGGAGCCAGGTTCTACTCCACAGTACCCACTTAGGCCAGATGCACATGGTCACACATGCCTCTGGATTTCCTTTACATTGGTTATATGCCCAGGCATGCCCATTCTCTCTCTTTCTCTCTCTTTCACAGTATCTGTCTCTCTCCCTCTCTCTTAAATAAAAAAAAATTAAACATTTCAAAAAATGCTGTTGTAAAATTGGTTAGAAACTTGACTTTATTATTTGAAACCCAGGAATTATCACAAAGATTACTCAGAGATTCTGATATTTTTGTTCAGATAGCTGACCCATTTAGAATCATAGAAATCCTAAGTAGTACCACCCACATCCACCCAGATTCTGATAATTTGCTCAAATATTACATCTATTTTGACATGATTCTAAAGTACATAGTATTTTTTAATAGAGTCCTAAATAAGGCTCTATATCTAATACTGCGGAAATGTATTTTTGCCTTTTAAAATGTATGAGATCTACCATAAGGGATTTAGGACTCCGATGGATTAGCCTAACATAATTATTCTTCAGCTTTTAGGTTCCAGTTATACAGACAAAACATTTTATTAGATCTGCTTTTTTTTTAAATTTTCTTTTAGGGTTTGATTTTTGCCTACATTAACTCTTACCTCAGGATTTTTGTCTTTATTATCCTACCAATAGTTTGATGTTTCCACAATTAGTTCTGTTTACCTGAGTGCTCCTCAGCCTGCAGCAGCAGCTGTGTTTTCCCATGTGTAACCATTGGTTGGTGCACTTGTACTATGGTGCTAGTTCACTTAATTTAAAGTTAATAAGGCATTAGCCTGGTGGTGGGCACGCCTTTAATCCCAGCACTTGAGAGGTGAGGGTAGGAGGATAACTGTGATACTGAGGCCACCCTGAGACCACAGTGTGAATTCCAGGTCAGCCTGGACTCAAGTGAGTCCCTAACTGGAAAAACAAAACAAAAAACAAAACAAAAAAAATTAGCAAGGTGTGTTTACCTTTAACCTTTAATTCGTGCTGAAATCTTTCCCATTATGCTGGTATTTCAGTCATTTTCTTATTTCTGCATAGTAAAATTTTTGACCTAGTATTTTGGATAATTTATTGCTTAAAATTTAGAAAACCATAAAGAGAATTTCACATGGAAGTGGATGTATTATTTATAAATATTCTCCATAAATAAATAGTGAGCTGAAACACTCTAGTCAAATAGCATTTTGTAATGGGTACAGTTAATTTCACTGCCAAAGTAGGACCAAGTAAGTGAATTTGCTGACTTGGAGAGGGAAATCCAACCAATATTTCTTCAGTTTGTAGCAAAAAAGGTTATTCAGGTAACTCATTGAGAATAGTCTATAAAAAGAAGCAAGTCACTTAAACTATTTAAATTTTATTAACCATTGTAGTTATTATATTTAGCTATTTAATTCTTAGTCCTTATATCACTCAGATGTAATTGCTCATAAACTTAAATAGAAATAATAAATACCCAGGGAATTATTGGGATTATACAAGTACTTTATTCTAAAACTGGAAAAAAAATTAAGGATACCTTTTTGGTACTTTTATTGTAAAGAATTCCATGTCATGTGTAACCATGGGTACTTATGAATGACTTCCAAAGTTAGATTTCATAGTCTACATTGCTGATGTTTTGTCTCTAACTTTACAATTGTGAAGAGAATTTACATATCACTTGTATTGAATAAATGTATGTAGCATACACTATAGGAATTATACATGCATAATGCATAAAATTTTCTAATTAGAAGTCTACACTTTGGCCTGGAGAGATGGCTTAGCAGTTCAGGCTCTTGTCTGCAAACCTGAAGGACCCTGGTTCAGTTCCTCAGGACCATCAGCCAGATGCACAAGGTGGAGTATGCATCTGGAATTCGTTTGCAGTGGCTGAAGGTGCTGGCATGCCCATTCTCTCTCTATCTGCCTCTTTCCCTCTCTCTTTCTAACTCAAATAATAAATAAATAAAAATAAAATATTTTAGAAAAGAAGTCTACACTTTTTTCACTTGCCAAGTTAAAGGCCTCAGCCAGGCCCATGTTCTCAAGACTCTGGAGACAGTGTTCCTTAGCTTGTGCTTGCATTGCTATAGTCACTGCCTCTGTTGTCACACTTCCTCCTCATCTTGTTATAGTTTCAATCTGAACTGTTGCTCACAGGTTTGTGTTTTGGATGTTTGGTCCCTTGCTGCTGGACCTGATGTGAGTGGTCCTAGAAACTTTGGTAACTGTGGAGGAAGTACACAATGGGGGAGTTCCTAGCTCTTCCTGTTAGTCTCTGTCGCCTGTGTGGTTATAACGTGAACAGATACCCTCTGACACATGCTCCTGTTGCCATGATGTCCTGCCTAAGCATATAAGGTCAATCAGGGATCCATTGAACACATTGGAACTATGAGATAACATAAATATAAACATAAATCCTTCCTTCCTTGAATTGGTTGCTTCAAGTACTCTTTTCATGTCAAATCTCCATTTCTTTCTCATTTAAAATGTACATGCTGCCGGGCATGGTGGCACAAGCCTTTAATCCCAGCACTCGGGAGGCAGAGGTAGGAGGATGATCGTGAGTTCGAGGCCAGCCTGAGACTATATAGTGAATTCCAGGTCAGCCTGGGCTAGAGTGAGACCCTACCTCAAAAAACCAAGATATATATATATATGTGTGTGTGTGTGTGTGTGTGTGTGTGTGTTTGCATTTACAACTTACCTAGTCAATATAGATTTTTTTTCTCATGACCTTGAGTCTAATTTGCATTTGGAATGACCTGCTTACATAGAAGAAAACAATTATAGGATCCAGAAATTGGGATATGGGTATCTATTATAAAAGCCTCATTCAGATATTAACATATTTCCACTAAAATTATGCTAGTAACTATGATATCAGAATATGTAAAGATATTTGATAGTTATGAGTCTGAGAACAAACACACTTTTAGGGGAAACATGTAAAAGTAGAGGATACAAAGGGAATATTTTCCCATCTTGATATTTTTATTGAAACTTCTCTACTTAGTCTAATTAATTAGTCACCTATGGCAAGAAAATTATCTTTGTAGCCTGCATAATAGAATAAGATATGTATATATTTATGTTTATTTAAGCAAAGTTCCTCTACATATGAAATGAGGGTAGGCATATAGCTTTTCCTGTGCAAAATTAAAATGTCAGTGTTTGCTAAATGTAGAGCCCATTTTCTGTGAGGTTACATTGGGAGTTCTTGTACAGATTTATGGCATATTAATAAGTTTTCTTCTAGTACATATAATGAATTATATTGGTTAAGATGAAGGATAAAATCAGTTAACAAACATCGCAAATTTCAGAGGCACATAAGCAGTAAGTGTTCAATGGTCTATTTTATATTATACTTATGGTTGCCAGCTCAATGGTCTATTATATATTATACTTTGGGGGCTGGAGGGATGGCTTAGCAGTTAAGGCATTTGCCTGCAAAGCCAAAGGAGCCAAGTTCTATTCTTCAGGACCCATGTTAGTCAGATGCACAAGGGGGCACATGCATCTGGAGTTCATTTGCGGTGGCTGGAAGCTCTGAAACGCCCATTCTCTCTCTCTCTTTCTCCCCTCTTTCTCTGTCAAATAAATAAATAAAAATGAACAAATATATTATATGTTTGGTTGACAGGTCCAGTTAGTGAATGCCTTTGTACACTTGGTCATTTTTCTTTGATTGCTTTGTCTTTTTCCAAGGTCTTGGTCCCTATGCATAGCCCACAGGCATATTAACTTTCCTGTGAAAGATATAAAGAAAGAATCTAGGTACAAGGATCAACAAAATATCATCATACAAAACTTGATAGTACCCACCATGTCCATTCATTTCATTAGCAAGGCTTTAGTCCCAGACCATACTTGATTGTAAGATTTACTGGGAGTGCTTGTAAAGAAGTCACTGCCTGTCCACCTTCAAATGTCTTATTTTGAAATATAATCTATTTGAGTTTGGTTTTCTCATCTATATTTACCATAAAGCATGATAAAGCATGCAGTATGCTAGAACATGTGGTTATCTACTTAAATTAGTAAAAATATACAAAAGATTTGAAATTGAGTCAATTGAGGATAAAGTTACATAACGCCATTTTAGAAAAAAAAATGAAATCAATACACACACACACACCCACAGACACACACACACACCCACACCCACACAAGAAACATGATTAAAACAGAATAAAGCCTAAAGTCAAAATACATGATGCCATCAATCCCTGCTTGTCCAAAAGGAACTCATTTGTTTTCCCTAACATGAACCCTCACCCAGTTGAATAGGCTGGTGTCAAACTCACTCTGGGGTCAAGACAGTCCTTAATGTGGTCATACTACTTTTTCACTCTCCAGAGTTTCTAGAATTCCATGCATACAGCAAAACTATCTTTTTATTTATTTATTTTTAGTATTATTATTTTGGCTTTTTGAAGTATGGTCTCACTCTGTAATCCAGACTGACCTGGAATTAAGTATGTAGCATCAGGGAGGCCTGGAATTTACAATGATCCTCCTACCTCAGCCTCACAAGTGCTGTAATTAAAGGTGTTTGCCACCATGCCTAGCCAATAACTTTAATATTAAATAAACTGTAGTTTTAAGCTGGGCATGGTGGTGCACTCCTTTAAGCACTCAGAAGGCAGAGGTAGAAGGATCTCTGTGAGTTTGAGGTCAGGCAGAGACTACATAGAGAATTAATTCCAGGTCAGCCTAAGCTTGAGTGAGACCCTACCTCCAAAAACCAAAAAACTAAAAACCAAAAACCAAAAAAAAAAAGAAAGAAAGAAAGAAAGAAAAGAAACTAGCTTTAAACATAATTGTAGGACAGTAGGACATTGTATTGAGGCTACATTCAGCTTATATTTGTTGATCTCAAGTTCTAGAAAACATTTGAAGAAAATTCTAGCCTTGCAGTTATAATGATATAGCATCTTCAAGGCTAGGCTGCCATTTGAATGACAGTTGGTAATGTTAAAATGTTTTTTCCTAAAATATTATCTATGTATACTATTTGAAGGTGATAGAAGCATCCTACTGAGACAAATCACATCATGCTAAACAAATTTTTCACATAACATGCCCACAATTCCACAAACATAACTTATTCTCATGCCTAGGCAAATACCATTTTTGCAGCTTTTAACCACTCAGCACTCTTCAGGAATTTAATAGTGACATGGATATAAATTAATTTCCCCTGAGAGATGATCTCAAATCGGGAAATTCTTTACTATGTGAATGAGAATTTTCTTTTTATAAATTATCTTACATTTGTTTGAAAAAAATAAAAAAAACAATAGCTAGGATAGTTTGACTGCCTAAATGTTTACCTGAATAGTTCTAATTTTTCATACCTTTTACCATGTACTCCCAGAATATCTATAGCATTAAAAGGGGAAACTGAGGTTTGAAGAGGTTGTTCTGTGCCATAAGAAGATGCCAGTATTAAGCCAATACATCACTGATACTAGGCTAACTGAATTCAAAAGATGCATAGAATTAATTTGTCAGTATCTAAGCAAGTCACATTCAATCATGGAATATTTATTAGCATTCTTCAATGTTCACAGTGCCCCGGCTATGTTCATTGCTTGCTGTGATTCTGTTGCTGGGATGTAAGCCACTTTAAGTTCTCTAATCTTCTTTTCTGTTACAACACTTCCTAATTCAGTGTGCTATATATGTGAATAGTGCTTAATCTCCTTTAATATAGTTAATTTGCATCATGCTTTATGTCTTACACTAGTGAGAATTTATCTTTACAGAATCAATGACTGAAGAGGTTTATAAAAGCACTGCACTAAAAAAAATATCATTCGCTATTCCTTAGGGGGATTACTATCTATGTTGCCTAATACTTTAGCCACATTATTTATACACTCTTTAAATATGCTATAATTAAGATGTCTATTTTAAGCCCAGGCATTACTCCTGGTGGTTATAATTGGTTAAATGTATCATATGTATCCTTGAACAGCTACGTAAACAACAATAAAACAATCAATGAAGATATTCTTAATTAAAACAGATCATACTTTGTGAATTAAATGTCTTAGTGCAGAGCATTTTTTGATATCATGACATTAAATGGCAAATCTATCATTAGAAGGAGTTTCATATTGATTGCTTCTAATTCATTATGTGAAATTTAAATTCAAAATTATTATTATTCTGTTTTCATCCTGAGGTCAACATTGATTAGTAGCATGTTTGTTACTACTTAGTTGAGAAAAGACAATGTTTTCTTATTCAACACAGGGTTTTGCCTAATGTCTCTCTGCATCTCCACTAGCATTGGCTTTGGTAAAGTGTGAGGTTTGTGTACCTAGCAAAACTATTTACAAAATATATAATCTGTTAACAAGTTAAATGTGATAGTTAAGGTGTTGTTAACTTGATCTGTTTAGTAATCCACAGAAATTTCTTTTGGGTGGGTCTCTGAGGTCACTTCCAGGAAGGATTAACTGAAGGAGGAAGTCCTTCCCCACAGTCCTTCCCCCAGCGGACCCTCTCAGTTAGGAAGCTCTGGGTGTAAAGAGCCCCTTCCTTCCACTTGGCTGCTAGAGCTGCTTGCTGCCTTCCAGAGTGGATTGAAGACTAGTACAGACTGAAGACCAGCATCAACTGAAGACCCCTGTGGATTGAAAACCATCAGCTCCTCAGGAAGCCTACGCGCCTTCAGTGCTGGATTGGGACTGCTGAGGAATCTGGCCATGTGGACTGAGCAGCTGCCAGGTTCCTTAATTCTCGGGCCTGCAACTGCTATTGGACTACTGTAAACGAATCCAATAAATTTCCTTTTTAATATAATTCATTCTAGCAGTTCTGGTCCTCTAAAGAACCCTGAATAATATAGATTTGGGTACCAGAAGTGGTTCTAGAGAAACAAAATTGTAAGGATGGATTTCTCTAGTGGGATTGATGCTATCTGGGGTTGGCTTTACAACTTCAGTGCTACTAAAGGCCCTGCTGGTAATGAGTGATTTTATTGGAAATAAGGAGGGCACTAATAATCCATGGTGTGGCCTATTTAACGAACTCCATGGGGTAGATGTATTTGGTGATCTTGAGTCATGTCTACTGAAGAGCAAGGAATTTAGTGACTCTGTAATATTTAAAACATTTGAATATTTGAGGAAGAGTAAGACAAATGATGAGGCTGGTTGGTTGCTTCTAGCATCTCAGGACAAACTAGTGAGGGAACAGCAGAAGCTCAGACAGAAAAATTCCAAGCTTAATACCCACGTACATGATCTGAAGGTTTTTAAGGCTGCCCTGGAGGAGTCTCCTCTCTAGCCAGAATAGGGCTCAAATTGCAGGAAACCAAACCCAAGCTCTCATTGTAATATCGGTGAACATGCAAGGTAAACTCAAATCCCAGACTCAGTGACTATCAAAAGTTAAAATGAGGGCACTGATTATGAAAGAGTGGAATCCAGTGATTTGGGATGGTGATGTGTGGGAAGACCTTGAAGAATCTGTGGACATTGAAGTGCCAGATTCTGAAGAAGTTGTTTTGCAGGAAAATGTGACCTCTCCTCCCTTAGAAGCAGTTGTATCCCCACCTTCACACCCTGAAATATTTCCCTCCCCACCCTTGTTTGAGGGAACTAATCCTTCTTTGTCTGAGCCTGAGAAATCAGCAGGAGGTGCTGATACTTCTCAGTTCCCACCCAACTTTGCTTCTAGGCCTATAACCAGAGGGAAGCTAGGCAGGCCCCTAAAGGTAAGATAGAAATCTTGACACAAGAGAGGTCAGGCACACCTTTAGGAGTTTTCTACCTTGTACAGGTAGAAGCATGTGGAATACATGTGGGGATGGATTTTAAGGGCATAGGATGATGAAGGAAGGAACACAAGATTAGATCAGGCTGAATTTTCAGAAATGGGCCCATTGAGCAAAGATTTTAGATTTAACACTGCAGTTCTTGTAGTTGGAAGAGGTGCCAAGAATTTCTTTGATTGGTTGGCTGAAGTATGGATCCAAAGATGGCCTACTGTGAATGAGCTTGAGCTGACTGATATCTCTTGGCTTAATATTGAAGAAAGGATTGAAAGGCTCAGAAAACTTGGAATGTGGGAGTGGATTTGCCATGTAAATTTGCTTTGCCTCCACAATGGGAGCATCCAGAAGATGTGTACTTCACTGGGACTATAAGAAACAGATTGTGAGGTGAGCACCAGCACATTGAAATTGCCTAATCATTGGTCCATTACATAAAGAAGACATCACAGTGGGAGCTGCAGTTGCTGCACTAGGTGACTTAGATTCAGTGGGTCTAGCTGGATCTCAGGTTAACAAGGACTAACTGGCAGCGCTGAATCACCAAAGGTGAGGTGAGTGTGCTTTTCATAATAGACAGCATGGGCAAAATTATGCACATAAAAGTATGACTTGTATGGACCTTGAGCACTGGCTGATTAATCATGGTGTTCCCAGAAGTCAAATAGATAAGAAGCCTACTGAGTTCCTACTTGATCTGTATTAGCAGAAAAGTTCCAGAGCAAAGGAACATAAAGCTACTTTGAATTATAGCAACAGAAAATCAAGACCTCTTAATCAGTTTCCAGATTTGAGCCACTTTACAGATCCTGAGTCCCTTGACTGAAAGGGTGGCCAGGTCACCTCAAGAGAGGACTCTCCTACAACCCCCAAAAGTTTCAATATTAGGCTTACACCTATCCTTCCTCAGAGGGAACTGTGGCCTTTTTATAGACTAACTGTACACTGGGGAAAAGTAAATAATCAGACCTTTTGGGGCCTTCTGGACACTGACTCTAAATTGACATTAATTCCAAGAGACCCCAAAAAGCTTGGTGGCCCTCTAATTAAAGTAGGTGCTTAAAGAGGTAAAGTGATCAATGGAAGTTTGGAAAATGTTAGACTGACAGTGGGTCCAGTGGGTCCCCAGAATCACCCTGTAGTTATTGCCCCTGTCCCAGATGCATAATTGGGATAGATATACTTAGGAATTGGCAGAACCCCCACATTTGTTCCCTGACTTGTGGAGTGAAGCCTATTATGGTTATAAATGCCAAAAGGAAGCCATTGAGACTTCCACCACTGGAGAAAATAGTGAATCAAGAACAGTATTGCATCCCTGGAGGGATTGCAGAAATTAATGCCACCATAAAGGACTTGAAGGATGCAGGGGTGATGATTCCCACCACATCTCCCTTTAACTCTCCTATTTAGCCTATTCATAAGACAGACAAATCCTGGAGAATGACAGTAGATTATCAGAAACTTAATCAGGTGGTGACTCCAGTTGCAGCTGCTATGCCAGATGTGGTTTCTTTACTAGAGCAGATACACATCTCCTGGTACCTGGTATGCAGCTATTGACCTTGTGAATGTTTTGTTCTCCATACCTGTCCATAAGGACCACTAGAAGCAATTTGCCTTCAGCTGGCAAGGCCAATAGTACACCTTTACTGTTTTACTTCAAAGTTATATTAACTCTGTATCCCTGTGTCATAGCTTAGCTCACAGGGACCTTGATCTCCTTTCCCTTAAACAAGGTGTCACATTGGTCCATTATATCGAAGACATTGTACTGATTGGATAGAATGAGCAGGAGGTGGCAACCACTCTTGAGTTGTTGGTACAGCATGTGCACATCAGGCGATGGGAAATAAATCCATCAAAAATTCAAGGACCTTCCACCTCTATGAAATTTCTAGCTCACTGGTGTGGGGCATGTAGGGATATTTTTTCTAAGATGAAGGATAAGTTGTTGTATCTGGCCCCTCCTACCACTAAGAAAAAAGCACAACATCTAGTGGACCTATCTGGATTTTGGAGACAGCACAT
This sequence comes from Dipus sagitta, assembly GCA_036346955.1. Classification (NCBI taxonomy): domain Eukaryota; kingdom Metazoa; phylum Chordata; class Mammalia; order Rodentia; family Dipodidae; genus Dipus; species Dipus sagitta. The sequence goes on from CM070781.1 coordinate 75,748,329, forward strand.
TCCTCACTTGGGTGTGTTGTTCCATCCCATATACCAAGTGACTCAGAAAGCTACTAGTTTTCAGTGAGGCCCAGAACAAGAGAAGGCTCTTCAATAGGTCCAGGCTGCTGTTCAGGCTGCTCTGCCCCTTGGGTCATATGATCCAGCAGATCTTATTGTACTTGAGGTGTCAGTGGCAGGTAAGGATGCCATTCGGAGCCTTTGGCAGGCCCCCATAGGTGAATCACAGCAGATGCCCTTGGGATTTTGGAGGAAGACACTTCCATCATCTGCAGACAAGTTTTCTCCCTTTGAGAGACAGCTCTTGGTGTGCTTTTGGGCCTTAGTGGAAACTGAACATTTGACAATGAGCCATCAAGTTACTATACGACCTGAGTTGCCCATTATGAGCTGGGTGTTATCTGACCCACCAGGCCATACATTTGGACATGCACAACAGCAGTCCATCATCAAGTGGAAATGGCATATATGTGATCGGGCTTGAGGAGGCCCTGAAGGCACACATTGAGGTAGTGGCCCAAATGCCTGTGGTTTCTATTCCTGTAAAACTGCCTTCTGTCCCCAAGCATACATCTATGGCATCAAAGGATGTGCCATATGATCAATTGACTGAGGAGGAGAGGACAAGAGCATGGTTTACAGATGGTTCAACATGTTATGTGGGAACTTCCCAGAAGTGGACAGCTGTAGCATTACAGGCACAGTCTGAAGGACTGTGATGAAGGGAAGTCTTCACAATGGGCAGAACTTTGGGCAGTGCACATGGTTGCACATTTTGTTTGGAAAGAAAAATGGCCAGATGTGTGCTTATACACTTATTCATGAGCTGTGGCCAATGGCTTGGCTGGATTATCCAGGACTTGGAAGGAACAAAAATGAAAAAATGGCGAGAAGGACATTTTGGGAAGGTGTATGTGGATAGAGCTCTCTGAATGGGCAAAAGATATAAAGATACTTGTGTCCCATGTTATTGCTCATCAGATGGTGACCTCATAAGATGATGACTTTAACAATAAAGTAGATAAACTGACCCATTCTATTGATAGTGATCAACCTCTTTCCTCAGCCATCCTGTCACTGCCCAGTGGGCCTATGAACAAAGTGACCATGGTCTCAGGGATGCAGGTTATGCATGGGCCCAACAACATGGACTTCCATCAACTAAGGCTGACCTGGCTATGGCTGCTGATGAGTGCCAAATTTGCCAGCATCAGGAAGCAACTCTGAGCCCCTGGTATGGTGGTATTCCTCAGGGTGACCAGCCAGCAACTTGGTGGCAAGTTGACTACATTGGACCACTTCCATCATGGAAAGGGCAGCGTTTTGTCCTTACTGGAATAGACACTTATTCTGGGTATGCATTTACATTTCCTGCATGTACTGCTTCTGTCAGAACTACCATCTGTGGGCTTACAGAATGCCTTATCTGCTGACACAGTATTCCACACAGCATTGCTTCTGACCAAGGAACTCACTTCATAGCTAAGGAAGTATGGCAGTGGGCTCATGCTCATGGAATTCACTGGTCTTACCAGGTGCCCCACCACTCTGAAGCAGGTAGAATGGCCTTTTAAGGAAACAACCACAGAGCCAACTAAGTGGCAATAGCTTGGAGGGCTGGGGGAATGTCCTCCAGCAGGGAGTATATGCTCTGAATCAGCATCCTATATATGGTACTATTTCTCCTATAGCCCAGTGTATTAGTCAGGGTTCTCTAGAGGAACAGAACTGCTAGAATGAATTATTTTAAAAGGGAATTTATTGGATCAGCTTACAGTAGTCCAATAGCAGTTGCAGGCCCGAGAATCACCGAACCTGGTAGTTGCTCAGTCCTCGTGGCCAGATGCCTCAGCAGTCCTGACCCGGCACTGCAGATGGTGCAGGAAAGCCTGGAGGCTTCCTGAGGAGCCGCTGGGTTTCAATCCACGGGGGTCTTCAGTTGATGCTGGTCTTTCGTCCGCACTGGTCTCCAATCCATGCTGGAAGGTAGCAAGCAGCTCCGGCAGCCACAATGGAAGGAAGGCAGGAAGGAAGGAAGGGACTCTTTTTTCCCAGAGCTCCCTTGTATCAAGTCCCCCTCTGGGCGGGACCGCCCATTCTGGGGGAAGGGCTCAACCTTGGGGAAAGACTTCCTCCTTTAGTTGATCCTTCCTAGAAGCAACCTATGGATTACTAAACAGATCAAGTTGACAACACCTTAACTATCACAAGTCCACCCCTTGTCAACTTGGCATCAAATCATGCCTCCTTACATCATACTTAATTTTCAAATGAAAACAGTAATAAGCTCATAATTCCACCTAGCATGGCGTAACTATCCCACGTACAACCGGAACCTGCAAAATCTTCCCCCCAACACAAAGCTTAGTCTCTGGTATAATGGGTCTAATATAAATTCAACAGTTAGCTAGTTATATAATCATAATATTGGTATAGATATATACAAACACTCTGTTAACAAGGCAGGACAGAAACATTGCAATCACAGTCCTCGTTTCTGTAACTGGTCACATGGCCTTAGCTGGTATTTGTAACTGCCTTCTTCTACTACCCATTCTGTATTTCCTCCACCTTCAGCAAGCACCTCAGCAGGTCTTGGTTCTTTACCTGGAGGGGTAACCCATACCTTTATGTGCATAATTTTGCCTATGCTGTCTATTATGAAAAACACGTTCACCCCGCCTTTGGCGATTCAGTGCTGCCACTTGGCCCTTTTTACCCCGAGATCCAGTTATGCCCATTGCATCTAAATCACCTAATGCAGCAACTGCAGCTCCCACTGTGAGGTCTTCTTTACATAAAAGAGCAATGATGGAAGACTTTAAGTATGCTGGTGCTCCCCTCACAAATCTGTTTCTGATAGTCTTAGTGAAGGACACATCTACTGGACGCTCCCATTGTGGGGGCAAAGATGTGTTTACATGGCAAATCCACTCCAGCATTCCAAGTTCTCTGAGCTTTTTAATCCCTTCATCGACATTAAGCCTAGGGATATCAGGCAGCTCGAGCTCATTCACAGTAGGCTATCTTTGGATCCATACTTCAGCCAGCCAATCAAATAAACTCTTGGCACCCTTTCCAACTGCACGAGCTGCATTGTTAAATCTAAAATCTCTGCTCAATGGGCCTATTTCAGTAAATTCAGCCTGATCTAATCTTATGTTCCTTCCTCCATCATCCCACACCCTTAAGATCCATTCCCACACATATTCCCCATGCTTCTGCCTGTACAAGTTAGAAAACTCCTGAAGTTCTTTAGGGGTGTACCTCACTTCCTCCTGTGTCACACTTTCTATCTCACCTTTAGGGGCCTGCCTAGTCTTCGTCTGGTTATAGGCCTAGAGGCAAAGATGGGTGGGAACTGAGAAGCACCAGCACTTCCTGCTGATTCCCCAGACAAAGAGGGATGAATTCCCTCAGGCAAGGGTGGGGAGGATAATACCTCAGGATGTGGGGGTGGGGATACAACTGCTGCTAAGGGAGGGCAGGTCATATTTTCATCCAAAACATCGTCTTCAGAATCTAACACTTCAATGTCCCCAGGTTCTTCAGGGTCTTCCCCCACATCACCATCCCAAGTCACAGGATCCCACTCTTTTCCAATCAGTGCCCTCACTTTAACTTCTGATAGTTGGTGAGGCTGGGATTTGAATTTACGTTGCAAATTAGCCAATCTCACAATGAGAGCTTGGGTTTGGTTTTCTGCAATCCGAGCCCTGTTCTGGCTAGAGAGGAGACTCTCCTCCAGGGCACCTTTAGAAACCTTGAGATCATGTATGTGGGTCTTAAGCTTAGAATTTTCCTTTTTGAGCTTCTGCTGTTCCCTCACTAGTTTGTCCAGAGATGCCAAAAGCAACCAACCAGCCTCATCATTGGTCTTACTTTTCCACAAATACCCAAATGTTTTAAATACAGAGTTACTAAATTCCTCGCTCTTCAAAAGACATGATTAAGGGTCACCAAATACATCTATCTCATGTAGTTCTTGAAATAGTGCACACCATCGATTATTAGCGCCCCCCTTATTTCCAGGAAAAGCGCTCTCCTTATCACCAGTGGGGCCTCTAGCAGCATTGAAATTGGAGAGCCAACCCCAGATAGCACTAAGCCCACTAGAGAAACCCATCCTTACAATTCTGTTTCTCTAGAACCACTTCTGGTACCAAATTCTGTAGCAGACAGCTTCGGGTTCACTGAGATGACCTTCCAGACCAGGCACAGTTATGGAGGAAGGGATATTTATTGAAGCTTACAGATCCAGGGGAAGTTCCATAAATGGCAGAGGAAGCTGGCCTGCCTTCACAGGCCCAAGCAGAGAGAGAGAAGTACAAGCCTAAAGGTCAAAAGCCAGAGCACACTTCAGGAACTCCAGCTAGGCACACTTTGCATATCTTTAGATTGAAACCTGAAACCCACCACCACACCTTAAGATCCACACAATGGCATTGCCTCCAGCCAGATGGCTAGAGATGCAAACTACAAACAAATAAACAACTGAATATATTGGGGGCCATCTATTCTATTCAAACCACCACACCAGGAGTGGGGTGAGATGAACCTTACTATGTGGATGTTGATCTTGTGGAACCTTTGTTTTGGAGGAATAGGCATGGACTTGGTGCTTGCAACTGAAGATGTCGTCTGGAGTGGTAAGCCAAGTTTTATGGGCAATTCTGATGAGAGTCTGAGGATGCTAAGTGCAGACAGCATTGAATTTCAAGGCTTGGCTTATGAGTTTTCTAAGGGGAAGGAAAGACTGCAGAGGTCTTTGTTGGAACTGGGCTACTGGCATAAGGGCTGGCTGCATCCTGCTGCCCAGGTCCAGAGTGTTTGATCAAGGTTAAATTTGTAATGGACTGATGTGTTTGGCTAGAGATATTGGACTGAGAGATTTAATATTTTAAGCTGGAAAACCTCAAGCAAGTTAAAATTACAGGCACTGAGACTGGTTTTAGGTTACTGAACCTGCTATTGTCAAACACATTAGCAATCTTAAGGAAGATGTTCCAACTGCTTTACATTAAAACAATGGAAAGGATGCCTGAGGAAAGACTATCATAGAAATGCAAACACTTTTGGAAAGAGTTGACTGGAGAAAGAACCTGCTTTTCAAGGTTATGATTTGTTTCGTCCCTGAATTAAGAATATGGCTGTACCCTGCACACCGGGTATTGATTTCAGAAGCATGAAAAATGCATGGAATGGCCGTGAATTGCACATGCTTCCAGGAGCCGCTGCTGAGATGTGGCATGAGGCAGGGCATGATGCCCTGATAGGCTGAGAGAGCCTTTGGAAGATGGACCATGGTTTGCATGAAGACCTGAAGATGTTTTGTATGTACCAGGACTGTGCAAGGGCTACCATAGAGCACACTGTTGGCCTGGGATGGAAATGTCCCCGGGGTACTCTGCCCAGCTGGAGGGGTGGAATTGGAAAGTCTGGAGACTGTTAGTCTCTGGGTATATTGAACTTGAACTGCAGAAGTTTGATGTTTGTTTGATGGTGGTTGAGTTTGCATTGTTTTAGTCTCTCCTTGCTGTGCCTTATACCCGTTGAAAATGTTTACTCTGTGCCTTTATATGTTAGAAGTGTTTAACTTGTTTGATTTTACAGGTCTTCATATCTTAAATTGGTCAAGACTGTGGGGACCTTTGAAATTGAACTGAGTACAATTTACAATGTGTGATGGTTATAAATCTATTGGGGGCCAGGGGCGGAATGTGGTGGTTTGAATAGAATAGATGGCCCCCAATATATTCAGTTGTTTATTTGTTTGTAGTTTGCATCTCTAGCCATCTGGCTGGAGGCAATGCCATTGTGTGGATCTTAAGGTGTGATGGTGGGTTTCAGGTTTCAATCTAAAGATATGCAAAGTGTGCCTAGCTGGAGTTCCTGAAGTGTGCTCTGGCTTTTGACCTTTAGGCTTGTACTTCTCTCTCTCTGCTTGGGCCTGTGAAGGCAGGCCAGCTTCCTCTGCCATTTATGGAACTTCCCCTGGATCTGTAAGCTTCAATAAATATCCCTTCCTCCATAACTGTGCCTGGTCTGGAAGGTCATCTCAGTGAACCCGAAGCTGTCTGCTACACCCAGATTCATGTATCCAGGAATCAAGGGGTGGAAATGGGAATGGGCCCACTTACCATCACCCCAAGTGACCCATTAGCAAAATTTTGGCTTTCTGTTCCCCCAACCTGAGCCTCTGCTGGCCTAGAGGTTGGTGCTAGAGGGGGTCCGTGCTTTTGCCAGGATGCACAGAGAACAATCCATTGAACTGGAAGCTATAACTTCCCTCTGGGCACTTTGGGCTCTTGATTCCCTCCAGTCAACAGGCTAAGAATGGAGTTACAGTGTTAGCAAGTGTGATTGATCCAGACTACCAGGGGGAAATTGGCCTGCTCCTCCACAATAATGGTAAGGAAGAATATGTCTGGATAGCAGGAGATCCTTTAAGGTGTCTCTTAGTGTTACAATGCCTTGTTATCAAAGTCAATGGACAACTGTAACAACTCAATATAAGTAGTGTGATAAATGGCCCTGATCCTTCAGGAATGAAGCTATGGGTCATCCCTCCATGTAAAGAACCAAAACCTGCTGAGATGCTTGCTGAAGGTGGAGGAAATACAGAATGGGTAGTAGTAGAAGCCAGTTACAAATACCAGTAAGGCCACATGACCAGTTACAAAAATGAGGACTGTAATTGCAATGCTTTTGTCCTACCTTGATATGTTGTGTATGTACATATCTACACCAATATTATGGTTATATCACCAGCTAACAAATTTATATTAGACCTATTATATTAGAGACTAAGCATTCCTCAAACACTAGACTAATTAATATTAACTTAATCAGAAGGCCTCAGAAATGTAGAATTACGGGTATTAGCCGGGCATGGTGGCCCATGCCTTTGATCCCAGCACTTGGGAGGCAGAGGTAGGAGGGTCACTGTGAGTTTGAGGCCACCCTGAGACTACGTAGCAAATTCCAGGTCAGCCTGGGCTACAGAGTGAGACCCTACCTCAAAAAAAAAGGGGGGGGGAGGATGCTAAATAAAATCATAAAATCTTCAAACATTGAAAGTACTTTGATTAAGGGAATTTGTCAGTATTTTATTTTGTGACATATTTATTGGGCATTTGTGGTGCATTTGCATATGGCATGTGTGTACCTCAATAAAAATATATTTCTGTGTGTGTGTTTGTGTGTGTGTGTGTGTGTGTGTGTGTGTGTGTGTTTATTAGTGGTACTGGGACCAAATCCATTGCATGGAAAATGTTGGATCATTGAGCTATAACCTCAGTCTTAATGCCCATTTTAATTTAAATTTTTATCTTTAAAACACAGTTGTTTTATTTTACTATTGTCAAATATTTATTTGTATATGTGATTATTAAAAAGCTCCAAATGGTTTGAAGTATGTAATAAAATATAAAGATTACATATAATTTGAAATAAAATACAATTTTGCAATTATGATTATTCTCACTGTTTATAATATTTAAAAATCAGAACATATTAAATAAATATTATACAAAAAAGACAAAAGCTAATAACTATTTATAAATAAGGAACACATCTTATAACTGACTTATGCACTCACAGCAAGTAAGGAAGAAATATACCACACATGGCACACATAAAAGCACTACATTCCTTACTTCTGAGATCCAAGCAAAACATCTTCTTTAGAGGCACACTGTTGAATGCTGAAGTTCCAGTGACCAAGAAGATTTGTTACTATAATTAGATTTGTTGAATATCTACAATGTGAAAATAGCATAAAAGGAGGTTTGCTGATAATTCACATTGCCCACTGTACACACTTGCCTAATGTGTAGGAGGTCCTAAATTCACTCCTCAGGATTGTCAAAAAAACAAAAAGAACGAAAGAAAATAGTTCCCATCTTAAATATAGGATGTATAAGTGCCCTAAGACACTAAATGGTTTTTCTACAGACACCACAAACTTATTACAGTTCCATCTGCTAAAAATTTTCTCACAGATCAATTTAATTAGCCAAACAAGCTTAAATGTAAGCTCTGACTATAGGAATGTCTATGAAATATAACATTAAGTGTCTATAGCATATTTATGTTAGATCCCTTTGCATACATAAGATATAAGATAGTGTCTCAGTGAATAGAGAGGTAGTTAGAGAAATTATTAGTTGAGTGTCTGAGTTATTTAAATGTTCTACTCCATTGGTAAAATAGATATAACAAATACACATGTGGGAAATGTTGGGTGCATTGTAGCATTGTTGCAGTCAGGTTTGCATTGCTGCTAAAAATCAGCTAATCAAGAGCAGCTTCTGGGAAAAAGGGGTTTATTTTGGCTTACAGGGTCTAGGGGGAAGCTCCGTGATGGCAGGTGAAAATGATGGCATGAGCAGAGGGTAGACATCACCCCCTGACCAACATAAGGTGGACAACAGCAACAGGGGAATGTGCCAAACACTGTCATGGGGAAACTGGCTATAAAACCCATAAGCCCACCCCCAACAATATACTACCTCCAGAAGGCATTAATTCCTAAATCTCCATCATCTGGGAACCTACCATTCAGAACACCTAATTTTATGGGAGACACCTGAATCAAACCACCACATTCTGCCTCTGACTCCCATAAACTGTTAAACATCCATGATATAAAATGTAATGCATTCATCCAAGTTAAAAAAAAACCCCATAGTTGTTACCAATTCCAATTATGTTCACACACCCCCATAATCCAAGGCCTTTTAACCGAGCCACAATACCAAAAGATAACCTCAAAAACCCATAATGGCACAGAAACATTCACACTGCAAAAGCTGACATTGGGCACAGCAAAGAAACATTCATCCAATACAAGATTTAAAACAACCAGGACAAACATCAAACTCTACATCTTCAAATCCAACAACTCTAGTCAATGACAAGTCTCCAAGTCTGATAACGCTAACCAGCAACAAGTCTCTGGAGTTCCAATTCCACCCCTCTAGCTAGGCTACTACAGTCCTGGAAAACTTCATCTAGGTGGCAGCTTTCCTTAGCAGCCATCTCATGGTCCCAGCATCTCCAATGGGTCTCCACTGCAATCCATGGTTTATCCTCATGGCCCCATGGCGTCTCCATGCAGGCATGCATCAAACCTGCTTCACACTGCCCATGGCCATTTCCAAAACACAAGACCATTTTGCAAACCCAATGACCCTCGCTTTCCTGCATTTCTTACACTCCACAATACCAGGTAGGGTGCCAATTTGTTAATCCAAAGGGGAATAAAGCAGACTTTGAAGAACAAGACACTTCTTGAGCACTCAGGCTCCTTCTAAAGAATCTATATTCTTCCTGTTACCCCAGTGCAGGTCAGCTGGCCCAATCTCAAAGGTTGTACTCTCTCAATTGCAGATAAACTGGCAGCAATTCACCCAAAGATTTTTTTTCTGTGTCACATCCCGCTGCTCACACCAGTTCATTTCTATGCAAAGCAACTTTGCACAGCTTCTTAGGTCACAGGCACAACAGCAAGCTTCTCACACAAACTGCTAGCCCAGTCCAGGCAAAAGCTCTTTCTCATCCTCATAAGCCAAACATCACAGCCCATAGTTCTTACTGAATTCAGGTCTTTCAAGTCTGACCAGAATAGTCCATCAAACTGTGCTTACAGCACTGCAAGGCATCTCTTAGGCCAAGGTTTCAAATTCTTCCACATTCCTTTTTAAAATCAGCTCCAAAAGGCCAAAGCCACACAGTTAGGTGTCTAGGAGCAATCCCACTCCTCAGTACCACTTTACTGTTGCAGTCAGGTTCGCATTGTTGGTAGAAACCACCCAACCAAGAGCAGCTTGTGAGAAAAAGAGGTTTATTTTGGCTTACAGGCTTGAGGGGGAAGCTCCATGATAGCAGGAGAACATGATGGCATGAGCAGAGGGTGGATATCACCTCCTGGCCTATATAAGGTGGACAACAGGAACAGGAGAATGTGCCAAACTCTGGCATAGGAAAACTGGCTATATCACCCATAAGCCCTCCCCCAACAATATACTGTCTCATGGAGGTGTTAATTCCCAAATCTCTATCAGCTAGCAACCTAGCATTCAGAACACCTAAGTTTATTGGTGACACCTAAATCAAACCACCACAAGCATCTAATGTGTATAATTTTATTTCCTACCTTGTACGTTTAATACATTTACCTTATGTAAATAAAATACTACTACATGGATCTGAAATTTAATATTTTATTACTGTAGTAAAACAATGTTTTTCCTACTCCAAATCAAGTTCAGTAGAGTACATCCATTCAGGGACCAAGCACATATCCATGTGGCTTATATCTTCATACTGACTCCCAAGGACATTTCTTTCTACTCTAACTCTTCTGACGCAGGTAACTACCAGGAAAAGTAGGTGACAATGAACTTGTGACTGTGTTAATGGCAATGACTCCCTTCATCATGAGAAAGGTAAATATGAAAATGATTAACCATAGGACAGTTATAGAGTAGAATTCAAGGGAGAAAGTGGCAGCCTTCGGGATATAGTCAGCTTTTCCTGACATCAAGAGTCCGGGAAAACAAACAAACAAACAAACAAACAAACCCAGAGCTAATAAGATGCATGTACTCTGCCTTTTAGGCTACAAGAGTGAGGGAGAGTAGCAAGCAGACAGAAGTGTTCTATCCATATTTACTGAGCTCTGGATGGAGTAGGAGACCCTGGATTCTCCCCATTGCAAATATTTAGACATATGAACTAGAGACCACACAAGAGGTTTACAAAAGTAGACAATACCTATAAGAGAGTAAACTACAATAAGTGAGTGTGTTACAATCAGAATTATGGCAAATATTTATTAATTATTATATAGAATTTGTTGGTTAAAATTAGAATGAATGGATACCTGTGCACACACAGACAGTACTCTATGAAATAAACAAAACTTTCCTGGTTTTCAATGCATGCATTTTATATAAAAAGAAAACAAATGAGTTGTTATTAGGTCATTTGAAAAGGATTTAATTAATATTCTAGAATCAAGGGAAAGAAAATGCCAAGGAAATAGTAGAACATCAATAAGATTCTAATATGAAATAAATTATTTTGAAAAGTTTTGAAAGATCTGAAAAGACAAAATGCAACAGATAGGAAACAGGGAATAATGCTTAAATTTTAGAAGAGTGTTGGTACATCTTAACAGTTCAAGAAATATAATCTGTTAGTTAAAATTAACAACCACAGAATAAGATATAAAAAATGGTATACAAGGCAATTATGGCATAAAAATAATGTATTTTACAGAAATCATGGAGTTAAATATCTTTTTAAATGATAATAATTTTTAAACCAAAAGCTGAAATATATCTTCTAAAGTATTTTAATTTAAATTGGCTAAAAATTTAAGAAAAATATAAAATATCAAAAATATTTCAAATTTTAATAATTTTAAGTAGCACCATTACTTTCCATCTTTATCCATTTATTTCTTCTTTCATTATTTTCTACTTTTAGTCATCATTTTTTTTCTAGACCACCATCTTGCTCAATTCTTAAGGTTACTTCTTTTCAGAACTACTCAAATCAGTGTCATGTGACATTTTAGTTCCTTTGCATATAATACTCATAACTAAAGTTGCTTCCCAAGTATTTTGCTGCCTGTCTTTAGAGCTTGCATTGATATTATAACTGACGTAACACTTTTATTTTAAATGTTTATTCATATCTAATTTTGTTTCTTGAATAACAAAAATTGGAACTTTCTACCTATAACAACATTAGTTATTTGCCTTGAAATCGAGAATCTATATCTAATATTATCTGACTGATTGTGCATTCCATGTTATGTAAAGGGATTTCTTTTTCTTTTCTTTTTCTTTTTTAATATCATGGCTTGTAAGGCAAATATGAGGGAGCTGGTTATAAATGTAAAGATTGCAGCTGTACCCAGATCTAACCTTCTTATGAGAAAGGTTTGCCACTGAAACAGGGGTGCCGTTACTTCATTCCTCAGACAATAGACACACTTAATCAAGTTTGAAGGGTTTACTCCTGCCTATCTTCTGACAATCTGGCTGCACATTTCTTCCATATTGGAACCTTGCACGTTAAATCTGATAACCATAGTCAATCACTTTGCAATGTTGTTCCTATGCAAATGACATACTAGGAGCTCTGCATGCACTGTGATGTGAAGCTTCTTGCGAGCTCATTCTAGTTTTCACTCCCAGAGGAGAAAGCTGGAACTTGAAATGATCTAGCATTTGGCATCCAGCACTTGGCTTGACAGGAATGAAGCAGTCTGACTGTAAAACCCTACTTTTACATGACAAATCAGATTCTTTGTCTGTAGCCCGGATTTCAATATAGAGATAATATGTGGCCAGGCTAACATCTACTCCCAAGATGACAAGTGTTGTTTTCCTTCGCCTCCAATGTCCTCTGCCAGGGAGGTGTATGCCAACTTGTAGACACCCAAAAGCATGCTAAGCATGTTCTTGTATTAATTCAGTACACAGGACATAGCTGCAAAGTTATCCTGCCATCAACCATCAATAATTCAATAAACTCCAGACACCTGCACTTCAAATAATGTTTTAACCCACACTTTTCACCAACTGATTCACATGTATATAGACACATAATTTAAAATAAACGTGTTTTCCCACATTGGTCAATAGAAATGGTGTGAAAGTTATTTTATTTTTATTTTTGCTGGTATTTTATTCATTCATTACTTTCACCACTATCAAATACTTAGGTGTGTATACTTCTATTATTCCAGACACATTTTCAATATTTTAGAACCACAATTCTATTTCCTTATCTTCTGTTTTGTTCACCTGCTTCTTTTTCTCCTTTTTATTTCTATTATTATTGTGGAAATTTCTTTATTTCATAGTCATCTCATTTGTTTTCAATTTCAAAAACCATCAAAATGACACAAAAGTAAATAATACAATTTTCCATTTACCTCTCATTTAGCATGATCTATATATAGAGAAAGATATCATATATAACATGGTGTGTATCTCTAAAAGTATTCTTTTTAAAGTGTTACCCTGTACTATATGTTAATGTTGTGCTCAGTAATATTTCTTTCTATTAGACTTACACTCTGCATCATTAGTTTGAAGAATATACAGGACCCCCTTCCTCTCGCATTATCATACATAGCTATGAATGCAAGTGTAAAAGTCTTTCAAACTCACATGGCCTTAACTCCTGTCTCCCTATAGAATCCAGGATTCCCTGATTGGCAGTTTACTGAATCTGTCATTTGCTTCCTTCTGCAATTCTCACCAGTGTTTGAAGTCTTGTGAGTCTTGAGGCAGGGCTTCTCCCAGCCACATCTGTGTGGCTTCTCAAATGGATCTTTTCACCAGGGAATTAATGCTGCTGAAGACATTTCTATAGTTTTGGTCTTCCTGTCCTTATCACCCTGCAAATATTCTCCACAATGCCATCTCACCCTGACTTCTGACTCAACCCAGCTCAAAACTCTATTTGTTCTTTTCTCTTTCCTCAGTCTTATTTTTTTTTCTTTCTTCTGCTTTATTGTTTGAATGTGAATTAGATTTATTTTAAACTAGGACACACATGAAATGGTACATAGTTATCAGGTAAAGTGATGTTTCATTACATCTTGATTGATTAATCCTACCTGAAAAATAAAAGTTTAAACTGTTTACTTTGCTTTCATTGTTGATCAATCTTTCTGGTGCTTGCTCTTATTAAGGGTTTATGTATATAAAATGTTTACATATAACATTTTCCTTCATGTTCAAAAAAATGGTGGGCTGGAGAGATGGCTTAGCAGTTAAGGCATTTGCCTGAGAAGCCAAAGGACCCAGGTTTGATTTCTCAGAACCCACGTAAGCCAGATGCACAGGGGGCACATGTGTCTGGAGTTCATTTGCAATGGCTAGAGGCCCTGGCATGCCCACTCTCTATCTCTCTCTCCTCTCACTCTGTTTGAAAATAAATAACTAAAAACATAAATTTAAATAAGGGTTTTTATTATCTCCAGATATATCATTTATCCAAATACACTGTGAATTATAGGGAATTTTATGATAAATTACACAATAGTTGGATTTATAAATCATGTGATAAATCACATTTATTAAGAAGATGATTTGGTAATAGTCATTTGAATATGTATTTTAGGACATTGTATATTATGGGAGCTTAATAATGCATTACTCCTACTGTAAAGGGATTTGGAAGGACTAAATTATCATAAAAATATAGATATAAGATGGTTTTAGTATTACTTGAAAATTCTCAATTACTGTCGTAATACAAAAAGATAAAAACATAAATGTTTATCTGGAAATGAATGTCTTAGTGTAATTATATGCATATATACATATTTGTAAACATAAATATTTATATACTTACATAATCTGAGATCTATCATTGGTAGTATTATATAATTGTTTTCTTATATTTTGTGTTTTAGTTAGCAGACAGAGTTTAAGGCATTGAATTTGTTTTAGATACCCTTAGCCCTCCACTCCCTAATATCCCTCTCCCCTTCCTATCCTTCATGCTTCTGTTTAAGAGCCAGGTGTGTTCTTTTGTCTTTCCTTCATCCCACTTCCTTGCCATCTCTTATTATTTGCCTGTGGTGGTATGAATATGAAATGTCCTCCCCCAGCCCCTGTCAAGACACTGGTGTTTGTGATAAAACCTTATACTCAGTCCTCATCTGCTGGCAATTGGGTAGGTGGAGCCTTGCTAGAAGATGTATTGTGTAGGTTGAGCCTTAAGGTGTCATAACCAAAACCCTTCTTGTCTAGAGCAGCTCACAGTTATTGCTACCTCTGCATTGTTGTGAGAAGATTTGATGATCAGCCTGTACTCTATCCTGCCATGATAAAACTTAACCTTGAGACTGTAAGCTGAAATAAAACCCTTTTCATCCCTATGCTACTTTTGGTCAGGAGCTTTGTCCCAGCAATGAGAAGGTAAGCTACACTACTCTCAGTTACAATTCTAGCTTTGAGATGACGCAGACTCAGAAAACAAAAACCACATGTTCTGTCTCATATACAGATGTTAGCTTGTAATATATGTTGTAATATTTAAATGTACTATCATGGGTGAAACTTAACAAGCTGAAATTGTAAACAATTCTTAGTAGACAAAGAGTACAATGTGTTGATTTGGCATTATTTGACATCATTATAAAATATTTTCAAATATGTTATATACTCAAGTAAAAAGAATAGGAAATATATCTCTATTTGAAAATGAATTATGATTTAATGTTGCAGAATTGAGGAAGTCTTCAATCTTTATGGCTTGTGGATGCAGAGACTTCATGGAAGGAGGAGTTCCATCATGCTTACATTCACAAATGTGTTTTATTTCCAGAGTTGCATTGATGAGGGAATTCATAAAACAACTAGGCATGTTCTATTAAAATGCAGAATGTCATATTTTACTTAAAGAGGCTTCAGTAGCTATCAAAATGGTACATTAATATGAGAAATCTTAGACATATTCTTTTTATTTATTACTTATCAATTGACCAATTTATTTACATTGTTATTTTGGGAAAGAACTTGCTAGATCATTTCTATTTTTTATTAAATTAATTAATTAATTAATTTATTTATTTATTTTGATCTTTCAGGGTAGGATGTTGCTCTTGCCCAGGCTGACCTGGAATTCACTCTGTAGTCTCAGGGTAGCCTTAAACTCATAGCAATCCTCCTACCTCTGTCTCCCAAATGCTGGGATTAAAGGCGTGCCCCGCTATGCCCAGTGCTAGATCTTTTTTTAATTCACATATTGTTTTGTATATTATCAATCTTTTTTGTTTATTATTACTATTATTATAACAACATATTTTGTGTGGATACATTATGCCTTAGTACCTCCTTTCTCTTGTCCCTGCCCCCATTCGATTGGGGACACTCCTCAGTGGGATTGCAGGTATTCCATATGGGATTGTTTTTATGCATTGTGGGATCAGTGGTCAGTTATTTTTTGGATTAAGGAATGCCTCTGGGTATGATGTCTCAACTTGTGGCTCTCACAATCTTTCTGCCCCTTCTTCTGCAAAATTCCCTGAGCTGTGGTGGGTGAGTTTTAAGTATACTTCAGTGATGAGCGCTTAGGGGCCTCTGGATCTCTGCCTTGGTAGGCACTGAGAATACTCAGAGTCTTGTTCACTCTGCCACTGATTATCAGGTTCAGCATGGAAGCAACACTCTTTCTCATCTCCCAAATTCCTCTGTTGTTTCAGTTGTGGCTTGGCTGAAGTGCAAGGAGTAATTTATATACACAGGTCACACTGCCTTCTGAAAACGAACAGATTCTCCAACAGAGAGTGAAGTCAGCATAGTTTAAATTGGATAAGCATTAGTAATTTAGAGAGAATTTGATGTATGTAACCCCTCTTTTAGCCAACTACTATTGTGACCTTGACAACATAAGATTCTGATCTGGTTCCCAATTCCAGATATGGGTTCCTTTACACTGAGCAGATCTCTTTGCCAAACAGAAAGTTCTTGGTTACCCACCAGGGCTGTATGCCACTATTGCACTGCCATGTACATTCTGTCAGGATGTTTGCTTTTGAGTAGCTTAGATCTCTGGTTACTCAGATAGTTGTTGGTCACTTTCCCCCAGCAGTTCATGTAGCACTTTCCAAAAATAGATGGACTCACTGTCTAGGGACTGGCTCTCTTCTGGATTCCAGCCAGGTTTCTCCATGCTCTGTGTCAGCAGCATATGGTGTCTTCAGTAATAGGGTCTTAGCTTTTGCCTCAGGTGGGTAATCAAGTGCTTTGACAGAAATCTGTCTTTTCTGGGGGGGATTTCAAACATCATTGTGGGTAGCAACCAAATCCTTCCATCCTTATTGTCTGGGCCTTGAGTTGTCTATCAGGTATCTCAGCAACTCAAGCTGGTCCCGATTAAGAACCACAGATAAGTGAGACCAGGTGCCACTGGTCTTCTGTGATTGTGTGAGTTTATTGAGTATTGTCTCTTCCAAGTCTGTCCATTTTTTCTTTCTTCCTTCCTTCCTTCTTCTTTCTTTCTTTCTTTCTTTCTTTCTTTCTTTCTTTCTTTCTTTCTTTCCTTCTTTCTTTTTTTTGATTTTTCAAGGTAGGGTTTCACTCTAGCTCAGCCTGATCTGAAATTTACTATTATTCAGTCTTTGGTTGGCCTCAAACTCACTGCAATCCTCCTACCTCTGCCTCCCAAATGCTGGAATTAAAGGCATGCACCACCATGCCCAGCATCTGTCCATTTTTTTCTGCAAATTTCATTGTAACATGTTTTCTTACTGCTGAGTAGAACTCCATTGTGTAAAAGTACCACAGCTACATTATACAATGATGGACATCTGGGTTGGTTCCAGTTCTTAGCAATTATGAATTGCACAGCTATATACATGGTGGAGCAAATATCTCTGTAGTGAAACATGGAACATTTAGGATAAATGCCCAGTAAAGGAATAAGTGGGTAAGTGGGTCTGTTGGTACCTGTATGGTCATCCTTTTCAGGAATCTTCATATTGATTTCCACAATAGTTGTTCAAGTTTAGATTCCTACCAACAGTGGATGAGGATTCCTCTTTCCCCACATTCTTTTTTTTTTAACAATTATTATTTTTTTAAATTTTTTTGTTTATTTTTATTTTTTTATTTGAGAGTGACAGACAGAGAGAGAAAGAGGCAGAGAGAGAGAGAGAGAGAGAGAGAGAGAGAGAGAGAGAGAGAGAGAGAATGGACGTGCCAGGGCCTGCAGCCACTGCAAACGAACTCCAGACATGTCCACCCCCTTGTGCATCTGGCTAACGTGGATCCTGGGGAACTGAGCCTTGAACCAGGGTCCTTAGGCTTCACAGGCAAGCGCTTAACTGCTAAGCCATCTTTCCAGCTCCCTCTTTCCCCACATTCTTGCCAACATTTGCTGTTGTTAGTTTTTTTTTTTTTTTAATGGTTCTCATCCTTACTGGAGTAAGGTGGAATCTCATAGTTGCTTTGGTTTGCATTTCCATGATGAGTACGGATGCTGGATATTTTCTTAATTGTGTGCTAGCCCATTTGTATTTCTTCCTCTAAAAACTCCCTTTTTAGTTCTATGACCCATTTTTGGAGTGGGTAGTTTGATTTTTATTGTTGTCTTTTTTTAAATTTCTTTGTAGATTCTAGATATTTGGCTTCCATCAGTTGTATAGCTGGTGGAGATTTTCTCCCATTGATTGGGTAATCTATTGGCTCCGCTTATGGTATGTTTACCTGTGCAAAAGCTTTTTAGCTCCATGAGATCCCATTCATTGAGTGATTTTTTAATTTGCAGGGCTGCTGTTTTATTTTGATTTTTTTCCCCAGGAAGTCTTTCTCCACTCCTATATTGTGAAAAGTTTCTCCTATTTTTTCCTTCCAGTAGGAAAAGAGTTTCGAGTCTTGTATTGAGGTCTTTAATCCATTTGGACTTGATTTTTGTGTATGTTGAGATGAGTCAGTCTAAATTCATTTTTCAACATGTGGTTATCATATTTGTGCAGCACCATTTGTTGAAGATGCTGCCTTTTCTCCAGTCTATTATTGACATCTTTGTCAAAGATCAAGTAGCTGTCATTATTTGACCTAAGATCTGCATCTCAAATTCTGTTCCATTGGTCTATATTTCTGTTTTTATGCCAGTACCATGCTGCTTTTGTTACCATGGCTCCATAATACAGCTTTAGATTGGGTAGTGTGATAACTCCAAAGACATTTCTTTTGTGAGGATATGTTTAGATATCTGAGGACTGCTGCAACTCTAATATGAATTTTGAGATCCTTTGTTTTACCTCTGTGAAGAATGATGCTGGGATTTTTTATTGGTTTAGAATTAAATCTGTATATTGCTTTTTATAAAATTACTATTTTTACATTTCTCACATCCTCCTCAATTTATTTATTTTGCTTTTTTAAAAAAAATGTTTTCATCATATAAGTCTTTCTTATACTTGGTAGTGTTTATTCCAAGGTATTTAAATTTTTGGTTACTATTTAAATTTGGCAGCTTTACTGATTTCTTTCTCTGTGTATTTGTCCTGTGCATATAGAAAGGCTACTAATTTTTGTGTGTTCATTTTGTATCCTTCCACTTTACTGAAATAATTAATCACCAGTAGAAGTTTTAAGATGGATGTCACTTATTTATAGGATCATGTCATCTGCAGATAGGGCTAATCTGACTTCTTCCTTTCCAAATCATATCCCTTTTATTTATTTCTTCTGTCTTATTGCTTATGCTAGGACTTCTTCAGTGTTGAGAGTGGGCACCCCTGTCTAGTTCCCAATCTTAGTGTGAACTCCGTGAGTCCTTCCACCTTAAGTATTATTTGGGCCTTAGGTGCTTTATATATTGCATTTATTGTGTTGACATATAAATCCTCTATGCTTATTTGCTCCAGTGTTATGCTCATGAAGTGTTGTATTTTGTCAAAGGCCTTCTTTATTGCCAATCTTATATGTCTAAGACAGTATTTCTTCTTTATTATCTAGCCATATGTGGTGGTTTAATTCAGGTGTCCCCCATAAACTTAGCTCTTCTGAATGCTAGGTTCCGAGCTGATGGAGATTTTGGAATTAACGCCTTCTGGAGGCAGCGTATTGTTGGGGGTGGGCTTCTGGGTATTATAGCCAGTTTCTGTGGGGAACCATTGGGCACCAGGAAAGCAAAAGTGCCTCCATCTTAAATAATGACTCCATTTTGTAATAAGCTGTCTGTTCTGGAAAGTCACAAGATCTGCAGTTGTTTGCTAACCCACAAAGAATGAGAAAGTCGTTGTCTTGTGGCCTTGGGGCTGGGGCCGGGGCAAAGGTCTGCAGTTGTTTATTAACCCATACACAGAGAAAGAACAACGTAACCCATAAAGTCGTTATCTCTTGGCTTTGGGGCTGGAGCCTTATCCTGTGGAACATCTTGTGGTTTGGGGGCTGGTAAAACAGAACTGTAACAATACCTAAACTGCTGACAAACTCCTCTGTTCTGCTGTATAAAAGGCACCCTGAGAAAAATTAAAATTGGCAGCTTGATCAGACTCCTGTCTTGCTGTCGGTTCCTTGTGTCTCTTGTTCCCTTCATTTCAGGTTCTCTGGGGTCCGTGCTCCTGTGGAAGCCCCGCTGGCCGGGGCAACTGGCGCCCAAACGTGGGGCACGAACCTAGGATCGCCTGAAACACTGTCTGCTACCTGCCCATTGGGATCCCGCACCGAGGCCGCCGCAACCCAAAGAGGGGGTTAGACACTGGCCCGCTGGTGATCGCCACGGAGTCGCCCACCTGTGAGACAGATCCGTTGGAACACTCGGACGGTGAGGTAAGATAAGATTTTTTCTTTACCATGGGACAAGCATTTTCAAAAGAAGACTCTTTTGTGACTGGGCTAAAACAAGCTCTCAAGGTACGAGGAACTAGGGTTAAAAGAAAAGATTTAAAGATATTTTTAGATTATATTGGTGATCTCTGTCCTTGGTTCCCAAAGGAAGGGACTATAAATGAAAGAACTTGGTTAAGAGTTGGAGACTGTTTACGTGATTATTATGAAACCTTTGGCCCCGAGAAGGTCCCTGTTTCTGCATACTCTTATTGGAATCTTATAAATGATGTTCTCAAGGTCCACAATCATTGTATGGCTGTGCGGGTTCTTGTTAATGAGGGAGAGGCTGCTCTTAAACGTTCCGCTAGGCCCCCTTCTGCCTGCGCTTCTGTCATAGTTGAAAATGAAACTCAGGAGCGACCTAAATCCCCTACCTCTGAAAAGCCTCCCTGCCACCTTTATCCCTCTCTAGTGGATGTTGAAGCTGGATCCCCCCTTCCCCCATTGCTTGATGTGGGCCCCACCAACAAACCTCCTCTAATACCTCCGCCCTATTGTCCGCCACTCTGCGCTCCTGTCCTCGACTGCTCCGCCGCCTTACTTCCCTCTGCACCTGCTGAACCTCTTGCTGACTCTCCTTTCACAGAACTACAGTCTGCCACATTAGCTTCTGTCTCTGACCTCCGTAGGGCATTTCAGGATAAAAAGCTTCAACTGCAACTTCTCCAGGAACTTGATTCTGTCACAAAAGAACTTGCTGCCTTTTCTAATCCTTCCTCTGACAGCCGTAGGCGCAAAACAAAAACAAACACACACACCCACAATACTGGCTTTCTTGCTTTTCCTGTTACTCGCACACAGGCTCGCTCTGATCCCGCTTCTGCTCCCTCCCCTGCATCCAATACGGACTCTGATGAGGATCCTGCTCCCTCGGCTGCTCCAGCTGATGGGAATGCTGCGTCCTCTGATTCTGAGGATGAACCTGCCCCGGAGTCTGTTCCCCAGCCTAAATATAAAACTCTTAATTTAAAGTTTCTTGAGCGACTAAAAGTGGCCGTCTCTAATTACAGGCCCACAGCTCCCTTTACTCTTACTCTTCTGGAAAGTTATAGTGACAAATGGCTTACGCCTAATGACTGGTATCGCCTTGCTCGCGCGGCTCTCTCTGGTGGAGATTTTGTTCTATGGCGCACTGAATTTAATGAGAACTGCTCTGACTTTGCTCGCCGTAATTTACAAAAGACTGTTTCTAAAAATTGGACAAAACAAAAATTGCTGGGGGAACATCCCTATGATTCCAATGAATGGCAGACACGCTATCCCCCTGGACTTTTAGCCCAAATACAACAGGCAGGCCTCACTGCCTGGCGGCGCCTCCCTCCTAAAGGGGCCGCCACCGCCTCCCTGGCTAATATTAGACAGGGTCCAGAAGAGCCTTACAGTGACTTTATTAGTAGACTTAATGAAACTGCTGAGCACCTTTTTGGTGTTGGGGAGACCAACAGCCCCTTTATCAAACACCTGGCCTTTGAGAATGCTAATCCTGCTTGTCAGTCTATTCTCCGCTCTCACAAGCGGGAGTCCATATCTGATTATATCAAGTTATGTGCAGGCGTGGGCTCCTCTCATGCCATGGGTTTAGCAATTGGAGCTGCTCTCCGTTCTGCTGGTCTCACTCAGGGTACGAAAACATGTTATAATTGTAAACAACCTGGACACTTCTCTCGCGAATGCACCACTCCTAAACAGCTCTCTGCTTCTCTTCGCCCTCCCCCTGCTACACCCTGTCCTCATTGCCAGAAGGGCAAACATTGGGCCTCGTTGGCTCCCAGAGCGTCTAGTTCGTCAATGGACACCACCCTCACCCCTTAAAAATTCACCCTCTCCCAGGGAAGGCTCACTGCCCCCCTGAGGTTTTGTCCTTTCCTTTTCAGGACTATGGCTGCCCCTGCTTTCATTGGCCTCTTGCTCCTGGCATCTGGATTGATCACTGCTGGCCATCAATCCATGAATTTCACCTGGACCGTGCTCAGTGAAGTTGGTGATGTGATCTGGGCCCACTCTATGGTTTCTCAGACCATTCCTTGGCTGACCCTAACTCCAGACCTCTGCAAAATGGCCCTCGACAGCCCAAACGCTTGGGGACTTGACACCATTTTTACACAACATATTGCTCCTGAAATTGAGCTTCACCACTCTTATGGACAAGGAGGATGTTATAATTCAAAAAAAGAGGTCCTACTTACAGTCTTTCTCCCTCTATGTTGTCCCTGGCCTAGGTGCTGAACCTTCACCCTAGTTTGCAGGTGTGCCCCATATCTCCTCTCCTACTGCCAGTTATCTAAACTTAAAATGATCTGAGTGACTCCCCTCCAACAGGAACTGCATAGGATTCAGACCTGTGCATATTGACTCACGAATGTGTGAGTACAATATGGGCACCAACATGGGTGCGAGGCATAGCACCGCAAGGGAAGGTCCCTTTTGACCACTTCTGAATTCCCTGAGAGTCAAACCTGACTTGCATGGAGGTTGGTACCATACTTTCTGTGTTGGCTCTGCCTCCCCTCCCCAAAAGGTACCAAGAGCAACCAAGGTGGGGTATGAACCCCAGGGGAGGAGTCAGGTCACTGCTCCCCCAGTTGGTTACAAGCCCACCGTGAAATCACGGGACCCTGGGAGTCCTACCAAAATTTACAAAAATTGGCCACCACAGAAAACACCTTCTAAAACTAATAGAAAGGGAGGAGATGTGGGGAACCATTGGGCACCAGGAAAGCAAAAGTGCCTCCATCTTAAATAATGACTCCATTTTGTAATAAGCTGTCTGTTCTGGAAAGTCACAAGATCTGCAGTTGTTTGCTAACCCACAAAGAATGAGAAAGTCGTTGTCTTGTGGCCTTGGGGCTGGGGCCGGGGCAAAGGTCTGCAGTTGTTTATTAACCCATACACAGAGAAAGAACAACGTAACCCATAAAGTCGTTATCTCTTGGCTTTGGGGCTGGGGCCTTATCCTGTGGAACATCTTGTGGTTTGGGGGCTGGTGAAACAGAACTGTAACAATACCTAAACTGCTGACAAACTCCTCTGTTCTGCTGTATAAAAGGCACCCTGAGAAAAATAAAATTTGGCAGCTTAATCAGACTCCTGTCTTGCTGTCGGTTCCTTGTGTCTCTTGTCCCTTTCATTTCAGGTTTTCTGGGGTCCGTGCTCCCGTTGAAGCCCCGCTGGCTGGGGCAAGTTTCCCTTTGCCAGTTTTTGGCACACTCCCCTGTTGCTATTGTCCACCTGATGTTGGCCAAGGGGTGATGTCCTTTCTCTCTCATGCCATCATTTTCCCCTGCCATCATGGAGCTTCCCCTCAAGCCTCTAAGCCAAAATAAGCCCTTTTTCCCAAAAGCTGCTCTTGGTTGGGTGTTTTCTACCAGTAATGCAAACATGTCCACAACACCATATAGAGCTACTTTGTAATATTTTCAAGAGTATTATTTACTAATTTACATTATCTCTGAATATAGGAGTTTTGCATTTGTTATAGTGTGCATAAAATATATGGATATATGGAACATACCATTATACTCACTAAGTTAACTAGAAAGAGAAAATTTCAGTGTGTTTCGTATCACATTCAAGAAAGGAAAAATCTTATCTTAAGCCTTCAGGTTTAATTGGTTAAGGTTGTTTTACCATTTTACTTTTACTCTCAATAAAAAATCCTCTAATACACATTAGCACATTCTTTTTTTTAAAGCTATGATACCTTTATTGGTGTTCTAAAAAGCTACCAACAGCCAAATGCCACGCAACTGGGAAATGGATAACAACATGGTAGTTATCCCATGGCACCCTCAGCAATAGGAGTGATAGAAACATGACACATGCCAGTTTCACTGTCTCAATATAGTTCAGTAAGTAAAAATCTAGATGATGATTGTACATATATTGCATTCAAAAAAAGGTAAAACTGTTGGTGAAGAGGGGCTGACAACAGGGGACAGGATAAATGTTCTTTGGAGGGATGGAACTTCTTCACATCTGCATGGGAGTGGTTGTCACCAAAGTGCTAGCATTTAGAAATACTGATAGAACTGCACAGAAAAATGGTATGTACTGTGTGTAAATTATATCTTAATAAAAATAATAGGAGAACCATACTTGGTAGGATTTAAGTGAACTGGGATTTACTTTCAGTCATGCCACTTACTAGCTGAGTAGCACACATTGTGGTCTTCTGGTTTCCATGACTATATCCAATCAAACTCCAAGTGTGATATGTTAATGTCCATTTGATTCATTATCTCTAAGAACAGAGCATTTTTAAGGACAGAATGACTAAAACAGAAGTAAAAACTGGTTATTAAGTATATGATATATATCAACATATGCATTTTAAAATTTTTCTTACTTATAATACACAGCTTATTTCTAAAAGAATGTTTGACATTTAAGTATTATGGTTCTGAGAATATTCATATTCTCTTCAAATAATTACAAAATCAAGTGACTGTTCTTTCCTGGTTATTTTCCTGAGTCAGTTCACACAAATTAGAATTTTACTTGATATGTTCATAATAAAACACATCAAATGCATAAGCAAACTTATGATGATAGTGCTGATGATTTTATAAAGTGTTATTCCTTAGAGGAAAGGACAATGAATGTTGACCTTGCTCTGTCTTTAGGAGATTAGCAGCATGTAGTTTATATGTTTTGTTGCAAACAGATTAACAGGCGGATTTCTTCAAAGCCTACCATAACTTTATGGGATGAAAATGCTGCAACTGGTTGTGTTTTGGTAACAGAAGATTTTTTTTACACTGAAAGTTTATATTACAAAATACATAAATATCACACAAAAAATGAAGAGAAATAGTCTAAGAATACAAAGAATGAAAATATATTTCTAACAAAGCCTAATAAAAGGTAAAGATGGGGATAGGAAACTTCCATTATCTAGCTTTTATTGTATTATTATTTTCTTCATAAAAACTAAAAATATAAGGTGTTTATTATAATTACCCCTTTTATTTTTTGCTATGCAATTTACTGGGAAACAAATCCTTTTTAATAAATATTCAAAATAAGGAAATTAATTTTTAAGATATTTTTATTTTTTTATTTGCAAGCAGAAAGAGAGAGAAAAGAGACAGACACAAACAGACAATAGGCACACTAGGACCTCTTGCCACTGGTAACAAACTCCAGATGCTTGTGCCACTTTGTGCATCTGCATGTGGTTATTGCAGAATCAATCTTGATTCATCAAGATTTCAAGCAAGAGCATTTAACTGCTGAGGCACATCTCCAGCCCAAAATTAAAAAGAAGCACTAATGCACAAAATCTCATGTAAAGTTTCTTTTTGAAATATTTATTTATGTGTTTGAGAGCAGAGATAGATAGAGGTGGGGGTACAGAATGGGCATACCAGCACCTCTAGCCACTGTAAATGAACTCCAGATGCATGTACTACCTTGTGCATCTGGCTTCATGCGGGTACTGGGGAACTGAACTCAGGTCCTTAGGCTTTGTAGGCAAGTGTCTTAACCACCTAGCAATCTCTCCAGCCCAAATTAGCTTTTATTGTTATTATTTTATAAGTTGTGCTTGTGTAAGTGTCCTGGGAACAAAAAATTCTTAGCTTGCCAATGTGAAGGCTATCCAAAAGGTAAATTTGGTCTGATAATTCTTGCATAACCCAATAATCTATTAAGATCTGAGATGTTATTTCATAAAAACTAGAGGTTTGATAATTTGGTTTATTTATTTATTTTTGGCTTGTGTTTGTACGCATATGTGTGTATATGCATGAACATGTATGTATGTGCCCCTTTGGTACTCGCCTCCATGTGGGTCTCTCTCCTTTGAAGGCTGGAGTGGAATGTAGCATACTGACTCCTTTTCTCTTCCAACAGGTCTAGATTTGACCAGGCTTTTTTCACTAATTCATGAACCTGAGGGCTCCAACAATTCTCAGGTCTTTTCTCTATGCAGGACTGAGGTTGCAGGTGTGTGTGGCCATGCCCAGCTGTTTTACTTCAGATGTAGAGATTTGGACTCTGGAAGTCTCTTGGGCCTCCTCAGGCCCTAATGCTTGATCAGAAAGCACACTTAGCCACTGAGACATCTTTCCAGCCCCAAAACCAGAGGTTATAATGACAGTCTCGTCTTCATGTCTTTACCTGTATTAGAGCATTAGACTTCAATTTTTCCTCAAGAACTAATAGTTCTTTGTAGTTTTTATTAATTTTTTTGTGTGTGTATGTGTGACAAACATGTTTTCATGTGCTTAACAAATGGTCTGATAAAAAGAATACATATATCAATAGCATTTATAAAATCAATATATTCCTAAATATTTGATGTAAAGAATAATTTTGGTGGTGATCGTGGTCATTTCTTTGTTTTGGGTTGATTGGGTTATTTTGAATCAGAGTACTATAATGTAGCCCAGGCCGACCATGAACGCTCAATCCTCCTTTCTTTAGACCATAGAGCACTGGTACACAGGTGTTCACCAGCATATAGAGCTTGGGTTGCCTTCCCCCCACCTCACCATGTTCCTGTGTATATATGTATGTATGGAGTATGTGCATGTGTATATGAGTGTGTGTGTGTGTGTGTGTGTGTGTGTGTGTGTGTGAAAGCCAGATTTCAATATTGCATGTCTTCTTTAAGTGACATCCTACTTACTTTTTGAGGCACAGTCTATCACTAAATCTACAGCTCATCATTTTGGCTAGACTAGTTTGCTAGCAAGCCTGAGCTGAGCCACTTTTCTTTGTCTGCTGCTCAGTACTGAGATTGCAGGCACATGTTACCACCCTAGGATTTCTCTATTATTATTATTTTAAATAGGTCAGAACCCTGAAGTCTAGAACTCAGGTGCTAATTCTTGTGCATCAAGCATTTTACCTAATAATCTATCTTCTCATTCATTAGAGGCGATTCTTCACCATAAAATTTCACTAAGCAAAATAGAAGACTAATTCCCATTGAACAGTAAGTGGCCTTCCACTTCCTTGGTTTAGTTTTTTAAATATATCAAATACATCATAGTAGCTAGCCACTGTTTTAGGTGTTTAATAAAATATTGGCACATTATCCTAACCTTGTAAGAACAGGATGCTACTATTGCTCACATAATAGGCACCAGGACATAAAGATAGACAAAGTATGTCCCTTTTCCAAAGTCCAAAACTAGTTCTTAATTTAGAATGATTGCAGCAGTCTGTCTCCAGAGCTGGTGTCCTTAAACATTGGCTTATTCACAGTCTGGTACACTGATGGCTTCAGTGTTAAAGCATCATGACAATTCCTTGAAAAATGTATTGTTTTGTTTTGTTTTTCTGGTGCTGGAAAAAAATGACCACACATTTGATAGTTTAGCAGCACAATCAGATTGTCTGAAACCACTCTAAGTTAGGCATCTAATATTAATGAATGAATGAAAGACAACATTGAAAATCTACTCATTACACTGGGGAGATGGCTCAACAGTTAAAGATACTTGCTTGCCAAGCCTGATGATCTGGGTCTGATTCCTCAGTATGGAACTAAATCTACATGCACAAAGTGGCACATGTAATCTGGAGAGGACATAGCACATCTCTCTCTCTATATATATACCTCTCTCTCTCTCTCTTGTGCACATGTGCTTGCTTGCCTTCTTCCACTTGCTCTCTGCTTACAAATAAATAATAAAAATAATTTGAAAACTAATCAACATATTAATTTCACTGGGTTTGAAAGTGAGGTGTCATAAGTACTCTGCTCTGGAGACTTCTGGAGAAAATCTATGTTATTTTTTTTTCTTTTTTTTCCCCCCAGTTCTGAAAGGCCCCTATATCCCTTGGCTTATGGCTCCTTCTCCATGTTAAAATATGCCATCTGCCACAAGCAGTATTTCTAAGTATTCTTCCTGCCACATTCTATTTATTTATTTATTTATTTGACAGCAACAGAGAAAGAAGCAAATAGAGAGAATGGGCATGCCAGGGCCTCCAGCCACTGTAAACGAATTCGATGCATGTGCCCCCTTGTGCATCTGGCTAACGTGGGTCCTGGGGAAAAGTGCCTCAAACCAGGGTCATTAGGCTTCACAGGCAAGCGCTTAACCACTAAGCCATCTCTCCAGCCCCCACATCTCTTTTTTACTTTATTTGGGATAAACTCCACATCTCAATGGTCTCAAATTACCCACATTTAAGATAATTGCCACATCTCAGTGTCCTTAAGTTAATCATAAATAAAATGTTCTTTTTTCATGAAAGGCAACATAGTCATAACTTTTTAATTTTTGGGATCCCATTCCACTGCCCATTGTCACCATTCATCCCTAAACCCTTTGCCTAAACTTCTAAAAGTATCATGGAACTAAATTAAAGTTTTCCTTCTTATAATAATTTTAAAGTCCAAGCCAGAACATCATCTGTCTATATTTTAATACAGTGTGGAAAACTAAGTGACAGACAAGTGACAACTTTGATAATTGTTTATGTTGGATATTCTTCTAGGCTTCCATATGTGTGTAGTCAGTGTCTGTACATCTGTATATAAAGGACAAACCTTTCTTTAGTCTGGATGAAAGTAATTTTATTTGGAGTTCACTTAGGTGTAACTCCCCAATAAGCTTCCCCTGACCTGAGATTTTCTGTCTTCATCCAAGTTCACCGTTTTGCAGGCTATTTCTAAGGGCTGTCAGTTGCAGTCTTTAATTTGTGTATGTGATCTGTCAGGGGCTCATAAAATGAAATTATTATTTTAAATGATGAAAATATACTTGTAATTTTTAAAATTTTAATTTGCTCAAATATGTTGTATTGGGTTTTCTAGAGATGGCATGATATCTGATACAACAGGTCATTGAGTGTGGAGAGAAATAACTTGTTTGGTAGTAACCCAAATGTTAGAGTTTTGGTAAAATATAAAACATAACACCCTAATATTTCATTTTTTGTTTTTTAAATGAATTCATTTCAACTAAAATGTGGAAGAAGATGTTACTGACTTATTATCAATGCATATTTTCATACAATATCTCTTAAGTGCTCATTGTGACTAATACGTTTGCAAATAAAGCTCACATAAAAAATAACACTGATGTTCTCCACGTCTATCAGCATAAATATGTACTAAAATCTTAACATCAGAGAATACTTGCCTATGGAATTTGTTTAGAGATTAAGTAAATTCACAAGTTAATTAAAATATAAAGATAAATTATATTCTGTGAACTGAACTTCCAGAAAAAAATAAATAAAGCTATACCTGTTCCACAAGGCATTTCCTCTAACCAGAGATAAGAATGTTGCAGGTCCACAGTCAAATCATCACTGGGCCCCTTTGAAGGGCAATTAACATCTACCTTTTTGTCTGACCTAACATTATATGGCAAAAAGAAAATCTTGTTGAAATGAATGAATATACCCCTTATCTTCCACAGCCTGGAAGGTAAGAATGTCATCAAAGAGCATCTATGGTCAATACAGAGATTTCCCATTTTGCTATAAGGCACCTACCTGATGTTTCTACCAATGCACTTGAAAAGTGACTAAGTTTATGGCATTTTTTTGGTCCTGTTAATCTCAAAACCTCATGAAATGTTAATATGTTGGAACATGGAATTTGAGTGACCTGAATCTGTGTTTCTGGGCCATTGTCACTTATATTTAGCTTCAGAATAAACCCTTATTGCCTTTGAGGTGGGGACTGTGTGATTTATTTTGACAACTCTGCAAGGGTTCACTTTTTCATCTTGCTGGTTCATTGAAAGTTCAACATTTTAGCAGCAAAGAAATGTCTGTTTAAAATGAAGTATTCAAACCATATACGCAAAAACTCAGCTGTGGTTATGTTTCACAATCTTTGATTTTCATTTCTATTTTTCTTTCTTTTTTTTTTTCTTTTGAGGTTGGATCTACTCTGTCTTATAATGGTATTGAATTTGCAATATATGTAAAGATCACTTTGAACATTTCATCCTACTGTCTCAAACTCCCAGGTGTTGGGTTTATAGGCCTGTACCACAATGCCTGGTTTTATGTGGTGCATGGGATGGAACCCAGTGCTTCATGCCTGCTATGCAAGCACCCTACCAAACAGACTCACATCTCCATCCATTTGACATCTTTCATTCTCTAGTCTCAGTTATAGTGATTCATAAATCTTCCTCTCTGAAAAGTGACTTACCACACATGACATCTTACAGCACCTCCATATCCATGTGCTCTGCTGCCCTATACTTATGCTCCATTGCTGATCCATGAAGCATGATGAAGTAGAAATAGCATCATGAATTGGCAAGGGGTGAAATCAATAAGAATCTGTGGCTCCTCATTATCCATCCATCGGGTGCCAGTTGGAAAATTAAAACCCTGATTTGTACTGAAATTTTCTGAACAGATCATGTGAAGTATAACTGGTTATAGTCTCCTACTTACCTCCATTTTCTCATCAGTTAAATGACAACAAATTATTTTGAAGATTATTGAAGTACTTTAAGGGTAACAGTACTCCCAAAGTGAATAGTTTAATGTGAACTGTGTCCTTAGGACAGTATGGGAGAATCTGGGTTATTCTCTTTGCTAGAGCTAAGAAATATCAGAAGGATCTGGGCTTCCCTTATCTCTTTGTCCCCAAAGGTGTTTCTCCTTCCTCAGAGATATAATCATCCTCTTCTCACAGGTATAACTTTCGTAGAGAATTAAGAACCTGGTGTGGTAGATTAAATAGATGGCCCCCAATATAGTCAGTGTTTTATTAGTTTGTAGTTTGCATCTGCAGCCAACTGGCTGGAGGATGTGTCACTGGGGAGATCTTAAGATGTAGTGGTAGATTTCAGATTTCAATCTAAAGATATACAAAATGTGCCTAGCAGGAGTTCCTGAAGTGTGTAGTGCTCTGTGGTTTTTGCCTTTTAAGCTTGTGTTTCTTTCTCTGTGTTTGTTCCTGTGAAAACAGACCAGCTTCTTGTGCCATTATGGAACTTTCCCTGGATCTGTAAGCTTCAATAAATTCCCTTCCTCCATAACTGAGCCTGGTCTGGAAGTTCATCTCAGTTAACCTGAATCTGTCTGCTACAGAAGTTGGTACTGAGAGTGGGGTAAGATACACCTGACCATGTGGATGTTGGTGTTTTGGAACCTTTTTTTGGAGGAATGGGCATGGACTTTGTGCTTAAAACTGAAGATACCTTCTGGAGTGGTAAGCCAAGTTTTGTGGACTATTGTGATGAGAGTTTGAGAATACTAAGTACAGACAGTACTAAACTTCAAGGCTTGGCTTATGAGTTTTCTAAGGGGAAGGAAAGACTACAGAGGACTTTGTTGGAACTGTAAGGTTCAGGAGTGACCAAAGACTATGGAGACTACTTTGAGGCAAAGATGGAAGCTTTTATTCTGGGAAAATCATGAACTGCCAGGACTGACTCTCAAGAGCAGAGCAGTCAGCTTGGTGTTACATATAGTGGGCTTTGTAGGCTTTTCAGATGGGGGAAGGTGAGGAAGGGAAGGAATTTCTTTGTTGGGGCAGTAAATCTCTCTTCTTTACATTAGCCATAGGGTGAGACTAGAAGTGACCCAGTGAGAGATAAGGGGGCAGTAAATCTAGACTTGAGACTTGTTAGGCAGGGGAGGGATAATGGCTGGACAATTTCTTGAAGAATGTGAATGATTCAGTTTGCCCTCCTGCTGTAGCTCCATTTTGTCCTGACCTAACATTCCAGCCTTTTGTTAATGATAAGAGTTGGAGGTTAATTTTTTATGCTGACCATAAGGGTGATGAGTTCTTATGGGGGGAAGCAGTCGATAGGTCTGTCTTCAAGGCAGGTGATGAGGAGGCAGTTTTATGGTGGCTAGAGGTGGCAGAGTGGTGAGTGAACAGATTCAGTGTAGTGTGTTGTTATGACTTGGTCCTGAGTGAAGCAGAGACTTCTCTTGTAATCAGGGCAGTCACTGGCAGACATCTGTTATAGAGAAGGTGAGGCATATGGGCTGTATATATTCTGTGAGAAGACAGAAGGCAGAATAAGGGAGCTTGTTATTTTTGTCAACAGCTAGGACATCAAAACACCAGGAGTAAAGGGTAGATGAGTATTCAGAGGTAAGAGATAGAGGGCTTGGGGCAAGAAAATACAGAGGGGCATTCTAGGATCAGGGAAGAGTAGGAACATAAGAGAATTTAAGTTTGAGAGTGTCTATTGGGGTCACAGTGTACTTATCCCTGGATGAGATAGGGTAAGGGCTAAGGAAGGAGGGGGTCCAAGGAATAGACTTGATTTTGGCTAAGGCAAGTGGAAGGAGCTGGGGTCAGGGTAGGTGAAGTTAATTAGGGACATGCAGAGGCAGAAGGCATGAGTTAATGTTAGAGTTTAGTATCGTAGATCAGTATCAGACAGGGGAGCCTATTAGTCTGAGTCATTGTTTACATTGTAGTTATATTTTTTCTCATTGTGTGATTAAGACCATGTAGGCTGTCAGAATTAGCTATATAAGTTGGAGGTCAATAATGGCTCTGTAGGAGAGACTTTTAGGGACCTGTGAGGAGTTCTATTACTCTCAGTGTTGTCATATGCTAGGATAAGTCAGGACCGTGCTGGCCTGGTGGCCCTCCCTCTTTTGTGAAGCCTAGAAGACTGATTTTCCTCCAATGTGCCTCTCCCATTGCAGATGTGCTGACTTGGAATTCATTTCTGGGTCTCCACATCCTCTCAGATCAAGAAGACAGGTAGCTTAACAGAGGCTAGAAGTTCAAGTGTCCCATCATCTCCTGTGGCCTTTGACCTGGGAGCAGGAACCAAAATATTGGTTATTCTTTTAACTACAATGTTTCCAATTGATTATGGCTTCTACATATGGTTATTACTCATTTAGAGAGACTTTACATATTTGATTAGCAGAACAGACTAGTTAAAAAGGGTGTAGAACATATCTGGTTATCAAAGCAGATCTAGTTAGAGAATGACACAATAGTTTAAAATTATTATGATTAAAATTTAAGTTTAGTTGTCAGGTGACAGTGTAAGCTGTATCTGGGACATAAAAAGCATACACATTTTATCTTTTAAGTCTCTATCAGTTATAAGTATAGGCAGAAAATTTTAGTAGCCCTGAAAACAGTATTTTATCAATTACCTTAAGGCAATTGATTTAATTTAGAAATTTTATGTTAGGAAAAGACAAGACAGTATACAAACTTAGCATTTGTGTTTGAAAACAACTTTGGTTAGTCTGTATATTAATGCAAGTACCAACTGCCCCCAAAACTGGAAGTAGAACAGCAATTTAAGATTATTTTTTAGGGCAGGAAACATGTATCAATATCTCTATAAGTAATGAACTTAAGATATCAGGAATGAGGCAATTAAATGCATCTTTGACTAAGACTGATTATACATAGCTGAAGAATAAAATGAAAGTTGGTCATTGTTGAGTTAAGCAAGCCTGATTCTGACATGCATTAGAGACAATAAGATAGACACAAAGCAATTTTTTTTTTTTTTTACCATTGAACAATTTTAAGGCTTAACTAAAGAAATATTTATGACTGTTACATGAAGCTTAGACAAACTATATTAACATTGTTTGTATACAGTGGATTTTTATAAGACATGGGGAACTTTTTTCAGTTTTTCTATGAACAAAATCACAATAAATTACTTTTTATAAGACTTAGATTATAACTTCAGTGATAGTCATCCAACAAAATCAGCTTGAACAAGACAAGAGCCATCATAAAATTTTAGAGTTTTAGTCAGGAATTATGATGTATGTTTATTGATTGTTAAACATCATGTCTGGACTTTGTATAAACCAAATTACAATATTGTGATATCTGGAAAAGTCTGATTGTAATGAAAAGTAGAATTTACATACTTGAGGCACATGAGGTTACAGAGAGTAAACTATAAACCAAAGATCTGCTGACAGAATTTAAAATAAACAAGAAACCTATATTATGTAGCAACATTATTGGCTTAAACATGAAAAAATTTATAACTCTTAAGCTTGTCAGTATTGGGATATCTTTATATACATACATTTTGGAGAAGATTTAGTAATCTTATAGCTAAATAAGATGTGCATTCAATCCATAAGTCAGTTTTTGAAATTATTTTAATTATATTTAACATACCCAAAGAAGAGAGGAACTGGATTAAACTGCCATGATCTAATAAAAAAGGAGATAAATCTTATGAAAAAGAGAGGGAATGAGTATGCCAGGGCCACTTGACATTGCAAATGATTTTCAAAACAATTTTCAAATGTATGTTCCACTATGTGTATCTGGCTTTGCGAATAAGCACCTTTAACTGCTGAGCCAAAATGAAATATTTTCACTCTCTTAACACACAAAATTTTATGACACAATCTTTAACTATTTGAACCTTAACCAACTCTATAATTCTGCCTGTGATAATTTGGTAAACTTGTTTAGGAATGATATAAATTAAAATTAAAGTTTTAAGACTGGTTGTTGGAGGAATTGAGGAACTACAACTTAAATCACAACATAGATTTGCTTAGAATTTTTTTTTTTTTTTCTGTTTACCATGAGGTAAGTTTTCAAGTGTGTAGCAGATAAATACTGTTTAATGTTTTAAATGTGGTCTATTTACCTTTAAAAATAGGGGAAAAATAGAAAATAGTTTCTCTGTGATTTTTTTTTTTTTTTGAGGCAGGGTTTTAATGTAATAATCTTAGGAGAGAATAATCATTGTTATGACCAGATTAACATCAATGAGTTAAGTTTACAACCTGAATGCCATTAACAACCTGCTACCAGCCAGGGCCATACATTGTTAGTCTGATGTAAGAAGCCCTAGGCTAAGTCCTTTTATATCATAAGAATTCTGTAATCTGATTAACTATTTTGTCATTAACCTTATGCCTAAGCTTGCTCATATCTTCATCGGCATACTTTATTCATACCTTCACTTACATATTTTTACCTTACAATCCATGTAACCACTTTGCAACAATCTTTTTCATCAAATATTTAACATTTAAAGTTTTCTCTCCAGTTTATCATCTTTACTCACGTTCATCTCATAACTATTGACAGAAACTTTTATTGCCATTATCATAACACTTTTAATATGACTGTTTTTTTTCCCCTCAAAAGGCCTTTTGAAATAATGTTTTTAAAGATCAGATTTGACTTATGCTATTTACCCAGAATAAACATGGATTTTGGAACTTTGTTTTTATAACATTCCTGAAACACAGTTTTTTTTTTTTTTTTTTTTTTTTTTTTGTTTTGTTTTTGTTTGTTTGTTTGTTTTTTGGTTTTTTTGATATGGAAGCAGATTTAAACATTTTAGAATTTTTTTTTACAAATTTAGTATTGAGTACTTTTAAAGTTAAACATAAATCTTGAGGCTTCTGTCTGCTGGTATTTCCATAGAAGCATATAAAGATAAAGTAAATGTAAAACAGTTACAAATTTCTTATGAGAAGTCCCCATAGCTACTTGGCATTCATTTATTGTCATTCAGGGGCCGGGATTCTGACATTCCCTGTGCTTGTAGTTCCCTGGCTCTGCAAGGTAGGGAAGCTAAGAAAGAGCCCCTCCCCCCCTAAATTCGAGGGCAAGTTTTGATCTTCCCTCAGGGCTATAAGGCAGCTTTTTGAACTTGTCATTTTACAACTCTTTAAGATAGGAGACTCTTACATTTTTGTCCATGGTCTTAATAACTTTTAGTGCTCCTTCTGGTGGACACTCAACAGTAAAAATTGGCTAAGCTGTCTTGTATAGTGGGACTGGTGGTAAACATCCCCACAATGACATGGTACTGCTCAGAATAGAAGCATTTTGTAACCTTAGGGTTGTGAGTCACATACATATTCACACACACGCACACACACACGCACACACACATTCATTTTAAGTGCAGTTTTCATATAGACTCCAGACAACCATTTTCCCTTCCTGCATTCATTCATTCAGAAGTTATGCATTTCCATTTAAATTTCTATTCTATTTACAACTCCAGAGACTAAAAGCAAACTAGAGGAGTTGATGGGGGGAGGTCCTCTATGACATTAGGTTCAAGAGCAGAGGGTGAAGACTAGTATGGGGGAGGGGTTGAGTGAGAACGCATTTGAGACCTTGGCTGGGACCTTGTGAGAATGGCTTGCATACAGGGTGAAAAATAGGGTACTGTGGACCATTGGCCTGTACATTGGCAAAAGTTTGTTTTAATTCAGTGAGAATTTGGAAATCAAAAGGATCATTTTCAGGGTCATTTGGACCCATTATCCAGCTTATGGAGGTGGCCAGGCAGAGTTGCAGAGAAAGATAAGGAGACAGGGAAAGATCAAAACAAGGGTGAGAGAAAAATAAACCAAAGCTTAAGCTGAGTTTACACAGAACACAAATATGACTGGCCACTTAGGGTGAATGGACCTGCGGTTGAGGCCTAGCAGATGAGGGGTGAAGCTTGGAGTGCCGGCATGGCTTCTTCCACAAGGAGGGGTGAAACCCAAGGCAGGCCAACCTGAGAAAGAGAGAGAGAGAGAGAGAGAGAGAGAGACAGAGAGAAAGAGAGATCAAGAGAGTGGAGGACACTTAAGGAGAAGGGGAGGAGACTGAGAAAAGAACAGTGAGGCCAATCCCGGTGGGTGTGAGAGCCTGTATCAGACAGAGATGGTCCAAGGCTTTCAGAGGGTCAAATAGCAGCTCGGTGGTGTGGTCAGGGGGAAAGAAGGACTGGCTACCCAAGAGGGCAATCAGAAGCCTTCCAATCTGAGTCAGGCACCACCTGTAAGGTTCAGGAATGACCAAGGACCACAGAGACCACTTTGAGGCAAAGATGGAAGTTTTTATTGTGGGAAAAACATGAGCTGCCAGGACTGACTCTCAAGAGCAGAGCAGTCAGCTTGGGGTTACAGATAGTGGGCTTTACAGACTCTTCACTTGGGGGAGGGTGAGGAAGGAGAGGGATTTCTTTGTTGGGGCAGTAAATCTCTGTTCTTTACATTAGCCATAGGGTGAGACCAGAAGTGACCCAGTGAGAGATAAAGGGGCAGTAAATCTAGTCCTGAAGACTTGTTAGGCAGGGGAGGGATAATGGCTGGACAATTTCTTGAGGAACGTGGATGATTCAGTTTGCCCTCCTGCTGTAGCTCCATTTTGTCCTGACCTCACATGTACTGGGCTAGTGTCATAAGGGTTGGCTGTATCCTGCTACCGAGGCCCAGAAAATTTGATTAAGGTTAAATTTGCAATGGAGTGATGTGCTTGGCTAAAGATATTGGACTGAGAGATTTAAGATTTAAAGTAGGAAAACCTCAAACAAGTTAAAATTAGAGGCACTGAGACTGGCTTTAGGTTACTGAAGCTGCTATTGTCAACACATTAGCAACCTTAAGTAAGATGGTCCAACTGCTTACATTAAAAAAAATGGAGAGGATGCCTGAGAAAAGACTATCATAGAAAAGCAAACTCTTGGAAAGTCTTGACTGGAGAAGGAACCTACTTTTCAAGATTAAGATTAATTTTGTCACTGAATTAAGAATATGGCTGTGTCCTGCACAACTTGTATTGGTTTTGGAAATATGAAAAATGTGAGGACTGGTCGTGAATTGCAATTGGTTCCAGAAGCCACTGCTGAGATGTGACATGAGACAGGGCCTGATGCCCTGATAAGCTGAAAGAGCCTTTAAAAGATAGACTGTGGTTTACATGAAGACCTGAAAATGTTCTAGGTATATCAGGACTATGCAGGGACTACCATGGAGTGCACTGTTTGCCTATGATGGAAGTGTTCCGTGGCTACTCTGTCCAGTTGGAGGAGCGGGATTGAAAATTCGGGAGACTGTCAATTTCTGGTTATACTGAAGTTGAACTGCAAAAGTTTGATGTTTGTTTGATGGTGGTTGAATTTACACTGTTTTAGTCTCCTCTTGTTATGCATTATACCAGTTGAAAATGTTTACTCTGTTCCTTTATATGTTGAAAGTATTAACTTATTTAATTGTACAGGACTTACTATTTTAAATTAGTCAAGACTGTGGGGACATTTGAAATTAAACTGAGTACAATTTACACCATGTGAAGGTTATGAATCTATTGGG
Source organism: Dipus sagitta (assembly GCA_036346955.1). Lineage (NCBI taxonomy): Eukaryota > Metazoa > Chordata > Mammalia > Rodentia > Dipodidae > Dipus > Dipus sagitta. The sequence goes on from CM070781.1 coordinate 75,786,722, forward strand.
GGCCAGGGGCAGAATGTGGTAGTTTGAATAGATGGCCCCAAATATATTCAGTACTTTATTAGTTTGTAGTTTGCATCTGCAGCCACCTGCCTGGAGGCAGTGTCACTGGGCCGATCTTTGGGTGTTGTGGTGGGTTTCAGATTTCAATCTAAAGATATACAAAGTGTGCCTAGCAGGAGTTCCTGAAGTGTGCTGTGCTGTGCTGTATGGCTTTTGACTTTTAGGCTTGTGCTTCTCTCTGTGTTTGGTGCTGTGAAAACAGGCAAGCTTTTTGTGCCATTATAGAACTTCCCCTGGATCTGTAAGCATCAATAAATCCCTTCTTCCGTAACTGTGCCTGGTCTGGAAGTTCCTCTCAGCAAACCTGAATCTGTCTGCTACGCTTGGGAAGATTGCCCTTTCTCAGAAATCATAACCCTCTACCTAGATATCTGGTATCATGACAGAACTGAGCAGGTCAGTCCCTACTCCTATAGAAAACCTCAGTCTTGGGTTGATGAGATGGCTTAGCTGTTAAGGTACTGGCCTGCAGATCCTAATGAACTGATGTCTATTCCCAGTGCCCACATAAAGACAAATACACAAGGTGGAGCATGGACCGGGAGTTCAGGTACAGTGGCTGGAGGCTCTGGAGCATCAATTTTGTCTTTCTTCTCCCTATCTCCCTCTGCTTGAAAATAAATTAATAATAATAAAAAATTTCAATCTGGGTCTAAGGACGGGAGTTCCTATTTTCTGGGAACACCACCGCTGTCCAGTTGGACAGGAGCCATGTATTTTTTCCTTCTCCTAAGCTCTATGCTCTCCCTATAATAAAATCTTTCTAGACCTTATCCTCTGATCCATGGGTTTTATCCATTGAAATTTATAAGACATGAATACATTTATGTATGATTTGTCCTAATATGTTACAAATGTATTTTTTTTATTTTTTATTTTTTTTATTTTTTATTATTTATTATTTTTTTTTTACAGTCAGTTTGGTACCATTATTAGGCTCATCCGAGACCTACCCCCTCCCCTTGGCCCCTCCTTGTTGAGGTATACGGGTCATGCATTGTGGAGTTAGCCCACAGTTATGGGTAAGCTAAATGTCTCTGCATATCATGACCCAACATGTGGCTCTGACATTCTTTCCACCCCTAGATCCTAAGGAGAGAGCCACCCCATCATACCTCAAAAGGGCCCCGGCTGAAACAAATGTATTTTGAATTATATCATTCAATGCATACACAATTGTTGTATTGTGTTTTTCTTCTGGGTATAACATGATTCCATCTGGTACTAGAGTATGCTTTGTTTTAGTAGTCATGGGCCCTTTGGAGCAGAGCAGTACTCTGAACCAAGTGTATGGATAAGGTATTGGAGCTATGGACATTCCTTAGTCAATAGAGAGGATGGTCAGAAACCCCTCACCTAGGATTCCAGCTTTTGTTCCCTCCTGCCGTCTCCCCAGATGCAAGTGACCTTGGAGAACACTAGATTACTTGGGAAGTCAATGTTAACTAGAAGGAGTGCTGCATGATACAGCCTCTGGAAAAGGGTACATAGAAACCAGAAGTCAAAAATTCAGAATTACCAATATTCAATTGGATTTTTTTAATGACTATTAATCTGGTCCGGGGAAATGGTTTCAACAATTAAAGGTACTTACTTGCAAAGCTTGCCAGCCTGAATTTTTTGGTGTTTCAAGGTAGGGTCTCACTCTAGTCCAGGCTGACCTGGACTTCACTATGTAGTCTCAGACGGCGATCCTCTTACCTCTGCCTCCCGAGTGCTGGGATTAAAGGTGTGCACCACCATGCCCAGCTTTAAATCAATTTTTAAAAATACTGTTACTCAAACTATGAGCTGTACAATGTTTGTGAATACTAGAGAATATACACTCAATGTTCATAACAAAGAAGTTTTAAATTTTATATTCTAGAAATTTTCAAATCTTTTCTTTCTTTTTTACTTTTTGAATTTTAGTTTTAAAAATAAAAATAGCCAGGCATGGTGGTGCACACCTTTAATCCTCGCGTTTGGGAGGCAGAGGTAGGAGGATAGCTGTGAGTTCAAGGCCGCCCTGAGACTCCATAGTGAATTCTAGGTCAGCCTGGACTAAAGTGAGACCCTACCTCGAAAACCCAAACAAACAAAAATAAATAAATAAAAATAAGTGATAATTATTAAAACAGATAAATAATACTAGTTTTTCTAAAAGTATGAGTTTGCTGAATGTGGCAATCTAACTGTAGTTAAATGTATAATATTATGTAGGATAATTCACTTAAATGATATAAGGAAATAATAGTTTAACATTTCCAAATTATTATATGTATATTATGGAATATTCTGTTTGTTAGGTTTAAGACAATATTCTACTTGTCAGGTCAGAAGACCAAGACAGACAGTTTCTTGGACCTCAAGGTATTATTTACTGAATGCCAGGAGAAAATGATGGGCTCTGAAGAGAAAGGAAAGAAGCTTTGTAACCCTATGCTGCAGTGCACTTCATGTTGCTGGGACAAAATACCTAACTAATAGCAACTGGTGGGAGAACAGAGTTCATTTTGGCTAACAGTCTTGAAGGGAAACTGCCTCATGTCAGGAAAAAGATGGTAGTGTGCATTGGACATCATACCTTGTAAAAGCAGGTGGAAGTTATCCGTAAGAGTAAACTGAGCTACCAATGGAAGTGGAACTTGGCTGTAACACCCACAAACCTGCTCCCAGAAATACATCTCTCCACCAAAGCTCCACCTCCAAAATTACCAGCTAGGTGGCAATTCAGAGCACAAGAAATTAAGGTAAGCATCCTGGTCTAACCACGACCCGCTGAGTAAGGAGACAGAGGGAAATTTATGGAATTTTAGGGATGGTTGAAGGAAAAACTGCACTACAAAGCAGGGGCCTTGCATGGGATGTTTGAGACTCGTGGTGGGATAGTAAATACTACTGATTCAATATGATTTACATATGTTGAACTTTGAACCCTTTTGAGCAGGGAGGCTTGCAATGTCAACTCCAACCAAAGTCGAGGGATTAGTAAATTTCCTTAATAGTAGATGAAGATTATCTTGTTCTGGGCACAGGAATTCCCAGTAGATTTATGAGTTGAAAAACCAACTGTGGGATGGAGAGATGGCTTAGCGGTTAAGCGCTTGCCTGTGAAACCTAGGAACCCCGGTTCGAGGCTTCATTCCCCAGGACCCACATTAGTCAGATGCCCAAGGGGACGCATGCGTTTGGAGTTCATTTGCAGTGGCTGGCGGCCCTGGCGCGCCCATTCTCTCTCTATATCTGCCTCTTTCTCTCTCTGTCGCTCTCAAATAAATAAATTAATTAATTAAAAAAAAAACAACTGTGAGTTAGAGGGATCCATTCAACTGAAATAAAAATATATGGTATCTTCACCTTGTGTTATAAGCCACTGTCCCTTACACTCTGTCCCCTCTATATTTGCTACTTATTGACACTAAAATAGCTAGTATTTTAATGTGTTTTTTCCCTTCCTGGTTTTTGTCTTATCAGCTTGTCTAGTTTCTGTGCCCTCAAGTCAAGCCTTGATTTTTTCTAGCAATCTATCAAAGATCTGAAATCTTATATTTGCTTTATATCTATAGAAAAGCTATAGTCCAATTAGATTCTCTTTTCTTAAGAGACTTATGAATGTTGTTGAATTAATTGATTGGTCATTAGTTATGACAATTTTAGTCATATAAATGTTTTATACTCTTCTGTATGGTGTATAATTGAATAGTATACAGACCTTTTAGGAATAGATGGCAAAATTTTGAAGTTCAAATCTCACGTCTGCCTCTGTTATGTATACATCTGTAATACTGCTTTCTTCAATATCATGACCTGATATATTTGTAGACTTCTTAAGAACTTGTTTCTTAAGTCAAACAAGTAGTGATAGGAGTCTAGGCAAATGTTAGGCTTGGAGGTCATTGAAAGACAAATCCAGCCTCCTGTTTCACTGGTAGCATTAGTAAAGCTAACATCACAATTGCTGTTTTACAAGATTTAAAATATGAGATTAGAATGGGGCATGGAAGGCTCAAGGGTTTTGTTGAAGGGAAGTTCATTTGAGTTTTACCACTGTCCCAGGTGTAGACGTGAAAAGATTATGGTCCACTTCACAGTTGACTTAACTGAGACTATCACTTAGTCAAGAGAAAGCTTCTCAGCTAAAGACATGCTGAGGAGAAGGGAAGGATGTTTAATGAGACAATGCACTTAAGCCTCCAGAAGCCCCTCATTCAATGTAATTGCTAGCAGACTGCTGAGCCTACCTGCTTTGCTGATTTTCACTCAGAAAGTGTAACTTTTACTTTGTCTTCTTTCTTTCTCTTCAGTGGATGTTGACATCCTAAGTATGCTTGACCTGACATTTTGGGACCTGTTACTGTTTTCTCAATAAATTTCCTTTGCCTTACTCTCTCTTCAGCATTCATGTTTCTATTTTTTATTGGTTGTGTATGAATATCTGAAACATTCAGACAATATTTGAGACAATAATTTCCAGGCCAGTGGGCCTGAAGAGTGATATAAATACTCTTAAAGTCCCCAAGTATCAATTAGCAGGTGATTTGAAGTCAATTTGTTTTTTCAATACTATCACTCAGTTTAACATTTTGTACCTCATTTCCTCTGAGGTTTGTGGTGGTACACTCCTGGGACTATGTGTTAATATGAAGTAGCAATGAGTAAAACACAGAAGTCAATATGAGAGTCAGACTGTCATTTATTGAATCACACATGTTCTTGTCTTATAAGTAATAAATAACTGATTAATGGAAACATAGATAAGGGTAAATTATAAAAAAGATTTGTAGCCGGGCGTGGTAGTACACGCCTTTAATCCCAGCACTCGGGAGGCAGAGGTAGGAGGATTGCTGTGAGTTCGAGGCCACCCTGAGACTCCACAGTGAATTCCAGGTCAGCCTGGGATAGAGTGAGACCCTACCTCGAAAAACCAAAAAAAAAAAAAAAAAAAAAGGATTTATTTTAATAGTGAATAGAAATAAGAGTAAAACAAAAGCAGAAAAGCTCCCAAAAGAGAGAGGACCCACCTCACCAAGGTGGAAGTGGTCCCAAGAGGGAAAACCTGGGAAAATCTATGTGGTGACTTGGATCAAGACATTTTATAAATTATAATTTAATTATTTTTAATTTTTTTAATTTAATTAATTGAATAATTATAAATGTGATAAGCATTATTGCAGAATGCAGAATTATATGAAGGGACTTGATTAGTTGGTGGATTGGTTGGTGAGCCAGGAAGGTTTGTGCACATGCGAAAAAGGGCCCACTAACAGGGAAAAAGAACACAAATTTAAGGAGGAAGCATCAGAAAACTGCTCCTAACATCACCACTTGGAGTCAGACTTGAGTTCTTTTAGTCTCACCAGAGCAGGGAAGTAACTACATTCTTCTTGGCCTGTGCCCCTAAAACTGAATATCTGCAAAAGAAAGTTATCTTGATCCTAATCTGTATCAATTATGTAAGTGAATTGATAAATACATATTAGATTTATATTATAATTTTTAATAAAACTACCTATCTACAAAGAGCTTTCTTTTATTGAATCATTTGAAGAACCCAGACAAGTGTAAAAATATATTTGAACTAGAGAATATTCAAGACTAAAGGCTTGCTATTATATGCTATGCATTTAAAACTAATAGCCATAAGAGGAAATAAAAAAGCAAATAAGATATATTTCTTTGAAATAGAAAACATCTACTATCTCACAATTTATGAATAATACTGGATGAAGAGAACAGTGATAGGTGACTCTTTTAACTAAGCTGTTCTCCCCTATAGCCCTGTTTATTCTGGCACAAATTCTTTCAGACTGACATGTCTTTTTGTCCTGTTATACGACAACATTGACACAATTTATTTGCATTGAAAAGGCCATGAGGTGTCATTGCTTATTCTTTAGAGAGACAACAGCTTTTTCTACAGAAAGGTACTTCTTTTGCATTTGATATCTTTTTACATTAACAAAAGCGTATTGATATTTTTTTCTTTTTCTTCTATTTTATTTTTCTTTATTAATTAGTTTTGTATTCAGCAAATACAGTCACATTGGTACCATTATTAGGCTCATCCATGACCTACCCCCTCCCCTTGGCCCCTCCTTGTTGAGGTATATGGGTCATGCATTGTGGAGTTAGCCCACAGTTATGGGTAAGATAAATGTCTCTGCATATCATGACCCAACATATGGCTCTGACATTCTTTCCACCTCCTCTTCCACAAAATTTCCCTGAGCCATGTTGGGTTCATTTTTGGTCTGCTTCAGTGATGCGGTGTTGGGGGCCTCTGTGGCTCTGGCTCTCTGATTTGGTAGGAGTTGATTTTTCTCTGTGTTGATCTCCTTCCCCCTTGTGCTGGTATCCGGTTCATCAGGAAAACAGCCCCCTTGCTTGTTTCACCAATTTTTCTTAGTTTCTGCTAGGGCCCTTTTGAGGTATGATGGGGTGGCTCTCTCCTTAGGATCTACATCTATCTGAAAAAGAGAAGCAGATTCTCCAATGGTGACTAAGTTAGCACAAGGACAAATGACATAACCCTTACTGTTTTATAGAGAATTTAATAGGTGTAGGCCCTCTTGTAGCCCATCACTGATGGTAGCTTGATATTGAAGAGTGGGCTTATGTTTGGATATGGTTCTGACTTGTTGCCCAGCTCCAGCTATGGGTTCCCATACCACTGAGGTGATCAGTTAGCCAAATTAAGAGCAATTGGTTCCCCACCATGGCTGTTGCCACTATTGCACTTGTCTGGGTATCACAACAAGTTATTTGCTGCTAAGTAGGTTAGACCATGAGTTCGTTGGACAAATATTGGTCATTTTCCCCCAGTCACCCATGTAGCAGCTTCTGGCACTAGATGCTCTGACTGTCTGGGGACTGACTCTCTTCCAGTTTCCAGCCATGCCATTCCATTTTTCATGTCAACCACATACGGTGTCTTCAGCAGTAGGGTCTTACCACTAACCTTTGGTGGGTCATCAAGTACTCTGACAGAAATGTGTCTGTCTTTTAGGAAACCTTGTTGATCTCTCTGATCAAAAGGTCATTGTGGATGATAGCCCCATGCTGGCACTGGGAGTTACAGGTCAGTGCCCACTAAGAAAAGGAGGAAAAAGATAACTAATATACAAGTGTTAGAGAGAAGAGAGAGAGACAGAGAGAGAGAGAGAGAGAGGGAGGGAGAGGGAGAGACAGGGAGGGAAGATGTAGAAGATTAAGGTTAGTCTTGATCCTGCCCTCTCCAGTGTCTTGTGATTCAGGTGTTCCCTGTAAGGGCCTGGTGAAGGATCAGCCATTTGGTCTGCCTTTTAGGAAGTAGAATTTTATGGTACCATTGCTGTTTGGGTCTAGATTTGTGTTTTCTACCCCTCTGATGTCCTCCCCTCCCTCCCCATCCATATTAGTGTCTAGTCCATGAGATGCCTGCTGGGTGTGTAAGGCATCTTGGGTAGATTCAGGTTAGGTGCTATAGATGAGTGAGACTATGTGGCAATTTTTTTTTTTTTCTGAGGTTGGGTAAGTTCACTGAGAATGATATGTTCCAGATTCAACCATTTTTCCTCAAATTTCATTATTTCATTTTTTTCTTATTGCTGTATAGAATTCCATTGTGTAGATATACCACATCTTAGTTATTCATTCTTCTAGTGATGGACATCTGGGTTGATTCCAGGTCTTAGCTATTACAAATTTAGCCACTACATACATGGTTGAGCAAATCTCTCTAGCCTGTGGTTTGAAGGTTTTAGGGTAGATGCCCAGTAAGGGAATAACTGGGTCTGTTGGTATCTCTATAGTCAGGTTTTTCAGGAGTCTCCATATTGCTTTCGAAACTGGTTGTACCATCCTACATTCCCACCAACAGTGGATGAGTGTTCCTACTTCTCCACATCCTCGCCAGCATTTATTTTTATTTGATTTTTTGATGTGTGCTATCCTTATTGGGGTAAGGTGGAATCTCATAGTTGTTTTAATTTGCATTTCCCTGATGATTAGGGATGCTGAACATTTTCTTAAGTGTGTGTTTGCTATTTGTATTTCTTCCTCTGTGAACTGCCTGTTCAGCTCTTTGCCCCATTTTGTGAGTGGGGTGTTTGACTTTTTACTGTTTAGATTTTTGAGTTCTTTGTAGATTCTACAGATTAGGCCTCTAGCGTATTGATATTGTTCAAAGTCTAAGTTTTTATTTATTTATTGTGTGCTTATCAATAGTTTGATGTTGCATTTTGGTATGTCTGTATTTGTACATTTAAGATATATAATCTTATATGTAAAAAGCTAAACTTAATGACTGATGATTTTAAAGCAACATTAAAATTTATACTTTGATACATTTAGAACATTTCCTATTTAATTTTTTATAGCTTTAGTACATTTAAGTATGTTCGGACTTATGAAATATACAATAAATTTTCTGTATAATTATTTCCTTTTACCACTGAGAAATGGTCTTATTGCTATGGACTCTAGGCTGGCCTTAAACTTACCATCTTCTTTCTTTGTTGGGTTATTCCGACAGGTAGAGCTGGAGGAGGACCAGGCCTACTGGTTCCTCCCGAGGGGTTGAGAAGGGTGAGTGTCGGTGGCCAAAACACACAGAGCCGAGAGTCTTGTCAGCGCAGGATCTCACTTTATTCTAAGAGGCAGGTGTTTATATAGCATTGAGAACGAATTTGGGGATCTCCAGAAGGGATGAGGTATAAGGGCCAATATCATATGGCGACTTTTGAAATGATTGGTTCTAAGCCCATGCACACAGTAACTCAAACTATTTTTGCGGAAGTAGCAGGCTAGAGGCAATTTGGTGCCTTGCTGAGTCATAGCTGGCCAGAGACAGGTCACCAAACTTTAGCTAGGCTCAGGAAGTTCCACTAGGTCTCGCGTCCGGGCCTCTCAAGGCCCAACATTGCTTGAGCCTCCCAAGTACTGGAAACACAGGCAGGCACAACTACACTCAGCTCAAATAGAAATGTAATTTAAAATCAATCACCTGTTAAACAAAATTCAACCCTTTTCACCTGTATGTGATATTTCAGTGGTAAAAAAATTAAACTACTGAATCATGCTACTATTCATATATTTTATTCCTTTAAATATGCTAAAAGCATCAGAACAGTTTGAGAAAGCATTATTGTAAATGTCTTTCTTAGTTTTTTACCTTACTGGCAAGATTTAAAATAAACATAAAAATAAAAACAAAAATATATCAGAAACTTTAGTTTAATTATTTGCAGTTAGTAATAAGGGAAAGAGGTCAGATTGGTTACATTATTATAAAAAATCAAGTCTATGTGGACTTACCATCTAATTTAATAAATCAAAATTTAATCAATCATTATAAATTTTAGGTAATAATAATTAATATATATGAACAATTGATATATGAGATATTGTAATATGTTATATAATGATAACATGTTAGGAAATATTGTTCAAATATTTTATATGTCAACACGTGTTTTAAAATATTTTCAAGTCTAGAAAGCTCTAATTAAGTAAAATTACACAAAGCCCACCAAAAGAAGAGCACCATGTGAGGAACGTGATATGAGTGCTTTATTCATAGGACGTTTAATCCTTTAGGAACTCATAATTTTTTTTGAGGTCAATGTTCAAACTGAGGAATACATTTATAAGTCATTATTAACAAAAGTTGCCTTCATGAGTTTTTTTGTTTTATTTTGTTTTACAACAAATTATTCAAGTTTTATCAGGCTCCACAGATGGCATAGTTGTTAAGGCACTTGCCTGTGAAGCCTAAGGACCAAGGTTTGATTCTCCAGGATCCACTTAAGTCAGATGCACAAGATGGCACATACACCTGGAGTTCGTTTACAATGGCTAGAGGCTTGGTGTGCCCATTCTCTCTCTCTCCCCCCCAAATAAATATTTTTTTTAAATAGAAGAAATATTTATTTATTTATTTGTGTGTGTGTGTCTGTACATGCCTATGGGCTGTCTTGGGTGTCTTACCATTGCAGTTGAATACCAGATACTTATACCACTTTATATCTATTGTTCTGTAGGTGCTAGGGATTTGAACTTACACCAGCAAGATTTGAAAACAAATGTCTTTCACAATTGAGACAACTACTCAGCCCCTGAGCTTTATTTTTGAGCTTTTTAAAATATTTTATTTTAATTAATTTATTTATTTGACAGAGAAAGGGAGAGAGAGAGAGAGAATGGGCATGCCAGCACCTCCAGCTGCTGCAAATGAACTCCAGACGCTTGCGCCCCTTTGTGCATCTGGCTCACGTGGGTCCTGGAGAATCGATGGGTCCTTTGGCTTTGTAGGCAAATGCCTTAAAAACTAAGCCATCCCTCCAGCCCTAATTTTGAGCTTTTTTAAAAATACATATTTTTAAAATATTTTAGTTTTTGTTTATTAGAGAGAGAGAGAGAATGGGCACACTAGAGCCTCCACCCACTGCAAATGAACTCCAGGCATATGCACAATGTGTATCCGTCTTATGTGGGTTCTGGGGAGTCAAATCTAGGTTCTGTAGGCAAGCAGCTTAACTGCTAATCCATCTCCCCAGACCTTAAAATACTTTTATTAATTTATTTATTTGCAGGCAGAGAGAGAGAGACAGAGACAGAGACAGAGAATGGGTACGACAAGGCCTGTAGCCACTGCAAACAGACTCCAAGTGCATGCGCCACTTTGTGATTCTGGCTTTATGTGTATACTGAGTCATTGAACCAGGTCATTAGGCTTTGTAGACAAGAACTTTACCCATGGCACCATCTCTCCAGCCCTGAGATTTTTTTTTTCTTTTTAAATAAAAGTCCAACAGAGACATGTCATGAGTCATTATTTTCATATTCCAACCACGTTTTAGTAAATAAAAAATGAATCTCAGAAATTCTTTCTTAAAATGAATTTGCACCTCAATTTTTTAGTAATTTATTTCTGATTAAACCATTTACTTACTGAAACAGTTTGTGAAATGAAGATGCATGGCTTTTAGAAATAATGAAAACTGCACATTTAACCAATGCACACACATTTGTCATGCAAATGTGCTTGGCTTCAATAGGTCAAAGATAGTAAATTCAAATTATGTGGGTCTTCCAGTGAAGGCGAGAAGCCAAGGGAAAGACACAAGGAAGAGTGAGAGCTGTGAAGTCAGTGTTTGAACTCATATAAGCTGCCCTGCCAGTCAACTCATACAGAGTCGGTGGTCGGCAGGGCAAGTCCAATAGAGGTGACCAGTACTCATATTTTAAGTGAGATGAAGTATCTGTAATATTATATAAACTCTAACTTTTCTTAAATTTTCTCACACATTGTAGTAGAGAGTTTTGTGTTGCTGAAATGAGCATACAACTAAATACAGACTTATTTTTTTTTTTTAGTTTTTTGAGGTAGGGTCTTAGGCTGACCAGATATTCACTATGTAGTCTCAGCGTGGCCTTGAACTCACATGATCCTCTTATCTCTGCCTCCTGAGTGCATAGATTAAGTCACAATGCCCAGCTCAAATACAGTTTTATGAGAGGAATAGGGTTTGTTTCAGCTTACAGAACCAAGGGGAAGTTCCACCAATGGCTTCCATATATCCAAGCAGAGAGTAACAACCAAACAGCTTGTAAAAACCAAAAGCAGCAAACACAACCACCAGCAAGCAGGACCCCCAGAACTCAAACTCTCTTACATCGTAGCACTGAAATCAGATCTGCCCCAAACACACCTCAGGGCTGCACCCCAGGATTCATCCCCAGTCGTATCACTTTAAGCCAGGTGGCAGGAAATCCAATTTATAAGCTTGAATAAAATACCAGAATCTCACCTACAATCAGTGAGCTCCTAAAAAGAGAAAATACTCCTGAATCTATGGGGAACATACATTCAAACTAACACACACACAGATACACACACACACACACACACACACATTCTCTCCACATATAAATTATCATGTTCTCATTTTTGTCTGTAATACTTGATAGTGATACCTGATTGAGAGAGGTGTTTATCACTAATTAGATGCAAGCTGATATTATCATGTATGTACAGCACAACTTAGACAATTAAACATTGAAAATTACATGTGAAATTAAATGTCCAAAATTACTTTATTATTTATCCTTCTGAACACAAACAACAAAACCCATGCATAGACTATTCTACTATAGTCATTATTGCTATTAAAGTTCTGATGATTGGCCTGGAGAAATACAATCCTAAACTCCTAAAATTTCTTTGTAAAACTTCCTATTTTGTATCAAAGAAGAAGCATATCCTGTCTTGTTTAATGCATAAAGCAGTTTTCTTTAATGGTCTTAAAATTTCTGGTTACTGTTGTTGCCAGAATGTTCTTCCATATTATTGTAAATTGTTGACTGAATTCTTTTGATAACAGGGAAGATAATGTAATCATCCTAACACATTCAGAAGATACCCTATACAAAGACACTTGAAAGCCTCCACTGGCTATCAGGCTATTGAAAGGATAGACCCCAAGCAACTGGAAGTTACCTTGGAATCTTAGTTTTAGAGAAGAAAGAGCTGAAATCAGATGTCCACCAGAGAAAGAATTCTTTTTCCCAGGAAGAGATTTTACACTGTTCTGCCACCTTGTCAGACTAGCCTGCAGAAGAGACTAGAAGTCTACACAGTGATGGGTCAGAGATTGGCAGGGGCATTCCTTGATCTGGACTGCTTAGCTATGCAATACTCTCACCTTTTATTCAAACCTAAATCTCATGTCAGGACCCCCAAACTGGAACTAATTCTTTGTTCTTCTTTCAAATATGGCCTCATTAAGTAGGTCTTTCTCTACTTTTCCAGATTACTTTGATCTTTAGCTGCCCTGTTGCAGATAAGCTATGAATTCTACCTTGTTAGATATGTCAGGATCCAGACTTTGACCCTAAAACCTCTGATAACATTAGGTTAAAAAATGCTTACCAGTATGTTTTTCAGAAAATAATATAGGCTATAATGAAGGGTTACTAGACTGATATCATCTTATTCCAGAACTAATAAAGATATATTTAAAATTGTATGCATGACCTTTTTACTATGACATAAAATAATCACTGGTAAAATAAAAATTAATAACTAATGTGTACTGAGACAGAAAGAATGTACAAGGAATCCAGGAAAACTATAGTGAATACAAAATGTTTAAAAACATGAACCTCTCTCTGACTAAGGGATTATCACAGAGAAAATTGCTATAATTTATATGCTGTGTGCACTCAGCAGGTCTTTGCTGACTCAGTGACTGACTAACAAGGAGACTAATTTCAGTTTAATATCTCTTCTTGTCATCCTTTATGAATGGTATCAAGAGAAATTACAAAGGTCACAACTCTGGCAACATGGGAGAGAAATAATAATATACTGATAACCTACTAAATAACAGGAGACCGATGAGTACTGAAAAAACATATAGACTCAAGCTTTCTGATTGTTTAAAAGTCTATTCACTACTTTGAGTTTGAATGTGCATAGTAATATAAATAATTATGTTCTCATATAATTAAGTGACTAAATCTGGATAAATAAGAAAACAAAAATAATTGTGCCATTTCAGAACACATTACTTAATATTGAATTATATCTATAGGAAATTATATTTTAGTAGTGTACTTTGAGATATTACAAACCCATTAGAAAATGGTCATATTATCATATTATCATTATCCCAATACTTGTCAGGATAAATAAGCTGGCTTAAAATAAATAGAGTACATTTTAGGAAATATATTTTTATTATTTTCTTTCAAAAGAAATACATTGTGGATTACTAAATAAAATGCCAAAAACAATTTCATATTTAAGTATTGTGAGAAAGAATGTTCCTAAGGTTTTTCTGACTAAAGATCAAGACCCAGAAACTTGTTTACACCTGTGGTATAAAACTCTAACAAATACTGACAACAGCTTCTAGGCAGATGACTCAGGTGTGCTCAAGCACTTGTTTCATGCATCTGAAAATGGAAAAGGACAGCCATAATTAGGAAGGCCTTGCGGATCACTGGTCTGAAGATCAGTGATATTACACACTGGTCTTGGGATCAATGATTTCAAGACAAGCTGAGTCCCCGAGATGCTGTGTGCTATCAGGCCAACTGGATAAATTTCACTGCTGCAGCAAATGAGAGACAGAAAAGATTCAGATATCTACACTCCTACATGGTAGAGTTTTAGCTAGAGGAAGAATGGAATGGGGGCAGGAACAAAGGAAAAGAGGGTACCAAAACATGATGTATGTGTTGTGTATATGAATATATGTGTACATGAAACATCTTGTTAATAATAATTATTATAATAAACATAAAAGTTTAAAATTAAAAAAATAAAATGAAGCTGGTCATGGTGGTGCATGCCTTTAATCCCAGCACTCGGGAGGCAGAGGTAGGGGGATCACTGTGAGTTCGAAGCCACCCTGAGACTACATAGTGAGTTCCAGGTCAGCTTGGGCTAGAGCGAGACCCTACCTTGAAAAACAAAAACAAAAAAAAAAAAAATCAAAACAAAAAAATAAATAAAATGAAAAAAAGAATTTCTGTGAGTGATACATTGGCCATTATAATAATTAGAGATGTGTAGTTGGACATAATACAGATTTCTTTTTCTTTCTTTCTTTTCTATTGGTTTTTGAAAGTAGGGTCTCACTTTAGCTCAGGTCACTGGAATTCACTGTGTAGTATCAGGGTGGCCTAGAACTCACAGCATTCCTCCTACCTCTGTCTCCAAGTTCTGGGATTAAAGGTATGTGTCACCATGCCTAGCTTTAAGATAAGAATACAATTTTCTAAAGCAAGCAGGGCACACTGCTATACAAAACAAAACAACAACAACCAAAAAAAAAAAAAAAAACAAAAAACAAAACAAAAAAAACAGCCTGGCAGGATCAATATACCTGTGAAATGGTGGTACTCAGCCTTGGTGGGTTACAAATGGCTTTCTGATTGGCTAAGAAATCTGCTTATTGGAACGGAATCCATAACTGGAACTGGTAATGGAGTCTGAATCCTATGGAGACCAACATTTATGGATTCTAATGAAAAGCTCCACTAGTTTTTGGACCAAAGAGAGGCTACAACCATAAAAATTTCTCTAAATTAGCATTGTTAATCCTTTTTAATCTCTGCTGATCTCACTCTCCATTGAAGAATCTGTTTTACATTTTCAGAAGTCAGTGAGAACCAAGGACAACCAAAATCTATCAACAAGACAATAAAAGATATCTGGCTCACTGGAAGGAGATGAACCAACCTTACACATGAGCTAGGGCCCAGATGAAGCCATGGAAGAAATGGTGAGATGAGCAAAAGTTCTGATTCTATGATGAGCCTGATAACCTGTATGTTAGGTGTTGGTGATAGACACTGAGGATACTAAAAATGTACCAAAGCAGAAATCCAGAATCTGCTGAGAGCTCAACACTAAAGTAGAGTTAAAACACATCCACTCAGGAAAGTTTGCAGAAGAGGGGAGGGAAGAGTGTAAGAGCCACAAGGTAGGAGGCAATATCCAGAGACATTACCACACCTACAATGACTGACTGCTACTCTCACAACTCATAACCACAACTCTATGGTGAGTACCAGCAATTCAATCGAGGAGAGCCCTCAGTGGAATGGGGGAAGGGAGTAGGGAAATGATGGTACCAACACATGATGTGTTCATACTAACTTTCTACTTAACAAAAAGAAAAGAAAAAGATAAACTTGGGATGAGGAGATGGCTTAGTGGTTGAGGCACTTGTCTATGAAGCCTAAGGACCCATGTTCAACTCTTCAGATCCCATGTAAACCAGACACACAAGGAGACACAAAAACACAAGTTTGTACCAGTGAATAAGGTGGCACATGTGTCTGGAGTTCAACTGCAGTGGCTAGAGGCCCTGGCATGCCAATTCTCTCATGTATACAAATATATGAATATATATATATATAAAGAGAAGCAGACAGAATAAGCTTTCTGCAGTAGAGAGGGAACCCAAACTCATGGACAAGTAGCACTCTGGACCAGTGGTTTATATACAATGGAAAATGAAGTAGTCTTATTGGTCTAAAGGAGAGTACAACAGCTTGAATAAGGCCTCCAATGAGGTCTGGGGTTTTTCTTCTCCCCTTCCTCCTTTTAGCCATCACATTGAATGTAAGAAAGTGGATCAGCCTGAAATAACTAATTTCTATCCCTGATATGCCTTATCAAAGGCTGGTAATCAGTGCCCATGTGGCTTCCAGCTGAGGTTCCTGGGCCTGTCTTCACTATAGAATCACCGTACAGGATGTTCTCTTAGGTTGCTGCTAGTGTTTGTTGATGCATGTAGATGATGTTCTGTTGGTCTGGGTCTGTGATCCTGACTAAATGCCCACAAAATAGGCTGATTTGCTCTTATTTGCCCTATTGCTCATAATTTCTGTCAGGCCTCCAAGATTTTCAGGAAGCAACTCAGCTGTTGAGCTATCTCTCCAGTCCTGATTGTGGAGTGTGTGTGTGTGTGTGTGTGAGATGCATGTGCAGATGGATGTGCCCAACATGCTTGCAACTACAGGCCAGAGGTGAAAGTCAGGTGTCCTCTTATTGCTTATCCACATATTTATTTCATTGAGTCAGGTTCTCTCATTCTCAACTGGAAACTGCTGTCAGCAAGCTCCAGTGATTTTCCAACAACCCCTCCCTCTGAATGTGCAGATAGACCTCCCTGGCCCCACCCATTTTTACATGTGTTCTGGGAGTCAAACTTGGTGGTCTCCAGCTAAGGAGGCTCCTGTGTTTAATGAGTGTGTGCTCTAATGGCTAAGGCGTCTCCACAACATGTACCCAATTTATATCAGTAGGTTCTACAGGCCTCTGACTGTGCTGTTACGTGGGAAATATTTCAACTTAACTCCAAAATATGTTGCCAATTCTTGTGTTTATTCTTGGAAGTCGAGGTAGATTTTCCAAAAGTTTTTAAGCCATTATTCCAGATATGTTGGTGACTAAGTTGGGAAAAGTGGATACCAGTACATGTAAAAATTGGTTCATTGCTTCAGCAGCCTTCAGATGCTTCCTGTGACAGTTTCTGTGGTTTTTCAAAGGAGGATAGAAAATCAAATCTGATGGACCCTAAAAGTGCTTGACTATTGAATCTTTTGAATATAAATAATTTGAAGGATTAATATTCAGTGCCACTTTGGGGTATGCCATTCTCATTTTCAGATGTGAAAGTTCTGATCAAGATACTGTCCTGTGGTGCTTATGTGGGGAAACATGATGTAAGATATTCTGCAAATTTTACCAGATACTTACTCTCCTTTATACTGTGTATATTGTTGTATTATTATATTATTCATGCTATGTATGTTTTGTTTTATTGCTTATGCCATAGGTAACAGCACAGTCAGAGGCCTGTAGAATCTACTGATACTGCATACGGTGAAGAGGAGCAAGCCATAGAGTAGGTGGAAGAGTCAGTATCTGGTACCAGGTAAATTACATGGAAAGGCAGAAGGCCTCGCATATCCAAACATATCCCCAGCAAAAGCAATACTTCTGGAGGCATCACCATACTTGATCTAAAGCTATATTACAAACCCATAGTAATAAAAGTAGCATGGTACTGGCATAAAAACAGGAGTACAGACCAATGGAATAGACTTGAGGACCCGGACTTTGGGTCAAGCAACTATAGCTACTTGATATTCGATAAAGGCCCGAACAATATAGGCTGGAAAAAAAACAGATTCTTCAACAAATGGTTCTGGACAAACTGGATAACCATATGCACGAAACTGAAACTTGATCCACACATTTCGTCATGCAATACACTCAAGTCCAAATGGATAAAAGACCTCAATATAAGACCAGAAACTCGAATACTACTGGAAGAAAATTTAGGAAGTACTTTCCATGATATAGGAATGGAAAAAGACTTCCTGAACATAATCCCAGAAGCTCACGACCGTAAATAGTCACTCAACCAATGGGATCACATGAAGCTGAAGAGTTTCTTTAGAGACAAGCATACAATAAGCAAAGCCAATAGATTACAAAAAGAAAGGGAGAAAATATTTGTGGGTAATACAACTGACAGAGGCCTAATCTCTAGAATCTACAAATAACTCAAAAATCTAAGCAGTAAGAAGTCAAACACCTCACTCACAAAATGGGGCAAAGAGCTGAACAGGCAGTTCACAGAGGAAGAAATGCAAATGGCAAACACTTAAGGAAATGTTCATCATCCCTAATCATCAGAGAAATGCATGTTAAAACAAATATGAGATTCCACCTTACTCCAATAAGGATAGCACACATCAAAAAATCAAATAAAAATAAATGCTGGCGAGGATGTGGAGAAGTAGGAACACTCATCCACTGTTGGTGGGAATGTAGGATGGTACAACCAGTTTCGAAAGCAATATGGAGACTTCTGAAAAAGCTGAGTATAGAGATACCAACAGACCCAGTTATTCCCTTACTGGGCATCTACCCTAAAACCTTCAAACCACAGGCTAGAGAGATTTGCTCAACCATGTTTGTAGTGGCTCAATTTGTAATAGCTAAGAGCTGGAATCAACCCAGATGTCCATCACTAGAAGAATGGATAACTAAGATGTGGTATATCTACACAATGGAATTCTATACAGCAGTAAGAAAAAATGACATAATGAAATTTGAGGAAAAATGGTTGAATCTGGAACATATCATTCTTAGTGAACTTACCCAACCTCAGAAAAAAAAAAAAAAATTGCCACATAGTCTCACTCATCTATAGCACCTAACCTGAATCTACCCAAGATACCTTACATATCCAGCAAGATCTCGTGTACTAGACACTAGGATGGAAGGGAAGGGAGGGGAGAGCATAGAAGGGGTGGAAAACAAAAAAACTAGACCAAAATTGCAATGGTACCATAAAATTCTACTTACTAAAAGACAGACCAAATAGCTGATCCTTCACCAGGCCCTTACAGGGAACACCTGAACCACAAGACACTGGAGAGGCTAGGATCAAGACTAACCTTAATCTTCTACATCTTCCCTCCCTCCCTCTCCCTCTCCAACTCTCTCTCTCTCTCTCCCTCTTCTCTCCAACTCTTTTATATTAGTTATCTTTTCCCTCCTTTTCTTAGTGGGCACTGACCTGTAGCTCTGAGTGCCAGCATGGGGCTACCATCTACAATGAGCTTTTGATCAGAGAGACCTACAAGGTTTCCTAAAAGACAGACAGATTTCTGTCAGAGTACTTGATGACCCACCAAAGGTTAGTGGTAAGTCCCTACTGCTGAACACACCTTATGTGGTTGACATGCAAAATGGAATGCCATGGCTGGAAGTGGGAAGAGAGTCCGTCCCCAAACAGTCAGCACATCTAGTGCCAGAAGCTGCTACATGGGTGACTGGGGGAAAATGACAAATATATTTTCAAGCAACTCATGGTCTAACCTACTTAGCAGCAAATAACTTGTTGTGATGCCCTGACAAGTGCAATAGTGTCACACAGCCATGGTGGGGAACCAACTGCTCTTCATTTGGCTAACTCATCTCCTCAGTAGTACAGGACTCATAGCTGGAGCTGGGAAACAAGTCAGAACCATATCCAAACATAAGCCCACTCTCCAATATCAAGCTACCATCAATCATGGGCTACAAGAGGGCTTACACCTATTCAATTCTCTATAAAAAAGTAAGGGCTATCTCATTTATCCTGGTGCTAACTTACTCTCCATTGGAGAATCTGCTTCTCTTTTTCAGATAGATGTAGATCCTAAGGAGAGAGCCACTCCTCATACCTCAAAAGGGCCCCAGCAGAAACTAAGAAAAATTGGCGAAACAAGCAAGCGTTCGGTTTTCATGATGAACCAGATACCAGCAGAAGGGCGAAGGAGATCTATACAGAGAAAAATCAACTCCTACCAAATCAGAGAGCCAGAGCCTCAGAGGCTCCCAATGCCTCATCACTGAAGCAGACCAAAAATGAACCCAACATGGCTCAGGGAAATGTTGAGGAAGAGGGGGAGGGAAGAATGTCAGAGCCACATGTTGGGTCATGATATGCAGAGACATTTATCTTACCCATAACTGAGGGCTAACTCCACAATGCATGACCCATATACCTCAACAAGGAGGGGCCAAGGGGAGGGGGTAGGTCACGGATGAGCCTAATATTGGTACCAACCTAACTGTATTTGCTGAACACAAAACTAACTAATAAAGAGAAAAAGAAAAGAAAAAATACAAAAAAAGTATGTGTAAAAGTATTAATAACTTTTATCATGAGAATTGCTTATTTTTCTTGTGATTTTTAACACATTTGGTTGAATTCCTTGCATGCAAAGCTTATGTGGCCCCTCATTCATTGAAAACATGCAGAAACTTTCCATCAATAGTCTTTTAGTCACCTATAATGAAAAGTATGTTGATTAAAAGTTATAGCTAACAAACATTTGACTAAAGACAGTACAGTCTTTTTTCTTTTCTTTTCTTTTCTTTTTTTTTTTTTTGGTTTTTCGAGGTAGGGTCTCACTGTAGCCCAGGCTGACAACAGTACACTCTTAACTCTTATGACATGAGCCCTTTCTTCTAAGTCACTTTAGTCATCAGAGGCAGAGCAAAGGTCAATCCAGAAGATTTGAAGAAATAGGAAACATAGATGTGCTGGGCATAATCACAAGAGGACAATTACTCACATGAGGAAAATTTGAAATTTTTTTTATAGATCAGTGAGTAAAAATATTCTAACTGTAAAATAAAATCTCCTTTGCTAGTAGGCTCCCTACATGTATGGTTGGGACTACTCACATGGAGCAACTTGTCATCCACCTGTTGGCTTGGCCACCCCCATATTTGCTTTTTTTTTTAATAAAATTATTTATTAGAGACAGAGAGAAGGACAGACAGTGAGATAGAGTAAGAATGGGCATGCCAGAGCCTCCAGCCACTGCAAATGAACTCCAAATGCATGTGCTACTTTGTGCATCTGGCTTACATGGGACCTGGAGAATTGAACCTGGGTCCTTAGGCTTTGCAGGCAAGTGCCTTAACTGCTAGGCCATCTCTTCAGCCCACATCCCTATATTTTCTTTAGAAAAATGCCTAGATCTATTCCTTTTTTCCTATTAGAAATATATGGTTTATAGTTTATGTAAGGGTGTTATGATTAAGCATTAATATTTATTTGCCTTTTGTTCATTATATTAGACAGATGAATTCATCCATCGGAATGTGTATATTTTCCAGCTTCATCTATTGAAGGAACTGTACTTTCTCTAGTTTCAAGACATCCTGGTTAAAAGGTGTTGCAGTCAGGTCCGCATTGCTGGTAGAAATCACCCAACCAAGAGCAGCTTGTGGGAAAAAAAAAAAAAAAAAGTATATTTTGGCTTACAGGCTTGAGGGGAAGCTTCAAGATGGCAGGAAAAATAATGGCATGAGCAGAGGGTGGACATCACCCCCGGCCAACATAAGATGGACAATAGCAACAGGAGAGTGTGCCAAACACTGGCATGGGGAAACTGGCTATAATACCCATAAGCCCGCCCCCAACACTACACTGCCTTCAGGAAGCATTAGTTCCTAAATCTCCATCAATTGGGAACCTACCATTCAGAACACCTAAGTTTATGGGGTACACCTTCATCAAGCCACCACATTCCGCCCCTGGCTCCCATAAACTGCATCCATGATATAAAGTGCAATGCATTCATCCAACCTTAAAAGCACCCATAGTTTTTATCAATCCTAGTGATGTTCAAACATCCCCATACTCCAAGGTCTTTATTTTATTTTTATTATTTTTAATTTTTGTAGTCAGTGAATACAGTCAAGTTTGTACCATTGTTAGTCTTCTCCCTATTCTCCCCACTCCACAGGGACCTTCCTTGTTGGGGCATATGGGTCATGAATTGTGGGATTTTCCTTTAGTTTTGGGTAGGAGAAAATGTCTGTGGGTGTCATGACCCAACGTGTGGCTCTGACATTCTTTTTGCTCCCTCTTCCACAAATTTCCTGTGCCTTGTTGGGTTCATATTAGGTCTGCTTTTGTGTTGAGATCTTGGGTGCCTCTGTGTCTCTGGGTATCTGGTTTGGTAGGGGTTGGTTATTCTCTGTGTCTATCTCCCTCACCATTGTGCTGGTTCCCGGTTTGCCAAGAAAACAGCATTTTTGCATGTTTCCCCAACTATTCTTAGTTTCAGCTCAGGCCCTTTTGAGGTATGATGGGGGTGCTTCTCTCCTTAGGATCTGCATCTATCTGAAAAAGAGAAGCAGATTCTCCAGCAGAGAGTAAAGTTAGCACCAAGTAAATGTAATAACCATTGTTTTTTAGAGACAGTTTAATGGAGAGCAGGTTCATTTTTGGATATGGTTCTGAATTGTTTCCCAGCTCCAACTATAGGTTCTTTTTTTTTTTTTTTTCTTTATTAGTCAGTATCAACTATAGGTTCTGTTCCACTGAGGAGATGAGTTAGCCAAATTTAGAGCAGTTGGTTTCCCACATGGCTATGTGCGACCATTGCACTTATATGAGCATCACGTCAGGTTGTTTGCTGCTAAGTAAGTTAGACCATGCATTGCTTGAGCAGATATTAGTCTTTATTCCCCAGTCACATGTAGCACCTTCTGGCACTGTCTGGGGATTGACTGTCTTCCAGCTTTCAGCCATGTCTCTCCATACTACACACCAACAGTGTATGGTGTCCTCAGCAGTAGCATTTTACCACTAACCTATGGTGAGTCTTCAAGTGCACTGACATAAATCTGTCTTCTTTTGGGAAACCTTGTAAGTCTTTGTGATCAAAAGCTCATTGTGGATGGTAACCACCTGCTGGTACCAGGAGTTATAATTCAGCAGCCATGAAGAGAAAGAAGAACTGGGTAAGTGATATAAAAGAGATAGGGAGATGAGAGAGAAGAGGCAGAGAGAAAGAGAGAGAGAGAGAGAGAGAGAGAGAGAGGCAGAAATAGGAGGAGGTAATGGACAGTTTTCTGTCATTCCTTCTCCAAGGCTTTGTGAATCCAGTGTTCTCTCTAAGGGCCTGGGGGAGGTTCAGCCATTTGGTCTGTATTTTAGAATGGAGAGTTTTATGGTACCATTGCCTTTTGGGTCCAGCTTTGTGTCCCTCCTCCCTTCCTTACCCAAGATATTTTAACTGAGCCATAATACCAAAAAAATCCCTCCAAAACCCATAATGGCACATTCACACTGCAGAAAATGGCATTTGGCATAGCAAAGAAATGTTCAACCAATACAAGATTTAAAACAACCAGGACAAACATCAAACTCTGTAGCATCAAGTCCAACAACTCAAGCCAGTGATAAATCTCCATGTTCAACAATTCTAACCAGCAACAAGTCTCTGGAGTTCCAATTCCAACCCTCCAGCTAGGCTACTTCCAGTCCTGAAAAACTTCACCCTGGGCCAGCAGCTTTCCTTGGTAGCCATCTCGAGGTCCCAGCATCTCCACTGGGTCTTCACAGTAGTCTAATAGCAATTGCAGGCCTGAGAATTAAGGAACCTGGTAGCTGCTCAGTCCATGTGGCCAGATGCCTCAGCAGTCTCTATGCGGCACTTCAGATAGTGCTGGAAGGCCTGGAGGCTTCCTGAGGGTCTGCTTGGATTCAATCCACATGGGTTGATGCTGGTCTTCAATACACACTGGAAGGCAGCAAGCAACTCTGGCAGGCAAGTGGGAAGAAGGTAGCGGGGCTCTTTTCACCTAGAGCTTCCTTATATAAAGTCCCCCTCTGAGGTGGAGGTGCTCACTCTGGGGGAAGGACTTCCTCCTTCAGTTAATCCTTCCTGGAAGCAACCTTAGAGACCCACCTGAAAGGGATTTCTATGGATTACTAAACACATCAAGTTGACAGCACCTTAACTATCACAAGTCCACCCCTTGTCAACTTGACACCAAACCAACCATATCTCCTTACATCATACTTAATTTCCAGATGAAAACAGTAACAAACTCATAATTCCACTTAACATGGTATAACTATCCCACGTGCAGCCAGAACCACAAAATCTTCCCCCCAAAACAAAGCAAGCTTGCTTGAGGAATGCTTAGTCTCTAGTATAATAGGTCTAATATAAATTCAACCATTAGCTAGTGATATAATCTTAATATTGGTGTAGATATGTGCAAGCACTCTGTATCAAGGTAGGACAGAAACATTGCAATTACAATCCCTGTTTCTGTAACTGGTCATGTAGCTTTAGTTTGTATTTGTAACTGCCTTCTGCTATACCCATTCTGTATTTACTCCACTTGCAGTTAGGTTCAGATTGCTGGTAGAAATCACCCAACCAAGGGCAGCTTCTGGGGAAAAGAGGTTTATTTTGGCTTACACGCTTGAGGGGGAAGTTCCATTATGGCAGGGGAAAATGATGGCATGAGCACAGGGTGGACATCACTTGCTGGCCAAATCAGGTAGAAAACAGCAACAGGGGAGTGTGCCAAATACTGCCAAGGGGAAACTGGCTATAACCCCCATAAGCCTGCCCCCAACAACACACTGCCTCCAGAAGGCATTTAATTCCCAAATCTGCATCATCTGGGAACCTACCATTCAGAACACCTAAGTTTATGAGGGATACCTGAATCAAACCACCACATTCTGCCCCTGGGCCCCATAAATTGATATCCATACATGATGTAAAATACAATGCATTCATTCCAACTTTAAAAGTCCCCATAGTTTTTATCAATACCAATTATGTTCAAACATCCCCATAGTCCAAGATGTTTTAACTGAGCCATAATAACCAAAAGATCTCCCCTAAAATCCATAATGGCACAGAATAAATACTCATAGTTCAAAAGATGGCATTGGGCATAGCAAAGAAATATTCAACCAATACAAGATTTAAAACATCCAGGACAAACATCAAACTCTGTAGCTTCAAGTCCAACAACTCTAACCAGTGACAAATCTCCAAGTTTGATATTCTAACCAGCAACAAGTCTCTGGAGTTCCAATTCCACCCCTCCAGCTAGGCTACTCACAGTCCTGGGAAACTTCATCGGGGTAGCAACTTTCCTTAGCGGCCATTTTGTGGTCTCAGTATCTCCAGTGCAAGCCAGGGTTCATCCTAGTGACCCCATGGAGTCTCCATGCAGGCATCCAGCAAAGCTGCTTCATACTGCCTGTGGTCATTTACAAAAACCAAGACCATGTTGCAAACCCAATGACCCTCACTTTCCTGCATTTCTTATACTCCACAATACCAGGTAGGGTGCCAATGTGCTAATCCAGGGGGGAATAAAGCAGACTTTGAAGAACAGGACATTCCTTGAGTACTCAGGCCCCTTCAAAAGAGTCTGTGTTCTTCCTGTTGCCCCAGTGCAGGTCAGCTGGCTCAGTCTCAAAGGTTGCAATCTCTCCATTACAGCTGAACAGGCAGCAGTTTTGGCCTAACCTTTTCTTTTTGTGCCATATCCCTCTGCTTACACCAGTTCATTTCTACACAGAGCAACCCTACACAACTTCTCAGGACACAGGCATAACAGCAAACTTCTCACACAAACTGCTAGCCCAGCCCAAGCAAAGCTCTTTCTCACCTTCATAAGCCAAACCTCACAGTCTATAGTTCTAACTGCATTCAGGTCTTTCAACTCTGAAAAGAATAGTTCATCAAGCTGTACTTACAGCACTGCAAGGCATCTCTTAGGCCAAGGTTTCAAATTCTTCCACATTCCTCTTAAAAATCAGCCCAAATGCCAAAGGCAGGCAGTCAGGTGTCTAGCAGCAATCCCACTCCTCAGTACCACTTTACTGTTGCAGTCAGGTTCACATTGCTGGCAGAAACCACCCTAGCCAAGAGCAGCTTGTGAGAAAAAGAGGTTTACTTTGGCTTACATGCTCGAGGGGGGAGCTCCATGATGGCAGGGAAAATGATGGCATGACCAGAGGGTGGACATCATTCCCTGGCCAACATCAGGTGGACAACAGCAACAGGGGAGTGTGCCACACTGTCAAGGGGAATCTGGCTATAACACCCATAAGCCTGCCCCCAGTAATACACTGTCTCCAGAAGGCATTGATTCCCAAATCTCCATCACCTGGGAATCTAGCATTCAAAACATGTAAGTTTTTGGGGGACACCTGAATCAAACCACCACAAAAGGTATTCTTTATAAATATTTCTTATTTAGCACAAAAGGTAAATGATGGTAAGGATTTGGAAGAATTTGGAACTTGGTACACTATGGGTAGAAGTCTAAAATGGTTCAGAGACATTTAAAACAATAAGGTCTTTTCTCAAAAAGTTTACTCCACTTTTGAGCCTATTCCCCAAATTAAAATCAACTTCTTAAAGAGCTCTCTGAAACAGCACAAATATCCACTAGTATATGAATGCAGAAATAATATGTACTATATACATATTATAGAACACTGTAAATGTAATATTGTGCATATATTAAATAATATTTTGAACTTTAAAAATAGTATAAATCTGGATATCATGTTAAGTGACTGTCTTGCAAAATGTATAAATTTTATCATTTTTTTTACAAACAATTCTCAAAGTAAACTGTGGAGTAAACTAAGCTTGCCATAATTTTATATAGCAAGTTTAAGATGTACCCCAACCATTGGGAGGACTCCAAAAATATCTCATTCCTAAACACATCTTTATAAATAGACCATTCTTTAAAACACACATGTTTAACTTCCTCCAGGAACTCATTTCTTCTTGATGATAAATTAATGAGTGAATATTGAATTAATGTCTTTGCTTTCTCAAGCCAGTGCATACACTATCATTATTGTTGGGAAAATAACATAGTAACTGATGCTTGTGTCTAGAACTCTAGGGTTGTAGGTGTTTTTCAGAATGAGAAATTTCTTTTGTCATTCACAGTTTAATGAGATTAGTTTTAATTGGCAAATGTCCTTTGGAAAAATTAATAATGTGGTGAGTAATAATGGTAATTCTAATAATAGCTGCCTACCCAACGATAATCTCATCATCAGAGAGAAAATAGCTAAGTCAGTAAATTAGAAATTTTTGAATAGCAAGTTCATTATTTGATGCATGAAATATTTCAATGCATATATATGGACATACTAGTTTTTCTTAAGTTAAAATAGTTCAGTCTTTCATTGGAAAATGAGTACTAATGGTTTTATATTAATGAACATGGTTGAAGGTACTTTCCTCTTAAAACAAAATTCTACTCCATATCTTGCAACTGGAAATGATCACAGAGGTAGCTTTTTAGTAAACTTGCTAATGTAGTGGACTAAACTGAAAGATTGCAGGACAAGGTATTAAACACCTTTAATCACAGCACTTGGGAGGCAGGGGTAAGAGGATCACCATGAGTTCAAGGATCACCCTGAGACTGCATAGTGAGTTCCAGGTCAGCCTGGGCTAAAGCAAAACACTAAAACACTGCCATGAGAAACAAAAAAACAAAACAAAACAAAAAATCAAAAGAAAATCTAAACTATGTAAACTGATAGTAATTCACTATAGGAAGTTAATCTGTCTCCTCCAATTATCTCCCATCTTTACTATGTTTGCCCCTGGAATAATACAAGAAGTCATCATCTTCTTTCACAGAAAAGCCCTTCAAAACCATTAACACTTTAGTATTTGGATCGGTGATTCTCAGACAGCTTGAACAATGGTTTTTATTATGAAATAATCAGAGAAATAGTTATAAACTTCTGCTGTATGAAAATATTAAGCTGTTATCTACCTGTACCCTAAGTCATTAGACCTTCTCTTTGTTAAGCAATTTTTATTTTGTAACTGATCCTTTATAAAACCTTGACAAGAGAGTGGAGATTCTGAAGGTACAGATGTGCTGTGTGTTTCTTTCAGCTGTGAGATTGTTGAAAAAAATAGACTCCCATTTGAAATAAAAGGAAAATATATTCTGAACCCCAAATTTCCCCCAAATCAACTCTTTTAAAAATTATTTTTGCTAAAAACTTTAATATGTGAACATATTTTGAATTGGTCATTTTTCCCATTGCGATGTATTCTATGTTTCCTGTGTTCTGTCCCCATTCCACTGAAGGCCCACCTCATTGGGGTTATCAGTAACCATGGTGGGGTCAGGAATATACCAGCTAATCATTGTTGGGCAATGCCTCAGATCCACCTTTCCATCCTGTGGCTTTTGCATTCTTTGAGCCAACCTTTTCCACAGTGATCCCTGAGCCTTGGAGAGTGTGTTATAAGTCTCCTTTAATGTTGATGAGTTTTGAATCTCCTCAGTGTCTATCACCATCCTTCTTGTCCCTACAGATTCTGCTTTTTACAGATGGAAACAAATACTGGGGAGACACATGATCCATTAGTACAAGAAAAGAAAAGTGACTTCTAGATAGGACAAATAATCTCCATTACACCTATCTAGTGCATGAAACATTACAGAGGTACCAGCTGATATAATATGAGTGCTGTTCTTACTGTTGCTTCAGCCACCAAGCTAAGTTTCCTAATCAACATGGGAAAAATTTACTATGTTCCAAGAAGTTCTAAGCATAACTGACTAATGTACCTATGACTGATTTTGTCTTGTTTGTTTGCATTAAAAAATGAGCAATACAGGGGGCTGGAGAGATGGTTTAGTGCTTGCCTGTGAAGCCTAAGAACTCATGCTCAAATCTCCAGGTCCCACATAAGACAGACACACAGTGATACAAATGCACAGTGTCACACAAACGCACAAGGGGGTATATGCATCTGGATTTTGTTTGCAGTGGCTGAAGGCCCTGGAATTCCCATCCTTTCTCTCTTTCTCTCTCTCTCTCACTCACTCCCTCTCAAAGTAAATTTTTAAAAATGTGCAATACACTTACCATCTTTGGTATGCCTAAGTTAAAATATCTTATTTTATCATTTTTTCTTATAAATGAATTTTGAGCCCCCTGATAGAAAGGTTGATATCTGAATCTTACAAATGTCCTTGGTGCTGGCTTATAAGACATATTGATGCAAGAAACAATTTACAATATAGGATTAAAATAAAAGCAAATGTTCTTGTTTCTCTGTTATAAATACAGTTTAGGTTAAACTATCTGTTTAAATAAGACAATGTTGCCTTTGTAATCATAGATACTTCTAAAAAATATTAAAAATAAAAATGTGTATTTGTATCTATTACATATATTTTATAAAACATTAAAAGATATGGAAAACATATGCCCCAAACATCTAATGTTAGTCAAGCTAGAAAACTGCTATATCACAGTAAATACATCAAAAGCTTAATTTTAATTGGACAATATTATTAGTACATATCATAATGTTGCATATTTAATTTTACTAATTTTTGTTATTATGTATGTAGAAGTTGTACCTAGTATCCAAACATAGTTCAAATTTAGAATGTTCCTGCAACATATGTGTTAAGGGAACGGTATTCAGCTTGCTCATATTAGAACTTGGTAAAACCATTACAATTCATGGGCATATTAAGAAATAGTCAGGTCACTGGCCATGGACCATGAAGGAACTATTACGAAGCTAAAATCTGACTTTTCTTCCACTTGGGTCATAACCATGAGGTCCAAAGATATGGGGCCAGTCATGTACTAAAATACTTGAAACAATGAGAAAAAATAGAATTTTCTCTTCTGAAGTTGATGTCACATGTATTTTTCTCATTGAAAATAAAATTAGCATATGCTCATTGGCAAAAATAAAAAATAAAAAAAATAAAAGTCATTGAATACACCTTAAGAAATATATTTTTGCTGGGCATGGTGGTGCATGTTTTTAATCCCAGCACTTAGGAGGCAGAGGTAAGTGGATTACCATGAGTTTGAGGCCACCTGGAGACTACATAATTAATTCCAGGTCAGCCTGGACCAGAGTGAGACCCTACCTCAAAAAAACCAAAACAAACAAACAAACAAAGAAGTATATTTTTGTCTACATATGATCTTTTAAAATTTACTTTCTCAGAGAAGAATATTCTAAAGGATGTTTTTTGTTCTTAAACAAAAAATATTTCAGTTCTAGTTTTACACTAGTGTCTTAATTTTTATTTACTTATTTTTAGTTTTTCAAGGTAAGGTCTCACTCTAGCTCAGGCTGACCTGGAATTCACTATGTAGTTTCAGGGTGGCCTTGAACTCACAGTGATCCTCCTACGTCTGCTCCCAAGTGCTGCGATTAAAGGCATGTGCCACCATGCCCAACTCTAGTGTCTTAAATTTTGACCTAGACAATATTTTAGATAAATAGACATTTTGAAGCTTCATTTACATTTTTGAAGAAAAAAAGAATATCAATGAACATAAATAAACTTAGCACCTAGTGCATAAGAATATCTTATTTATGTGATAACTTTATTGAACCAAAGCTAAAAATTGTTCATTAAATATTTCAATATAAACAGAAAAGTAAATGAGTTGCAATACTGTCAATACCATGACAAAATTAGTAGAAAATACTACAACACTGCATCACTTTTTCTTAGTTTTTAAAATCAGTCCCTACTAAAAGCTGCTCAACATATAAAACATTTGTAAACATATCTGAAAATCAAAAATAATGCACAAAAATATATAATGGCAATTCTATTGTGCTGCATTTGTGAGACTTATTTATATATTATGATATTATGAAATAGCTATAAAGGTGGAAATGTTGTATTACATTACACAAATCACAAGAACATTTTTGTTACAAACATAAATACTTAGTATAATAATCCAATGGGCATAGACTGTAATTTAGAGATTATCTATTTTTGGATTTTACTGCCTTTATCTTAATTGTATAGTATATGGATAGACTTAGTATCTAATAGACTAAGATACCTAATCTCATGTATTTATTAAAACTATATTATTTATTAGGGATGGATTAATAATAATATCATTAATATCCAGTAGTAAAAATGCCCCATTTTAATATTCATAAGATATATGCATATTGTATATGAAGGAAAGTTGATAAAGCAAGGAAGTGTTCACATATATGATCCAATATTTCATGTTTTATCTTTTGTCTTTGAAATTTAGGTTTTACCTTTTCATGACAAAATCATATAAACTTTTAACAAAATCATATTTTAAACTTAAATTGCCCTTTAAATACAAGGCATCAGTTATTTTTCTTTTTATAACACTTAATAACTTAGTTCCTTTTCCATTTTTTCTATTAATTTAATGTTAGCATTAGTAAAACTGGTTTTTCTAAGCAGTAAAAAACCTGTCAAAATGAATTAGAATTAAGTCGTTATCTTAATAGAATATTACATCTTCGTCCTTTAAGCCATTTTCTCCCAAATGTTAGAATAACTTTCTTGTGCTTGTCAGGTACAGCATGCTGGGATACATCAACCAACGAAGCTGAGCACTTCTCTCCAGAGTAATATTCAAACCTATCTAGATTCTGGATGCCACTGTTAGGAAAGGATGGAATCTCCTGTAATAAACAGATTTTTGAAAACAAATATTCATGGTTTTACATGCATCACAGCCTTAATAAAATCTCATATGCATTAATTGTATATGAACGAGTATGGACAAGAAATTCATAGTAAAAATATAATGAAATTATTTTCATGAATGTACATCCTTTAGAGACATTTCTGATTTTTAAAATTATGTCTTGATATTTATATTTCTCAGCAAATTCATACCTGTAACCTCCATTAATCAAGAAAAGCAACAAAACAGTTACTTAAAAGGTTAATTAAAGTAATTCATTTTGCTAAACATAAAACATTTGTGTTCTCATTTAATTTATATTTAACATAAGAAGTAATTCCTTAACTAAATATATTTAACAAATGTAGAAGTTTGTAAATTAACAAAATAATTGTCTAGCAACTCATCAGTGGATACTGGATGCTATTTCATATAACACTTTGTAAAGTATTTCATACACTTGATGTCGTTCTAGAATACTTGCTTTAGAACATAAGATATCTCACTATGTGTTTGCATTGGACTCAAGATGGGCTGCCACCAAAAAAATAAATGACAACAAATGCTAGTAAGTCATAAGACCCAACTATAACACTCCTGGGCATATAGCCAAAGACTCTCTATCAGTCCACAGAGATACATGCACATCCCTGTTTATCACTGGTCTTTTCACCACTGCAAGGAATTAGAATTAGTCTAGATGGCTACCAGTTGATAAATGAATAATAAAGTAGTAGTGCACATGCACAATGCACTTTTGTTCAGTTATAAAGAAAAGATGAAATAATGAATTTTCAGGAAAATGGATGGAATGAGCAAACATTTTGCTAAGGGAGAGGGACTAGTTCCCAAAGACAAGAAGCACATATTTTCTTTTACATGCAGTCACTAACTTCCAAATATTGGATTTCTTTATCTAAGTGGGAGTAAATGTGGGGAATGGCCAGGAAACTAGAAAGAGGCTCATGAGACTGATAAAATGATGCCCTAAGGGAGAGGGTGAGGAAGATAATAGAACATATGAGATAGTAATGTGGAAGAGGGAATACAGGGAGTAAAGGATATAGTGGGAAAAGTGGGCCAGCAAGATATGGGGATTGAGTGTATACACCAAAACAAAGTACGCATGAAAATGCCAAGGGGAAACCTGGTTTTCTGTAAGAAAATTTAAAAATAAATAAGTAGAAAATATGCTTATTTAAAAAAATATTTTATTTATTATTTGCATGCATGCAGAGAAAGACAGAGAAAGAAAGAGTGAATGAGCACACCAGGGCCTCCAGCCACTGCAAATCAACTCCAAGTGCATGTACTACTATGTGTAGCTGGCTTTATGTGAGTACTGGGGAATTGAGCCTGGGTCATTAGGCTATGGAAATAAGCACCTTAACCACTGGGCAATCTCTTCATCCAAAAGATATTTTTAATGTAAACTCAATGACTTTTAATGTTTCATATATAAAATATTTAATAGACACACATTTTAATAATTTTCAGAAGTTAGGTGAACCTATAAACCTTTATAAAGAAAGGCAGCATTGTCTTGTTTATACAGTTAGTTTAATCTAAACTGTATTTATGACAGAGAAATGAACTAAGAACATTTACTTTTAGTTTAAGCCTCTGCTGTAAATTGTTTTTTGTTTCTATATGTCTTGTAAGTCAGCACCAAGGTCAGGAGGAAAAAGATCCCAGGGACTACCTAGCTAGCTAGATTAGCTAAATCAGTGATTTTTTGATCTAAGTAAAAAACCCAGCTTTAGTCAATAAGGTGGAGATTGGTTAAGGTAGAAAACTGAGGTAAATCTTTGGCTTCCACAAGTATGCACACTGACACACACATGTGTGCATAAATGACACATGTATGTTGAGGTTCCTGTCCAAACTTACCTATATTTACGAAAGTACCAATAATTTGTAGGTATTCCTGGGTCATTGTCTTATGAATTGCAAGAACAAAATCCACACTCAGGTGGATAAGGACAGGTAAGTGGGGCACTTAATACTAGAACCTAAGAGAAGGAAGCAAGTTGGAGCTCTTGCCCAGGGAGGCAGGAGGTGGTGTGAGAAGCACCGTTTGGGAAGTCCACCTTGAGGCTCAGGTTCTGGATTTTTATGATCCCATGGATGGGCAGCTTGTTTAGCCAGTATAGTCTTGGATTTAGGTGTCTGTCCTCATGATCTCTTCTAAGGAATCTTAATTTTCTAGGAAGGGAGTGGAAGGACTTCCTAAGGGGACAGTGGTGGTAAGGAAAGGCCAGATGTATCCCTTACAGGCCCAAGCACAATTCCTGCACCTAGCCAAGGTAAAGCTGTTGGGCTGTGTCAGCCCTTAGCTGTCTATCCAGTTACTGTCTCCTATCATAAACACATGTGAACATGTATGCATATACACATATGCATACCAAACAACTGGAAAGAAGTGACTTAAAGTAAAAAATGTTATATTTCAATGAGATAATTTTTTTATGTTTTCGGTCTATTTTGTCAGACTTTTTCCTCTTTAGGACACATTCTTAATAAAGCCAAGGTTGAATTGTATATTTATACTCATGTCTTTTAAGTGATCATTTAATAAGCAATTATTTGTAATTTTAGTAACTATTGTAGTTACCATTACACATGTGTATGACTAAAACATGTATAACATTTGTGTCTCATATTTATGTAAGCTAAAATACACATTTTCTTGCATTTCTGCTATTTATCTTCAGTACCATTCATATGACAAACCTGCCATAATAATCCTAAATGTGAAAGATTTCATTACAGAATTTTTGTTTTATTTGCTGTTTTTCTATTTACTTCTTATTTATTTATTTATATTTTTGAGGCGTGCTATCATTTATCCCAGGTTAGCCCTAAATTCCCTATGTCCTAGAAGATAACCTTGAACTTCTAATCATCCTTCATCCACTTCTTGGATGCTGGGCTTACATGTATTCACCACCATAAATAGTTTATATAGTGATATGATGAAAAGCAGGGCCATGCCATTGTACATGCCTGGAAAGCACTCCAGAAAGTGACAATCCAATGAAAGAGCTGCAAAACACTGACAGAAGTGCAAGGTGGAAGAAGCATTCTAAACATTTTACAGGCATAAATTTATCATCCTCTTTCCAAATTTTAGACAGAGAGGCATTGAATAAGTCTGAAGCTTCAAATCCACTGTTGGAGGTGTTCTTTTCATCAGAGAGCCATGAAGAAGAACCTGCTCTGTGCCTCTCCCCTAGTTTCTGAAGGGCTATTTAAAAAAAAAATTCATTTTTATTTATTTATTTGAGAGTGACAGAGAGAGAAAGAGGGAGGGAGAGAGAGAAAGAGAGATAGAATGGGTGCAACAGGACCTTCAGACACTACAAACGAACTCCAGATGCATGTGCCACCTTATGCATCTGGCTTCTGTGGATCCTGCAGAATAGAGCCTTGGACCAAAGTCCTTAGGCTTCACAGGCAAGTGCTTAACCACTAAGCCTTCTCTTCAGCCCCTGAAGGGCTGTTTTTAATCTTCCATATGCTTTGATTAAAGAAGCATTGTATTTGTATATGCTATCCTCCAAATGTCTGGTTTGGCTTCCAATTTCTCCCTTTCATAATGAAATAAGTCACATTTTGCATCATAATTTTGCATAATAACTAAATTCTGTAATGATCCCCATCTTCAAATAAGGTCACACTTGCCCTTGATTTTGAGACTTCAACACACAATACCCATGTGATTGTTTGAATGTAAAATGTCCCTATAGTCTAATGTGTTTGTAATTAAGTTTCTTGTCTAGTCTTCAGCTTGGAGCATTTGAAAGGCGGAGCCCTGCTGGAGGAGTTGTGTCACTAGGGGCAGATCTTTATTGCAGCCCTAAGGTAGTTTTTAATCCAGCTAGAACACTTGTTGTTCTCTTTCTTTCTGTGCTGTAGATGCATGATGAATTGAGACAGTTTCCTCCACCATGATGAAACTTCACTCAAAATCAGTAAGCCTGAAATGAACGTTTTCTTTCCATGACCTACTTCTGGTTGGTCTTTTCCCAAGCAACAAGAAGGTAACCACAAGTCATCTGTTTTTCTCCTTCATGAATGAGACCTTGTTAGAACTGTATAGTTTTAGGACGCTTTATGCATACAGACAAATTTCTTTCATTTGTCAAATTTCATTGTGGCTAAAAGCTGAATCTGCCATTCTGGGAGCCAAGAAATGTGTCTGCACCTTTCATCACTTAGAAAATGCACATAATTTCATGGCTGAAACAAAGAACAGCAAGACCAAGACACAAAGATAAACTAAGGATTGTGTTAACTCTGTTATATAGTTAGTCCATAAAAAAGACCACCACAACCCCCAAGAGAAGAGATTTCTCTTCTATGAACTAATGTTTCTATATCTTTCATTTAGTCTGATAATTAAATCACAAAATCCAGAAATTGACTTCTCTAACTTTTGCTCCAAGTATCAGCAAAGTCCATTCAGGGTGTTTACATGAGGCCATCTATTTGGATGGGCTCTCAGTCATCATCCCTGTAAGTGTCTCCAGTCAGTTTAATTTACCTATATTCCCCAAATGTTACCAAGAGAGTACATGCATTCTTGCAGGAATTTTCTGAGCTCCAAATACTCTAATCTCCTTTTCTGTGATATTGGTCTAATACTTGAAGTTTTCTTTATATTTAAAAAAGTCACCAAATTTCAATGTTCTACAATTTTCAGGAATGTTGGTTTCTGAGAGATTGTTGGTATTTGTAATTTTCTCTTGGTGGAAGTGTTTTTCAATGACAGACTTCTCTGATGCAGCCTTACAACTCTCGGATTGTGGATCAGCCTCCATGAGATCATAAAAATTTCCAAGTTAACATCTTCTGTGGAGAACTAAGTTGCCAGGGGCATTAGCATCAATCGAACTATGCAATCCTCTTCAGTATATAGGCCTTAGAAGCGCTCCTGGAAAACTCAGAGCTAACAAATTTATGCCTGAATATTAAGAACCAGCCAGACATGCAGTCACCAGTGTTCACTGTAATCTGCCAAATGGATGGAACAATTGAATTCCATCCAGCATTATTTTTAAAACAAGTACACTGAAAGAATTTTACTGTGTCCTGCTGTGGCCATCACCTGTCTAGTATAGGAGTCATAGATACAAGTCCCTAATGCCAGATGTACAGATATAAAATAAGATCACCCTGGGAAATTATAAAAAGAGAGGTAATAAAACACAGAATTTCCCAAACTTATGTCATTGTGTATCTTGTTTAAGATAAAGAGGAGCAGTTCCTTCCCCTCCTCCCAGTTCCCTGTTCCCCTGCTGATGGTTTGGAGTTGCCTGGACCTTGTGAGCATGCTGCAGAAGCAGGCACCTTGCTCTGTATTCCAGACTGAACAGCTCATGTGCCCCCAATTTCTGGTTCCCCTGCACTAGAGGGTGCATACACTAAGTGAGTAGGCCAGAGCTCTGGGTTCATTCAACACCTTCTAGTTGCCTGGTCACGGTAACCCTGTTACTGGTTTGGGTGGCCTAGTTTCTGTATGTGTGCAGAGGAAGCAGGTATTTTGCTCTGCTTTTCTGATTGACCCAGCCCCTGGGTCCCCAAATCCTTATTCCCCTGAACCAGAGGGTACATGGGCCACTGTGGGACTTGAACTCTTGCCCATGGCTCCACATATTTCTGGCTCCTGGGTCGCCAACCCCTCTTCCTCTTGTGCTGAAGAGTTAGTGCAAGTGGGATAAGTAGGCCAAAGCTCCCAGTTCCCCACATCCCAGTTCCCCAAGTACTTCTGAACTACTTCAATCACCACAATCTGTGCACATGTGGTTATAACCCCATCTTACACCAGTATGGTTCACATTTAAAACAGAACACTCACTAAAGATCCTACAAGGGCAAATACTTAATTCCCCCTCAATAAAATCAAACTTTTCCTCAAGATTTGTAAACCACTATGCAATAAAAATCCAAAGGTCAGAAAACTGAGGGATCTCCACCAAGGATGTCTAATTACCACAATGTAAGCCATCAGTGAATTCATAGATAAAACAAAATTAATTGAACCTCAACATGAAAATACAACAAGCTATGTGACCCTAACCAAAAGAATTTCTGTACTGGAAGCAAAACATCGAAAAACCAACAGTTCCATAAATGAAATTGTATAGAATTATCTCTTATAGCACTCAGCTTTTGTCAATAATTGGCTTAACTTAATTGAAGAAGACCAGAGAAGACTCAAAAGAGATAGAAGTGAATTTCAGGCCAGTTAACAAATAGAGGATCTCAAAAACCAGCTGATTAAGCTTAATGAAGACACAATCAAATGCAATAACAAAATCCAGGAAAAATGAATTCCATCAAGAAAAAACAGACCCAGAACTGAAATTGTACCTCCAAGAAGAGGTGGACATAATGCAAAACAACACAACAGAAAATAAACATCAAACACAGCTTTTAAAAATATCTCTAAAGCCTGGCATGGTGGCTCACACATTTAACTCAAGCACTCAGGTAGCAGAGGTAGGAGGATCACTGTGAGTTCAAGGCCACCTGAGAATACATTATGAATTCCTGGTCAGCCTCAGCTAAAGTAAGCCGCTACCTAAAAAAACTATACATATATATATATATATATCCCAGTATATATGTATATGTTACATATATGTTATATATGTATGTATACAATGTATGCATGTATGTATATAATGTTCAAAAAATCATGTGAACAGATTATGAGGGAACTGAATGATACCCTAAAAGAACCAAGCATCCATATCATGAGTTTACTAGAAGGACAGGAAATCCAGGTCAGATGCACAAGAACATATTCAGCAAAATTACTGAAGAAAATGTTCTCAATCTTGCAAAAGAGAGGCTCATCCTGATATAAGAAGGTCACAGAACACCAAACAGAAAAGACCAAAGAAGAAACGCTCCAAGGCGCATCATAATTAAAACTCTCAACAATGAAAACAAAGAGAGTATTCTAAAGGAACAAGAGATTAATAAAACAAAAAAAAACAAAAAACAAAAACTCACTACATACAAAGGCAATTCCATCAGAATTTCCTCAGATTTCTCATTCCCAGTATATACTGTATATGTTACATATATGTTATATATGTATGTATACAATGTATGCATGTATGTATATAATGTTCAAAAAATCATGTGAAAGATTATGAGGGAACTGAATGATACCCTAAAAGAACCAAGCATCCAATATCATGAGTATACTAGAAGGACAGGAAATCCAGGTCAGATGCACAAGAACATATTCAGCAAAATAACTGAAGAAAAATATATATATATATATATATATATATATATATATATATATATATATATATATATATATATATATATATATATATATATATATATATATATATATATATATATATATATATATATATATATATATATATATATATATATATATATATATATATATATATATATATATATATATATATATATATATATATATATATATATATATATATATATATATATATATATATATATATATATATATATATATATATATATATATATATATATATATATATATATATATATATATATATATATATATATATATATATATATATATATATATATATATATATATATATATATATATATATATATATATATATATATATATATATATATATATATATATATATATATATATATATATATATATATATATATATATATATATATATATATATATATATATATATATATATATATATATATATATATATATATATATATATATATATATATATAACAAGGAGAACATCACAATAATAAATCAATATGAACCAAATGCAGGTGCACCACACTTTATAAAACAAAACCTACTTGACAACAAAACAGAAATAAATGCCAGAACCATCATAGTTGGGGACTTCAATTCTCCACAGTTATCAATAGATCATCCAAGCAAAAATCAACAGGAATGTAATAGAGCTCAACAACGCTGTACATCAACTAGACCTAAAGGACTTCTACAGAACTTCCACCTCAGTTCTACAGAATAGATGGTATTCACAGCAGACCATGAAACCTTCTCCAAAACAGAACATATATTAGAACATAAAACATGCCTCCATGTATTCAGGAAAATTTAAGAAGTACCTTCTTTCATCATATCAGACTGCCATTTTTTTTTTTTATCTGCACATAATTTTCCATTTATTTCCTATTACAAAAATACAAATCAACCCCCCATCGAATGTGCTCATGAAATTTAATGGGGTTATCATCTATCATTGTATATCTTTTTTTTCCTTTTCTTTTTTTCTATATTAGTTAGTTTTCAATTCAGCAAATACAGTCAGTTTGGTACCATTATTAGGCTCATCCGTGACCTACTCCAATCCCTTGGCCCCCACTTGTTGAGCTATATGGGTCATGAATTGTGGAGTTAGCCCACAGTTATGGGTAAGATAAATGTCTCTGCATATCATGACACAACATGTGGCTCTGACATTCTTTCCACCCCCTCTTCCTCAAAATTTCCCTGAGCCATGTTGGGTTCATTATTAGTCTGCTTCAGTGATGAGGTATTGAGGGTCTCTGAGGCTCTGGCTCTCTGATTCTGTAGGAGCTGATTTTTCTCTGTGTTGATCTCCTTCCCCCTTGTGCTGGTATCTGGTTCATCTGGAAAACAGCACCCTTGGTTGTTTCGCCAATTTTTTTTTGTTTCAGCCGGGGCCCTTTTGAGGTATGATGGGGTGGCTCTCTCCTTTGGATATACATCTATCTGAAAAAGAGAAGCAGATTCTCCAATGGTGACTAAGTTAGCACCAGGACAGATGAGATAACCCTTACTTATTTAATAGAGAATTTAATAGGTGTAGGCTATCTTGTAGCCCATGATTGATGGTAGCTTGATATTGGTGAGTGGGCTTATGTTTGGATGTGGTTCTGACTTGTTTCCCAGCTCCAGCTATGGGTCCTATACCACTGAGGAGATCAGTTAGCCAAATGAACAGCAGTTGGTTCCCCACCATGGCTGTGTGCCACTATGGCACTTGTGTGGGCATCACAACAAGTTATTTGCTGCTAATAGATTAGACCATGCGTTGCATGGACAGATCTTGTTCATTTTCCCCCAGTCGCCCATGTAGCACCTTCTGGCACTAGACGCGCTGACTGTCTGGGGACTAACCCTCTTCCCACTTCCAGCCATGCCATTCTATTTTCCATGTCAACCACATAAGGTGTCTTCAGCAGTAGGGTCTTACCACTAACCTTTGGTGGGTCATCAAGTACTCTGACAGAAATCTGTCTGTCTTTTAGGAAACTTTGTAGGTCTCTCTGATCAAAAGCACATTGTGGATGATAGCCCCATGCTGGTATTGGGAGTTACAGGTCAGTGCCCACTAAGAAAATGAGGAAAAGATAACTAATATACAAGAGTTAGAGAGAAGAGAGACAGAGAGGGAGAGGGAGAGGGAGAGGAAGGGAGGGAAGATGTAGAAGATTAAGGATAGTCGTGATCCTACCCTCTCCAGTGTCTTGTGGTTCAGGTGTTCCCTGTAAGGGCCTGGTGAAGGATCAGCCATTTGGTCTGTCTTTTAGTATGTAGAATTTTATGGTACCATTGCCATTTAAATCTAGATTTGTGTTTTCTACCCCTTTGATGCCCTCTCCTCCCTCAACTTCCTTCCTAGTGTCTAGTCCATGAGATGCTTGCTGGATATGTAAGGTATCTTGGGCAGATTCAGCTTAGGTGCTGAAGATGAGTGAGACTATGTGGCGATTTTTTTTTTTTTTCTGTGATTGGGTAAGTTCACTGAGAATGATCTATTCCAGGTTCAACCATTTGTCCTCAAATTTCATTGTTTAATTGTTTCTTACTGCTGTATAGAATTCCATTGTGTAGATATACCACATCTTAGTTATCCATTCTCCTAGTGATGGACATCTTGGTTGATTCCACCTCTTAGCTAATACAAATGGAGCTGCTACAAACATGCTTGAGCAAATCTCTCTAGGCTCTGGTTTAAAAGTTTTAGGATAGATGCCCAGTAAGGGAATAACTGGGTCTGTTGGTATCTTTATGCTCGGCTTTTTGAGAAGTCTCCATATTGTTTTCCAAAGTGGTTGTACCATCCTACATTCCCACCAACAGTGGATGAGTGTTCCTACTTCTCCACATCCTTGCCAGCATTTATTTTGATTTGATTTTTTGATGTTGCTATCCTTATTGGGGTAAGGTGATTTCTCATAGTTGTTTTAATTTGCATTTCTCTGATGATTAGGGAGGATGAACATTTTCTTAAGTGTATGTTTGCCATTTCTATTTCTTCCTCTGTGAACTGCCTGTTCAGCTCTTTGCCCCATTTTGTGAGTGGGGTGTTTGACTTCCTACTGTTTAGATTTTTGAGTTCTTTGTAGATTCTAGAGATTAGGCCTCTATCTGTTGGATAACCCATTCTGTGGGTAATCTATTGGCTTTGCTTATTGTATGCCTGTCTGTAAAGAAACTCTTCAGCTTCATGTGATCCCATTGGTTG
Organism: Dipus sagitta; assembly: GCA_036346955.1. Taxonomy (NCBI): domain Eukaryota; kingdom Metazoa; phylum Chordata; class Mammalia; order Rodentia; family Dipodidae; genus Dipus; species Dipus sagitta. The sequence goes on from CM070781.1 coordinate 75,828,636, forward strand.
AGTGACGGTTTAAGTTCGTGAGCTACTGGGGTTTTTCTCAGGATGTCTTTTTCCATTCCTATATCATAGAAAGAACTTCCTAAATTTTCTTCCAGTAGTATTTGAGTTTCTGCTCTTATATTGAGGTCTTTGATCCATTTGGACTTGAGTGTAGTGCATTGTGAAATGTGTGGGTCAAGTTTCAGGTTCGTGCATATGGTAATCCAGTTTGTCCAGCATCATTTGTTGAAGATGCTGTCTTTTTTCCAGCGTACATTGTTCGGGACTTTATCGAATATAAAGTAGCTATAGTTGCTTGACCCAAATTCCAGGTCCTCATGTCTATTCCATTGGTCTACACTCCTGTTTTTATGCCAGTACCATGCTATTTTTTATTACTATGGCTTTGTAATATAGCTTTAGATCAGGTATGGTGATGCCTCCAGAGGTATTTCTTTTGCTGGGGATATGTTTGGATATGCGAGGCCTTCTGCCTTTCCATATGAAATTTGAGATCATTTTTTCTATCTCTGAGAAGAACACTGTAGGGATGTTAACTGGAATTGAATTAAATCCGTATATTGCCTTTGGTAGGATTGTCATCTGCACAATGTTAACTCTGCTTATCTAGAAACATGGGAGGTCTTTCCATTTTCTCAAGTCCTCCTCAATTTCTTTTCTGAGTGTTTTTATGTTTTCGTTGTATAGATCTTCCACTTCTTGGTTAACAGTATTCCAATGTAGTTTATTTTTTTTTTTTTTGTTGCTATTGAAGATGGGACTATGTTCCTTATTTCTTTCCCTGTATCTTTGTCATTTGAATATAGGAAGGCTACTGATTTTTGTGCATTGATTTTGTATTCTGCTACTTTGCTATAGGAGTTAATCACCTTCAGGAGTTTTGGGATGGAGTCTCTCAGGTCTGTTACATATACAATCATGTCATCAGCGAATAAAGCTAAATTAACTTCTTCCTTTCCAAATTGTATCCCTTTTATTTTCTTCTCCTGTCTTATTGCTTGAGCTAGGATTTCCAGTACTAAATTGAAAAGCAGAGGTGAGAGTGGACAACCCTGTCTTGTTCCTGATCTTAATGGGAATTCCTCTAGTCTCTCTCCATTAAGTATTATTTGGGCCTTTGGAGCTTTGTATATTTCCTTTATTAGGTTAACATATGAACCAACCGTGCCAATTCACTCCAATGTTTTGAACATGGAGTGATGTTGTATCTTGTCAAAGGCCTTTTCTGCATCTATCAAAATGATCATGTGGTTTTTATGTTTCACCTTGTTTATATGGTGCATTGCATTGACAGATTTTCGTATGTTGAACCACCCCTGTGTTCCTAGGATGAATCCCACTTGGTCAAGGTGGATAATGCCTTTGATGTGTTGGTGGATTTGGTTTGTGAGGATTTTGTTCAGGATCTTTGCATCTAAATTCATCAGGGAAATAGGCCGGTAGTTTTCTTTTCTCATAGCATCTCTGCCTGGTGTTGGAATTAGGGTCACACAAGCTTCATAAAAGGAGTTGGGTATTTTTCCCTGTTCACCAATTGTGTGGCACAGTTGGAGGAAGATTGGTTTCAGTTCTCCCATGAAGGTTTGATAGAATTCAGATGAGAAGCCATCTGGTCCTTGACTCTTTTTGGGGGGAGGTTTTTTTTATTACTTTTTAAATCTCCATGAGTGTGATGGGTTGATTGAGGTGATTAATCTGCTCTGTGTTTATCTTTGATAGATGGTATGCATCCATGAATTTATCCATCTCCTACACATTATCCAGATTTGTCGAGTAGAGGTTTTTGAAATTAGTCCTGATGATTCTCCCAATTTCACTTATGTCTGTTGTGATCTCTCCTTTTTCATTTTGAATTTTGTTAATTTGAAGCTTCTTTTTTTGCTTGATCAGATTGGCCAGGGGTTTGTCAATCTTGTTTATTTTTTCAAAGAACCAGCTTTTTGTTTTGTCAATTGTCTTAATTGTTTCCTTGGTTTCCAATTCATTGATTTCTTCTCTGATTTTAAGTATCTCTTTCCTTCTTTTGGGCTCTTTGGGTTGGATTTTTCTTGTTTTTCCAGTGTCTTTAGGTGGATGGGTAGGTTACTTATGTGGGACCTTTCTGTATTTTTTATGAAGGCATTGGGTGCTATGAATTTTCCCATGAGGACCGCATTCATGGTGTCCCATAAGTTTTGGTATTATGTGTTCTCATTGTCATTCAATTACAGAAATTTTGCAATTTCATTTTTAATATCATCCACTCTCCATTTATTGTTTAAAAGTGTGCTGTTCTGTTTCCAGGTGCCGTTGGGATTCTTGCTGGGTCTTTTGTTGTTGATTTCTAGCCATATAGCATTGTGATCTGATATCATGCAGGGAATTATGTCTATCTTCCTAAATATGTGGAGGCAATCTTTGTGACCCAGTATATGGTCTATTTTAGAGAATGTTCCATGGGCTGCTGAGAAAAATGTGTAGTCTGTGCATTTGGGATGGAAAGTTCTGTAGATGTCTGTTAGGTCTAAGTGATCTATGGTTTTGTTGAGCTCTCTTACTTCCCTGTGGAGTTTCTGTTTGGATCATCTGTCTGTTACTGATAATGGTGTGTTGAAGTACCTAGCTATGATGGTGTTGGTGGTTATTTCTGTTTTATCATCAAGTAGGTTTTGTTTTATGAACTGTGGTGCCCCTGTGTTTGGTGAATACAAATTTATGATTTTTAATATTCTCTTGATGGATCATTCCCTTGATAAGTAGGAAGTGGCCTTCTTTGTATTTTTTGATTATTTTTGGTTTGAAGTCTATTTTATCCAATATTAGTATACCTACACCTGCTTGTTTCTTATTCCCATTTGCTTGGAATGTTGTTTTCCACCCTTTCACCCTGAGGAGGTGTCTGTCTTTAGTGGTGTGGTGGGTTTCTTGAAGGCAACAGATTGAGGGGTCTAGTTTTTTGATCCATCCTTTTAGCTTGTGTCTCTTGATGTGTGAATTAAGGCCATTAATATTTAGGGTAATGACTGTGAGATTCGATTTGATCCCTGCCATATTGTGATGGTAAATGTGGGTTGGTGTTTTCATGGACATTGAAGTTTTTGTGCCTACTCTGAGTTTCGTTGTTGTGTTCTGCTTCTTGTCGGCAATTGAGTTTGATTATTTGTTTCTTCTCTGTGGAGAATTTCCTAAAATACTCTCTGTAGGTTTGGTTTTGTGTTCATATAATTATAAAGCTGAGTTTTCTTGTGGAAGGTTTTTCTTTCACCATCTATTATTATAGATACTTTTGCTGGGTAGAGTACTTTGGGTTGGAAGCCATAGGTTCTTAGTCTTAGTAGTGTTTCATTCCAGGCCCTTCTAGCTTTCAGGATTTCCATTGAGAAGTCTGAAGTAATTCTGATGGGGTTACCTTTGAAGGTGGTGTGCTGTTTTTCCCTAGCTGCTTTTAGGATTTTCTCTTTGGTGTCAGTGTTTAGAGTCTTAATGACAATATGTCTTGGAGAGTTTCTCCTTTGGTCCAGTCTGTTTGGAGTTCTGTTGCCTTCTTGTATCTTGATGGGCCTTTCTTTTAAGAGACTGGGGAAGTTTTCTTCAATTATTTTGTTAAATAAGTTCTCCATGCCTTTGGTCTGAATTTCTTCTCCTTTTGGTATTCCAATGATCCTGATATTAGGATATTTAAGTGTATGCCACCATTCCCTTGTTCTGTTCAGAGGAACTTTTGAAGTTAATGAAATTTTTGAACTCTCTAACTGTTTCTTCCATCTTTTCTTCCAGATCAGAGTTTCTATCCTCCACTTGGCTGACTCTATTCTTAAGTGCTTCTAGAGAGTTTGGGGCTTGTTCAATTAAGTTTTCGTTTTCTACTACTTTTCTATGTATAATTTTCATCCCTCTGTCAAGCTCCCTTCTCACATCATTTTCTGATTTTCTTGATGATTCTTGGAATTCATCCTAGCATTTCTTTATGTCTTCATTTACCATGGCCACCTGACTTTTAAGGTCTTATTTTTTTCAATCTCCCTGAAATCTCTTAACTCTCTTTGAAGTCCTTCCCATTTCTTATCAATTAGTTGTAGTTTAGTGATGGCAGCATCCACATGATTATTGCTCCTTAGTTGCTTTCCTGCAAGTTCTACCAGTATGTTGGTCATGGTTGCATTGCTCATAGCTTCAATTTGGTGTTTTGATCCTGATGACTCTTCTATGTTTTGGTCAGATGTGTTCATTGTAGCTCTGGGTGATCTAACTTGATTTTCTTGTATTTGATTTTTCATGTTATATCTTTTGTGCTGTGTTCTGCCGATGACAGTGTATGGGCAGGTAGGATGGTATATCAGCCTGTGCTCAAGCACAATGGGAATCTCAGGCAGCCTGGGGCATTTGCTAAGCTGCCTGTGCTTTGGCTCTTACTTGCCAAAGCCGCCTATCTACTGCCTGGCAGGGGCTCCAAAATTGTCTGAATTCTCTAGCAGTAATGTGCCAAAGCTGCCTGCATTTGAGCTAGGAGTGACACTGAGGCACCAAGCACTGAAGCAGCCCAAACTCTGGCAGGGAACACTGGGAACCAGAAGGAGTCTGTGCTCCCCCGCCACAGGACAATGGCGGACGGCTGGTGTGGCAGGCACGTAGGGGACGGCGACGGAGCTGGTGCAAGTGAGAGACACAGTCTGAGCTTGTGTGTCAGTTGCTATGGGACTGGGCTCACTCAGTTAGTGGGCGAGTGGATGAGTGTGTGGAGTAGTCTAAGGTTCGTCATGCAGGGATTGCTCGAGGCATGGCGGCAGCAGCCTCAGCACTGTCGGCAGCTGTGGACCTGTGGACATGGCGGTTATTTGGGGGGGGGGGGGCTACCTGCCCACGAGGAGATCCTCGATTCCCTGTTTCCCCCGCCTCTGTGCCCTCCCAGATTTCTTTCCCCTAAAAGCCCCAATGAACCCTTAATATCTTGCCTTTCTTTCCCCGTGATTTGCAGCGCAGCTAGGTGGTCACCATCTTGGCCAGAAGTTCCTCAGATTGCCATGTTTTAAAGCTATAAGTTAACAAGAAACACATCAGAAATACCACCAGCCCCTGGAGATGAACATCACACTGTTAAACAAGGAACAGGTTGTGGAAGAAATCAAAAAGAAATTGTAAATACTATTTCCAATAGCAGGAATAAAAATTAACTAATTTGGAATAATGCTAATCAAGGATGTGAAAGACCTATACAATGAAAACATTAAAAAAAAAAAAACCCTCAAGAAAAAAATTGAGGAGAACTTGAGAAGTTGGAAAGACACACCCCCCCATTCTCCTGGACAAGTAGAATTAATACTGTGAAATTGGCAATTTTATGAAAAGTTTTATAACCATTGAATTTAATAACAACAAATTTCCAACATCGTCCTACACTGAGATAGAAAAAATGATATCACAATTTATATTGAATGGCAGCAGGCTTTGAGTATCCAAACATATCCTCAGCAAAAGAAACAACTCTGGAGCCATCATCATACCTGGCCTAAAGCTATATTACAAAAGCCATTGTAACAAAAATATTATGGCACCAGCATAAAAAAGAGAAATATAGACCAACGGAACAGAACTGAAAGTGCAGAACTTAGGTCAAATAAATAGAGCTGCTTGATCTTTCACAAAGGTGCCAATTACATAGAGTAAAGAAACAGCATTTTCAACAAGTGGTGCTGTACAAGTAGGATAACCATATATAGAAAAATGAATCCAGGGCTAGGGGGATGGCTTAGCAATTAAGGTGCTTGCCTGAGAAGCCAAAGGACCCAGGTTTGATTCCCAGGACCCACATAAGCCAGATATACTAGGTAGTACATGTATCTGGAGTTTTCTTTGCACTGGCTAAAGGCCATAGTGTGCCTATTCAATCTTCTCTCTCTCTCTCTCTCTCTCTCTCTCTCTCTTTCTGCCTATCTCTGAAATAAATGAAATTAGACATATTCATCTTACCATACACAAAAATAAAGTCCAACTGTATTAAAGACGTTAGTATAAGACATGAAACTCTTCTCTTACTGGAAGAAAAGATAGGAGAAATTCTTCACAATATAGGAGTGGGGAAAAACTTCCTGAACAAAACCTCAGTAGCCATGGAAGTTAAACAATCACTCAACCAATGGAAAGTGGGATTTCATGAAGCTAAAATGTTTTTGCAAACAGCACCAATAGATTACCCACAGAATGTGAGAAAATTTTCACCAGCTATACCACTGACAGAGACCTAATTTTTAGAATCTACAAAGAACTCACAAAAAGATAAACAATAAAAATTTGAACAACAGTCCAAAAATGCAGAGAAGAACGAAATAGGCAGTTCTCTCAGAGGAAGAAAGACAAATGGCCAATACACACTAAAGAAAATGTTCAACATTCCTAACCATTAGCAAAATGCATATTAAAACAACTATGAGATTCCACCTTACTTCAGTAGGGATGGCAATCATTAAAAGTAAATGGCAATAAATGATGGTGAGGATGTGGGGAAAGATGTCCCCTCATCCACTGTTGTGGGAATGTAAATTTGTACAAATAGTATGCAAATAAATATGGAGATTCCTGAAAAGGGTGCATATAAAGCTACCAACACACCCAGTTATTCCCTTACTGGGCAGTTATCCTAAATACTCCATGCTTCTCCACAGAGATATTTGCTCAACCATGTTTATAGCTGCTCAATTCATAATACCTAAGAACTAGAATCAACCCAGATGCCCAACATGGATGAATAGATAATGAAGTTGTGCTACATTTACACAATGGAATTCTACTTAGCAGTAAGAAAATATATATAATGAAATCTGCAGAAAAGTGAACACTTGGAACAGATCATACTCAACAAACTCTCACACAATCACAGAAAGGCAAATGCCACATTGTCTCACTCATCTGTGGTTCCTAACCTGAACCAGCTTTAATTTCTGACACACCTGATAGGCAACTCAAGAGGCAGACGATAGGAATGGAATGCATTTTTTGGCAGGTGGAGGGGATGTTGGGAGAAAACAAATACAAAACTAAATCCAAAATGAACTGGTACCATAGAAACCTTTATCCTTGAAGATAGACTAAAAAATATAGCCCTAGCCAGGCGTGGTGGCTCACGCCTTTAATCCCAGCACTTGGGAGGCAGAGATAAGAGGATCACCATGAGTTCAAGGCCACCCTGAGACTACATAGTGAATTCCGGGTCAGCCTGGACTAGAGTGAGACCTTAACTCGAAAAACTTAAAAAAAAAAATTAATTAAATAAATAAAAAATAAAAATAAAAATATAGCCCTAAACAGGACTAAGGGGGAGCACCTGAAAAGAAGGGTCCTGGAGAGGGTGATATGTAGCCTAACCTTAAAAAACAAATGTCACTGGACTGTAACTAACAGTACCAGAAATTTTGGTTACTATTTACAATGACCTATTGATCAGAGAGACCTAGATCACGGAAAGAAGAAAGGCTTCTGTCAAAGCACTTGATTACCAGCCTGAGGAAAAAGTTAAGACACTTTTGCTGAAGACAGCATATGGTACTCACACAGAGCATGGAGAGACCTGGCTGGAATCTTGAAGAGAGCCAGTCCCCAGAGAGCCTGTCTACTGCTAGAAAGCACTACATGAGATACTGGGGGAAAGAGGCTGTGGTGTATTGATTCAGGTGTCCCCCATAACCTTAGGTGTTCTGAATGCTAGGTTGCCAGCTGTTGGAGATTTGAGAATTAATGCCTTTTTGAGGCAGTGTATTGTTAGGGGTGGGCTTTTGGGTGTTATAGACAGTTTCTCCTTGCCAGTGTTTGGCACACTCTCCTGTTTCTTTTGTCCGCCTTATGTGGGACAGGGGGTGATGTCCATCTTTTGCTCCTGCCATCATTTTTCCTGCCATTGTGGAGCTTCCCCTTGAGCCTGTAAGTCAAAATAAACCTCTTTTTTCCCACAAGATGCTCTTGGATGGATGATTTCTACCAGCAAAGCAAACCTGACTGCAACATTGGCCAAAAATGGTCTGAGCAACAAGAAGTCTAATTTCTCAGAAGCAAACTCCGTTACGGGATGTACATATCAGTGCAATAGTAGCACATAGTGTTGGTGGGTAGTCAATAGCTTTTTCATTTCCTAAGAGATCTGCTCAGTGTAAAGAAACCCATATCTGGAATTGAGAACCAGATCAGAATACTATGGAGAAAAAGATTATGGTCTCCAATCTCATCTTTGGCTAAAAGAAGGGTTACAGACATCAAATTCTCCCCAGATTAATAATGCGTATCCCATTTAAACTATGCTAACTCCTCTCTCCATTGGAGAATCTGTTCTTCTTTTTCAGAAGTTAACAAGACCTGAGGAGGTAAACTACCCCTCATACTTCAGCCAAGCCAAATCTGAAACCTCATAGGAATTGATGAGAGGAAAAAGAGTGCTGATTCCAGGGTGAACCTGACAAACATCACCAAAGTGATGTAGACAGACCTTGAGGATACCCAACACTTACAAAGCAGAGATCCAGAACCTCTTAAGAGCTCATCATAATTAATAGTAGAATTTAAAAAAAATATTTTACTTTTATTTATTTGACAGAGAAAGATGGGGAAAGAGAGAGAGAGAGAGAGAATGGGCATGACAGGGCCTCCAGCCATTGCAGACAAACTCCAGACCCATGCACACCCTTGTGCATCTGAGTAATGTGGGTCCTAGGGAATCGAACCTTGGTCCTTTGGCTTTGCATGAAAACACCTTAACCACTAAGCCATCCCTCCAGCCTGAAGTTTACTTTATTTATTTTTTAATATATTATTTATTTGAGAGACAGAAAGAGGCAGGGTGTTGCGGGGAGAGCATGCCAGGGCCTCTAGCCACTGCAAATGAACTCCAGATGCATGTGCCCTCTGTGCATCTGGCTTATGTGGGTCCTGGAGAATCACACTGATATCCCTTGGCTTTGCAGGCAAATGCCTTAAGCATTAAGCCAACACTCCCACCCTGAAGTAGACTTTAAACATGCCCACCTTGGCTTGGGGAATTTTTCAGATGAGGAGGCAGAAAGATTTTAAGGGTCACAGGTTGAGAAGTCATGTTCACAGGCATTGCCTTCCCCCAAAGCTGACTGCTGCTTCCACAATGCAAAATCTACAATCCCACAGGGACTAGCAATAACCCTATTAAAGAGGGTCCCCAGTAGAAAGGGGGCAGGGATGAAGGAAAAGGGTGTACCAACAAGTGATATATCCATACACATGTGTTGTTAATAATAAATAAATAAATAGTAAAGAAGAACCACAGATATTTGTCAGTAGTTTAATTGAGTGGAACTTCTAACGAACATACCTCATACATTTTTAGAGAAAATACATGACATCTTTGTGGCTGAGCACATGTCCATGTAAGTTTTAAGTTAAAAAGAGCATCTTAAGAAAGGGAAACTTTTAGAATTAGCATTGAGGGGCAACTTGTACCTCTGCTGAGCCAACTCATGCCAACTGAGCCAAATCACACTGAATGTCACAAAATCTCTCTCTTACTGTCATGTGTGTGTGCATGTGTGCATGCATGTGTATGTGTGTGTGTATGTATACAGAGAGAGAGAGAGAAAGACAAAGAGAGAGAATGTGTGTTAGGACAGATAAAAAGGATGGAGGAAGGTAGGAACGACAGAGAAGAATGGTGATTCAGACAAAGCTATAGAGATAAAATGAGGCATAATAAAAAATATTACTTCATTAAAGGGAAGAATTCTCTAAAAATTACTATTACCAACTCATTGTTTACTTAGTTCTTCAAATATAATCCATTTCATTAGATCGTAGGCCTGACATTTTGTTTCAAGTAAAATGAACTGTCATGGTTGAATTAAACTTAAGTTGAGATGGACATAAATTCTGTTAGGATAGATGATTGTATAAATAACAGCTAAAAGAATAAAATGGCCTTTAAAGAAGATACAGAATATTTACCTAAGAGCCTCATTGGTCTCCTAAAATTTCATGAAGAATCAGGGTAAGAAATATGTTTTGTTAAAAGTATGAACACAGCTTATTACCCCCACAGCAATCATCCCACTATTACATCAATTGCCACATCTGCCAGGCTGATCTGATGTGTAGTTCATAGGCTCCACTCCTGGGAAAGATAATGACTTTTTTCCTTCCACAGAAGCCTACATGGCACCTTTTAGTCTGTTAACAGTTAGCCAGTAGGGAAGGAACTTTAATTTTCCTATAACCGAAAAAAAAAAAAAAAAAACATAGTGACTTCTGTAATAGAGTATTACCAACTATTTCTGCTGGACAAATAAGATCCTCACCAATAATTTGTATTTTTAGGGGAATATAGGATGTCATTGACAACAATTCACTGGCAGGTGTTTGAATCTTGGAACTAGGATTTTCCTATAATAAATTATGGTTCTTGAGAACATCGTTATCCACCTATACAAGGTATTTCTGTACATATTCATTTTTTAAAATAAGATTTATATTTAGCTGTCAGAGAAATGGGTTTCTGTTGTACTTACCTTCACATTGCTGGGATAAAACATCCAACTAAAAGCAGAATATGTGAGTAAAGCATTTATTTTGGCTTATAACCTGGAGAGGAAGCTTCATCATGACAGAGAATGGATGGTACAACAGAGTGTACATCACTTTTTTGTCACAACAGCTGGAAGAAAGCAGCAAGAGACTGAGCAGAGCTCTGGCAAGGGAGATGCTGGGCTGTAACCATATTAAGTTTACTCCCAGTAACACACCTCCTCAGGCAAAGTTCCTCTTCCCAAATTGCTGCGATGTGGGGTCCAAGCATTCAAAACACATGGGTTTATGGGGAGCATCTTATACAAACCATTACATTTTCCATATGGCTTTACCATGTCTTAGTTTTGGTTGGGCTTTTCTGCTCCTCTCTTCCTCTACCCCTATTTTCCCTTAGCCATTTTCATCCCTAATGTGGTTGTTTGGATGGCAATGTATGTTCCTCATAGCCTGAAGTATTTTTGATTAAGTTTGCAACTTAAGCATCCATTAGCCTGTTGGAGGGTATGTTACTGAGGGTGGATCTCAAGTCCATTTGCAAGGTGTATTCAGGCCAGTTGGAGCTCTGGCTGTTAAAGTTTGTGGGCCATTGCTTTTTCGCTTTCTCTGCTATGGTGATGTATGGTGAAATGAGCCAGCTTCTTCTGCCACTGATGGTGCCTGAAATAAACCCTTCTTCCCATAAACTGTTTCTGGTTGGGTGTTTCTCCAAGCAATGTGAAGGTAATTGCAACACCCAGAATTCTGTCCTTCCACTCTCATATCACTGTTCCCTTTCCCATGTAGAAAGACAAAGCATAGTTGGTTATACACACACATAAAAGAAAAGAAAGTAGAAGAGACGTCAAAGTAGAAGAGGATCTGGCTAGGAAGAAGGGGTTCAGCAAAAGTGAAGAGGAAAGGAATCAAGAGAGCATAGGGATAATGATAAAAATGCAAACCCATGCACAGTGTGTGTGTATGGAATTTAAAAAAAATTAAAAAGCATTTATATTTATTTATTTTCAAGGTGAGGGAGAGAGAGAGAGAGAGAGAATAAGAGTGGACATGCTAGGGCCTCCAGCCACTGCAAATGAACTCAAGATACATGTACCACTTTGTGAATCTGGCTTACATTGATACTGGGGAATCAATACTGGATTAATAGCACCTTAACCACTAATCAATCTCCAGCCCATTTAGAAAGTTTTGAAGATACTCAATTACCTTAGAGTAATTCATGATTTTTTTTTATGTTATGTAAGAATATTCACCAACTAAGAAGGCATGCTGATTTAATGTGAATATACACCCTCCATGGCCTCATGAATTTTTGATTATTTGAGCTTGCAATTTGAGTCTCTAGTGGGTAGTGCTCTGCTGGGAAGAAGGTGTCACAGGGCAGTGGATCTTGTAGTCCAGCTTTATGAGATGTTAACAGCTGATGATGTGCTCTGGCTTTTCATATTTTCTGAGTGTTTGTGGTGTGTCTTTCAGTTATAGATGTTGGATTAAGCTAATTTATTCTACCATTATGGAACTTGCCCTGGATTCAGTAAATCTAAAATGAACCCTTTGCCCCCATAAGCTGCATTTCATTGAGTACTTGTCTCAGGGAAAAAAAAAGTAACTGACTTTAAAGTTGGTACCAGGAGAGGGGTTGGTATCAGGAGAGGGGTTGTTGTTGCTAGAAATATGTTGGTGTGTCTTTTAGCCTTCAGGATTTGATTTGTGGGAGGAATGTGGAAGGATTTGAAAGTTTGTTCTAAGAGATGACTTGCAGTGTTAAAGGCAAGGTTTCATGTCACATTCTGGTCAGAGTTGAAAGACCCAGATGCAGTAAGAAGTATGGACTGTGTTATTTGGCTTATGAAGGGAAGAAAGATATTTGCTGGGACTGTCTTAGAAATAGTTTGTGTGAGAGGCTTTCGGTGTTCTGAAAACTTGTTCTGTGTTGCATTGCTTAGAAATGGATTGGTGTGAGAGGAAATATATGGCAGAGAAAGAAATGAAAACTTTGAGCTAAAACAGCTGCCTGTACAGCTGCAATTGTTTGGGTGACAACAAATATTAAAATTGGGCCTGATGAACTGCATTGGTACAGCAGAAAGAATGCAGATTCTTTTGAGAATAACATGTCTGAATGCCACAGGAGTGTCTTATTATTCAAGTCATGTTTATTCCCCCATCCCAAATTAACAAATTTGGTAGCATATTGGGTACTAGAGAGTACAACACATGCAAGAAATGGAGCATCATTGGATTTTCAACACAATTTTGTTTTTTGGTAATGGCCATGACCAAAGTGAAAGAGATTTGTTTGAAATCCCTTTAGAGCTAACAGTTAAAATATTTTAAAATGTGGGAATATTTGCACAGTGTTTGAGTTGATAAAAACTATGAGGATTTTGAAAATTGGACTTAATGCATTATATTTTATATCATGGATACATGTGAGTATATGGGGTAAGGGGTGGAATGTGTTGATTTAAACTAGGTGTTCTCCATCAGCTCATGTGTTCTTTATGTTTGATCCTCAGGTGATGGCATTTGGGAATTGGAGCCTTGCTGGAGATGTTTGTTGTTGGAACTGTGCTTAGGGGTGTTATAGCCAGCTTCTTCTTGCCAGTATTTGCACACTCTCTTGCTGATTTTGTCCACCTTATGTTGTCTGGGAGGTGATGTCCAGGCTCTGCCCATTCCATGTTCTTCCCTGCCATCATGGATATTTCCCTTCAGTTTGATGCTAAAATAAATTTCTTCTCACAAGCTGTTTTTGGTTGGGTGCTTTGCAGGTAACTGCAACATATATATACTTAACATATAACTTGAAGCCATACACTACCAAAGGCTTTTTAGGGCTCTCTCCTTCTAACATGAAAAATTAGTTTCTATAAGGCTTCTTTGGTTATGTTTTTAAATACATTGCTCTTGTTTAAAACAGGTTTGTGCTGGTTCCCCATTCAATTTTACCTAATTAACACAATCAAAAGTATCTTCTCATTCACTCTCGTGTCTTTTGATATTCATAACCATTTCCCTCTTGCGCATATATTTGTGTTCCACTATACTTGATTTCTTCCTCTGGCTTTATAAATCATCCATTCCAGTTCTGCTGTAGTTATTATGTTATGTGGCATTTCTTTAGAGTAGTCAGAACTCTCCTAATGTGAAGCTATTTTGTTCCTCTTGGGAAAAATGGAATATATTTTATTTGTTACTGACTGATTTTTATTTTACCCCTATGTACAACTTTCACCCTGACTTGGATTTTACTTACTTTCTTGAATCACATCTACCAAAATGTGATTAGAATGAAATAAAGTAAGCCTGAAGAAATAAGTCAGTATTTCTACCTAAGGTACCACTGTGCATAGTTAGAATTTTGATGACCTTTGTTTCAGTAGCACATAGAGGATTTTTCATTTTATATATCAGTTGACTCTTTAAAAACTATCTCCAAAAGAATTGTATTTGTATTTGTCTCATGCATGCTTGCTAAACATTTCATTTTCTTATATTCTTTACATTTTTCTGATGCTGACTCAACCAAGCTGATAGATTATTAAAACCTTCATACACACAAAAAAGACCTTAAAATCTAAAATCAGAGAATCCTTGCAGTTACTCTTCAGTACTGAATTGAATGGAGGCTGACTATGCCTTCTCATGCAATGTGCCTATCCCTTGTCAGTATCACTCTTCTTACTACTCATGTTGATTTTTACCAAAACTGCCAAACATTTTAAGACTATTCTATGATGCCAACTTTGAAAAAAAATAAAACATTTCTTGTTCATGTATGAGTTTGGAAAGCAGATTAAAATTATGGTAATTATTGTGGTTTGATTCAGGTGTCCCCTATAAATTTAGGTGTTCTGAGTGCTAGGTTCCCAGCTGATGGAGACTTGGGAATTGACACCTCCTGGAGTCAGTGTGTGGTTGGGGGCAGGCTTATAGGTGTTATATCCAGTGTCCTCTTGCCAGTGTTTAGCATACTCTTCTGTTTCTATTGTCACTTTATGTTGGCCAGGGGGTGATATCCACCCTCTGCTCCTGCCATCATTTTCTCCTGCTATCATGGAGCTTTCCCTTGAGTCTGTAAGCTGAAATAAACCTCTTTTTTTTCCCCACAAGTTGCTCTTGGTTAGGAGATTTCTACCACTAATGTGAACCTGACTGCAACAGTAATACAATTATCTAGATATTTGGACATAATTCAAGAGCTCGAAGGAAGATAAAGCTTAGTTCAAAGACTTTTCATTCATTCTTTAACTACTGAACATAATTTGCCATATGGCATCTTGAATTTGGTTCTGCATACATGGGAGGTTTGGGGAGAAAACTCTGAGTTTTTATCACTTGAATGCCTGTAGGTTAAGCCTACCATGTTCTCTGCTGAGGAAAGGACTGGGCTTCCTATCAGTGTGGGTGGAGGCTATAGTTAGAATTTAGGAAGTCACAAAGGAAAATTTCACTGGGAATTTTTTTGCTATTTTCAGTGTTTTTTGTAAAGAGTCTTCACTGAGAGAATCAAGAAAAAGGATTGGATTTTCCATACTAACACACAAGTGTCACTAGGGATTTTTTTTTTTCCTCCCAGTCTTCTTACCAGAATGCAACCTGTCTGCTTACAAATACTTCATTTTAAGTGAATGTGTTGCCTGAATAAAGATGCATATTAATTATATAATATACAAATTTTAATAAAGTAGCTCATGCATTCCTAGCTTGAAAGGTACTCCTAATTTACAATATATTTTTAAGTATTACAGCTGTGGACTTTAAACAGAGCCACACCAGAGGACCTTATGTTGGCCACCTCAGGGAAGCCAATTCCTTCTCATAAATTAGATGGCATTTCTTAGTTGACAGTTGTTGTCATAAACAGTACTATAACCTGATGATAATGCTCAGACACTAGTTTTACAAGTAATGAAGTCAAATGCCCATACTTTAAGAGAAGCCCTGGACAGACGGTTGACTTAAATCTGTACAATACAAAATTCCCTCTCTATGTTGACTGTACCATTTTCAATTTATATTGTGTTTTTGTCATAACACCTTGATCAGAAACAAAATATTATGTACATTAACTGAACATGCATTAGGAAGATTGATAACTAAGTTCATATCAGTGTTATAAGGCATGCATATTGCATATTATAAAAATTTTACTAAACAAAGTTCCAAATTCTATCTAAACAAAACACTGTCTTTGAATTTTATATGAGAACACAAATTCAAGATATTTATTCTATAAAATTGAATTAAATATAAAATATCAGTAACTTTTTAAACATATCAACAGAAATAACACATTTTTTAATTGTTAGAATTTGTAGAGTTTAAGAAATTGCTACACTGTGTGATTTTTTTCCCTTTAATCTTTAGTAGTAAAAATATCAGTGCTTTAAGGCACATTCAATATAAGAAAGAAAAAGAAATAAAACAAACATAGATTTGGCCAATTTTTGCCATCCTGGATTTGTCAACAATTTTAATAGCCGATTTTGTACCTTGATGAATTATCCAGTACTGTACATACCTTGAAGATGGGAGCCACATACAATAATGTTAATATGATGCAGAAATGATGATGAAACTCCTAGTAATGGTTTGACAATAGACTTCTATAGGATAAATTCACTCAAGGAACTCGACATGAAGATCACATAGATGTTTAATGTGAGAAAGACGTGCCTGCATTCCAGATTTCTGTCCTTGATGACCATGTAATTAAAGACATCATTAATTTCAATCAGAGAATCTCTGGATTTGACAGTGTCAAAGGGTAAAGATTAATTCATTTAATATGAATTTGAGTCTGAGGTGGCCATACAGTTTTTTTTTCAATTGTAATTTTTTTAAAAATGTTTTGTTGTTCTTGTTATTTTTATTTATTTATTTGAGACAGAGAGAGAAAGAGGCAGATAGAGAGAGGAAGAGAGAATGGAGGCGCCAGGGCCTCCAGCCACTGCAAACTAACTCCAGATGCGTGCGCCCCCTTGTGCATCTGGTTAACGTGGGTCCTGGGGAGTTGAGCCTCAAACCGGGGCCCTTAGGCTTCACAGGCAAGTGCTTAACCGCTAAGCCATCTCTCCAGCCCAATTGTAAATTTTTTTATGAGGGAGAGATAGAATTGGCTTTGCAGGGCCTCCAGCCACTGCAATAGAACTCCAGACACAAGTGCCACCTTGTGCA
The DNA here is from genome assembly GCA_036346955.1 of Dipus sagitta. Taxonomy (NCBI): domain Eukaryota; kingdom Metazoa; phylum Chordata; class Mammalia; order Rodentia; family Dipodidae; genus Dipus; species Dipus sagitta. The sequence continues at coordinate 75,845,325 of CM070781.1, forward strand.
CATGTGCTTGCTTGCGTCACCTTGTGCATCTAGTTTATGTGGGACTTGGAGAGTCAAACATTGGTCCTTAGGCTTCACAAGCAAGTGCCTTAACACTAAGCCATCTCTCCAGCCTGCCCATAAAGTTTTGATACATATCTAAAAAAATATTTCATTTATTCATTTGAGAGAGGGAAAGAGAGGGAGAGAATGGGCATGATGCCAGGTCTTCCAGCCACTGCAAACGAACTCCAGATGCATGTGCCATCTTATCGATCTGGCTTATGTGGGTCCTGGGGAGTCAAACAAAGGTCCTTGGGCTTTGCAGGCAAGTGCCTTAATCTCTAAGCCATCTCTCCAGCCCTGATACATACTTTTATTTCCCAAATTATTCTCCATAGTAAAAGATAGAATAAAATCTTTGACTATTATTCTTTTAAGATTTTGTCATAAACATTTCCTCCCCTAAATTACCTTAAAATATTGCCAGAGTGAACCATCAAAATCCTACAACTGTGAATCTGTGGAGATAGCTCAGTGGGTAATTTGCTTTCTGAACAACCATGAGGACTGGAGTTCAGATCCCCACCACTATGTGAAGGCTGAGCATAACAGTGGATGCCTGCAATTCAAGCACTGGAATAGATCCCTAGGACTCACTGCCTAGTTAACTTACTCAGATCGGTGAGCACAAATTCAATAATAGATTTTTCTAAAAATGTAGAGTAAAAGTAATTAAAATAATTTCTATGTTGGCTTCTGCTTACACACACAGCTATATTCATGCACTTGTTCACCCTACATTCATACAAATATATGTACACACATGCATACACACCACATGCATGCACATACACATGCAAAAACTCCTACAACTAAAATAATTCTTGACTAAAGTTACAATGGATTCCATCACTGCTCAGTTCCCAAGAAGATGCAGAAGTCATTGTTCATTCACCTCCCTGCTGAAAATCTTTCTTTACCATGTTAGTTGTCACCAGAAACAGAAGCCTTTTCTTCAAAATGATACAAATCAACACTAGAAAAGTTTAAAAGATAGAAGTAGGTGCACTTTTTCTGAACTTACTTCAGTACTTCATTTTTCATTATAGACAAAGGTCCATCATGTTATTTTCAAATAATTATGGTGCTCACTTTAATGATTGAATTCCCAATTAAAATTGGTTACAGTAGACTACAACCAGTAGCTTTTTTAAAAAAATGTCTTAAATACTTCCATTGCTTTGGGCAGTAATAATAAGCATTAAAACAGCTGTTGATATTGCAAACATTATTTTAATGTGATATCACTAATTACTTGATTTCATTGTGTGTATCTTTTACTGCACATATATGTTCATAAACATGTTGGTACATGTGTACATGTGTGCATATATATGCATGTATGTATAGTGCACCTGGATGATTCACCTATTTAGTTCAAACAATGTTTCTCTTGAGCAGAAAGAAGATTGAAATTCCACTTTTAGGTATAATCTAAAAGCTGTAAACTCCACACTACTCTTGTTTGTTGAAGATTAATGGAAATTTTACAGAGCCACCTGGATGGAGATCCCTTGTCCTTGTACAAAGGGCCTTAACATTCCATATAGGTGCATTGGAGACAGGGCATCCCCAGCACCATCCTTGCTCTACTTAATCAGAAAGTGTACCTGAACATTATTCTCAAGTGCTGCAGGTCCACAGTAACTTCCATAACTCTGCTCTAGGGGAAGGTGTTTCATGAACCAGAAATTCTCCATTATGAAAAATGCTGGGAGAAGCCAAATGCCAATGCATTTGACATTAACATTTTATATACTTAGCCAAAATAAAAAAAGGAAAAGTCTTGCATTAGAAAGAGCTAATGTGTTTTGCTTTAATTTTGAAGGTGAGGCATGTACTCATGTGTCTGTTGTTGCATGAAATTCATATATGCCTTTCATGGGTCAGTCATTCATCTGTGTAGAAAGAATGAACAATTTATGATGAGTAAAACAAAAGTGTAACAAATGCTTGCATAATGGGTATTGTTTTGTAATATATTCATACTAAGGTTGTAAAGCCATGATATCACTGTCCCAAAGTTTGTAAGTCCCTTGACTTTCTTAGAACTAAATCACTTACAACAGTGACAAATAACTTACACTTAGGAGTAGTTTGGAGTAAAATAAATTAAAAATGAGGAATCCTTGCTATAAATATTAAGTGTGTTTATATGTGTGTAGTATTTTACAAGAAACAAATATTTCAATATTTGCATGATGCAAAGACACCCTTAAGTGGTAATTTAAATTCATAGTAGGCTTATCTTTTATTAAATCTAATTAAATTTTAGAAAATACCTGATCACTACTCATTATGGTAATTAAAATTCATCATCTAATATGTTCACTACAAATGCATCATACAGGCTGGAGAGATGGCTTGTTCGTTAAGGTGCTTGCCTGTAAAGTCTAACAATTCATGCTGGACTCCCCAGGTCCCATGTAGGTCAGACACAGAGTGACACAAGTGCACAAGGTCACCAAGACCTCTAGCCCTTGCAAATTAACTCCATATGCATGTACCACCTTGTGCATTTAGCTTATGTGGGTACTAGGGAATTGAACCTGGGTCCTTAGGCTTCATAGGCAAGCACTTAAACTGCTAAGCCATGTCTCCAGCCCTCTTGTCAGTTTTTTAACTCACTCCTTTACTACCTCTCCTATCTACTTTTGTTTGTTTTCTTACAGAAAGTTTCCCACTCAGTGAAGAGTGTGAAAATCAACACCATTAAACTGATCAAGAGGGAAAATAGTGGTAGGAATAATGGGATAGGGATGAAGTACAAGAGCCATGAATGAAGCCCAAAATAAACTTACTATATAAAAGTTCTCAATGCTGCAGTATGAAATAGTTCTTGTGACTATGTGTTCACAGGTCACCCACACTTGCTCTGGCTGCCCACTAGAAAAATGGAATCTTGGATGTCTCCATCCCTAAATAAATTTTTATTCCATATATTTATTAATTTATGAGAGAGAATAATGTGATTTTTAATTGTTATTTATTTGAAAGGAGAAACAGAGAGACAGAAAGAGAGAGTCAGAGAATGTGTGTGTGAATGGGTGTGCCAGGTCCTCCAGCTGCTGCAAATAAACTCCAGATGCATGTGCTACTCTGTGCATCCAGCTTTATGTGGGCACTGTGGAACTGAACCTGGGTAACTGGGCATTTCACTCAAGTGCCTGAACAACTGTATCAATAGCCCTTAATGCTTATTTTGTATGCCACAAATATATTAAAGTTATGTATTAATTTTATCACTTGATTCATGTATTTTTGTTTTTTGAATATGGGATCATGTAATCTGTCAGCTGCAAAATGTGCAGAAAAATCAAAGAATATATATTGAATTTTTGAAAGTGAAAGACTAGCAGGGGGACAATATCATATTTGGATCACTGGGGCATGAAAAGAGAAATCAACATCTAAATTACATAGGAAATGAAATATGCTAACATCATGTCTGCTACCCTACAGGCATTTGCATTTATAGTTTTAAAAAATATATTTTATTTATTTATTTGAGAGAGAGAGAGATAATGGACATGCCAGGGCCTCCAGCCACTGCAAACAAACTCCAGATGCATGCGGCCCCTTGTGTATCTGGCTCACGTGGGTCCTGGAGAGTCGAACAGGGATTCTTTGGCTTTGCAGGCAAATCCCTTAACCACTAAGCTATATCTCCAGCCCTTGCATTTATAATTTTGATGCATGGCATCCATGAAGATTCAAAATATATAGTATTGTATATTTTTAAGTCAAACTTTCTCTTGGTGACTTGGGGGTTTATGTGAATTGTCACTCTATAGATATATAATGTGTCTATGGTGAATACAGCTGATATTCTGTTCCTCAGTGTGACACTAGATAAGAAGACATGAACATATCAAGTAGCTCTCCCTGCCATGAAGACCCTGCTTTCCTCCCATCAATTTCTTTAATACTGTTTACCACTAACTGCTGTTTGATTATATCATGTGACATTTTGTGGTAGTTTATTCTCTGGGCCACAGTCTAGCAAGTGAAATGGAAATAGTGTGTAAAAATAATTGTAGGGCTATAGAGGTGTTTTAGGGGTTAAGGCACTTGCCTGTGATGCCTAAGGACTCAGGTTTGAATCCCCAGGATTCATGTAAGCCAGATGCTGGGTGTTGCATGCATCTGGAATTTGTTTGCAGTGGCTAGAGGCCCTGGTGTATGTTTTTTTTTTTTTTTCTCTGTCTCCCTTTCTCTCTCTCTATGCCTCTCTCACTTGCAAATAAATAATAAAATAAAATATTTTAAAAATAATTATAGGCCCTAATTTTGAAAGCACAATTGGAATGATTACTATAATCTGTGTTTTATGTAAAGAAGACACTGGGTTTACCTATACCATGGGTGAGACAGACTATGAATAACAAAACCAAGAATGGCCCATAAATGTTATATTAGAATGCAAACTATGAAACAATCTGTTATGTTGCTAATATTAAGAAACCAGTGAAAAATCTGGGTATCAGTTCTGTGTTCTATCTATTTCTGAGTGTACATATTAGTCATATTTTTAACAGTCCAATGTGGGCAATAAAGATATGGTGCTGATAAAGTACACACCACTCAGTTTCTATAGCTAACTTCTAATTAATACAAGGTTTATTTTATAATCATGTATGCATTCACTTATTTCTAAGAATTAAGCATGATGAAACTGTTTCAGTGACATACTGAGAATTTTTTTTAAAAAAACTGTAGTCTTTATAGGACATGAATTTTCAATAGGAGTGATACTCCCAATCCAAAGAATCAAATTTGTCATTACTCAAGAAGTAAAGAAAATCTTTTTGTTTCATTCTTTCCCTTTTCCTTTCCCTCTCCTGACACTCCTTCTCCTCCTTTTCCTTTATCTCTTTTCCCCTTTTACCCTGAGCCTCATACATGCTAGACAATCATACTGTTCTCTCAGGTCAACATTTTAAGATAAATAGATAGATAGATTACGTAGCTAGCTAGCTAAATAGATTGATGATAGATAGATAGATAGATAGATAGATAGATAGATAGATAGATGATAAGTTATTAGATAAAATGACATAAATGCCAAATGTTTCAAAAAGGAACTAGTGAAAAAGGTTTTCAGAAAAAGTGACATAGAATAACATTAACTCAGTGCCACAAATGCTGCAGCTGCAGAATATCTATTGTGAAAGGAAGCTTTGTGTTTTAGAAGTGGACCAGTGTTGGAGGGTAGGTGGCAAGTGGCTATAGAAACATCCTAGATAGTTTTCTTCTGAATTTATATTGAATCTGGAATTCTCAGGCAGCTCCCAAGATTCCTGACTGGTAGTGAATATGTCTTCATCATCTGCAAGTGTAAGTAAAGAGTGCTATTCCCATAAACACATGCACATTTCTTCAGATTTAATTAAATTCCGTAATGTGTTAATGTTATTCTCAAGAGAGGAATTATTTCAGTACCTGTCTTCCGATATAATTGAAGCTTCAGAAGCTTCATCCAAATGAACTCCAAGGATGCAAAGAAACATTTGTAAACTGTGTATGTAGTAAGGTGACCTTCGGGTGCTAAGGGCCTCTCAGTTGCAATGGTAAGGCAATGAGTTGTATCAACATGTACACGAGGTCTCTTAGTGTCAGGTGAGAGCTCCAGCCCAAGATGATACCTATATTACAAATTTACAGATTAGAGAAGAGAGTCCAGCTAATCTGTAATTGGATTCTGGCTCCACAGAGAATGTATGCTCATAAAATAGTTATTGTTTTAAGCTGTAAATCCTAAACTAATCTGTTACGTAGGTGCACAAGGTAACACAAAGGCAACCCAAGCCATTTGCTGAACCAAAGATGGCCTGGTGATTTGGCAAGTAGATCAAAGATGAGAACCTTAGTTTTCTTGAAGATTAGACAGATCTTTCTTCTACTGCCTCTTAATTCTGAGTTTCCTAGTGATGGTTTATTACCTAAACCTTTATCTGATGTATATCATTGCTTCCTAGAAATTTTTGTTGTAGGAGAAATAAAGAATGTCTTTTATTGAAAAATCCAGATAAGTTTACAAGACTGGAATGCGTACACACAGATATTCTTGGTACTTTCACATCACGATAAATGTGGTTAATTTTCTCATGAGGGATCCAGTTATGACATACTTTATCTTTTAACTGAGAGTTGACATTTACTGCAGTAGTGATTCCATCACAAAACAAAAGATTGATTATTAACTTTCAGAACTGAGACTAGATTATTTATTAAAGACTTGTGTGCTGGAAATGTCCACTCTCCCTAAGAAATATAATGAAATAGCAAATAATCTGAGCCCTTCTCTTAAGTGAGAAATGTGAATTTAATTCATCAATGTATGTGTCTATACTCAATAAAATCATTAACCAAATACTCTCAATGTCTATTTTTCTCAAAATAAAACATACCCATGTGCACACAATGTCAAACCCCGAGCTTCACACTATGTTCCCACAACTTCTAGCCACTTTTCAAGTTTCATAGATGGTGATGCTTCTGCTGTGAGATTTACTCTTAAGAACTGGGAATGAGTCTTTCATAAGATGAGTACATTGTTCCCTTTAAGATATTTATTCCTTGCACATAGCAATATAGTCCCTACTCCCTGCAAAAAGCTTTCCTGTACAAGTGTCTGGGGAATATTGACCCAGTGCAGTACATACTGCTTTCCTCTCAAAGATTTGATGTGTCATCCTGCACAAGCTGATTCGATATATGAAACTTTGATAAGGCCACCTGTTCAGGCCAAAGGATTTGGTGGTAGGATTGACATGAGGGGTTATAAAATATGAAACTACAGGACTGCTGAATATGAAAAAAATATGAACATAAGTTATTTTCTAGAACTCCTGATTGCTGGGATTAAAGGCTTGAAAGAACCTTCCAAGAATCAACTTGGAAGCCTGACTCAGTCACGTACTTCAAAATAGGAAAAGAGCCAGGCAGCACCTCACCAATTTTTAGTTAGTTCACTTTTCCTTCTTAAATTTATTCAATATTCTCAACTCAAATACATATAAGAAAAATGCATTTTGTTTTCAATTACTGATGTAACAAATGAGCATGATATTGTCATCTTGAAATGCATATTCATATGTAGTGTTGTAAATCAAATCCAATGTCTCATTCCTGCTGGAAAATGCCAACTAAGCTCTCCTCTCAGCCTCTGAGAACTGATACCCTTTATAAATGCTTTATTATCTATACGAACTTTTACCAAAGTTTGCCAAAAATCTCCATAAAGTTCTAACAAGAATTTAATTTAGCTAGGTGTGGTGATGCACACCTTTAATCCAAGAACTAGGGAGGTAGGAGGATCACTGTGAGTTTGAGGCTAGCCTGAAACAACATAGTAAATTAAAGATCTGCCCGGGCTAGAGCAAGACGCTACCTCAGAAAATCCAAAGAAAATAAAGAACTTAATTTAAAAGTCAATGATACTTCATCAGAAATAACTGATGTGCAAAATTATTGAAGTAATGGGTCTTAGCACAATTTAGCAAATAAAATACAAATATGTAATGAGGCATTCTCACACAAAACAAAAAACTCCTTGGAAAACTTTAATATGCCTTCCACATTAAGGGACTGAATTTGGTCTATGATGGGTTTTCCCAGCAGCCAGATCACCTTTGTCTCGGCAGTTTTCTGTTTCATAGTATTCTCCACATGCTTCTTTATTTTATGTAGATATAATATTTAACCTTTGTTTGACAAATATACAGGGACCCCTAGATGTAAAAAGCACAGTGCCATCATGAAAACATGATGTCTATGCATTTCCATTTTTTAAATATTTGCAGTTGTGGTGAAGGCCACAAATATCACACAATTATCTTTGGATTCTAAATAATGTGAATAATGTTATAATTGTATAAATTGTTCATTGGGAAAATATAGACTTTATAGAGCTTCACAAGGCAGACTGGGTTAAATATCTTTTGTTTTGGGTGTTCATGACTTCTGCTCAAATAATCACATAGCTAATTTATTTCAAATACAAAAGTACTCTACCATTATAACTGCTATCACATTCCATCAGAAACCCATGAAAATATGATAAACAGATCAGGCTAAGAAAATAGCCATAAATTTCATGGAACTCCAAAGGAAGTTCTACTGTCTCCTCATATCCCTTCTCTCCACACAAAATTTTACTATTAGTCCTACCATTTCTTCCCTGATTCCACTTCTTAACCAGCTATCTATCTTAACATGCATACTCTGAATAAGGTTTTTCCCCAGAGTTTGCTCAAAATAGTAAAAGTGAATTGCTTCTTGTTTATATTTTCCTTTTAGAAGTAGAATTCCAATATATATGTATAATAAAAATAATTTACAACTGTAATTTTTAAAATATTTACTGGCTTATTTATTTCAGTGTGTGTGGGGGGGGGCGGTAGGTGTGCAACTTCTGGGCTCAGCTTTATGTGGGTACTGAATAGTTGAACCAAGTCAGACAGCCTTTGCAGGCGAGCATCTTTAAAAGCTAAGTCATCTGCCCAGCCAATACAACTTTACTTCTTGACTCTCTGGATTTCTAAAAAAATAATATTTCTCATCTAATGTCTATGCCATATCATGGTTTCAGTGCAGGCTTCTATTTCTCTACTTGGTTTTATATTTAGAAATACATTATGTCCCTATTATGTATTGTTTAACATTGAAAATTCCAGTCAAGCATGGTAAGTCATAAATGATAGGTGGACTATTACTACACAGCCTCTTCAAAGTTTTGAAGCCACTGTAAATTTTATTTCAGGCTGAATCCTGTCCATCAGCTATCATAATTGAGTATGATCACTTCCCTCTGTAGCTGTCATTCAGTTGTCCTCTATCTGCAATATGTGACTTTAGGAATGAATATCCTTGCATATTTATAGGATGTCTGCTTATTATTATTGAAGTATTGCCATTTAATAATTTATGATTTTCTTTATTAAATCTATAAGTTGTCTCAAGACACATTATTACCATGCTATTAAAGTTGTCAGACAGTATACTTATTTTATTCTTAATGTCTCCTACTTCTGAAATGGTTCTGTCTGTCCCTAATAAAGTGATAAAAGTGGGTTTTATAAATTTATTATAATTCCAGAAACAGATAATACCTGTCTATATAAATGACTATAGAAATGTTGAAGGTAATTCATGATTGCTAATATGGATCCTGCTTGTAACATCAAAACCCATTGTAGGGCGGGAGAGATGGCTTAGCAGTTAAAAGCATTTGCTCAAAATCCTAACTGCCTGGGTTTGATTCTTCAATACCTACATAAATCCAGATGCACAAAGTGGCACATGCATGGGGAGTTAATTTTCAGTGGCTAGAGGCCCTGGCATACCCATCTCCCCCCCCCCACCCCCACATAACTAACTCCTTGCAAATAAATAAAAAATTTAAAACAAAACAGTTTAACTGAGTGAAAAATTTGGAATTTAAAGTAATCTGTCTGTATTTGCTTTTTTCCAATTAAAACATCTCAGTATATGTTCAAAAAGGAAACCGTTAAGCAAATTATGTGAGAATTGCTGCATGATTTTGTATAAGAAAATTTAATTTTCCTTTATCATGCAAATGGTACTTAAAATGAATGTTTTGGCAAAATTTCTTTGAATTCATTTGAGGTTAAAATACTCAGATTCAAATCATATTCTGAGCAGATATATCATTTTTGGTTAAGTTTTAGGGTAAAATTTTATATTCAGTTGATCATATAAACTATCATAGACTCTTGGTATCTAAAAATTATATTCCACAGAACAGATTCTTGAGGGATTTTAGATGGCTGTATTGTTATTCTGTAAATATATCTGAACCTGAGATGCATTGTCTTTTTCTATGTAAAAGATATGTACCTGATGTAATTTACCTAGAAAAATTACTGCAGTATGGATTTATAATTTAAAGAAACACATTGCCTGTTGTGGGATTTTGAGACTTTTTTGTCACTAAATTCATATTTGGGACTATATATTTTTACAAAAATGAAATCTGGAAAAAACTGTATTTTATACCTGAATTTAGTTTTGTATTTCACTTCCCTTCCACAGTTTGTATGTTGCCTATTGATGGATCCAGGCTTGATTTGGCAGTCTTTACAATTGAAATCAGAATGAAAAAGACTACTGGGCTGGAGGGTTGACTTAGTGGTTAAGGTGCTTTCCTGCAAAACCAAAATACCCATGTTCAATTCCGCAGGACTCATGCAAGCCTGGTTCACAAGGTGGCACATGTGTTTGGAGTTTGTTTGCAGTGGCTGGAGCCCCTGGCATGCACATTCTCTCTGTCTCTCAAGTAAATAAATAAATACATACTTAAAAAGACAACAATAAAACAGAATACAAAAGACTCCTAAATGAGAGACAAAGACTTTTTGTCCTTACAATATATATGTTGATGAAAATTGTCAGTAGAAAGTTTTTGAAAAGTATTATAATTCTAAAATGTTAGTAATGTAATATAAAAAAGCTTTAGAAAAGCTATTGTTTGAAGTAACAACAAAAATATTGAATCTTAAAATTTGAGGATAGCAAAGAGAAAAAATGTTGCTCACCTATAAAATATTAATTCAATAAATTTATAAAGGTATATGAACTGTATGGACTTATGAATCAGCAAGTAACTGGGTTTTTAATTAGTTGGACTTAATGGATGTCATGCATGCAGTTTGTGTGTACTAGAACAGGTGACATTTATACTGATTAACAGGATAATTAAAGATGTTAACCAGTGCACATGAAAATGTTTAACAATATTGTATTTCATATCTTTTCTGAAAGCTAGAGTTGAAAAAGCTTCTTTATTCAAAAGAGATGTTATAATTTGCCCTGTTTTATTTTTAAATCACTTTTAGCTGGTTTCCTATTCCTTGTTCTTTAAATACTTACGTTGTAAACAGAAGAAAAATTTAGAAATTTATTAATAAAATTCTGAAAAATAAGGCTAGCAAATGACCAATCTGTTTTTTGGGTACAAGGAGGGAAAATGTAAAAAAAATGAAAGTGATTGACTATTTGTTGATACATATTTGTTAGTTTCCCTAAAAGTACACTGGGATAGCACAAGTGATAAATGAATTGATAATTTACTTTTCACTGTACTGATTCAAAGTGGTATAATGAGAATGAAGAAAAAAATACCTCCCATCTGTCCTATTTATGGGTGTTTATTTGTATAGTTACATTCATTTATCTCTGGTTTTCATTATGTTTTAAAAAATGAATAGCTAGCACTGTAAGTAAAATGTATTCCAAATCATTTTAACTATTTTCTAGTCTACATAGTCATCTTTTTTACTCCAGGAAAAGGTTTCAGACTAGTGAAAACACAGTATTCTTGAATAGGTCGTGAATTCTGATCCTTTCCTCAGGCCTACATATTGCCTAGGGAAAGGATCCAAAACTTCTTATGACTTTTTTTTTTTTTTACTTAAAGAAGGAAGAACATGGGGATAATGTAGCTCATCGTCACATGAAAGAAATGCACAATAAATCACAGTAATATGTCATACATGCCCAGGAAAAGTCATGCATATAACATTTCAATCCCTAAGACCAATAACTATAAAACTTCCCATTACACCCTTTCATTGTTACTGCTGTTTCCAATAAACTTGATTTTTATAACATAGATTGTTATGATTCATTCTTATTAAGAGATATTTTATTTTTAGTAATTAACTCATTATGTTAATATGTTAAACTAAATAAATGAGTACAGATCAGAAAAATGAGCAGAAGATTTAGTGACTGGGAAATAGTAAGTACTTTAATGTATCATGTCATATAGACAACTTCCTTGGTCTGCTTGTAAGTCAAATAATGATAATATGGCATATTTTCTACTTTCATTTAATTTATTCATTAAACTACTTTTATTTGTTTTTTGAATTTTTTACACACATGTATATATAAATTTCATCATATGTACGACACAGTACCTTTCTTTATCACTTCAGTCTTACTGAATTGTTTCATCTCATAGCTTACCAAAGGCTATGCCACAGAAGTCAGTCACTCACCACCTCAGGCAACCTTTAACATTCATTAGATCATTAGGGATAAAGTGGTCTGTCATGCCCCTTCCCTGTTTATAACAGAGTATTGCCTGGCCTCATCATGTACATGTCTTATACAGATCACCACAGCTGCTGTGAATTCATGAGTATAATGACTTCATCATGTCTGGCCACCACAGTACCACAGAACTCCTCCCTGTCCTCAATCTCTTACAGTCTTTCTGTCTCTTCTTCCACATTTCCCTGAATCTTAGAGGGGACGACGTATATGCCTCATATAGAGCTGGGCCCTCATCAGTCACTTATTTCCAGTACTTTATCAGATATTGTTCTGTCTATTGACTTCCTCCCTTTGCCAATTTAAGATTATTATTATAATGATAATAAAGTTAATTAAAAATTCTGACCAGGGATACGAACACTTACAATATACCCATTTAACAATACAAGAATAGCAGATTCTTCCCTAGAGCCTGCATTATACACAACCATAGGGTTTTATCTGGTTTTCAATACCAAGAATGTATTCCTTCTTGTAGACAGGGTTTCAAATCTAATCAAGGATGTTTTTGGTTACCCATGTGTTGTTCATGCCACTATTGCACTAGGGAGCACATATTGCCTGTGGTGGAACAGTACTGTAGAATTCAGGATTCACCACTGGATGGTATTAATGATGACTTTTCTCTTTCAGCCGTCTGCATTGCACATTCCAGCACTTTGAAAAGTAGCCAGCAAAAAGGATGCTTCTATCTTAGCTTGATTCATAAAACACATTTTTCATGTTGTTATATTGGATGATAGCATAGCATATTTATTACAATCACAGCAAACTTAAATGCATGATGATTGAGAATATATTATATGCATATTTGTAGTGATTAATGGTATCAATTAAATGAAGAAAATAAATGCATAGGTATATTCTCATTATGAAACAGCTGAAAGATGAAAATAAAACCCTCACCATGGAGGAACTTCTACAAGACTTAGGTAATAAAATTATCCCCTATTTATCAGAATTAAGACACTGTTGTTTTGAGACTGAATCCTCGTCTATGAAATGATAAGGTAGAAGCAGATGATTTAAGGCTCATAATAATCCAAACAAAGTACCAATGACATATGCATAGATGAATATACATAGATAGAATAACAGGTGGAGTAAATACATAGTACAGTGGTTTCATTCAGATGTCCTCCATAAATTCACGTGTTCGGAATTGTAGGTCCTCATCTGTTAGCAACTTGGGAAATGAATCCTCCTGGAGGCAGTGTACTGTTGGGGTGGGGCTAAGGGTGTTATAACCTACTTCCTTTTGCCAGTGTTAGGCATACTCTCCTATAACTGCTGTCCACCTGATGTTGGTGAGGAGGTGGTATTCACCTTCTGCTCATGGCTTCATTTTCCCCTGCTATCATGGAGCTTCCCCTCGAGTCTGTAAGCCAAATAAACCTTGTTTCACAGAAGCTGCTCTTGGCTGGGTGTTTTCTGCCAGCAATGTGAACCTGACTGCAATAGTAAAGTTGGTACCAAGAAGTGATGTCATTACTGCTAGATGCCTAAGTGTGTGACTTTTGGACCTCTGGAGCTAATTTTTGAGTGGAATATGGAAGGGTTTGAAGCCTTGGCCTAAGAGGTGCCTTGCAGTGCTGTAAGTATGACTTGATGGACAATTCTGGTCAGAGTTGAAAGACCTGAATGCAGTAAGAACTAAGGACTGTGAGATTTGGGTGATGAGGGTGAGAAAGAACTTTTCCTGGACTGGGATAGAAGTAGTTTGTGTGAGAGGCTTGTTGTTATGACTGTGTCCTGAGAATTTGTGCAGGGTTGCATTGCATAGAAATGGAGTGGTGTGAGCAGATAGATGTGGCACAGATAATATGAAATTTGAGGCTGAAACTACTACCTATTCAGCTGCAATTCTATAAGACATTACAACCATTGAGATTGGACCAGCTGGTATATAATGGAACAACAGAAAGTATGAAATCTTTTGAAGGGGCCTGAGGGCTCAAGGAGTGTCCTGTTCTTCAAGTCTTTTTTTATTCCCCACAACCTTGGATTAACAAATTAACACCCCACCTGGTATTATGGAGTATAAGAAATGCAGGAAAGAGGGTCATTGAATTTGCAACACAGTCTTGTGTTCTGGAAACAGCCATGGACAATGTGAAGCAGGTTTGTTGGATGCCTGCATGGAGACCCAATGGAGCCATGAGAATGAACCATAGGTTGCAGTACAGACCCAATGGAGATGCCAGGACCATAAGACCACTGCTAAGGAGTGCTGCCAGCCCCAGATGAAGTTTTCCAGGGCTGAGAGTAGCCTACCTGGAAGGGTGGAATTGGAATTCCAGAGACTTGTTGCTAGTTAGAATTACTGGACTTGGAGACTTTTCACTGGCTAGAGTTGTTGGACTTGGAGCTACAGAGTTTGATGTTTGCCCTGGTTGTTTTAAATCTTGTATTGGTTGAATATTTCTTTGCTATGCTAAGTGCTGTCTTTTTGCAGTGTGAATGTTTATTCTGCACCATTACGTTTTTTTTGCGTTTTGTTTTGTTTTTTTTTTTTTTTTTTGGTATTGTGGGTCAGTTAAAATACTTTGGACTATGGGAATGTTTAAACACCATTGGCATTGATAAAAACTATGGGGACTTTTAAAGTTGAACTGAATGCATTATATTTTATATCATGTTTGGTTGTCAGTTTATGGGGGCTAGGGACAGAATGTAGCAGTTTGATTCAGGTATATTTCATAAACTTGTGTATTCTGAATTCTAGGTCCTCAGCTGGTGGCATTTTGGTAATTGAAGTTTCTTGGAGGTAGTGTACTGTTGGGGGCAGGGTTATGGGTCTTATAACCAGTTTCCCTTTGCCAGTGTTTGACATACTTTCCTGTTGTTGTTTTCCATCTGATGTTGGTATGCAGGTGATATCCACCCTCTGCTCTTGCCATCATTTTCCCCTTCCACCATGGAGCGTCCCCTTATGTCTATAAGCCAACATAATCCTTTTTTTCTCCCAATAAGCTGTTCTTGTTTGGGTGTTTTCTGCAAGCAATGCATACCTGACTACAAGAGATAGAATAATAATTCAACCTTTATTTTTATATAGTTGATAAAGATTGAATATGAATGAATAGAAGAGTATAAAACTACGTGTGCTATAATCATAAAGAGAAGCCATACTAATACTCAGGCTATTTTTCACAAAAGAAGAGAATAAAGTTCAGAGATTTTCAGATATTGGGGAAGGCCTTATCAAGGAGAAAGGCAATGGTTTTCAAGTGTAAAGCTGTGCTATTCTCCCCCTCCTATAACGTTATGGATGTAACAAAGGAAAAGGGACCAAACTTCTACCAACAAAACAGATCATTATGAACTATAGACGTATTACTGGGAAAATAGGGAATGGATTTGAGAAAGTAAAAGTTTTACTTATGTCCACTTCAAGAATAAATAGCATTTAATACATTTTCTCACATTCTCGCAGGATACAAAAGTTATATGATAGTAATAATGAGGCCATAGAGAAGAAAGAAAACATGCATATGTTGCCAAAAAGTAATCAACAAAAATCATGTTCAGATATGAATCAGATGTTGACATTATCAGGCATGGCATTCAATCAAATTGATGATAGTGTAGTGTTAAAAATGTAGTAGAGGGCTGGAGAGATGGCTTAGCAGTTAAGCACTTTCCTATGAAGCCTGAGGACCCAGGTTCAAGGCTCCATTTCCCAGGACCCACGTTAGCCAGATGCACAAGGGGGTGCAAGCATCTGGAGTTCATTTGCAGAGGTTGGAAGCCCTGGCATGCCCATTCTCTCTCTCTCTCTCTGTCTCTTTCTCTCTCTGCCACTCTCAAATAAATAAAAATAAACAAAAAATATTTTAAAATGTAGTAGAAAAGATAAATTTCTTGCATGGAAAACGATTTGTTTCTTTTGTGATATGAGAAGAATAGAAATGAAATACATACCTTAGAAATAATAAAGATGGATCTGAATTGACTCACTAGTTATTTCAATATCAAAATAACAAAACTAAAAGCTTGGATAAATAGAAAATACTCAAACTGAAGCAAACTAAAAGTAACATATGTATGAGATATATCAAAGCATGTAGCTTAATTTGAAACTCAAGAGAAAATAATATGTGAAGTTGATAACTATAAAATTAATGAGCCCGTAGATGCAACCTAATAAGCTGAAATAGCATCAAAGGAATAAAACAAATAACCTCCAGAAAACACTGCAACAGGTTTTGAGAGTGACAAAGACTTTCTCTGCTCTGTGCAGGCCTGGCTCAATAGTCACTGAAACTTCCAAAGCCAGGGGCTCTTGAGTTTCTTCTCTCCTTGTTGTGTAAGATGGCAAATGATGACAGCAGGAGGGTATGCAAAGAAGCACACATAGGCAAGGTTTATTAAAAAATATAAAACACAACTTTCCATGAAATGGCTTTATAGGTCTGGAAGGAGTTTGAGTGATGATGCATATGGAAAGCAGACATCAAAACAGGTACAAGTGTGATAAATCTACGAAAGTACACAGAGGAGCCTCTGCTGAGCAGGTAAAGTGAGATTGTACAGAAGCAAGGGGAGCACACCAAAATCCTAGGTCTAAGGGTCAGGAAATGGGAGGAGAACAATGGGAAAAGCCAAGTGGTCAGCTAGTATCCTGCTGAGTTAGAAGCCACTATTTTGATGAGTAATTTTCTTAGAATTTCAGCCTCTAAACTCTCCTTCTTGTTGCATTAGTTAGAACATTGGAACAAATGGAGGTTTACCTCTCCTTGAGGAACATTTAGTCATAGCACCTGGTCTAAACTGCCTAAAATACCAGCTATCTGGTTCCTAATCTCTATCAATATCATTAGGATGGTAATACCCATTGAGATAAAATTAATGAGAAGCAGAAAATATTGCGCCATTAAGGAAAGAGAATCAGCGATGAGAGCTGCAGCAGTGTTTTCTGAGTCTATACATTCAGAAAAGGCTAACTTTGTTGGCCTTGTCAGAGGGAAAAACAAAACAAAACAAAACAAAAATACAAAATCAAAATGGAATATAGCTAGGCTTGGTGGCACACTTTAATCCCAGCAATTGGGAATTAGCGGTAGAAGGATCACTGTGAGTTCATGAACAGCCTGAGACTACAGAAGGAATTCCAGATCAACCTGGGCAAGAGTGGGACCCTACCTCAAAATAACAACAATAGCAAAAACTTATACTCAGTGAATATATTTTTTACAATTGAAGAATAAGCAATTATTTTCTCAGAAACACAAAAGCTCACCTCACAGAATGGATTGAAACATTTTCATCAAAAGTATACGATATAGAAAAATATGTACCTACATTAAGTTAAAAGCTTTCAGAAACGTATCTATTCATGCACATACAAAATTCATTTTAACATATTTAATTTAACATATTGATTTTTCAAAGAGAAAAAGAGGGAACATGGTAGATTAGAGCATCTTCAAGAGACTGAAAATAAAGCCAAAACTGGTTCTGTGGCAACAGGAGAAAATGAGTGGTGTCAACAGACAACACACAAAAGCAACAGTAAATAGTACAGTTCAACTGACACCCAGAAATATTAAGAAACAGCAAGCCCTAAAATATGACATTAAGGAAAGCAGTAGGAAAGGTGGGAGATATATACCCTCAAAAGAGCAAGAAGGCTTCATAAGCCAGAATACTTAACATTACAACACAGAACTACCCTTAAAGAATTCAATAGGCATGTAGTGTGATGTTGTAAATATATACATATTGAGATGGGCGGTTTTCAGTCCATACAACATGTAGAGCCCAGAGAAGGAGCTGCTTTACTCACTAGCTTGCTCAATAATGCTATGATGGGAAGTCTCATCAAGACAGATTGTATAGCCCAACCTTTGGGATATATTCTAGGATTGAAATCAGCATGGTCAATATCCCCATGATTCATGCTGCCAGTGTAAATGGCTTTAGTCTGGCTGTGTGCTCAGAGCCCCAGAGAGACTTTAAAGGAATGCAGTCTAATTGTACATAGCCTATGCCCTGGCTTAAGTTGTCAATAACAGTTCAATAATAACTCCTACTGCACTCCTAGAGGTCCCACACCTTGATACAGAAAACCATGGCAGGAATTAACTACCAATTGGCCAAAATATTGCATGTGAGGAGCCAAGTGAGCTTAACACATCAGCATCCCTTTCTGGTCTAAACTCTTGGGACTCAGTAGACAAGGAAATTAATGCTTCCTTGCCCCATTCTTTGAGCATGCAATAAAATGACCCCAAGTAACCCTGAAGAATGTTTATGGCCTACCAGATGTGCTCATGGAAGTAAATAAATACAAGGCAATATAAGTCCTCCAAAAGTTCCTAACATTGCAATATGTCAATCCGAAAATGGTAGAAACATGAATTCAAAAGTCTAATTGTAAAAATTATTGATAATCTTAGAGAACAGTCAAATAAACAGATGAAATTAAAAAAAACTAAATTTAAAACATAGGTGAGAAATGTGGCAAGCATTAAAATTCTTTCAAAAAAGAACAGAACTATTAGAAATGATAAGCTGTATAAGTAAAGTAAAAAGCACAATACAAAGCTAGATCAAACATAAAAAAATAGCTTGGAAATAATACAAGATTAAAGAACCATTACAGGGGGCTGGGGAGATGGCTTAGCAGTTAAGGCACTTCTCTGCAAAGCCAAAGGACCTCAGTTCAATTCCCAGGAGCCATGTAATCCAGATGCACAAGGTGGTGCATGCACCTGGAGTTTGTTTGCAGTGGCTCTAGGCCCTGGCACACCCTTTCTCCCTCTCTCTGCTTCTCTCTCTCTTTCAAATAAATAAACAAAAATAAAATATTCAAAAAAATAAGAATCATTACATGGAGACAATTATATAGTAATCAAAAATTAATCATGACTAGTACTTGTAAGACTTGTGGAACATGATCAAGAAAAGCTGGAAATGTCTAAGGGAGAGGACTGAGATACAAATGGAAAGCACATAAAATTTATTCAATGCAATTATTGAACAAATGTTCACCAAATCTACCAAAAGGTAATTACAGTCTGGCACAGGACTCATTGAAAACCCAAAATACATATCAGAAGTAAAAACCTTCCATATAGCATTATAGTTAAAACATCAGGCATACAGAAAAGAAGTTTGAAATCATAAAGAGAAAATTAACAATATACTTACATAGGCAACTTTATCAAAATTTCAAGAGATTTCGGGCTGGAGAGATGGATTAGTGGTTAAGGCACTTGCCTCCAAAGCCAAGGGACCCATGTTCAATTCCCCAAGACCCACATAAAGCCAGATGCACAAGGCAGCACCTGTATCTGGAGTTCATTTGCAGCGGCTAGAGGCCCTGGTGTGTCCATTCTCCCTCTTTATCTATCTGCCTCTCTCTCTCTTCCAAATAAATGAAAATAAAATAAAATTTAACAAAAATTAAGAGATCTCATAAGGTAAGCACTAAAAGCCCAGAAATAACAGTGAATAAATGCCAAGGACAATAGCAATATCTGGCAAAAGTGTCCTTAAAAAATGGAGGAAAAATAAAGACCTTTTCAAATAGGTAAAAGATAAAAGCAAGCCAGGCATAGTGGCACATGCCTTTAACCCCAGCAGGACTTGGGAGGCAGAGTTAAGAGGTTTAAGGTAAGTTTGAGGCCAGCCTGATACTACATAGTGAATTCTAGGTCAGCCTGGGCTAGAGCAAAACTCTACCTCAAAAAAAAAAATAAAAAAAAAATAAAAATAAAAGCAGTCCAAGTTCATAAAGCTAACATTACAGAAAATAATCAAGGGAATAATGTACAAAGAGAAGGAAGAAAACCTATTAACAGCCACATGATATTAAAAAAGAATAACTTTTATTAGAGGAATAGATGATTGATGATAATTAGAAAAATAAAATAAATATAGATAAATTCAGGAAAAACCACAAATCCTTAGGTGAATGAGGGGAAACTGCACAATAAATAGTACTCAAAATTGGACTGGAGGAATGGCTTAGCCATTAAGGCATTTGCCTGCAAAGCCAAAGGACCCAGGTTTAGTTCCCCAGGACCCACAATAGCCAGATGCACAAGAGGGCGCACAAGGCTGGAGTTCATTTGCAGTGGCTGGAGGCCCTACTGCACCCATTTTTCTCTCTGTCTTTCCCTCTTTTTCTGCCAACTAAATAAAAATAAATAAATATTTTAAAAAATAGTGCTCAAGGGGCTGGAGAGATGGCATAGCGGTTATGTGCATGCCTGTGAAGCCTAAGGAACCTGGTTTGAGGCTCAATTCCCCAGTACCCATGTAAGCCAAAATCATAAGGTTGCACATGCATCTGGAGTTTGTTTGTAGTGGCTGGAGGCCCTGATGCGCCCATTCTCTCTCTCTCTCTCTTTCTCTCTCTGCCTCTCTCTCTCTCTCTGTTGCAATCAAATAAATAAATAAATAAATAAAATATAAAAAAAATAGTACTCAAAATCAATCAGAAAAATAAATTATAGGAAAAATCACACAGCCCCCTCAACAATTATCCTAAATATAAATAATGGTTTTAATTCTATTATTAAAAACACAGACTATCTGGTTGGATTACACAACAGGATGTAAGTCTTTATTGTATACAAGAAATTTGCCTTACTGGTAAAGGTGCATTCAAGCTGATGGGGCAGAAAGGACAATAATAGAAAAACAAAAGATCTGAAAGTATGATCAAATATGGAAAAGTAGACTTCAACTAAATTTAGTCAAAAGATATAAAGAATATTACTATATGTAACTAAAGGGAACAATCAAGAAGACAGAATAATATAAACACATATGCATCCAATATTGATGTATCTAATTTAATAGAACAAAGAACAGATCTAAATACATTGGTGATGGAAGATTTCAACACTAGTGTCATTATAATCTAATCTAGATAAAAAATTAACAAGGTCATTTAACACTTATATTCTTAAATCAACAGACATCAGGCTGATATTCTATTCAATAGCTATTAAACATACATGCGTCTCAGCAACATTGAAACTTTCTCTAAAATAAATCACATTTCATGCCATTTAAAATGAGAATTATTTCATTATGAGGTGACAATGCAATAAAGTGAAAAAGATAACTACAAACAATGGAAATTGAAACTGCACTTGAACCATCAATGGTACATGGAAGAAGATGAGAAATTGAAATATTCACAGAAAATGAAATTAAGACATAACATAATGCATGGGATATAAGAAAAGCAATTCAAAGAACTAAGTTTATAGATGTGTGTTACTTTAAAAAGTGAGAGAAAACAAAAACACAGGACAATTTGTCTCAGGATTAAAAGTATAACAAGTCAATATCAAATTTAGTAGGAAAGTGATAATGAAGATCCAAGTCTAAACTAATTAAATGAAAGCCAAACGTTTTTAATGATCAAGGAAACACTCATTTCTTTGAAGAATTAAATAAGACTTAAACTCTTTTAATGAAACTAAGCAATGGAGAAAATTAATTAATTATATTAATAAATTAGTAAGATTAGCTACAAAAAAGACTATTCTTGCAGTACGTATCGGTGAATTTTAGTCATCTATTTAGGGATATTTAGAAAAATGTACTCATGTATATTGGGGAGCCTAGGAAACTAGAGTGATTTCTATGCACATAGGCCCTACCAGAACTGAACCAGAGAATGGTACTTGCACAAAAAGAGACATGCACCTTATTGTGGTTGGATCTTGTAAGTAACTACACAAAGGCATACATATAGCTGTATATTTCCATGATTCATTTCTTAGGAAGGAAGACCAAACCTCATTTATCTGTTAACATAGTGGATAAACATATAGAAAGCACAGGGGATAAAAATAATAAAAAACCAGAGCACGAAATAATTAAATTGAAAATTAAAAAAATAGAGAAAGTAAAAACTCTATTTTGAAAGCCTGAAAATTTGAGAACATACTAGCAAGACTGTCATTTGTGATAGAAGATACCACTAGGCAAATAGAGAAGGAAATGTATGCAAGTAATAAATATAAAATAAAGCACATATATGAACATGTCACTAAAAGAAGACTGCAAATGAATTTCATGGCTACACATTTCACCATCTACAAAAACTGTTCCAATTTGATAAGTGACAAATCTTTCAAAGCATACCAACATAAAACAAAGTAAGTGAATAGACCCATTTATAAATCAGAAAAGGAATATGCAGTTAAAATCTTAACAAGGACAATTTCAGGGTACAATATTACCAAACTTTTAAGAAAGAAATGATACTTATTTCATATAGAATTCAATAACATGAAAGTTATAGAAAACTTTCTTATGCATTTTTAAAGTCAACCATTGATTTTGATATTAAACATAAAGAAATCCATGAAAATATATTCTATAAATGCTCAACTATTCAATATAATGGCAGATGAAGATGCCATATTTCTACAGTATAGTATATTCTTTTCATTCCTAATTTGTTGAAAATTATTTTATTATAAAGTTTTATTAAATCTCCTTTGGCATTTATTAGAATAATCTTTTGGGTCCTTTATGACGATGGGGAATAATTGACTGTAAGTGAATAAGATGATAAATTTATATATATGTATATATATATGTATGTATATATATATATATTTGACAACATCTATGCTTACAGCCAATAAACCATATAAACTATCATAAAAATATGTGTAGCACAGCACTTAAGTGAATAAAATTTCAACTTTTTAAAGTTGCATTCAAGCACTATTGCTAATTCAGTTAGTATTTTAAGTAAACATTTTTTAATTATCTGAATCACATTCTTTCAGTTGTAACTGTAATAAGAATAATAGTTATTCCTCAAGTATTCAGTTTTTAATCAGAGTATGAATTTGCAGCATATACAGTAGTGCTTGTTGCTCAGTTAATGTAGTCTACCAAAATTTTACTGATGCCTCAAAACACCAAAAACTTATGTAGACATGCTATTTCTATCCAAAACTATGACATTAGTAGACATATACTTCTTTCATTAGTTATTGTCATAAATTCTATAAACAATTTTGTAAAATCTGACCCAAACATGACTGTGATTTCTATTAGTTGTTAAGGACACATACAAACACACCATATATATATATATATATATATATATATATATATATATAGTATGTTTCTTAAGGATATATATATATATATATATATATATATATAGTATGTTTCTTAAGGATATATATATATATATATATATATATATATAGTATGTTTCTTAAGGATATATATATATATATATATATATATATATATATATATCCTTAAGAAATGATAGAAATCACAGTCATGTTCACTGACATAAGTATTCTAAAAATGAATGCAAAACTTTTTCTGAATATATAATAACTATAAAGAGACAGTACTAAATGAGAACAAAGTATGACATGTTTGAATGAACATAACAAGAAAAAATCTGTTGCTTCCTATGCTAAACTAAAAAAATAACAAAATATTTAAATGTGATGAGTCTGTAAAAAATCTGTTTCATGATATCTTGTCTCCAGAATTAATTTGTAAATTTGAATTTTTTACGTTGAAATTTTTAATGGTGCTTTAGTTTCTTGAATAATTTTTCATCTCACTACTAAAGTAAGATATGCTAAATACCTGAATATTTCAAGTACCCTCAGTCACCCATGTAGCTCCTTCTGGCACTAGATGCACTGACTGTCTGGGGACTAACTCTCTTCCAACTTCCAGCCATGTCACTCGATGTTGCGTGTCAACCACATATGGTGTCCTCAGCAGTAGGGTCTAACCACTAACCTTTGATGGGTCATCAGTATTCTGACAGAAATTGGTTATTCTTATAGGAAACCTTGTAGGTCTCTATGATCAAAAGCTTATTGTGGAGATAGCCACCTGCTGGTACTGGGGTACTGGGAGTTACAGGTCAGTGCCTGCAAAGAGAAGGAAGAAAAAGATAAGTAATATATAAGAGAGTTAGAGAGAAGAGGGGGAGAGGAAGAGAGAGAGATTGAGAGAAAGGGAAAGAGAGAGAGAGAGAGAGAGAGAGAGAGAGAGAGAGAGAATGGGCACACCAGGGCCTCCAGCCACTGCAAAGTAACTCCAGACATGTCCACCCCCTTGTGCATCTGGCAGTAGAAGATTAAGGTCAGTCTTCATTGTACCCTCTCCAGGGCCCTGTGACTCAGGTCTTCCCTCTAAGGGCCTGGTGAAGGTCTGCCCTTTAGGTTGTAGAATTTTATAGTACCATTGTCATTTGGGTCCAGATTTGTGTCACCCACCCCCTTCCTTGCCTTCCTCTCCCTCTGCACCCTCCCTACTGTCCAGTCTTCAAGATGCTTGCTGGGTATGTCAAGATCTTGGGTAGATTCAAGTTAGGTGCTGTAGATGAGTGGGACTATGAGGAGATTATCTTTCTGTGATTGGGTAAGTTCACTGAGAATGATCTGTTCCAGGTTAGACCATTTTTCTTCAAATTTCATTGTGCCATTTTTTCTTACTGCTGTGTAGAATTACATCATGTAGATATACCAATCTTTGTTATTCATTCCTCTAGGGATGGACATCCGGGTTGATTCCATCACTTGGCTATTATGAGTTGAGCAGTTAAAAATATGGTTGAGCAAATCTCTCTGGACTAAGGCTTGAAGGTTTTAGGATACATGCCCAGTAAGGGAATAACTGGGTCTGTTGGTAACTCTATAGTCAGCTTTTTTATGAGTCTCCATATTGCTTTCCAAAGTGGTTGTTCCATCTTACATTCCCACCAACAATGGATGAGTGTACATATTTCTTCACATCCTTGTCAGCAATTAATTTCATTTGATTTTTTATTTAATTTTTTGTTTATTTTTATTTATTTATTTATTTATTTATTTTAGAGCAACAGACAGAGAGAAAAAGAGGCAGATATATAGAGAAAAATGGTGCGCCAGGGCCTCCAGCTACTGCAAACAAACTCCAGACGAATGCGCCCCCTTGTGCATCTGGCTAACGTGGGTCCTGGGGAATTGAGCCTCAAACCAGGGTCCTCAGGCTTCACAGGCAAGTGCTTAACTGCTAACCCATCTCTCCAGCCCTCATTTGATTTTTTTGTATAATATTTACAAGTATGAATTACACATCTGATACATAGCATAGTAATTAATCAGTGAAGATAATTACCTTGGTGGGTGTAATTGATTACAATGGATTCAGTTGTAAATGAGGGATTATTTTACATTTTTTTGTAACAATTTACTGAGTAGATGCCATTTAAACAGTAATTATATTGGTACTAGTGTCCCATATAACTCTTTAACATTACACTGTTTGTAGAAATAAAAAGTATGTTGCTTCTATTGGTGTTTCTTATAGATACTTTTACTCACCTTGACTACCTTTAAAGGATTATTTCCATCCTTATAATTTGTGAGAGAAAAATATTCTCAAAGTGTTAAAGAGCATATTTACTGTGATTAAAGTATTAAATATGAAATTAACAATCTAATAATTTTCCTCTGCATTTATGTAAGAAATGTTAATCTCAGACATATTGAAACTGGAGTGATGGTTAATGAAAAGCTCAGAGCCAAGATAAAGGAGATAGTCATTGTAAAGTTGCTCAATGGACACTTAGTCATAGCTAGATAGGAACAGGAATCTCTGTTGTATTACTGTGCACTAGAATGACATAGCGGCAATTATTTTATGCACATGTAAAAAAGATATACATTTGTTCTTTCTTGAAATGTTTTGAGGAGATAAATATATGATGTGAATTTATTCACTGCACCATGTGTACATCCGTCAAATATCACTTTATCCATTATAGCTATAATTATTTATACACAATATAATTTGAATGAAAAGAAACATAGATAATGAAAAAAGTTGATGTTTTTGTTTGTAAATATAGTTCTGCCTTAATTATCATTCTTATTTTAGATTTTATGTTTTTCACAGATTAAAATATTTTCTATAAGAACTGTCCTCCCTTCTTGATTAAATGTTTATAGATTTCATGGGCTGTAGAGATAGTCCGAAGATTGAATGCACTTAAATTCAGTACCCACTTAAAGCCAGATGCACAAAGTGGCACATGCATCTGGACTTTTGTTACAATGGCAGGACAACCTGGTTTGTCAGTCTCCTCCCTCTTCTTCTCTTTCTCTCTGTTAGGGGGAGCACCTGAATCGAAGGGCCATAGAGAGGGTGCGACAAAACCTAACCTCAAATTTCTCCCTTGGGCTATAAAGAGGGTCTATACCTTATAAATTGTCTCTAAATTAATAATGGTTATCCCATTTAACCGGTGCTGACTTCATTCTCCACTGGAGAATCTGATTCTCTTTTCTCAGAAGGGAACTGGGCCTGAGCAAATAAATGACCCAAAATACTCCACTCCAGCCCCAGCTAGAACCACAGAGGAATTGGGGAAATAAACAAGAGTGCTTCTTTCTTATTGAATCTGATATCAGAACAAGGATGATGGAGATAGATGCTGAGGACACTCAACACCTACCAAACCAGAGATACAGAGGCTCCTAAGTGGCCATCACTGAAGTAGACTTAAAATGCTCCCAGCATGGCTCAGGGAGTTTTGCAGAAGAGGGGGTGGAAAGATTGTTAGAGCCACAAGTTGGGACATTTTTCACAGAGACATTGACTCTTCCCCCTATAATGCATGACCCACAATACGCATAGGGTTGACCTGTATCCTCAACAATGAAGGCCTTTTCAGAAAATGGCAGGGAGGAGGGAAAGGATGGTACTAATATGTGGTATTTACATACTAAATATGTCCATATCTAATTTTAAAAGTCTATAGATTTGAGTACTATTTTATGTTGTTTACAAAATCAGCATTTGATAGGATTTTTTCGCATATTCTTCATTTTTTATTGTATTTATAAATGTAATGAGAGGCTCTTGTTTTTACTGAAGTGTTCTCTGAGAATAGGTCAAATATTCTCATCTGAATTTGTCTGCATATCAACTCCTCATGTTTTCACATAAAAGGCAAAGTGAAAAACAGTTTAGCAGGGCATTGACTGACCACGTACAATTCAAAGGCCAAGAAGAAAAACAATATTTACAAGGATTTATCTTCATCTACAATTTTAACTCCCACCCAGATCAGAGATTTTTCATTCCTACTTCTATCATGAAATTCATGTGAATTCTATCTGTAATACACTACACTGATTATTTTAATTTTAATGTTACAGTTCAGTAGGTAACAGCCCACCTCCATAGAAGGGAAGGTCAGATATTGTCTAACTTATTCATGAGGCTTGGGTATTAGTAAAACATTATAAACACCACCATCACCACCAACAACAATGAAAGAAATTCCACACAAATGTTTCCCTCATTATTATGCATGTAGTCATTTCCAAAGTAGTTACCTCCTTCAAAATAAAAATTTGTCACTAGGTATAGATAGTTATAGCAGATATAGATATAGATACAGATTAGATATAGATAATTATGGCATTTTAAGTAATTCTGTAATGATTCTATTTAATCTTCCTCCCAAACCCCCAAAATTACTGAATAAAGGATAAACATTGGGGAAAGTATTTAGATAAAAAATGAGAAGAAATTCTGCAGATTTTGAATTTGCCTGGAAAGAGTGACAGAATATGCTTTGGTGAAACTGTAGGAAATTTACCAGATACCAAAACTAATCATGCACTTTTTTTTTTTTTGCATGTTCTTAAAGTTCAAAAAGTAATATTTCTGTCATGTGTATTCCTTTTAAAATTATTTTTATTTATTTATTTGAGAGACTGAAAGAGGCAGAGTGAAAGCAAGAGAGAGAGAGAATGGGCATGCCAGGGCTTCCAGCCACTGCAAACAAACTCCATATGCATGCGCCACTTTGTGCATCTGGCTTACGTGGGTCCTGCGGAATGGAGCCGAGGTCCTTTACTTTGCAGGCAAGCACCCTAACCACTAAGCCATCTCTCCAGCTCCCGTCATGTGTATTCTATATTTCCTCACAATTTTCTTTTTCTTTTTGTTTTTTTTATTAGTCAGTTCCATATTCAGCAAATACAGTCAGTTTGGTACCATTATTAGGCTCATCCGTGACCTACCCCCTCCCCTTGGCCCCTCCTTGTTGAGGTATATGGGTCATGGATTGTGGAGTTAGCCCACAGTTATGGGTAAGCTAAATGTCTCTGCATATCATGACCCAACATGTGACTCTGACATTCTTTCCGCCACCTCTTCCGCAAAATTTCCCTGAGCCATGTTGGGTTCATTTTTGGTCTGCTTCAGTGATGAGGTGTTGAGGGCCTCTGAGGCTCTGGCTCTCTGATTTGGTAGGAGTTGATTTTTCTCTATGCTGATCTCCTTCCCCCTTGTGCTGGTGTCCGGTTCATCAGGAAAACAGCCCCCTTGCTTGTTTCTCGAAGTTTTCTTAGTTTCAGCCGGGGCCCTTTTGAGGTATGATGGGGTGGCTCTCTCCTTAGGGTCTACATCTATCTGAAAAAGAGAAGCAGATTCTCCAACGGAGAGTAAGTTAGCACCAGGACAAATGAGATAACCCTTACTTTTTTTTTTTATAGAGAATTTAATAGGTGTAGGCCCTCTTGTAGCCCACAATTGATAGTAGCTTGATACTGGAGAGTGGGCTTATGTTTGGATATGGTTCTGACTTGTTTCCCAGCTCCAGCTATGGGTCCCATACCAGTGAGGGAATCAGTTAGCCAAATTGAGAGCAGTTGGTTCCCCACCATGGCTGTGTGCCACCACTGCACTTGTGTGGGCATCACAATAAGTTATTTGCTGCTAAGTAGGTTAGACCATGCATTGCTTCAATAGATATTGGTCAATTTCCCCCAGTTGCCCATGTAGCACCTTCTGGCACTAGACGCGCTGACTGTCTGGGGACTGACTCTCATCCAACTTCCAGCCATGTCCTCACAATTTTCATCCAGTGAGAATTTAATTTAAAAGAGAGTAGAAGACAAGCATGGCGCCACTTATCTTTAATCCCAGTACTCACATAGGAGGTTGACGTGGAAAGATGATCATGAATTCAAGTCCCAGTACGGAGAGGTTTTTATGTAGCTGTTAATTTTAGTACAAAATTTCTAAAACAGCAAATTTTATGTTCCCTAACCAATGATATGATAAAACTAATATGACATATACCCAATGTACAGAAACATTGTGACATTGTCCAAATATTTGTGACGACATAAGAAATAACTTTGTTTGGTAATAAAATTTATATGTTCTGTTATAAGCAATTCTAAAACCACATAAATATATAACAATATATTTTTTGTCTCTGTTTTTTTTTTATTATTATTATTTTTACAGTCAGTTTGGTACCATTATTAGGCTCATCCGTGACCTACCCCCTCCCCTTGGCCCCTCCTTCTTGAGGTATACGGGTCATGCATTGTGGAGTTAGCCCACAGTTATGGGCAAACTAAATGTCTCTGCATATCATGACCCAACATGTGGCTCTGACATTCTTTCCACCCCCTCTTCCGCAAAATTTCCCTGAGCCATGTTGGGTTCATTTTTGGTCTGCTTCAGTGATGAGGTGTTGGGGGCCTCTGAGGCTCTGGCTCTCTGATTTGGTAGGAGTTGATTTTTGTCTGTGCTGATCTCCTTCCCTCTTCTGCTGGTATCGAGTTCATCAGGAAAACAGCCCCCTTGCTTGTTTCTCCAATTTTTCTTAGTTACAGCCAGGGCCCTTTTGAGGTATGATGGGATGGCTCTCTCTTTGGATCTACATCTATCTGAAAAAGAGAAGCAGATTCTCCAATGGAGAGTAAGTTAGCATCAGGACAAATGAGATAACCCTTTTATTTTTAATAGAGAATTTAATAGGTGTCGGGCCTCTTGTAGCCCACAATTGATAGTAGCTTGATATTGGAGAGTGGGCATATGTTTGGATATGGTTCTGACTTGTTTCCCAGCTCCAGCTATGGGTCCCATACCAGTGAGGGGATCAGTTAGCCGAACTGAGAGCAGTTGGTTCCCCACCATGGCTGTGTGCTACCACTGCACTTGTGTGGGCATCACAACAAGATATTTGCTGCTAAGTAGGTTAGACCTTGCGTTGCTTCAACAGATATTGGTCATTTTCCCCCAGTCGCCCATGTAGCACCTTCTGGCACAAGACGCGCTGCCTGTCTGGGGACTGACTCTCTTCCAACTTGCAGCCATGCCATTCTAATTTGCATGTCAATCACATAAGGTGTCTTCAGCAGTACGGTCTTATCACTAGCCTTTGGTGGGTCATCAAGTACTCTGACAGAAATCTGTCTGTCTTTTAGGAAACCTTGTAGGTCTCTCTGATCAAAAGATCATTGTGGATGATAGCCCCATGCTGGTTCTGGGAGTTACAGGTCAGTGTCCACTAAGAAAATGAGGAAAAAGATAACTAATAATCAAGAGTTAGAGATAAGAGAGAGAGAGAGAGAGAGGGAGAGGGGAAGTGAAGGAGGGAAGATGTAGAAGATTAAGGTTAGTCTTGATCTTACCCTCTCCAGTGTCTTGTGGTTCAAGTGTTCCCTGTAAGGGCCTGGAGAAGGATCAGCCATTTGGTCTGTATTTTAGTAAGTAGAAAATTATGGTACCATTGCCATTTGGGTCTAGATATGTGTTTCCCACCCCTTTGATGCCCTCCCCTCCCTCCCCTTCCATCCTAGTGTCTAGTCTAGGCGGTGCTTGTTGGGAATATAAGGTATCTTGGGTAGATTCAGTTTAGCTGCTGTAGATGTGTTAGACTATGTGGCGATTTTTTTTCTGTGATTGGGTGAGTTCACTGAGAATGATCTCTTCCAGGTTCAACCATTTTTGCTCAAATTTCATTGTTTAATTGATTCTTACTGCTGTATAGAATTCCATTGTGTAGATATACCACATCTTAGTTATCCATTCTTCTAGTGATGGACATCCGGGTTGATTCCAGCAGTTAGCTATTACAAATTGAGCCGCTATAAACATGGTTGAGCAAATCTCTCTAGCCTGTGGTTTGAAGGTTTTAGGGTAGATGCCCAGTAAGGGAATAACTGGGTCTGTTGGTATCTCTATACACAGCTTTTTCATAAGTCTCCATATTGCTTTCCAAAGTGGTTGTACAATCCTAGATTCCGACCAACAGTGGATAAGTGTTCCTACTTCTCCACATCCTTGCCAGCATTTATTTTATTTGATTTTTTTTATGTTTGCTATCGTTATTGGGGTAAGGTGGAATCTCATAGTTGTTTTAATTTGCATTTTTCTGATGATTAGGGATGATGAACATTTTCTTAAGTGTATGTATGCAATTTCTATTTCTTCTTCTCTAAACTGCCAGGTTCAGCTCTTTGCTCCATTTTGTGACTGGGGTGTTTGACATCTTAGTGTTTAGATTTTTGAGTTCTTTGTAGATTCTAGAGATTAGGCCTCTATCAGTTGGATAACCTGCAAATATTTTCTCCCATTCTGTGGGTGATCTATTGGCTTTGCTTATTGTATGCTTGTCTGTAAAGAAACTCTTCAGCTTCATGTGATCCCATTGGTTGAGTGACAGTTTAAGTTCATGAGCTACTGGGGTTTTGTTCAGGAAGTCTTTTTCCCTTCCTATATCATGGAAAGTACTTCCTAAATTTTCTTCCAGTAGTATTCGAGTTTCTCGTCTTATATTGAGATCTTTGATCCATTTTTACTTGAGTGTAGTGCATGGTGAAGTGTGTGGATCAAGTTTCATTTTCCTGCATATGGTCATCCAGTTTGTCCAGCACCATTTGTTGAAGATGCTGTCTTTTTTCGAGACTATATTGTTTGGGCCTTTATCGAATATGAAGTAGTTGCTTGACCCAAAGTCCAGGTCCTCAAGTCTATTCTATTGATCTATACTCCTGTTCTTATGCCAGTACCATGCTGTTTTTATTACTATGGCTTTGTAATATAGCTTTAGATCAGGTATGGTGATGTCTCCAGAGGTATTTCTTTTGCTGAGTATATGTTTGGAAATGTGAGGCCTTCTGCCTTTCCATATGAAATTTGAGATCATTTTTTCTATCTCTGTGAAGAACACTCTAGGGATTTTAATTGGAATTGCATTAAATCTGTATATTGCCTTTGCTAGGATTGTCATCTTCATAATGTTAATTCTGCCTATCCAGGAACATGGGAAGTCTTTCCACTTTCTCAAGTCAGCCTCAATTTTTTTTTCAGTGTTTTTATGTTTTCTTTGTATAGATCTTTCACTTCCTTGGTTAATGTGATTCCAAGGTATTTTATTTTTTTTTTGTTGCAATTGAAAATGGGACTATGTCCCTTATTTATTTCTCTGTATCTTTGTCATTTGCATAAAGGAAGGCCACTGATTTTTGTGCATTGATTTTGTATCCTCCTCCTTTGCTATAGGAGTTAATCACCTTCCAGAGTTTTGGGATGGAGTCTCTTGGGTCTCTTACATCTATAGTCATATCATCAGCGAATAAAGCTAACTTAACTTCTTCCTTTCCAAATTGTATCCCTTTTAATTCCTTCTCCTGTCTTATTGCTTGAGCTAGAAGTTGCAGTACTATATTGAAAAGCAGAGGTGAGAGTGGACAACCCTGTCTTGTAACTGATCTTAATGGGATTTCCTCCAGTCTCTCTCCATTAAGTGTTATTTGGCCCTTAGGAGCTTCATATATTGCCTTTATTAGGTTGAGATATGAACCAACTATGCCAATTCTCTCCAATGTTTTGAACATGAAGTGATGTTGAATCTTGTCAAAGGCCTTTTCTGCATCTATCGAAATAATCATGTGCTTTTTATGTTAAACCTTGTTTATGTGGTGTATTACATTGACAGATTTCCATATGTTGAACCACCCCTGTGTTCCTGGAAAGAATGCCACTTGTTCCAGGAGGATAATGCTTTTGATGTGTTGTTGGATTCGGTTTGCAAGGATTTTGTTTAGGATCTTTGCATCTAAATTCATCAGGGAAATAGGCTGGTAGTTTTCTTTTCTTGTGGCATCTCTACCTGGTTTTGGAATTAGGGTGATGCTAGCTTCATAAAAGGAGTTGGGTAGCTTTCCCTGCTCACCAATTGTGTGGCACAGTTTGAGGAAGATTGGTTTGAGTTCTTCCATGAAGGTTTGATAGAATTCAGCTGAGAAGCCATCTGGTCCTGGACTCTTCTTTTTTGGGAGGTTTTTAATTACTTTTTCAATCTCCATGGGTGTGATCGGTTGATTCAGGTGATTAATCTGCTCTGTGCTTAGCTTTGGTAGATGGTATGTGTCCAAGAATTTATCCATCTCCTCCACATTATCCAATTTTGTGGAGTAGAGGTATTTGAAATTAGTCCTGATGATTCTCCCAATTTCACTTATGTCTGTTGTGATCTCTCCTTTTTCATTTTGAATTTTGTTAATTTGAAGCTTCTCCTTTTTCTGCTTGATCAGATTGGCTAGGGTTTGTGAATCTTGTTTATTTTTTCAACGAACCAGCTCTTTGTTTTGTTAGTTGTCTTAATTGTTTCCTTCGTTTCCAGTTCATTGATTTCTGCTCTGATTTTAATTATTTCTTTCCTTCTGGAGATCTTTGGGTAGCATTTTTCTTGCTTTTCCAATGCCTTTAGGTGGATGGTTAGTTCATTGATGTGGGTCCTTTCTGTCTTTTTTATGAAGGCATTGAGTGCTATGAATTTTCCCCTGAGGACTGCCTTCGTTGTGTCCCATAAGTTTTGGTACGATGTTTTCTCATTGTCATTCAATTCCAGAAATTTTGCAATTTCATTCTTTATTTCATCCACTATCCATTTATTGTTTAAAAGTGTGCTGTTCAGTTTCCAGGTGCCATTGGGATTCTTGGTGGGTCTTTTGTTGTTGATTTTTAGCAATATAGCATTGTGATCTGAAAACATGCAGGGAGTTATGTCAATCTTCCTAAATATGTGGAGGCAGTCTTTCTTACCCAGTATATGGTCTATTTTAGAGAATGTTCCATGGGCTGCTGAGAAGAATGTGTAATCTGTGGATTTGGGACAGAAGGTTCTGTAGATGTCTGTTAGGTCTAAGTGATCTATGGTTTTGTTGAGCTCTCTTACTTCCCTGTTGAGTTTCTGTTTGGATGATCTGTCTATTACTGATAATGGTGTATTGAAGTCCCCAGATATGATGGTGTTTGTGGTTATTTCTGTTTTATTGTCAAGTAGGTTTTGTTTTATGAACTGTGGTGCCCCTGTGTGTGGTGCATACAGATTTATGATTGTAATATCCTCTTGATG
Organism: Dipus sagitta; assembly: GCA_036346955.1. Classification (NCBI taxonomy): domain Eukaryota; kingdom Metazoa; phylum Chordata; class Mammalia; order Rodentia; family Dipodidae; genus Dipus; species Dipus sagitta. Next base: position 75,879,634 of record CM070781.1, read on the forward strand.
GATCATTCCGTTGATAAGTAGGCAGTGGCCTTCCTTGTCTTTTTTGTATTTTTGGTTGAAGGCTATTTTATCCGATATTAATATAGCTACAACTGCTTGTTTTTTATTCCCATTTGCTTGGAATACTGTTTTCCACCTTTTCACCCTAAGGAGACGTCTGTCTTCAATGGTGAGGTCGGTTTCTTGAAGGCAATAGATTGAGGGATCTAATTTTTTGATCCATCCTGTTAGCTTGTGTCTTTTGATGGGTGAATTAAGGCCATTAATATTTAGGGTAATGACTGTGAGGTTTGATTTGATCCCTGCCATATTGTGATGGTAAATGTGGGTTGGTGTTTTCATGGACGTTGAAGTTTTTTGTTCTTACTCTGAGTTTGGTTGTTGTGATCTGCTTCTTGTAGGGAACTGTGTATGATTATTTTTTTGTTCTCTGAGAAAAATATCCTGAAATACTCTCTGTAGGTTTGGTTTTGTGTTCATATAATTGTAAAGCTGTGTTTTGTCATGGAACGTTTTTCTTTCACCATCTATTATGAGGGATACTTTTGCTGCATGTAGAGTAGTTTGGGTTGGAAGCCATAGGTTCTTAGACTTTGCAGTGTTTCATTCCAGGCCCTTCTAGCTTTCAGGGTTTCCATTGAGAAGTCTGAAGTAATTCTCATGGGGTTACCTTTGAAGGTGGTGTGCTGTTTTTCCCCAGCTGCTTTTAGGATTTCTCTTTGGTGTCAGTGTTTAGAGTCTTAATGACAATACTTCTTGGAGAGTTTCTCCTTTGGTCCAGTCTGTTTGGAGTTCTATTGCCTTCTTCTATCTTGATGGGCCTTTCTTTTAAGATACTGGGGAAGTTTTCTTCAATTATTTTGTTAAATAAGTTCTCCATGCCTTTGGTCTGAATTTCTTCTCCTTCTGGTATTCCAATGATCCTGATTTTGGGACGTTTAAGTGTATCCCACAATTCCCTCATGTTCTGTTCACAGGAGCTTTTGAACTTACTGAAATTTTTGAACTGTCTGTTTCTTCCATCTTGTCTTCCAGATCAGAGTTTCTATCCTCCACTTGGCTGACTTTATTCTTGAGAGCTTAAAGCGAGTTTTGGACTTGTTCAATTAAGTTTGCATTTTCTATTACTTTTCTATGTATAGTTTCCATCCCTCTGTCAAGCTCCCTTTTCACAACATTTTCTGATTTTCTTGATGATTCTTGGAATTCATCCTTGCATTTCTTTATGTCGTCATTTAGCATGGCCAGCTGATGTTTAAGGTCTTCTTTTTTTTCACTCTCCCTCAAATCTCTTAACTCTCTTTGAAATCCTTCCCATTTCTTATCTAACCCTTCCAATTTATTATCTATTAGTTCTAGTTTAGTGATGGCAGCATCCACACGATTGTCGGCCCTTTGTTGCTTTCCTACAATTTCTACCTGTAGGTTGGTCAGGGTTGCATTGCTCATAGCTTCAATTTGTTGTTCTGGTCCTATTGGTTCTTCTATGTTTTGGTTAGATGTATCCATTGTTGGACTGGGTGATCTAACTGGATTTTCTTGCATTTGATTTTTCAAGTTATTTCTTTTGCGCTGTGTTCTGCCCATGACAGTGTATGGGCAGGTAGGTGGGTGTATAAGCCTGGGCTCAAGAACAATGGGAATCTTATGCAGCCTGGGGGAGTTGCCAAGAAGCCTGGGCTTTGGCTCTCACTTGCCAAAGCCACCTATCTACTGCCTGTCAGGGGCGCCAATTTTGCCTGAGTTCCCAAGTGGTAATGTGCCAAAGCTGCCTGCATTTGATCTAGGAGTGGCACTGAGGCACCCAGCGCTGAAGCACTGAAGCCGCCTGAACTCTGGCTGGGCACGCTCGGAACCGGAAACAGTCTGCCCTCCCCAGGACAATGGCAGATGGCCGCGCGGCAGACATTTAGGAGATGGCACCTGAGCTGGCGCAAGTGAGAGACACAGTCTGAGCTTGTGTGGCACCTGCTGTGGGACTGGGCTTGCTTAGTAAGTGGGAAAGTGGAATAATCTCACTTGCCAAAGCCGCCTATCTACTGCCTGGCAGGGGCACCGAAGTTGCCTGAGTTCTCAAGCGGTAATGTGCCAAAGTTGCCTGCGTTCGAGCTAGGAGTGGCACTGAGACACCAAGCACTGAAGCCACCCAAACTCAAGCTGGGAATGCTGGGATCCGGAAGCAGTCTGCAGTCCCCCACCCCAGGACAATGGCAGACGGTCGGCACGGCAGACAGGTAGGGGATGGTACCTGAGCTGGCACAAGGGAGAGACACAGTCTGAGCTTGTGTGGCACCTGCTGTGGGACTGGCGCTCGCTCAGTAAGTGGGCGAGTGGATGAGAGTGCGGAGCAATCTAAGCTTCCACACGCAGGGAACAATCTGCGTGCGGTAGCAGCAGTGGCGTCCAGAGCTGCAGCGGCGGCAGCAGAGGTGCTGTGAACACGGCGGTTATTTGGGGTTGTGGGTTGCTACCCACCCGCGAGGGGATCTATAACAATAATTTTAAAGATGGTGAAAAATTTTGAAATTTGCTGTTGATAAAATTCATGGTCAACCATCAAATAATATGCTGGGTCATTAGCATTTTATTGATTTCTTAAGTCATACATGGTTTATTTATAACTTGCTAGGAGGTGTTTATTAATTTATATCTCCTCTATATTACTCTATAGGTTTATTATGGTTTGCATATTTGTGTTATTATGTAATTCATTTCCTTTAGGGTTGACAAAACAAATAGCAGACTTGATGTAAAGGTATTTTGTATATAACAAATACATTAAGGTTGCTATATGATATTAGTGTGTGTGGACTTTTCCTGGTAAGCCATGAACAAATGCCTGTTCATCCCATACAGAGAACTAAAACCGGCCAAAGAAAAGATTCTTTCCTAATCTGGCTTGGTGAGCCCCAGTTCTGTATACATGAAGCTCCTCCAAAGAGTTGCTTATACAACCATGAGGAGGGTCCCGGTGATTTGTACAACTTTAAGTATCTAGAGACAAGTAAATGCTGTAAGTTTTCTGAGTGTTGCAAGTGTTATTGGATTACTGTGTTTTATGCCCCTGCTTCATTCCTCTAACAGGGAACATTTCAGATAGGAAGAATTGGCTACTTGAAAAACAAGTACAGTTAAAAAGCGTTTTTTTTTTTTTTGTTTTGTTTTTTGTTTTTTGTTTTTGTTTGTTTGTTTGTTTGTTTGTGTTTTTACTTTTTACAGTTCTGTTATTTAATTAATTATTTATTATTAACTCAGTTTGTTCATGCAGCTCTTTAATGAAGTTTTAAAAGAAAACTCAATGCGACCATTGAAAAGGTAGAATATATCTTCTGATGTGGGAAAATTGCTGCCCCCCTGTTGGCCAAAAACTCCCAGAATGAAGACAGACTCTGAAGAGGAGGGGGGCGTGAGGATAGGGTAAACTTTATTCCTTAGCAGAAACCAAAAGATCCCTATGGGGGGGCCGCAGAGCTGGTGTCCATTGGAGTGGGTTCCATGGGTGGCTTTTCTAAGGCTTGGGTCTCCATCCTCCCTTTCTGCCACTGTAATGAGAGATGGTGGTTTAGCTCATCCCCTTAGCATCCACCCCCAGATACATAAGGCAGTGGCCTTCAAAACAGCTGGCATTTTACCTTTCCCCTCCCTTTTCTTTCCTAACTTCTGTTTATAGAACTTTTGGTTCTCCTGGAAAAAAAAAAAATCTGACTTGGTTCTGTATGTTCTCCTGTTTCCCTGTGTCTGCAATCCCCCAGACCCTTTCTCTATCTGCCTAAGACCTTCTGCACTCCTCATATCTTCTTTAATTGTACCAGTGATATTAAAGTGGAAAAACACACACAACCATCTAAGATTATATTAAACTACTTTTGTCCATGGATGTTTATATGGTAATTGAAGTATAATATTAAAAAAAAATATGATCAGCATTACAAGTCTTAAATTGTTTTAAAGAATTCTTGACAACAATACACATTTAAAGAAGCCATACCAGGGGGACTTCTGGCCAAGATGGCAACTGCCTAACTGCGCTGCACATCCCCCAGAAAGAAAGGCAAGACACTAAGGGTTCACTGGGTCTTTTAGGGTAGATAAAGCTCCAATAGATTACAAGTGGGAGGGCACAGAGGGGAAAAAACAGGGAATCACTGATTCCCTTGCTTGTGGGTAGCCCACCAGTTGCCCCTCCCCAAGCAGCCACAGTACCCACAGTCCCAGCTTCAGGATACTCCCACACTTACTGTAGGAAAAAGGTCCCAGGCCAACAAAGTTCCATTTGCCTAACTGCATAGGGGAGATAGCCCTGCTACCCCTGCCTACGAGTGACCTTGGGCAGTCTCCACTCACTGGAGCTCAGGATCCTTTGATCCATTTGACCTCCACATGTGCACCACATCAATCCCTGCTTGGGCAAGCTTAGCCTGCTCAGCCCATTTGCTCACTTACTGCTCCAGCCACCGCACATACATGGGCAAGCCCAGGCCCACTCCAACTGCCCACTTGAGCTCAGGCTGTCTTTGCCTGCCTGCCTGCATCAGCTGAGGTGCATCCCCCTCCCTATCTGCTGTTCCAGCTGACTGCCATTGTCCTCATGTGGGTGAGCTCACACTGCTTCCAGGTCCCAGTGTTCCACCACACTAGAGTTTAGGCTGCTTCCATGCTTGGTCCCTCAGTGACCCTCCTAGCACTAGCATAGTCAGCTTTGGTGCATTATGACGTGAGAGCTCAGGCAACTTTGGCTCCCTTGACAGGCAGGAGCTCAGGTGGCTTTGGAAGTGAAAGCCAAAGCCCAAACTTCTTGGCAACTGCCTCATGCTGCTTCAGCTTCCCACCGTGCTTCAGCCCAGGGGGATCAACCCACCTACCTGTTCATACACTGTGATGGGCAGACCACAGTGCAAAAGAAATAACATGAGAAATCAAATTCAAGAAAATCCAGTTAGATCACCCATTCTTACAATGAACATCTCTAATCAAAACATAGAAGAGTCATTACGATCAGAACACCAACATGAAGCTATGAGCAATGCAACACTGACCAAACTACTTGTAGAACTTGCAGAAACACAACAAAGGACCAATAAATATATGGATGCTGCCATCACTAGACTAGAACTAATAGATAATGAAATGGAAGGAATTCAAAGAAAGTTAATAGATATGAAGGAGAATGAAAAAAAGTGGACAGGATATGAGGCAATTGTGGGATACCCTGAGATATACTAATATCAGGATCAATGGAATACCAGAAGGAGAAGAAATTCAGACCAAAGGAATGGTGAAATTATTTAACAAAATAATGGAAGAAAACTTCCCCACTCTCTCAAAAGAAAGGCCCATCAAGATACAAGGAGCTACAGAACTCCAAACAGACTGGACCAAAGGAGAAACTCTCCAAGACATATTGTCATTAAGACTCTAAACATTGACACCAAAGAGAAAATCCTAAAAGCAGCTAGGGAGAAACAGTGCATCACTTTTAAAGGTAACCCCATCAGAATTACTCCAGACTTCTCAATGGAAACCCTGAAAGCTAGAAGGGCCTGGAATGAAACACTGCAAAGTCTAAGAACCTATGGCTTCCAACCCAAACTACTCTACCCAGAAAAAGTATCCCCCATAATAGATGGTGAAAGAAAAACGTTCCATGACAAACTCAGCTGTACAATTATATGAACACAAAACCAAACCTACAGAGCGTATTTCAGGAAATTCTCCACAGAGAAGAATCAAATAATCAAACTCAATTGACTATAAGAAGCAGATCACAATAACCAAGCTCAGAGAAGGCACAAAAAACTTCAGTCTATGAAAACACCAAACCACATATACCATCACAATACGGCAGGGATCAAATCAAATCTCACAGTCATTACCCTAAAAATTAATGACATTAATTCTCCCATCAAGAGACACAAGCTAACAGGATGGATCAAGAAATTAGACCCCTAAATCTGTTTTCTTCAGGAAGCCCACCTCACCATTAAGACAGAAACCTCCTCAGGGTGAAAGGGTGGAAAACAATATTCCAAGCATGTGGGAATTAAAAAAAAAAAAAAAAAAAACAAGCAGGCATAGCTATACTAATATCAGATAAAATAGACTTCAAGCCAAAAGTAATCAAAAAAGACAAAGAAGGCCACTTCCTACTTATCAACGGAATGATCCATCAAGAGGACATCCCAGTCATAAATCTGTATGCACCAAACACAGGGGCACCACAGTTCATAAACCAAACCCTACTTGACAATAAAACCTAAATAACCACCAAAACCATCATAGGTGGGGACTTCAATATACCATTATCATTAATACAGAGATCATCCAAACAAAAATTCAACAGGGAAGTAAGAGAGCTGAACAAAACCATAGATCACTTAAACCTAAGTGATATCTACAGAACTTTCCACCCCAAATCCACAGACTACACATTCTTCTTGGCAGCCCAAGGAATGCCCTCTAAAACAGATCATATACTGGGTCACAAAGCCTGCCTCCATATATTTAGGAAATTTACATAATTCCCTGCATGACATCAGGTCACAATGCTATATTGCTAGAAAATAACAACATAAGACTCACCAAGAATCCCATCAGCACCTGGAAACTGAACAGCACACTTTCAAACAATAAATGGATAGTGGATGAAATAAAAAATGAAACTGCAAAATTTCTAGAAATGAATCACAATGAGAACACATCGTACCAAAACTTATGGGACACAATGAAGGCGGTCCTCAGGGGCAAATTCATAGCACTCAATGCCTTCATAAAAACGACAGAGAGATCCCAAATCAATAACGTAACCATCCACCTAAAGGAACTGGAAAAGCAAGAAAAATGCTACCCAAAAAGCTCCAGAAGGAAAGAAATAATTAAAATCAGAGCAGAAATCAATGAATTGGAAACAATTAAGACAATTGACAAAACAAAGAGCTGGTTCTTTGAAAAAATAAACAAGATTGACAAACCCCTGTCCAATTTGATCAAGCAAAAAACAGAGATACTTCAAATTAACAAAATTCAAAATGAAAAAGGAGAGATCACAACAGACATAAGTGAAATTGGGAGAATCCCCAGAACTTATTTCAAAAACATCTACTCCACAAAACTGGATAATGTGGAGGAGATGAAAATTCCTGGGTGAATTCCATCTATCAAAGCTAAACTCAGAGCAGATTAATCTCCTCAATGAACCCATCACACTCATGGAGATTGAAAAAGTAATAAATAAAACCTCCCCAAAAAGAAGAGTACAGGACCAGATGGCTTCTCAGCTGAATTCTATAAAACGTTCATGGAAGAACACAAACCAATGTCCGCAAAGTGTGCCACACAATTGGAGAACAGGGAAAGCTACCCAACTCCTTTTATGAAGCTAGCACCACCCTAAATCCAAAACCAGGCAGAGATGCCACAAGAAAAGAAAACTACTGGCCTATTTCCCTGATGAACGTAGATGCAAAGATCCTGAACAAAATCCTAACAAACCGAATGAAACAACACATGAAAAGCATTATCCACCTTGACCAAGTGGCATTCATCTTAGGAACACAGGGGTGGTTCAACATATGGAAATCTGTCAATGTAATACACCACATAAACAAGGTTAAACATAAGAACCACATGATCATTTCTACAGATGCAGAAATGGCCTTTGACAAGATACAACATCACTTCATGATCAAAATATTGGAGAGAATTGGCATGGTTGGTTCATATCTTAACATAATAAAGGCAATATGCAAAGCTCCTAAGGCCCAAATAATACTTAATGGAGAGAGACTGGAGGAATTCCCATTAAAATCAGGAACAAGACAGGGTTGTCCACTCTCACCTCTGCTTTTCAATATAGTACTGGAAGTCCTAGCTCAAGCAATAAGACAGGAGAAGGAAGTCAAAGGGATACAGTGTGGAAAGGAAGAAGTTAAGTCAGCTCCATTCACGGATGAAATGATTGTATATGTAAGAGACCTGAGAGACTCCATCCCAAAACTCCTGGTGGTGATCAACTCCTATAGCAAAGTATCAGGTTACAAAATCAAGGCACAAAAATCTGTAGCCTTTCTATATGCAAAGGACAAAGATACAGAGAAATAAGGGACATGGTCCCATTTTCAATGGCAACAACAAAAAATAAATTGGCTCGGAATAATGTTAACCATGGAAGTGAATGGTCTATACAATGAAAACATAAAAACACTCAAAAAAGAAATTGAGGAGGACTTCAGAAAATGGAAAGACCTCCCATGCTCCTGGATAGGCAGAATTAACATGGTGAAGATGGCAATCCTGCCAAAGGTAATATATAGATATAATGCAATTCCAATAAAAATCCCCACAGTGTTCTTCACAGAGATTAAAAAAAATGATCTCAAATTTCATATGGAAAGGCAGAAGGCCTCCCATATCCACACATTTATTCAGCAAAAGAAATACCTTTGGAGGAATCAGCATACCTGATCTAAAGTTATACTACAAAGGCATAGTAATAAAAACAGCATGGTACTGGCATAAAAAGAGGAGTATAGACCAATGGAATAGACTTGAGGACCAAGACTTTGGGTCAAGCAACTATAGCTACTTGATATTCAACAAAGGCCCTAACAATATAGGCTTGAAAAAAAAAGACAGCATCGTAAAAAAAATGGTGCACGACAAACTGGATAACCATATGCAGGAAACTGAAACTTGATCCACACATTTTGTCATGCACTACACTCAAGTTCAAATGGATCAAAGACCTCAATATAAGACCAGAAATTCGGCTACTACTGGAAGAAAATATAGGAAGAACTTTCCATGATATAGGAATGGAAAAAGAATTCCTGGACACAACCCCAGTAACTCACAATCTCAAACAGTCACTCAACCAATGGGATCACATGAAGCTGAAGAGGTTCTTTACAGAAAAGCATACAATAAGCAAAGCTAATAGATTACCCACTAAATGGGAGAAAATATTTGCAAAATATCCAACTGAGAAAGGCCTAATCTCTGGAATCTACAAAGAACTCAAGAACCTAAACAATAAAAAAGTCAAACAACCCACTCAGAAAATGGGGCAAAGAGCTGAACAGGCAGTGCACAGTGGAAGAAATACAAATGGCAAACACACACTTAAGAAAATGTTCATCATCCCTAATCATCAGGGAAATACAAATTGAAACAACTATGAGATTCCACCTTACCCCAGTAAGGATAGAAAACATCAAAAAATCAAATGAAAATAAATGCTCACGAGGATGTGGAGAAATAGGAACACTCATCCACAGTTGGTGGGAATGTAAGATGGTACAACCACTTTGGAAAGCAATATGGAGACTTTTGAAAAAGCTTAATATAGAGATACCAACAGACCCAGTTATTCCCTCACTGGGCATCTACCTTAAAACCTTTAAACCACAGGCCAGAGAGATTTGCTCAACCATGTTTGTGGTGGCTTAATTCATAATAGCTAAGAGCTGGAATCAACCCAGATGTCCATCACTAGAAGAATGCATAACTAAGATACGGTATATCTATACAATGGAATCATATACAGCAGTAAGAAAAAAATGTCACAATGAAATTTGAGTAAAAATGGTTGAACCTCAAACAGATCATTCTCATTGAACTTACCTTATCACAGAAAGAAAATCGCCACATAATGTCCCTCATCTTCAGCACCTAACCTCAATCTACCCAACATGTCTTACATACATAGCAAGCATCTCTAGGAGTAGACAATGGGATTGGTGGGTAGGTAGGGGAGGGCAAGGGAGGGGTGTGGAAACAAATCTACACTCAAACAGCAATGGTACCATAAAATTCTACATGCTAAAAGACAGACCAAATGGCTGAACCTTCACCTAGCCCTTAGAGGGTACACCTGAGCCACAAGACACTGGAGAGGATATGATGAAGACTGACCTTAATCTTATACAGCTCCTCTCTCTCTCTCTCTCTGTCTCTCTCTTCTCTCTAACTCTTTTACATTAGTTATCTTTTTCTTCCTTTTCTTAGTGGGCACTGACCTGTAACTTCTAGGACCAGCATGTGGCTATCATCCACAATTAGCTTTTGATTAGAGAGACCTACAAGATTTCCTAAAAGAAAGATTTCTGTCAGAGTACTTGATGACCCACCAAAGGTTAATGGTAAGACCCTACTGCTGAAGACACCATGTGTGGTTGACATGTAAAATGGAATGGCATGGCTAGAAGCTGGAAGAGAGTCAGTGCCCAGACAAAGAATCTAGTGCCAGAAGGTGCTACATGGGCTACTGGGGGAAAATGACAAATATCTGTCCAAGCAACTCATGGTCTAACCTACTTAGCAGCAAATAGCCTGTCATGATGCTCACACAAGGACAATAGTGGTGCACAGCCATGGTGGGAAACCAACTACTCTTGATTTGGCAAATTGATCCCCTCAGTGGTACGGACCCATAGCCTGAACTGGGAAACAAGTCAGAATCATATCCAAACATAAACCTGCTCTCCATTATCCAACTACCACCAATTGAGGGCTACAAAAGGGCCTACACCTGTTAAATTCTCTATAAAAAAGTAAGGGTTATCTCATTTGTCAGGTGCTAACTTACTCTCCATTGGAGAATCTGCTTCCCTTTTTCTGATAGATGTAGATCCTAAGGAAAGAGCCACCCCATCATACCTCAAAAGGGCCCTGGCTGAAACTAAGAACAATTGGCGAAACAAGCAAGGGTGCTATTTTCTTGGTGAACTGGGTTCCAGCACGAGGGTGAAGGAGATCAACACAGAGAACAATCAACTCCTACCAAATCAGATATCCAGAGACCCAGAGGCCCCCAACACCTCATCACTGAAGTAGATCAAAAATGAACCCAACATGGCTCAGGGAAATTTTGCGGAAGAGGGGGAGGAAAGAATGTCAGATCCACACATTGGGTCATGATATGCAGAGACATTTATCCTACGCATAACTATGGGCTAACTGCAGAATGCATGACCCATATACCTCAACAAGGAGGGGCCAGGGAATGGAGTAGGACATGGATGAGCCTAACAATGGTACCAAATTGACTGTATTCGCTGAGTACAAAACTAATTAACAACAACAACAACAAAAAAATAAGCCATACCAGACCTGAGCCAAAATAATATAGCTATTAATTTATGTCTTGTTGGTAATATAGGATTTGAAAGCCACATGCTTCCAGGGATGGGCATACAAAGCTGTCCTTAAAGCATAGTATTCAGTGGACTTCTAGGACAGCCAGAGTATTGTCTAACAAATATCCAGTCATTCTGATCATAGGAGGAGTCAGACAGTGAATTAGTATTCTGTATCTGTGGTTACAACTGGCTAAAACTTACTGATTCCAAAAGTAGTTTTTATAGTATTTTTTTAGTGCTAAAGATTACCAAGTATAAAATGAAACCATTAGTGGAGATGAGCTCCTATGAGGAGTGCCAGTTTCTTTGCTTCTATGTCATTTCATGCCTTTTCATTTACAAAGTGGGTGGAGGGTTTATTGCAGTCAGGTTTGCATTGCTGGCAGAAATCACCCAAACAAGAGCAGCTTGTGGGGGGAAAGAAAAGGTTTATTTTGGCTTACAGACTTGAGGGGAAGCTCCACAATTGCAGGGGAGAACAATGGCATGAGCAGAGGGTGGACCTAACCTCCTAGCCAACATCAGACGGGCAACAGCAGTAGGAGAATGTGCCAAAGACTGGCAAGGAGAAACTGTCTTTAACACCCATAAACCCACCTCCAACAATACACTGCCTCCAAGAGGCGCCCATTCCCAAATCTCCATCAGTTTGGAACCTAGCATTCTGAACACCTACGTTTATGGGGGACATCTGAATTAAATCACATCAGGGTTTTAGGGTACTAGCTTAGTGGTTGAGTGTTTGCCTAACATGCACCAGGCCCTAGGTTCAATACCCAGCTCAACAAAACTGTTCAGATATAAAAAAACAAAACAACCATTGCAAAGAAAGCAGCTTAGCAGGGTCAAATCTCTCCCTGACATGAAGCTTCTCTTTAAAACATTTTTAAAAATGTTCTTCTCAGTCCATTTGCCCAATCAAGATGGATCATGATAATCTTCCTATTTACAGAGAGGTAAAAAGAAATCATTACTTCTCCAGATTTGCATTTCTCTGACCACATTACAGAAAACATTCATAGGTTCCTGGAATTTAAATGTGGATATGTTTGAGCAAAATGGGTATTATTCTTCTTACCATAAAGAGTAATCATAGCCTAGAAGACACAGGATAGTGTTCAATGTTATGCTATGACAAGGAAAATGAGTTAGCAAGCTTTGGGGCAAACAGAGCATCTGCCATGTTAAATGTTAAGCAAAGTGGTAGTGAATCTGGATGAATAGTTTCTAAAAGTGTGTTGAAGTCTTTGAAAGAAGGAAGTTGATTCAACATTAATCTTTACTTGTAAAATGACTCAACTCAGAAGTGAAGTAGTGTTCATTTTGGTTGATATTTTTCTTTTCCTGTATCCAATATTCATAATCCTTCCATTGTTTCCTATGTCATTAATTATTTTACACAGGAATTTCTTTGTATTTCAACCTTCAAAACCAAACAAAAGGGGCTGGAGAGGTGCCCTAGCAGTTAAAGCACTTGTCTGTGACACCTAATGACCAAGGTTCAGTTGCCCAGAACCCACATAAGCCAGATGCACAAGGGGGTGCAAGTGTTTGGAGTTCATTTACAGTGACTAGTTCCCTTTGCATACTCATTCTCTCTTTCCATCTCTCAAGAATAAATTAAAATACAACATAAAAAAAAAAAAACAAACAATTACCACCACAGAAAATGTCTCACCTAGTTATATACCATTTAACAATGTCATTTTGTTTAGTGAGCAGGTGCCAAACATCAGGATAAATGCCAAATATACTTTTGAGGTCAAAAGCTAGCAAGGCTCAGATTTTATCCCCACCCCCAAAAAGTTGTAGTATCACATTGAATATCATTGTTTTCAAGCCAGGCATGGAGGCGCACGCCTTTCATCCCAGCACTAGGGAGGCAGAGGTTGGAGGATCACTGTGAGTTCCAGGCCACCCTGAAACTATGTAGTGAGTTCCAGAACAGCCTTGGTTAAAGTAAGACCCTACCTTGAAAAACAAAAACAAAACAGAAAAACAACAAGGAAAAACATTATTTTCATAAGAGCTCCAAAGCTGAGAACCTCAAGCAAGAGTTAACATAAATTTGAACTATATATGGTTAAAGTTGTGTATCTGTCTATGAATATTATTTTTAAAGTAATATCCAAGATTTTGAAGATATTGAGGTATTGATTGCTGTCAGTGTGGGAGAAAGGAAAGATGAAGTGTAGACTTCTGAGAAACACCACAAGGACAGACTCTGACTTTTCTGATTTTAACTTTTATAAATCTTTCAGCTATACTTGATCCAGGAAAACAGTGTGTCCAGATAGAACTATCTGGTCTCATAAAATGCATAGAATTAAAACTGTGATTTTTCTTCTGGTCCATACTATTTCCAAAAGATCATAGGTAGTGCTACTCTGGTATTTGTAAAAATACTCGTCTTGTAAAATACCAAATGATCTAAGATAAAAAAAAAAAAACAAAAACATTAATTTTATGACTGTCCACATGAGAGAAACAATCATGTGGAGTAAATTCTTGTTAAATTTCTCTTCTAACAATGATATAAGTTGAAGTTCTGGATGACCTACTAATGTACTAGTGAGGGTTTCTTAATGCATTGTCTATTGTAGTTTTCTAAGGGACACCCCAAAATCAGCCATTGCTGTATGATACAACCAGATTCTGAGATCTTAAATAGATGTGTTGTATTCAGGTCAGCTTTTTTTTTTTTTTTAAATTCTGAGTGAAACTGTTGTTCATTGATTTAGGACTGCATTGATGAACATCATCAGCCTCACCCTTTATCCTATACCAATTATAAGAAAAGCAAACTGATCAATGTGATTATTACCCATCATTTTCCTAATGACAGTGAGAAATTTTTGTTGTGTTATATTGTTCTGAACTTATTCCATATAAAACCTCAATTTATAACAATTTATTTTACATAAAATTGCTTTCAATATACTCATATGATGTATGTTTCGTCATTCCATTTTCTTTGAAGCAAAATGATTAATTGAGCTGAAATATTCTAGGATACCAATACATTTCATGTATTGAACACGTTTTGACTTTTAAGGGAGTATTTTAATAAGTAAAAGTAGATTTAGTTATTTTCAGTTAGTTTTATTCTAGAATTTCATGAATAAATTTCATCTTATTTCCTAGACAACTCAGGTAACACTTTTCTGTGCATTATATTCATTTACTTCCATCTTAGAACATGCAGTGGTACAAACAAATGGAATCCAATCAAAAAACTTGGATAATGTTGTGATTACTCAACCATTATAGAGGCATTGTGCTGTGTGAATGTGTTTATGTCTGTGTGTGTGTGTCCAGAAACATTTGGAATTATTTAATTCCAGGTATTAACTACTAGTGCACCAACTTTTAGTGAAATTTTTCAATAAGCCAAAAAATAAAAAAGGAACAGAAATGCAAGATACTCAAAAACTGAGAAATAGCAGAAAATTACAAGATGGGCTTGGAGATCAATAAGTTTTAACCATATAGGAATTGCTCAGGAAATTGTGATGGGTTCACAGTGGTTATAAAAACATTTTTATATTTTTTCACACACTCTTTTCAACACAGACATTTAAAGTTTAACTTTGAAAGCATAACTCAAAACACAAACAGGAAAAATAACAAAGTAAGCCAGGATAAATAGTTACCATCAACATAAAGCCAATATTCTAAGGAAAAAAAATGTATAAGTTAACCTTAAAGGAATGGAAAATAAAATACACATAAAATAGACTGGTGTCACTGCCTGAATTAAAGTTTCGTAAATGATAGGGATTAGGAACAAAGAAGCCATCTTTTGTGGGTAGGTAGTTAGAGACACAGGGCCAGAAGCACGTGAACATTAACCTGTCTTTGGAGACCAGGGGGCAGCTCCAGCCTGAACCTAAACTTGGATCATCTCAGGAAGATCATGGGGAGCCCTTTGCTCTCTTTACTTCATTGTTCTACCACCTACTAGTACTGTGTGAGCACTGCTTTTACTACTGGCAGGCTCTGAATCTATGCTTTTCTCCTTGACCAACCAAACAATCATGGCTTTATATGCATTCAAACTGTACTAGTAAATATCACTCCAACTCCATGTCTAATTTGTATAAAGACAAGCTCCTTGGTAACATAAAAAGCCCATTTCTGAAGCACTAGTTGTACAAATGTTTTTCGGGGACCTATTTCTTCACTATCATACTGACTGTTTTTGTGCATTCACTTTGAGTAAAACTTGGCTTGCTTGATCTTCAGCCATCCTTGCTGGTAATGTACCTGTGAGGACAATGGAATGGACCCTGAAAACCAAACTGGCAACATTAATATTTAACAAACATTGATTCTGTATATGGCTTTTGATAGACTTGCCATTTTCTTTTTTTTCCTTTCTTTCTCTTTTCATTTTCTTTTCTTTTTTTCTTCCTTTTTTCCTTTATTAGTTAGTTTTGTATTCAGCAAATACAGTCAGTTTGGTACCATTATTAGGCTCATCTGTGACCTACCCCCTCCCCTTGGGCCCCACTTGTTGAGGTATATAGGTCATGCATTGTGAAGTTAGCACACAGTTATGTGTAAGCTAAATGGCTCTGCATATCATGACCCAACACATGGCTCTAACATTCTTTCTGACCCCTCTTCCGCAAAATTTCCCTGAGCCATGTTGGGTTCATTTTTGGTCTGCTTCAGTGATGAGGTATTGGGGGACCTCTGAGATTCTGGCTCTCTGATTTGGTAGGAGTTGATGTTTCACTGTGTTGATCTCCTTCCCCCTTCTGCTGGTATCCAGTTCATCAGGAAATCAGCACCCTTGCTTGTTTCACCAATTTTTCTTAGTTTCAGCCGGGGCCTTTTGAGGTATGATGGGGTGGCTCTCTCCTTAGGATCTACATCTATCTGAAAAAGAGAAGCAGATTCTCCAACAGAGAGGAAGTTAGCACCAGGACAAAAGAGATAACCCTTACTTTTTTTATAGAGAATTTAATAGGTGTAGGCCCTCTTGTAGCCCATGATTGATGGTAGCTTGATATTGGCGAGTGGGTTTATGTTTGGATATGGTTCTGACTTGTTTCCCAGCTCAAGCTATGGGTCCTGTACCACTGAGGAGATCAGTTAGCCAAATTAAGAGCAGTTGGTTCCCCACCATGGCTGTGTGCCACTATTGCACTTGTGTGGGCATCACAATAAGTTATTTGCTGCTAAGTAGGTTAGACCATGAGTTCCTTGGACAGATATTGGTCATTTTCCCCCAGTCGCCCATGTAGTACCTTCTAGCACTAGACGCTCTGACTGTCTGGGGAATGGCTCTCTTCCAACTTCCAGCCATGCCATTCTATTTTGCATGTCAACCACATTAGGTGTTTTCAGCAATAAGGTCTGACCACTAACCTTTGGTGGGTCATCAAGTACTCTGACAGAAATCTGTCTGTCTTTTAGGAAACCTTGTAGGTCTCTCTGATCAAAAGCTCATTGTGGATAATAGCCCCATGCTGGTACTGGGAGTTACAGGTCAGTACCCACTAAGAAAAGGAGCAAAAAGATAACTAATATAAAAGGGTTAGAGAGAAGAGAGAGAGAGAGAGAGGGAGAGGGAGAAGGAGGAAGGGAAGATGTAGAAGATTAAGGTTAGTCGTGTTCCTACCCTCTCCAGTGTCTTGTGGTTCAGGTGAACCCTGTAAGAGCCTGGTGAAGGATCAGCCAGTTGGTCTGTCTTTTAAGAAGTAGAATTTTATGGTACCATTGTGGTTTGGGTCTAGATTTGTGTTTCCCACCCCTTTGATTGCCTCCCTTCCCTCCCCTTCCATCCTAGTATGTAGTCCATGAGATGCTGCTGGATATGTAAGGTATCTTGGGTAGATTCAGGTTAGGAGCTGTAGATGAGTGATACTATGTGGCGATTTTTTTTTTTTCTGTGATTGGGTAAGTTCACTGAGAATGATCTGTTCCAGGTTCAACCATTTTTCCTCAAATTTCATTGTGACATTTTTCCTTACTGCTGTATAGAATTCCATTGTGTAGATATACCACATCTTAGTTATCCGTTCTCCTAGTGGTGGACATCTGGGTTGTTTCCAGCTCTTAGCTATTACAAATTGAGCCACTACAAACATGGTTGAGCAAATCTCTCTAGCCTGTGGTTTGAAGGTTTTAGGGTAGATGCCCAGTAAGGGAATAACTGGTCTGTTAGAATCTCTATACTCAGCTTGAACATTTTCTTATGTATGTGTTAGCTATTTGTAATTCTTCCACTGACAACTCCTGATTTAGTTCTGTGCCCCACTTTTAGAGTGGGTTGTTTGATTTTTTATTGTTTAGTTTTTGGAGTTCTTTGTAGATTCTAAATATTACTCTTCTGTCAATGGTATAGCTGGGAAAGATTTTCTCCCATTCAGTGGGTAATCTTTTGGCTCTGCTTATGGTATGTTTGTCCATGCAAAAGCTTTGAAGCTTCATGAGATCCCATTGGTTAAGTGCTTGTTTTATTTACTTGGCTACTAGAGTTTTGTTCAGGAAATATTTTCCCAGTCTTATATCATGGAATGCTGGGGTCCATCCCTGGCTTGAAGGAGGGTCCTTGAAGAGAGGTGTGAAAGGGAGCAGTCCAATAATGACTCAAAGTCAAGTTCTGGTGCAGGTGGCAGGCTAACGCTGAAGGCAGCTGAGTTTCTCCTTCTCTCTGTCTCTCTCTGCTGCCACAGCTCTTAATCTCAGTCTTTATTGATCATGTCATGCAAGAGCAAACTTCAAGAACGGTACAGTTCCATAGAATTCATAGAAACTTTTTGCTATATTTTTACATCAATCAATCTCATAATTATTTACCTCAAGTACAGTCATCAGGCCCCTATAATGAGTAACTGTTTTTACATTTTCCCCATCTTCGTGTGGTGAAGCACTTGCAGTTTCATGAGCTCCTACTTTCAATTACTTTATTAAAGGTGAAAGACAGAACAACCACAAAATAGGGGTTCCCATCATTGATACAATAAACCTATTTATCTGCCAACCATTTCTTTTTAATATTCCTTTCCATGTCCCTCCAATACTTAGATTTTGGTCCCCCCAACTGAACTCTTTATGACCTTGATAGTGTATCTTGTAAGGATTCTTGGTAAAGAGTCATAGTTTGCTGCAATTGCCATCATTCAGAAAAAATTAGTCATAGAACAATTTCTACATTGTCCCAGGAGGATCATTGTTTCCTCCTCAGTGTACTGTACTCCATGCCTGACTTCCTTTAAGGCCTTAAGGAAAACAATTAGACAATTAGTTCTGACCCATTTTCTTGTTTTTCCAATTCTATGCCAGAGCTTCTTTCAGATACATTGACCAACACTTTACTCACATCCATTTTTGCTGGAAAAGTAAACTTAGAGATTGGTGCACCAAGTGAAAGACAGAAAAAGACAAACATCACACAGAAAACCTTAGATATCTGTAGTACAGACAGCCAAAGATGTTTCTATACAGGGACCACATTGGACTCCAAGGAAGAGACAGCTGGGCTGGAACTGTGGCATGAAGCTCTTCAGCACTCGATTCCTCGTGATCTTGAAATGGCATGCTTGCTCTCACTGGCATCAGAGAATGTTTCATATTTTTTCTTCCAGTAGTTGATGATTTTCAGGTCTTTTATTGAGGTCTTTAGTCCATTTGGACTTGATTTTTGTGTATGGTTAAATGAGTGACTCTAATTTCATTTTTTTTACATATGGTCATCCAATTTGTCCAACACCACTTGTTGAATATGCTGTCTTTTCTGCTGTCTACATTATTGGCAACTTTGACAATGATCAAGCAGCAGTAGTTTTAGCTGTAGGTCTGGGTCTTCAATTCTGTTCCATTGGTCTATGTCTCTGTTTTTATGCCAGTACCATGCTGTTTTTGTCACTATGGCTTTGTAATATAGTTTTACATCAGGCATGGTGATACCCCCAGAGGTGTTTATTTTTCTGATTTTTTTTTAAGATTTCTTTGTTCTCTTAACTTGATCATATTGAAGCTGAGTTTTGAGAATCACATCAGCTTCTACCAGCACTAATTTTTCAACACTGCTGTGTTAGCTGGCTTCCCACTATCAAGAAGAACTTTGTTTGAGTCTCTCTCTTTTTCTCACCAAGGGTAGTTGAGTCAGTATTTAGAGTGTTAATATTTGATACCCAGGTCATTATGGATTTAGAGTATTAACAATTGATACCCAGATCTTTACTATATTCAAGGATTATTTTTCCTCATCTAAGGTTGTTAACAGCATGTTATCTATAGTCTAAGTAGAATTCATATTTCTCAGTCACTTGGGTTTATTTGAAGTAAAAGTAGCTATTTAGAAAAGGGCCTGGATACTTTATCCAGCTGTAAAATAAGTAGGTGTGAGTTTTGTGATAGACCTTGAAGAAAAAGGCTACTTCAACATTGTAAGTGATAAAAACCCATTCCCTAAGGAATCTCTGGCTTTCCTTAGCATCCAGTCATTTTTATTGTTTTATTTCTGTTTAGTTAATGCTTCCCTATGTTACCTATAATATTTGTATTATGTGCAGCAGGCAGTAGTCTGTGTAGAAAAATCTTCCTTTTAACTACACAAATGGAAACCAACTATTATCTGTTTGTCTGTGATAGTTTGCTTAATAAATTCAAGTTTACATTTGTTTATTTGTCTTCTGAAACAAAGGTTATGTTCTCATATGACAGAACCTACTGGAGATATATAATACTACATATTTCATCAGTACACATTAATTATTCAGCCTTTAAGATGGGTAGAGACTTTGAAAGGAAATGAACAATCCTGCCATAGAAGACTGGAATGTTTCTACATAAAACACCCTGTCTTGTAGCATGCATAAACCCAACATTGTTTAACATCACCTGGCAGCTAGTATGCCAGGAGAGGTATAATTATTCAGCATAAACATGTCACATCACCTAGTGGCTACATTGCCAGTAGGGCTATAGATATTCAACATGAACATTGTGCTAACTTGTATTCCAAGTTCTATACCTGCAGAACTTTAAATTTGAAAATAATAAAGTAGACTCCTTTTCAGGAGTATATATTGAGTTGTTAATCAGGGTAATTAGGTAGAGGATGAAAACTCTTCAGTTGGTTAAATTAAGTAAAAGCACAAATATCACTGTGTTGGGAAATATAAATGAAGATAAGAAAGAATACATGTACCAAAGTTACGACAAATTTAAAAATGTCAAAATCTAACAATATGCAACATTAAGAATAGACTAGAAAGATAAGGAAGGATGCTGACAAATCGGAAGATTAGTCTTGTTCTCTCACCTTTCTCAGAGCTCTAAGTTCTTGTGACTGTTAGTCTGTTTAGGTTGCATGAAAGTACTTCATTTTACTTAGTTTGTGGAGAATTTCTAAGAATCTTGGTTGGATTTTTCTGAGCGATTAGACATTTTGTATTCGGGAAAATGGCATGCATGTTAATTTATTTGGAAATTACAGGTCAAATAAAATTGCTATGTAGTTTTGCAATTATGTCAGTGGTTAAGAGTAACCAGTCACCTTTAGTTTATCCACATATCTTTTTCAGGAAGAAATAGGAAATGGGCTTTGAGGGCAATAATTTTTGTTTTATTATTTGAATATATTTGTGCTAATGCTTCTATTTCTTGGGATATTAAAATAATATTAATCATAAATACAGGACCATCTCTATTTTTTTTTCTTATGTCTGTTATTAACTTGGGATATAACATTTGGGGCTCAGATATAGTTAATCTGATTATAATCAGCAATATTGGCAAGGTGTTAAGGAGGTGACTAAGGATGTAAAGTGCTTGCTTTGCAAGCATAAATACTTGAGTTTAGTTTCCAGAAATCATGTCAACAAAAGAGCCAGGCATGGTAGTTATGCATATAATCCCAGCCAAAAGGAGATGAAGACATGTGAATGCCTGGTGCTTATTGGTAAGTCAGTCTAACTTAATTATGTAACTTCCAGTCCATTGTGAGATTCTATCTCATAAAAGGTGGACTACACCGAGACAAAACACCTAAAGTGTCCGTTGTTTCCATATTCATGCATCATGTTTTATGTGCACCCACACATCATGAACACACATGTGCATGCACACATGCACACACCCACCCACCCACACACATACACACACAGTATAAGCATACTATGGCTAATAAGTGCTACATTTGTTCAAACACCTTTGATATTTGTCATAGTGTATTACTTATTTCTTAGTTACAGGGACAAAATGGGCAACTTAGAGGAGAATTTTCATTTTCCAATGGGTAGAATTCACCATGGTGAGTGAGCATATGGCACAGGCTAAAACCCCTCAATGTCCACCTCTAGGGACACACTTTTTCCAATAAGGCTCCACATCTGAAAGCTTACACATTTCAGAACAACACAGTTGTGAATTGAGTATCAAATACATGAGTCTACAGGGGAAATTTTTATGTTCAATCCACCACAAATAATAAATAATTACTTATCATTACTGTTCCTGAATTTCAAAAGTGATAAAGATCATGTTTTTTCTTGAGCAATTATAAAGTTTTATGTGATTATTTGATAATAAGGGACAGATAAAAGTCTATCTCTTACTATAGTGATATATTTGCAATGCCCAAAGACAGGAACATGACACCTGGTTCTACACAACCATTTCACCCACAGTTTTTAAACTAGTAATCCCCCAGTCAATCATCAAAAATAAAAACAATAAGAAAATTATTATAGTCCATTGGGAAATAGTCACAAAGCATTTAATAATTCTTGTATATGCTGTACCTTTACAGTCTTTCCAGAATTATATAATTGTAAGGGAAGAACATTATAAAAAATACTCATAATTCTGCTATCTAGTTATGTCCATTTCATACCTGCTATTTTGTATATTTAAAAAACCATGTATGACAGCCAGGTGTGGTGGCCCATGCCTTTAATCCCAGCACTTGGGAGGCAGAGGTAGGAAGATCATAGAGAGTTTGAGGCCACCCTGAGACTACATAATTCCATGTCAGCCTGGACCAGAGTTAAACCCCACTTTGAAAAATGAAAAAATAAAAAAAAAAAGATAGCAATCCACATAACACTTCTTCAGGTTACCTTAGAGATGAACAGAATAATCTATCAAGTGTACACACACCCACACATGCATCATGGGATGATATATCTGTCACTTCAGTGGTTAAAGACATTTGCTTGCACACTTTCCAGTCCAAGTTCAACTTCCATATAAAGTCATATGCAAAGTGGTTCACATTTCTATAATCCCAACCAAACTAACTGAGAAGTTTGCCACCAGATATACTGACACAGATGTAGTCAGGAGATGTAGAGGGAGACTCTGTCTCAAGTAGGGTAGAAAGACTGCGTAAACACCCTGAAGTTCTTCACAAACCTCCACATGCTCATGGTGGCATGCGCAACATGCCCCCTCAACACACATACAGACACAGCACACATACTCATGATAATAAACAAACACATCAGGTAGTGCCACTGACAAGACAATGCAAAAGAATGAATTTTCAGGGACACAGGACAAAGTTGAGACAATATCACATATGAAAATATAAAGAAAAAACTTGAAGGAACATGAACAATACTTCCAAGAAGAGACCAAACTTTAGATTCCATGGATTACATGAAAGAATTGCATTAAAATCAAAATGAATAGACATACTACTTAAAGAAATTATAACAACAATTTCTACAATTAGAAAAAGAAGTAGACATCCAAATACAAGAGGCATTTAGGACTGTAAATACAGGCAGCCAGAAAAGAACCATTCAATGTCATGTCATAGCCAAGATTCCAAAGATAACAAAGTAAAGAAGCAACACACACACACACACACACACACACACACATGCTGTTAAGGAAAAAACAAAACACCAACTCGCATACAAAGATAAGAATATCAGAAAAACTTCAGCAACCCTGAAAGCTAGAAAAGCATGAAATGACATTCAATTCCTGAAAGTAAATACCCTCCAAACAACAGTGTAATACTCAGTAAAGTTACCTTTCAAAAGTTATGGGAAAATATATTTCAAGACAAACACAAACAAATCTGGACAACCAAATAAGCTTTACAGAAAACCATGAAGGAAGGGAAAGAGAAATAAAAGACTCCCAAATCAAAAGACTTGTAAGAATACCCACCATGAAAGGAAAACATGAATGTTGTTGTTTGTTTGTTTAAAAAAAAAAAAAAAACCTTAAGTATAGCAGGAACTCTATTGCATGGAATGAAAGACCAGGTAGTGGCAGTACATACCTGTAATCCTAGCACTCAGGAGGCAGAGGCAATGACAGGAATTACCGCAGGCTTGAAGCCAGCCTAGTCTACATAGTCAAATTTGTCTCAAAAGACATCCCCCACCCACCAAGAACACAAAAATGAATATACAAAGGAATATATTGCTGTCATTCAGTAAACCATTATGCATAAATATCTGCTCAACATTAACTTTTTCTTGCCCTTGGACAATAAAGAAGGGCAAGTGCCATTTGCTTTCTTGATCTTCACTAAAAATCAGGAATTAAGACGTTCATAGGCTGTACAGAATAATCATTGTTATTTCCCCAGCTCTAGTGTTCCCACAAACCACATATTGTGACATGATTATTTATTATCAAGCATCACCTGTAACCCTTCTTGGAGGGTGGCTGCTGTTCTATAAGTTTGTCATATACACCATATAAAAGCCTAGCACACCAAGAAAACATTGTTGTAAAGTCCTGACATAATAGCCTTTTAGGTCCAATAAATCTGCCAATAGAAATTTTCAATACTTAATACAAAAATATTGTACATGGCATAGAATGGTACAACATAGTGATTATGAACACATAGACAAATATGTCAAAAGGTAAGATGACAAATTTTGCTAATGCAAAAGCAAACATTTTAAACTTCAGTCATTTGAGTAATTGCAAGAACTGGCTAAGAGCTTAATCCTCACACAGGCACCAAGTCAGGGATAGTAGCTACCTAAAATCATAAGAAAAGTGTCTCTTTCCTATCAAGAATATCCTCACATGCTTTAGAAATGGTTTCAAAAAGCCCATCAAATCTATTCAGTTCCCATCAATCTTTGTTTTTGACAATCTGGCTGTGACATGATCACCCAAATAGAGAAGGACTACGCTTCTGTCAAGGGTATACTAGTAGCTGTGCTCCCCCACTAGAAACTCCAAACAAGCACTAAAGGACCACTTGCCTTATAATTTTTATTATTACATACTTAGTGTGAACGTGCTTGTGTGTGTGTGTGTGTGTGTGTGTGTGTGTATGTGTGTGTGTTCATACGAATGTGGGTATGCCTGGAACATGACATATGTGTGAAGGTCAGCAGACAACTTTCTGTTTGGTCCATAACTTCCATTTCAGTTGAGTCAGAGCCTGTCATTTTTATTCACTGATTCACTGATTCATTCATGAGTTTCTGGGAAAGTTTTTCCTTTGCACTTCCCTTTCTGCTATAGGCAAACCGAAATTACAGAAACCATTTGTATCTTTTGACTTTTTATATGGGGTTTGTGAATTTGAACTCAGGTACTCAGAGTTGTAGCAAATGGCTTTATTCACTGAGTCTTCTCCACAGTGCCAACAGTGTAACACTTGTAGAAGAGAAAATATAGTTTTTAGATTAAATCTGGTATAAGTATATAAATATTTTAAGGACATGATTATAAGAGCAAGCAGTATTATATGATGACTGTTATGATCTTAACATTTTTTAAAAAGTAGAAATTATTGACAATGGGTATGTCAATCCCTTATGTGTAAACTGCATTTCATTCACTTATCCTACCAAACTCAAAGCTTAGCATCATGGTCAAATACAGATTACCTGCTGTTTGCCATTCCAATCAGTTGCTTCACAGAGTGCTGCAGATTTCTGCTGCTATCCAGTGTCCAAGGAAGGATTCTGTTGCATGTGGCTCCAAACACCATAATTCAAAATTTGAAAACTACTTATTTCAATGATTTTTCTGGGGGAAGAGCATTGTAAATTAACAACAATAACAACAACAACAACAACAAAAAAAAAAAACCATAAAATGAACTACTTTGAGGCAGGGACTATCTGTATTCTAAAAATGTATCTAGAAATATTTCAAAGGGGATAATTTTTTGGTGACCAAAGGGATGATTTTCAGATCTAAGAAGAAAAATAAAAATATTTTATTTTTAAAAAGTTGTTTTAATTTACTTATTTTGTGTACTCTTCATGAAATAATTTATGTTATTACCATGTAGTTATATTATGAATTTAGAAGCTAGGGAAAAACAGCACATCACATTTAAAGGTAAACCCATCAGAATTCTTCAGACTTCTCAATGGAAACCTTGAAAACCAGAAAGACCTGGAATGGAACACTGCAAAGTCTAAGAACCTATGGCTTCCAACCCAAAGTACTCTACCGAGCAGAAGTATCCCTCATAAAAGACGGTAAAAGAAAAACTTTCAATGACAAAACTCAGCTTTACAATTATTTGAACACAAAACCAAACCTACAGAGAGTATTTCAGGAAATTCTCCACACAGAAGAATCAAATAATCAACCTCTAAAACGTACAACACTCCAGTAGCACAGGATCTTAAACAATTACTCAACTAATGGGATCACATGAAGCCGAAGTGTTTCTTCACAGACAAACATACGATAAGCAAAGCCAATAGATTACCCATAGAATGGACGAAAATATTTGCTGAATATCCAACTGACAGAGGCCTAATCTCTAGAATCTACAAAGAACTCAAAAACCTAAACAATAAAAGGTCAAACAACCCACTCACAAAATGGGGCAAAGAGCTGGACAGGCAGTTCACAGAGGAAGAAATACAAATGGCAAACACACACTTAAGAAAATGTTCATCATCCCTAATCATCAAGGAAATGCATACTAAAACAACTATGACATTCCACCTTACCCCAGTAAGTATAGAAAACATTAAAAAGTCAAATGAAAATAAATGCTCGTGAGGATGTGGAGAAATAGGAACCCTCATCCACTGTTGGTGGGAATGTAAGATGGTACAACCACTTTGGAAAGTAAAATGGAGACTCCTAAAAAAGCTGACTATAGAGTTACCAATAGACCCAGTTATTCCCTTACTGAGCATGTACCCTACAACCTCCAAGCCTCAGTCCAGAGAGATTTTCTCAACCATGTTAATAGTGGCTCAATTTGTAATAGCTTAGAGCTGGAATCTACCCAGATATACATCATTGGATGAATGGATAAATAAGATGTGGTATATCTACATGATGGAATTGTACACAGCAGTAAGAAAAAAATGACACAATGAAATTTGAAGAAAAATGGTTGAACCTGGAACAGATCATTCTCAGTGAACTTATCCAATCACAGAAAGATAATTGCTGCATAGTCTCACTCATCTACAGTACCTAAACTGAATCTACCCAAGATGCTAACATATCCAGCAAGCATCTTCAGAACCAGACAACAGGGTGGGTGTGGAGGGAGGGGAAGGCAAGGGATGGGGTAGGGGACAAAAATCTGGACCCAAACAGCAATGTACCATAAAATTATACATCCCAAAAGGCAGACAAAATGGTTGAACCTTCAACAGGACCTTAGAGCGATGAGTCACAAGCCACTGGAGAAGGTACGATAAAGAATGACCTTAATCTTATAGAGTTTTTCTCTCCCCCCACCTCTCTTCTCTCTAGCTCTTTTATATTACTTTTCTTTTTCTTCCTTCTCTTCATGGGCACTGAGCTGTAATTCCCAGTACCAGCATGTGGCTATCACCCACAATGAGCTTTTGATCAGAGAGACCTAAAATGTCTCCTAAAAGAATGACAGATTTCTGTCAGAATACTTGATGACCCACCAAGCTTAGTGGTAAGACCCTACTGCTGAAGACACCATATGTGGTTGACACATAACATGGAGTGACAAAGCTGGAAGCTGGAAGAGAGTCAGTCCCCAGACAGTCAGTGTGTCTAGTGCCAGAAGGTGTACATGGGTGACTGGGAGAAAATAACCAATATCTGTCTAAACAACTCATGGTCTAACCTACTTAGCAGCAAATAACTTGTCATGATGCTCATACAAGTGTAACAGTGGTGCACAG
Source organism: Dipus sagitta (assembly GCA_036346955.1). Classification (NCBI taxonomy): domain Eukaryota; kingdom Metazoa; phylum Chordata; class Mammalia; order Rodentia; family Dipodidae; genus Dipus; species Dipus sagitta. Next base: position 75,906,860 of record CM070781.1, read on the forward strand.
CCACGGTGGGAAACAAACCACTCTTGATTTGGCTAACTTTTTCAAGTGGAATGGAACCCATAGCTCGAGCTGGGAAACAAGTCAGAACCTGATCCAAAAATGAGCCCACTCCCCATTACCAAGCTACCACCAATCATAGGCTTCAAAAGGGCATACAAGTATTAAATTCTCTCTAAAAAATAAGGGTTATCCCATTTATCTGGTGATAACTTTACTCTCAGTCATAGAATCTGCTTCTCTTTTTCAGACAGATGCAGATCCTAAGGAAAGAACCATCTCATCTTACCTCAAAAGGGCCCCAGCTGAAACTAAGAGAAATTAGCCAAACAAGCATGGGTGCTGTTTTCTTGGTAAACCTAGTACCAGCACAAGGGAGAAGGAGATTGACACAGAGAATAATCAACTCCTATCAAATCAGATATCCAGAGACACAGAGGCTCCCAAGACTTCATCACTGAAGCAGACCTAAAATAAACCCAACATGGCTCAGGGAAATTTGCAGAAGAGGGGGTGGGAAGAATGTCAGAGACACACGTTGGTTCATGATGCATAGAGATATTTCCTCCTACCCATAAATGAGGCTAACCCCACAATGCATGACCCATTTGCCTCAACAAGGAGGGGCAGGGAAGGGGGGAAGGACAGGGAGGAGGCTAACAATGGTACCAACTTGACTGTATTCACTGAGTACAAAGCTAATTACATTAAAGAAAAAACACTACTTTTAAGTACAACCAAAAAATAAAATGATTATTTATGCCAAATTAGATTTAACCAATATAAAATACCAAAATTATACATTGTTTTTGAGATACAATAAAAAAAAGCTCAGCAAAGGCCAGATAAGTACTCAACAGTGTTTACTACTTCAAAGTGATTGCAATGAAAGCATGTAGTATCTCCAAAGAATTTTGCAAATTGAGTTAATTTTAGCCATTCAAATCATAAAGGGAAATTTAGGCCTGGAGAGATGGTTTAGCAGTTAAGCGCTTGGCTGTGAAGCCTAACCCGAGTTCAAGACTCCCTTCCCCACGTCCCACGTAAGCCAGATGCACAAGATGGTGCATGCATCTGGAGTTCATTTGCAGTGGCTAGAGGCCCTGGCACACCCACTTTCAATCTCTCTCTACCTGCCTCTTTATCTCTCTGTCTGTCACTCTCAAATAAATAAATAAAAATAAACAAAAAAATTTAAAAAGGGAAATTCAGTACTACATCTTTCTATTTCTATCTAAAGTCTTTTCTGCCATTTAAAAATCGTGGATAAAATTATATAAAATGAAATCTTAAAAAACATCAATTGTCATTTTCTGTGCTTTGCCTTCTTCTTAAATGTATGTATTTTACTCACAACAGGAAGTGTAAGAAGTTTATTCTGAAATAATGGTACATGTAATCCTAGGCTTTATGAGCTAAATTTTGTTTTGACATTTGAAAATGGTAAACAAAAATGTAAAGATTCTTATGCTTGCTTCAGCATTACATATACTAAAATTGGAACAATACAGAGAATATGAGCATGACCCCCGCATGAGGATGACATGCAAATTAGTGAAGTGTTCCATATTTTGTTTTTTATTCCTTGATTTTTCAAGGTAGGTTTTCACTGTAGCCCAGGCTAACCTGGAATGCACTCTGTAGTCACAATGTGGCCTCGAACTCATGGTGATCCTTCTACTTCTGCCTCCCAAGTGCTGGGATTAAAAGTGTGCTCCACCATGCCCAGAAAGTGTCATATTTTTGTCTGGAGTTTGCTTTCAGGGGCGAGAGGACCTCATGCCCATTCTCTCTCTCTCTCTCTCTCTCTTTCAAATAAATAAATAAAACATTTCAAAATATAAAATTTTGCAAGGATTCCTTACATAATTCTGAATGCTATTGTTCTGCAATAGAATGGCATCTTTATGTGTAGAAAATAGACAAACGAAGCCTATTATATCATGTATTTTTCAAAGTCACAGGGCCACAGTGTTCCGTGGAGTGCACAGAAGAGGAGAATGCTTGGGACAGAAGGAAGGAAAGATGAGATGCTACGGAAAGAAAGGAGAAATGAGCTTTAGTGACATATTACAGACACGGGTGACTATAGCTGCATATTGCATGGTTGAAGCCTGCTAGTAAGGTGGTGAAAATGACCAATTTTCAGTATCCTCTAGCAGACCATATGAATGGAATAAAATTTAGAAGGCAAAAAGAGAGAAAGCCTTATTTAAAATAATTACAGAAGAGGGGTCTTTTAATTAGAGTTATCTGTCAGCAGGTGGGGAAAAAGCATGATGTTTAGAATAGATTAGATTTCCAAGACTTTCATCACTAAAATAAATATCCTGGGCTGGAGATATGTCTTTAGCAGTTGAGTTGCTTGCCTGTGAAGCCAAAGTACTTGATTCCTCAGTACCAACATAAGCCAGATGCACAAGGTGGCACATGTGTCTGGAGTTTTTTTTTTTTTTTTCAGGGGCTAGAGGCCCTGGCATGTCTGTTCAATCTCTCTCTCTCTCTCTCTCTCAAATAAATAAAATATTTAAAAAACCCACAAATCCTGAAATTCTCAGTAAATTCATATGCATGGAGAGCATCATATAGAACAAAAAGATACCTTTCTTCAGTGACAAAAATCATGATGTATGCATCTACCTATCCTGATTTTATCTTTTGTTTTTACATTTTAATGAATCTCATATTATATATACAATTATATGCATACATTATATTTTTATTTGAAAATACTGTAGATTATTATTTTTGTTTAAAATTTACTTATGCTGGATTTTTATAGCAATTATAAGCATATGATTTTTATGTTCAGTCTTTTAAGTTTTCAAATCTTTTCTAGGTTCTCCACATTGACAAAACCCATCTTGTCTTAAAGCCCACACTGCTTGTAAGTTTCTAAAAGCAGACTTCTATTCTTCATTACTGTGGAAATCTTTGTGTTAGTGGCAGATTTCCCAGGAGAATTTTGCTTAATTGACCTTTAAAAATTTCAGGCTAATAATACTTTCTGCAAAATTAAATTGTCTCTGATAGTAGAACTAGTAGAGACTTTAAAGTTCATCTAATTTGTGTTTTCCTTTCATGGATGAGTTTAATTTACTTTTGTAAGGCTACATGGGTAATAAATGCAAAATACATGCCAGGATTCCGGTCTCATCATTTCAAGAACAAGATCTTTGCTACTTATTTCTCTCCTAAATCCCGATGCTGTACTTGTATGTTGCTGAGTATGTATGTATGCAAGTGTGCTTTTAAAAGTTCATCAACTCAAAATTCAACTCAACTCAAAAGACAGAGCATTTTCTCATCTTTCAGCATCTCTTTATTACAACTTTTTTTCATCTAGTATTTAGAAAGCATGAACTCAATACTAAATTACATCTTATTTTACCTGGATCAAATCCCAAGCATCATTTTCCTCAATATTTAAATTCAAATCTAGAATACCTAATCCTACTATCAGTGTTATGTTATGTGTGGTACTTGCCCCATTCTCTATGCTCCTCTGATGCCATTATCACCTCCAGTCATGATTTTTATCTTTAAGCACACCAAAATCATAGAGCATCAATAATCTGATAAGCTTGGTAGCATTTTTTATTTACAAAATTAAGGCATTTTTTACTTATCAAGAAAATTGCAGATTTTGTTTTTAATGTCTTCAACTAACTACTTTAGGCCTATGTACATTGTTGACAGTAAATTTTGTTTAAGGCCAACTGATTACAAACGTCAACCACATTTCCAAAATATTCTCACCACTAGTCTGAGCACTATTCAGACCAGTGTAAGGCCAAACTCGCCAAGTACAATACAGAGCTGTCCATCACAAGTGCTAGCATCACCTTCCACAATGGTTAGCTTGAGGCAAGTGAAAGGAAGTATTACAGAAAGGATTCTGTTGATTGTCTAACTGAAATCAAATGATGAAGAACTCACTAGAAGCAATGACTTAATAGATACCATGTCAACTGTTGAAAGCCTTTATTTCAAAACAGGACCCCAGTTGTCCTTTAACCAAAGAAATTTAATGTAAAGGGGTGGTTGTGCTTATGCTAAGAATACTAGAACACCAAAAAAATATACAGAATAAGACCACTGGTAAGAATAGAAGAGGCTATTCAGAGACATGTTACTCTAAATACCAATGACCTGCAGTATTCATCAGTGAGCCTAGGGCTTCACAGCTCTACAGTCTTCTTGCTGCTAAGTGTTCTTTGGATTGGCCTAAAAACATAGAAGGAAGTCTTTGGAGTCTATGGAAGGAAACATATAGGAACATAGTCTTTTCCAGAGATGTACCAAGAAGCAAGAGGAGGAGATTAAGAATGTCTTTCGGGGCTGGGGAGATGGCTTAGTGGTTAAGCGTTTGCCTGTGAAGCCTAAGGACCTTGGTTCAAAGCTCAATTCCCCAGGACCCACATAAGCCAGATGCACAAGACTATGCATGTATCTGGAGTTTGTTTGTAGTGGCTGGAGGCCCTGATGTCCCCATTTTCTCTCTCTCTTGCTCTCAAATAATAAATAAATAAAAACAAAAAAGAATGTCTTTCATCTACTGACATGACTTTTAAACACATTATTTCCTCTAGGAATACCTTGCATCAGGGATTTTAGAAACTACTTGAAGACTTCAGGCTCAATATTTTAAACAAAAGCATATTTGGGGTTTATTCATTAGTTGTATGTAACTGGTATATGATAAATATCTTTTAGAATAGGAAAGCATAAAGAGATCATTAAATCCTTCTGGGGATTTTGTAGTCAGTATTTCTGGACAACACCACACATTTCATCACTAATAATCTCACTCTGGTCTTGACTGCATGGATGGTGCACATGGCTGATGTGAACCCACTGCCTCAGATGCACGGTGCACAAATGGTAGCTGCATCTTCGTGAGGGCAGCTGACTGTCTCAGAGGCATAAATGCAAACTTACAGCCACCTCTATCACACTGACTTCACTGAATTAATCTGAAACTGTTAAATATAACCTTATTATTTTTAAATATTTTTATGGTTGTTCCTCTTAAACATTTGTTGTTTGATCAAAGGGGTAAGAATATAATTATGCCACAAAATCTTTGTTATCTCTTTAAGCTCCATCTGCCAACACAAGACTTAGGAAAATAGTTTTATACTATCTTAACAATATTTCGCTGGATTTCTCCTCCTGAAAGAATTTAAGGACAGACTTCTCATATTTATATTCTTGTATGACATGCACACATTTTCAGTAACCAAAGTTCATATCTGAAACATAACTCACTATATCACTTCAGTAGCAAAATGTATCATTGCTAAGTGATTTCCTACCAGTAGAAATATTTATTTCTGTAGTATTATAGCTATCAATGTTGCTATTTATTATTTTTCCATGGAACTTTAAAGATAAATTACTCTTATCTTTTCCCTACTATGCCATCTTCGTAGAACATAAGCATGAGTCAAAAATAGAAAGCCTGAGGTCTTCAGAAGTGTATACATATTTTACCAAAAGTGAATCGCAATGCAACTTTGTCCTGATGCTAACTTACTCTCCGTTGGAGAATCTGCTTCTCTTTTTCAGATAGATGTAGATCCTAAGGAGAGAGCCACCCCATCATACCTCAAAAGGGCCCCAGCTGAAACTAAGAAAAATTGGAAAAACAAGCAAGGGGGCTGTTTTCCTGATGAACTGGATACCAGCACAAGGGGGAAGGAGATCAGCACAGAGAAAAATCAACTCCTACCAAATCAGAGAGCCAGAGCCTCAGAGGCCCCCAACACCTCATCACTGAAGCAGACCAAAAATGAACCCCACATGGCTCAGGGAAATTTTGGGGAAGAGGGGGCAGAAAGAATGTCAGAGCCACATGTTGGGTCATGATATGCAGAGACATTTAGCTTACCCATACCTGTGGGCTAACTCCACAATGCATGACCCGTATACCTCAACAAGGAGGGGCCAATGGGAGGGGTTAGGTCACGGATGAGCCTAATAATGGTACCAAACTGACTGTATTTGCTGAATACAAAACTAACTAATAAAAAAAAAAAAAGGGACTGGGACAAGGATAAGGGAAGGAAGTGTATATATTCTCCCTAACTTGCTCAAAAAGAACTTTATTTTTGTATTCTAATTATGGAGAAGGGTTAAGGAAAATAGTTTTGGTGCATCTATTTATGGAGGATTTTCCATATTCTTTTATCATTCAGGTGACAACAAATGCTATAACAGAGTTGAGGAAGGGTCCAAATTAAGCTTCTCTATAGTCCCTGTTCCCAATATAGTAGGAAACAACTGAGGCTGACCTGAGCATTGTGACCTCCCTTGATACTGGACGTTTTCTGTCATAGGCACTAACTCTATATAACTGAGGAGTATGTGAGGAGGACAAAGTCAAAGTCTGAATGTGCACTTACCGAAAGCCCATGGGAGATGCTGGAACAGGTCATGATGCTGTTGTTACCATAGACATAAATATTGTTACCTTTCCCATGTGTAGACACATTTAAATGAATGGCGTCTAAAGTTTGCACGGGCTGTACATATCAGCTATAGTAATTCTAACAGGTGATTTCTATGTGATCACTTCAGTCAAATTCATTAGTTTTAATACATATTTGATTTGAAATATATATGCATATAGACATATGAAACAAATTACTGAATTTTTGTGAAAGAAGGAATATAGATCTATGCAAATAAATTACATTTTAAAAAATTATGATCTAATATTTACTTCTTCACAAAACACATAAAAATGACTAAACTTTTATTCTTTTTTTAATTTTTTTGTTTATTTTTATTTATTTTTATTTGAGCATGATAGACAGAGAGAGAGTCAGAGAAAGAGAGAGAGATTGGGCTAGCCAGGGCCTCCAGCCACTGCAAACAAACTCCAGATGCATGCGCCCCCTTATGCATAGGGCTAACGTGGGTCCTGGGGAATCAAGCCTCAAAGTGGGGTCCTTAGGCTTCATAGGCAAGCGCTTAACCACTGAGCCATCTTTCCAGCCCTACACTTTCATTCTTTCATTCATTTTTGGAACTCCTAGAAATTGATGCAAGGGTCCCATGAATACCAGGTAAATGCTTTTCAAGAAGCTCCTAGCTGAGCCCCCATCCTAGTGGTTTTATCATGCACTTTTTTAAGTGTACAAACTTATTTATTTAAGTTTATTTTCTCATTCTTGCAACCCTGCTTTTTTACTATTGTTAAGTAGAAACTTCATATGGACACATCATATGTTGGTATTATCATTTCCGGCCTCCCCGGCCCCACTCCACTATTGACCCCCCTTAGTGGGATTGCAGGTACCCACTAGGGAATTGTGTGTTATGAGTTGTGAAAGCATCAGTCAGTCATTGTGGTGGGGGCAATGCCTCTGGACATTCCCTCCCATTCCGTGGCTCTTATAGTCTTTTTTCCCCTCTTCCACAAAATTCCCCTGAAACTTGGTGGGTGTGTTTTAAATCTGCATTAGTGTTGAACTCGGCAATTTCTGAATTTCTGATATGGTACATTTTCAGTATCCTCAGTGTCTGTCACCATCAACCAGGCACAGGTTGTCAAGCTTGTAATAGAGGAAGAACTTTTATTCAACTCACTGGTTCCTCTGTGGTTTCACCTGGGCCCTAGCTGCTGTGGTTCATCTGCTGGCAGCAAGTCAGATATTTATTCCTGTCTTGATAGATTTTGGTTGTCTTCAGTTCTTGTTGCTTTCTGAAAAAGAAAAACAGATTTTTCCAAAGGAGAATGAGATCAGGAGAGGTTAAAGGGGATAAGCATTGTTAATTTAGTGAGATTTTGATGGGCATAGCCTTACTTTTGGACAAAGACTAGTGGGTGCTTCTCAATGGAGTCCATAACCTTTGTCTCCATAGGATTTTAGTTTCAGCTATGGGTTCCTTTCCACTGAGCAGATCTCTTAAACAATCAGAGAGACATTGGTTACTTATCAAGTCTGTGTGTCACTATTTCACAGGTATGCACATCTTGTTAGACTGGTTGCTTTCATATAGCAGTGTCTCCTGATTGTTCACAACCGTGTTGGCTGTTTTCCTACAGCAGCTCATTTACTATTTTTCAGCACTATATGGTCTAACCACCTGGGATCTGGAGTCCTTCCAGATTCAGCTGGATCTCCTGATGTTCTACAAAAGCAGTATATAGTGTCTTCCGCAATAGGGTCTTATGTTTTACCTTCGGTGGATAGGGTAATCAAGTGTTTTGGCAGAAGCCTGTCTTGTTTTGGGGACCTCATAGGTCTCTCAGATCAACAGCTCAAATTGGTTGTAACCAATTTTTGGTACTTGGAATTACAAATAAGACCTAAATGCTTTAGGATTAGGCTTTACCCCACTCTCTCCAGGACCCTTCTTACCATACAATCCCTCCATACTCCTGTTGAGGGTTATATCTTTAATCTGCTATTGAGGAGGAAGGTTTCTATAGTACCAATTCCTTTTGGATTTGGTTTAGTTTATATATCAACCCTTCCTCCCATATTCCTCTATGCCCTTCTATCTCTCTTATCTGCCCCTCAAGTTGTCTGTCAAGTATGCCTGCAATTCAAGCTGTTTCAGTTTAGGAGCCACAGATGAGGCAATTGTCTATTTGTGCTTGTGTGAGTTCACTTAGCATGTCTGTTCCAAGTCCGTCCAATTTCCTCCAAGTTTCATTATATCAGTTTCCCTTACCATTGAGTAGAATCCCATTGTGTATATGTACAATTTTTTCATTATCTGTTCATCAAACAATAGGTATTTGGGTTGATTTTAGTTCTTATCTATTGTGAATTGAGCAGTTATAAATATGATTGATAAAATATATGTCCAGTGAAGAGTAGAGCCTTTAGTGTAGATATCCAGCATAGGAATGGCTGAATCAGTTGGTAGCTCTATTTTAATCTTTTTCAGGAGTGTCCATAATGATTTTCATAGTGGTTGTACAAGTTTGCATTCCCACCAACAGTGAATGAGAATTCCTCTTTCCCTGCATCCTCATCAACATTTATCACTGTTTGAACTTTTAATGATTGCCATCCTTTCAGGAGTAAGGTAGACTCAGATAGTTGTTTTAATTTGCATTTCCCTGGTGGTTAAGGATGTTAAAATTTTTCTGAATATTAGCCACCTATATTTAATTCTTTAGAATTCCATATTCAGTTCTCTGACCCATCTTTTTAGTGGATTGTTTATTTTTATTGCTTAGGGTCTTTTGAGTTCTTTGTAGATTCTAGATATTAGCCCTCTCTCAGTGGTATAGCTGGCAAAGATTTTTTTTTTTTTATCATTCTCTGGTTAGTCTATTTGCTCTATTTATGATATTTTTGTCTGTACAAAAGCTTTCTCCATTCATGAGATTCCATTAGTTGAGTGATTGTTTAATTTTCTGGGCTACTGGTGTAGTAGTATATTGGCTCTGATAATCTTATTTTTAAGAATGAAATTTTATAAACATTGTCACAATTGAACCCATATCTGAAAATAGGAACCAGGTCAGAATCCTATGGAGACAGAGATTATGCTCTCCAGTGACAAATCCCACCAGTCTTTGGCTTAAAGAGGGGCTAGATACATCAAATTCTACCTATGATGGCTTTGCTCTCTGTTGGAAAAATTTTTTTTCTTTTTCCAAAAGCAACAAGGCCTGAAGAAATAAACCACCAGATGTACTTCAGCTAAGGCCCAGGTGAAACCACAGAAGAACTGGGAAGATGAGCAAGAGGGCTGCTTCCATGGTGAGACTGACAATAAGTCCCAAAGTAAAGGAAACTCAACACATACCAAAGCAGAAATACAGAGGTTCTTAAGAACTCATCACTAAAGTAGACTTAAAACACATCCACCAAGGCTCAGGGAATTTTGTGGAAGAGGGAGTGGAAAGATTGTAAGTGCCACACTTTGGAACATCATACCCAAAGGTATTGCCACTGCCTACCCCAACCAATGACTGTTGGCCTCACAATGCATAGCCTACAATCCCATGGGGAATACCAGTAACCATACTGAGGAGAACCCCAGTGGGATAGCGGCAGGGAGGAGAGAAAAGATGGTACCAACCCATGATGTATCCATAATAAGTTAAGTCTGTGATAAAAAACATCTAAATTTTTAAGGTTTTTACTTAAAAAGAAAAGAGTTATAAAACGTATAAAATGAACACATTTGATTATAATGCATTAGTTTACTTTTAATGAAATAGAATTTTGTAAAATTGTTGCAAAAATATTAGCTATCTCATGCATATATAAAGTAATCATTTTATGCACCATGTTACTCATGAATAGATATGATATTTTAATGTATTTTAGATATTTATTTATTTATGAGAAAGAAAGAGAGAGAGAGAATGGGTGTGCCAGGGCTTTCAGACACTGCAAATGAACTCCAGACAAATGCACCACCTTGTGCATCTGGCTTACATGGGTCCTGGGGAATCAAACCGGGGTCCTTTGGCTTCCCAGGCAAGAGCCTTAAACATTAAGCAAACTCTCCAGCCTGGTTTAATGTATTTTAAATGCTACAACTCCTGTTTGAGTGTGAGAGAGTACTTCTTAAGATTTCTAATTGCTTTTGTATTATATTTCCCCACTATTATCACAAAAATAGTTGTGCCATGTAGTAAACATTATGCTTGTTTTTATTTGAATGGATAATCCTATAGGTTTTAAATTTCTTTTGGAGCAGCTAATTACACATTTATAATAGAATTTTCAAAAATAATCTAGTGGATTTGCATCTAATACAAAAACTTTTGAGGGAAATATAAAACAAAATTCTGTTACCTATAACAGTCCTGCTGCTGCCTCAAAAGCTTTTCTTTAAAATTAACACAGGCTGGCATTTCAGCTGGGTAGTAGACAGGCTCTCTTGAAAAGGGCCAGGTTTTTATCCTCATCTCTGTATTAAGTAAGTACATAGCATTTGTTGTTAGTATAGAACAAGAAACTATGTGGTTTTACACAGTGTTTAGTAGCACCAACAGAAATATTCTAAAGTGGCTATTTAAAGACTTCTTTCAGAGTTATCAAAATGAAAATGTGCATATGCCACAAAACATCATTTATTTCTATTTATAGAATATTAGACTATGCTTTGACTTAAGAAAGTAAATTCTTATTGGAAAACAAAAATCTTTGCTGGTAATAATGTTTTAGTAATAGTTAATGAAATCAAATTCTTTTAAAAATATATTTATTTATTTATTTGAGAGAGAGAATGAGGCAGAGAAGACAAAGAGACAGAGATAGAGAGAGAGAGGGAAAGAATGGGCAAACCAGGGCCTCTAGCCACTGCAAACAAACTCCAGATGCATGTGCCATCTTGTGCATCTGGCTTATGTGGGTCCTGGGGAATCTAACCAAGGTCCTTTGGCTTTGCAGGCAAGTGTCTCAACCACAAAGCCATCTTTCCAGCCAGAAATCAAATTGTTTTACATCAGATTTTCATACTTTAATGTTTCTGCTAATGTGGAGAATTATGGTAAATGACTTTAAGAAATCTGTTTCAAAACTCAATAATGTGTATGCATTAATATGTAAAATGAGTCCCCTGAAAAGGTAGATATGTTACTTTGTAAAATATTTTAGCTTTAATTTGAAGATATTATTGGATAAATTTAATTATAAATACCTATAATTATACAGTCACATATAATTTTATTAAAAATATATTTGTGGTTTGTTATTGCCTTAATTTATTATATAAAATATATTTTTAAAATATTCTTAGCTTGAATTGGACTTAAAACCTTATCAAAATATTATTTTTCTTTTCATATTTAAATGTTGAGAACACAATGGGAGCATTATCAAGAGTACTGATGTTACAATATGTTATCTAGAATGCAATATTCCACTTATGATTCACTGCTTTATATTTTGTCTTTTTAAATTTTTTACATTATTTTTGAGTGTAGGTGTGTGTGTGTGTGTGTGTGTGTGTATGAGAGAGAGAGAGACAGAGAGAGAAAGAGAGAATGGGAGAGTGAATGGGTGTGAATGAACTCCAGATACATGTGTTACCTTATGGCTCCTTTGTGACATTATACACTTGCATCATTGTGCATCTGGCTACATGGGACCTGAGATTCAAACATGTGTTCTTAGGCTTCACAGGCAAGCATCTTATCTGCTAAGCCATCTCTCCAACCCTATTTTGTCTTTTTTTTAATGCATCTGAGACTTGTGTCCTAGCGTGTAGTCTGACATGAAGAATGTGTTGTGTGCACATGAAAATCCTTCCTAATGTCATGGGATCATGTGATTTTCAAGTTACATTGCATCCACTATCCTCACATGTTGTACAACTGCAACATGCTATCACTGACTGGTGATTTGTATGATCTATCTATTGCTGAAAGGACAGGTATAGAATCCCTATTATTGCACTATTGTCTATTTCTCATTTCAAATCTGTGGATACAATTATGGGCCATGGGAGTCTATTTGAAACTAAGCTTTGTCATCTTGCTGAATAAATTGGTATGAGTAAAGTGTGAAACTCTTCTCCTCTTCAACACTGCTATTCATATGTGTTTCTAATAGTGTGCTAGGACATATGTTCATAGAGATAGTGATATCCATGAATTTAGGTACAAACCCAGTGTTTCTCCAGAGAGACAATAAAAAATAGCTCATTTTTTGCCCTCTAGTTCCCATTACAACTTTGAGTTTTGATTTGAAGTTTAATTTTAGCTCACTCCATGCCTGTATTGCTGACACAGTGGTAATCCCCATCAATGGATAAGCTTAATTAATCTTATACATATTGTCTTTAGATATTCTTTGCATCTCTGTTCTGTTTAACAAGGCTGACATGTTGGCCATGTCTTTTCATACCACCCAAGCATTTGGGTTTGGCAACCCTAACTCTAACTCCTTCCAGTCTTCTCTTTAGATAGGATAAATCCATACTCTCCTTCAAGTATAGACTCCTTTGATGATTGGATTTTAGAAATAATCCTCAGGTATACTCTCTTTAAGCTACCTAATTATTTACCTATATCTTGCCTGCAACCTTGACAGCAGACACGTATGCCTTCTCTGAGAGGTACTGACTTTAAGTTAGTTAATTAGCTATTTATTGCTATTTGAATCGTCACCTACAATCTTGAAAATGAACAGACGTACTTTTCCTAATAAAAGGCAAATGCTCCATGGACTGAATCCTTCTCTTCCTCGAGTTTCCAAGCAGCAAAGCAGCTCAAATACAATTTTGCTTATTTGAGAGATTGCTTATCTGGGACTCCATCAAGTTTGTCACTTAAATGTTTAATGTATAAGGTGCCCATGTTTATTAACTAAAGTCCATTATGTATAGATATTGTCAGTAATAAACTCTAACATATTAGAAAAAATAGATATTGTTGGTAGAAACTATAACATATTAGAGACAAGTTGGAAGTGATTTTTTTAAACTTTATTCTTCACCAATAAGTGTCTTTTGTTCTGTTCTTGCTAAGCCAGAAGAATAAACCCTTTCTATACAGAAGCTTGTAACTTTAATGTTCCTGTCTGAGTATCATACATTTCAGTTTTTTTTTTAATTTTTTGATATTTTTAACTGTTTTTTATTGGTTCTAGTTTTTTTGTGGGCATTGTGCTAAGTATTATACATGCATCAATTAGCTTAATATTTGAAATACTTGTGTAAGCCACTGCTGCACTGCTCAATATAACTCCAGGGAAAGGAGCTTGTCTAGCTGTCCTGAAAGCTGGGAGAGGGCTGATGCCACCATCAGTGGTTATGAAGTGTTTTTTTCAAATTAATGGAAAGTTGAATGGGTGCATATGCTACATGCTAATGAAATTTTTTAACTATAATTTATTGGTGGAAAATACAGCTTTCTCCAAAAGAAATACCAAGCTCAATATGAATACCACAATGTGGAGAAAATTTCAAGTTACAGTATACACAATGCTACTTTACAGTCAGAGAAAAAAAAAGTAATAAATCAATGCATTTACCAAATACAATGGTGGGAGCAAGGGTAAGGCCTTGTAGAAGAAGAAATCTCCTGTATGATTTCAGATGTAGCATCCTCAGCTGGAGTGTTGGCTCTGCTAAGCTAGTGATCATAACGATTATATGAGTTTTACTTTGTAGTTATGAAGTGGTTTGGTAAGCTACAGAGGATGATGGTTAAATGGCTACTAAAATTCACTAATATAGCTCAAGATAATTTTGTTTCTTGATCTGCAACATTCCATGTCCTTAGAATCATCATGTTTTATCCAGCTAGTCAGTCAGATCATCAGTATAGATGTGGCTTCTTCAGAGAACTCTACTTCCTAGCTTCATAATTATCGGAGTGTTTTCTGAGAGATGAGATGAAATATTGTATTTCTGTTATGCTTTGGCTATTAAATGTCCATACAAACTCATGAAGCAAATTCTTGGACCCCAGTGCAATGATTAGAGTTGAGGCTTTTGGAAAGTGATTGGATCATGGGGACTTGGACCTATCCTTGGCTTACTTCACCATTAGGTTCAGAATTCAAAGGCATTGCTGGAAGGTGGGTGAACAAGTAGAACACTGAAGGTGTGCCATTTGTCCTAGTCCTTTGATATTGCGCCGGCCTGCCTTCCATGAGGTGAACAATTCTACGCCCTTACAAACTTCCATCTTCTTCATTTTCCTGATCATAGGCCCAGAAACAATGGAGTAACTCAATAATAGACTAAGCCCTCTGAAACTGTGAGCCATAATAAGCTTTTCTCATTGCTCTTCAGAAAAATATTGTCACAATAGAGACAAATCAACACAATTTTCATGCTTTTCTGGAGTGGAAGCCAATTGACTAACTCCTTTAATTTTTTTTGTTGTTGTTGACTCAGGCTCTCACTATGTAGCCCTAGGCAAGACTTGAACTCATGGCACTCCTGATGCTACCTCTCAAGTGCAGACTCATTTATTTCTTTAAGGGGATGAAATCATCCTTCATGTTTCCGGGAATGTAGACATGATAGTTTGAACTTCAGCAGCTATCTTGAACCAGATGCTAGTAGCTACCTAACGAGTACAGTAAAAGAAGAGCCCAGGACCCTGCCAAAGCTATCTACTTTAAAATATATTTTTTTCATTTAAGAAATGTCTCTCTAAACTGATATTCATTATTTATGTATTTATTATGTATTTATGTATTTATATATAATTGCTTATGAAACACAAACTGACAAACAATTTTAAATGATATACAGCTCTTGAAGATAGTTTTATCAGCTTTGTCCCAGTAGAACAGATATCTTACATAAAGAGTTTAATGAAGTCCTTGCACAGGGACCATGTTACTCTTCTCTGTATTGGCACAGTTTCTGTATATGTGCTGCCAAAGAGAGCACAGTCCTGGAAACCTCTGAATTAAGTCTTCTTTTACACTCCATGGTGCAAGTCCATGCTCCAACTTGAAGATCAAATCTGGTTCAGTTATACAGTTCCCCAAGAACATCAGGCTGGTACAGTTCTCAAGCATCGCATCTCTGTAGAGGTTTTGCTGAACAACATCTAGGTGCTGCCACTCTTGCCAGGTGAAAACCACAACTATGTCTTCAAATGACACTAACTCCATGTCTAAATCCCGGGGTATAAAGTGTCCTCATTTGATCCCACTCCAGCAACATTTCAAACAAAATTCTGGAAAATTTCAAGTTTCCGTCATTTCTGGATTCCTGAGCACCCTCCTCCTATCCCTGAAGCACAGTGGCACAGGCCAGAGTCTAGGACCCAAAGTCCCAAACTCTAGCGCAGGAAATGACCTAAGTGCAGATCCAAGGAGGCAGAAGGGCAGCATGCTCAAACACAAAGGGCCACATTTCAATTTTTATGACACAATTTTCCTCTCTAGTTGAAACATCCACTATATTTCAGGTGCTGGATTAAAATATTATTTTTATTCTCTTTGGTAAAACATCTCACTTTCAGGCATGGCAAGTTGTGATGTACAGGAAAAAAATAAAATTAGGACAATAGAGTTTAAGTTTCTTACATGTAGTTAAGAAATCTACCCAGTAACTAAATGCTATTTCTCATAGCACCTTGCCTTGGACATTGAACACATTTATCAAGTGTTTAGCTAATAAAATATATTTACAATTTTATTATGTATCTGATCATTACATGGGAACTATTAGATTTATTTATCTTAACTGACCCAAAATCCTGACTCCAATCCTCAGCCCTTTTGGCTCACATTATTAACTTCCAAAAGGCAGTAGCCCTTCTTTTGCTTTAGTGTATCATGTTCCATCCAAAAGCAAAATAATTATTTCTGCTGCCATCTATCTTGATTATTTAATCCTTTTATTCTTTTTAAAAATAAATTTACCCACAGACATTACTTTCCTGCAATAAAAGTTTGCCTACCGTTTTTTTTTTTTGTTGTTGTTTGTTTTGTTTTTTCATTTTAACCCAGACTCCTCTTGTAAACAGGACATTTTTATACTCTCAGCCCTATCATAATCCTTTCTCTTCTCTCATGGCTACTTAGAGAGGAATGCCTTTCCTCTGAACCAATCCTAAAAACTTAGAAAATAAAACATCTTCATCAGAACTGATGAGACTATGCACATGATGGACTCAGTGCTCGCCTGTGTAATGCGTGGACATGACATTTAAATTGTGGAGAAACACAAGAATGTCTTTTATAAATATAGAGATAACGTAGATTTTGATTCATTGTGAATGTTTCCTCGTCACTAGGCCCGTGCAGTAATGAACTGTATGAATAAAAATGGGAGAATAAATTACAGGATAAAAAAACTGTGGGAATATTTCTTATGGACATTACAAATAACTTTTCTGAAATTCTTGCTGGAAGATGCTAAATTCTTTAATTGCAACTTGTCCTAAACTTAATCTTAGAACTATGTAATCTACCCAATAAAAGAAATGTGACTAGGTTTCTTTGCCTTGGTGAACCTTTGGCTTGAACAGCACAAGTGATCAATATTGACAAAGCAATATTGGAGATGCTCACCGATTGTGAGCTCTTTCCACAGTTTCCTCAGAGGCCTGGTTGGACTCTTGACTCAGAACAAACATACATGCGTAAGAAATGCTGACTATATCACTGACGATAAGGAAGTCAGTAACAATGAGACCCCCCCTCCACCCCCTGGTCAGTTGAAGACAATAGCTGGGCTTAATATGACTGCTCTTTTGATCAGAATATATGAGTGTGCTGGATAAGTAGAGTCCAACAGGTCACACCCATAAGTCCCCTGTCTTTAATAAATGTTTAATGATTATCCAAATCAAAAGTTCTTTACCCTTTGCTCATACAATATATTAGTTGTTCAGATATTACTGTTCAATAAAAATGTTAATGAGTCCCTGTATGCAGAGGAAGCCATGGCCACAGTAAGATCAGAGCAGCAGTGGCAGCAGGTGCAGTGGGTTTACTAGTGGACAAAACTAAACTGTTGTTTTCCCTCTCAGATTGCTGCCACAGGCAGCTAGCCTACTCCTGGGATAAGGGTTCCAGAAGTTAGTTCTCTCATTTTTCAGCCTCTTTTCCTACAAGTACTTTGTCTACTTCTGGATAGAAAAATTCCAGAGGTTAGTCTTCCTTAAATTAAAGGCTGTGCCCCACCCTCCCAAATAGGGCAGGCCTAAGCTTATGTTTCCTCTTCCAGCTTCTAAATGGATGTAATGTTTCACTACATATGTTGTCATTAGAATATATTATTTTTATTTTTATTATTCATCTGTGTGCATGTAGATGTGTACATGCATGTGTGTATATTCATGGTGTGTGTGAGAGTGTGTGAATGTGTGTGTGTGTATGAGCATACTTCAGTGTGCATGTGGAAGTCAGGGGTCAACCTGGGGTGTTTCTCTGATTTTTCCACATTCCTTTTTCACAGACTCTTTCTTGCTGCTGCTGTTGCTGGCCAGATTCCAGACATTGCTATCTCTACCTCCCATGAGGGATTACAGCTTCATTCCCCACTCTGTTTCTGGCTGACGTGAGTGCTAGGGAAGATTGAATTCAGGGTGGCAGGTTTGCGAGCAAACTGCTTTGCTGAGCCATCTCTTTAGACCTCATTACAATACTTTTATATTAAATAGAAAAAGTACTTTTTAATTGGAAAGGTCATTTTTCTTATAACTGACTAGATTACATCATGTTCAAGTAATTTTCTTTCTAGCTTCTACTTTTAGAAATGGAGCTAATTGGCACACTGCTTTTTATAATATACAAAGGGCTGCAAGGTAATGGCTGCAACTTATCTACAGCTGGGAAGAATAAAAACCACAATTCTGTGGCTGAATCCCTGACAGCTTCCCTGGCCAAATAGAGCTGTATGTCTTCTAAAATTTTAGGGGAGATTAAAGTTTTGTCACTTTAGTAAATTACTCAATTTAACATCTAGAATAATGTTCTCTAGTGAATGACACAGAATAATGATATAGTCACTGGAAGATGTAGCTACACATCTAAGATAAAAACAATCTTTGCATTAGTTGTTTTTAAAATGTGAAGATTAGGGCTGGAGAGATGGCTTAGCGGTTAAGCGCTTGCCTGTGAAGCCTAAGGACCCCGGTTCAAGGCTCAATTCCCCAGGACCCACGTTAGCCAGATGCACAAGGGGGCGCACGCATCTGGAGTTCATTTACAGAGGCTGGAAGGTCTGGCGTGCCCATTCTCTCTCTTCTCTCTCTCTCTCTCCCTCCCTCCCTCCCTCTTTCTCTGTGTCGCTCTCAAATAAATAAACAATCAATCAATCAATCAATCAATCAATAAATAAAAATGTGAAGATTATTCTAATTAGTTAATAAAAGTCTAAGTCTGTCCCTCTCTGTAATTTGGGTATGTTGATACTTTTGAAAAAAAAAAAAAAAAAACAGGCTGAAGCGCTAGTTCAGCTGGGAAAGCCCTGGCTGAAGAAAGTGGCCTGTAAAACCAGCACATGTGAAACGGAAACAAGGTGTCCTTGGAGTAAGCCAGCTGCGTTCTCAAGCTGACTAATGACGTTGGTGAGCTCCTGGCTCAGGTGGAAGAACCCATCTCAGTAAGTCAGGAGAACCCCAATTAACAAAGATCCCCAACATCAACCTCTGGCCTCCATATACAAGATACATATATGTATCCATAAACATGTGAATGTGCATACACTCTGCTGACAGGCATTCTCTAACTCTAAGGCCTCATGAGTTTTGTGGCTATTGGAAAAGAGGCTGATTTGATGCTGAAGCTACGTCAGTGCACAGAGAATCATCTCAAAACAGAGATGGGCTCTTTCTTTAGCAGGATATGATGACTGGATGGAACTCTGATAACTTAATCTCCTGTTTAGCTTCTCTGGTTTACACTCCTCATGACACTATGCACTGTAGTTCAAAACACTTCTCACAGAATACATGTTGTGAGGTCATAATGCTTCATGGATCTTTTGTTACTTACAGACTGAAAAGTAAGACTCAACATCTTCTCTTTTATTAATTTTTTTAAGATTTTTTTTTGTATTCAGTGAATACAGTCAAGTTGGTACCATTGTTAGCCTCCTCCCTGATCTCCCCCCTCCACAGGGTCCCTCCTTGTTGGGGTATGTGAGTCCTGCATTGTGGGGTTAGCCCTCAGTTTTGGGTAGGAGGAAATGTCTCTGCGTATCATGACCCAATGTGTGGCTCTGACATTCTTTCCTCCCCTTCTTCTGCAAATTTCCCTGAGCTGTGTTGGGTTCATTTTAGGTGTGATTCAGTCTTGAGATCTTGGGAGCATATGTGTTTCTGGATATCTGGTTTGGTAGGGGTTGACTTTTCTCTGTGTCTATCTCCTTCACCATTGTGCTGGATCCCAGCTTGCCAAGGAAACAGCATTTTTGTATGTTTCCCCAATTAGTCTCAGTTTCAGCTTGGGGACCTTCTGAGGTATGATGAGGTGGTTCTCTCCTTAGGATCTGCATCTATCTGAAAAAGAGAAGCAGATTCTCCTATGGAGAGTAAAGTTAGCACCAGATAAATGTGATAACCATTACTTTTTAGAGAGATTTTCATAGGTATAGGCCCACTTGCAGCCCACGATTGGTGTGAGCTTGATAATGGAGAGTGGGCTCAATTTTGGATCTGGTTCTGACTTGTTTCCCACATCCAGCTATGGGTTCTGTTCCACTGAGTGGATCAGTTAGCCAAACCAAGAGCAGTTGATTTCCCACCATGGCTGTGCACCACTATTGCACTTGTGCAAGTATAACATCTTCTCTTTTTGGAAAGATACTCAACTAACTTTAATTTTTCAAAATATTTCTGCTTACCAACAGGGTGACATTGCATAAAGGAATTTAACATGCAAAGTATATTTCCATAAAACACTCTGCCCTTTCATGCTCAGGAATCTTTCTATAGTGACTATTACTGCCATTCTTTGGCTGCCCTGCTCATCTGTTTGTTTCTTAATGTCCAACATTCCCTATTTTACTGTGCACGTATTTCTGTCTTATGCTCTTCCCTAAGACTTGACTAAGTGTAAATGTTCAGTACCCATGACTGAGGTGAATTGGCCTAAAATATCAAGTTGAGAGATGTCAAAGCTGTGCATCCCGTATTTCTTAGACACCCATAGTACTTTATGTGTAGTGCTATAGCTAGCAAGATATCCTCTCACACTGAGCAACATCTGAAGGATGATACTAGAACACCTGTGACAGCTGTAAGGTAATGTCAAGACCACTGCTGAACATCATAGGACTGTCTTGTTCCTCACCCCTTGAAAAGTCATGCTATATGATAATCATTTAGACTTACTGTGAACATAGGGCAAGACATAACCTGTATGTCTGAGTAATCCAAGACCTACTGAAAGCATAAAACAAATAGCATGTGAATGCAGACTGTTTCTAATAATGGTCATGTTTACATTGATTTTGAATAAAGATTAAAACATTAAATTTAAAGAGACATAGGTAAAATGTGGTACAAATTGTTTAGAATGTAACTTGTGTGCAAGACAGATTTTGTGCCAAGAGATCATAAAACGTAATGAGAAAGTGGATGTGGGCTGGAACAGTGTCCAGGAAGCTACTACAGCCTAATGTCTTCCCAGCATGTAGGCTTTTCTAAGAAACATGTACTGGAGAAAAGTTATGTTGTCATGTATGTGTCTATCTCATGAGACAAGCTCTTATTCAAATTTATACATGTGAAAATAACATCATGTTGATTATAATAGCTACAGACATTTTCTTAGAGAAGGGAGGAATACTAGAAAGATACAGAATATTCTGTACCCTAAGTGAGAAAGATTTTAAAAATCTTTTATTATTCAAGGGAATTCACAGTAAACAACAACTGTTAAATGGGATCAAATGATAAGAAAATGGTTGTTGATAAAATGCTATTATAAAACCTTGGAGGCTTGTGATACCCAGAGATGCAGCTATAAAGTTTTATTCCCAAAACTTGATGACAATTGCACATTCTTTTCACAGCTGTATGGATTCCTGGATTAATCCCTGAAAAAGAACATTTGAAGAGATTAGTCTCCTGTAGACTGTGTAGTCACCTTAGCAAACAGAGACATGCCCAGGTGAATAAAGCAGCTAAGGCACTAAAGCTTCTGTTCAGTTAGTCCTGAGGTGTTCACAATTTACCAGGGTGTGAGTTATGAATTTTAAAAGTTATTTCTCTCAAGTTACCAAAGTAGATCTTCCCATCCATTTCTCACTTCATCTAAAGTAAAATGACTTTGGCAAATTTATAATGAATTATGATTTGGCACTCTTATGGTAAACTGACTCAATTTTCTTGCTATTTGTCTCTGTAACTTAAAAATGTATTCATCATTTTAAGGTTTTGTAAAAAAAAAAGGAACATTTTTGAAAATTATTATTAGCTTAGGGTTTGTGAAAACATTTTCATTTCTTTAATTCTTAAATTTTACCATTGAGTTTATGCTATATGCTAAAATTCATTGGTAATTTTACACCTGTCATAAATTCTCTTGTGAAGGGATTTTACAAGACTAATTTTAATTAAGAAGCAGTATTCTTAGAGTTTGGTATATGTTCAATTTTATCAATCATAGTAAAGTTCGAAACACTTTGTCAAATTGACATAAACTTAATTTGTATGACCTGTAAGTTCATATGAGTAAGATCTTTGTCTTCCTTTTTTCGTTTTATTAATGTGGATATCTGTCTATAATAAGTTTGAATTCTGAAATTTAAACTTACGAAAAAGGAGATTTTATAAAACAACTGTTTTTATTTCATACATATATGCAGGAGGCAGAGTAAAAGAATCCCAAACTTCAGCTTCACAGGTATTTTATTGATTCTGTGATATATATGCTTATCACATTTGATTTTTTAATATAATTTAATCACTATACTACTTCTATCATGTTTTGTTTTGTTTTTCACTGAAAAGAGTCTCTGAATTTGGCACATGTAAGATAAATACTTATATATGGATGCCTTCAATACACAGCCAGAGTTATCTCACAGATATATTAAATCTGAACTTTTTTCCCTTACTAAAATTTTTTTGAAGAATTCTGCTGCCTTCACAGTGAAGATTATACACATTTGCCCATCTTAGGCTGTTCTTCAATATGGAACTCCATTCATTTATCCTTTCAAATATCCTGATAGACTACTTCTCTTGAAGTTTTAAGAAGTCTGCAAAACTTTTCTTTTTGGACCACACCATGTTCTTTATTCTGTGTATGCTGTTCTTCTGCATGAAATTAAACTCTTCCTTTGCTTCCTTCTGCTGCCTCATCTCACCTGTCCCTACTCAGCTGAACATTAGTATTTGTGAGGCAATTTTCACACATAAACCCACTACAGGAGCTCAAATGGAAATATCATTTCCTCACTGGAACACTCATTTCTTAGATGTCATCTATTGCTTCTTTGTATAGTACTGTTTCCATAAGCCTGTAATACAACATAATAGGGCTGGAAATGTGACTCCATAGTTAACAGCACTTCCTGTGTAAACATGAGGGCTTGAAGAAGCCTGAAAGACCTCTGGAGTTCCTTCCCAGTGCTCACATAATCAACCACACATGGCCATGTGTGTGTGTAGCAGTCCAATTGGGAACAGAGACCCACAAACCGTGAAAAGTAGCAAGCCTGTGAAAAATAGCAAGCTCTGAGATAAGGAAATTACTCTAGCTCAAATAAGAATGGGTTCCAGGGGCTGGGGAGATGGCTTAGCAGTTAAGGTGCTTGCGTGCACAGCCAAAGGAACCAGGTTCGACTTCCCAGGACACAGTAAGCCAGATGCACAAGGGGGCGCATCCATCTGGAGTTTGTTTGCACTGGCTGGAGGCCCTGGTGCACCCATTCTCTCTCTCTCTCTCTCTCCCTGCCTATTTCTGTACCCTCTCTCTCTCTCTCTCTCTCTCTCAAATAAATAAATAAATAAATAAATAAATAAATAAATAAATAAAATAAAATAAAAAATAAAAAGAATGGGTGCCAGAGTGATAGATGGAGTGAAACACCCAACATTCTCCACTGGTGAGTGAGTGAGGCACCCCATGGACACATATACCACCTACACATCCCATTAAATACACATACACACACACTCAGAACACAATGCAACAATATTTTGCCTAATATTTCCAAAGATTATAAGACATCTTCAAATAATAAATGTGCTTAAAAATGTTAAAAATGTTGGGCCCATGAAGATGGATGCTTTTTTTCATTTAAAGGATTTAAGATGAAGAGTTTTGAATAGAAATAACCATACTTTTTTTCTAAATTCAATGTAATTTTAACTGGTACATAAAACATAAAACTTGTATATAGTAATACATAGAGTATACTGTTTCATCATGTGTTTACATCATACAATTTCTAAAGCAGACTCAGCATACCTATTTCCTCACGTTTATTGTTTTTGTGGGTGAAAACATAAAATACCTTCTTTGAGCTTTTTGAAATGTGCAGTATTTTCATGTTAGTGTTTGTGTTGTAGAACACCAAACTTTCTTGTCACTTAATCGTGAGCTAACAACCTCCTCATAACCCTTTCCTCTTCTATCTTTATTCTCCTCATGCATGCATCAGAACCATTCCAATCTGAGAAGTAAGGTCAGCAATTGTAGATTTTACATACTAGTGGTATCATACAGCACTTATCTTTCTTGTCTGGCTCATTTCTCTCATCATAATGATCTTCATCTCCAACCACTATGCTGCAAATATCAGAATTTATTTTTTATATCTGAATAATATTGAATTATTTATTTGCATCATGTTTTCGTTCTTCATCATTTGATGCTGGATGCTCCAGCTGTCCCCAGTCCTTGTCTAAGGTGAATAATGCTACAACAGACATGATCGCTTAGATGGCTCTTGATAGTCAGATTTCATTTCTTTGGAATTATACCCCATCCTTGGAGATTTGAATCATGTGGTATTTCTAGGTGTATTTCTTTCCCATAATGGTTGCTAATTTCCCTTCTGTGCCACAAGTACTCTTTTTCTTCTCATTACCAGGACCTGTTACAATTATTTACATATACTTAAATTTATCCACCAAACTAAATATAATTTATCTAATATGCCTCATACAAAAATGGTAAGCCAAAACTTCTAATGAATTCTTATGTATCCTTCAAAACAAATAACAAATACTAATTAAGTGACACTTTTATTTAGAAAGTATAAACTGTGACAAGAAATATATAGGAAATTTACTTTCTTCTTCATCATAAAAATGTTGCTATAATAGGGGAAAGCTATTCTGAAGTTATGGAAATATAAGGTGATAGTTTATGGATGAAAAGGCATGTGTGCTTTTGCCCATTTTTGATATCACCATGAGTTTTTGTCTTAAGTTTTATTGTGAAAAATTTATTCATTTCGTAATTCTACAATTTGTTTTCTGCTATAGTCTAGAACATTTTTTTATTTTACTTGCTGAGATAATTGATTTTATCGAAAAATTTATACAATGGTATTTATGTAAAACAAGTTTCAAAAAGTCATATTCAATGGGATTTTTATAGGACAATATGGATGAGAATTGGTTCTTCAATGTCACTTATCTATGCAGAGGAAATTAGATTCACATTATACTTAGTAAAAAATATATTAGGATTGAAAAATTATTCATTTAGGTTTGTAGAAACTAATAACAAAATGTGTCAATGATTTCATTATAAATTGAAATCATGACAATTATTGAATGATAAAAACATAAACTGGTGAAAATGCAATATGCCATTAAGTTGGTATTGTCCTCTAAATGAAGTCCTTACTCCAGAAATAATGTGAAATAGACTTCAATGATTATAATATCCTATTTAATTCATTATATTACTTCATTTAGAATGAAATAGGAAGTTTTATTTTATCTAGACTAAAATAGTAATTTTATAGCAAGGTTATGAACCAGACAGATTACTTTTCTTTTTAACATATGCATTATCTTCACAAGTATAGTGAATCATTTCATCTCACAAAAATTTTCTTCCAGTGTTACAAAACTCTTTAGTGATGTAGTCTCCTTAATCTAAAAAGTTTGGCTCCTCTTCTTCCCTTCCCTTTCCCTAATTAAGGAAATTTTTTACTCCCTTTATCGTGCCACATAAATCTCTCAGATTCATTCCTTCTCTTTTATCCTCTCTTCACTGCCTTCATCAAGTCCCTTTTATTTCTCTTTAATAACTGACATTTATCCAGAATATCTTATCATTATCTCTGTCTTCTCACTGTTTTCAGTTACCTTTGGGATCATGCCACTTTCCTTTGAAAAAACTCAGTGACTTGCAGCAGTCAAGAGCAAGTCTAATCCCCTCCGTATGCAGGCCTTCACATACTTTGACTATGGTGCAGTGCCTCTCAGTCAGGCTATCATCTTCACTCCTCAAGAAGATCAACATTAAGAAAATGAATGTGTTACTTCTCCATAATGGAAAAAAGGAATTCATGCTGCTTCCCCCCTATCTCCCACCTGCCATACCTGTTTGGTTTTCTGCTTTGTGATCTACATAGTGATAGATGTGGCATTAATTAATTCTCTTGGAAAATAATTTGATTGGTATCAAGTTGCCATAGTACCTTGTTTTCTTGAAAGTGAGAAGATAATTCTTGCATGGTACTAATGTATCAAAGGAAAATGTTCATATGAATTCTGGATGCAATCCATCATTTTGTGTGAATTTCTACATTACAACTCATTAACCACCAGTGCTTTCACTTAAGGGAAGGAATTTTCTTACTTCTGATATACTTATTTATTATAGAGCTTTGTCCATTTTTTGCTTACTCGTGTGTATATTTAGTGATGTGTGTGTGTGTGTGTGTGTGTGTGTGTGTGTGTGTGTATGCTGTGTACCTATCTGTATGTATTCTTGAAATACCTATCCACTCACCTGCAAAGCAAGGTACTTGCCCGCACTGGCCACCACAAAAAGTCAGATGGCCTGCTCCATTGCTCTTCAATAAGTTCTTTTTTTTTTTTTTAGTTTTTCGAGGTAGGGTCGCACTTTGGTTCAGGCTGACCTGGAATCCACTATGTAGTCTCAGGGTGGCCTCGAACTCTCGGTGATCCTCCTACCTCTGCCTCCCGAGTGCTGGGATTAAAGGCATGCGCCACCACGCCCGGCTGCAGTTCTTATTTAATAAGAGAATTTGCTGTTTTTGCTGAACCTGGGTGATTCTCTGGGGTTTTGCTTTCCTGCAAGACTGGGGTTACAGGTATGTGTTGCTATACCCAGACGTTTACATGCGTTCTGGAAATTTAAACTTGTGCTGTTGCAGACCCCCTCATGCTTGCACAAGGGAGCACACTAACTGACAAACCATCACTCCAATTGAAGAATCTTATACTGTTTAAATGGGATCCCACTTGCTATTTCTTACTTACTTACCTTGCTTAAGAAGACATTATCTTGAAAATATAAACTCCCTATGGTTGACATTAGCAGACCAAATTGAGTTTTCATAACTTTCATAGTTTTAGATGGGGATACCGAATTATGTGATAAAAACATCTGTATTCTCTGGCCAAGTCAAATTTTCCACAAATAATCTTATAAATCTGGGATAGTTTAGCCTTTCAATTTTGTAATGTTATGCCAGATTTCCATTCTAAGGATTATAGGCTTTCTCAGAATTTATTTTGTAGCAATAAGATTGAAGGAATGTTACAAAACATAATATGGTTATAAGTATGGAAATAATAAGTTATAGGAAGAAATATTAAAATAAAAAGAAAATAATTGCTCATAGCATGTCAGAAATTCAGACTCAGATAAACATCAATATGTCCCAAACTGAATTTTATAGTTTGGTTGCTGTTTTATGCTTGCTACTTATAATTGACTATTCAGTCAGTCACAGTATATCCACACCTTCCAACTATTTGCGGGTCAAATTTTAATTGATGCAATTCCAAATGAGTTTCAAATGTGGAATTGGCCATTAGGGAGATGGATCATCAGTTAAAGAAAGGTGCTTGCTTGTAAAACCTGTTGGCTCTGGTTCTAGTCCCACCTTAAGCCAGATGCATAATGTGATACCTATGCCTTGTGTGTATTTGCAATGAGAAGAAACCCTGGTGCATATGTGGGCATAAACATGCTCATGGAAAAGAGATATAATGGCCTAAAAGCACTCTTAGATGTGATATGCTCTATCAAATGATAGCTATAAGGGATTTTTATCCTTATACTTACATGCTATTTTCTAATCAAGAAGTATTGTTGGTTTCTTATTTTCTTGTATCTGGATTGAACTTGCTGTGAACATTAAAATATGCAATAGTGAAAATGTGCTATTTTTTTGTACAGCTTTACCTGATGTCTTCTAATTCACTGGATACCATCTATACTGTAATAAGATAGACCATAGAAGAAAATCTAAGCTCAGAGGCAACATCAGTAGTCATAAGATGGTAGATACGCAGTACCCAGTTGAAAACACCAGCATACATGATCCAATGAGGGATCATGTGAATTAACAAGTTGAAATTATATGAATTACTTTATATGAATTATAATAATTGGATGATGGTAACTTCTAGGCAATTTTACCTTTAAAAAGCAATGGGGCTAATTGTCTCTGAAACTAATAAATAATTTTCTCTATACTCTTTGGTTGAGTTGATAATTAAATTAATAATATGAAATCCAATACATACTCTCTCTTTGTAACTATTTGCAGCACTATTTTACTTTAATATGTTTTCTTATTTCTCTTTTATTTTCTGTTTGGGTAACCTTGCTCATACAACGTACTTCATGAATGATTTACCCCATTTTTTGTCTTTAATTTCCACTTGAACTCTCAAATTGAGTTATAGTGTACTTCTTCATAGTTATTGACTTAGTTTGTCTAGATGAATCATACTTTCTATGTTAAGACATGGTAATTGGCACACTTGTTTTGTTTGACTTCATTGTTAACTCTTCAACTGGTTGATTAGTGAGGTCTTATCCTTTCCTAATAAAACTTAAGTGACTATTTTTTCTCATTTCTTGACAGCTCATGAATCTTCAAAATATATTAAAGTAGTCAAAAATCTATAAGGCAGTATTGGAAGGATAAATAATTTTAAGAAGCATTTTCAGAAATATTGCCACTGCTTATTTTTATTTTCCTAATCCTGTGTAGGTAATAGCCTTCAGACTTCACTGAAAAATAGCTGAATGTGGTGCCATAATTTGTAATCCCAGGTACTGGATAATTGAGGTAGGAGGAGTTTGAATTCTACCATAGATACAGTGAACCGCTGTCCCCCTAAAAACACAGCAAAAATTCTATTTTTGAAATTCAATTATATAAATTTATTTTTAAATATGTGTCACATATATGCATTTAGGAAATATTAAAAGAAAATGAATAAATGTGAATATCCTTCTTTGTTCCTCATAATTTTAATTTGTTTGTTTGTCTTGTATTTTATTATGGCTTAGCTGTTGAAACAACACAAACTTTTTTGTAAAAAAAAATCACTTTATATTGTGCTGATGATTACTAAAGAAATATGTATTACCATAAAACAAGATACTCTATATTAAATTGTAACTACTGAAAAATAGCATCTAACCTAAATAGTGAATGAAGCACATTATAAATACAGTGTTCATGTTTTTGCTTTTATTATATCTCCTTTTTATAGATAATGAGATAAAAACCTAATAAAACCAAAATTCTAGTATACAGTAAAGATGATATTTTAGGAAGAAATTTTGAATGGACATTATACATTAAAATTATATTATAAAATTATATTAAAAGTATACATTAAAATTGTTTTTAGCATGGTAATTCTTCTCTAGGTAATGAGCTGAGAGACTAAGGAAGGAATCTGGAGTGAGCACTATATAAATGTAGCTTCTTTTACAGGAATATCTAGAAGATGAGGTTGAAGAATAAATCTCTAACTTATTATTCCTTCTTTCATCTTGTTAATCTATATCATACCCACTCTTACAATTCATCAGACAGTTTCCATTTTATGTTGGAGACATTTCACTCGCTAGCTTTTGCTTTATACCTATATGTTCTTAAGGCAATCCATGGGTTTTTACTTCAGGATACATTTCCCCAGAGTCAGCTGTGGTTCTGAAGCAAGGGATATGTTATCTAACCTAACTCCTCAAGGAATTCCCCATGTGAAAACTGCAAAATGGTCATTCTGTAGTCTCGGAACCCTGAAAGACTGTGAGGATGGTGCTGGTATGTATTTAGTATTTTCAGAAGCATTACAGACTCTTTAATGATACTGGTTTAGTATTAAATAATTAAAACTATACCTGTTCTTGACTCTATTGATGTACCAAAATAAGATTTTTTTATAGTTTCTTTTTAATAGCTATATATTTTAAATAGTTTTATATTTAATTTTGTTATGGTTAACAGATGTATAGGTGCTGTTTTTCTACTTAGTAATTTATTTCCTAAATGATGGCTTAAATATCCCCATTGAAGTTTTTTTAAGTAATTGAAAGGATATTAATGATATTTATGTGTTTGGTTGGGAGAGCTTATTTTCATATTATCTAACATTAGGAGGACATAAATTATTTCATATATTTTACATTTCCAGCCAGATGCAGGTCACATACCTGTAGAATAATTACTTTGTAGGCTGAGGAGCGAGGACTATAAGCAGAGGATAACCTGGGAACTCAGTGAGACCCTGCTTTAAAAAGTCAAAAAATCAGGCTGGAGAGATGGCTTAGTGCTTAAGGTGCCTGCCTGCAAAACCAAAGGACCTCAGTTCAGTTCCCCAGGACCCACATAAGCCAGATGCACAAGGAGGTGGATGTATCTGTAGTTCCTTTATAGTGGGCTGGAGGTCCTGGAATACCCATCTCCCCCTCTTCTCTCTCTCTCTCTCTCTCTCTCTCTCTGCCTCTTTCTCTTTCTCAAATAAATAGATAAAAGTGAAATTAAAAAAGTTTTAAAAAAATCTTTACATAATATTTTAGGTTTCTTTTTTGAACATCTGAAAGATTCCTATTCTCTTTATTTCCATCCTGTGAATGAAATGATCTTCGACAATGGGCTAAATCATGCCAAGGTGAAAGAAATGGTCACATTGAGAAGACTGTTGAGGGGATGAAACAAGCAAAGCAAACATGGAGAGATCTGTGGATAGCTCCTCTTCTCTCCCCCTCATCTCCTTTCCAAAGTACACAGTGGAAAATACTAATCTGGAACAAAATAGAATAAGTGGCATAAACCAATGATATGCAACCAATTTTCTTAAGTTTGTGAGGATGGATCTATTGAGGCAGAAGCAATGATATAAAACAGACCTCAACAATTCACAGAACTTGTGATCTTAAACATTCCACTATTGAGAAAATGACCTAGTCAAATCATTAAGTCATTATTTGAAGGATCATGTACATTTTTTAAAACTTTTTTTGACAATTTCCATAAATATAAATAATATGCCATGATCATAATCTCATCCCACTATCTTCTCATTTTCACCTTCCAAATGCCCCCACTGAATCTTTTATTCTTTCAAACTAGTCTCTTCTATTTTGATGCCATAATTTATAAACTTTTTTTTTCATTTTTATTTTTATTTTTTATTTTTTTACAGTCAGTTTGGTACCATTATTAGGCTCATCCATGACATGCCCCCTCCCCTTGGCCCCTCCTTGTTGAGGTATAAGGGTCATGCATTGTGGAGTTAGCCCACAGTTATGGGTAAGCTAAATGTCTCTGCATATCATGACCCAACATGTGGCTCTGACATTCTTTCCGCCCACTCTTCCCCAAAATTTCCCTGAGGCATGTTGGGTCTGCTTCAGTGATGAGGTGTTGGGGGCCTCTGAGGCTCTGGCTCTCTGATTTGGTAGGAGTTGATTTTTCTCTCTGCTGATCTCCTTCCCCCTTGTGCTGGTATCCAGTTCATCAGGAAAACAGCGCCCTTGCTTGTTTCTCCAATTTTTCTTAGTTTCAGCCTTTTGAGGTATGATGGGGTGGCTCTCTCCTTAGGATCTACATCTATCTGAAAAAGAGAAGCAGATTCTCCAACGGAGAGTAAGTTAGCATCAGGACAAATGAGATAACCCTTTTTTTTAATAGAGAATTTAATAGGTATAGGCCCTCTTATAGCCCACAATTGACGGTAGCTTGATATTGGAGAGTGGGTTTATGCTTGGATATGGTTCTGACTTTTTTATTGACAACTCCTATAATTGTAGAAAATAAAGCATGATAATTCCCTCCCCGTCCCCACTTTCCCTTTCACAAATCCACTCTCCATCATATACCCTCGCTCTCTTAATTTGTCTCATTTTTACTTTGATATCATCTTTTTCTCCTATTATGTAGGTCTTGTGTAGGTGGTACTAGGCAATGTGAGGCCATGGATATCAAGGCCAGTTTGTGTTTGAACAATTACATTGTAAGCAGTCCTACTCTCCTTTGTTTCTTCCATTCTTTTACTTATTATTGACAATTTCCAGAACTATAAACAATGTATATATATAGCTTCAATATTTATAGACAATAAACCATGGTAATTTCCCTATCCCCCACTTTCCCTTTGCAAAACCACTCTCCCTCATATCCTCTCCCTCTCTCAATCAGTCTCTCTTTCATTTTTATGTCATCATTTTTTCCTCCTATTATGATGGTCTTGTGTAGGTAGTGTCAGGCACTGCAAGATCATGGATATCTAGTCCATTTTATGTATGGAAGAATGCATTGTAAGAAGCCCTCCTTTTTCTTTGGCTCTTACAATCTTTCCACCATCTATTTCGCAATGGACCCTGAGCCTTGGAAGGTGTGATAGAAATGCTTCAGTGTTGAGCATTCCTCTGTCACTTCATTTAAGCACTATGATGCCATCTGAGTTATCCCAAGATCACCACCATTTGAAAAGAGAAGCTTCTCTAACCAAAAGTGAGAGTAGTATTAATACATGGGTATTAACATTAAGAGAAGTGCTGGCCAGGCAGTTTGGTGAACATAGTATGTACATTTATCCAGACACCATCAGACCCATAGGGCTCATGACTTCCCCCATCATAGGCTTTCAGTATCAGGTTCATATTCCTTCACAAAGAGCGGGCCTTCAGTCCAATTAAAGAGCAGATGGTTTCCCCCATAACAGACATGCCACTCTTGCAGCCATTGGCTCATTTGGCCTAGCTGGCCAAATTTAATGCTTCTAGTGTCCACTGTTGTTTATCTTCACTGGTGATTTCTCTCTCTCCTAAGGAACTGCATACAACATTGATTTTTCCAGCTTTCTCTCAGCTGGTTTACACAGAGGACTTTTTCTGCTCAGCTCAAGCAGGATTTCTCAGTGCCCTTGTAGCACAAGTATGTGGAGCTTTCAGCAATAGAGTCTTACAATCTATGCCTGGTGGGAAACTAAGATTCTCAACAATGGCCTCTAATGTTTTGGAGGCACCAGGGACCTCCCTGGCCAGCAACTCACTGGAACGTATTCCATCTTTGGCACTGAAAATTTTCTAGCAGTAACAATCTATAGCTTCTGGGTGTGCCATTATCAAAAAAGTAGGTTTCAATATGAATTGTTCATATGCTTTCAGATTTTGATCATCCTTCCCTCCTCCCACCTTTCCTTTACACAGTCTCTTCCCCTGACCTCCTTGGGCCTTTCTACACCCATTAATCTATTCTTCTACTTTCATATGTACAATACCATCTTCTTAGCCCCCCTCCCTCCCTTTCAATCCCCTTTCTATCTTACTGGCCTTTGTTACTCAGTTTTATTCCAACTAACATAGAAGCCCAATCATCTGTAGCTAGAATCCACATATATAATGTTTGGCTTTCTGGGCCTGGGTTACCTCACTAAGTATAATCCTTTCAGACTCATTATAATTTGATTCTATGGATTTTTAAATTTATTTCTTGATTTCTTCATTGATGCATTCATCATTTTGTATTATATTGTTTAGTTTTCTTGGTTTTGTGTATGCTCATAGCACTTCTTGCTGTTGATTTATAGTTTAATCCCATTATGATCAGACAGAATGCAAGGAATTATTTCAATTTTCCTGTATTTTTTAAGGTTTGCTCTTTGTCCTAATATATGATCTATTTTAGAGAATGTTTCATGTGCTGCTGAAAAGAGTGTCTATTCTGCAGCATTTAGATGAAATGTTTTGCAGATATCTGTAGTTCTATTAAATGACCTCATTTCATCCAGATGATTCTCTGCTTAGTTTTTGCTGAGATGACTGTCAGTTGATGAGAATGGGGTATTAGAGGCACCCAGTACACCACTTTTTATGTTATCTATGACCTTAATTCTAATAGTGTTTGTTTGATGTAATTGGGAGCGCCCATGTTAGGTGCATATATGTTTTGAATTGTAACGTCCTTGTGTTGGACTGATCCTTTAATCAATATAAAGTGACTATCTTTGTTTTTCCTAACTATTTTTGGCTAGAAATCTACCCAGTCAAATATTAGGATAGTGACACTTGATTGCTTTCTATGCCCATTTGCTTGAAATACCATTTTCCATCCTTTCACCCTAAAATACTGTCCATCTTTTATGGAAAGGTGAGTTGCTTGGAAGCAACAAATAGAAAGATGCTGCTTTTTAATGCAGTCTGGAAACCTGTGTCTTTTGTTTGGGGCATTGAGGCTGTTGATATGAAAAGTTATTATTGAACTGTATATGTCTATTCTAGCTACTCTTCATGTTTTATAGTTCTTCCAGTTTTTCCTTTACTCTCTTGCATTAATGACTATTTGAGTATGGTTTATTTTTTCTTGTTTCCTTAAATGTGTGCTTTTCTATTTCATCAGCATGAAGGATCCTTGCAAGTATTTTCTATAGAGCTGGTTTAGTGTTCAAATATTCCTTTAGCCTGTTGTTGCTGTGGAATGATCTTATTTCTCTATCATTTTGGATGGATAGCTTTGCAGGATAAAGTAATCTTTTCTGATAGTTGTTATCTTTCAGAACTTGGAATACATCATTACATGCCCTTCTGGCTTTTAAAGTTTCTGTTGAGTCATCTGCTGTTATTCTCAAGGGTTTACGTTTGTATGACTTGATTTTTCTCTCTAACTGCTTTTAGTATATTTTCTTTGATTTGTATGTTTTGTAGTTTAATTAAATATTATTGTGAGAGGTTCTTTCCTGATTTTGTCTGTTTGGCATTCTATAGGTTTCCTGTATCTGTATTGGCATCACTTTCCCTATTTGGGAAAAGTTTTCTTCTATGATTTTGTTGAAAATACCTGCTATGCCTTTGGAGTGAAATCCTTCTCCTTCTAATATGCCCTGAATTCTTATGTTGGATTTCTTCATAGTGTCCCAAATGTCTTGAAATCCCTATTCATGCCTTACTACTGGCATATCTTTATCTTTGCTGAACTATATTAGTTCTGCCACTTGGTCTTCTAATTTAGCTATTTTGTTCTCTCTTTGATCCATTCTACTGGTGAGATTTTCTACAGAATTTCTGTTTGATTTACTCTGTTTTTCATTTCTAATATTTCTGATTTGTCTGATTGGTATTCTTCTTTTTTGGGGGGGGCGGTTGAGGTAGGGTTTCACCCTGGCTCAGGCTGACCTGGAATTCTCTATGTAGTCTCAGTCTGGCTTCAAACTCATGGTGATCATCCTACCTCTGCCTCCTGAGGGCTGGGATTAAAGGTATGTGTCACCATGCCCAGTTTTCTGATTGGTATTCTTTCATTATTTCTATTTCCTTGCTCATGGAGCAATTTACTGGCAAATTCTAAAATACAACTGAACAATATACACATTCAGTCAAAGCAAGCACAGTGTATTTATACAGGAGTGGGGATTGAAACAGATATTCTAATAAAGTCCAAATACCTAAGGGTGTGTGGGGCAACTGGGAGGTTGAGATATCTGGTCTGAAATGGTTTCCAGATAAGCCTGGGGCCGAGTCAGACTCTGCTTATAATAATCACAGAAGAAAATGACAAATACCCTATAAATAAGGAAGCATCAAAGGCAACAATAGTTAACACCAAAATACAGCTTATTTGAGAATAGTAAAGCCAACCAAGAATATATAGCACATAACCTGCTCTGACATGGAAAAAGAGATTAGCACATCCAGTGCAGGCCTATGTACCTGCCTTTGTGTAAGTAGGCCATGTTAACGGTTGAGATGGCATCCAATCTCACAAATGCTGAGTGCACACTTCAATCCATCCCTCTTGTATCATGGATCTGGTATTCTGACCAGCTCTGCTGGATGCAGTGCAAAGAGGGGGGTGGTAGTGGTGAATGGGTACTCTGATGGTTCATGGCACTGGAGGTTGGGGGATGAGATGCTTTGAAGGATGCCTGGAGTTGAACCAGAGCTGATCAGCTGGTCCTGTTTGTGTTCTTATTCCACAGGTGCTCAGCTGGTCCCTTCTGTCTTCCCCTTCAGGTTTCTTGACTATGCGAGGAGGCTGGTGTGAGTGGCAAATCCTTCCACCTGATTTCTGCTCCTGCAGCTCTGCACCAGCTGGCCTGGTGCATGGACTGGAGCCACAGGCACCTCAGTGGGATTCTGGCTGGTTTCCTCCTTTCTAGAAGATCTGAGTCTCTCCTTTTTTGCTGTGCTTGATATAACTTGTGCACCTTTGTTTTCCAGTATATAAGTGTATTTGGCTATTTTTCCCTCCCTAGGCTGCTTTGGTGTGACTACTATGCTGCCACCTTACCTGGAAGTCTTTTTTTTTTTATTTTTCTCATTATTATGCAAGTCTTCTATAAAGCACCAATCACTGTGAGGTCCTGATTATCTAGGCTACATTGTGTCTGGAAGACATTAGTATAAGCACTCTTTCCCTTCCTTTGGCTCTTTCATTCTTTTCACCACCTCTTCCAAAGTGATACCTGAGCCTCAGAGGGTGTCATAGAGATGGCACAATGCTGAATATTCCACTGCCACTTGTCTGTAAAGATAAGCTTTTCTATCCAAAAGTGAGAGTACTATTAAGTCACAGCTTAGAAATAAGTATTTAGAGGACAGTTTGATGTTAGTAATGCATCATTTATGCAGATGATAGTAGTTTCCATCATAAGGTTTTGGCTTCCCATTCCATGGGCTTTTCATTAGGTTTTCAATACCAGGCACAAATTCCCTCCCATGAAGTGGGCCTCAGTTTCAATCAGATATCTTTTGGTTTCCCCCACAACAGACATGCCATCAATACACTATTTGGCACATTTGGCCTGTCTGGCCAGCCAGAAGGCTTGCAAGGTCCACTGCTGGTTAACATTATTGATTGATTTTCCTTCCTCAACATCCTGACAGCTAGTCAATGGGGAGGATGTTTCCAGCTCAGCTCCAGGTTGATTTGTCAGTGACCTGCAACTCAAACATGTGTAATCTTCAGCAACAGGGTCTTACCCTCTAGTTATGGTCGGTAACCAAGAACCTTGACAATGGCCTGTAAAGTTTTGTCTCCGTGGCCAACACCTCAGTGGAAGGTATCCCATGGCTCACTCAGAAATTTGTCTAATAACAATGAATTGCTGAAGGCCACAGCATTATCCACCTCCACAAGATTCTTTGGCCCCAATGTGTAATTTTTGGCATATATATTATTAGCTAGCAAAGAAGTAGGTTTCTATATGGCTTATTCATAAATC
The DNA here is from genome assembly GCA_036346955.1 of Dipus sagitta. NCBI lineage: Eukaryota > Metazoa > Chordata > Mammalia > Rodentia > Dipodidae > Dipus > Dipus sagitta. Next base: position 75,943,899 of record CM070781.1, read on the forward strand.
TTAAATTTTGATTAACACTCCTCCCACCCACTCCTCTCCTCCATCCCTACCCCTTAGACCATAACCCCCAACTATTTGGCCCTTCTACTTTCATATATATATATATATATATATATATATATATATATTTCACCTATGTTAACATATATATATATATATATTTATATATATATTTCACCTACATTAACATTTATATATAAATAATAATAATAAATATATATTCATCTACATTAAGATATATATATATATATATATATATATATATATATATAAATCTTTATGTAGATGAAATACTGTCATATGATACTGATTCATTTATTAAAGTGGGATATGATATGAAATATTAAATATATAATGTTTTTTATATAATTCAGCTCAGTGTATAAATTAATTCTCTTAGTAATAACAAATCTCTGCAAAGTTGATTTATTTTCACAAGTAAAATTAATAGCCCAGTGTGTAGTCTTCTTTTTAGTGAGCATATATGATTCAAAAACATTTGAGCCCCTTTTTTTTTTACAAAAGCCATCTCATCAATTTCAAATTGAAGGTAATGATACACAAATATTATTATAATTTTTTTTCTAATATTTCACTGCCTTTATATTTTTTCTTGGTTATACTTTCTGTACTATATATTCAAACAAGTTTCTTCACTACCTTTAAAAACAAATCTCTTAGGCTGAAGAGATGTCTTAGTGATTAAGGCACTTGTGCCTAGACAGCCAAAAAACCCAGGTTCAATTCCCCAGTACCCAAGTAAACCAGGTGCACAAAGTGCCACATGTGTCTCGAGTTCATTTGTGGTGGTTGGAGGCCCTTGAGCACCGATTCTCTCAGTACCTATTTACTTGTTTCTCTCTCTCTTTCTCTCTCTCTCAAAAAAGTAAATAAAAATAAAAGTAAATTAATATCTTGGTCTGTAGAGGTGGCTTAGTGGCTAAGGCACTTGCCTCTGAAGCTTAAGGACACAGGTTCACTTCCCCTTTACCCATGTAAGCTAGTTGTACAATGTGGCACATGTGTCTGGAGTTCTTTTGCAATGGCTGGAGGCCCTGGAGAGAATAGACATGGCGAGTTTATAACTTAACATAATAAAGCCTATAAATAAACTACCAAATGATACTTTTTTTTTTTTTTTTTTTTTGAGGTAGGGTCTCACTCTGGCTCAGGCTGACCTGGAATTTACTATGTAGTCTCAGAGTGGCCTCGAACTCTCGGCGATCCTCCTACCTCCGCCTCCCGAGTGCTGGGATTAAAGGCGTGCGCCAGCACGCCCGGCCCAAATGATACTTTATAGGGAGAGGCTTGAGGAGTTCCCATTGAGATTGGAAACAAGAGAGGGGTGGTGCCCACTCTCACTGCTGCTCTTCAATATATTACTAGAAGTCCTATCTGAAGAAATAAGAAAGGACAAAGAAATAAAAAGAATACACATTGTAAAGGAAGAAGTCAAATTAGCCCTTTTTGCAAATAAATGAACCCTATATATAAATGACACAAAAATTTCCACCTCAAAACTTCAAAAGGTGATTAATTCTGTCAATAAAGCGGTAGAATACAAAATCAGAAGAAAGAAATTGGTAGTCTTCTATAGGCAAAGGTCAAATATACTGAAACAGAAATCAGCAAGGCTGCCCCATTTTCAATAGCCACAATGCATACATACATACATACATACATACATACATACATACATACATACATATATACATATATACATAAAAGACCTCGGAATAACACTAATCAAGGATGTGAAAGACTGTACAATGAGGGCTTGACGAGATGGCAAGACTTCCCAAGATTCTGGATAGGCTGAATTCATATTGTGAAACTGGCAATTCTACCAAAAGCAACATTCAGATTTAATGCAATACCAATAAAAATTCCAGCATCACTCTTCACATAAATAGAAAAAAAAAGACCTCTAAATTCATATGGAATGGCAGTAGACCACAGATATCCAAACATATCCTCAGCAAAAGAAGCAGTTCTGGAGGTATCACTGTACCCAACCTAAAGCAATGCTATAAAGGCATAGTAACCAAAACAGCATGTTACTGGCATACAAACAGACATATAAATCAGGCATGGTGGCACATGCCTTTAATCCCAGCACTCAGGAGGCAGAGGTAAGAGGATCATTGTGAGTTCAAGACCATCCTGAAAATACAGAGTGAATTCCAGGCCAGCCTGGGCTAGAGTGAGACCCTACCTCAAAAAACAAAAACAAAACAAACAAGCAAACAAAATAGACATGTAAACCAGTACAACAGAATTGAAAGAATTGAAGACCTGGAACTTAGGTCAAATAGCTGATCTTTGGCAAAGGTGCCATTAACATAGACTGGGGAAAAGACAGCATCTTCAACAAACAGTGCTGGAAAAATTGAATAACAACATGTAGAAAAATGAAACTAGACCTACTCATCTCACCATACACAAAAATCAAGTCCAAGTGGATTAAAGACCTCCATATAACACCCGAAACTTTTCTCCTAATGGAAGAAAATGTAGAGGAACTCTCTACAATATAGGACTGGGGAAAGATTTCCTGAACAATGCCCCAGTAGCCCAGGAAATTAAATATTTACTCAACCAATGGGATCTCATGAAGTTAAAAAGCTTTTGCACAGACAAACATACCATAAGCAGAGCCAGTAGATTACCCACTGAATAGGAGAAATATTGTGCCAGCCATACCACACACAGAGGCCTACTATCTAGAATCTACAAGGAACTCAAAAACCTAAAGAATAAAGCCACAAACAACCCACTTAAAAAATGGGGTAGAAAACAGAATAGGGAGTTCTCAGAGGAAGAAAACAAATAGCTAAACATACTTAAGAAAATGTTCAATATCCTTAACTATTAGGGAAATGCAAATTAAAATAATTATGAGATTCTATCTTACTCCAGTAAGAATGGCAATGATTAAAAAAAAAAAAAGTCAAATGACAAACATGTTTGCAAGGATGTGGGAAAAGGAAAAAGGAACCCTTCTTCACTGTTGGTGGGAATGCAAACATGTGCAGCCCCTGTGTTAAACAATATGGCGATTCCTGTAAAAGATGAACATAGAACTGCAGATAAATTTCCTCAACCATGGTCATAGCTGCTCAATTCACGATAGCTAAGAACTGGAGTCAACCCACATGCCCATCATTGGATGAATGGATACTCAAGTTGTGGGACATATATACAGTGGAATTATACTCAGCTGTAAGATAAGATTTATATGATAATATATGATATGATAAGATTTGTAGGAAAATGGATGGACTTAGAACAGATCATGCTCAGCAAGCTCACAAAATCACAGAAAGACAAACTCTGCCCCTTGTCCCTCATCTGTAGTTCATAACCTAGATCAGCTTGAGGTGCTGGCACACTGGAAACCTGAGGCCCAGACAATAGGGATGAAAGCATTTGGGGGAAGGGGAAGGGAAGTTGTGGGGAAATAAATGTAAAACTAAACCCAATATGAACTGGTACCATAGAAACCTTTCTCTTTGAAGGTAGATTAAAAGATTGAACCCTCAAAAGGAGTACAGGGTGAGCATCATAAAAGAAGGGCCCGTAGAAGGTGGATGAAACCTAACCTTAAAAAATTTTTGGCACTTACCTATAACTCCCAGTACCAGAAATTGGTGCTACCCATAGTGAGCTGTTTATCAGAGAGACATATGAGGGCCCCAAAACAAGACAGGCTTCTGTCGAAGCACTTGATTACCTGCCTGAGTTAAAAGGTAAGACCCTATTGCTGAAGACACCATATGCTACCAACACAGAATATGGAGAGACCTGGCTGCAATCCTGAAGATAGCCAGTCCAAAGACAACCAACCTAGTACTGGAAAGCACTACATGAGCTACTTGGAAAAAAATGGCGAACAGTGTTTGAGCAAGTAGGCATATAAGCTACTCAGAAAGCAAGCAGCCTGGCAAGAAATACACACTAGCGCAATGGTGGCACACAGCCTTGGTGAGTAACCATTGGCTTTCTGATTGGCAAAGAGATCCACTCAGTAGAAAGTAACACATATCTGGAACTGGGAAACATGTCTGAATCCTATGGAGACAAAAAAAAATGCTCTCCAATGTCAAGCTCCCACTAGCCCATGGGTAAAAGAGTTGCTAAATCCATCAAAATCTCCCTAAATTAATAATGCTTATCCAATTTAAGCTATACTGATTTCACTCTTTCTTGGAGAATCTGTTTTTTCCTTTTACAGAAGGTAGTGAGACCTGAGGATGTAAACCACCCCTCACATTTCAACCAAGGCCAAGGTGAAACCACGTAGTAATTGAGGACACCAGCAAGAGTGCTGCTTCCATGGTATGCCTGACAATTAGCTCCAAAGTGAACAAGACAGACACTGATGATACTCAACCCATACCAAAGAAGAAATCCAGAGGTTCCTAAGAGCTCATCACTGAAATAGACTTAAAACTCACCCACCAAGGATCAGGAAATTTTCCAGAAGATGGCGCACGAAGATTGTAATAGCCACGGGTTGGGTTGACATGCCCAGAGCCATAGCCTCCCTGCAATAACTGACTCCTGCTCCAGCAATGAATAACCCAGCACCCCATGGGGAATACCAGAAAGCCCAATGAGGAGGACCTCCAGTGGAATGGGGGCAGGGAGAAGGAAAAAAGATGGTACCAACACATGATATATCCATACAAATTATATTCTTAATAAAAAAATCTAAAACCAAAAAAACATTCATATGTAAACATATAAAGAATTTGATTATGACAATGTTTTGCAAAATAATGAAGGGTAAAAGTGAATGGTAAAAAGTGGCATGACAAATTCTGATATAATTTCACATTTCCTTGCAATATACCTATTTTACATACATATATGCATGTAGATTATATTTAAAGTATTTTTGATTATAATTTAACATACAGCAAACAACTATCAAAAGAGAAATGCTCATTCACTGTTGATGGGGATGTAAACTTGTACAACCAGTATGGAAATCAATATTGAGATTTTTGAAAAGGATGTACATAGTGCTATCAACAGACCCAGTTACTCTCATACTGGGCATTATCCTAAATGCTCCATGCATCACTACAAAGATAATTGCTCAACCATGTTTATAGCTGCTCAATTAGCTATAGCTAAGAACTGGAATGAACTAGATGCCCATCACTGGATGAATAGATACCAAAGTTCTGAAATATATACACAATGTAATTCTAGAAGCAGTAAGAAAATAAAATACAAAGAAAATTGTAGAAAAATGGATAGACTTGGAACAGATCATACTCAGTGAACTCACACAATCACAGAATGAAAAATACCACACAGTGTCACTTATCTGTGGTTCCTAACCTGGATCTTCTCAAGTTGCTGATATCCCTGATAGGCAACTCAGTGCCCAGATAATAGGGATAGAAGGGTTTGGGGGAAAGAGAAGAGGAGGAGAGGAAAATAAACACACAACTAAATCCAAAATGAGCTGGTAACAGAAACCTTTATCCTTGTAGGTAGTCGAAAAAATACAACCCTCAAAAGGAATAAGAGGGGGCACATGAAAAGTAGGGCCCTGGAGAGGGTGGGATCAAGCCTAATTTTAAAAGAAACCTACTAAACCAGTGAACCAGAGGCTCCTAAGAGCCCATTACTGAAGTAGACGTTAAGCACATTCAACATGACTCAGAGAATTTTACAGAAGGGGGGCATAACGACTGTTAGAGCCACAAGTTGGGACACTATGCACAGAGGCATTGCGTCTCCCCCATAACTAACTTCTGCTCCCACAATGCATGACCCACAATCCCCATGGGGATGATCTGCATCTACAACAAGGAAGGTCTCTTCAGAAAAGGGGCAGAGAGGAGGGAAAGGATGATACCAACATGTGTTGTTTACATACTAATTATGTTCATAACTAATAAAAATAAATTTAAAAAAACATTCTGCCTTTGGCCTGTAGCTTCCAGTACCAGAAATTGTTTGCTACACACACTGAGTTGTTGATCAGAGAGACGTCAAAGGTCCCCAAATAAAGACAGCTTTCTATCAAAGCACTTGATTACCCACCTGAGGCAAAATATAAAACTCTATTGCTGAAGACACCATATGCTGCTGACACAGAGCATGGAGAGACCTGGGTGGAATTCAGGAGAAAGCCAGACCCCAAACAGCTAGCCTGTCTAGTGCTGGAAAGCGCTACATGAGCTTCTGGGGAAAAGTGGCCAACAACAGTCTGAGCAGCCAGAGGTCTAAGCTACTCAGAAGGAAATAACCTGACAGGATGTACATGCCAGTGCAATAGTGGCACACAACCTGGGTGGGTAAACCAATAGCTTTATGATGGCTAAGAGATCCACTCAGTGTAAAGGAACCATATCTGGAATTGGGAACCAGGTCAGTATCCTATAGGAACGAAAGGTTATCTTCTCCAGTGTCAAGCTCTTAGTAGTTTTTGACTAAAAGTGGGGTTACATATATCAAATTTTCCCTAAATTAATAATGCTTATCCCATTTAAATTATGCTGACTTCACTCTCCATTGGAGAATCTGTTCTTTTTTCAGAAGTTAGCGAGACTAGAGGAGATAAATTACCATTCACACTTCAGCCAAGCCACAGCTGAAACTACAGAGGAATTGGAGAGACAAGTATGAGTGCTTCTTCCATGATGAACCTGATAATCAGTGCCAGGGTGAAGGAGACAGACCAGGAAGATAGTCCACACCTACCAAACAGAGATCCAGAAGCCCCTAAGACCTCATCACTGAAGTAGACTTAATACTAACCCAATAAGGCTCAGGGAATTTTGAGGAAGAGAGGGCAGGAAGATTATAAGAATCACAGGTTAAGTCATCATGCCCAGAGTCATTCACTTCCCCCCAAAATAATTGACTGCTGCTCCCACAATGCACAAACCACAATCCCATATAGAATACCTGCAACCCCAGTGAGGAGCGTCCCCAGTGGAATGAAGGCAGGGATGAAGGAAAAGAGGATACCAACACATGATGTTTCCATACAAAATATGTTGTTAATAACAATAATAAACATAAAAATAGGGATTGAGACAAAAAGCAGGAAGAAGTAAAGAAACATAAGATAGCATATCAATAAAATTTAAATAAAAATTAATGCAAAAATTATTCACTGACCTGTAACTCTCAGTACCAGCATGTGGCTATCATCCACAATGTGCTTTTTTTGATCAGAGAGACCTACAAGGTTTCCTAAAAGAAAGACAGATTTCTGTCAGAGTACTTGACGACCCACCAAAGGTTAATGGTAAGACCCTACTGCTGAAGACACCGTATGTAGTTGACACATAAAATGGAATGGCATGGCTGGAAGCTGGAAGCCAGTCAGTCCCCAAACAGTCAGTGCGTCTAGTGCCAGAAGGTGCTACATGGGCAAATGGGGGAAAATGACCAATATCTGTCCAAGCAACTCAAGGTCTAAGATACTTAGCAGCAAATAACCTGTCGTGATGCTCACACAAGTGCAATAATGGCGCACATCCATGGTGGGAAACCAACTGCTCTTGATTTGGCTAACTGATCCCCTCAGTGGTAGGGGACCCATAGCTGGATCTGGAAAACAAGTCAGAACCAAATCCAAACATAAGCTGGCTCTCCATTATCAAGCTACCACAAATCATGGGCTACAAGAGGGTCAACACCTACTAAATTCTCTATAAAAAGTAAGGTTTGTCTCATTTGTCTAGTGCTAACTTACTCTCCATTGGAGAATCTGCTTCTCTTTTTCAGATAGATGTAGACCCTAAGGAAAGAGCCACCCCATCATACCTCAAAAGGGCACCAGCTGTAACTAAGAAAAATTGGTGAAACAAGCAAGGGTGCTGTTTTCTTGGTGGACTGGGTACCAGCACAAGGGGGAAGGAGAACAACACAAAGAAAAATCAACTCCTACCAAATCAGAGAGCCAGAGACCCAGAGGCCCCCAACACCTCATCACTGAAGCAGACCAAAAATGAACCCAACATGGCTCAGGGAAATTTTGCAGTAGAGGGGGCAGAAAAAATGTCAGAGCCACATGTTGGGTCATGATATGCAGAGACATTTATCCTACCCATAACTGTGGGCTAATACCAGAATGCATGGCCCATATACCTCAAGAAGGAGGGGTCAGGGGGAGGGGGTAGGACATGGATGAGCCTAACAATGGTACCAAATTGACTGTATTCGTTGAGTACAAAACTAATTAATAAAAAATAAAAAAAAATTCAAACAGAAAAAAAACAATTCAGTAGGACTAAAAAGTCCCACTGAAAGCCATACACACGTACGTGGCTTGAATTCTCTAAGACATACCAAACTATTTCAAGAATGTCTATAGTGCAACAGCATAATGAGAGGTGAACCTTGAAAAATGTTATTTTGTGTATTTGTTTGGAGATATAAGAGCAAATAGGTCTGGAGGGTCACTTAAATGTCATCCCAAATTCCTTACATTTCCAAAATTTCTTACATATACCCCCAAAATTCCAAACATGGGCCTTAGTATTCTTGCTTACTAAGAAATGTGCAATTTAAGGTTTGGTTAAAGACTTGTACTCATACATTTTTGTGTCGACTTACTTCTACATTAGTCATATGAAAGATGGCTATACAGCTTTCAAAATTAACCAAAAAAATAAATAAATAAAATCTGGTGTAAAGCTCAATAAATTTATGTAAATATTAATCTAGCTGCTGCTATAAGGCTGTTTATGGCTGTTTATGGAATTAATTTTCCCTTTGTCTTAATTTGGTGACTAGGATATTCAAAGCATAAATAAATGCAATATAAGGATAATATACTTATTACAATCTCACCCTGTGATACGAAGTCTAAGCCTCTATCTAATAGTTATTACCTGAGTGTGATCTAGGTAGCTAGTCAAGAGGGAGGGCCCATAAAAGAAACAGCACAGCTACCTGCTTCTTTAGAACCAGAGTTCAGCGTCTGATCCAGCCATACAATAAGCTCTCTCAAACCCTACTCCTGAAGCAACCCTGAGCCCAGACCAATCAGCTCTCTCCCAGACTTACCCGGGTTTGAGAGTAAACCTGCCACACTAAGATGATAAAAAGATCCTGGACTGTAGAGATGGCTCAGCTGTTAAAGGTGCTTTATTGCAAAGCCTGATGCCCCAAGTTTGATTCCCTAGTGCCCATATACGCCAGGTGCACAAAGTGGTGTATGCATTTAGAGTTCTTTTGCAGTGGCAGGAGGACCTAGTTCACCCATTATCACTCTCTCACTCTCCCCCTCTCATAAATAAGTAAATGAACGCATGAATAAATTAAAAAAAAAAAAAAAGATCCGCTGGGCATGGTGGTGCACACCTTTAATCCCAGCACTCGGGAGGCAGAGATAGGAGAATCGCTGTGAGTTCAAGGCCACCCTGAGACTCCATAATGAATTCCAGGTCAACATGGGCTAGAGTGAGACCCTACCTCAAAAAAAACAAAAAAGGTGCTTGCTGGGTATGTAAGGTATCTTGGGTAGATTCAGTTTAGGTGCTGTAGATGAGTGAGACTATGTGGCGATTTATTTTCTGTGTTTGGGTAAGTTCACTGAGAATGATCTGTTCCAGGTTCAACCATTTTTCTTCAAATTTCATTGTGTCATTTTTTCTTACTGCTATATAGAATTCCATTGTGTAGATATGCCACATCTTAGCTATCCATTCTTCTAGTGATGGACATCTGGGTTGATTCCAGCACTTAGCTATTACAAATAGAGCCACTATAAACATGGTTGAGCAAATCTCTCTAGCCTGTGGTTTGAAGGTTTTAGGGTAGATGCCCAGTAAGGGAATAACTGCATCTGTTGGTATCTCTATACTCAGCTTTTTCAGAAGTCTCCATATTGCTTTCCAAAGTGGTTGTACCATCCTACATTCCCACCAACAGTGGATGAGTGTTCCTACTTCTCCACATCCTTGCCAGCATTTATTTCTATTTGATTTTTTGATGTTTGCTATCCTTATTGGGGTAAGGTGGAATCTTATAGTTGTTTTAATTTGCATTTCTCTGATGATTAGGGATGATGAACATTTTCTTAAGTGTATGTTTGCCATTTCTATTTCTTCTTCTGTAAACTGCCTGTTCAGCTCTTTGCCCCATTTTGTGAGTGGAGTGTTTGACTTCTTACTGTTTAGATTTTTGAGTTCTTTGTAGATTCTAGAGATTAGGGATCTATCAGTTGGATAACCCGCAAATATTTTCTCCCATTCTGTGGGTGATCTATTGGCATTGCTTATTGTTTGCTTGTCTGTAAAGAAACTCTTCAGCTTCATGTGATCCCATTGGTTGAGTGATGGTTTAAGTTCATGAGCTACTGGGGTTTTGTTCAGGAAGTCTTTTTCCATTCCTATATCATGGAAAGTACTTCCTAAATGTTCTTCCAGTAGAATACAAGTTTCTTGTCCTATATTGAGATCTTTGATCCATTTGGACTTGAGTGTAGTGCATGGTGAATTGTGTGGATCAAGTTTCAGTTTCCTGCATATGGTAATCCAATTTGTCCAGCACCATTTGTTGAAGATGCTTTCTTTCTTCCAGCCTATATTGTTTGGGCCTTTATTGAATATCAAGTAGCTATAGCTACTTACCAGGTGGGCAATGCTAGCTTTTCACCTCTCCTGAGCTTCCAATTCCCTGCTCTTTTAAACTCCCCTAATCTCAACAAAATGGGGGTGAGATGGAAGAAGAGAACCTGACATCTAATTCCAGATGGGCTCTCAAACCTCTCCTGCCTCCTACTATATTTTCTCCTCTTTCTTTTACTTAAGATAATAAAGTCTCTCTTAAATCTTAAAAAAAATTGAAATTTCAGAACAATCTGATTTTATAATGAAAATCAAACTTTTATCATTATTGAAAATATTATGGCAATGCATACAGTTAGAAAACAAATTAAGATTTTCAAATATTGTAGTGTATCTCCTCAAATAGAATTTATGTTTGTATTTTCCTCTATGTAGCTAAAGGGCATGATTGTATATTAAAAATATATCTAAAATACTACCTCAGGTATTAATAAATTTCATGATTTATAAATAAATTTACAAAATCACTTCTTCCCTCTAGATAATCTGGCATGCACAGTTTTACAAAATATGTGTAAATAGAATTTAGTTTAGAGATATAGATTCCCCTCTTCTCTGAGAGTTGCTAGCTGTTTGAAGGGCTATAAAAGAAAGAGGCATATAATGAAACCAACCAGAAAGATGTATTTAGTGGAACCAAACAGAAAGAGGCATATTGTGAAAAAAAAAAAAAAAAGATTTGGTTTGCACAGTGAGTCATGACATGTTTCAACATAAGGAGAAATTTATAAATCATTCTTATTCCTTCTGTTCTAGTCATCTTTGCATTGCTCGCAGAAAACACCTGACCAAGAACAGCTTCTGGGGGAGAAAAAGAAAGAAAAGGTTTATACTGGATTGCAGACTCTAGAGGAAGCTCCTTGATGACAGAGGGAAACGATGGCATGAGCAGAGAGTGGCTATCACCTCCTGGCCAACATCACATGACCAACATCAGCAGGAGAGTGTGCCACACACTGGCAAGGGGAAAGTTGCTATAATACCCATTAGCTCATCCCCAACAATACACTGCCTCCAGGAGGAGTGAATTTCCAAATCTCCATCAGCTGCGTACTTACCATTCAGCGTACCTAAGTTTATGGGAGAACCTGAGTCAAACCACCACACCTTCTAAAAATGATTATGAGACATGTGATATTGATGTCATTTGAACACACACATACATCATAACATCATTATCTACTCTTGAAAGAAAGATTCCCACAGAATAAGTAAGGGAGAATTGCAAAATACTCCTCACTATGTTTGATTGAATGATACCAATTGAAGGACTAGTGTTATTCATTTGGGTCTTCTGAAACAATGTGTTTCCGTATGTTCTTTGGCTAGAAAATGGAGCACAGCAGCCTCATTTGCAAACTCCTGAACTAAAGCTACCCTTCATATCAATGTTTCTGCAGAAACCTGAATTTCAGACTTGGAATCACTTTCCTACTAATTATATTGTTTTTCTTTTTATGAGAAGTGATCTGGCCTGTCCACTGGAATTGCCTGTAATACACAGACAGCTGGTCTCACCTCACAAAAACATCTGCCATACTAAAAGACTTTTTTTTTTTAAGTTCACAGTCACAGGCTTTTCCTCTGCTACCCATTTCTTCAGTGAGCAAGAACATGAAGGAGAAGGCAGAAGAAACTAGCTTTGTTTTTGAACACAGTTTAAAAGGTGTCTTACGAGTTGCATGCTTCAATTTTTTTTTTCACTTTTTTTGACCGGAATTTAATTGCATGGCCAAAGGTGACTGTAAGGTAGGTTATAAGGCAGTATTTGCACCACTACAAAAACAATAGATAGACCCTACTAAAATGTCAGGAAGAGACAAAGAAAAATGAATGGCTATTGAGTAACACAAAGAAATGGCTTATATATTTTTCATATACTGATATGTCATTGTTAAACTTTAGACTATATTTAAAAATAAGGACACTAACAGATACAAAACACATTTTACCATGTACTATAACATGAGTTACAAGATATATAAATAAATTATTAAGTTTTTCTAAGTGTTCTATTAACTGATCCTTTAGGAGACTTATATGAAATAGTACACTGCACATTCTTCTCTTAAAAACAACATAAATTATCAGGCCGGGCGTGGTGGTACATGCCTTTAATCCCAGCACTTGGGAGGCAGACGTAGGAGGATCGCCATGAGTTCGAGGCCACCCTGAGACTCCATAGTGAATTCCAGGTCAGCCTGGGCTAGAGTGAGACCCTACCTCAAAAAATTGAAAAAACAAAAAAAAAAAAAGAAAAACCATAAATTATCAATTGGCACATTCTTTTAATATGCTTACTTATAATTCATTGGTTTGCTATGACTGCATGAGAACCATAATTTTAAAAATTGAATTATTATTAACTTTTAAAAACATTTATTTTTATTACTAACATTTTTTGTTTTGTTTCATTTGTTTGTTTTTTGTTTTTGTTTTTTGAGGTAGGGTCTCACTCTAGCCCAGGTTGACCTGGAATTCACTATGAGCTGTCAGGTAGCCTTGAACTCTCAGCAATTCTCTTATTGCTGCCTCCTAAGTACTGAGTGTGCTACCACTCCCAGTTTTTACTAGTTATTACAAGTTATTACTAACTTGTTAATGAAACTTCAGAGTAAAATTTATCCAACAAGTTGATTTAAATTACTTTAGGTCACTATGCAATGGACCTAAATACAACAATAAGATAAGAAAATATGATTTGTTACAGGTTACATTTTTGCCAACAAAAAAAGCTTAAAACCCAGATCTTACATCTAGAATTAAAGAAAAATACAAAACAAATGTCTTTATATATAGCCTTAATATTTTTCATTTTCATGGAGACACTGAAACATGTAAAACAGACTCAAGAGACACACTCAGAGATGCCCTTCAGGAGGAGATTCCTGTGAAGCAGCATTTTTATCATGAGACATGACAATGTAATCAAAAGTACTTTAACACAAAACTGCATGATTGAATGTATTTATAACTAGCTGTAAAGATACTTTTGAGGAATTGGGGATTCAATCCACAGCCTCACAGGACAGTAGGCAAGGGCTCTACCACTGAGGTAGTTACATCCCTAGCAATGATGGCAACATTTAAGATTTGTTGTTTCATTATGGGATTACCTGCACTCTTGATCTGTAAAGCAAAGTTTAAAACATAGAAAATGGCCAATGTACCTATATGCAGGCACTCATTGGATAATACACCTAGCATATAAGGTGTACGGGTTTCCCTCTTTTCCACAAACTTCTGAGAACAATTGAAACAATCTGGGCTTTCACTTGAATGATGGCAGAGCATAGGGTAGAAATTCAAAATCAAGAACTTATATATTATTCCAGATTGTGTAACTTTTGTTAGGAAAAATGAGTCTTTTCGGTCAAAGTAGAATGCCTCCATTTTAGACTGAAACCCTCCTGCTTTTTGTATAAGGAAGTTCCAAGAATTAATTTATTAGAATTGACTCTAAGGGAGTCTCTAAATCTTATTTCTGCCAGCTTCACAGTTTTCCTTTTCAGTCAATGGTGAACTAGACTGTGGGCCTGAGCCTCAGCCAGTGATGTAAAGGATCCAATTCCCATTGGCATTTAGGATAAAAGACTAAGAGATCACACACTAAGTGTGTTTACTACCTCGACTTAAAGATCCCCCACACGCATTTACAAAAGGAAACTGCCTCATTGAAATATACTTTTCTCTTGAGTGTCTTTGTTTCTAAAAAACTGGGGCTTGTCCAGGATTCATAGCCCATCTGGGGGTGACGGGACACACGTTTTAGGGAAACATATTCCACAGCTTTATTGTAGTCACCCGTAACCACTGAGCATCCATAGGCCTTTGGGTTGGAAAACCTGGACTTAGGGATCTCTTGACAACATGACTAAGGGCCCACAGCAGGCACTGCAGTGACCACATAAGAAAAGTCAGAGGGAAGTGGCAAAGGATATCCTTAGTGATTGGGATATACTGAAGGCTGCATGAGTATGAATGACATGTGTCAGAGACACCAAGTGCATATAGATTCCTGATCCATGGTTCTGTGGTGACCTCATATAGCTTAGGGCAGTGTCATACTCACCGCAAGTCTAATCAGGCTCAGGGGTTTATACAGACCTGCCAAGTTTCACTAAGTTTTCATTAGATGAGTGGCTAGAGTTGGGTGAAGTGAAAGTAAACAAAGTGCAAGAAAATCTCCAAGAAAAAGGAATTGGAGGGAATAGGAATGATTGTCTGATGATAACATGAGGCAATCAGGTAGCCAGAATGGAATTAAAAGCAGCAAAGGGAACAATGAGACTAAAAATAATGAGAATAAATGCCCTCTGACATTGCCCTAGGATGGATGCTTAAAGACTGGGATGAAAACGTCTGTACAAAAGAAGAGAGAAAGGAATAGATGACTTAGTGTCATTTCATTTGGACTCAAACACCAACCCTCAGTCTTCTGGCCCAAAGTTGGATCAGATCAGTATTGGGGATTCAACTGCTAATTGAAATTGTAACTGATAAAATTCAGTCTCTCAGAAGGAATTAGATTATGCCCTCTGCTGAAGACAAAGTCCCATATTCCTATTCCCACTTAACTTGAAATGTTGGGAAAAAGATATAGAAAAACCTCTTCCTAGAGTTGGAGAGATGGCCAATCAATTAAGGTTCTTGCCTATAAGCCTAAAGACCTGCATTTGATTCCCCACATTAAAGCCAGATGCATCTGGAGTTCATTTGAAACAGATGATGGTACTGGTGCGCGCTCTCTCTCTCTCTCCTCTATAGGTCTCTCTTTGCTTGAAAATAAAATAAAATACTAAAGGAAAAAAAAAAACTCCTCCTTCATGGGACCCTCTTTCTTTATTACCAGCTCCTTATGAACATTCCCTTCCTCAGCTGGAGGCGTTGCCATGCCTGACAACTCCTGCTCCCCAACCATCTCCTGACCCACCTTTCTCCCCATTCAACCTCCTTTTACCTTTCTGTCATAGACAGCTTCATGTTGCTAGAATGAACTTTCAAACCAAGCACAGATTATGAGAGGAAGGGACTTATTGAAGCTTACTGTTCCAGGGGAAGTTCCGTAATGGTGGAAGAAGCTGGCCCCCTTTCATAGGTCCATGCACAGAGAATACTACCACCAGGGCCATAAGCAAGCACACTCCAGAAATCAAGGCAGAGCTCAAGCACTCTGTATACTTTAGGCTGGAATTTTAAGATCTGACCTCAAACACACTTTAGAGCTTGGCTGTAGGATCTTCCCACAGTGACACCTCACCACCCAGGGCTGGAAATATAAGTTACAAACTTTAATAAACCCCTAAATTCATTGGGGACATCCATTCAAATTACCACACCTTCTATGATACATATAACTAGAACCATGTCACAAAGATATTCTAATCCTCCTCCTTCTCCCATCCCTTCAGGACAACCCTCATCTTCTTTCCCCTCTCGGGAGAGTGGGAATCAGGTTTGCAAATGTACCCTCCCCAGTTCAGAAGTCAGAAACTTTAAGTAGTTATAATCTTTCCTTAAAGACATCTTCAGAGTAGCAGAGTAGACAGATCAGTTCCTATAACCCTTATTATGCATTTGGTCAGAATAAATATTCCTCATGTGCCCATTCTATATTCTGGCAAAGAGAGAGATATGATCAGGAGACACTGTGGCTATTGGGAATGAGAGCATTGGCCTGGCAAGGAGACACATCAGTGGATGTTGAGTTCCCTAACCAGGCTTTCTAATGGTCCATCAGAAAAAAAAAAAAAAAAAGAAATCTCATAGAGTTGATTATTAAAGGAGTCTGTCAATCAGTTCCTCATCTTAGAACATCTTCAAAGCCCTTGATGTCTAGCAAAAAAAAAAAAAAAAGACAAAGAACCTTCCAAATTTTTAAATAGACTCAAAGACCAGATGAGAAAATATGTAGGACTTGACTTAGAGGAACAACTTGGCCAGGGAAAATAAAACATCACTTTGTTACCAATAGCTGAAAGGACACTGCAAAGAAATTACAGAAAGTAGAAAACTGGAAAGAGGAATTGTTGAGGGGAGCACAGAAAGTGTGCATGAAGAGGGAAGAAGAGAAATAGAAACAGAAATCAAAAAGTATGCTGTCCACTTTTGGACACACAAATAAAAAGAAAGAGGTGCCCTGGTCCTCAGGCCCTTGATTCAAGGGCCTTCAAGTCAATGAGAGCAAAATGGATCAGGGAATCAGCAAATAAAGAGAAAGAGGGAAGAAAATAAATGTTTTAAATACAGAGAGGAGGGGCACTTTAAGAGAGAATGCCCAGAATGGGAACAAAAGAAGAAAATGATTCCACTCATCACTTTTGAGGAGGAACAGGGGAGTCACATACATGCATAGACGCCACTGGTGTTTCTAGAGGGGTACTTGATGAGTTCAAGGCTAGAAACCAAATAGCTTTGAATCTGTGAATTCTGGTGGTCAACATTCAATAAGAATACTGACTGCATTGGAAGAGAGTCAGTCCCCAGACAGTCAGCGCGTCTAGTGCCAGAAGGTGCTACATGGGCAACTGGGGGAAATTGACCAATATCTGTCGAAGCAACACATGGTCTAACCTACTTAGCAGCAAATAACTTGTTGTGATGCCCACACAAGTGCAGTGGTGGCACACAGCCATGGTGGGGAACCAACTGCTCTCAATTTGGCTAACTGATCCCCTCACTGGTATGGGACCCATAGCTCGAGCTGGGAAACAAGTCAGAACCAGATCCAAACCTAAACCCACTCTCCAATATCAAGCTACCATTAATTGTGGGCTACAAGAGGGCCTACACATATTAAATTCTCTATTAAAAAAAAAAGTAAGGGTTATCTCATTTGTCCTGGTGCTAACTTACTCTCCGTTGGAGAATCTGCTTCTCTTTTTCAGATAGATATAGATCCTAAGGAGAGAGTCACCCCATCATACCTCAAAAGGACTCCGGCTGAAACTAAGAAAAATCGGAGAAACAAGCAAGGGGGCTGTTTTCCTGATGAACCGGATACCAGCACAAGGGGGAAGGAGATCAGCACAGAGAAAAATCAACTCCTACCAAATCAGAGAGCCAGAGCCTCAGAAGCCCCCAACACCTCATCACTGAAGCAGACCAAAAATGAACCCAACATGGCTCAGGGAAATTTTGCAGAAGAGGGGGCGGAAAGAATGTCAGAGTCACATGTTGGGTCATGATATGCAGAGACATTTAGCTTACCCATAACTGTAGGCTAACTCCACAATGTATACCTCAACAAGGAGGGGCTAAGGGGAGAGGGTTGGTCATGGATGAGCCTAATAATGGTACCAAACTGACTGTATTTGCTGAATACAGAACTGACTAATAAAGAAAAAAATAAAAGAATACTGACTGCATTAATTACAGATATCAAAACTAACAGAGGTTTGTGAATTACGCCAAGGATGCCATTATAGGATTAGTTGAACAGCTGGTACTAACCAGTAAACTCCTGAGAAAATAAATTAGCATTAGACATAATTCTAAACGACAAAGGAGGTGTCTGTGTAATGAGTGAGACCCAAAGACATACTTTTGTTCCCAACAATATGGCACCAGAGGAACTATGACCAAGATGTAATAAGGGCTAAGTACCTATGGTGGTGTGAATGTATGTTTCCCACAGCCTGGGGTATTTTTGATTAAGTTGGAGCTTGCAAGTTATGCCTCTGGCAGGCCAAACGCTCTGGGGAACTCTGACTTTTCTTGCTTGCTCTTGTTGGTTTTCCTGTCTCTATTGTGGATATATGGAGTTAGTCAGCATCTTCCATTACCATGGATGGAGCTTCCATGAAATCTTTAAGCCTGAAAAAAAAACCTTTCCTCCAATGAGCTGCTTCTGGTCAGATGTTTGTCCCAGGAATGAAAAAGTAACTGCAGTAATACCCTTGCAATTGAATTATCTGAAAATTTAGCATCAATGATCCTTTTAATGAGCTCTTAGAATAATGGTTTGGTAAATGGAAAGGACTAATAATCTCTTTAATTACTTCATTCATTATAGTTTTTGAGGTCCTAATATTAATGAGAATGTTTTCAGTCCTTGTGTAAGAGTCCTAATTCAAAGACATATTGAAATAGCCTTTACTAAAGAGGCTTCCCCGTCCTGCCAAAACAATTTACTCCTATTAGATATCCGTGCATGACAGAGTCAACTATTATTTAGTGAATTTAAAGAAAATAAATGAAAACTTATAAAAAAATAGAGAGGAATTGTGAGGAAAAAATGGGCCTTTTCCGCCAAACTAGAGCAAGTCCATTTTCAACTTTGTCTAATTTCTGAGAACTGTTGTTCTCAGAAGACTCAGATGGACTCTCAAACTTCCGCATTTCTGCCAGTTTTTAGCTTTTTTTCCTTTAACCAATCATGAATTAGATTCAGCCAATGAGTTAAAGGAATAAAAGATCAAGCTAACAGCCCACCAAGTGTGCTTGCTGCCTCAACTTAGAGATGCTATACAGCCTATTATAGGAGTAAATTGCCTTTTTGAGATAGCCTTGCCTCCTGAGTGTCTTTGTTAAACACAGGTGGGTGTGGGGTCTTCTTTTCTAGCACTGGGAAAATCACTTCACTTCTTCAGACCAAGTGCTTTGTAAAAGACGATTTCCACAGGCCTTTCAGCTCTAATAGCCTGCATTATTACAGATGTCTCTGATGCTCTATATTCTACCACTGCCTTTCTTAGCAAAATCACTGGCTGAATCCAACTTCCTTCATCATTTAAAAAAATTCTCTATTTCTATGCACAGATTTTACCAAATTAAAAAAAAAAGTGTATCTAAATAGGTACCCTTTTAATAAAAGTATTATTTTTTCTTCATATGTTTATGTTTTCTCTATTATCTTAAAATGAACTCATTCTACATGCATGTACTCATTGTGATGTCATTGTTTTCTGATTTGTGTGAATTATTTTTGTTTCTGTATTTTTTACCCTATCAGAAAATCCTTTAGATTTTTACTTATTTTGTCTATTAAGGAATGACTCAATATATTTCTCTTGTAGACAGCTTTCTGGGATGAATATCCAAACCAGACACAGTTTATAAGAGGAAGGGGTTTATTTCAGCTTACAAATAATGGGGGAAATTTGATCTATTGCACAAGAAGCTGGCTCTCATTCATAAAACCCAAGCAGGGAGAGAAACCAACATCAGCCAGCAAAACCAAAAAGGAGCAAACACAAAAATCTGCTAGAGTTCAGGCTGCTCTATATATTTTTGGATTGGAACCAGGTCCTCCCCCAAACACATCTTTTGGTTGGACCCCAGGATCCACCCCTACTGACACCTCCTTCATCCAGGTGGCTGGAGAACTAAGTTACAAGCTTAATTATACACCTGAGTCTGTGGGTGCCATACATTCACAGTCAGATGACCACAATAGCCAAGGCTGCCTCAGCTACCCTAGTGATAGGATTAAATTCCTGTGATGCCATGCCTGGCAGAGTTTTCTTGGTACTTTGTTTTCATTTTTAATCAATAGAAACCTCTTTCATCTCTAGTGAATACTTAAATAAGCTGTTCTTTTCTTTTGCTGTTTTCCCTTAGATGGTATTTCTCTTTCTCCCCCCTTTTTTTTTTTTAAATTATTTGTGAGAGAGTGAGAGAAAGAGGAGGATAGAGATAGAGAGATAATGGGCATGCCAAGGCCTCTAGCCACACTGCAAATTAACTCCAGATGCACGTGCCCCCTTGTGCATCTGCCTTTCGTGGGACCTGGGAAATCAAACCTAGTTCCTTAGGCTTCACAGGCAAACACCTTAACTGCTAAGCAATTTCCCCAGCCCTAAATGCTATTTTTCTAATGCTAATTTGAACATTTTTATGGGGAAAAGGGGGAGTATTCAAAACACATTGTTGCAAAAACTACTTTTGTTCATCTTCTTAAGTTTTACTCAAAAAATCTGGTTGATCAGTAAGTGATGATATTTAAATGGATTTCTTTGCATCATATTTAAGGACCTGTTCTTAATAACTGACTCTCTATGAGGATTGCTTGCCATCTGCCTGAGCACTTAATGTTTTTGTATTTCTTAACCTAGACGATCAAGTACCAGCAATCTCCTCTCATAAGCAGAAAGAAGACCCAGGTGATAGGTAAGATTACCCTTCACTGGCCCTATATTGTGCTTTCTTAATTCACCTGAGTCAACTTCTCCCTCCACCCCTTTCATCTCATCACACTGCAGCGGTGCCTTTAAAACTATAACATTAAAATTGAATATTTATTGTCCTAACTCAAGCTTAATGCTACGAAAAACAAAGTTACTCTTTGAGTACTACTATCATAGCTAAGTGATAAAATTAAAGGAAAGTCAATTAGAAAATACTGACATGTATTTGAGGTTTTCTTTTAGAAACATATGATGAAATAATGTTAGACAAGATGTAGAGGTGACACCCAGATAGTTTCAGAGTTAAGAATACATACACATTTTTAAATTCCATATATCTTTATATTGGGTATTTACATTATTTTTTCAGGTTAGGTTTTATGTGGCAGTTATGGAATCACAGGTATTTATATTTTTAGTAGAGAGATAGGCTATATCTTAAAGCTTCATTTTATGCCTGCGGATTCCAAGAGCACTAAATGCAGCTCAGAAAAAAAGACGGCATTTTGTTATAGCAGAGTTAATTTCTCTGCTCACCATAAGCAGCTATTGGACCTAGGTTTCTCTTTGTCAAAGGTCCACACCAGACAAAGAGGTACCTCTCTTCAGCTGAGGAAAATCCAAGGCCTAGGGCAACTTCTGCAGAACATCCTGGAAAGCTGGAACATCTGGAGGAATAATCTTGCATTGTTATTGCACTTCTAGCAGTGCTAAAGAATGTATCACAGCATCGATGATATCTTTGCCATGCTTGAGCCCATCTTTTTATAGAACTTTTATGGAGGCAACAGTTAGAGGATAATGTGCCCCTTACCCCCTGGTGGCTGTTAATGAGTATGAAAGTGGTGTCATAAACAATACAGTGTCATTGAAAATATACAAGATCAAAATTAATACTTATATTTCCTTCCTACCTACTTGTTATTTACTCACAATGAAAAAAAAAAAAAAGAAAGAAAGAAAAACCTTCTCATTCTCAGCTATACCTCTGCTCGTCTGAGTGCTTTTCCCAGTGAAATAGCCTCCAGCTCTTTTCTCAGGTGTGTTAATCATTGCTCTCTATGCTAGTCTCAAGCCATGACTACTGAATTTCTCTGTTTAGCCTCACCATCAGATCTCAAGGTATTAAAAGATGCCAAGGGACATACTTTAATAAAATGGATTCCTTCCTGCCACTCAGCTACTATCCTATAACAACACCTTCTGGATGTCTTCTGGATGTCAGGGAGTGGGTATAAAAGATTCAAACATAGTTCAGCAACATATATATTTTTTATTTTTTTAATTATTTGTTTATTTATTTGAGAGTGACAAACAGAGAGAGAAAGAAAGAGAGAGATAGAGAGAGAGAGAGGAGAATGGGTGTACCAGGGCCTCCAGCCACTGCAAATGAACTCCAGATGCATGTGCCACCTTGTGTATCTGGCTTACATAGGTACTGGGGAATTGGGCCTCGAACTGGGGTCCTTAGGCTTCACAGGCAAGTATGCTTAACCACTAAGCCATCTCTCCAGCCCAACATATTTTTTTTTCTGTTTACATTTCTCATGGTAATCCAAATTGTCAACTTGATTGTACTTAGAATCCCCTAGGAAATAAATCTCTGGTCGTGTGTATATAAGGGAGTTTCTTGATTAGGTTAACTGAAGTTCAGAATTACCCAGAATGACACCATTCTGTGGTCTTGGGGCCCAGGCTGAATAAAAAAAGACAGAGCTAGTATTACATGAAACTTTTTCCCTGGGGAGACATGAACACACATCCATTCACCACACATATGGCTCAGACTATAAAACAAAGCACCATTGCACCAAAATTCACTCTTGGTGAAACAGTGAGTTTATTAAGGTTACCTCCAGAGCAAGGATGAGGAGTCATATCCAGGAGCATAAGAATATCATAGTCAGCTGAATAACCAGAAAATCCCTCCTCATCCCGGACAGTTACCTCGTGGAAACTGCATCAAGTCTCCCTTACACTTCCTGTATTTCCTAGCTTTTCCCAATATCATTTGCAGCAGGCAAGGGAAGGGGAAGAAAAGAATAATGGCTAAAATTGCAGGTGAATATCTTATGATCTGGCCCTCCTCACAATAGCTCTATTACTATCGCTGTAGACCTTAACATCATTGTATTGATCTGCTCCAAAGTTGTCATGGGTACCATGAACAAACATCCTTTACTTGAAGAAGGAGTTATGTTGTACCCAGAGGAAAAGCATCATGCAATAGCTACCTGAGCATCAACATTTTTTTCTCTCTGCTTCCTGACTGTGGAGGGAATGTGGCAAGGTGCTTCATTTGTATGTCACTATGTCATCTCTGGCATGATGTACTTCTTCAACTGGGAACCAATATGAACTCTTCCTCCCTTAAGTTCCTTCTTGTCAGATGTTTGGTCATAGCAATAAGAAATGTACTTAATAAAATTACTCTCAGACTTGTGACTTCTAAACACATTGGTACTTCTAATAAAGAACAATGTAGACAAACAGGAGTTTCTTCCAGCCTCACCAGCCCCCTCCCATCACCATGAGCTAGGATACAGAAACTCTCCCCCAAACCAGAATAGCACTGAATTTTTCATCCTTGTAATTCTCAGTCAATGGGTTGTTAGACTTCACAGGCAAATGCCTTAACTGCTGAACCACTTCTCCAGTCCCACAGTTTTATTTACTTATAAAATAGTATATATATGATAAGACTATTGTACTGATGAAATAATAGACATAAGAACATAGTATGGAACCTAAATTAGTATTTGTCATGAGTACATATTTTTACTACATGTAATAATAATATAATATTTATGGTTGGAAAGTAAAGAAAAAGGAGCAGAGGAGGGGAAGGAGGAGAGGATGAGGAAAAAGAAGGAGGAACAGGAATAGCAGGAGACAAGGAGGAATAGTAGGCTGGGGAGGGAGAGGAAAGAGAAGCAGAGAAGGAGAAAAGAGGAGGAAAAAGAGAATCAGGAGCACAATAACAAGGACTAGAGAAGGAAAAGCACCTGCTGTCATCCAGTTCTTGGTCTCTTCACATCAAACGGCATCTTGAGGATGAAGATGTGTAGAGTTTGTGTCCTAGAATAGAGCTATTCTACTACAAGTTGTTATAGTAAGTGATGTCTTGGCACTTTCACTATGTTTAGTTATTTATTTATTATTTTGAAAGTGAGAAAGAAACAAGCAGAGAAAGAGAGAGAGAGAAAGGACACACCAGGGCCTTCAACTGCTGCAAACAAACTCCAGATGCATGTGCCACCTTGTGTGCATGTGCAACATTATGTACTTGCATTACTGTGTCTGGCTTACATGGGACCTGGAGATTCAATCATGAGTTCTTAGGCTTCACAGGCAAACACCTAAACTGCTAAGCCATCTCCCCAGCCTCACTATTTTTCAAATAAAGAAAAACAAGCTACAAACTATATTTCTGCTTGTTAAATGGTCAGTTCCTTCAGGCGTGTGTGTCTAGAATAGCCTCCTTTCCCTGAAACATACCTGTGTCACAGACACCGAGGGGGGCTGCCCCTTGTCTACTGCCTGGCAAGAGTTTCCAATCTTCAAGCTCACACTGAGTTCTGGATGTGTAGACAGGAACTAACTGGAGACTTTTTATAAGATCTGATTGGTCTGGATGTCTATTAAACAGAAAGCAATCAAGTTTCTCCATAAACTAAGTTCTAAATTGGAATTTAGCATTTTCATTAAAGATAGGTTAAGGGAGGCTGTGGTTTGGTTTGGAAACGAGACTTATCTCAGCATGTTTGTGAATGAGACTAATGTCACTGAAGGGAAAAGTATGTATTTGAAGAAGGAAAGTGAGCACATGAGAGAATTGAGACAAAGGTGAAGCTTGGAAAGATTATATTTCTGGATGTGCCAATTCAGGTAATCATTGAAAAGAGACTTTTAAGGCCAAAAATACAGGACTCAATGCAGTTTTAAATTTTTTTTAAAATTTTCTTCATTTCTGTTCTTGCACTCATGTTTAATATGTAAGGAGATACTTGCATTCATCTCTGGAAAGAAAGTCAATAGAAATTTTTGGAAGTAGACATGGCCATGACTCAACAATCATGGGTATTGAGTGTATTGAAGGGAAGGCTGAGAATAGGGTGGGGGCTAAGAGCAATCAGGCCCTCTCCTCTCTTTCACCGTCCATCACAGAATCAGTACGAGGGGAGCAAAACTTTCTTAGCATGTTCTCATTCCAGGTGATTTCAGAATGCTGTACAGTGACTTTACTAAAATGTTCAGTTTGACTTTAGGTCCAATCTACCCAGAGTGAGGAAATAGGGAGAAAAACCTGACATGTCTGACCTTCCATCAGTGAATGCCCTTCAGTCCATTCAGATGTAGGAACCTGCTGTCTCATGATAATGCTATCAGGCTCTCTTTTGGCCTCCCATTGAGTCACCAGTCCATGTGAACTCAGTCAAATAAAGGTGGATGAGACATACTTAGCATAGTGTAGAAAACAGGCAGAGTTTATCACAAAGGGTGAGAGTGGACAGTGACCAACAGGAACATTGTAAACACTTTCTTGGGTGAGAATAGGCAATGCCCAGAGAGGCCACTTTGCCACCTATAGGGTTAGCTTGTCTTTATACTATTTCCTAAAGTCTCCAAAACATATGGCTCATTCTGAGAGACATTTTCCTACCTTAGTGATTAAATTACCCATTTAGATTAACTCTTTTTTTTTCTTTTTTTTCTTTTTTTTTATTAGTCAGTTCTGTATTCAGCAAATACAGTCAGTTTGGTACCATTATTAGGCTCATCCGTGACCTAACCCCTCCCCTTGTCCCCTCCTTGTTGGGGTATACGGGTCATGCATTGTGGAGTTAGCCCACAGTTATGGGTAAGTTAAATGTCTCTGCATATCATGACCCAACATGTGACTCTGACATTCTTTCTTCCCCCTCTTCCGCAAAATTTCCCTGAGCCATGTTGGGTTCATTTTTGGTCTGCTTCAGTGATGAGGTCTCCCTGTCTCTCTCTCTCTTATCTCTAACTCTTGCATATTAGTTATCTTTTTCCTCATTTTCTTAGTGGGCACTGACCTGTAACTCCCAGATCCAGCATGGGGCTATCATCCACAATGAGCTTTTGATCAGAGAGACCTACAAGATTTCCTAAAAGACAGACAGATTTCTGTCAGAGTACTTGATGACCCACAAAAGGTTAGTGGTAAGACCCTACTGCTGAAGATACCTTATGTGATGGACATGCAAATTAGAATGGCATGGCTGGAAGTTGGAAGAGAGTCAGTCCCCAGACAGTCAGCGCGTCTAGTGCCAGAAAGTGCTACATGGGCGACTGGGGGAAATTGACCAATATCTATCAAAGCAACGCATGGTCTAACCTACTAAGCAGCAAATAACTTGTTGTGATGCCCACACAAGTGCAGTGGTGGCACACAGCCATGGTGGGGAACCAACTGCTCTCAATTTGGCTAACTGATCCCCTCACTGGTATGGGACCCATAGCTGGAGATGGGAAACAAGTCAGAACCATATCCAAACATAAGCCCACTCTCCAATATCAAGCTACCATCAATTGTGGGCTACAAGAGGGCCTACATCTATTAAATTCTCTATAAAAAAAAAAGTAAGGGTTATCTCATTTGTCCTGGTGCTAACTTACTCTCCGTTGGAGAATCTGTTTCTCTTTTTCAGATAGATGTAGATCTTAAGGAGAGAGCCACCCCATCATACCTCAAAAGGGCCCTGGCTGAAACTAAGAAAAATTGGAGAAACAAGCAAGGGGGCTGTTTTCCTGATGAACCGGATACCAGCACAAGGGGGAAGGAGATCAGCAGAGAGAAAAATCAACTCCTACCAAATCAGAGAGCCAGAGCCTCAGAGGCCCATTTAGATTAACTCTTAAGAGAAGGGACAAGAACAAGTCTGTGTTTTTTACTCGCAAGCTTCCTGGTAGGCAATATCCTTACTAACTTCCTAGCAGTCTACACACCAGGTTAAGATGCAATTCAGACCCCAAAGGAGTTGAGTGTCCTTCTATTATTTCTCCTCCAAGAATTCCCTAAGAGTTCTTCTGAACACAGAACTGTCAGACATTTTCACTAGTCCTAGGAATTCTCCAATCTCTGCTCCCCACATTACTGGCATTACCTGTATGTATACAATGTCCAACTGGTTGCCGGTGTGCTGAGGAATCAAACTCATATGGTCCCATTTCTTCACAGGCCCTGTCATGCTCCCAGGATCTTACTAACTTAGCCATCTCCTCAGACCCTAGACTTCTAAATTTTGAAAATGTTTCCTGCTGAATGACTTGCAAAATAGATGAGTCACTTTAAATTCATTGAGCTTTTTCACAATCTTTTTATTGGTATTTTCTAGATAATTTTTTTTTGCCTATTCCCAATTATATCTTAGGTAACCAAGCATTTTGTAGGAAATTCATTATTTATTTTCCTTAGACAATATTATATAAGATGAAAACACTAATTGTTCATGGATATTTTTAGTTCAAAAATACACGTTCTAAAATTTGAGATTCTATTGTATTTTTAAAAGGTCATTTTTTGGGCTGGAGGGATGGCTTAACAGTTAAGATGCTTGCCTGTGAAGGCGGAGGACCAAGGTTCAATTCCCCAGTATCTGCCGGGCTCCCCTGGCAGGTAGTGCTGAGGAAGGACCAGGCCTGCTGGTTTCTCCCAAGGGGTTGAGAAAGAGGGTGAACGTCGGATGACTCAGAACTTCTCCTAGTCACCGGAGAAAAACCACACTGAGTCGGGAGTCTTGTCCAAGCAGGAACTCGCTTTATTGTTACAGGCGGTTGCCTATATAATGTTGAGAATGAAAGCAGGGATCTCAGGAAAGGATGAGGTGTAAGGGCTAATAGTGTATCGCAACTTTTAAAATGATTGGTTCTAAGTGCGCGCGTGGGAATTCCAACTCCTATGTGGAAGTAACAGGCCAGAGGCCATTAGGCATCTTCCTGAGTCACATCTGGGCAGAGGCAGATCACCAAACTTTAGCTAGGCTCAGGAAGTTCCACTAGGCCTCACGTGTGGGCCTCTCAAGACCCAACAAGTATCCATATAAGCCAGATGTACAAGGGGGTCATTTCCAATGGCTAGAGGATGTGGTGTGCCCACTCTCTCTCTCTCTCTCTGTCTCCTCTCCATCTCTCTCTCTGCTTGCAAATAAATAAATATTTTTAAAGTTCACTTTCTTTGTATATTTTTTGGGCAAAATAACTTCTCTTTGGAATAAAAGTAACTTTTTCCAAATTAAGCAATTCTTGCCTTCATTCCCAACACATGCCAAACATGGAAGTACCCTTGAGTCTGTAGAAGCTTGCTTCTGTAACTTGCCAAACCAGGTCCCACAGGTGGAGTACGATGAGCTGTAGAATGCCACACTGCAAATCTCAACAGGCCAGCAGAGGGAGAGTCACATTAGAAGATGTGAAGTTTCACAAGAAACCTTGTTGAGTAGAATGAAGTTTCACAACTTGAAAAAAACAGACTTTAAAAACTCATTATTTTAGTCTAAGAAAATGTCAAAAACCATAGCTTTTGTGTTCTGCATATATCATCTGAAAGTGGGTGTTTCATGACACACTTAAGATTTCTAGAGCTTAATGACTGAAATCATTCATGGTCTCAATATCAAAAAATTCCTTTAGATCACATTCTTCAGACTTCCAGTTAAGATGGCGGCTAAGGAACCACACCAAAACAGCCTAGGGGAGAAAAAAGCCAAAGAATACCCAGAAAAATACACACTTTTACTAAAAAGTGAGGTGTATAAGAAATTAAAATGGCAGCAGAGAAGTAGGAGAGATCCAGAGCCCACACAGGCAGGCCTAAGTGGCTCTGGCAGGAGTGGCTCCAGTTCCAGCTCCAGCAGCAGCAACTTCGGCTCCAGCAGCAACTTCTCTGGCAGCAGCAGTGGAAATGAAAGCCATGGCTCTGGCTCCGGATCCAGCATTGGCAGCACCAGCTCCGGCAGCAGCAGTGGCACAGGCAGCAGTGGATCCAGCAGTGGCAGCAGCAGCTCCAGGAAGAGCAGCAGCAGTGGCAGTGGCTACAGCAGCAGCGGCGGCTACAGCAGTGGCAGATCCAGCAGAGGCAGCTTCAGCAGTGGTGGTGCCAGGTCTGTGGAATCACAGCTGCCAGGCTCAGCTTGCTCCACAGGAAAATCCAGTGCCAAGCTCCAGAAAACAGAACAGTGGTCCAATGATCCAGCCAGCCTGCTTGAACCCACAGGGCACCAAAGAGGGACACAAGAAGAGCACAGCATAATTGAGACCAAAATCATCCAAAAAAGTAACCGGGATTACACCAGGGAAGGGTCTCACTTGGTCACAAGCTGACTTGGAACCCTCAACAGACCAGAAATCTTAACCTCTTTGTTGATAGAGTACCTGGTTGTTATAATACCTACTCTTGCATAAATACTCGGTGCTGTTTTTCATTGAATGTGTACATTATTTAGTTAAATTTTACAATCTATCTGTATTTTGTTCCACTCAGCCTACATGAATATTCCCATAGCAGGCAAATCCAACCCATAGGAGCACCTTCGTAGATACTCTGAGATTCTTAAGAGCCAGACCTAACACCTTAAGCTCCTACACTGAAGATATAAACCATCAGATCGATTGATACAGCTAAGAATACCCAGCTAACTAGAAAATCCAAGCATTAACTTGATCCAAGATGCAAAAATATATACATTGAGGAGGGACTTCTGGTTAAGATGGCAGTATAGGTACCACACCAAAGCAAACTAGGGAAAATGCCAAAAAACAACCCCAGCAAAATACACACTTTTACTAAAAAGTGTGCTGTAAAGGAAATTGAAACAGCAGCGGAGAAGTAGGAGAGATCCAGAGCATTCAGAGACTGCATGGGCTGGCAGAAGCTGCTCTGGTGGGGTGGGTCCATGTGAGAGACCTCGGTGGTGGTGTGCCAGACAACCACCAGGCTTGGCTTGAGCCACAGAAAAAGCCAGACGAGGGGATTTTCCACTCACACCAGAGCTCTCTGAAAACTCAAGAAATGTGAAGAGAGCATGGCAGTGAGCAATGGAGGAGCAGATCACAAGGTAGAAGAACACGTGGAACAGCAGGTGAACTAGAGCAGCATTGGCTCCCTCCCCCTCCCGCACCGCCAGTGCCCAGCATTCAGGAACAGAGCAGTGGTCCAGGGACCCAGCCACACCTACTTGAACTGACAGAGCACCAAAGAGGGACCCAGTCGAGAGCACAGCAGAGACCAAAATCATCCCAAAAGGTAACTGGGATTACACCAGGTCAGTACCCGCCTAATAAACCTGGTATATAGGCCTGAACTGGAAATGCTAATTGTACCTTCCATATTAGGATAAATTATATGTTAAATCGGATGGATGGTCTAACTTGCCATTCTTTAAAAAGCTGTATTTGGAGCTTGTTATTTGTTGCTTCTTGAATTATAGTGGCTTTGTTTACTCTTCTGTTATACATTAGGGGAGGGTCTCACCTGCTCACAAGCTGACTTGGAACCCTCTACAGACCAGAAATCTTAACCTCCTTGTTGTCAGGATTAAGGGAGTGGGTGAGGCACCACATGGCCTAAGGGGCAGACAGAGGATCTGGTTGTCATAATACCTACTCTTGGATAAATACTCCATGCTGTTTTTCACTGAAAGTGTACATTATTTAGTTAAAGTTTAGATTCTGCCTGTATTTTGTTCCACTTAGCCTACTTGAATACTCTCATAGCAGGCACACCCAACACCTAGAGTCACTTTTGTAGATACTCTGAGAGTCTTCAGAGCCACACCTAGCAACTTAAGCTCCTACCCTGAAGATATATAACATCAGATTGATTGATATATCTCTTAATAGCCAGGTAACTGGACAATCCAATCCTTAAATAATCCAAGATGCAAAAATATATACATTATAACACAAGAAACACCAAAAATCAAGACAATATAAATTCACCAAAAAGTATTAATGCATCAGAAATGACCTCCAGTGAGAACGAGTTAGAGGAAATGCCTGAGAAAGATTTCAAAAGAATGATTATAAATATGTTCAAAGAACTCAAAGAAGAAATCAAAGGAAGCAAAGAAGACAGAGGACACTAATTTAATGAAACAAAGAGGTCAATACTAGACATAAATAAGGAAATAGAAATAATAAAGAAAACCCAGTTAGAATTACTAGCAATAAATAACACAGTTAATGAAATTAAAAACTCTGTAGAAAATTTCACTAGTAGAATGGATGAAGGAGAGTACAGAATATCTAAGCTAGAAGACCAGGTAGTAGATCTAATACAGTCCAACAAAGAGAAAGACAAAGTAATAGAAAAGTATGAGAGGGAATTTCAAGATACTCGGGACACTATGAAAAGATCAAACCTAAGAATTCAGAGTAGGGGGACTTCTGACCAAGGTGGTGACTGCCTAGCTGTGCTGCAAATCCTGGGGAAAGAAAGGCAAGACGTTAAGGGTTCACTGGGTATTTTAGGGGAGGGAAATTTCCAATAGATTGCCAGTGGGAGGGCACAGAGGGGGGAAAATCAGGGAATCACTGATCCCCTCGAGGGCAGGTAGCCCATCCCTACCCCCAAGTAGCCACCATACCCACGGCGCCACAGCGTGCCAATCGATTCCTGTATGCGGAAGATTAGACAGTTCTGCCCACTTGACCACTTACTGCTCAGGCCACTGCATGTTCAGGAAGTACTGGCAATAACAGGAAATCACTGATTGCCTCACAGACGGGTAGCTCACCCCCCCCCAAGTAATCACCATATCCACGATGCCACCATGTGCCGATCTCTCCCTATGTGTGGAAGCTTAGACTGCTCCACCCACCCAATCACTTACTGCTCCTACCTCCACACGTTCAGTAAGCCCAGGACCACAGCAAATGCCACGCAAGCTCACACTATGTGTGCCGCTTGCACCAGCTCAGGTGCCATCCCCTACCTCTCTGCCACTCTGGCCATCCACCATCGTCCTGTGGCAGGGGAGGGAAGACTGCTTCCAGGTCCCAGTGTTCCCACACCAGAGTTTGGGCTGCTTTGGTGCTTTGTGCCTCAGTGTCCCTCCTAGTTTGCACTCAGGCAGCTTTGGCGCATTACTGATTGAGAGAACAGTTAACTTTGGCATGCCAGCCAGGCAGTAGATCAGCTTTGTCAAGTGAGACCAAAGACCAGGCTGCTTGGCAACTTCCCCAGGCTGCCTCAGATTCTGACTGTGCTTCAGCCCAGGCTGACAAACCAAACTAAGTGCCCATACACTGTCATGGGCAGACCACAGTGCAAACGAAATAACATGAAAAATCAAATGCAAGAAAATCCAGTTAGATCACCCAGTCCTACAATGATCATATCTAATCAAAACAAAGAAGAGTCATTAGGATAAGAACACCAAAATGAAGCTCTGAGCAATACAACCCTGACCAACCTACTGATAGAACTTGAAGAAAAGCAACAAAAGACTGATAATCATGTGGATGCTGCCATCAAGAAACGAGACATAATAGATAAGAAAATGGAAGGAGTTCAAAGAGAGTTAAGAGATTTGAGGGAGAGTGAAAAAAAAATAAGACCTTAAATATCACCTGGCCATGCTAAATGAAGACATAAAGAAATGCAAGGATGAGTTCCAAGAATCATCAAGAAAATCAGAAAATGATGTGAAAAGGGAGCTTGACACAGGGATGGAAACTGTACATAGAAAAGTAATAGAAAATGCAAACTTAATTGAACAACCCCCAAACTCCCTAGAAGCTCTCAAAAATAGAGTCAGCCAAGTGGAGGATAGAAACTCTGATCTGGAAGACAAGATGGAAGGAACAGTTTGAGAGTTCAAAAATTTCAGTAAGTTAAAAAGTTCCTGTGAACAGAACATCAGGGAATTGTGGGATACACTTAAATGTCCTAATATCAGGATCATTGGAATACCAAAAGGAGAAGAAATTCAGACCAAAGGCATGGAGAACTTATTTAACAAAATAATTGAAGAAAACTTCCACAGTCTCTTAAAAGAAAGGCCCATCAAGATACAAGAAGCAAACAAAACTCCAAACAGACAGTATCAAAGGAGAAACTCTCCAAAACATATTGTCATCAAGACTCTAAACATTGACACCAAAGACAAAATCCTAAAAGCAGCTAGGGAAAAACAGCACACCACTCTCAAAGGTAACTCCAACAGAATTACTTCAGACTTCTAAATGAAAACCCTGAAAGCTAGAAGGGCCTGGAATGAAACACTGCAAAGTCTAAGAACCTATGGCTTCCAAGCCAAACTACTCTACCAAATCAAAAGTATCCCTCATAATAGATGGTAAAAGAAAAACATTCCACGACAAAACTCAGCTTTACAATTATATGAACACAAAACCAAACCTACAGAGAGTATTTCAGGAAATTCTCCACAGAGAAGAAACAACTAATCAAACTCAAATGCCTACAAGGAGCAGATCACAATAAACAAACTCAGAGTAGGCACAAAAACTTCAAC
Source organism: Dipus sagitta (assembly GCA_036346955.1). Lineage (NCBI taxonomy): Eukaryota > Metazoa > Chordata > Mammalia > Rodentia > Dipodidae > Dipus > Dipus sagitta. The sequence goes on from CM070781.1 coordinate 75,977,136, forward strand.
GTCCATGAAAACACCAACCCACATTTACCATCACAATATGGCAGGGATCAAATCAAATCTCACAGTCATTACCCTAAATATTAATGGCCTTCATTCACCCATCAAGAGACACAAGCTAACAGGATGGATCAAAAAATTAGACCCCTCAATCTGTTGCCTTCAAGACACCCATCTCACCACTAAAGACAGACACCTCCTCAGGGTGAAAGGGTGGAAAACAATATTACAAGCAAATGGGAATAACAAGCAAGCAGGTGTAGCTATATTATTCTCAGATAAAATAGACTTCAAACCAAGACAAATCAAAAAAGACAAAGAAGGCCACTTGCTACTTATCAAGGGAATGACCCATCAAGAAGATATTACAATCATAAATCTGTATGGACCAAACAAAGGGGCACCACAGTTCATAAAACAAAACGAACTTGACAATAAAACAGCAATAACCACCAACGCCATCATAGCTGGGGACTTCAATATAACATTATCAGCAATAGACAGATCATCCAAACAGAAACTCAACAGGGAAGTAAGAGAGCTCAAGAAAACCATAGATCACTTTGACTTAACGGACATGTACAGAACTTTCCATCCCAAATCCACAAACTACACATTCTTCTAAGCAGCCCAAGGAACATTCTCTAAAATAGACCATATACTGGGTCATAAAGAATGCCTCCACATATGTAGGAAGATTGACATAATTCCCTGCATGATATCAGATCACAATGCCATATTGCTAGAAACCAGCAATAAAAGACCCACCAAGAATCTCAATGGCACCTGGAAACTGAACAGCACACTTTTAAACAATAAATGGATAGTGCATGAAATAAAAAATGAAATCGCAAAATTTCTGGAATTGAATGACAAGGAAAACACATCATACCAAACTTATGGGACATGATGAATGCGATTGTCAGGGGAAAATTCATAAAACTCAATGCCTTCAGAAAAAAAAGACAGAAAGGTCCCAAATCAATACCCTACCCATCCACCTAAAGGCACTGGAAAAAGAAGACAAATCCAACCCCAAGAGCTCTAGAAGGAAAGAAATAGTTGAAATCACAGCAGAAATCAATGAATTGGAAAGCAAGGAAACAATTAACAAAACAAAGAGCTGGTTCTTTGAAGAAATAAGCAAGATTGACAAACCCCTGGCCAATCTGATCAAGCAAAAAAAAAAAAAAAAAAAAAAGAGAAGCTTCAAATTGACAAAATTCAAAGTGAAAAAGGAGAGATCAAAACATACCTAATTGAAATTGGGAGAATCATCAGGACTTATTTCAAAATCCTCTACTCCACAAAACTGGATAATGTGCATGAGATGGATAAATTCCTTTACGCATACCATCTACCAAATGTAAACACAGAGCAGATTAATCACCTGAATCAATGCATCACACTCATGGAGATTGAAAAAGGAATAAGAAACCTCCCAGAAAAGAAGAGTGCAGGACCAGATGGCTTCTCAGCTGAATTCCATCAAACCTTCATGGAAGAACTCAAAACATTCTTCCGCAAACTATGCCACACAATTGGTGAACAGGAAAACTATCCAACTACTTTTATGAAGCTAGCATCACCCTAATTCCAAAACCAGGCAGAGATGCCACAAGAAAAGATAAGTATTAGCCTCTTTCCCTGATGAATTTAGATACAAAGATCCTGAACAAAATCCTCGCAAACCGAATCCAACAACACATCAAAAGCATTATCCTCCTTGACCAAGTGGGATTAATCCCAGGAACACAGGGGTGATTCAACATACAGAAATCTGCCAATGTAATACACCACATAAACAAGGTTAAACATAAAAACCACATGATCATTACGATAGATGGAGAAAAGGCCTTTGACAAGTTTAGCAGACAGCTTCAGGTTTGCTGAGATGAACTTCCAGACCAAGCACAGTTATGGAGGAAGGGATATTTATTGAAGCCTACAGATCCAGGGGAAGTGCCATAATGGCAGAAGAATTTGGCCTGCCTTCACAGGTCCCAGCAGAGGGAGGGAGAGAAGCACAAGCCCAACAGCCACACAGCATAGCACACTTCAGGAACTCCAGCTAGGCACACTTTGCATATCTTTAGATTGAAATCTCAAACCCACCACCACACCTTAAGATCCACACAATGGCACTGACTGACTCCAGCCAGGTGGCTGCAGATGCAAACTACAAACAAACAACTGAATATATTGGGGGCCATCTATTTTATTCAAACCACCACATTCCGCCCCTGCCCCCCAATAGATTTACAACCATCACACATTTTAAATTGTACTCACTTCAATTTCAAAGGTCACCACAGTCTTGACCAATTTAAGATATGAAGACCTGTAAAATCAAACAAGTTAAACATTTCTAACATATAAAGGCACAGAGTAAACATTTTCAACTGGTATAATGCATAGCAAGGAGAGACTAAAACAACGTAAACTCAACCACCATCAAACAAACATCAAACTTCTGCAGTTAAAGTTCAATATATCCAGAGACTAACAGTCTCCAGACTTTTTAATTCTGCCCCTCCAGCTGGGCAGAGTAGCCAGCGAACACTTTTATCCCAGGCCAACAATGCGCGCTATGGTAGCCCTTGCACAGTCCTGGTATATACAAAACATCTTCAGGTCTTCATGCAAACCATGGTCCATCTTCCAAAGGCTCTTTCGGCCTATCAGGATATCATGCCCTGCCTCATGCTGCATCTCAGCAGCAGCTCCTGATAGCATGTGCAATTCACGGCGACTCCATGCATTTTTCATGCTTCTGAAACCAATACCAGTTGTTCAGGACACAGCCATATTCTTAATTCAGGGACGAAACAAATCATAGCATTGGAAACAGATTCATTCTCCAGTCAACTCTTTCCAAAAGTGTTTGCATTTCTATGATAGTCTTTCCTAAGGTATCCTTACCATGGGAAAGCAATTGGACCATCTTCCTTAAGATTGCTAATGTGTTTGATAATAGCAGATTCAGTAACCTAAAACCAGACTCAGTGCCTGTATTTTTAACTTCCTTGAAGTTTTCCAGCTTGAAATCTTAAATCTCTCAGTACAATATCTCTAGCCAAGCACAGCCATCCATTACAAATTTAACTTTTATCAAACTCTCTGGGCCGGGGCAGCAGGTAGCAGCCAGCCCTTATGCCAGTAGCCCAGTTCCAACAAAGTCCTCTGCAGTCTTTCCATCCCCTTAGAAAGCTGATAAGCCAAGCCTCGAAGTTTAATGCTGTCTACACTTAGCATTCTCAGACTCTCATCAGAATAGTCCATAAAACTTGGCTTACCACTCCAGAAGACATCTTCAGTTGCAAGCATCAAATCCATGCCTATTCCTCCAAAACAAAGGTTCCAAAAGATCAACGTCCACATGGCCAGGTACATCTCACCCCACTTCTGGTACCAAGTTCTGTAGCAGACAGCTTCAGGTTTGCTGAGATGAACTTCCAGACCAAGCACAGTTATGGAGGAAGGGATATTTATTGAAGCCTACAGATCCAGGGGAAGTGCCATAATGGCAGAAGAATTTGGCCTGCCTTCACAGGTCCCAGCAGAGGGAGAGAGAGAAGCATAAGCCCAACAGCCACACAGCACAGCACACTTCAGGAACTCCAGCTAGGCACACTTTGCATATCTTTAGATTGAAATCTCAAACCCACCACCACACCTTAAGATCCACACAATGGCACTGACTGACTCCAGCCAGGTGGCTGCAGATGCAAACTACAAACAAACAACTGAATATATTGGAGGCCATCTATTCTATTCAAACCACCACAACAAGATACAACAGCACTTCATGATCAAAACATTGGAGAGAATTGGCATGGTTGGTTAATATGTTAACATAATAAAGGCAATATACAAAGCTCCTAAGGCCCAAATAATACTTAATTGAGAGAGACAGGAAGAATTCCCATTAAGATCAGGAACAAGACAGGGTTGTCCACTCTCACCTCTGCTTTTCAATGTAGTACTGGAAGTCCTAACTCAAGCAATAAGACAGGAGAAGGAAATGAAATGGATACAATTTGGAAAGAAAGAAGTTAAGTTAGCTCTATTCCTGATGACATGATTATGTTTGTAAGAGACCCAAGAGACTCCATCCCAAAATTCCTGAAGGAGATAAACTTCTATAGTAAAGTAGCAGGATACAAAATCAATGAACAAAAATCAGTAGCCTTTTTATACGCAAATGACAAAGATACATAGAAAGAAATTAAGGACATAGTCCCATTTCCAAGAGCAACAAAAAAAAATAAAAATAAAAATAAATAAATAAATAAAATTCCTTGGAACAATGATAACCATGAAAGTGAAAGATCTATACAACAAAAACAAAACAAACAAACAAAAAATACCCTCAAAAAGAAATTGAGGAGGACTTGAGAAAATGTAAAGACCTCCCATGTTCCTAGATAGGCAAAATAAAAATTGTGAAGATGACAATCCTACCTAGGCAATATACAGATTTAATGCAATTCCAATTAAAATCCCTACAGTGTTCTTCACAGACATAGAAAAAATGATATCAAATTTCATATGGAAAGGCAGAAGGCCTCGCATATCCAAACATAACATCAGGAAAAGAAATACCTCTGGGGGCATCACCGTACCTGATCTAAAGCTATATTACAAAACCATAGTAATAAAACCAGCATGGTACTGGCATAAAACCAAGAGTATAGACCAATGGAATAGACTTGAGGACCCACACTTTGGGTCAAGCAATTACAGCTACTTGATACTTGATAAAGGCCTGAACAATGTAGGCTGGAAAAAAGACAGCATCTTTAACAAATGGTGCTGGACAAATTGGATAACCATATGCAAGAAACTGAAACTTGACCCACACATTTCACCATGCAATACACTCAAGTGAAAATGGATCAAAGACCTCAATATAAGACCAGAAACTCGAATACTACTGGAAGAAAATTTAGGAAGTACTTTCCATGATATAGGAATGGAAAAAGACTTCCTGAACAAAACCCAGTAGCTCACAATCTTAAACAGTTGCTCAACCAATGGGATCACATGAAGCTGAAGAGTTTCTTTACAGACAGGCATACAATAAGCAAAGCCAATAGATTACCCACTGAATGGGAGAAAATATTTGTGGGTTAACCAACTGATAGAGGCCTAACCTCTAGAATCTACAAAGAACTCAAAAATCTAAACGGTAAGAAGTCAAACACCCCACTCACAAAATGGGGCAAAGAGCTGAACAGGCAGTTCACAGAGGAAGAAATAGAAATGGCAAACATACACTTCAGAAAATGTTCATCATCCCTTATCATCAGAGAAATGCAAATTAAAATGACTATGAGATTCCACCTTACCCCAATAGGGATAGCAAACATGAAAACATCAATTGAAAATAAATGCTGGTGAGGATATGCAGAAATAGTATCACTCGTCCACTGTTGGTGGGAATGTAGGATGGTACAACCACTTTATAAAGCAATATGGAGACTTCTGAAAAACCTGACTATAGAGATACCAACAGACGCAGTTATTCCCTTACTGGGCATCTACCCTAAAACCTTCAAACCACGGGCTACAGAGATTTGCTCAACCATGTTTGTAGCGGCTCAATTTGTAATAGCTAAGAGCTGGAATCAACCCAGATTTCCATCACTAGAAGAATGGATGACAAAGATGTGGTATATCTACACAATGGAATACTATACAGCAGTAAGAAAAAATGACACAATGAAATTTGAGCAAATATGGTTGAACCTGGAACACATCATTCTCAGTGAACTTACCCAATCACAGAAAAAACATCACCACACAGTGTCATTCATCTACAGCACATAACCTGAATTTACCCAAGATACCTTACATACCCAGCAAGCATCTGGTGGACTAGACACTAGGATGGATGGGGAGGGACGGGAGGCATCAAAAGGGTGGGAAACACAAATCTAGACCCAAACGGTAATGGTACTATAAAATTCTTCTTCCAAAAAGGCAGACCAAATGGCTGAACCTTCATCAGGCCCTTATAGGGAACACGTGAACCAGAAGACCCTGGAAAGGGTAGGGTCAAGACTAACCTTAATCTTCTATATCTTCCCTCCCTCCCTCTCCTTCTCCCCGTATCTATCACTCTCTCTCTCTCTTCTCTCTAACTCTTGTATATCAGTTATCTTTTTCCTCCTATTCTTGGTGGGCACTGACCTGTAACTCCCAGAACCAGCATGGGGCTATTATCCACAATGAGCTTTTGATCAGAGAAACCTACAAGGTTTCCTAAAAGACAGACAGATTTCTGTCAGAGTACTTGATGACCCACCAAAGGTTAGTGGTAAGACAGTCCTGCTGAAGACATCTTATGTGATTGACATGCAAAGTGGAATGGCATGGCTGGAAGTTGGAAGAGAGTCAGTCCCCAGACAGTCAGCACGTCTAGTGCCAGAAGGTGCTACATGGGCGACTGGGGGAAGATGACCAATATTTGTTCAAGCAACTCATGGTCTAACCTACTTAGCAGCAAATAACCTGTTGTGGTGCCCACAAAAGTGCAATAGTGGCACACGGCCATGGTGGGAAACGACTGCTCTTGATTTGGCTAACTGATACCCTCAGTGTTATGGGACCTATAGGTGGAGCTGGGAAACAAGTCAGAACCATATCCAAACATAAGCCCACTCTTTATTATCAAGCTACCATCAATCATGGATTACATGACAGCCCACACCTATTAAATTCTCTGTAAAAAATAAAGTAAGGGTTCTCTCATTTGTCCTGGTGCTAACTTGCTGTCTGTTGGAGAATCTGCTTCTCTTTTTCTCATAGATGTAGATCCTAAGGAGAGTGCCATGCCATCGTACCTCAAAAGGGCCATGGCTGAAACTAAGAAAAAATTGCAAAACTAGCAAGGGTGCTGTTTTCGTGGTGAACTGGATACCACAACAAGGGGGAAGGAGATCAACACAGAGAAAAATTAACTCCTACAAAATCAGAGAGCCAGAGGCAACCAACACCTCATCACTGAAGCAGACCAAAAATGAACCCAGCATGGCTCAGGGAAATTTTGCTGAAGAGTGGCCGGAAAGAATGTCAGAGCCACATGTTAGGTCATGATATGCAGAGACATTTATCTTATCCATAACTTTGGGCTAACTCAACAATGCATGATCCATATACCTCAACAAGAAGGGGAAAAGTGGAGGGGGTAGGTCACGGATGAGCCTAATAATGGTACCAAACTGACTGTAGTTGCTGAATACTAAGCTACTTAATAAAAATAAATAAATAAATAAATAAATAATCAGATCTACAAAATAAAAAAAAAATAATTCTGAATCTGTAGGAGGCATTGCCTCCTACCCATTACTGATGGCTAACTGCACAATGCATGACCTACATTCCCCAATGAAGAGGGTCCTTGCAAAGTGGGGAGGGCAGGGAGAAGGCTAACAATGGTACCTACTTGGCTCTATATACTGAGTACAAAATTAATAAAATAAATGAGTACAAAATAAAAAACAAAAAGAATTCAGGGCATAGTAGAAGGAGAAGAATTTCACTTCAAAGGCATAGTAGGTGTCTTCTACAAAATCACAGAAGAAAACTTCATCCAAATTAGGAAAGAGGTGCCAATGCAGATACAGGAATCCTTTAGAACACCAGCCACAAAAAACATGGAAAGAACCACTCCTCGCCATATTATAATCAAACTACCAAACATACAAACCAAAGAAAAGGTATTGAAAGCAGTCAGAGAGAAAAATCAAGTTACCTACAAAGGCAAGGCTATTAGGATTATAGCAGATTACTCAACACAAAGTTTAAAAGCCAGAAGGGTGTGGACTGATGTATTCCAAATTCTGAAAGATAAAAACTGTCAAAGAAGGTTGCTGTACCCTACAAAGCTATCCATTCAAATAGACGGAGAAATAAGGACATTCCATTACAAAAGCAGGCTAAAGGACTATTTGAAGACAAAACCAGCTCTACAGAAAATACTTGAAAGAATCCTCCATGCTGAAGAAAAATAAAGCACACATATAAGGAACTGGGAAAAAAGCAAACAATACTCAGGTACTATTTAACACAAGAGAGCAAAGGTAAAACTGGAAGAACTACAAAAAAATGGCAAAAATCATTACACACCTTTCAATAATATCTCTTAATTTCAACGGCCTCTATGACCCAACCAAAATGCATAGGTTTGCAGACTGGGTTAAAAAGCAGGATCCTTCAATTTGTTGCCTCCAAGAAACCCAGCTTTCTACAAAGGATGAACACTATCTTAGGGTGAAAGGGTGGAAAACGATGTTTCAAGCAAACGGACCTAGAAAATAAGCAGGGGTTGCTATCCTAATATCTGACAAGGTAGACTTCAGTCCACTATCACTTAAGAAAGATAAGGAAGGCCACTTTATATTGATTAAAGGCACCCTCCAACAGGAGGACATTACAATCCTCAACATATATGAACCTAATATGCGGGACCCCAAATTCATCAAAAAAATGCTATTAGAACTAAGGTCACAGATAACACCAAACACAGTGGTAGTGGAGGATTTGAACACCCCACTCTCATCAATTGACAGGTCATCCCAGGAAAAAATAAACAAAGAGGCATCTGGACTAAATGAGGTCATAGAAGGAATGGACCTAACAGGTATCTACAGGACATTTCATCCAAATGCTGCAGAATATACATTCTTTTCAGCAGCACATGGAACATTCTCTAAAATAGACCATATATTAGGACACAAAGCAAATCTTAACAAATACAGGAAAAATGAAATAATTCCTTGCATTCTATCTGACCACAATGGAATCATACTACAAATCAATAGCAAGAAAGGCTATAGAGCATACACAAAATCATGGAAATTAAACAACACATTACCAAATGATGAATGGGTCAATGAAGAAATCAAGAGGGAAATCAAAAAAAAAAATTATAGAGTCAAACGATAATGAGAACTCAACATACCAAAGTCTCTGGGACACAATGAAGGCAGTCCTAAGAGGTAAATTTATATCTTTAAGTGCCTATATTAAGCAATTAGAAAGGTCGCAAAGATAGAACAAAAAAGAAAATTACAGACCAATGTCCCTCATGAACATAGATGCAAAAATTCTCAACAAAATATTGGCAAACAGAATACAAGAATATATCAGGAAGATCATTCACCCTGACCACGTAGGCTTTATTCCAGAGATGCAGGGATGGTTCAACATATGGAAATCAATAAATATAACACATTATACAAATGGATTAAAGGCCCAAAAGCACATGATGATCTCATTAGATGCAGAGAAAGCATTTGACGAAATCCAACATCCCTTCATGATAAAAGTCCTACAGAGACTGGGAATAGAAGGAACATATCTCAATATAACAAAGGCTATTTATGACAAGCCTACAGCCAACATATTACTAAATGGGGAAAAACTGGAAGCTTTTCCACTAAAATCAGGAACAAGACAAGAGTGTCCACTGTCCCCACTTTTTTAATATAGTACTGGAACTCTTAGCCATAGCAATAAGGCAAGTGACACACATAAAAGGCATACAAATTGGAAAGGAAGATATCAAGTTATCATTATTTGTAGATGACATGATTCTATATATAGAGGACCCTAAAGACACTACCAGCAAACTGTTAGAGCTGATAAACACCTACAGCCATGTAGCAGGTTACATAATAAATACACAGAAATCAGTAGCCTTCATATATGTTAACAACATACACACAGATGAAATCAATGAATCACTCCCATTCACAATTGCATCAAAGAAAATACAGTACCTTGGAATAAATCTAACCAAGGAAGTAAAGGACCTCTAAAATGAAAACTTTGAAACACTCAAGTGTCAAATTGTAGAAGACACTAGGAAGTGGAAAAACATCACTTGCTCCTGGATGGGAAAAATCAATATTGTGAAAATGGCAATTTTACCAAAAGCGATCTGCACATTTAATGCAATCCCCCTCAAAACTCCAGTGGCATTCTTCATGGAAATAGGAAAAAATTATCCAAAAATTCATTTGGAATCACAAAAAACCTTGGATATCTAAAATAATACTGAGCAACAAAAATGAGGCTGGTGGTATCACTATACCTGATTTTAATCTACACTACAAGGCCATAGTAGCAAAAACAGCATGGTACTGGCACAAAAGCAGACATGTAGATCAATGGAACAGAATAGAGGACCCAGATGCAAGTCTAAGTACCTATAGCCACTTTATACTTGATAAAAATGCCAAAAATACTCACTGGAGAAAAGGCAGCCTTTTCAGCAAATGGTGTTGGGAAAACTGGGTATGTATATGTAGAAAGATGAATATAGATTCTTCTCTCTCTCCATGCACAAGAATTAAGTCAAAATTGATTAAAGACCTTAACACCAGACCTGAAACTCTGAAACTGCAAGAGGAAAAAGTAGGGGAAACCCTTCAACATATTTGTCTTGGCAATGACTTTCTGAATATAACCCCAATTGCTCAGGCAATAAAGCCACAGATTGACTGCTGGAACCTCATGAAATTACAAGGATTTTGTACAGCAAAGGACACTGTGAACAAAGCAAAGAGGCAACCTACAGAATGGGAAAAATCTTTGCCAGCTATACATCTGATAGAAGATTAACATCTGGGATATAAAAAGAACTCAAAAAATTAAATAATAAGAAATCAAACAAACCAATTAAAAAAATGGGCTATGGAACTAAATAGAGAGTTCTCAAAAGAAGAAATATGAATGGCATCTAAGCATCTCAAAAAATGTTCTATGTCCCTAGTCATCAGGGAAATGCAGATAAAAACTATGTTGAGATTCCATCTCAGTCCTGTCAGATTGGCTACCATCATGAAAACAAATGATCATAAATTCTGGCTGAGATGTGAAAAAAGAGGAACCCTTCTACACTGTTAATAGGAATGCAATCTGGTCCAGCCATTGTGGAAATCAGTGTGGACATTCCTAAGACAGCTAAAAATTGATCTACCATATGACCCAGCTATAGCACTCCTAGGCATATATCCTAAGAACTCAGCTAATTTCCTTAGAAGTACATGCTCCATCATATTTATTGCTGCTCAATTCACAATATCTGGGAAATATAACCAGCCTAGATGTCCTTCAACTGTTGAATGGATAATGAAGATATGGCACATTTATACAATGGAGTTCTACTCAGCTGTAAAGAAAAATGAAGTTATGAAATTTGCAGGAAAATGGATGGATTTGGAAAGGATTATACTAAATGAGGTAACCCAGCTCCAGAAAGCCAAGCATCGCATGTTCGCTCTCATATGTGGTGGACTCTGTCTACAGATGACTGGGCTTCTGTGTGAGAAGGACAAAACTCAGTAGCAGAGGCCAGTGAGCTATAAAAAAGATAGAAAGGGAAGAGAAAGGAAGGGAGCGGCAGACTTAACAGGATAGTATTGTATATATGTAAGTAGAAGAATAGATTAATGAGGGAGAAAACGTCCAAAATGAGGTCTGGTAAAGAGTTTCAGTAAAGGAAAGGTGGAGGGCCAGGTAATTAAAATCTAAGAGGATATAAATAAAACATATGTTATCCTACTTTTTTGGACAATGGAACACTGAGGAGCCATAGATTGTTGCTAGAAAATTTTCAGTGCCAGGAATGGGATATCTTCCAGTGAGTTGTTGGCCAGGGAGATCCATGATGCCCCCAAAACATTATAGGCCATTGCCGAGGCCCTTGGTTTCCCACCAAGAATAGATGGCAAGACCCTATTGCTGAAGACTCCATATACTTTGGCTGCAAGGCCACTGAGAAATCTTGCTGGATCTGATCTGATAACCTCCTCCATGTAGACGAGCTGACAGAAAGCTTGAAGAAGCCATTCTGCGTGCAGTTCAATGGGAGAAAGGGACATCCCCAGTGAGGATGCTCATCAGTGGACACTGCAAGCCTTATAATTGGCCAGCCAGGCCAAATGAACCAATGGGTGCAATAGTGGCACTTCTGTTATGGGGGAAACCAACTGCCCTCTAATTGGACTGTAGGTCCGCTCCATGAGAAGGGAATACATCCTTGATACTGAAAACTTAAAACAGGGGTAGTCATGAGCCCTAGGGGTGTAACGTCTGCTGTTGTCTGGCCAAAAGTGTATACTAGTCTTATCAAACTGCCTAGTATGCACTTCTGTTAATGTTCACACCCTTATATTAATGGTACTCTCACTTTTGGTTGAGAATCTTCTCTTTTCAGATGGCAGTGACCTTGGGACGACTCAGAAGGTATCATGGTGATGGAAAGAAATGACCACAGTCCTCAGTACTGCAATATCTGTATCACACCTTCCATGGCTCAGGGTCTAATGTGGAAGAGGTGGCAGAAATAAATGTAAGAGCCAAAGGAAGGTCAGGACTCCATACAACATGCTCCCTCCAGACACAAAATGGCCTGGATATCCATGGCCTCATAGTGCCTGACACTACCTGCATAAGACCATCATAAGAAGAGGAAAAGATCAAGACATCAAAAGTAAAAGAGAGACTGATTGAGATGGGGAGGGTGTATGATGGAGAGTGGAGTTTCAAAGGGGTAAGCGGGGGGAGGGAGGGTATTACCATGAGGTATTTTTTTATAATCATGGAAGTTGTTAATAAAAAAAATTAAAAAAAATCCTTTATAGTTAAAAATTGATGAATGCATATAGTATGGATTCATTTTTTTTTAATTTTGAAAAGAATACAAAGATGATGTTTACATTTTGATTTTAGAATCAAACTTCCTTGAAAGATTCCTTTTTTTTTTAATGTAAGAGAGAGAAAGAGACAGGGAAAGAATTGGCATACCAGGGCCTCCAGCCACTGCAATCTCTTCCACACATATGCACCCTCTTGTGCACATGTGCAACCTTGCATCCTTGCATTACTTTGTGCCTCTGGTTTATGTGGGACCTGGAGAATAGAACATGAGACCTTGACTTTACAGGCAAGTGGCTTAACAGCTAAGCCATCTCTCCAGCCCAAAAGTCTCCATTTTGAATTTTCGTTAGGAGCAGAGGATTTATTTCTGACTCTTGTAGTAGTCAGAACAATGATAACTTTCTTTTATTCACTGGATTATCTACCAGGCCATAGTTTAAATATGGATGGTAAGCAATCATTGTTAAGGCATATGACCTGGGGGTTTTGTTTGCTTTAGTTTATTTAAAGGGAGTCAGACTGAAACAAACATTCAAATTAACACATGTTAATTGATACAGTTGATTCATTTTATAAATATTTATTTATTCATCTATTTATTTTTAAACACAGAAAGACTGAGAGGGAGAGAGAAAGAGAGAGATGCAAAGAGAGAGAAAATGGGCATACAAACTCAAGATGCAGGAGCCACTTTAGTCATCTGACTTTATATGGGTACTGGGAAATCAAACCCTAGTCATCAGGCACTTCAATCAAATGCTCTAAACTCTGAGCCACCTCCCTATACCCATACAATGTAAAACTCTTAAGTGTTAGATAGCTAGGCTGAAACGATAGCTCTACCCATTCTAAATAAAATAATTGTACCTATTTAATGTTATATTTAAATTTTTATAAAAGTAAGTGCTATTTATGAATGTAACAAATGGAAAGTTTGAATTAATTCCATTTATTATTTATTATTGGAATAAATTATTAGAATAAATTTCTAATGGTTGTGGACATTAAACAATGGAACAATATATTATAAGTTAGGTATTTCCCTGGAATTTAAAATAGTAACAAAAATTCTTAGACAGTCAAAGCACTGATTTTCTAAAAGAATACCCCAAGATATGTTTATATTTATTACATATTAAAGTGCTTATCGGGGCTGGAGAGATGGCTTAGCAGTTAAGTGCTTGCCTGTGAAGCCTAAGGACCCTGGGTTCGAGGCTCGACTCCCCAGGACCCACGTTAGCCAGATGCACAAGAGGGCGCACGCGTCTGGAGTTCATTTGCAGTGGCTGGAAGGCCTGGTGCACCCATTCTCTCTCCCTCTATCTGCCTCTTTCTCTGTCTGTAGCTTTCAAATAAATAAATAAAAATAACAACAACAACAAAAAAGTGCTTATCATGTTAGTTAGGAAATTGAATGTTCTTCATGGCTGCTTTTAATATACATGTAGTCTATCAAAATTACTCAGTGGTAAGAGAGGAAAATTAGTCAGGACTAAGATTGATAAAGTAATTTACATGATATAATCACCATTATAGAAAGTTTCAGATATTTGAACTGGAGCTAAGGAGGTTATAATCTTCTAGAGAGCCACATTGGTCTTATAAAAAAAATAAAGATTGCTAGATTTTACAGTTAAAAATATTGCAAAACAAGGGCCTTATGATAGAAAGGAAGAATAACAAAGGCAAGTTACGGTTTATGATAGAAAGCAACAAAAATTAGTCACATTCATGCATCTAAGTGAGATCGATGACCAAGAATAGAATCTTAGGCAAATGGGAAATCCAAAAAAAAAATCTAAATTACAGAAGAGGAGGTCAAAATTTCTTATGGGCTTTTAAACTTTGAAATTCAGTCATTATAACTATAATAGATATAACATGAATGGAAAATGTCTCTAAGGAATCAAAGGTGTCTATGAGGTGCAAGATTGACTCACCCATCATCATCAGACCAATCAGCAAATTCTGTCCATCTAGGATTGCTAATTCTTCATGTTATATGTGTATTTAATAGACCAAAAGAGAACTCCAGCATATTAACATAAATTACAGGTTTAGCCAAGAAAAATAAATAATTCTGTCAGTCTTACACTGGCCCTTCAGTGACTAATGTAGTTTAACACTCAACCTCAAACAACACTCTGACAATTGTGACCTCAGCATTTTAGTACAACCCAATCATCTATAGATGCTAGGCTATTTTATAAATAAAGAGAACCATTATTTTATTTTTTAACTGATGTTGTACTCATCATGAAATGTAAACTATTGTCTTTTAATGCTTATATACTTTTTGAAAAAATTTGAATCTTATGTTATATATACCTTGTTTAACTTTAATTGATTTCTACAGAGAAATTCATGTTCATAGAAATGTAATTGTTTTGATTGAATTGTAATTTTATTGTTTGAATTAAAGGGATTTTGTTATTTCAGCTGAAGACATAGCTAGCTGCATAATCTGAAGCAAGCTCCACTTTCAGCTGTCATAGTTCAGGTATGCTTGGATATCTGACAGAGGGAGATCAAGCCCTATATAGCTACTCAGTACAGCAGATGCTCAACCTGACACTGAGAAAACTTGGCACAACCCATATAGATTAATTATGAAGTAAATATAATAATATATAAATATCCCCCTCTTAAAAAATTGTTGCTCTTTACTAGAAAAAGAAATTCTGCAAAGTCAAGTTGTACTACTTCATATTCATGCTAGATATATGACAAATATCATAAATTGCCTATATTGACTGTATTTTCAATTGCAGTTACTGCTACCACTGACTCTTCTCTTGGATAGATATCTGTAAGTTGTCCTCATGTCTTTGTGGTTTGATTTAATGAATTGAAAACTAAAATTCCCACATATAACATGATCTACACAGAGATAATATATGGAAACACCACTCTATCTTTATAACTGGAAAACAAGAAAACTGGTGTCACTCTAGAAATTGTATCTTTTAACATTCTAGACCTCGGAGAATGATTAAATATCAGAAAATGGGCATTTTTAGTAGAATAAAATTATATTATTTGATAATAGTTTATGTTATGCAAAAATAAATAAATCTACCCTCATCCATTAAAATCAAACTCCATATGCATCACATAGTGGGCATGTGCGAACTTGTGCTTGCCTCATCTTTGTGCATCTGGCTAGCGTGGGATCTGGAGAGTAGAACATGGGTCCTTAGGCTTCACAGACAAGCACCTCAACTGCTAAGCCACCTCTCCAGCCCCTACATATACAATTTTTGCTACTACATGTGAATATGCACACCAACCTTTTTCTGACCTTATTTTGTTCCCATTTTCTCTCTATTGCTCTCTCTTTTTCTCTCTCTCTCTATCATAATATCCACTGATGGTATGAAATTCACGATGTTTGACCTTGGCCAATTTCATTTTCTTATTAACTATATGCAAAATAAAATTGTTGAAGATCTAATCTAAAAATACCAAAACATATATCATGTATAACTTCATAACAGTAAAATGATTACCAAATAGGGAAAGAAAGCAAGTGATAGCCAGGCCGTGGAAAAAGGAGAAACTTTACACTGTTGAGGAGAATGTGAGTTAGTATAGCCATCTTGGAAAATAGTAGGTCATGGTTTACAAAAAAAAAGAACTAACATATGATGAAGTAATCCCACAACTATGTATACATACACTGGAAATTAAATCATGTCAGATACATCTGCACTACTATGTATGTTGCACTACAATTTTAATCTAAAAATATTGATCTTATAGTAGCTGAGGATTCAGTGATGATTATAAAGGTCCAATGACAATAGGGAGGTTGATTTTACTAGGTGTGGTGGCATATGCCTTTAATCTCAAAACTCAGAAGGCAGAGGTATGAGGATCTCCATAAATTCATGGACATCCTGAGAATACAGAGGAAATTCCAGGTCAGCCTGGGCTAGAGTAAGACCCTACCTCAAAAAACTAAAACTATAAATAAATAAATAAATAAATAAATAAGAGTTGGGAAGATGTGATTGAAGATTCCTCAGGTATTCTAAATCAGAAGGAAGATATTTCTGATATGTTAATTCACAGCAGTGTCAGAATAAATTCCCTTATGTCAGGGATTTTCACACCCTTTAGTTGTGGATGTCTATGTCTATGTGTCTAGTTATATGTATGTATGTACCCACTGAAATTATAAAATTCAAATCCATGAAGCAATTTATTGAAATAATTAACAACGAACTTGCATTGATTTGATTATTATCAACTCTATTAGTTTTCTTTTGGATTGTGATTGCATTAATATTCTTAATATTAACTTTATGGCTTGGTGGAAAGCTTACTAGGTGATTTTATTTTATCAAGAACAGTCTTTGCATGATACATCACCTGTTGTTACCATCTTTTGCCTCCTCTGCCCCCATCTGCTGGGAGCCCTCCTCAGTGAGGTTTCTGGTATCCCTATGGGGTTGTGGGTTATTCACTGTGGGAGCAGCAGTCAGTTATTGCGGGGAGGCAATGCCTGTGGGCATGACATCCCAACCTGTGGCTCTTACAATCTTTCTGCTTCTTCTTCCACAAATTCCTTGAGCCTTGGCGGGTATGTTTTAAGTCTACTTCAGTGATGAACTCTTAGGAACCTCTGGATTTCTGCTTTGGTATGTGTTGTATATCCTTAGCATCTATCTTCTTCATTCTGGTGATGATTGTTAAGATCACCATGGAAGAAGGACTATAGCACATCTTCCCAATTCCTCTGTGATTTCATATGGGCCTTGATGGAAATGCTAGGGGGTGGTTTATCTCTGTGGGACTCGATACCTTCTGAAAAAGAAAGAAGATTCTCCAATGGAAAGTGAAGTTAGTATAGGTTAAATCGAATAAGCATTATTAATTTAGGCAGATTTTGATATATGTAGCCACTTTTAGCCAAATACTAATGGGAGCTTGACATTAGAGAGCATAATCTTTGTATCAATAGGATTAAAAACCTGGTTCCCAGTATCGGGTATGGGTTCCTTTCCACTGAGCAGATCTCTTAGCCAATCTGAAAGACGTTGGTTACCCACCAAGACTGTGTGCCACAATTACACTGGTGTGTACTTCTTGTCCGGCTGGTTGCTTCTGAGTAGCTTAGACCCATGCTTGCTCACAACTTTGTTGGCCACTTTTCCACATTATTTCATGTAGTACTTTACAGCACTAGACAGGCTATCTGGGAACTGGTTCTCTTCCAGACTCCAGCCAGGCCTCTCTGTTATCTGTGTTGGCACCATATGGTGTCCTCAGCAATAGGGCCTTACCTTTTACCTCAGGAGGGTAATCAAGTGCTTTGATAGAAGCCTGTCTTGTTGTGGGGACCTCTTAGGTCTCTCCAATCAATAGCTCAATGTGTGTAGCACCCATTCCTGGTATTGGGAGTTACAGGTCATAGCCATTGTTTTTAAGGTTAGGCTTCATCTCACCCTCTACAGAGCCTTTCTTTTCAGATCCTCCTACTATACTCCTGTTGAAGGTTATATCTTTTAGTCTACCTTCAAGGAGAAAGGTTTCTGTGGGATCAGTTAATTTTGGGTTTATTTTTGTGTTTATTTCCCCCAACATTCTCTTCCCCTTCCCCGCATTCTTCCTCCCCCTTTTGTCTGATCCTCATGTTGCCTATCCCGTATGCCAACAACTCACAGTGAAACAGATTAGGATCCACAGATGAGTGAGAATATGCAGCGTTTGACTTTGTGTGATTGTGTGTGAATGGTGAGAATGATCTGCAGCATGTCCATCCATTTTCCTACAAATTTTATTGTATCATGTTTTTTTTCTTACTGCTGAGTAGAATTCCATTCTGCATATGTACCACAACTTCATTTTCCATTAGTCCATTGATGGGTACCTGGGTTGGTTCCAGTTTTTAATGGTTATGAATTGAGAAGCTATAAACATGGTTGAGCAAATATCTTTGTAGTAAAGCATGGAGCATTTTGGGTAAATGGCCAGTAAGTGAATAACTGGGTCTTGTGGTAATTATAAATTCATCTTTTTCAGGAACCTCCATAATGATTTCCATAGTAGTTGTACAATTATGCATTCCCACCAACAGTGGATGTGGGTTCCTCTTTCCCCACATCCTCGACAATGTTTGTTGTTGTTTGGTTTTGAAATGATTATCATCTTTCTGGAGTAGGGTGGAATGTTGTTTTAGGGATGTTGATCATTTTGTTAAGTGTGGGTTAGACATTTATATTTCTTCCTCTGTGAACTACCTATTCAGTTCTCTACTCCATTTTTTTTTTTTTTTTTTGAGTGGGATGTTTGATTTTTTTGTTGTTGTTTAGTTTTTTGAGTTTTTTTTGTAGATTCTAGATATTAGGCATTTGTCAGTGGTATAGCTGGCAAAAATTTTCTCTCATTCAGTGGGTAATCTATTGGCTTTGCTTATGGTACGTTTGTCTGTGCAAAAGGTTTTTAGTTTAATGAGATCCCATTGGTTGAGAGATGGATTAATTTCCTGAGCTACTGAGGTATTGTTCAGGAGGTTTTTCCCCTCTCCATATCCCAGAGTTCCTCCTATTTTTTCATCCAATAGTTGAAGAGTTTCAGGTTGTATATTGATGTCCTTTCAACTATCACAGCGGTGCATTTTAAAATTTAAGAATAAGCACTGTAAACATAAATCTCAAGACACGTTTAACTTTTAAAATAGACAAGTAAACATACGTAACCCAAGAGTGGAATTTGATTTTACAATATATATTTATATTGAGATTGGCTTGGATTTAAACAAGATATATTGCAGAATTTAGTAGCATAGATAATGTATGTGAAAATTTAAATATTTTACTTCTTAAAACATTTGAAGAAGCTGAATTTAATCACACTCAAGATTCTGGCTATTTTTTTTTTCTTTTCATTTTGCCAGTATTAAGAATATCTATTATGATCTAACAGGGGGAAATCAATTCTTGATAATATAACCAATGCTGTGTTCCTAAGCCCATAAAGAACTAAATTCACTTACTGCATATGAAGAAAAATGACTTATTATTTTAATCACTAACATTTTCACTCTTAATTTGAAAATTCCAATATCTTGCATTCAATAAAAACATGAATTTTAACAAAGGTATTTTATCTCTCTTAATTGGTATGACTATCACTGGAATTTTTTCCAATTTTTTTTTCATGGATCACTTTCATTTTCAAGGGAATAAAATGGTACTACCTAAAACATTTTAATCATTTTTGTTTATATTTATTTATTTATTTATTTATTTGAGAGTGACAGACAGAGAGAAAGAGGCAGATACAGAGAGAGAGAGAGAGAGAAAATGGGCATGCCAGAGCCTCCAGCCACTGCCAACAAACTCCAAACACGTGTGCCACCTTTGTGCATCTGGCTAATGTGGATCCTAGGGAATTGAGCCTCAAATCAGGGTCCTTAGGCTTCACAGGCAAGCCATCTCTCCAGCCCTGCCTATAACATTTTGTAAAGGAATACCACCTCCTATGTAGCCTGCATTCAGTACAGGGGTCTGAAGGAGACTACTTGAGGAATGTACGTGAGAAAGGCAAAGGATACAGATTTGTTTTTGTTTCTTTGTTCTCATTTTTTAATTTTATTTATTTGCAAGTAGAGAGATATAGAGAAAAGAGAGACAAACAGAGAATATGCATGCCAGGGCCTCCAGCCTTAAACTTAGGTGTTATGAATGGTAGGTTCCCACCTGATGGAGATTTGAAAATTAATGCCTCCTGGAGAGGGTGTATTGTTGGGGAGAGTGGGCTTATGGGTATTAGAGCCAGTTTCCCCATGCCAGTGTTTGACACACTCTCCTGTTGCTACAGGTATACCTTATGTTGGCCAGGGGTTGATGTCCACCCTCTACTCATGCCATCGTTTCCCTGCCATCATGGAGCTTCCCCTTTAGCCTGTAAGCCAAAATAAACCTCTTTTTCCCACAAGCCGCTCTTGGTCGGGTGATTTCTACCAGCAGTGTGAACCTAACTGCAACAGTAAAGTGGTACCATGGAGTGGGATACCTGCTAGACATCTGACTGTGTGGCTTTGACCTCTTGGAGCTGATTTTCAAGAGGAATGTGCAAGGATTTGAAACCTTGGCCTAAGAGATGCCTTGCAGTGCTGTAAGTGCAGCTTGATTGACTAGTCTGGTCAGAGCTGCAGCACCTGAATGCAGTATGGACTATGGACTGTGAGGTTTGGCTTATGAGGGTGAGAAAGCTATGCTTGGACTAGGCTAGTAGTTTGTGTGAGAAGCTTGCTCTTATGCCCGTTCAGCTACAATTGAGAGATTACAAACTTTGAGATAGATTGGGCCAGCTGACCTGCACTGGTCTGAAGGAATCTGAGTGCTCAAGTAGTGTCCTGTTCTTCAAAGTCTGCTTTATTCCCCCCACCTGGATTAACAAATTAGCACCCTACCTGGTATTGTGGAGTATAAGAAATGCAGGAAAGAGAGGGTCATTGAGTTTGCAACATGGTCTTGTGTTTTGGAAATGGCCATGGGCAGTGTGAAGCAGGTTTTCTGGATGCCTGCATGGAGACCCAATGGATCCCTGAGAATGAACCATAGATTTCAGTGGAGACCGAGTGGAGACCCAGTGGAGATTCTGGGACCATGAGATGGCTGCTAAGGAGAACTGCCAGCCCCAGTGAAGTTTTCCAGGACTGTGAGTAGCCTAGCTGGAAGGGCAGAATTGGAATACCAGAGACTTGTTGCTGGTTAGCGTTATGGGATTTAGAGATTTGTCACTAACTAGCGTTGTTGGACTTGGAGCTACAGAGTTTGGTATTTGCCCTGTTTAAATCATGTATTGCTTGACTATTTCTTTGCTATTCCCAATGCTATCTTTTGCAGTGTGAATGTCTATTCTGTGCCATTATGGGTTTTGGGGGGGGGGGTTTTTTGATATTATGACTCAGTTAAAAAGTTCTTGTACTATGGGGACTTTTTAAGTTAGTTGAATGCATTGCATTTTATATCATGTATGGCTATCAGTTTATGGGGGCCATGGGAAGAATGTGGTGGTTTTATTCAGGTGTCCCCCATAAACTTAGGCCTTCTGAATGCTAGATCCCAAGCTGATGTAAGTGTGGGAATTAATGCCTTCTGGAGAGAGTGTATTGTTGGGGTGAGCTTATGGGTGTTATAGCCAGTTTCCCCTTGCCACTCTCCTGTTGCTATTGTCCTCCTTATGTTGGCCAGGGGGTTATGTCCATCCTCTGTTCATGCCATCATTTTCCCTGCCATTGTGGAGCTTCCCCTCAAGCCTGTAAGCCAAAATGAACCTCTTTTTTCCCACAAGCTGCTCTTGGTTGGGCGATTTCTACCAGTAATGTGAGCCTGACTGCAACAACTATCGTTGGAATTTTTCCAACTTTTTTTTTTTCACGGATCACTTTCATTTTCAAGGGAATAAAATGGCACTACCTACAACATTTAAAAAAGGAATACCACCTCCTATGAATCTGGATTCAGTACAGGGGTCTGAAGGAGACTCCTTGAGGAATGCACTTGAGAAAGTTAAGGGATACAGATTTGTTTTTATTGTTTGCTTGTTCTTATTTTTTAATTTTATTTATTTGCAAGTAGAGAGACATAGAGAAAAGAGAGACAAATAGAAAATAAGCATGCCAGGGCCTCCAGCCATTTCAAACCAACTCCTGATGCATGTGCCATTTTATGCATCTGGATATAGGGGGGTACTAGGGAATTGAACCCAGGTGGTTAGGTTTTGCAGGCAAGTACCTTAAGTGCTAAGCAATGATTCTGATGACATTGTGGCAGAGGTGATGCCCAATTTCATTCCACAGAAGTTTAAAAACAGCAATGTCCTCAAGATGGGAACTGTAAAAGCCACAGAAGTGCAGTCCTTTTACCCTGCATTGTCAAATCACCTGAAGCAAACTGCTTCCAAAAAGAGGGCTCATACTAGATTATCCTGTGTTTTCCTTTGTTGTTATTGTTGTTTGTATGTTTGTGTTTATTTTCCTCTAGGAAATACTTGGGAAGTAGTTCAACAGAGCTTTCAAAAACAAAATAAACTTAAGGATATTTTCATTTCATATTAATGCAAAGTGCACAACTTTGGTGTTTTGAGTATAAAATGCCCCTATAGCTTCAATTGTTTGCAATTAAATATCATACCTAATTGGCATCTGCTTTTTGGAGTAGCCATGTCACTGGAGACAGGTCACAGGACTCTAGAGACCAGCTTGTGCTAGTGCTAATTATCTCTGTCTTGTTGTATCCTTCTAACTAATGTGATAAGATGCTATCTGCTGTCCGCTCTGCCATGATTTCTTGGTCATGATGAAGCATCAAAACTGTAAGCCAAAATAAACCTTTTCTTTTCATAAGCTGCTTGTGATTGGGTGTTCTGTCTCAGCAATGAGAAGATAACTGCTACAACTATTTACTTCTGTCCACTCTTTTTCTTTTTAATATTTTTTATTTATTTATTTACGAGAGAGAGAGGGAGAGAGAGAGAGAGAATAGGTGTACCAGAGCCTCTAGCTGCTGCAAATGAGCTCCAGAAGTATGCGCGACCATGTGTTTCTGGCTTATGTGGGTTCTGGAGAGTTGAACCTGGATCTTTATGCTTCACAGGCAAGTGTCTTAAATGCCATATCTTCAGCCCTGTCCACTCTTTTCTAAGGATTTTGAACTGATAGCAGCTGCAGTGATATAGAGGAGAATCAAATATGTGGTGATTGCTCTCAGGAAGAACAAAGATACTATAAGAATGAATGGTAAGCCTCCATGCAAATACATAAAACACGCAAGATGACCCAGGTCAGAGATTTCCATCCACAGATGATTTAGCTTCTACTACATGTGACAAAGTCTACAGACATTTTTGGTTATTAAAACTTGAAGAAATGCTGCTGGCACATTACAGAGTCAAGGACAGGAATGCCCTTAGCCATTTTCAGCCACATAGAATGATCCCCCATTACGGAATTTATCTGGCTCAAAACATCAGTAGTTCCAAGGTGATGAAATTCTAACTGAAATGTTTTGACTGATGTCTGATGTGAGCTTTAGATACAAAAGGTAAAAATAGGCAAACATGATACGAATCTTGGTCAGAAACAATTTAAAGAGGAAAAAACAACAAGATAATCATCACAGAAAGACTATGGGAGATTGAGCACAGATGTGACACTGAGGATGAAGATTTTAAACCTTGTGGTTTAAGAAGAGTGGTGATGTCAAGAATTTCAAGTTGGAGTCTAAGCCAATGTCCAAGGTGCTATGAAACCTTCTAGATTTCACACTAAATGTTAAACAAAATAACCAAGCAACTGGCTGGTTGAAAATACACTGCTGTGCTTGATTCAGTCTGGTCCTTGTCACACATGTGGTACCTGTGTTTTGCCTTCTGAAAGTTCGTTTATTTATCTAAGTTTCTGTCTTATGGCAAGGCCTTTGACATTTTTGTTTTCAAATAGGGTTCTGCTATGAAATACATTTCAGAGCTCCTCAAATCAGATAGGAATAGATGAAGAAAGAAACAAGTTGATAGATCAGAGACAATGAATAAAGGTATCTCTTCCTTTTAAAGACTGGTATAAGGGGCCTGAGGAGCTCAGCAGGTAAGAACACCAGCTGTGAAAACTAGCTGCGCAATACTTTGAGTTCCTGGTGCTACAAAAGATTTTAACTCCAGTGCTGATGGTTCATGGAGACAGGAGGATCATCTCTGGGCTGGAGCAATGACTAAGAAGTTAAGTATTTGACTGTAAAGCCAAATGACCCAGTTTGAGACCCCAGTACCCATGCGAAACTAGATATAAAAAGTGGCACATGCATTTGGAATTAGTTTGCAGCAACTAGAGGACCTGATGCACCCATTCTCTCTCTATCCCTCTCAGTCTGCCCCTCTCTCTCTGCTTGAAAATAAATAAATACATATTAAAAACAAAAGAAAACACGGACCCTCAAGTTCATGCCGTCTCAGGAAAATAAGTCAGAGGAGTGATAGAAAAGGACATCTCATGGCTTCCTCTGGCCTCACGTTTGCATGGGCTGCATGCATACATGTACACCAATGTGAATATAATAATATAACCCATACACACACCATATATTACACACACACAAACATAATACAATAAAATAATAACATTTGATTTAAGGAGTCAAATCTCCATAATTAAACTTCATCATCCCATTTATTTTATTAATTTTGCTTTCTTAGTTTTCATGTTTTTAACCACAATTAACAAGTGAGATAAAAATGTTGATAATAAAGTGAATAAATATCAGCCTTGCTCTAAAATACAATATATTACTAGATTAAGACATGTGTCATTTTAAAAATGATATTGCTCTCAGCCTAAAGGCCTCATACAGAATTTCTACAGCAATATAGAAATGAAATCCGTACTTAACATAGTATGAAAATTCCTCACAGAGATTGCATGCATCAAAAAATTATTTAAAGTATTCATTAATTAGTACAGCTTTCTGAAGACAGTGTATAAAATCATGTAAAAGTCAACATACCACACATCCCACTAAAACAACTCTTTTAAACACACTCAATCTAACACTTATAGATCTCTTTCCATATCAAATCATAAAATCCATGTTAAAGTTTTTATAATGAATGAGTAAAATACAATATAACTTTTTTCTATAAATATTTATTATGTTTCATAAATATAATTATATATTATGTTTATATTTTTGTTAGAAATATTTGACTAATTTTTACAGGTTGCTTGTGAATTGTTTTTCCTATATGGAAGGAAGTTTCATATATGGCTATATGGGTTTTTATTTCATTTTGTTTTTGTTTCTGCAAGCTAGGGCCTTGGGCATGCTAGACAAGTGCTGTTATTATGGTATATTCCTACTCCTTGATAAGGCAGGGTCTCCTTATGTAGCCCTGTCTGGCCTTAAAATCTGCCACCAAGGGTAGCCTAAAGCTCAGTTTTCTTGCCTCTTCCTCTCAAAAGCTAAAATTACAGACTCCTTCACCATGCTCTGTTTGAATGTATATATATTTTTTTCAGGTTTTTTTTTCTTTATTAGTTAGTTTTGTATTCAGTAAATGCAGTCAGTTTGGTACCATTATTAGGCTCATCCGTGACCTGCCCCCTCCCCTTGGCCCCTCCTTGTTGAGGTATACGGGTCATGCATTGTGGAGTTAGCCCACAGTTAAGGGAAAGCTAAATGTCTCTGCATATCATGACCCAACATGTGGCTCTGACATTCTTTCCACCCCCTCTTCCACTAAATTTCCCTGAGCCATGTTGGGTTCATTTTTGGTCTGCTTCAGTGATGAGGTGTTAGGGGGCTCTGAGGCTCTGGCTTTCTGATTTGGTAGGAGTTGATTTTTCTCTGTGTTGATCTCCTTCCCCCCTGTGCTGGTATCCAGTTCATCAGGAAAACAGCCCCCTTACTTGTTTCGCCAATTTCTCTTAGTTTCAGTCGGGGCCCTTTTGAGGTATGAAGGGGTGGCTCTCTCCTTAGGATCTACATCTATCTGAAAAAGAGAAGCAGATTCTCCAACGGAGAGTAAGTTAGCACCAGGAAAAATGAGATAACCCTTACTTTTTTTTTAATAAAGAATTTAATAGGTGTAGGCCCTCTTGTAGCCCACAATTGATGGTAGCTTGATATTGGAGAGTGGGCTTATGTTTGGATATGGTTCTTACTTGTTTCCCTTCTCCAGCTATGAGTCCCATACCACTGAGGGGACCAGTTAGCCAAATTGAGAGCAGTTGGTTCGCCACCATGGCTGTGTGCCACTACTGCACTTGTGTGGGCATCACAACAAGTTATTTGCTGCTAAGTAGGTTAGACCATGCATTGCTTTGACAGATATTGGTCATATTCCCCCAGTCGCCCATGTAGCAACTTCTGACACTAGACGTGCTGACTGTCTGGGATCTGACTCTCTTCCAACTTCCAGCCATGCCATTCCATTTTGCATGTCAATCACATAAGGTGTCTTTAGCAGTAGGGTCTTACCACTAACTTTGGTGGGTCATCAAGTACTCTGACAGAAATCTGTCTGTCTTTTAGGAAACCTTCTAGGTCTCTCTGATCAAAAGCTCATTGTGGATGATAGCCCATGATGGGAGTTACAGGTCAGTGACCACTAAGAAAAAGAGGAAAAAGATAACTAATATACAAGAGTTAGAGATAAGAGAGAGGGGGGGGGAAGGGGAAGTGAGGGAGGAAAGATATAGAAGATTAACATTAGTCTTGATCTTACCCTCTCCAGTGTCTTGTGGTTCAAGTGTTCCCTGTAAGGGCCTGGTGAAGGATCAGCCATTTGGTCTGTCTTTTAGTAAGTAGAAAATTATGGTACCATTGCCGTTTGGGTCTAGATTTGTGGTTCCCACCCCTTTGATGCGCTCCCCTCCCTCCCCTTCCATCCTAGTGTCTAGTCTAGGAGATGATTGCTGGGTATGTAAGGTCTTGGGTAGATTCAGGTTAGGTGCTATAGATGAGTGAGACTATGTGGCGATTTTTTTTTTTTTTTTTTTTTTCTGTGATTGGGTAAGTTCACTGAGAATGATCTGTTCCAGGTTCAACCATTTTTGCTCAAATTTCATTGTGTCATTTTTTTCTTACTGCTGTATAGAATTCCATTGTGTAGATATACTACATCTTAGTTATCCATTCTTCTAGTGATGGACATCTGGGTTGATTCCAGCTCTTAGCTATTACAAATTGAACCGCTATAAACATGGTTGAGCAAATCTCTCTAGCCTGTGGTTTGAAGGTTTTAGGGTAGATGCCCAGTAAGGGAATAACTGCATCTCTTGGTATCTCCATACTCAGCTTTTTCAGAATTCGCCATATTGCTTTCCAAAGTGGTTGTACCATCCTACATTCCCACCAACAGTGGATGAGTGTTCCTACTTCTCCACATCCTCGCCAGCATTTATTTTTATTTGATTTTTTGATGTTTGCTATCCTTATTGGGGTAAGGTGGAATCTTATAGTTGTTTTAATTTGCATTTCTCTGATGATTAGGCATGATGAACATTTTCTTAAGTGTATGTTTTCCATTTGTATTTCTTGCTCTGTGAACTCCCTGTTCAGCACTTTGCCCATTTTGTGAGTGGGGTGTTTGACTTCTTACTGCTTAGTTGTTTGAGTTCTTTGTAGATTCTGGAGATTAGGCCTCTATCAGTTGGATAATCCACAAATATTTTCTCCCATTCTGTGGGTAATCTATTGGCTTTGCTTATTGTATGCTTGTCTGTAAAGAAACTCTTCAGCTTCATGTGATCCCATTGGTTGAGTGACGGTTTAAGTTCATGAGCTACTGGGGTTTTGTTCAGGAAGTCTTTTTCCCTTCCTATATCATGGAAAGTACTTCCTAAATTTTCTTCCAGTAGTATTCGAGTTTCTCGTCTTATATTGAGATCTTTGATCCATTTGGACTTGAGCGTAGTGCATGGTGAAATGTGTGGATCAAGTTTCAGTTCCTGCATATGGTTATCCAGTTTGTCCAGCACCATTTGTTGAAGATGCTGTCTTTTTTCCAGCCTATTATTTCATTTATTTATTTGTAAGCAGAGAGGCAGATAAGTAGATAAATTGAAGAGAGAGAGAGAGAGAGAGAGAGAGCAAGGAGAGAGAGAGAGAGAGAGAAAGAATATGTGGGCCAGGGCCACTTGCCACTGAAAACAAACTCCAAACCTACGCGCCACTTTGTGAATCTGAATTTTTGTGGATACTAGGGAATCAAACCTAGGCCATCAGACTTTGCAAGCAAGCACCTTTAGCCATTGAGACATCTCTCCAGCTTTTGACTACATTTTGTTGACTTCTTTTGAATTTCTTATGAAATTAGAATATTGAAAGCTACAAAGTAAGTTTGTAGGAGAAAATTCAACTGTATTAAATACAATAACTTTATTAAGTTCACAATACTAACTCTAATGAAATTATTAATTTAGCCTGGCATGGTGGTGCATGCCTTTGATCCCATCACTCGGGAGGCAGAGGTAGGTGGATTGCCATGAGTTCAAGGCCACCCTGAGACTACATAGTGAATTCCAGGTCAGCCTCAACTAGAGTGAATCCCTACTACAAAAAACCAATATATATATATTTTGTTGTTGTTTTGTTTAAACATTAAATATGATTTTATTTTCTCTTTTCTTATTATAAGTCGCTTTGAGAAATTATATGTGCAAGATGAACATAAAACATGCATAAAATAATGGTATTGCTATTAAAATGTCTACCCTGGGTATTTACACTATAGAAATAAATAGAAATTATTATAAATATTTTTCTACGAATCTATTTATTATAGAACATTAGATTATATGCTACTACAGAACATTTGTCATATTTATATAAGTTGATTATAATACATAATGCTAATATTTTAATGAGAGGGCACAGAATAAATATAATTTCTGTAGAATTGCATTTTTGTTTATATGCACGTGTGGTATTGTTCATGACAGTTCACATGTGTCTAGTCACATGGGTGTGGAGGGGTGCATGTTCAGATATGTGATATACATGTGGAGGCCAGAGATAGATATTGATGTTGACTGTCTTCTTAAATCATTCTCTACTTTAATTCTTTAAGACAGGTTCTCTCACTGAACCTCAAGCTGTTTGGTTTTTCTAGATAGTTAGTGAGGGCCAAGGATATCCTGTCTCTGTGTCACTAGTGCCAGGATTCTAAGCATGCACTTCCATGTCTGTATATGGGATTGAGTATCCAGTCTTAAGTCCTCATGTTTGCACAATAAGCATTTTCCCCGTTGATCCATCTGCCCACTCTCTAGACTTATATACTTTGTCAGATAATAAATTAATTACTTATATACTTTATCAGATAATAAATTAATTTATCAGATAATAAATAAACACTGAGTAGGAAATAGTATCTGGGCTGGGGACATGACCCAGTGGCCAGTGATAAAACTCTTGTCCTGTTGAACAACTGTAAGGATCTGAATTCAGATCCCTAGGACTCAAATAATGCTGGACATAGTAGGGTCCCCAAGTTCCTATGACAGGATGGGAGGCAGAGACAGGAGAATTGCTAGAAATTTGTGGCCAGGTACTCTGGCATATAGATATAAAGTTCGTTTCTCAAACAAGGTCTTGCTATGTACACTACATTGGGCTAAAATTTATTAATATATAGTCCAGGAAGGTCTTGAACTTGTGAATCTCCTGCCTTACTTCCCAAGGACTGAGGCTACAGGAGTGTGCCAACAAAGACAGCTGGGAAAGTATTTATCACTAGCATTTTTAGAATTGATGACATGTGGAAATAATTAACAGCAGACATTCAATGGGTTGTTTATTGCTGCTCTACTGACAATGCTTCCACTGAATGGCTGCTAAAGGCTTGAATCTCTGTAAACTGTAAACCCACTCTTTAGCATACTGTTATACTTATGCAAAACACATTTGACTTCAAAATTTATGAGTGAAACTGCAAAGTGTTTCTTGAGTAATGATACAGGAGTTCATAAGCTCTCTCGAGAAACTAAATTGGACACCTGTAGCAATAATTAACTGAAGTACCAATTTAATAATTTGTGAATTAAAATTTATGTTGAAAGTGCTAATTTAGCATTGACATGCTACTCATCTGAGAGGATTATATAATTAAAAAAAAAAAAAAACATGTTGAGCAGCCACTTTTTTTCCCATGTGTGGATGTGTAGTGTGTGTGTGTGTGTGTGTTTGTCTTGGTCCAAGTGTGTGTGTGCAGGCGTGCATGTCAGGAGGCCAGAGGTTGCCTCTGCCTCCCTCTACCACTATCTATCTTTATTTATTGAGACAGGGTCTCTCACTGATCCTAGAGCTTCTCCATTCAGCTAGTCTCACTAGTCACCATGCCGCAGGGAATTCATCTGTCTGTGCTGACCCAGAACTGGGATTGCAGGCCTAGCATTTACATGTCTGTTTGAGGTGTGAACTCAGCCTTCATGCCTGTGCTGCAAGTGACTAACTGAGTCATCATCCCAGGTTTTTTTTTTTTTTTTTTTTTTGGTTTCTCCTCACACCATGTTTTTTATCCCAATTCTTGACCGCATTTTAAACTTTATTTTTATTTATTTATATAATTTTTATTTGTTTGAGAGAGAGGGAAAGAGGCAGAGAGAGAGAGAGTGGGAGGGAGAGAGAAAAAATGGGCATGACAGGGCCTCTAGCCACTGCAAACATACTCTAGACACACGTGCCACCTTGTGCATCTGGCTTATGTGGGTCCTGCAGAGTCAGACCTGGGTCCTTTGGCTTTGCAATTAAGTGCCTTAACTGCTAAGTCATCTGTCTAGCCCGCTTTCATTTTTAGTTTAGAATGGCTGTTGTGTAACATGATCCTTCAACACAAACAACTATTGCCAACTTTATCCCAGGCAGCCTTGACCACACAGGAAATACTCTAGAGGTGTTGCTCTTGACGTTCCCTCAGAAAGAAGGGGTCGGGGAAGGTCTTCAGTTCCTTACCAGAGACAGCAGCTGTGTGCAAAGAGGCCCAGGGTCTGATGGTCTTGTGCTGAGCCTACAGAAGGTGGAAAATCTTTGAGAGAGAGCTTCATCTAAAGTTAGGCGGGGGTTGTCATACATATGAGATTTGCTTGGAGCTCTTCACGTTCTTGAGAGAAATGCCTCATCCTTGTCCTGTCAGGAAGCCCAATATCCTCATTGAATCACCAGTGTGAACTCTTGTGGCACTGGCCTTGAGTGTGTTAGCAGCGCCCTGCCTCAAAGAACAAGCACTGACCAGCATCTCTTCATTAAACAGTTCTGTCATATATTTTTATTGATAGTTCTCATGGTCATACATAATAACTTATTGGAATGCAATAAGGACAAGGAACTTCAGCTTATTATATCTGAAATTATATCCCATGCACAAAGTAATAATTTCTTGTTCCTCCCTGAAAAAATTTCTTTAATGGACAAATAAATACGAAACATACAATATAGAAACCTAAGTAAGTCTTACATTAACCTAAGGTCAAAGACTTTCAGTGCTTTGAAAATATTTATTTTCCTTTCCATTTTCTTTTATATAAATATAAATAGTAGCTTGGTGCACTGGTATATGCCTGTAATTCTAGAACTCTGGAGGCTGATGTTCAAGGCCAGACAGAGTTACTAGAAATGCATAATATCAAATACATAACATCATAAAAATTCTCAGTAAGTTTTATTTATGGAGAAATGAAAGGTTTTATATATATATATATATATATATATATATATATATATATATGATATATATATCTGTGTGTGTGTGTACATATATATGCAATGTGTGTGATAGTTATCCATTGCAGTTGTATTAAACATTTGAAATAAAATATATATGGGGCTAAGAAGATTTCTCAGAGGTTTAAAGTGCTTGCTTGCAAAGCATGTGGACCTGGGTTCAATTCACAAACCACCCATAAAGAATGATGCAAGTATGTGCTGTTCATGTGCAGAGGCAAGGGGCCCTTGCCTGCCCATACACACACACACACAGACACACACACACACACACACACGTACATCAAAACAAAGCACATTTATGCTGGAGCTGTCTTCATGGTTGGAAGTCTGGTGTGGTCAGAGCTTCCTCTAGGTGACAGTGTGCTACCCTAGCAGGCTCTTACTCTGAGGCTTTCCATTGTCTCTAGCTGTCACTTGCAGACTTCCCTCACTGCATTGCCATATTAATTATTTTACTTGCCTCTAAAAATGTGTCATCATACTTCAGAAATAGCTAGACAGCCTTTAAATATGCATATCGTTTATATAACATTTGTGTCCATAGTATGTGATTTAATATGCCTAAAAGTCATTAAGAGAAAATCTATAATGTGATTGATTCTTATGAAGTATGGAAACAATGGACAGGCTGGTAGTTTGGGGGATTATTGTGATTGTAATTACTGACTAAAAGTTTAAAAGCTTGGTCAATACATTTGTGGCACTGTCTTGACACTGCTCCTTTTTCCACCCTAAAGGCACTTCTGATCATCTCGCTCATACCTTTCTTCTACACAGCTTGCAGAGCCATATACTTTTGTTTCTCTTCTTCCTTTCAGGGAGTTGCAGCCAAATTACACAGCTTTAGCACACAGTGAATAAGCAGAGGGGATTGGGGAAGAAAATGCATTGGGGAAAGCTTCTATGCTGATTAAAACAAAAGCTATGCCTGGTATATTTCTTTGCTTTTTCCCATTTTGAAGGCAAAACCATCATGAAACATTACTGAAATTTTAGTGTAATCATGGGAATGGTGGTAATGCATTTGAGCTGCTGAAAGAGGGGAAACCTCTTATATCTGGGTCTTGGATTTTCTGAATCTGGAAGCTTAGTGAGATCTCAACAGAGGAATTTAAGATATAAACCACAGAAATAACAGGAAGTAAAGACAGCATTGAAGCAAGTTCATA
Source organism: Dipus sagitta (assembly GCA_036346955.1). NCBI lineage: Eukaryota > Metazoa > Chordata > Mammalia > Rodentia > Dipodidae > Dipus > Dipus sagitta. The sequence goes on from CM070781.1 coordinate 76,010,206, forward strand.
TTGATACACAGTGATACTCAAAATATTAGAATTTGATTATATATTGTCCAAGTAAAGTTTTTCTAATTCAGTGCTTCTTAAATTTTAGTACATTTCAACCAACTGGCAGATGGTGAAAATCACATCCTTCTTCTGGTGACCTGGCATGAGCTCTGATATTCCGTTTTCTCCCATGCTACCAGGTGATGCCAAGCTAAATGCCTACAGAATACATTCAGAGTAAAGCCTCTATTTTCCCCATATAAGTTTCATTAATAGCATTATAAAGGCAACTATCACTCCCAGTATGTGTATCAGTTACTTTTTTAGTACTGGGATGAAAATACTTGATCAGAAGAAATTTAAGGAAAGAAAGGGTGTATTCTGACATACAGTTCCATATGGTAGAGTCCATCATGGCTGGGAAGGAATAGCAAGCTACCCTATTTGTAGCCTGCATTCTAACTGCCACAGTATGGTTTAAATGGGACTTGTCCCCACAGAGCTCAGTGAGTCCTGAGCAGGTATAGCTGTGCTCCTAACAGTGGGGCTTATAAATGATCAGGATATTAGATTAATGCTTTCCTTGCAGGCACCGTTCTTGCTCTCAGGGGGCTCTTTTGGTTCCCGTAATAGTAGGTTGTTATAAATCAGTCTGGGACCTGTCATGGGTATAGTTGTTTCTTTTGTGCAAGTTCCTGTCTGCCTTTCCTCCATCTATCCTGAGGGAATGATCAGAGCCAGATTTTTTATATAAATTATCCACTATGGTACACTGTTATAGAGAACATAGACTTACCCTGTATGGTTTATTATGATACCACATTATACTAATGTTTTCTTATGTATCATGATAATGAAAGATTCACATGTAGTCAAGTGGGTAGATAATCCAGAATGACCTACTGTTTGGGGTGAAAAAAAGTCTAATTGTAATGAGAGTAATATTTAATAAGACCTGAATGAATGAAAGCTACACGTGCAGAAATCTTTTAATACACACTAAAGGAAAAATATGTGAAGGACTGTTGAGGTTGAGAGAAGATTTTTAAAATTGATTTCTAAAGTAAATCTTTAGAAAGTGTTTAAATTCTAATGGCAATAGCAAGATAGAAGGAAATCATCACATTATATAAGTAAAGGGAAACTAGCTAAATCATGTGGACTGTGCTGAAAACAGATACAAATTTTAATAAAGAGTTGGGAAGTCTTCCTGAGGCAGAAACTTTAGTGATTGCCCCACAGAAACCAGAAGAAGTACACAATATATATACTGACAAAAACAGGTTGCAATTATAGGACAAATGTTGAAATTCAAGTATAATTTCTTCACATTTATTTATTTAGGGAAGTATAAATTTTCTTTTCTATTTTTTTGATTTCTTTATTGAGAGTTTCCATTAAGTATAGATAATAAAACATTGTAATTCCCTCCCCTCAACTTACTCTTTGAAACTCCACTCTCCATCATATCCCTCCCCCTCAATCAGTCTCTCTTTTATTTTGATGTCATCTTCTCCCCCTATTATGATGTTCTTGCATAGGTAGTGTCAGACACTGCGAGGTCATGGATATGCAGGTCATTTTGTGTCTGGAAAACTACATTCAATGTAAGCAGTCCTACCCTTCCTTGACTCTTATATTTTTTCTGCCACCTTTTCCATAATGGACTCTGAACCTTAGAAGGTGTGATAGAGATGTCTCAGTGTACAGCACTCTTCTGTCATTTCATCTCAGCACTGTTACATTCTGAGTCATCCCAAGGTCACCACCATCTGAAAAGAGGAGCTTCTCTAACTGAAAGTGAGAGTGGCATTAATACATGGGTATGAACATTAAGAGAAGTGCTTAAGGGACAGTTTGGTGAGCATAGTATACACATTATCCAGACACCAGCAGACTTTACACTCCTAGGGCTTATGACTTCCCCTGTCATGTGTTTTCAGTATGAGGCACGTGTTCCTTCCCATGGAGCAGGCCTCCACTTCAATTAGAGAGAAGTTGCTTTCTCCCATGATAGACATGCCACTTTTGCACCCATTGGCTCATTTGACTTGGCTGGGCAAATTTAATGCTTGCAGTGTCCATTGTTGAATTCTCTTCCTCCAGTGGAACTGCATGCAGTACAGCTTTTTCCAGCTTTCTGTTATCTGGTCTACAAGGAGGATGTTTTCAGCTAAACTCCAGCAGGATTTCTCAATGACCTTGCAGCACAACCATGTGGAGTCCTCAGCAATAGGATCTTACCTTCTATTCTGGGTGGGAAACCAAGAGATTTGGCAATAGCCTGCAATGTTTTGGGGGCATCAGGGACCTCCCTGACCGACAACTCACTAGAAGGTGTCCCATCCCTGGCACTGGAAATTTTCTAATAACAATCTATGGCTTCAGGCTGTGCCATTGTCCAAAAAAGTAGGTTTGCATATGATGTAATCATACCCTCTTGGATTTTGCTTAGCTCTCCCCCACCTTTCCTTTATTCAATCTCTTTCCCTAACCTCACTTAGGCCTTTCCACCCCATTGATCTATTCTTCAACTTACATATATACAATACCATCCTCTTAATTCCTGCCTCCCTCCCTTTTTATCCCCTTTCTAGTTTACTGGCCTCTGCTGCTGAGTTTCATTCCAACTCACATAGAAGTCAAATCATTTATAGCTAGGATCCACACATGAGAACATGCAATATTTGGCTTTCTGGGGCTGAGTTAACTTACTGAGTATTACCATTTACAGATTCATCCATTTTCCTGAAAATTTCATAATTTCATTTTCCTTTACTGCAGAGTAGAACTCCATTGTATAAATGTGTCACATCTTCATCATCCACTCATCAGTTGAGGGACATCTAGGTTGGTTCCATTTTCCAGCTATTGTGAATAAAGCAGCAATAAACATGGTTAAGCAAGTATTCCTAAGGTAGTGAGGCAAGTTTTTAGGATATATTCCTGGGAGTGGTATATCTGGGTCATATGGTAGATCTATTTTTAGCTGTCTCAGGAACCTCCACACTGATTTCCACAGTGGCTGGACCAGATTGCATTCCCACCAACAGTGTAGAGGGGTTCCTCTTTTTCCACATGCTCACCAGCATTTATTGTCATGTTTTCATGATGGTAGTCATTCTGACAAGAGTGAGATGGAATCTCAACCTAGTTTTAATTTGCATTTCCCTGATGGCTAAGGATATAGAACATATTTTAGATGTTTATATGCCATCTTTATTTCTTCTTTTGAAAACTTTCTGTTTAGTTCCATAGCCCATTTTTAATTGGGATGTTTGATTTCTTATTATTTAAGTTTTTTAGTTCTTTGTATATCTTAGATATTAATCCTCTGTCAGTTTTATAGCTGACAAAGACCTTTTCGCATTCTGTATATTGCCTCTTTACTCTATTCACAGTGTCCTTTGCTGTACAAAAGCTTTTTAATTTCATGAGGTCTCAGTGGTTGATCCATGGTTTTATTTCCTGAGCAACTGGGGTTATATTCAGAAAATCTGTGCTTATACCATGTTGAAGGGTTTCCTCTACTTTTTCTTCTAGTATTTTCAGAGTTTGGGGCCTGATATTAGGTCTTTGATCCATTTGGACTTAATTCTTGTGCATGGAGAGAGATAAGAATCTATTTTCATCCTTCTACAGATACATATCCAGTTTTCCTAGCACCATTTGTTGAAAAGGCTGCCTTTTCTCCAGTGAGTATTTTTGGTACTTTTGTCAAAGACCAGGTGTCTGTAGCTACGTAGATGTACATCTGGGTCTCTATTCTGTTTCATTGATGTACTTGTCTGCTTTTGTGCCAGTATCATGCTGTTTTTGTTACTGTGTCTCTGTAATATAGGTTGAAATCATGTGTGGTGATCCCACCATCATTATTTTTGTTGCTCAAAATTGTTTTAGATATTTGAGGTTATTTTATGCTTCCAAGTGAATTTTAGAATTATTTCCCTCTATTTCCATGATGAATGCCACTGGAATTTTGATAGGGATTGCTTTAAATGGTTAGATTGCTTTTGGTAAGATTGCCATTTTCACAATATTGATTCTTCCAATCCAAGAACATGGGATTTCTTTCCATTTCCTAGTGTCTTCTGCAATTTCTGTCTTGAGTATTATAAAATTTTCATGATAGAGATCCTTCACTTCCTTGGTTAGGTTTATTCCAAGGTACTTTATTGATTGATTGATTGATTGATGCAATTATGAATGGGAGTTATTCTCTGATTTCATCCTCAGTGTGTTCGTTGTTAGCATATAGGAAAGGCTACTAATTTCTGAGTGTTTATTTTGTATTCTGCTACATGGCTACAGGTGTTTATCAGCTCTATCAGCTTGCTGGTAGAGTCTTTAGGGTCCTTTATGTACAGATTCATGTCATCTGCAAATAATGATAACTTGATCTCTTCCTTTCCAGTTTGTATCCCTTTTATGTGTGCCTCTTGCCTTTTTGTTATGGCTAAGACTTTCAGTACTATATTAAATAAAAGTGGGGACAGTAAACACCATTGTTTTGTTCCTGATTTTAGTGGAAAAGCTTCAAGAATTTTTTCGTTTAGTATTACATTGGATGTAGGTTTGTCATAAATAGCTTTTATTATGTTGAGATATGTTCCATCTATTGCCAGTTTCTGTAGGACTTTTATCATGAAGGATATTGGATTTTTTCAAATGATTTTTCTGCATCTAATAAGATGATCATGTGATTTTTGTCCTTCAGTCCATTTACATAATGTATTAAATTTATTGATTTGCATATGTTAAACCATCCCTGCATCTCTGGGATTAAGCCTTCTTGGTTGGGTAAATGACCTTTCTGATATATTCTTGTATTCTGTTTGCCAATATTTTGTTAAGAATTTTTGCATTTATGTTCATGAGGGAGATTGGTCTATAATTTTCTTCATATTTATTTATGAGTTGAGATAATTCTGGTAAATATAACACTAACAGTTGTTTAAATAATATTGATAGGCATAAGATTATAATAAGAAAATAACATGACAGTTCAATGTTGAAATTAAAAAAAAAACAGGTAAAGAATGCTATATTCCATGTATCTTAGTATATTTTGATTACATTCTTTGTCTAATTTTGCTTAATTTTCATTGTCTTTTTCTTGTATACCACAACAATCAAACATAGATTTTCTGTATACTATATAACTGAGTTTGAATCATATGTGGAACAAATCCACTGTGAAATGGCATATTGCTATTTTTTTCTTGAAAAATTGTGACACATCCTAGGAATATTTTGCATGTCTATGTATGTGTTGTCAGTGTGTGTATGCACATTTATATGTGTTGTGTACATGTGGGCATGCATATGTGCAGGTACATGGAGGCTAGAGGTTGACATTGATGCCTTCTTCAATGGTAATCAACGTTATTTTTGAGAAAACTTCTCGCTGATGACAGACCTCACTGGTTCAGCTAAAGTAGCTAGCCAACACCAGGAATTCTACTACCACCACCCCTGTGGAGCTGAGATAACTGATGCTCACCATGCCAGGTTTTTATGTGGGTGCAGGAGATTTGAATTCAGGCACTCATGCTTATGTGCAGGCACTTTATCCACTGAGCCATGGATATAGCCCCTTCCCCAGGATACTGTATATTTGCAAGTTATAATACTCAGTAAAGTTCATTTAATATCAGATAGCTGAGAGGGTTTTACAAGAAATTCATGTTATATATTCCTTGTAGTATTATCATCCCCTTCAGTGTTCTATTTGCCAAATGCTCTATTTTTGTCACTATTTTAAAAACTATTTTATTTATTTATTCCTTTATTTGAGAGAGACAGAGAAAAAGAGAGAGGGTGCACATAGAGAGAAAATAGGTTACCAGGTCCTCTAGTCACTGCAAACAAACTCCAGATGCATGTGACACCTTGTGCACCTGGCTTATGTGGGTAGTGGAGAACTGAACCTCAGTACTTAGCCTTTGCAAGCAAGTGCCTTAACTGCTAAGCCATCTCTCCAGCCCTTTGTCACTAGTTTTTGGTTGCATGCTCATTTATTACTAGGGCTAGGTTGATACATAATTAGGTTACTTATGAAACAATCTCTCTTAACCCTTCCAATAAATGTAACATTTTAGTATATCTATTTCAGCAATATTCTTTATAATGGTTTTTCATTGTACTCTGTGCTTATCAGTAGAGGAACCAACTCTGTACTGGAGATTTTATATTTGAAATATTGAAACTTGATAGTGGTCAATATAGATAACACCAAGCAAATGATAGTTAAATTATACAATGGCAGTGTGTGGCTCACATCAGCTAACTTCTTGGAAATGTTTTATGATATTTACTTTAATCTACATTACACATAGACATGATTCTGAAAAGGTTTGAAAAGTACCAAAGGGAATTTTTACTATTGGAAACTGACTTAAACAACATAGGTCGGAAAATTCAGTATTTTTTAAATTACAGCTTATGTCCCCTAGCTGGCATAATCATCTAGCAGGAAATAGTAGATTTAAGTTACAAAGAGATGTTAGAAATGCTCCAGATTTTCATGGATATGTTTTTTCCATATATTTCTTGTTTGAGGTAGAAATTACTAGTAACCTTTCTGACCCACTACTTACTATGCAGTCCAAGCTAGCTCCAACTTCACAGTAATCCTTCTGCTTATCCTAGTCCAGATTCAGTCCAAAATGAGCCAACATACCTGGGTATTGTAAAATTTTTAACAATTGAATACCTTTTTTCCAACATTGGTTTGCCAAAGTACTAAAAGAATTTTAATCCTCTAGAAGATATATTTATTTTCTTTCTTGCAAAACTTATTTTATGTAGTATTTAACTACAACTGAGTAAAACTGGATATTTGCAATTTAATGAAACCCCACCAGTGAATAGTAAAATTTGATGTTATAGATGGGTATAGCAGACAGATTCAGGTTCTCTGAGATGAACTTCCAGACCAAGCACAGTTATGGAGGAAGGGATATTTATTGAAGCTTACAGATCCAGGGGAAGTTCCATAAAAGCAGAAGAAGCTGGCCTGCCTTCACAGGACCAAGCAGAGAGAGAGAAGCACAAGCCTAAAAGCCAAAAGCCAAAAGCCACAGTACACTTCAGGAACTCCAGCTAGGTACACTTCACATATCTTTAGATTAAAATCTGAAACCCACCACCACACTTTAAGATCCACCCAGTGACATTGCCTCCAGCCAGGTGACTAAAGATGCAAACTACCAACAGATAAACAACTGAATATATTGGGGGCCATCTATTCTATTTGAACCACCACAATGGGTGAGTCATGGATTATGGCAAATCTTGGTTAATTATCAATTTCATTTGTTATTACAATGTATTAGTTCAGTAATTGCTTATTAAGCATTTGTCATATTCCATTTAATGTTTATTGTCTTCTGTGTTTGCTGCTGGAGAATTTTAAGAATATTTTTATAACAGAAATAATTTATTAGTTGGGTGTGATGATGCTTGTCTTTAATCCCAGTACTCAGCAGGCAGAATTAGGAGGATCGCTGTGAGTTTGAGGACAGTCTGGGACTATAGAGTGAAATCCAACTCAGCCTGAGCTAGAGTAAAAACCTACCTCCAAAGGACAAAACAAAAAAAGAATTTATCATAGTTACATTTTGACTTAAAACCATGCAGGAAACACACACACACACACACACACAGACGTCTTTTCACTATACTTTTTACTATACTTTCTGTTTGAGACAAAAATTCTGGAGCCCTTCCGTCATCTGAAGTAACACACAAACCCTATTGTGTGGAAATAACCTGCCTGAAACATACAGATACAACTTTGATCTTATGAGCTGTTTTCTTGCAGAAGATCAGGAAATGCTTTTGCTTTTAACACTGTGAGCATGCTTGACATCTGTCACAAAGGTTTAGGGTCTGTTTTTATTTTTCATATTGAAATCATACTACAGCACCTGCCTCTCTGATACTCTTAGAAGAAAAGAAATGAGTGACTTTCTGCAAAAGAATTCACCATATTTATTTTCTCTTTTGTTTGGTACAAAAATGATGAAAATGAAACTTATTTTCAGTAGATCAACTGTATGGAGATATTTAAATTATAAAAATACATCATTATGCTATACACAATATTTTATTACAAATATACAACTGTCATTAATAGATTAAGTCTTGCCAGAATATTAACAATAATCTTTTATTTTATCAGAAAACTAGTTTTTAATATAGAATGAGTTAACATAGCATATATATTTTCTATATAATAAAATTTGTAGTATATATAATGACTTTAAACTGGACTTTTTGAAAATGGATATTATCACATGGAGGGTTATACAAATTTGAGTGTTTGCCAAGAGAGAAATGAAGGGGTATTAAAAGGAACAATTGCCTTATCTTCTAGTCAACACATACCTACATATTTTCTGGTATATGTATTATGAAATCCATGATTTTTGTTTTATCCATAACAATTTAATTAATATGTTGTGGAGGGTTATAATTTGTCCATTCCAAACTTCAAATAGTGAGTTCTCCAGTGTGATAGTATTCACCTGAAACCACAGAAACCAAGGGCTATGGAATAGTTTATTTGAACGACTATTTTTTTTTTTTTCTTTTGGTTTTTCAAGGTGTGGTCTCACTCTGGCCCAGGCTGACCTGGAATTCACTATGTAGTCTCAGGGTGGCCTTGAACTCACTATGATACTCTACTTCTACCTCCTTAGTGCTTGGATTAAAGTGTGTGCCACCACACCCAGCTCTGAACCACTATTTTTTTTTTTTTTAATGGATGCCTCATGAAATAAGGAGAAAATATTCATAGTCCCATAGAGACAAAAGCTGAGAAAGTTAATTACAGCTATGTTTCTCATAAGAAAAATAAGATTTTAGACATCACAACTTTAATCCCAGCACTGGGAAGGCCAAGGCAGGAGTATCACCATTAGATTGTTGCTAGCCTGAAATTACGTAGTAAATTCCAGGTAAGCCTGGGCAAAAGTGAGACCCTACTTGAAAAAACAAAAACAAAAAACAAACAACAACAAAAAAAAAACAGTGAAATAAAGCAGGAACTGCAAAATAACTATTATGGGATTTGGCTTGTATCAAGTAATTAAAATAGACAAGTTCATATAAGCCTATTTGGATTGAAACCATCAGGGCCTGAGAGAAGAAAGAGGAATTATCATTTAATTACTAAAAGCTTTCTATTTGACCTCTGTTTCAGACCTGGGCTGGTCCACCACCCCCTTAAGCAACCAGGAGGTCACCATATTGATACCAAACTTAGTGTGGACACCCTATCGGCCTAGCTCACGACAGCCCAGAGCTCCTGGACTCAAGCAACCATCTCACCTCAGCCTCCTGTGTAGCTAGGATGACAGGCATGTGCCACTGCACCCAGCACAGTGTTTCTATTTGAAATGAAGTGTTTTTAGTGTAGATTTCGTGATAATTGCTAACATTGTGAACTTTCAAATCATATTACGATTAGCTTTTCAGAGTTTTCTTTCTGTGTGTATTTGGTGTGTGTCAATGATCATATAGGGTGTAACTATGCGTATATATGCAGACATGTGGCAGCTAGAGGACAACCTCAAGAGTTGTTCAAGTGTGCTAACTATTTTGAGAGGGTCTCTCATTGGTTTGGTGATCACCAATTAGGCTAAACTGGTTAGATGAAGAGCCTGGGTCTGCCTGTTTCTGCCCCTCAGAGCTGAGATTACAGCCACACACTAGCAACATTTATTTTGACATTGGGGTTAGAGATTGATTTCAGTACTTTGGCATTCAGCTGACTACATTTTCTCCCTACTCCCCTCAAAGTTAGGTTATTAATATTTTACAGAGCACGATTTATATATTTTTTTTTAATTTTGATTAGTAGACCATATCAGTTGAGGTGAGGTCAGGCTGGATCCACTTTCAAACTCACAGGGTTGTTCAAGGGTGTCAGTTCCTCAAACCTATTGCACTACAGTTGTCACTTAGATGAGCTGACTACTTCACAGGTACTATCTGCCTGCCTTTGTTTGCTGCAGAGGCCTCAGTAGGGGTCAACTTCTTCATAACTCAGGGAAAGAGAGAGCAGTCTCAACTACAAGATCCAGACTCAGACATGGTATCATCATAGAAGTGATGCTCTTTGTAGATTCTCTTAGAGGCAGTTTCTTAGGTTACTCCCCCATTCAAGGATGTTAATACCTGGAGCTGAGTCAAGTGGGGACCATTTCAGAGACAGTGGGTCTGTGAATTTTACACAATATGGTACACAACAAACAGGAGGTAGAACATTGCCTTTATATTCTACTGCATGCATGGCCATATATCCACTGTACTTCTCCATTGATATATTATCCATACCTGAAGTTTTGTCTTTCAAAAATATCCAAATATAGTTAGAATTTTTACTGTGCAACTTTTTGTACTCTGACTCTTCTATCTGTCCTTGAGATTCATCCAATATATGAGATTTAACAAGAATTTGTTCCTGGAATAAGATGGCAGATAACACCTGGAATCTCAGAATTTGGTGGAGGAAAAATGATCATGAGCTTAAGGATAGTCTAGGCTACATTTCACAAAAAAAGGGTTTGTTCAGTTTATTTCTCTAGAAATATTCCATTATATGCTACAACTTGTCCATTCAATTCCTCATTAAAGGATAGATAGATTTTTTTTTCTTTTACTATTATGATGGATAATGGGTGCTAAAAGTCTTTTATGTCAACTTTTTTGTGTAAATATGAATTTTCATTTACCTTTGGGCAAATACTGAGGAATGGAATCTCACAGTGAATGTTAAGTATGCCATTAGCTATATAAGAAACTGGGAAACTCTTTGCCAGAGGCTATATCATTTTGTATTCCTACAATTAATGTGGGATAGTTCAAGTGGTCCCTACATTCAAAGTTGCTATCATAATATTGATATATTCTATCTGTTGAGCCATATATAACTACCAAAAGAGAATAAGTTCCTGAGCAGTTACTCTCTGCGCATATGTCATTATGGTTTTATGTATGCATATGAAGATGACTTTTTCTGTACTAGAAATGAAACAAAGACCGTGTGCATGCTAGGTGTGCACCCCACTATGTGCTATGTACTTGGCCATCTGTGTTTTTCTGAGGGCTAACCCTTGTGTTCCTGTCAGGGTCAATCATGGTGAATCTACTTTTGTTTAGAGTTCTCATCTTCCTAATGCCAACCTATATTCTTTGGTAAACTTTATGGTCAAGTCTTTTGTTGATTGTTTTCAACTGAGTTGTATATATATATATATATTTAAATTCTTCATACAACATTGATATAAGTCATTTAATGAGATGTGAAATTTTCAAAAACATGATATGCAATTTTCAAATATTTTCCTACTCTATACCCTGTTATTTCCCTCCAAGCCTAGACTGTACATAACATTTTTTTTGTTTATATAATTTGTAGTTCATAATTTTTCTTCTATAAAGTCTGTTTGGGGTATAGGCACATACAACTTACGACTAACTAATGAAAAATGATTCCTATGTTTTCTTTTACAAATGTTATGGAATTGTATTTTTATTACATCTATCATATACTTTAGTTATTTTTTATATCAGGCATATATCACATTTTTTATTCTTTGTTGACATACAGTGATAAATTTTTCTGCAACATTTACTAAATGATTAACCTCAAATACATTTATTTTCTACCTAAGTCAAAATAATATAGCCACCTTTATGTGTGTGTATTTTTGGACAAAGATACACACATTTAGAAACATAAAAGATTACATGATTATGAGCTTACAGTCTGTAGCTGAAAAGCAGGGAACCAGATTCACTGAGTTAAATCATGTTTGAGTGCTTTCCTTCTGCAGGGTGTTAAGCACAGTTCATTTCTTTTCCTTTCCTGGAGATTGTCTAAGGTCCTTGAGGCATGACCTCTTGGATCAGTACTGTAACTTCATCATCTGACACTGTAGACCATTTCCTTCTTTGACACTGACCCTTTTTGGCTTCCTTACAATATCTTTTTTGATGATACTACACCTACACAGGTAATCCTGAAAAATTTTCCCATCTCAAAATCCTTAACTTTGTGACATCTGCAAAGTAATTTATTCCCCTGTGAAGTAATACTTTCATAGGTTTTTAGGGATTATCTGTAGACATAGTTAAGGTCTTTATTTGGCCTTCACTATGATCAGTGTATATACTTTGATTTGATTGCCTTGAAATTTTTAAGATTTATTTTATAACCTAGGATATGTGATAACTTCAGCTTACTATATATTCTCTAACTAAATATTTAGTTAAAATACTAAAAGCACCCTAGTATTTGTGAATAGAAATCTTATATACTATGTTCAATTTAATTTAAATTAGGGGTTGGAAAGATGTCTTAGTAGTTAAGGCCCTTGCCTTGGAAGCCTGAGGACATAGGTTTGATTCCCATGTACCCAAGTAAGCCATATGTGCAAGGTGGCACATTCATCTAAGTTTGTTTGCAATGACTAGAGGCTCTGGTGTGCCCTCTCTCCTTCTCTCTCTCTCTCTCTCTCTCTCTCTCTCTCTCTCTCCCTCTTTCTCTTATGTCTCAAATGAATGAAGAAATAAATAAAATATTTAAAAATTACATTAAATTCTTTTCTCTTTGTATTATTTTCCAGCAAATACTCTGCCCTCACCAAGCCTCCATGAGACACATGGACTTAACACTTTGTTCATGTTGGACTTGTTCATGACATGCCTCAGTCTCACAGAGATATGTTTGTTTCTCCACAGTTTTGCTTGCTTTCTGTTTGTTTATTTGTTTCTTTGTGCAGCCTGCTTTGATCAGCTGTGCTCACTTACTTTGGCTATATAAGAACTTAATATTTTCATCATGTTCTTTGTACTTGCCTGAATGAGATGAATTTATGCATGTGTGGCACATCCTTTGTCCCCAGTTACTGAATGAAATGCATACAACTTTTCTGTCCCAAATTATCCGATGTGTATCTGAAAAGACTTCACCCATTGACTAGTAAAAATCAAACAAAAATCACCAACTTAGGGCTAGAGGGATGGCTTAGCAGTTAAGGCACTTGCCTGCAAAGCCAGAGGACCCAGATTCAATTCCCTAGGACCCACATAAGCCAGACGCACAAGGTGTTGCACACATCTGGATTTCATTTGCAGTGGCTGAAGGCCCTAATGTGCCCATTCTCTCTCTCTCTCTCTTTCTCTCTCTCTCTCTTTCTCTGTAAATAAATGAATAAAAATAATTTTTAAAAAATCACAAACTTAAATCCATTGGAAGTCTGAGAAATTCTTCATTCTACATCAATCTGAATATACTTATATCAATAGGTAAAATTATTTAATAGAGTTTTCCATGATGTATTATAGTGAGAAATTCAAACTTCAAGTGTCTGCAAATCCAAATACAAAAAATCAAAAATATGAGCAAAGTGCCCTTGGAACATTAACATACTCGTGATTACTGAAAATATACAAGGAAACTTTACCAACAAGTTTTATATTTGAAAAAGAGAAGTATAGCAAAAGAAAAAGGGAGTAATTGAAAATTATGTTAATTAGTATTACAACTTCATAAATACAGAAAATCCTCATTTTGCATTTCTTCCTATCTCAAAAAGGAAGCTTCATACAGAAGCACCTAATTAATCCCTCATACACATTTTTGTTCCATAATTATTTTGGCATTATGTCATAAATCATAGTAGCAATCTTGGAAAATGTTTGTGTGTGAATTAAGCTACACTGGATAGAAATAGCATCACTCTTTGTACTGTTTGGAGAGCCACTTCTTTATGCTGTAGAAACCAACTGGGATAATGGAATGTCCCTGTAGCTTATGAAGTAAATGGAGGATTTCACAACATGAATATAAAAAAGGGAAAGAAAACTGAAAATGTCTCTTAATTCAGGTTGTTTAGATTGGTGAAAAACACCTGATTAGATATACAAGAATACCTCTGTATTGCAAGATGTTGCTCAAATTTGTGTTGGAACGCCTCCTCAAGAAAAGGGAGTCTTTCAGTCAGGCAAAGATAAAAAGGATAAATCCTTACTTATATCTCTAAAATTGAGTGTCTCCTGATTTGAATTGCCCCTTCAGGTAATCTCTTGGACAATTCAATTTTTTTTCTTGAAATTTTCTCTAGAAAGACATTGGGATGATTCATAGAATCCTACTCATAAAATAGCATTAGTTCTTGCTGAAGGCCCGAGGATGGGGATCCACGTCATTGACACTCTTGCTCTTCTTCCATGAGATTCCACATTGGCAATTTCCTGAGGTTCCTTCTGGATCCTTGTCCTCTGTCATTGAGATGTGGTGCTGAACCTGCAGAGTGTCCTTGGCTTGCACATTTACCACTTGCCCTGCACGGCCTTCTTTTTGCTTTACATGTGCTGTAGACTACCAGAATGCAGAACTGTAGGGAACTGATTTTATTTCACTAATAATTCATTCATTCTGAGATATCAGATGAAGAAAACAAATCAAAAGGGAAACTGGGAGCTGGAGAGATGGCTCTTTGTTTAAAGGTGCTTGTTTATAAAGGCTCATGTCCTCGGTTCAATTCCCCACTACCAACACAAAGCCAGGTACACAAAGCAGCCCATGCATCTGGAGTTTGATTGCAGGGGCAAGAGGTTCTGTAGTACCCATTCTCATTCTCATTCTCTCTATACTTGAAAATAAATAAGAAAATAATCAAAATAAAAACAAAATTAAAAACAAGAAAAATAAACTCTCCTCCTACTGCAGCGGCTGTCCTGCTTATTGCTGGCTCCAGTATTGCCATCATCATTCTGGAAGGCCTTGGGAACATGCACTAACTTCCATGCTGCAGTTAGGATTAGGGGCGTCAAGGACAGGAGGGCTGGATCATGTCAGCTCACGGACAGCGTATCCCATGATGACAATATAATTCTGTGGTACATTGTTGCAAAGTTGATATGGGTGCATGCTATCCAGCTTCTCCTTCCAGAGTTACAAACTGAGAACCAAAATAAAATCCTGCCCTATCTTTCTAGTTCTCTCATAAATTTATTTGAAGCTCATATTAACAAGTCAAACAGCAAAAAAATATACTAGAGATATACACTAGGGTTGAAGATATGGCTCTGTGGGTATAGTAGGGCCTGTGTTTGCCTGAGTTTGATTTGAGATATATATATATCTCCCCAGTCCTGGGGGAGCAGAGTCCAGAGAATCACATGCATAACACATACACACACACACAAAGAATACAAAAGTAACCAGGTTTGGTGGTACATGCCTTTAATCCTAGCACTGGTAAATGGATTGCCATGACTTCAAGGCCACTTTGAAACTACGTAGTGAATTACAGGTCAGCATGGACTAGAGTGAGACCTTACCTCAAAAAAATCAAACCAAACCAAACTGAACAAAGGAAAAATACAAAAGTTACTTCCAGGAAGTAGAGAATCTACTAGGAAGATCTAAATATCATATTTAGTTGCATTTCATATATGGATGTAACTTCCTGTCAGAATCCCGTACATTTCTGTTTATCTGCATATGATTGTTCAAATAGGCAGTGGATACCTGAAGCCACAAACGGTAATGAACTTTATATACTATGTTCTATCTTATATATAAATGCCTAGGATAAAACAAAATAATAAATTTGGTATAATAAGTAGCTAACAACTATACCTAGCAACAATAGGAAGATATAATGTGCTATATTGAATACTATAATGAATGGTATATAAATCTGTTTTACTTCTCTTTCAAAATATATTATATACTATAATTTCAGACCAAGGTTGATGATAGATAACTGAAACCATAAAAAGTAAAATGGAGGATGAGAGATAACTACTCTGTAATTAACTCAAATAATTAAACATTTATTCGATGTTTTCTTCTCTCAAAGTGACTTTTTTATTATTTCCTTTTCCATAAGGAAAATTTAGAAAATATCCTACTCAAGCATAGCCAACTCTTTATTCCTTAGGTAACTATCTTCTTATATTCAACTGATAAACTTATAAAATATGTCATAAGCTCTACATATTTTAGTCACCTGGGAGTTCTGATGGGATGAATCAGCATTTCCCAAGGCCATGTGAGATATTAATGAGAAAGAATTTATAAAATTATAGGTCTGGGAACAAAATTAAGACCAAGTGAATTCATAGTAGTAATATGACTTTCTTAACTATTTAGATTTCTACAAGTTCTTTTTTTTTTTTCCCCTTGGTTTTTCAAGTAGGGTCTTATTCTAGCCCAGGCAGACCTGGAATTTACTATATTGACTCAGGATGGTCTCAAATTCATCATTCTTCTCCTACCTCTGACTCCTAAGTACTGGGATTAAGAGTGTGCCCAGCTAGAATGGTACAAGGTCTATTTTCCCAATTGACTACAGAATTTGTTCAGTGATTTACATTCCGTTGTTACCATTTCTTAGGTCATCCATTATAGCTTTGCTTAAAGTTCCCCAACCTATAATGATAGTAAATAAGAACTTAGCCAAAGGATTAATGGTTTTTTACTATACTGTATTTGTAGTTTAAAAAATGGGGGAAAATTTTTAGAGCTTCTGTTGTCTTCAGTGAGAAAGATAATTTTATACCTTAAATGTATTATAAAGGGTTTTTTTATTAATTTGAAACTTTGCGTGGATACGTTAAGTGTTGGTACCAACATTCCTCTCCTCCCACCCCCCGCTCCACTGAGGGCCCCATTAGTGGGAGTGCTGGTCTTCACCATGGGGTTGTAGGTTATGAGTTGTGAGAGCAGCAGTCAGTCATTGGGAGGTTGTCCATGCCTCTGGATATTCCTTCTCACCATGTGGCTCTTACATTGTCTACCCTTTGTTCTACAAAATTACCTGAAACCTAGTGGGAGTATTTCACATCTACTTTAATGTTGAGCTTTCAGCAGCCTTGGATTTCTGCATTGGTGCATTTTGAGTATCCTCAGTGTCTGTCTCCATTACCCTCACTCAGGTTGTCAGGGTATTCATGGAAGCAGCATTCTTGCTCATCTTGCCAATTCCTTTGTGTTTCACCTGGCCTTAGCTGCTGTGCTAGGGGTGGTTCACCTGCCAACATGGAGTCAGCTATCCTTGTCCTGTTAATAGATTTTGGTTGTCTTCGGTTTTGCTGCTTTCTGAAAAAGAAAAACAGATTCTCCACTGGAGAGTAAAACCAGGATAAAGAGTATAAGCATTTTTAGTTCAGAGAGATTTTGATGGGCGTAACCTAAATTTTGGCCAAAGACTAATGGAAGCTTCTCAGTGGAGTCCATAATCTTGGTCTCCATAGGATTCTGACTTCATTCCCAGTTCCAACTGTGGTTTCCTTTCCACTGAATGGTTATCTTCACCAGTCAGAAAGCCATGGGATACCTACCTAGGGTGGGTGCAACTATTGATAGATGTGTACATCTTGAAAAGATGATTTCTTGCATATAGCATGTTCCCCTGCTTGCTCACAGCATTGCTGGCCATTTTTGCCCAACATTTCAGGTGGAAATTTTCAGTGTCATATGGGCTAACCATCTAAGAGCTAATTTCCTTCCAGATTCAGCGAGATCTCTCCATGTTCTGTGTCAGCAGCATGTGTTGTCTTTGGCAATAGGGTCTTATTTTTCCCCTTAGGAGGGTAATCAAGTGCTTTGACAGAAGCCTGTCTTCTATTGAGGACCTCATACGTCTCTCTGATCAACAGCTCAACATGAGTTGTAACCCATTTCTGGTACTGAGGTTTACCAGCCAATACCAAATATTTTAGGGTTAGGTTTCATCCCAATCTCTCCAAGGCCCATATTACTAGATGATCCTTCCATGTTCCTATTGAGAGTTATAACTTTTTGTCTGCTATCCGGGAGGAAGCTTTCTGTGGT
Organism: Dipus sagitta; assembly: GCA_036346955.1. Taxonomy (NCBI): domain Eukaryota; kingdom Metazoa; phylum Chordata; class Mammalia; order Rodentia; family Dipodidae; genus Dipus; species Dipus sagitta. The sequence continues at coordinate 76,028,048 of CM070781.1, forward strand.
ACCAATTCATTTTGGATTTGAATTTGTTTATATTTCCTCCCTTCCTGTTTCCCGTCCCTCACATCTTTCCATCCCTCATATGTGGCCCTCAAGTTACATGTTGGGTATGACAGCAATTCAGACTATTACAATTTAGAAACAACAGATGAGGGAGACCATGTGGTGGTGACACTTTTGTGCTGTGTATGTTTGCTTAGTATGATCTTCTCCAAGTCCATCCATTTTCCTACAAATTTCATTATATCATTTTTCTTTACTTCCATGTAGAATTTCATTGTGTATAGTACCACATCTTCATTATCCATTCATCAAAATAATGGACATATAGGTTGATTCCAGTTTGTAGCAATTGTGCATTGAACATCTATAAACATGGCTGAGGGCTGGAAAGATGGTTCAGTGGTTAAGATGCTTGACTGCAAAGCCAAGGGGCCCAGGTTTGATTCCCCAGGACCCACAAAAGTTAAATGCGCAAGGTGGTGCATGCATCTAGAGTTTGTTTGCAGGGGCTAGAGGTCCTGGCATGCCCTTTCACTCTTTTCTTCTTTCTCTGTTTCTTTTACTCAAATAAAGAAATAAAGATATTTTTATTAAAAAAATAAACATGGTTGAGCAAATGTCTGTGCAGTGAAGAGTGGATATTTTAGGGTAGATGCCCAGTTAAGGAATGATTTTTTTTTTTTTTTTTAAGAGAGACAGAAAGGGAAAGAGAGAAGCAGAGAGAGAGAGAGAAAAGAGAGAGAGAAAATTTGCCAAGGGCCTCAGCCAGTGCAATCAAACTCCAGACACTTGTGCTACCTAGTGAGCATGTGTGACCTTGCACTTGCCTCATCTTTGTGCATCTGGCTTACATGGGATTTGCGATTACTTCAACTTCAAACACTACAGATCTTAATCTTGCACCTCAGCAGGGTACTCATGGAAACCACAGAATGTCTCATGCTATTTTCTTTACTCCACAATGACTTAAATTTCATCTATTTCCACAGTGTGGTCTGGTAATTTCACAACATATATGTAGGGAACAGGACAGACTCAAATAAGTGAAAACAAGATAATACATATTACACACACACACACACACTCTAGAATTAAGGCATATTTACTCATTCTCCTAAGACGTCTTAATGGGTGACTTGCTTCCTTATCAATGGTTATTGTTTTTCTTTGTCATATTCATTTATACATTCTAATATTCAAACAGTTTGGAGACTCATACTGTCTCTCTCTCATCCCTATTATGACCCATATAACTTTATGACTTAGAGCAAAATGGATTTTATTTTGACATTTTTACCAAACCTTAGCTCTAAATTTGTAAGAATCATTTCATTTGGATATGCAATTAACAATAAATAGGTTCACAAAATCAATTTAGTTGTAAAAATCGTCAATACATACATTTTGAAGTTTGAACTTTATTTTGGTGTTTTTGATATTTGTCTAATTTTATAATACTTAATGTAGTAATATTCTATCTTGTAACTGTAGAACAAAATATAAACTCTAAAAATCTATCATAAAAGTAGACAAATCCTAGTGAAGGAGCAGCCATTTGGTCTGTCTTTTAGTAAGTAGAAAATTATGGTACCATTGCCGTTTGGGTCTAGATTTGTGTTTCCCACCACTTTGATGCCCTCCCCTCAATCCCCTTCCATCCTAGTGTCTAATCTAGGAGATGCTTGCTGGGTATGTAAAGTATCTTGGGTAGATTCAGGTTAGGTGCTGTAGATGAGTGAGACTATGTGGCGATTTATTTTCTGTGTTTGGGTAAGTTCACTGAGAATGATCTGTTCCAGGTTCAACCATTTTTCTTCAAATTTCATTGTGTCATTTTTTCTTACTGCTATATAGAATTCCATTGTGTAGATATGCCACATCTTAGCTATCCAATCTTCTAGTGATGGACATCTGGCAGGGAACACCTGAACCACAAGACACTGGAGAGGGTAAGATCAAGACTAACCTTAATCTTCTACATCTTCCCTCCTTCACTTCCCCTCTCCCTCTCTCTCTTATCTCTAACTCTTGTATATTAGTTATCTTTTTCCTCATTTTCTTAGTGGGCACTGACCTGTAAATCCCAGAACCAGCATGGGCCTATCATCCACAATGAGCTTTTGATCAGAGAGACCTACAAGGTTTCCTAAAAGACAGACAGATTTCTGTCAGAGTACTTGATGACCCACTAAAGGCTAGTGGTAAGACCCTACTGATGAAGACACCTTATGTGATTGACATGAAAATTAGAATGGCATGGCTGGAAGTTGGAAGAGAGTCAGTCCCCAGACAGTCAGCGCATCTAGTGCCAGAAGTTGCTACATGGGCAACTGGGGGAAAATGACCAATATCTGCCCAAGCAACGCATGGTCTAACCTACTTAGCAGCAAATAACTTTTTGTGATGCCCACACAAGTGCAGTGGTGGCACACAGCCAAGGTGGGGCACCAACTGCTCTCAATTTGGCTAACTGATCCCCTCACTGGTATGGGACCCATAGCTGGAGCTGGGAAACAAGTCAGAACCATATCCAAACATAAGCCCACTCTCCAATATCAAGCTACCATCAATTGTGGGCTACAAGAGGGCCTACACTTATTAAATTCTCTATAAAAAAAAAAAAAAAAAAAACGTTATCGCATTTGCCCTGGTGCTGACGTACTCTCCATTGGAGAATCTGCTTCTCTTTTTCAGATAGATGTAGATCCTAAGGAGAGAGCCATCCCATCATACCTCAAAAGGGCCCCAGCTGAAACTAAGAAAAATTGGAGAAACAAGCAAGGTGGATGTTTTCCTGATGAACTGGATACCAGCACAAGGGGGAAGGAGATCAGCACAGAGAAAAATCAACTCCTACCAAATCAGAAAGCCAGAGCCTCAGAGGCCCCCAACACCTCATCACTGAAGCAGACCAAAAATGAACCCAACATGGCTCAGGGAAATTTTGCGGAAGAGGGGGTGGAAAGAATGTCAGAGCCACATGTTGGGTCTTGATATGCAGAGACATTTAGCTTACCCATAACTGTGGGCTACCTCCACAATGCATGACCCGTATATCTCAACAAGTTGGGGCCAAGGGGAGGGGGCAGGTCACGGATGAGCCTAATAATGGTACCAAACTGACTGTATTTGCTGAATACAAAACTAATAAAGAAAAAAAAAGTAGACAAATCCATAATTAAATAGAGGCATATAAATATGTTGAATAAAGTAATTATTTTTCTAATTACCATTTTGAATGCTATCTTTGTATACATTGTCAGTTACTGCATAATATTTAAAATTAATTACTTGATTTTTGATAATCTGCTAAACGTGAATTAGTTAAATGGCATAACCTTCTGTGGAAAAGTATAAAATTCAAAAGTAAAAAGAAAATCAAGTGTGTTAATTTTGAATGTGTTGTTTGTATTCAATTATTTTTTTAATATTTATTATTTTTTATCATATTTTGATTAGTAGATTAAACACCTATGTCCAAGTTTAATAGATGGCTACAAGTTGTCCATCATTATCCATGTGGCCAATCACAGGCAGCTGTTGAAAAAGACAAAATTCAGGTGTGGAGACATGGCTCAGTAGATTAAACACTTGTTGCTCAAGCCAGAGTAGCAGGAGTTTGCTTCCTCAACATCCATATAAAAGCTGAAAGTGACAGTGGCCTTCTGAAATGCCAGCATGCTAACAGTAAGGTGCAAAGGAGACAGAAAATTTGCCAGGGGCTGGGGAACCAGCTGGTGTGGTGACAAGCATAGCAACAAACAGTGAGAAGAGGAATAAGGAATTCTGACTCAAAACAAGGTGGAAGGAAAGGACCAACCCAGAAGTTGTCCTTTGACCTCCAGTGTGCCAAGGCATGTGCACCCATACTTACCCACATGTATACACACAAATATCATTGCACACATATATACAAGCATAACACAGAACACATACATCTGTAAAAATATCACCAACACATACATGCACACTAAAAAAACACAAAAGGCAAAAATACTCTATAGCAAATACAGACAAGAGCCCATGTCTTCAGTCCACGAACTGATTTATGTGCTATGAAATAATTTGAATGCTTATTATAAATTTCAACAGAAAAGCACTACTTGGTTTCAAACTATGAATTTCTCAAAACACTGAGGAAAAAAGTGCATTAATTCTATAATAACTACTAGTATATATACTGTTTTATAATATTGTTTCCTCTTTACTAGTTTTTACATTTATTTGATCCACAAAAATTGATTTGCCACAGGAATACCATATAAATATCTATAGTTTCTATTTATTTTTTTTCTTTTTGGTTCAATAGTTTGAAATTCTTGTCTTATAAAGGCAGTAAGGCAGTATCCATGTGTTGTAAGTACAGTACTGTAAGGTGCTTGTGTGATTATTATTATATGATTGGAAGACAGAACACATAAAACACATGCCTTTCTTTGGGAAAATATCCTTAATAGCTGCTTTCATTTAAACTGTTTTACTGTGTTGTCAGAAATTAATAGGTTTTGAGGACATCAATTGTGAGGAAAAAAAAGCTATCAATTATGTAATAATATAGTTTGTTTTAAAATTTTTAGAATTAATCTGAAGAGAATGATTCACCTTGCTGCCCTTTCCTTTTCCTGTTTTTCGTCTTCTCATATCCTGGTGAACTACTTTCTCAGCATAGTTTGCCAGTAGTCTTTTTATCTAAGCCATTTGTCTCTTTTTTGTGTGTAGTTCTCAAGAATAATATAGACTGTGCTGGAACTGCAACAGGTGATGATCCAGTGGGGTTAGCCAATATATTCCTCCCCTGCACTGAAACAACAGTCCCCAGGAGCCTTAGCCTAGGCAGTGACATTGTGTTTGGGAAGCAAAGCCTAAAGTGTGCTGATTTCTAGTAGCCCTCATCTTGAGTCCAAGGGGGCATGTGCAGCTGCATCCACATCTGCTCTTGGCAGCTCTCTGAGCTTTGGTACCACAGCGCACACTGGATGCTGGGCTTCTGTGGTCCCTTGCTGACTATGGGCAAATAATGAATCAGCTTTGGGTAAATTGTTATGTGCATAGGTGTGCTGCCTCCCCAGACTCAGGCAAGCTAATGAACAGTACACAGCGACTTGCTTCACGCCTTCTTATTTAACTGTGGGGTAGACAATTTCTCACAGGTAATGTTGGAGAATTAATTAATGACTCATCTCCCCCAGTTTGAAGGCTTAGGTATTGGAACTGAAAGATGCCCACGAGGAGGGAGCAGATACTAGCTTGTTTAAATCTTTAGAATTTGTCAGGAAGGATAAGAAATAAACTCCAACTTTCTAAGATATCTATCTATCATCTATCTATCTATCTATCTATCTATCTATCTATCTATCTATCTATCATCTATCATCTATCTATATACAGAAAGGGATTTGTTGGTTTGTTCAGAGGTACGGTCTCACTCTAGCCCAGGCTAATCTAGAACTCCCCCTTTATGTAGCCCAGATTGACTTCAAACTCATGGTGATCCTCCTACCTGCCCCTCCCCCTACTCAGTGATTAGATTAAAGGCATGAGTCACCACACCAGTTTTAGAATACAGACTTTTTTTTTTTTCTTGTGATGAGGTACACAGGTAGATTAGTTGCAAGGAAAAACCTTATTCTATTTTTCCTTTTAAATTGTAAAGCTTGTCAAATCACACATTACAATTGGGTTCCATTCAAGCCATGTATATTGTTTCCTTATTTTAAATGTTTTCTTCTGCAGTCAGTGGCCACTGCCATTTCTCCTGGCTCCAGCTCTCCCTCAGATCTGCCCCTCTCCTCTGGGCTCTTACCCTTTTGCTGTTCTCCCTTTGAACAACTCTTCTGAGAATGAAACAGCTCCTCAGCATTTGTGTGTGTGTGTGTGTGTGTGTGTGTGTGTGTGTGTGTGTGTGTGCTCTTTGGCTGAGGCGAGAGGCAGCAGCAGCAGCAGGCAGGGGAGGGGAGCGGCAGCAGTGGCACCCTCTAATGTTAAACTTTCATATAGGCCTCAGTAGTCAGACTTCTAGCTCTCCAATTATTATAACTCTCATTTTTTATCTGTCTCTCTCTTTCTCTCTATGTGTGGGTGTGTGTTTGTGTGTAAGAGAGCATGAGAGGGATACACACACCCTCACAGAGAGAGAGAGAAAAAAAAATGCACATACCATGTCACATATGTGTAGGGCAGAAGATAATCAGTAGGGCCTGTTATGGCTTACTGCTGCATATTCCAGGCTAGCTATCTCACAATCTCCTATGTCTGCTTCCATCTTGAAGTAGGAGCACTCTGATAGAGGTACATGTTACTGTGACCATCTTTACATGGGTGCTGGGGATCTGAACTCTGATTCTCACACTTGCATAGCAAGTGATTTATTCATTGAAATCTCTCTGCCGCCCTGTCAGAGCTTGCGTGTGCACCTACAGAAATGGAACCCTCAGCTGTGTGTTACAGCTCATGTTTAGATCTAGTGAGTTGGGATGACTCAGCTCTTACTACCAGGTCTTAACTAAGGTGCTCAGGCTGCTGGGACTGATAATTAAGAGCTAAAGTTTTAGGAAAAAGCAGAGGGCCAATGAACCAGGAAAATTAGTGGTGGGTTGCTACACTGACAATCCAGAAGGGACATCCTTTTACAGTGGAGTAATTTGAAAAGAGAGCCTACTGGGAGACTAGAAGTATGGGGAGAGAAAGGGAGGAATACACATGAGATATAGAAAACAGTGTTTGTGGAAACAGGAAAGCAGATGGGAGGCTGAGGAGAGAGAGAAAACAATCAGACATGGAGAACAGAGAACATGACCCTTACTTCTTGAAAGAGGGCTGGAATTAAAGAATAGTGTTTGGAACTCTAAGCCCATTCCTTGTGGCAGGGTGATTTGTCCAGTGGAGGGAAGGTGTGGGCTTTTGGAGGTGTAGGCTGGTGTTTAGAAAAGGAGACAGGAAGCCTAGCTCTCCTTTTGAATTTGAGTCAGGTGGTAAGAAAGAGAGGAAGATAAGTAGAAAACTCTGAGACTTTAACAGATTTGATATTCTCTTTTCCACCTAAATTTATTCACTGTTGCTTCTTTTTGATTAAAGATAAACTCAAAATCCAATATAAAATAAATAAAAATGAGTCAGTGTGTCTTGGATAAAGTACTAACAGATACCCTGAATCCCAAATTCCTTTTTTTTCCACCCTTTTCAAACACTCCTTTTGAATCTATCAAATTCTAGTCTGCGAGAGTTTCTCTTAGCTTTAAAATACTTATGTAAATGCAAAAAGAAAATCTTTTGTCTTACTGATATTTTTCTTACTTTCCCTTTTTTTATATATATATATATATATATATATATATATATATATATATAATTTTTAGTGCTGAGTGTCAGAAATGTACTGATAGCTTGCTTCAACCAAAGCACAACGAAAAAGAGTTGTGCATTATTTATCAAAATTATTCTAGAGAGGCAGGATTTTGGGTCCAGGGAAGGATTAAATTCCATAAACATGCTAAAGATTAAAGATCCTAAACTCGTGGACTCCAACTTCTGGATTATTAAAGAATTAGTAAAGAATTAAAAACACTGACTCTGGGAATAAATTAGGAATTATGTGATTTATTCTAGGAATATTAGGATCCAGAGGGAAGGCTAGTTTAAAGACTCAAACCAGCAGGGAATTATCCCCCTTTTCCCTCTTGAATGGAGGGGATGGAAAAAAAAATCTCCTTCACTTACCGAAATCATCTCGTGGAAAGAAGCCCATGAAGAATCTCTCTCTCTCTCTCTCTCTCTCTCTCTCTCTCTCTCTCTCTCTCTCTCTCACACACACACACACACACACACACACGCAGAAGGTAAAAGATAAGACCTAAGCCACAAGATCCCTTTCGCCTTCACACTCACTTGGGGATCAGAACAGACTAAGAGGTAACACAGAACTTCCGGGTTGGAAGGCAGAGAATGACTTACCCATGGTGTTCATGCAGATTCAGAGGATGGAGGGGACTGAGGAGAATTACCCAGGCCCCACTGGATCAAACATCCCAAGAGGATGTGCCTCCTCATCAGGCTAACATGTGTATGGGAGAGGTTGGTGGGTTTTAAAAGCTGACTCAGGAGGGACCAGGCCACAGGTGTGCTAAGCTGAGGAAGAAGCCCGAAGATTTTGCTGAGGAGTTGCTTGTAGCCATCTTGGATAAGAATGGATCAGCATAGGATCTAGTCCTACCAAGACAGGCAAGGTGTCTTCTACCTGGGCTTCTGTTCCTGCTGACTACACATGAAACAAACAAGCAAAAACAAACAAACAAACAAAAAACTATTTTCCTCCTGTGCTTCTTTACTAGTAGCACACAAACAACAAAATGACTTTCCACTCCTCTCTCTCTCTCTCTTTCTTCTCTTCTCTCTTCTAACAATTTGTTAACAATCAGTCACAACTAGTTGTCTCAGGAATAATTTACTTTTCTCAAGTTTCTCAGACACGAATATGGAAGCAGTTATTTAGGATTTTTAAAAGCAACTTACTATATAATATACATGGTAACAAATTTAAAATGATTTTATCCTGAAATTGCCATTTTAAGACAAGTCTATAGTGTGAAGAAAAGCACAATGTTGCAAGATTTTAAGTGTTTTGGCCTTTCTCAGTTCTTAAAAATAGCCTTTATATTTCCTTTTGACTTTTAGGAACTTATTAAGATGGTCTTTCCCTGGAACGTTTTTCTACTAAAAGGTCAAAAAAACTAAGGAGATCCATTAGGAAGCTGTATAGATTTGGCGCTTAATTATAAGAGCTGTTACTAGGAAAAATAGTTAAAAATTTATATATACATATATATGACTTTCAGTTATTTTGATATTGTATTTTTGCAAGGACAACAATCAAACTTTCAGTGACAAATCAAAATTACAAATAAACCAACCATTTTTGTTAGTGTTATTGTATAAATTTGTGTATAGTACCAAACTAAAATGCAATTAAATCTAATTATTAAATCTTTAAAATGTTGATCTACAAATCATTTTAAACCTCACCAAAAAAACAAAATGTTCCAGAACATAGCCCAACTCTTGTTCATGGTGGTGGTCCCACATCTGTTTGTGGACACTGATTCCACACTCCTCCTGTGCTCTTGCTGTCTCCCCATTATGTTCAGTGCAGGTTTCCCTATGCATGTGATTTTCTTGGATACTGAAAAATACGCTATCATATCCAATATCCTGAGGCTTTCTTCGGCAGTGCTAGTCACATAGAATTTACTTCTGCTGACTCCTACCCTGCCCCAAAGCATTATGGTCATACCATACATCTGTTAGAGTGTCATTTACTTACTAATAAATTTATCCTCACAGTTGAATAAAGATTTTCTTTTTCTCTTTCTTTCTTTATCAATTAGTATTGTATTTAACAAATACAGTCAGTTTGGTACCATTATTAGGCTTATCCGTGACCTAACCCCTCCCCTTGGCCCCTCCTTGTTGAGGTATATGTGTCATGCATTGTGGAGTTAGCCCACAGTTATGGGTAAGATAAATGTCTCTGCATATCATGACCCAACATGGGGCTCTGACATTCTTTCCACCCCCTTTTCAGCAAAATTTCCCTGAGTCATGTTGCATTCATTTTTAGTCTGCTTCAAAGATGAGGTGTTGGGGGCCTCTGAGGCTCTGGCTCTCTGATTTGGTAGGAGTTGATTTTTCTCTATGTTGTTCTCCTTCCCCCTTGTGCTGGTATCCAGTTCATCAAGAAAACAGCACCCATGCTTGTTTCTCCAATTTTTCTTATTATCAGCCGGGGCCTTCCTGAAGTATGATGGGGTGGCTCTCTCCTTAGGATCTATATCCATCTGAAAAAGAGAAGCAGATTCTCCAATGGAGAGTAAGTTAGCACCAGGACAAATGAGATAACCTTTACTTTTTTTAATAGAGAATTTGATAGGTGTATGCCCTCTTGTAGCCCAAGATTGATGGTAGCTTGATATTGGAGAGTGGGCTTATGTTTGGATATGGTTCTGACTTGTTTTCCAGCTCCAGCTATGAGTCCTCTACCACTGAAGGGATCAGTTAGCCAAACTAAGAGCAGATGGTTCCCCACCATGGCTGTGTGCCACTATTGCACTTCTGTAGGCATCACAGCAAGTAATTTGTTGCTAAGTAGGTTAGACCATGTGTTGCTTGGACAGATATTGGTCATTTTCCCCCAGTCGCCCATGGAGCACCTTCTGGCACTAGACATGCTGAATATCTGGGGACTGACTTTCTTCCAACTTACAGCCATGCCGTTCCATTTTGCATGTCAACCACATAAGCTGCCTTCAGCAGTAGGGTCTTACCACTAAACTTTGGTGGGTCATCAGGTACTCTAACAGAAATCTGTCTGTCTTTTAGGAAACCTTGTAGGTCTCTCTGATCAAAAGCTCATTGTGAATGATAGCCCCACACTGGTACTGGGAGTTACAGGTCAGTGCCCACTTAGAAAATGAGGAAAAAGGTAACTAATATGCAAGAGTTAGAGAGAAGAGAGAGAGAAAGAGAGGGATGGAGGGACAGGGAGAGAAAGAGGGAGGGAGGGAAGATGTAGAAGATTAAGGTTAGCCTTGATACTACCCTCTCCATGTCCTGTGGTTCATGTGTTCCCTATAAGGGCCTGGTGAAGGATCAGCCATTTGGTCTGTCTTTTAGGAAGTAGAATTTAATGCCATTTGGGTCTAGATTTGTGTTTCCCACCCCTTCGATGGCTTCCCCTCCCTCCCCTTCCATCCTAGTGTCTAGTCCACGAGATGCTTGCTGGGTATGTAAGGTATCTTGGGTGGATTCAGGTTAGGTGCTGTAGATGAGTGAGACTATGTGGCAATTTTCTTTCTGTGATTGGGTAAGTTCACTGAGAATGATCTGTTCCAGGTTTAACCATTTTTCCTTAAATTTCATTGTGCCATGTTTTCTTACTGCTGTATAGAATTCCATCATGTAGATATACCAAATCTTAGTTACATTCTTCTAGTGATGGATATCTGGGTTGATTACAGCTCTTAGCTATTACAAATTGAGCAGCTACAAACATGGTTGAGCAAATCTCTCTAGCCTGTCGTTTGAAGGTTTTAGGGTAGATGCCTAGTAAAGGAATAACTGGTTCTGTTGGTATCTATATAGTCAGCTTTTTCAGAAGTCTCCATATTGCTTTATAAAGTGGTTGTACCATCCTACATTCCCACCAACAGTGGATGAGTGTTCCTACTTCTCCACTTCCTCGCCAGCACTTATTTTTATTTGATTTTTTGATGTTTTCCATCCTTTTTGGGGTAAGGTAGAATCTCATAGTTGTTTTAATTTGCATTTTTCTGATGATTAGGGATGAGGAACATTTTCTTAAGTGTATGTTTGCCATTTGTATTTCTTCCTCTGTGAACTGCCTGTTCAGATCTTTGCCGCATTTTGTGAGTGAGGTGTTTGATATCTTACTGTTAAGATTTTTGAGTTCTTTGTAGATTCTACAGATTAGGCCTCTATCAGTTTGATAACCCGCAAATATTTTCTCCCATTCTTTTTGTAGTCTATTGGCTTTGGTTATTGTATGCTTGTCTGTAAAGAAACTCTTCAGCTTCATGTGATCCCATTGGTTGAGTGACTGTTTAACATCATGAGCTACTGGGGTTGTGTTCAGGAAGTCTTTTTCCATTCCTATATCATGGAAAGTACTTCCTAAATTTTCTTCCAGTACTAGTTCAGTTTCTGGTCTTATATTGAGGTCTTTGATCCATTTGGTCTTCAGTGGAGTGCATGGTGAAATGTGTGGATGAAGTTTCAGTTTCCTGCATATGGTTATCCAGTTTGTCCACCGCCATTTGTTGAAGATGCTGTCTTTTTTCCTGCCTATATTGTTTGGGCCTTTATCACATATGAAGTAGCTATAGTTGCTTGACCCAAAGTCCGGGCCCTCAAGTCTATTCCATTGGTCTAAACTCCTGTTTTTATGCCAGTACCATAATGTTTTTATTACTATGGCTTTGTAATATAGCTTTAGATCAGGTATGGTGATGCCTCCAGAGGTATTCCATTAGCTGAGCATATGTTTGAATATGCGAGGCCTTTTGCCTTTCCATATGAAATTTGAGATCATTTTTTATGTCTTTGTGAAGAACACTATAGGCATTTTCATTGGAATTGCATTAAATCTGTATATTGCCTTTGGTAGGATTGTCATCTCCACAATGTTAATTGTGCCAAGCCAGGAGCATGGGAGGTCTTTCCATTATCTCAAGCCCTCCTCAATTTCTTTTTTGAGGGATTTTATGTTTTGTTGTACAGATCTTTCACTTCCTTGGTTAACATTATTCCAAGATATTTCTTTTGTTGTTGTTGTTGCTATGGAAAATGGGACCATGTCCCTTATTTCTTTCTCTGTATCTTTGTCATTTGCATATAGGAAGACTACTGATTTTTGTGCATTGATTTTGTATCCTGCTACTTTGTTCTAGTAGTTAATCATCTTCAGGAATTTTGGGATGGAGTCCCTCGGGTCTCTTACATGTACAATAATGTTATCAGCAAATAGAGCTAACTTAACTTCTTCCTTTCCAAATTGTATCCCTTTTATTTCCTGTCTTATTGCTTGAGCTAGGACTTCCAGTACTATATTGAAAAGCATAGGTGAGAGTGGACAACCCTGTGTTGTTCCTGATCTTAATGGGAATTCCTCCAGTCTCTCTCCATTAAGTATTATTTGGGCCTTAGGAGCTTTGCATATTGCCTTTATTATGTTAAGACATGAACCAACCATGCCAATTCTCTCCAATGTATTGATCATGAAGTGATGTTGTATCTTGTCAAAGGCCTTTTCTACATCTATCCAAATGATCATGTGGTTTTTATGTTTAACCTTGTTTATGTGGTATATTACATTGACAGATTTCCGTATGTTGAACCACCCCAGTGTTACTGGGTAAATCCCACTTGGCCAAGGTTGATAATGGTTTTAATGTGTTGTTGGATTCGGTTTGAAAAGATTTTGTTCAGGATCTTTGCATCTAATTTCATCAGGGATATAGGCCGGTAGTTTTCTTTTTCTGTGGCTCTTCTGCCTGGTTGTAGGATTAGGGTGGTACTAGCTTCATAAAAGGAGTTGGGTCATTTTCCCTGTTCTCTAATTGTGAGGCAGATTATGAAGAAGATTGGTTTGAGTTCTTCCATGAAGGTTTGATAGAATTCAGCTGAGAAGCCATCTGGTCCTGGACTCTTCCTTTTTGGGAGTTTTTTTTATTTATTACTTTTTCAATCTCCATGAGTGTTATGGGTTCATTGAGGTGATTAATCTGCTCTGAGTTTAGCTTTGATAGATGGTATGCATCCAGGAATTTATCCATCTCCTCCACATTATCCAGTTTTGTGGAGTATAGGTTTTTGAAATAAGTCCTGATGATTCTCCCAATTTCACTTATGTCTGTTGTGATCTCTCCTTTTTCATTTTGAATTTTGTTAATTTGAAGATTCTCCTTTTTTTGCTTGATCAGATTGGCCAGGGGTTTGTTAATCTTGTTTATTTTTTAAAAGAACCAGCTCTTTGTTTTGTCAATTGTTTTAGTTGTTTCCTTGGTTTCCAATTCATTAATTTCTGCTCTGATTTTAATTGTTTCTTTCCTTCTGTAGCTCTTTGGGTTGGATTTTTCTTGTTTTTCCAGTGCCTTTAGGTGGGTGGTTAGGTTATTGATTTGTTATCTTTCTGTCTTTTTTATGAAGGTGTTGAGTGCTATTAATTTTCCCCTGAGGACCGCATTCATCGTGTGCAATAAGTTGGTACGATGTGTTCTCATTGTCATTCAATTCCAGAAATTTTGCAATTTCATTTTTTGTTTCATCCACTATCCATTTATTGCTTAAAAGTGTGCTGTTCAGTTTCCAGGTGCCCTTGGGATTCTTGGTGGGTCTTTTGTTGTTGATTTCTAGTAATATAGCATTGTGATCTGATATCATGCAGGAATTATGTCAATCTTCCTAAATATGTGGAGGCAGTCTTTGTGACCCAGTATATGGTCTATTTTAGAGAATGTTCCATGGGCTGCTGAGAAGAATGTGTAGTCTGTGGATTTGGGATGTAAAGTTCTGTAGATTTCTCTTAGGTCTAAGTGATCTATGATTTGTTGAGCTCTCTTACTTCCCTGTTGAGTTTCTGTTTGGATCATCTTTCTATTACTGATAGTGGTGTATTGAAGTCCCCAGCTATGATCGTGTTGGTGGTTATTGCGGTTTTATTGTCAAGTAGGTTTTGTTTTATAAACTGTGGTGCCCCTGTGTTTGGTGCATACAGATTTATGATTGCAATATCCTCTTATGGATCACTCCCTTGATAAGGAGGAATTGGCCTTCTTTCTCTTTTTTGATTGAATTTTATTTTATCTGATATTAATATGGCTATGTCTGCTTGTGTCTTATTCCCATTTGCTTGGAATGTTGTTTTCCACCCTTTCACCCTGAGGAGGTGTCACTCTTTAGTGGTGAGGTGGGTTTCTTAAAGGCAAACAATTGGGGGGTCTAATTTTTTGATCCATCCTTTTAGCTTGTGTCTCTTGATGGGTGAATTAAGGCCACTAATATTTAGGGTAATGACTGTGAGATTTGATTTGATCCCTGCCTTATTATGATCGTAGATGTGTGTTGGTGTTTTCATGGACGTTGAAGTTTTTTGTTCCTATCCTGAGTTTGGTTGTTGTGATCTGCTTCTTGTAGGCATTTGAGTTTGATTATTTGTTTCTTCTCTGTGGAGAATTTCCCGAAATATTCTCTGTAGGTTTGGTTTTGTGTTCGTAGAATTGGAAAGCTGAGTTTTGTCATGGAAAGTTTTTCTTTCACCATCTATTATGAGGGATACTTTTGCTGGGTAGAGTAGTTTGGGCTGGAAGCCATAGGTTCTTAGAGTTTGCAGTGTTTCACTCAAGGCCCTTCTAGTTTTCAGGGTTTCCATTGAGAAGTCTGAAGTATTTCTGATGGGGTTACCTTTGAGAGTGGTGTGCTGTTTTTCCCTAGCTGCTTTCAGCATTTTCTCTTTGGTGTCAATGTTTAGAGTCTTAATGACAATATGTCTTGGAGAGTTTCTCCTTTGGTCCAGTCTGTTTGGAGTTCTGTTGGCTTCTTTTATTTTGATGGACCTTTCTTTTAAGAGACTGGGAAAGTTTTCTTCAATTATTTTGTTAAATAAGTTCTCCATGACTTTGGTCTGTATTTCTTCTCCTTCTTGTATTCCAATGATCCTGATGTTAGGATGCTTAAGTGTATCCCACAATTCCCTGATGTTCTGTTCACAGGAACTTTTGAACTTACTGAAATTTTTGAACTCTCGAACTGTTTCCTCCATCTTATCTTCCAGATCAGAGTTCCTATCCTCCACTTGGCTGACTCTATTCTTGAGAGCTTCTAGAGAGTTTTGGACTTGTTCAATTAAGTTTGCATTTTCTACTTCTTTTCTATGTATAATTTCCATCCCTCTGTCAAGCTCCCTTTTCACATAATTTCTGATTTTCTTGATGATTCTTGGAATTCATCCTTGCGTTTCTTTATGTCTTCATATAGCATGGCCAGCTGATTTTTAAGGTCCTCTTTTTTTTTTTTTTTTTTTTTTTTTTTTTTTTTTTTTTTTTTTTAGTTTCCCTCAAATCTCTTAACTCTCTGTGAACTCCTTCCAATTTCTTATCTATTAGTTCTAGTTTAGTGATGGTAGCATCCACATGATTATCTGTTCTTTGTTGCTTTCCTGCAAGTTCTACCAGTAAGTTGGTCAGTGTTGCATTGCTCATAGCTTCAACTTGGTGGTCTGATCCTAATGGTTCTTCTATGTTTTGGTTAGACATATTCATTGTAGGACTGGGTGATCTAACCGGATTTTCTTGCATTTGATTTTTCATGTTATGTCCCTTGTGCTGTGGTCTGCCCATGATAGTGCATGTGCACGTAGGTCAGTGGATAAGCCTGGGCTAAAGCACAATGGGAATCTGAGGCAGTCTGGGGCAGTTGCCAAGCAGCCTAGGCTTTGGCTCTCACTTACCAAAGCCGCCCATTTAGTGCCTGGCAGGGGCACCAAATTTGCCTGAATTCTCAAGCAGTAATGGGCCAAAGCTGTCTGAATTTGAGGTAGGAGTGACACTGAGGCACCAAGCACTGAAGCAGCCTGAACTCTGGCTGGGAACACTGGGACCCAGAAGC
Source organism: Dipus sagitta (assembly GCA_036346955.1). Lineage (NCBI taxonomy): Eukaryota > Metazoa > Chordata > Mammalia > Rodentia > Dipodidae > Dipus > Dipus sagitta. Next base: position 76,044,221 of record CM070781.1, read on the forward strand.
AGTCTGCGCTCCCCCATCTCAGGACAATGGCAGCCGGCCGGCGTGGCAGACAGGTAGGGGATGGCCCCTGAGCTGGTGCAAGCGAGAGACACAGTCTGAGCTTGTGTGGCAGTTGCTGTGGGACTGGGCTCGCTCAGTAGGTGGGGGAGTTGGGGAGTGTGCGGAGCAGTCTAAAATTCCGCATGCAGGGATCAATCAGTGAGCGGCGGTGGCAGCGCCATGGACATGGTGGTTATTTGGGGGGAGGGGTGGGCTCCCCACCCGTGAGGGCATCCACCATTCCCTTTGCCCCCGTGCCCTCCCACTGACAATCTCTTGTGGATTTCTCTACCCTAAAAGACCCAGTGAACCCTTAATATCTTGCCTTTCTTTCCCCTGGATTTGCAGCACAGCTAGGTGGTCGCCATCTTGGCTGGAAGTCCCTCATAAACTTTTCAAATAATTATTTTCATAATGAAAAGATATACATGTTGTTCAAGTGTGCTTATATAATGTCATGCTTCCAAGGTATGTTTTCGAGTTCTTAAGATTAATATGTGATAGACAGACCCTGTCTCAAAAATGTTATTTATTGCTTTTCTATCTTAATATGTTTTTATTTCTCCTTCTGTGCTGTATCCAAGACTTATCCCTTACTTTTATCTGACCACCATATGTATGTCCTCAATTCTCAATTGTCATTTAAAATAGCTTGTATATTCCACTTCATGCATGTCATGTTGGGAATTCAGATTCCACATGGTTGAATCATAATATCCCTCTCATGTTTACTCATCATTGTTATATAACTGATTAAATAATAGTTGTTGTAATCATCTAATTTTTTTTTTTTTTTTTTTTTTTTTTTTTTTGGTTTTTCAAGGTAGGGTCTCACTCTAGCCCAGGCTGACCTGGAATTCACTATGTAGTCTCAGGGTGGCCTCGAACTCATGGCGATCCTCCTACCTCTGCCTCCCGAGTGCTGGGATTAAAAGCGTGCGCCACCACGCCCGGCGTAATCATCTAATTTTACAACTTAGAAAATTAGTTGACATCCATCTATTTTCCTCTTCACCCTATAATCAAACTCTTAGGAAGCCTTATATAGTCTCTTCAATTACCTTTCTGTAGCCTTTGTTACTAAGAATGTGTATGTATGCGTGCTCGCACACGCACGCACACACACACACACACACACAATCAGTGGATATGTCAGAGGATATTTGCTGAAACTCCAGGAAAGAATTGTGTCCTAAAAGTTTAGCTGACTGTTAAGTTTTACTTTTAGTTCCCACAATCAAAAAAAAAAAAAAAAATCCAGTTAACAAATAACTGCTGTGGATACATTAACAAAACATGAAAGGAATTTTAAAGATTCAGGATACAGAAAATGGTGTCCTTGAGTGTGAACAAGAGCCAAATCTAAAGTGTCCTCTGTTCCTAACAGGAGGATGTCTGACCTGTGTGTATCTTAGGTTCAGTCTCCAGAACTTCCTGAAACTTTATTTTGGCCTTGGGGAGGTGACTTAGCATTAAAGGTACTTGATTGCAAAGCTTATTGGAAGCCAAGGTTTAATTCCCCAGCCACTCTTCTAATGTTGGACCAGCATTTGTTTACAGCAGCAAAAGATCCTGTTGTGCCCATACACACACATGTACACACACACACACACACACCAAAATAAAAAGAGAGAACTTATTTTTCTATGAATCATTTATACATAAAGTCACAAATTGAACATTTTTGTGTTTTTTCCAAAAATCGTATGAAGAATTGGAAATGTAAATTAATTTATAATTCTAAAATATTACTATTAAATATTATATATATATATATATATATATATATATATATATATATATATACTATTTGGTTTCTTGTCTTTTCCTGTGCATGTGTGCACACATGTGTGTTTGTCAGATGCACATGCACAAATAAACCTTGGAGTAACCTATGTGAATAGACTAGACTATTATCAAACTGCAGTTATCCTTCTGGCTCAACCTGGGATTACAGATATATGTGACTACATCCAGCTTTTATGTGGGTGGCAGGAATTTAAACTGAGATCCTCATGCCTGTACACCCAAGCACATTACCCACTGAGCCATCTTCTCAATCCCTAACTTCCTACTTTTTCATCTGTACACAGACTGCTGTAAGAAAATGGAACAAAGCACATTTCTTAAAGTTTGCTTCTTGGCCATCTACTCTAGGACCCTCAAGAGACACATGACAGAGAAGGGGTCTCTACAAATGGCCATTACGTTTCTTGTTACTAAACTGCTCAAACATTCTTGGAATCCAGGCATGCTGGCACATGCCTTTAATCCCAGCACTCAGGAGGCAGAGGTAGGAGGATTGCCATGAGTTCGAGGCCACCCTGAGACTGCATAGTGAGTTCCATTTTAGCCTGGACTAGAGTGAAACCTTACCTCCAAAAATTAAGAAAAAAAAAAAGAAAGAAAGAAAGAACAAAAGGTCGGGCGTGGTGGTGCACGCCTTTGATCCCAGCACTCGGGAGGCAGAGGATCACCAGGAGTTCAAGGCCACCCTGAGACTACACAATGAATTCCAGGTCAGCCTGGGCTAGAGTGAAACCCAACATTGAAAAACCAAAAAAAAAAAAAAAAGTTGGAAGACTTGCAAAATGTCTCACCTGATAATGAACTTCCTGGGCAAGCATGAATCCCTCAGCTCAGTTTACCAGTACTTATATCAAGCCCATACTGTAACATTAGCATTTGTAAGTAAAGCCAGATACTAGGTTGACAAGAAAGTTTGAGATAGCAGAATTGCCAGGAGGGACAGATCAACATATAGAACAGCTAAAAAAAAAAAAAAAAAAAAAAAAAAAAAAACATGGTTGCTATAGTTAAGTCACTCTATTCTTCAAACTTTAAGTATAAATGACCAAAAAGCACTGACAGTACTATACTCAGTAACTGCAGCATAGAACAAAAACAAAGAGTAAAATTAACTGAGAATATTTAGTAAAGCTACTTGTATCTAACTGTATCTCTATCTCTAGCTCTCTATGTCTATACCTATATTGATAAAATTCATTAGCAAAGTGAGGACACACTAGATAGTATAAGCAAAGTAAAATATTTGAACTATTCAACATTAATAATATATATTCTATAGGGAACTTTGGGAAGTTATCTTCAACTATGGAAGTTCAAGCACAAATAAATGCAAAAATACAGAAGTAAGACAGGGATCAATGTCATTACCCTCACTACCTAATAGTTCTGTAAATAAAAGCAAAACATGGGCTTGGAGAGATGGCACAGTGATTAAAGTCATTTGTTTGTAAAGCTTGATGATCTGAGTTTGATTTCACCAGTACCCAGGTAAAGCTGGATGCATGAGGGTGGTCCATACATCTAGAGTTCATTTACATTGGTAGAAGGCCTTGGCATGCCTATTCTGTCTCTCTCTCATCATTTTCTGTCTCGAATAATAAATATAAAGAAATAAATAAAAGCAAAACAAGTACATCCTGTGTGAGGGAAAAAGTATTCATGAAATGACTAAAGTCTTTAAAAATTACTTTCAATAGGAAATTTTAAAATTTTATATCCATTGGATAGAATAATTAAATAAATATAAAATATCTATGGCATTGAATAATATAAAATGTAAAACAAAATAATTTCAAATATTTTTAAAAGATTAGACACTGACATTTGAGAAAGACATTTAGGAAGTATTCTGAAGCAAAGGTATTTGAATGAAAATATGAATGAGGTTATGAAGTCAGCAATGTGCATACTGGGGGAAAAAAATCAGTGAAAGGAGTGTTGGGACCACATTATGAGAAACTGGAAATTATATTGTGTGTGCTGAGCTGATATAGTTAATAAAGAATAGTATCAATGCTTGATGTGAAATGATCCAAAAGATGAATATCTTCTTACATCAGGTTGTATTTCAACAAACAACTTCCATGTCTCTTTTGTACAGCATTTCAAATGACCTCCACTCCTTGAAGGGTTACTAAATGATATTTGAAGCACCTGCCACTGTGATCCTCTCCTGGCTTACTTGGCAAGAGTTAGGAATTAGAATAATTATTGAAAGCTGCTTGAAGTTGCTAACAACTAGTTAAAATATCAGGAAGGAAAAATCTGTCATTTTAGAAAAACAAAACCACTAGTATTAGGCACTTGAAATTGAGTAAATCTGAAAACACTACCCATTGGTGTCAAAACAAATCAGAAGCCTTATTGCAACTATTCTTTTCCCCTGACGTTACCTCACTGTTTGGACAACCATTCCATGTCTGTCATCACTATATATGTGTGCACTTTTGAAGATGGTTTAGTAATGTGTTTGTTGATTTACATCAAACAACTTTATACATAAATGGATTTTACCTTTGCCTGAAAGATTAATTGTGCTAGCGATGAATTCAGCACTCTTATAGGAACATTGTATATGAAGAGAATGGAGATTCAATGTGAAGAGAAAGTATGAATTAGGTCAAGGAGTACCCATGAGAATGACACTGTGGAAAACAGAGTTTCAAAAGCTGATAACCATCTCATGCAAACTGTGTGAAGGAATATAAAGAGCCTGTCTGGAGCAGAGGACTTCAATTTGGGATTGCCATATATAAAGTGTGAATGGACTCTGATTAAGCAACCCAAAACACAAAGGATAAAATAAGAAAGCATGTATACAATAACTATGTATTAAAGCTAACAAGGATACACTGACCACAATATTTAATTTAATTGACAGACACAACATGTAATCATGCAGACTACTTCATAACCATGAGGGTAAAATGATATCAATTAACAAAAAGGCAAATATGCAAGCATGAAAACAACAAAGAATGTGAATCAACGAGTTAAACATTTCAAAAATGTTTTGTTTTGAAAGTTTGTCAAATATATATTTTAATTTGATGATTTCTGAGTTGAAAATGCAACTGTACATTCTCAAATTTGGTTTATTTTAAAAATTATTTTAGTTTGCCATAACTTTATAGTAAACTATTCAGTTTTAGAAAACAAAATACTCTTATAAGGAAACAGAATAGCTTCAGAATTAGACATAATATCTGACTGAGTCTGTCTGAAAGACTTGTATACTTCTCCTCATATAATAAATGGAACATTTGTGTTCCAACTTCCATGAAAATAGATATTATAGAATAATAATTATGGGATTTATTGGATTTTCTAGCAACCATTGTAATTATCTCATACATCTGATATAACTAGTGTTTATTACCAGCAACAGTGGTAATCATTTGCTAATATTATTGGTGTTCTGAAGATGCATTTCCAGTTTAAAGGAAAAGATGATCTCATAGTCTAACAGTCCTTTAAAAATCTTGATAAACATTTATATAGAAAACACAATTAAAGCCAGGCGTGGTGGTGAATGCCTTTAATTTCACCACTTGGGAGGCAGACGTAGGAGGATCACCATGAGTTCAAGGCCACCCTGAGACTACATAGTAAATTCCAGGTCAGCCTGGGCTAGAGTTCTGTGAGAACTTACCTCAAAATATAAAAATCAATAAATAGATAATAAATAAATAAAAAGCATAATTAATTTTAATCACAATTTATATAATTTCTTAAAATCTCAGTTGACATTTTTTTCTTCTGATCAAGAAAAGGCACTATAAACATGGTTGAGCAAATCTGTTTGGACTGAGGCTTGAAGGTTTTAGGGCACATGCCTAGTAAGGAAATAACTGGGTCTGTTGGTAACACTATAGTCAGCTTTTTAGGAGTCTCCATATTGTTTTCCAAAATGGTTGTACCATCTTACATTCCCACTAACAGTCAATGAGGGTTCCCATTTCTCCATATCCTCACCAGCATTGACTTTCATTTGATTTTGTGTTGTTTGCTATCCTTACTGGGGCAAGGTGGAATCTCATAGTTGTTTTAATTTGCATTTCCCTGATGATTAGGGATGATGAACATTTTCATGAATATGTGTTTTCTGTTTATATTTCTTCCTCTGTGAACTGCCTGTCCAGCTCTTTGGCCCATTTTGTGAGTGGGTTGTTTGACTTTTTATTGTTTAGGTTTTTGAGTTCATTGTAGATTCTAGAGATTAGGCCTCTGTCAGTTGGATATTCATCAAATATTTTCTCCCATTCTGTGGGTAATCTATTGGCTTTGCTTACTGTAGGTTGGTATGTTAAGAAAGTCTTCAGCTTCATGTGATCCCATAGGTTGAGTGATTGTTTAAGATCCTGTGCTACTGGGGTTTTGTTCAGGAAGTCTTCTCCCATTCCTATATCATGGAAAGTTCCTCCTATATATTTTCTTCCAGTAGCAGTGTGTTTATAGCAGCTCAACTTGTAATAGCTGTGAGCTAGAATCAACCCAGATGTCCATCACAACATCAATGGGTAACTAAGATGTGGTATATCTACACAAAGGAATTCTACATAGCAATAAGAAAAAAAAATGGTTAAACCTGGAACACATCATTCTCAGTGAACTTACCCAATTACAGAAAGATAATCACAGCATATTCTCACTCATCTCCAGCACTTAACCTGAATCTACCCAAGATGCCAACATACCCAGCATCTTGAGGTCCAGACAATAGGGTTGGTGAGGAGGGAGTGGAGGGCAAGGGAGGAGGTGGGAGACACAAATCTGGACCCAAATGTCAATGGTACCATAAAATTATACATCCTAAAAGGCAGACCAAATGGTTGAACCTTCACCAGGTCTTAGAGGGAACACCTTAGTCACAAGCCACTGGAGACAGTATGATAAAGACTGACCTTAAACTTCTATAGTCCCCCCCCCCCCTTCAATCTAACTCTTTTATATTGCTTATCTTTTTCTGCCTTCATGGGCACTGACCTGTAACTCCCAGTACCAGCATTTGGCTATCATCCACAATGAGCTTTTGATCAGAGAGACCTACAAGGTTTCCTAAAAGAAAGACAGATTTCTGTCAGAGTACTTGATGACCCACCAAAGGTTAGTGGTAAGACCCTACTGCTGAAGACACCATATGCAGTTGACATGTAACATGGAGTGACATGGCTGGAAGCTGGAAGAGAATTAGTCCCCAGACAGTCAGCGTGTCCAATGCCTGAAGGTGCTACAAGGGCAACTGGGGAAAAGGACCAATATATGTCCAATTAACTCATGGTCTAACCTACTTTGCAGCAAATAACCTGTTGTGATGCTCACACAAGTGCAATATACAGGCACAGCCATTGTGGGATACCAACTGCTCTTCATTTGGCTAACTGGTCCACTCAGTGGAACAGAACCCATAGCTGGAGCTGGGAAACAAGTCAGAACCAGATCCAAAAATGAGCCTGCTCTCCATTATCAAGCTACCACCAATCAAGGGCCTATACCTATTAAATCCTCTCTAAAAAAAAGTAAAGGTTATCCCTCTTATCTGATGCTAACCTTACTCTCTGTTGGAGAATCTGCTTCTCTTTTTCAGATAGATGCAGATCCTAAGGAGAGAACCACCCCATCATACCTCAAAAGGGCCCCAGCTGAAACTAAGAATAATTGGGAAAACAAGCAAGGGTGCTGTTTTCTTCATGAACCTCGTGCCAGCACAAGGATGATGGAGATAGACACAGAGAACAATCAACTCCTATCAAGCCAGATATCCAGAGACGCAGAGGCTCCCAAGACCTCATCACTGAAGATGACCTAAAATGAACCCAACATGGCTCAAGGAAATTTGCGGAAGAGGGGGTGGAAAGAATGTCAGAGCCACATGTTGGGTCATGATGTATAGATACATTTCCTCCTACACATAACAGAGGGTTAACTCCACAATGCATGACCCATATGCCTCAAAAAGGAGGGGCCAGGGAGAGGAGGGAGGACAGGGAAGAAGCTAACAATCGTACCAACTTGACTATATTCACTAAGTACAAAACTAATTAATTAAAAAAAGAGTAAAAAAGAGTAACAAAAAAAAAAAAGAAAAAGAAAAAGAAAAAGGGCACTAAGAATCTTTTTGAAAAGATGAAATAAGTTATCTTTTTCCTATTTGGCTTCACATCCTTTGGTTTTCCAGCTTGCACTCTTGACAGTCTTTTAAATGACTTTACCTCAGACTTGAAGGTCAGCTACTGGCTGGGAGAAGATTAGGATAAACAGTTGAAAATGCAAGGACTTCATACATAAGATCAAGCACTTCATATGCAAAGTATATTTTACTTTTCCAAACAAATGTCAAGAATTCACAACATCACTGGCCATGGTGGGGGCACAAGCCTGTAATGCCAGGACTGGGGAGGCAGAGGAAGGAAGATCATTGTAGTTTGAGGACAGCCTGGAGCTATAGATTTCCAGGTTAGTTAGGGCTAGAGTGAAACCCTACTGTGAAAAAATAAATGGGCAAGAAAGAACTCACAAAACCTTAGCTACTAATTCATTCTTCATTTTATGTTCTGTGAATTCAGGAGTGATATGTTTAATTCATGAATTAGGTAAATCAAAACTGATGAGTCCATGAAATAAAATTGTGTCAAATTCAATTTATTTCTGTTCAGCAATGTTCCATTTGTGATATTTTCCATAATTGTGCTTATTCAATCAAAGATAAGTAATGCAATTTCAAACTGAAAATTGATTGATAAATTACACATAACCTAAATATTACTGAACATCAAATGATTTTTCTGTAAGTTACTAAAATTAACGGGAGTTTCTAGCCCATATTTGGATTCTGGTATTTTTTAAAATATATTTTATTTTTATTAATTTATTTGAGAGAAAAAGGGGTGAGGGAGAGAGAATGGACATGCCAGGGCTTCCATTCACCTCAAATGAATGTACCACCTTATGTATCTGGATTTACTTGGGTAATGGGGAATTGAACCCCTGATATTAGGCTTTCCAGGCAAATGCCTTAACTGTTGAGCCATCTCTACAGCCTGGATTATGGTGGTTTTTAAGTAGTACAATTTTGATAACATGTGCCAAATTAAAAATCATATATATGCTTGTGTATTTTTTTCCACATCACATCATATTAACTTTATGTTTTTTAAATCATATTTTATTTTTTCTCAATTTTTTAGAGCATTTTCCATGATTATATAAAGTGTCTTATGGTAATACCCTCCCTCTCCCTTTTCCCCTTTGAAATTCCATTCGGCATCATATCCCCTGCCCATCTCAATCAGTCTCCCTTTTATTTTAATGTCATCATCTGTCCCTCCTCTTATGATGATCTTGTGTAGGTAGTGTCAGGCACTATGACATCATGGATATCCAGGCCATTTTATGGCTGTACGGAGCACATTGTAAGGAGTCCTACCCTTCCTTTGGCTCTTACATTCTTTCCTCTACCTCTTCCACATTAGACCCTGAGCCTTGGAAGGTGTGATCGAGATGTTACTCGGTACTCTAGTAACTTCTTTCCAGCACCATGATACCTTCTGAGTCATCCCAAGGCCACTGCCATCTGAAAAGAGAAGATTCTCTACCTAAAGTGAGAGTAGCATTAATATAAGGGTATGAATATTAAGAGAAGTGCTTACTGGGCAGTTTGATAAGCATAGCATATACACTTATCCAGACATCAGCAGATGTTACACCACTAGGGCTCATGACTACACTTGTTTTAAGATTTCAGTATCAGGGATGCATTCCCACCCTTAGAGTGGGCCTCCAGTCCAATTGGAGGGCAGTTGGTTTCCACCATGACAGACGTGCCCCTATTGCACCCGTTGGCTCATTTGGCCTGCTGGCCAATTATAGGCTTGCAGTGTCCACTCCTGAGTATTTTTACTGGTGTTATCTCCCCATTGAATTGCATGTAGAATGGCTTCTTCCAGCTTTCTGTCAGCTGGTCTACATGGTTATCATCTCACTTCCAGCAGGATTTCTCAGTGGCCTTGCAGCCCAAGTATGTGGAGTCTTCAGCAATAGGGTCTTACCATGGACTCCTAGTGGGAAACCAAGGGCCTTGGCAATGTCATATAATGTTTTGGGGACATCAGGGACCTCCCTGGCCAACAACTCTCTGGAAGGTATGCCACCCCTGGCACTGAAAATATTCTGGCAATGATCTACGGCTCCTAAGTGTTCCATTGTCCAAAACTGGAGGATTCCATATGATTTATGTATATCCTCTTAGATTTTGATTAGCCATCCCTCCACCTTTCCTTTACTCAATCTCTTCCCCTGACCTCACTTTGGGCCTTTTCACCCCCGTTAATCCATTCTTCTACTTACATATATACAATACCAACCTATTAAGTACCCTCCTCCCTTCCTTTGTCTTCCCTTGTATCTCCTTTTTTTGCTTACTGGCCTCTGCTACTGAGATTTTTCCTTCTCACACAGAAGCCTAATCATCTATAGCTAGGATCCACATATGAGAGAGAACATGTGGCACTTGGCTTTCTGGGCCTGGGTTACGTCACTTAATATAATCCTTTCCAGATCCATGCATCTTTCTGCAAATTTCATTACTTCATTTTTCTTTACTGCTGAGTGGAACTCCATTGTATAAATGTGCCATATCTTCATTATCCACTCAGCAGTTGAGGGACATCTAGGCTGGTTCCATTTCCCAGCTATTATGAATTGAGCAGCAATAAACATAGTTGAGCAAGCACTTCTAAGGAAATCAGATGAGTCCTTAGGATATATGCCTAGGAGTGCTATAGCTGGGTCATATGGTAGATCAAATTTTAGCTGTCTTAGGAACCTCCAAACTGATTTCCACAATGGCTGGATCAGATTGCATTCCCATCAACAGTATAGAAGGGTTCCTCTTTTTCCACAACCCCGCCAGCATTTATAATCATTTGTTTTCATCATGATAGCCAATCTGACAGGAGTGAGATAGAATCTCAATGTAGTTTTAATCTGCATTTCCCTGATGACTAGGGATGTAGAACATTTTTTTAGATGTTTATATGCTATCCATATTTCTTCCTTTGAGAACACTCTATTTAGCTCCATAGCCCATTTTTAATTGGCTTGTTTGATTTCTTATTATTTAACTTTTTGAGTTCTTTGTATATCCTAGATATTAATTCTCTATGAAATATATAGCTGGCAAAGATTCTTTCCCATTCTGTAGTTTGTCTCTGCTTTATTCACAGTGTCCTTTGCAGTACAAAATCTTTGTAATTTCATGAGGTCACAGTGGTTAATCTGTGGTTTTCTTGCCTGAGTAATTGGGGTTGTATTCAGAAAGTCTTTGCCAAGACCAATATGTTGAAGTGTTTCCCCTACTTTTTCCTCTAGCAGTTTCAGAGTTTCAGGTCTGATGTTAATGTCTTTAATCAATATTGACTTAATTCTTGTGCATGGAGAGAGAGAAGAATCTATTTTCATCCTTCTACACATACATATCCAGTTTTCCCAACACCATTTGCTGAAGAGGCTGTCTTTTCTCCAATGAGTATTTTTGGCATTTTTATGGAATATCAGGTGGCTATAGCTACCTGGACTTACATGTGGGTCCTCCCTTCTGTTCCATTGATCTACATCTCTGCTTTTGTGCCACTACCATGCTGCTTTTATTACTATGGCTCTGGAGTACAGGTTAAAATCAGGTATAGTGATACCACCAGCCTTATTTTTGTTGCTCAGTATTATTTTAGATGTTTGATGTATTTTGTTATTCCAAATGAATTTTTGGATTGCTTCTTCTATTACCATGAGGAATGCCTTTGGAATTTTGATGGGGATTGCATTAAATGTGTAGATTGCTTTTGGTAAGATTGCCATTTTCACAATATTGATTCTTCCCATCCAGGAACAAGGGATGTTTTTCCACTTCCTAGTGTCTTCTGCAATTTGTTGCTTGAGTGTTTTAAAGTTTTCATTTTAGAGGTCCTTTACTTCCTTGGTTAGGTTTATTCCAAGGTACTTTATTTTCTTTGATGCAATGGTGAATGGGAGTGATTCTCTGATTTCATCCTCTGGGTGTTTGTTGTTAGTATATATGAAGGCTACTGATTTCTGTGTATTTATTTTGTATCCTGCTACATGGCTGTAGGTGTTTATCAGCTCTAACAGTTTTCTGGTAGAGTCTTTAGGGTCCTTTATATATAGAATTATGTCATCTGCAAATAATGATAACTTGATCTCTTTCTTTTCAAATTGTATCCCTTTTATGTGTGTCTCTTGCCTTATTGCTATGACTAAGACTGCCAGTACTATATTGAATAAAAGTGGGGACAGTGGACACCCTTGTCTTGTTCCTGATTTTAGTGGAAAAGCTTCCAGTTTTTCCCCATTTAGTAATATGTTGGCTGTAGGCTTGTCATAAATAGCCCTTATTATATTGAGATATGTTCCTTCTACACCCAGTCTCTGTAGGACTTTTATCATGAAAGGACATTGGATTTTGTCAAATGCTTTGTCTGCATCTAATGAGATGATCATATGATTTTTGCCCTTCAATCCATTTATGTAATGTATTACATTTATCGATTTTCGTATATTGAGCCATCCCTTCATCTCTGGGATAAAGCCTACTTGGTCAGAGTGAACGATCTTTCTGATATATCCTTGTATTCTGTTTGCCAATATTTTGTTGAGAATTTTTGCATCTATGTTCATGAGGGAAATTGGTCTGTAATTTTCTTTTATGGTTCTATCTTTGCCTGGCTTTGGTATCAGGGTGATGCTGGCTTCATAGTAAGTGTTTGGTAGAATTCCTTCTTTTTCTATTTTATGGTAAAGCTTAAGAAGCAATGATGTTAGCACTTCCCTGAAGGTCTAGTGAACTTCAGCAGTGAATCCATCTGGGCTTGGCTTTTTATAGTTGGGAGATTTTTGATAACTGTTTGGATCTCCATGCTTGATACAGGTCTATTTAAGTGATTAATCTCATCTTGATTTAATTTAGATAGGTCATATAAATCAAGGAAATCATCCATTTCTTTCAGATTTTCAAACTTTGTCGAGTATATGCTTTTAAACTATGTCCCTATGATTTTTTGAATTTCTCTGGCATCTGTTGTGATGTTACTTTTTACATCTCTTAATTTTATTAATTTGTGTATCTTCCCTGTTTCTTCTGATCAGATTTGCTAAGGGTTAATCAACTTGTTTACCCTTTCAACATACCAACTCTTTGTTTTATTGATTCTTTGGATCGTTTTTATAGTTTCTATTTCATTAAATTCTGCCCTTATCTTTATTATTTCTTCCTGTCTGCTGATTTTGGGTTTGCCTTGTTCTTCTTTTCCCTAGGCTTTAAGTTGAAGCATTAGGTCATTTACTTGTGACCTTTCTAATTTCTTAATATAGGCACTTAAAGCTATAAATTTATGTCTCAGGAACACCTTCATTGTGTCCCAGAGATTTTGGTATGGTGTGTTCTCATTAACGTTTGACTCTATAAATTTTTTGATTTCCCTCTTGATTTCTTCATTGACCCATTCATCATTTAATAATCTGTTGTTTAATTTCCATGATTTTGTGTATGCTTAATAGCCTTTCTTGCTATTGATTTGTAGTTTGATTCCATTGCGGTCAGATAGAGTGCAAGGAATTATTTCAATTTTCATGTATTTGTTAAGATTTGCTTTGTGTCCTAATACATGGTCTAATTTAGAGAATGTTCCATGTGCTGCTGAAAAGAATGTATATTCTGCAGCATTTGGATGAAATGTCCTGTATATATCTCTTAGGCCCATTCCTTCTATGACCTCATTTAGTCCAGATGCCTCTTTGTTTATTTTTTCCTGGGATGACCTGTCAATTGATGCAATTGATGAGAGTGGGGTGTTGAAGTCACCCACTACCACTGTTTTTGGTGGTATCTGTGACCTTAGTTCTAATAGCATTTGTTTGATGTATTTGGGGGCCCCCATGTTAGGTGCAAAAATATTTAGGATTATATTGTCCTCCTGTGGGAGGGTGCCATTAATCAATATAAAATGGCCTTCCTTATCTTTCTTAACTAATAGTGGTCTGAAGTCTACCCTATCAGCTATTAGGATAGCAACCCCTGCTTATTTTCTAGGTCCACTTGCTTGGAACAGTTTTCCAACCTTTCACCTTAAGAAAGTATCCATCCTTTGTAGAAAGGTGGGTTTCTTGGAGGCAACAAATTGAAGTATCCTGCTTTTTAACCCAGTCTGCAAACTTATTTATTTTGGTTGGGGCATTGAGGCCATTGATATTAAGAGATATTATTGAAAGGGATGTATGTATTTTTGCCTTTTTTTTTTTTTTTTTTTTTGTAGTTCTTCCAGTTTTACCTTTGCTCTCTTGTGTTAACTAGTATTTGGGTATTGTTTGTTTTTTTCCAGTTCCTTGTATGTGTGCTTTTCTTTTTCTTCAGCATGATGGATTCTTTCAAGTATTTTCTGTAGAGCTGGTTTTATCTTCAAATAGTCCTTTAGCCTGCTTTTGTAGTGGAATGTCCTTATTTCTCCGTCTATTTGAATGGATAGCTTTGCAGGATAAAGTAACCTTGGTTGACAGTTGTTAGCTTTAAGAACTTGGAATACATCACTCCATGCCCTTCTAGCTTTTAAAGTTGTGTTGAGTAATCTGCTGTAATTGTGATAGGCATGACTTTGTAGGTAACTCTATTATTCTCTCTGACTGCTTTCAATATTTTTTTCTTTGGTTTGTATGTTTGATAGTTTGATTATAATATGGCGAGGAGAGGTTCTTTCCATGTTTTGTCTGGCTGGTGTTCTAAAGGATTCCTGTATCTGCATTGGCACCGCTTTCACAATTTGGGGGACATTTTCTTCTATGATTTTGTTGAAGATGCGAATTATGCCTTTGGAATGAAATTCTTCTCCTTCTACTATGCCCTGAATTCTTATGTTTGATCTTTTCATAGTGTCCCAAATATCTTGAAATTCCCATTCATACTTTTGTATAAGTTTGTCTTTCTCTTTGTTGGACTATATTAGATCTTCCACCTGGTCTTCTAGCTTAGGTGTTCTGTCCTCTCCTTCATCCATTCTACTGGTGAGATTTTCTACAGAGTTTTTTTTTTTTTTTTTTTTTTTCACTACCTGTGTTCTTTATTGCTAGTAATTCTAACTGGCTTTTCTTTATTATTTCTATTTCCTTATTTATGTCTAGTATTGACCTCTTTGTTTCATTAAATTGGCGTCCTGTGTCTTTTTTGCTCCCTTTCATTTCTTCTTTGAGTTCTTTGAACATATTTTTTTTTCTTTTTTTCTTTAATGGTTAGTTCTGTATTCACCAAATACAGTCAGTTTTGTACCATTATTGGGCTCATCCATGACCTATCCCCTCCCCTTAGCCCTCCTTGTTGAGGTATATGGGTCATGCATTGTGGAGTTAGCCCACAGTTATGTGTAAGATAAATGACTCTGCATATCATGACCCAACATGTAGCTCTGACATTCTCCACCCCCCCCCCCCGACCTTCCACAAAATTTCCCTGAGCCATGTTGGGTTCATTTTTGGTGTGCTTCAGTGATGAGGTGTTGGGGACCTCTGAGGCTTTGGCTCTATGATTCGGTAGGAGTTGATTTTCCTATGTTTTGATTTCCTTCCCCCTTGTGCTGGTATCAGGTTCATCAGGGAAACAACACCCTTGCTTGTTTTGCCAATTTTTCTTAGTTTCAGCTGGGGCCCTTTTGAGGTATGATGGGGTGGCTCTCTCCTTAGGGTCTACATCTATCTTAAAAAGAGAAGCAGATTCTCCAACGGAGAGTAAGTTAGCACCAGGACAAATGAGATAACCCTTACTTTTTTATAGACAATTTAATAGGTGTAGGCCCTCTTGTAGCCCATGATTGATGGTAGCTTTATATTGGCAAGAGGGCTTATGTTTGGATAAGGTTATGACTTTTTTCCCAGCTCCAGGTATGGGTCCCATACCAGTGAAGAGATCAGTTAGCCAAATTAGGGGCTGTTGGTTCCCCACCATGGCTGTGTGCCAGTATTGCACTTGTGTGGGCATCACAACAAGTTATTTGCTGCTACGTAGGTTAGACCATGAGTTGCTTGGACAGATATTGGTCATTTTCCCCCAGTCGCCCATGTAGCACCTTCTGGCACTAGACGCGCTGACTGTCTGGAGACTGAATGTCTTCCAACTTCCAGCCACGCCATTCTATTTTGCATGTCAATCACATAAGGTGTCTTCAGCAGTGAGGTCTTTCCACTAGCCTTTGGTGGGTGATCAAATACTCTGACAGAAATCTGTCTGTCTTTTAGTAAACCTTGTAGGTCTCTTTGATCAAAAGCTCATTGTGGCGGATAGACCCTTGCTGGTACTGGGAGTTACAGGTCAGTGCCCACTAAGAAAAGGAAGAAAAAGATAACTAATATACAAGAGTTAGAGAGAAGAGAGAAGGAGAGGGAGAATGAGGGAGGGAAGATGTAGAAGATTAAGGTTAGTCATAATCCTACTCTCTCCAGCGTCTTGTAGTTCTGGTGTTCCCTGTAAGGGCCTGGTGAAGGATCAGCCATTTGGTCTGCCTTTTAGTAAGTATAATTTTATGGTACCATTCCCATTTGGGTCTAGATTTGTGTTTCCCACCCCTTTGATGCCCTCCCCTCTCTCCCCTTCCATCCTAGTGTCTAGTCCACAAGATACTTGCTGGGTATGTAAGGTATCTTGGGTACATTCAGGTTAGGTGCTGTAGATGAGTGAGACTATGTGGCAATTTTTTTTCTGTGATTGGGTACATTCACTGAGAATGATCTGTTCCAGATTCAACCATTTTTCCTCAAATATCATTGTGTCATTTTTTTTCTTACTGTTGTATAGAATTCCATTGTGTAGATATACCACATCTTAATTATCTATTCTTCTGGTGATGGACATCTGGGTTGATTCTAGCTCTTAGCTATTACAAATTGTGCCACTACAAACATGGTTGAGCAAATCTCTCTAGCCTGTGGTTTGAAGGTTTTAGGGTAGATGCCCAGTAAGGGAATAACTGGGTCTGTTGGTATCACTATATTCAGCTTTTTAAGAAGTCTCCATACTGCTTTCCAAAGTGGTTGTACCACAGCATCTTCAACAAATGGTGCTGGACAAACTGGATAACCATATGCAGGAAACTTAAGCTTGACCCACACATTTCACCATGCACTACACTCAAGTCCAAATGGTCAAAGACCTCAGTATTAGACCAGAAACTCGAATACTACTGGAAGAAAATTTAGGAAGTACTTTCCATGATGTATGAATGGAAAAAGACTTCCTGAACAAAACCCCAGTAGCTCACGAACTTAAACCATCACTCAACCAATGGGATCACATGAAGCTGAAGAGTTTCTTTATAGACAAGCATACAATAAGCAAAGCCAATAGATTACCCGCAGAATGGGAGAAAATATTTGTGGGATATGCAACTGATAGAGGCCTGATCTCCAGAATCTACAAAGAATTCAAAAATCTAAACAGTAAGAAGTCAAACACCCCACTCACAAAATGGGGCAAAGAGCTGAACAGGCAGTTCACAGAGGAAGAAATACAAATGGAAAATGTACACTTAAGAAAATGTTCATCATCCCTAATCATCAGAGAAATGCAAATTAAAACAACTATGAGATTCCACCTTACCCCAATAAGGATAGCAAACATCAAAAAATCAAATAAAAATAAGTGCTGGTGAGGATGTGTAGAAGTAGGAACACTTTTTGAACATATTTATAATCATTCTTTTGAAATTTTTCTCAGGCATTTCCTCTAACTTGTTCTCACTGGAGGTCATTTCTGATGCACTAATACTTTTTGGTGGGTTTATATTGTCTGGATGTTTGGTGTTTCTTGTGTTATAATGTATATGTTGTTGCATCTTGTATTATTTTATGATTGGGTTTTGCAGTTAGCTGGATATTATGAGATGTATCAATCAATCTGATGTTATGTATCTTCAGGGTAGGAGCTCAAGGCGCTAGGTGTGGCTTGGAAAACTTTCAGAGTATCTGCAAAAGTGGCTCTAGGTGTTGGGTGTGCCTGCTATGAAAGTATTCAGGTAGGCTAAGTTGAACAAAATACAGGAAGATTCTCATATTTAACTATACAATGTACACTTTCAGTGAAAAAGAGCACAGAGTGTTTATCCAAGAGTTGGTATTATGACAACCAAATCCTCTGTCTGTCCCTTAGGCTGTGTGGTGCCTCAACCACTCCCTTCATCCTGACAACATGGTGGTTAAGATTTCTGGTCTGTAGATGTTCCAAGTCAGCTTGTGACCAGGTGATACCCCTCCCTAATGTACAACAGAAGAGTAAACAAAGCCACTATAATTCAAGAAGCAACAAATAACAAGCCCAAAATACAGCTTTTTTAAGAATGGCAAATTTGCCCATCCATGCAATTTAGCATATAATTTATCGTGATATGGAAGGTGCAATTAGCACTTCTGGTTCAGGCCTATATACCAGGTTTATTAGGTGGGTACTGACCTGGTGTAAACCCAGTTACCTTTTGTGATGATTTTGGTCTCGTCTGTGCTCTTGATTGGGTCCCTCTTTGGTGCTCTGTCTGTTCAAGTAGGTGTGGCCAGGTCCCTTGGCCGCTGCTCTGTTCCAGAGGGCTGGGCACTGGTGGTGGGGAAGGGGAGGGAGGCGATGCTGCTCTAGTTTGCCCACTGTTCCACGCATTCTTTTACCTTGTGATCTGCTCCTCCATTGTTCACTGCCGTTCTCCCTCCATGTTTCTTGAGTTTGCAGAGAACTCTGGTGTGAGTGGAAAATCCCTTTGCCTGTTTTTTTCCTGCGGCTCAAGCTGAGTGCTGCAACCGCAGTCTGGCCGTAGACCTGCCCCTCCAGAGTAGCTTCTGCTGGCCTGTGCGGACTCTGGATGCTCTGGATCTCTCCTACTTCTCTGCTGCTGTTTCAATTTCCTACCTCACTTTTAATAAAAGTGTGTATTTTATTTTATTTTTTTTATGGCTTTTTCCGCCCTAGGCTATTTTGTTGTGATGCCTATGCTGCCATCTTAACCAGAAGTCCCCCCACATTGTACTATCTTTAAAGTCAATGGTTCCCCTCAGTTCTCTTTACTTATGCACTCTATTGCTCTAGAAATTGATCTTGGCTCCTCTGACAGCTTTGGAAGAAAATTTATGTTGTCTTAACTCCAGGATCAGCATGGATGAATTGTATTGTTTCCTGTCATTGGAGCCAGCACTGTCTTACCTTTGCCAAGATGAAAAGGGTCCAAGCCTGGAAATTATGGCAAATTAGCATCTGCAAAAACAATGAAACCTCACCAAGTAAATCTGGGGGCTCCTCTAAACAGTATTTGCATCTACTGGAAATTTTTCTTTCAGGTACCTAGGAAGCTCATTTTCCACAGAAGCTAAAATAAAAATATTTTTCAGGTAACACAATTTCAAAGATTAAATATTCCCCAAAGTATATGATCCTCCATCCAGGCATGCAATGTTCTTTGCCTGCATACCTTCACATGGTTTCAAGTCCCCCTCGCCTTTCCACCTGTGTCTTTTTACTTAATTCATCTTATTGATGAATTAAGTAAAATTATCTAGCATACTATGAGAAAAACCTGGCTTTGGTTTGTTTGTTCATTTGATAAGTATTTAAACATAGCCTAAGTTGAGTTGAGAGTGAAATCCCCCAAGTGTTAGATGTTAACTGACATGACTCAGTGTAGTTGATGTGATCAAACAGCAGTGTGGGGACACTCGGTCACACAGTAATCCTTAAACAATCACCCTGACTAGGGAATAATAATTTTACTCCCTGATCCATATCAGAGGCATGTGAAAGCTGGAGCTGGGAAACAAGTCGCAAACTGGTATCTTCATAGGTCAACGTGGGCAAGGAATGACTCCTGGAGAATGATTACCAGTAGAAGATCAAATGACTGTTAAGTGAGAGTCATGAGCTCATGATCACCATAATATGACACTGAGGAGAATGAGCAGCAAACAGCAGTAAGGATTAATAATCATATATATATATATATATATATATATATATATATATATATAATTAATTATATATATATATATATAATTAATTATATATATATATATATATATATAATTAATTATATATATATATATATATATATATATATATATATATATATGTTCCATGTTGCTTAAATGTGGAATTAGTATGTTTTTGTCAAAAAATAATATATTCTTGTAAATTAAAGCATTATCACTATTTGCTAAATATTAAATTTCCCTTCCTGTTATATCTCTTGCTACTAAAGCATGAGTAGAATACCCACATGTGATTTCTTCACATACACTCTAAGGATATTGTGTGATTTTCCATAGTATTATTTTCTTATACACTTATTTCACTCACATAGACTTAACATAAGAATTGAGAGTCTGGGTGCTGGATTCAGCATCCAATGAAGCACACATGCATAGGCACAGTGTTTGAGGCATAATCATGTGTTGACATCAACCATCAAAATTCTAAAATTGCCAAGCATGGTGGCAGTGTATGCCTTCAATCTCAGCACTTGGAAGGTGGAAGTAGGAGGATTTCCATGAGTTTGAGACCACCCTGAGACTACACAGTGAATTCCAGGTCAGCATGGGCTAGAACAAAATCCTATGTCAAAAAAAAAAAAAAAAAGCAAAGAAACAAAAATTTCTAAAGACTTTAGAGATGGCTTAGCTCTTTGCTTCCCAAGACAGAATGAGAGCCTTTAGGGGTGTGAAATCATGGGTTTGAATCTGCGGATCCCACATAAAAAGCTGGGAGGGCTCACATGTGCCTATACCCCAGTCCAGCGAATGGGAGCAAAGATACTAAGGAATTCCCCATGCTGGTGAAAAACAGCAAGCTCCAGTATGAGTAAGAGACTATGGCTTAAAATCAGGTTGGGCAGGAAAGTAATTGAGCTGGGCAGTGTTTGACTCTGGACACTGCAGGTGCAGGTGGACCCTGCTGGAAGCAAGCTTATGGGGTGTCACAAGGACACATAAGCATGTTTATACCACACATACACCACAGTGCACTCACATGTGCATGCACACACACACAACACACACACAATGTTACACACACATATACACAAACAAGCAAAAGAATTAATAAAATCTAAATAAGACAGTTTCTTTACAATACCAGCACAAATACTGATCGATGTAAGTTTTTATTTTAAAATTGTATATGAAGAATTTTTATGATCAAATCAAGTAGAAAAACATAATTATCCAGGGAACAAAAGGTTTTGAAGATAACCTTTTAGGTAGATGACAAATTAACATGTATTTATTTTCAGTTATTTGACAGCAAAGAGTAGGACACAGAAGAAACTAAACATTTTCTCCTTGTCTGTTTAGAATCTGCAATGTTTCCCAATGCATGCACTAGAATTTTGGTTAGCTTGCAATTTCTTAATGTTGAAGACTTGATCCTGACATGGCAATGGTCCTGAGGTGGAGCTTTGGGTGGGTGATTGGTTCACAAAGGCTGCTGTCTTCGGTAGGTGAATCCACTGGTGCATAGTTCCCTTGCAGCATTAACCAGTGAAAGAGTGTATATGACTTGGTGTCCCTTCCTCCCTTTCTTCTCTTCAATTCTCTTTTTAACTATCTTCTCTTTCCTCCTATTTATTCTTATTATTTATTTATAACTATGTTTCTTATTTTTATTATTTATTTATAACTTTGAACACATACTCCCTTCTAAAATATTCTACCTCAGTATGGCCCAGAAACCATGAAGCTACTTGACCATTGATTGAACCCTCTGATATAATTAACCCAAATGAATGAATTATTCTATTTTATTCCTGATTTGTTGTACAGGCATGTTTTATCAAATTTATGTTCATAAATTCTAAAACATATCTGTAACAATGATATATTTCAGGATAACCCAAGACATTTCATAAGATCAGGATCCTATGAAGGGCAATTGAACATAATAGATATATTTAAGGCTTTTTTTAATGTACTAAACTACTAGTCTCCATAGTGGCTTATACACATCTTCTCACAAGGATGACACAACTATCTGAATGACCATGTTTTTTTCCCACAAAGGTGAATGGTATATTTCACACACCATCAAATGTAGAGAGTTATAAAATAATTCTTTATGTGGGTTAATATTCTTGATATCTTTATATATTTATTTATTGGCAAGAAGGAAAAGAGAGTGGGCATGTGTGCATGTGTGAGAGAGAATATTAGTGCACCAGGGCATCCAGCTGTTGCAAACCAATTCTAGACTCATGTGCCAACTTGTGCATCTGGCTCACATGGGTTCTGGGGAATTTAACCTTTGTTCTTTGGCTTTGCAAGCTGCTAAGCCATATCTCGAGCCCATTTTCTTAATATTTTTGAAACAGTGCACATGTTACAGTAAGTAGGTTGTGGTAGCATACCCTTGTGATGCCAGTACTCAGGACACCAAGATGAACTTTTTATTGAATTTGAAGTCAGGTTGGTCTAATTAATGACTTCAAGCAACAGTGCAATACCTGGTCTCAAAAAGAAAATAATTACACATACTGGAATGCATACTTTACATATTTTCTATTCAGTTCATGTGTCAAATTTTATTTGATTTTTCTATTACTAAGCCATAAGAATAAATTAAGTGGTGAAAAGTTAGGATTTTTAATCCTTTATGGTATAAATGTTTCCTCTGAATTGGTTGTTTCTGTCTGGGTAATTTTAAAGATTGTTGCATCTTATAATTGATACCTGTATAAATACATTGAACGGATATTAATTGTTTTTAGAAAATTTTCTCAGCAATAATTTGTGATTCTTTTGATTCAAACACATATTCAGCTATACCAACTGTCTCATAGGACATCATCCATTATATTAACATTAATGTACACTTATAATTGATGTCTGCCTACTGATCTATGAAGCATTTTTTCTAGTTATTCAACTATTTCAATTCCTTAGTAAAACCTTCTTGTGACTTTTTATCACAAATTCATTCTGGAATCACATTTCTTACCTTTTGTGTAAAATCTAATCCCAGATGAGCTTTTAAGAGTCACTGCACATATCTATTAGAAGTCCTGATGAAGTATATGTTGAAATATCATTTGAAATATTTTCCAACATAATTCTTCAGTACTCTAATATCATTTTTGAAAAAAAAAACATTTTTGAAACTGTGTTTGTACATGATCTCCCTTGGTGTATTCTGACAATCTAACTTTTCAAATATTATTTTAAATACATAAGCAAATATTCAAACTGGAAGCTTAATTGTTCTTACCAAGTATTTGGAATGTATTGCTCCTCCTTTACTTTTCCATCAGAGATAATTGGTGCTATGGAGCAGAATTCATTTTTTTTCTCTACCTACCAAAATTTTATGTCAGTTTCACATATTCATGTATTTGTTTGTTTTTACTTTCATGTTATGTTTGCTTGTGGATGTGGGTTAATAGAAATATTACAGTTTACTTACAGTGTCACCAGGAGGACAGTGCAGAGAAGTCTCAGGGGGCATCACATAGTCTTTCACCTTGGAGTCTTCTTAGACTCCATGTGTCCATTTTTCTCCATGTGTTTTGGTCTGAAAAAATATCTCATGCCACATTGAATATCAAAGCATGCCAGACACGCAACTTTATTAGATACACAGATATATTGAAACCAATATAAGATGGTGAGCACCACTATGCCCATTATGTAACCAGTGGATACATGAGTGTAAAGGAGAGATGATGGAGAGTCAAGGTGTAAAAGAGCCCATAACTATACATCAATCCAAATAAGTGCACATGAAAGCTTAAAAACATGAAAGAAAATATTTCTAAAAACAAAAGTGCCACAAATACATTTGTTCTTACATATGAACAATGTTTATAAGGAGATCTAGCATATTTAAACTAGTATTAAGAACTATTTTCTTTTTTTTTTCAAAATTTTTATTAACATTTTCCATGACTATAAAAAATATCCCATGGTAATACCCGCCCTCCCCCATTTTCCCCTTTGAAATTCCATTCTCCATCATATCCCCTGCCCATCTCAATCAGTCTCTCTTTTATTTTGATGTCATCATCTTTTCCTCCTCTTATGATGGTCTTGTGTAGGTAGTGTCAGGCACTATGAGGTCATGGATATCCAGGCCATTTTGTGTCTGGATGGAGCACATTGTAAGGAGTCCTATACTTCCTTTGGCTCTTACATTCTTTGTGCCACCACTTCCACATTAGACCTTGAGCCTTGGAAGGTGTGATTGAGATGTTACTTGGTACTCTAGTCACTTCTTTCCAGCACCATGATACCTTCTGAGTCGTCCAAAGGTCACTGTCATCTGAAAAGAGAAGATTCTCTACCCAAAGTGAGAGTAGCATTAATATAAGGGTATGAATATTAAGAGAAGTGCTTACTGGGCAGTTTGATAAGCATAGTATATACATTTAGCCAAACAACAGCAGATGTTATACCCCTAGGGCTTTTGACTACCCTTGTTTTAAGTTTTCAGTATCAGGGATGTATTCCCTCCCATGGAGTGGGCCTCCAGTCCAATTGGAGGGCAGTTGGTTTCCACCATGATAAATGTGCCACTATTGCACCCATTGGCTCATTTGGCCTGGCTGGCCAATTATAAGGCTTCCAGTGTTCACTGCTGAGTATCTTCACTGGTGGTATCTCTTTCTCCCATTGAACATTGAATGACTTCTTCTAGCTTTCAGTCAGCTGGTCTACATGGAGCAGGTTATCAGCTCAGTTCCAACAGAATTTCTCAGTAGCCTTGCAGCCCAAGTATGTGGTGTCTTCAGAAATAGGGTCTTACCATCTAATCCTGTTGGGAAACCAAGGACCTCGGCAATGGCCTATAATGTTTTGGGGGCATCAGGGACCTCCCTGGCCAACAACTCACTGAAAGGTATCCCATCCCTGGCACTGAAAATTTTCTAGCAGTGATCTACAGCTCCAGAGTGTTCCATTGTCCAAAACTGGAGGATTCCATATGATTTATTTATATCCTCTTAGATTTTGATTAGCCCTCCCTCCACCTTTCCTTTACTCAATCTCTTCCCCTGACCTCATTTGGGCCTTTCACCCCCGTTAATCCATTCTTCTACTGACATATATACAATACCAACCTATTAAGTACCCTCCTCCCTTCCTTTCTCTTCCCTTTGAATTTTTTTTAGCTTAATGGCCTCTGCTACTGAGTTTTTTCCTTCTCACACAGAAATCCAATCATCTGTAGCTAGGATCCACATATGAGAGAGAACATGCAGCACTTGGCTTTCTGGGCCTGGGTTACCTCACTTAATATAATCCTTTCCAGATCCATGCATCTTTCTGCAAATTTCATTACTTCATTTTTCTTTACTGCTGAGTGGAACTCCATTGTATAAATGTGCCATATCTTCATTATCCACTCAGCAGTTGAGGGACATCTAGGCTGGTTCCATTTCCCAGCTATTATGAATTGAGCAGCAATAAACATGGTTGAGCACATACTTCTAAGAAAATGAGATGAGTCCTTAGGAAATATGCCTGGGAGTGCTATAGCTGGGTCATATGGTAGATCAATCTTTAGGTGTTTTAGGAACCTCCACACTGATTTCCACAATGGCTGGACCAGATTGCATTCCCACCAACAGTGTAGAAGGGTTCCTCTTTTTCCACATCCTCGCCACCATTTATGGTCATTTGTTTTCATGATGGTAGCCAATCTGACAGGAGTGAGATGGGTAAAATTAAAGCATTTTCTAAGTTCTTAAACATATATGATCTTACTTGGTGTGACAGCCTTTATTCAAACATCCTCGAGTTTTCCTGAAGGGTCAATCCACTGTTGTAAGCTATCAACATTGTAATCAAGAAGTTTCTTGCCATGGTCTTCTATTTGTAAGTAATTTTCTATTATTCACTGTAAGTTGAGTGTTTTTGAATTCTGCATCTCACAATTTTATTGTGTGTGTGTTGTGTTCATGTGTGTGCATACTCATGCCACAGCACATGGTCAGAGGACAACTTTAGGGTCAGTCCATGCTATGTACTTTATTTGAGAAAGGGTTTCTTGCTCAAGATTTTGGCTCTACCTTTTCATTTTTCTTTTTACTGTACTTGCAAAAAGCTTCTGGAAAATTCTGTTTCTGTCTCCTATCCCAATTCCAGCAGCAGCCTCAATGTGCTGTAATCACAGATGCCTGCCATAACTTGTGGTTTTTTTTTTTTTTTTTTTTTTTTTTTTTTTGGTTTTTCGAGGTAGGGTCTCACTCTAGCCCAGGCTGACCTGGAATTCACTATGGAGTCTCAGGGTGGCCTCGAACTCACGGCGATCCTCCTACCTCTGCCTCCCGAGTGCTGGGATTAAAGGCGTGCGCCACCACGCCCGGCTAACTTGTGGGTTTTTATGTGAGGGTCTGGGAATCAAACTCAAGTACTCCAGGCAGAGTAGTGATGAGAGCTTTATCCACTGACCCTGATTTCTAGTCCCAAATACAAGTTTTTGACTATGAGTATAGCAGAATTCTCATAGTTGAAGATTATAGGCTAATAGTTCCATAATAATGATAAGTTTTTAAATATGAGGAAGCATATTTTCCTTTTGTCAATATTCTTGTATTGTTTAAGATATTAAACCTCATTTTCCCATGATACTATTCTTCCTCTATCTCCTACTCTTTGTTCCCTTTCCTTTTTCTTCTTAAAGTACAATAGAGCATTTGCTCATTTTCAGTGGATTATTATAATCCTTTTATTATTTTATTGTCTTTACTGTTCTCAGTTCCTCTCATAACATGTAATTCAATTCCATTCTGCAATTAGCAATTTGAAGTTATGCTTGATTTTGTCATGGATTTATCTTAATTTAAAAATTGAAAACTTTCATAATTCATTTCATATCATATGTTTATGTTCCCCAGTATGTTTTCCTCATGTACTTTTATTAATATGCATAATTAATGAATATTTCTCTAACTTTCCACTTAGCATTACATTTTCTCCTGCCCATTTTTTCTTTAACTGGTATTTCACATGTCCTTCTATTTTTTTAAATCTTCACCTGCTTTGCTTATTTAAGGCCCTATTTTTTTTTCTTGAGCCAATAATGATGAGGAATTGGGGCAAATTGTTTCATTTTTCAGTTAAGAGCCTGTCTCTGTTGGCACAGAGAACTAGACTTTCTCTAATGCAGTGTTTTTGTAAGGAGGAAGGAATGAAAGCATCTGCTCTGCTTATTATACCATTTCTGTAGGAACCACTGCTACACATCATGTTTCTTATGTTGTTATCACCAGCTTTTCCAAAGATGTCTCTGGTTTTCACTTCTATCATATGCAGTTTTTCAAAACCAAGATTAAGTCACTCTGCAGATAATATTTGCCATCATGCACTTCATAACCTACTTTTGGGGAGAACAAAAGCATCCATGTGTCACAATTTGGAGGACATAAGAAGGTCTCTTGGTGGCTGTTCACATAAACTATCTTCTTACAAGTTACTTCTATCTCTCCCAAATGTGTATTTTCTAAGAATTCCAACTTTGGTCACATCATGCTTCAAGCCCAATGCACTCTTACATGATACTCTTCAGGATTTATTTTTCCTTCAGTTAGTTTCCTAAAGGTTTTATTTTTGGTCTTTCCTAGTTTGCAATTAGTTTACTTCATTGTGAACTCTTTTCCTATATATTTTACTTTATTCTTCAACTTACATAAATGAAACACATATTTAATAATGACACATGGCATGCTTAAAATGTGTGTTTCAAATTAACTTAATTTTCCATTTAATATTAAATAATGAATACTTATTCATATTAGAGATGATATTCCTTGAGAGAAAGACATTTAATGCTAGGAATAACGTCATTCCTTAAAAAAATTATTGTGGATGCCCAACGTTCCTTAAAGAAATACAAAGTATTTCTATACAAATAATTCTATATAATAAATAATAGTATAATATATGATATATATTATGTAATATATTACTAAATATTTAAATATATATTATATAGTATATAATATAATAATAATAATGTAATTCTTTATATTATTATTCAATTATTTTATAGATGCAAATATATTTAATATACTTCCATAGATAAGAATTAAGCTATATCATGATACATGCCTGTACTTCAAGCACTTGTGAGACCAAGGCAGTAGGATTAAAATAAGAGGACGGAATTTAGCTGGGCGTGGTGGCGCACGCCTTTAATCCCAGCACTTGGGAGGCAGAGGTATGAGAATCTCCGTGAGTTTGGGGCCACCCTGAGACTACATAGTTAATTCCAGGACAGCCTGAGCTAGAATAAAAACCTACCTTGAAAAAAAAAAAAGAGGATGGAATTTTAGAAACCAGCCTGGACTATAGGAAGACTCTATCTCAATACATGTGTACACACACACACACTCACATACATATTTGTATACATATGCATATATAACTATTATATATTTACATATACATAAAAATATATGTACAATAATATAATACTATTAGTAATTTTTTGGTGAGTTACTATTCAAATATCTCTAGCTATTTGTCTGTATAATACAAACTGAGTAATCCCAACATTAATACTCCATTATATATAAAATGTGAACTACT
The DNA here is from genome assembly GCA_036346955.1 of Dipus sagitta. Lineage (NCBI taxonomy): Eukaryota > Metazoa > Chordata > Mammalia > Rodentia > Dipodidae > Dipus > Dipus sagitta. The sequence continues at coordinate 76,072,664 of CM070781.1, forward strand.
GTGGAATATGTAGTTAACAAGAAAAAGTTAAATAACCTGCATTGGTAGCAAATGCATTAACACAATTATGTCTAACTACTTCCCACTGATGTTCATTGTAATAATTTAACAACACTGTATTCCTTACTAAAATGTAGAACTGCTGAACACAAACTTCCTTAGGCTGATATAGGCATTACTGTTGAAGGAAAATATTCTGAAGAAGTGGAAACAACTTATCACCTATTTGCATGTTTTCACCAAAGTTCCAGTACAAAATTACAATGCTAATTCAACTCTCAAAAATGTCATTACACCCATATTGTTGACACTTTTTAAACCTAAATTTTTGAAATATGTTTTCAACAGTTATGTGAGAGACAGAGAGAAAGATGGAGAGAGGGAGGGAGGAAGAGAGAGAGAGAAAGACAGAGAGAGAGAGAATTGGCACACCAGGGCTTGTAGCCACTGCAAACAAACTCCAGGCGCATGTGCCACCTTGTGCATCTGACTTATATGGATACTGGGGAATTGAACCTAGGTCCTTAGGCTTTGCAGGTAAGTATCTTAACTGCTCAGCTAATTTTCCAGCACTCTTGACACTTTTTAATGTTTGCATTAGGATACTCTTCATTTTTAGTGGTTGTTTTGCCACTTTCTTGGGTAAACAGTTTATGGCATATCACTACTGAAAACATGTATGTATCAGTTCTGAGACATTGCTTGTCACTCTCATATATAGTTCAATAATTATTTATATGATTGAGCTGCAAGTGAAACTAGCTAGCTGTTTATTCCCCCAAAGAAACACCATAATTACTTGAAAATAATAAGTATTAAACTTTACTTTTGAGGGTAGGCTACTTGATAAATATGCTCTTAAAAATAATCAAAGCCTGTAACTTCAAGAAAAGTAATCTGTAACACTTGTTGCCATTGATAAAATTGGGGTCTATAAGTGAAAATTAACATTTTGAAAGCATGCCAACACCTTCACCTTTACAGCTGACTGGGAGTGAAACATATTTCTGGTGAGTCTGCTAATGATAGCAATACAGAGAAGTTTGGTTGAAAATAATGGCATACCAAAGAAGTAGACATATTTGCATAACTAAATGCATAGTACTTCCAAAACTTGTTATGGTTAATGTTACAAAGTTTTGCATTTATATGATGCATTATTTTTTAAAATTTATTCTTATTAGACATGGACAAACTTAGTATGTAAACAACACATGTTGGTACCATCCTTTCCCTCATCACTGCCTTTTTTTCTGAAGAGGCACTCCTCATTGGGGTTGCAGGTCAACCCCATGGGTATTGTGGTTCATGCATTGTGGGGGCAGCAGCCAGTCATGGGGGAGAGGCAATGTCTCTGTGCATAATGTCCCAACTTGTGGCTCTAACAATCTTCTGCCTCCTCTTACACAAAATTCCCAGAGAATTTTGGGTGCATTTTAAGTCTACTTCAGTGATGGGCTGTTAGGAACCTCTGGATCTCTCCTTTGGCAGATGTTGAGTATCCTCAGTGTCTGTATCCTTCACCCTTGTGCTCATACTAGGTTCGCCCAGAAAGCAGCACTCTTGCCCATTTCCCCAATTCCTCTGTGGTTTCAGCTGGGGCCGGGGTGAAGTATGCTGGGTCATTTATCTTCTCAGGTCTCACTGCCATCTGAAAAAGAGAAGTAGAATCTCCAATGAAGAGTGAAGTCATAACCAGTTAAATGGAATAGCCATTATTAATTTAGAGAAAATTTAAAGGGTGTAAACCCTCTTATAGCCCAAGATTAGTGGGAGCTTGACATTGGAAAGCAAAATCACTACGTGGATGTGATTTTGACTTGTTTCCCAGTTCCAGATATGGTTTCCTATCCACTGAGTTGATCTGTTAGCCAATACAACAGCAGTTGTTTACCCACCATGGCTGTGCGCCACTATTGCACTTGTGTGAGCATCACATCAGGTTGTTTGTTTCTGAATAGCTCATTTTCATTTGTTTCTTTTATTTTGCAATTATAATTTGATAACTGTTATTTTTGTTCTAGGCATTTTATTGATTTCCATAGCTAATATATATACCTTAAAAATCTATTTGGGGGCTATGAGATGGGTGAGTGGTTAAAGGCACTTGTTTGCAAAGCCGGTTGTCCCAGGGTCAAGCAACTAGTACACATTTAAAGCCAGGTGCACAAGGTGATGCATACATTTGCAGGTCATTTGCAGCAGCAAGGGCCCTGGTTCTCCCATCCTCTCATTCTCTCTCTCACACACACAAACATACACAGTGCTTGAAAATAAATAAGTAAATAATAAATATATAAATGACATCCAAAAAATCTACTGGGTTCTGTATTTTAGTTTTTGAGTGAATTGTCAAGACCCTACATTATATAATATTTCTGTAACTATCTCCTTTTTATAATTTAGGATTATATCTGATCACATTGTAATTTCTACTTTAACAGTCAAAAATAGCTTAGAAAACTGAAAAAGATAAGTTAATTGTATTGAACTCTCTTTTATTTCATTTTCTATATTTTTCCCATCTCAGTTTATAATAATTTATTTTATTTCTGTTTAGAATTCTGTCAACTTTTTTAACCTGGAATTAAAAATTATTTTTCTTTTATCTTATAATATATCCATTATCTTTTATTCAAAGCGATATTTTCATTGAGGTTAGGATTTTGGATGTCCAGATCTTGCATTATAGTATTGAAAAAATGTATTGTTTACTCTGAGTTTTAAAATTTATGAAAATTCATTTAATTTTAATTATTTCCTTTGGAAAATGTACTTGTTTTTGCTGTTCTTAGGATAGGTATTTTAATTTTGCATGAATTTGATTTTAATGATTTATTGTCTTGCTTTGGGCTCAATATAATTCTTAAATCACTAAATTTCTTTCATGAAATTGGAGAAAATTTGTTCATTCTTTCCTAGTATATATTTTCTTTTATTTTTCTTTTTTAAAAAATTTTATTAACAACTTCCATGATTATAAAAAATATCCCACGGTAATACCCTCCCTCTCCCCCCTACTTTTCATTTTGAAACTCCATTCTCCATCACATCCCCTCCATATCTCAATCAGCCTTTTATTTTGATGTCATGAACTTTTCCTCCACTTATGATGCTCTTGTGTCGGTAGTGTCAGGCACTGTGACGTCATGGCATCCAGGCCAATTTGTGTCTAGGGAGAGCATGTTGTAAGGAGTCTTACCCTTCCTTTGGTTCTTACATTCTTTCTGCCACCTCTTCCGCATGAGAATCTGAGCCTTGGAGGTTGTGACAGAGATATTGCAGTACTGAGCACTCCGGTCACTTCTTTCAAGAACCATGATACCATCTGAGTAATCCCAAGGTCACTACCATGTCAAAAGAGGAGATTCTCTCAAAAGCGAGAGTAGCATTAATATGAGGGTATGAACATTAATAGAAATGCTTACTGGGCAGTTTGATAAGCATAGAATATGCATTTAGCCAGACAGCAGCAGATGTTACACCTCTAGGGCTCATGATTACCCCTGTTTTAAGTTTCCAGATCAGGGATGTATTCCCTCCCATAGAGTGGGCCTCCAGTCCAATTAGAGGGCAGTTCATTTCCACCATGACACATGTGCCACTATTGTACCCATTGGCCATTTGGCTTCACTGGCCAAATATAAAACATGCAGTGTCCATTGTTGAGTATCTTCACTGTTGATTTCAATTTCTCCCATTAAACTGCATGCAGAATGGCTTCTTCCAGCTTTCTGTCAGCTGGTCTACAGGGAGGAGGTTATCAGCTCAGTTCCAGCAGGATTTCTCAGTGGTCTTGCAGCCCAAGTATGTGGAGTCTTCAGCAATAGGGTCTTACCATGGATTCCTGGTGGGAAACCAAGGGCCTCGGCAATGGCCTATAATGTTTTGGGGGTATCAGGGACTTCACTGGCCAACAACTCTCAGGCAGGTATCCCACACTGGCAATGAAAATTTTCTAGCAACAATCTATGGCTCCTGAGTGTTCCATTGTCCAGAAAAGTAGGATTCCATGTGATTTATTTATATCCTCTTAAATTTTGATTAGACCTCCCTCCATCTTTCCTTTACTCCATCTCTTCCCCTGACCTCACATTGGGCCTTTTCACACCCATTAGTCTATTCTTCTACTCGCATATGTACAATACCATCCTATTAAGCAAACCCCTCCTTTACTTTCTCTTCCCTTTATATCGCTTTTCTAGCTTACTGGCCTGTGCTACTGAGGTTTTTCATTCTCTCACAGAAGCTCAATAATCTGTAGCTAGTATCCACATATGAGAGAGAACATGCAATACTTGGATTTCTGGGCCTGGGTTACCTCATTTAGTATATTCCTTTCCAGATCTATCCATTTTCCTGCAAATTTCATAACTTCATTTTTCTTTACCACTGAGTAGAATTCCATTGTATAAATGTGCCATATCTACATTATCCACTCATCAGTCGAGGGACATCTAGGCTGGTTCTATTTCCCAGCAATTGTGAATTTAGCAGCAAAAACCATGGTTGAGCAAGTATTTCTATGGTATTGAGATGAGTCCTTAGGATATATGCCTAGCAGTGCTATACATGGGTCATATGGTAGATCAATTTTCAGCTGTCTTAGGAACCTCCACACTGATTTCCACAATGGCTGGACCAGACTGCATTCCCACCAACAGTGTAGAAGGGTTCCTCTTTTCCCACATCCTCACCAGCATTTATGCTCATTTTTCTTCATGATGGTAGCCAATCAGACAGGAGTGAGATGGAATCTCAATGACGTTTTAATCTGCTTTTTCCTGATGACTATGGATGTTGAACACTTTTTTAGATGCTTATATGTTATCCATATTTCTTCATTTGAGAACTCTATATTAAGTTCCAAAGCCCATTTTTTAAATGGCTTGTTTGATTTCTTACAATTTAACTTTTTGAGTTCTTTGTATATCCTAGATATTAATCCTCTATCAGATATATAGCTGGCAAAGATTTTTTTCCCATTCTGCAGGTTGCCTCTTTGCTTTATTCACAGTATCCTTTGCAGTACAAAATCTTCATAATTTCTTGAGGTCCCAGCAGTTAATCTGTGGTGTTATTGCAATTGGAGTTATATTCAGAAAGTCTTTGCCAAGACCAATATGTTAAAAGGTTTCCCCTAGTTTTTCCTCTAGCAGTTTCAGAATTTAGGGTTTGATGTTAAGGTCTTTAAGCCATGTGGACTTATTTCTTTTGCAGGGAAAGAGAGAAGAATCTATTTTCATCCTTCTACAGATAAATATCCAGTTTTCCCAGCATCATTTGCTGAAGAGGCTGTCTTTTTCTCCAATGAGTATTTTTGGAATTTGTATCGAATATCAGGTGGCTATAGCTACCTGGACTTACATCTGGGTCCTCTATTCTGTTCCAGTGATCTACATGTCTGCTTTTGTGCCAGTACCATGCTGTTTTTGTTACTATAACTCTGTAGTATAGGTTAAAATCAGGTATGGTTATACCACACCTTATTTTTGTTGCTCAGTATTACTTTAGATATTCGAGGTTTTTTTGTGATTCCATATGAATTTTTGGATTGCTTTTTCTATTTCCATGAAGAATGCCATTGGAATTTTGATGGGGATTGCATTAAATGTGTAGATTTCTTTTAGGAAGATTGCTATTTTCACAATGTTGATTCTTCTGATCCAGAAACAAGGGTTGTTTTTGCATTTTCTAGTATGTTCTGCAATTTCTCACTTGAGTGTTTTATAGTTTTCATTGTAGAGATCCTGTACTTCCTTGGTTAGGCTTATTCCAAGGTACTTTATTTTCTTTGATGCAATTGTGAATAGGAGTGATTCTCTGATTTCATCCTCTGTGTCCTTGTTATTAGCATATAGGAAGGCTACAGATTTCTGTGTATTTTGTATCCTGCTACATGGCTGTAGGTGTTTATCAGCTCTAACAGTTTTCTGGTAGTGTATTTAGGGTCCTTTATATATAGAATCATGTCATCTGCAAATAATGATTACTTAATCTCTTCTTTTCCAATTTTTATCCCCTTATTCTCTTGCCTTATTGCTATGGCTAAGGTTTCCAATGTTATGTTAAATAAAAGTGGGGACAGTGAACACCTTTGTCTTGTTCCTGATTTTAGTGGAAAAGATTCCAGTTTTTCCCCATTTAATAATATGTTGGCTGTAGGCTTGTCATAAATATCCTTTATTATATTGAGATGTGTTTCTTCTATTCCCAGTCTATGTACAACTTTCATCATGAAGGGATGTTGAATTTTGTCAAATACTCTTACTGTGTCTAATGAGATGATCATGTGATTTTTGTCCTTCAATCCATTTATATAATGTATTACATTTATCGAATTGCATATGTTGAACCATCCCTGCATCTCTGGGATAAAGCCTATTTGGTCAGGGCGAATGATATTTCTCATATATTCTTGTATTCTGTTTGCCAATATTTTGCGGAGAATTTTTGCATCTATGTTCATGAGGGAGACTGGTCTGTAATGTTCTTTTTTGTAATATCTTTTTCTGGTTTTGGTATCAGGGTGATGCAGGCTTCATAGAAGGAGTTTGGTAGGATTCCCTCTTTTTCTGTTTTATGGAAAAGCTTAAGAAGCAATGGTGTTAGTTCTTCCCTGAAGGTCTGGCAAAATTCAGCAGTGACTTCATCTGGGCCTGTACTTTTTTTAATTGGGATATTTTGGATAATTGCTTGGATCTCCATACTTGCTATAGGTCTGTTTAAGTGATTAATCTCATCTTGATTTAATTTAGGTAGGTCATATAAATCATGGAAATCATCCATTTCTTTCAGATTTTCATACTTTGTGGAGTATATGCTTTTATACTATGCCCCTATGATTTTTTTTAATTTCTCTGGCATCTGTTGTGATGTGAACTTTTTCATCTCCAATTTAATTAATTTCTGTCTCTTCTTTTTTTCTTTTGGTCAGGTTTGCTAAGGGTTTATCAACCTTGTTTATCCTTTCAAAGAACCAACTCTTTGTTTCATTGATTCTTTGGATTGGTTTTTGGTTGCTATTTTATTAATTTCTACCCTAATCTTCATTACATCTTCCTGTCTACTGATTTTTGGTTTGCCTCATTCTTCTTTTTCCAAGGCTTTCAGATGAAGCATTAGGTTGTTTACTTGCGACCTTTCTAATTTCTTAATATAGGCACCTAAAGCTATAAATTTACCTCCTAGGACTGCCTTCATTGTGTCCCAGAGATTTTGGTATGTTGTGTTCTCATTATCTCATCATTTGACTCTATGAATTTTTTGATTTCCCTGTTGATTTCTTCATTGACCCTTTCATCATTTAGTAGTGTATTGTTTAGTTTTCATGATTTTTTGTATGCTCTATAACATTTCTTGCTATTGATTTATAGTTTCATTCCATTGTGATCAGATAGAATGCACGGAATTGTTTCATTTTTCCTCTAGTTTTTAAGATTTTCTTTGTGTCCTAATATATGGTCTATTTTAGAGAATGTTCCATGTGCTGCTGAAAAGAATGTATATTATGCAGCATTTGGATGAAATGTCCTGTATATATCTGTTAGGTCCATTTCTTCTATGACCTCATTTAGTCCAGTTGCCTCTTTGTTTATTTTTTCCTGGGATGACCTGTCAATTGATGCAATTGATGAGAGTGGGGTGTTGAAGTCACCCACTACCACTGTGTTTGGTGGTATCTGTGAGCTTCACTCATCTAGCGTTTGTTGGATGAATTTGGGAGGCCCCATGTAAGGTGTATATATGTTTAGGATTGTAATGTCCTCCTGTTGTAGTGTGCCTTTAATCAATATAAAGTGACCTTCCTTTTCTTTCTTAACTAACGTTGGACAGAAGTCTACCTTGTGAGATATTAGGATAGGAAACCCTGCTTGTTTTCTAGGCCCATTTGCTTGAAACACTGTTTTCCAACATTTCACCCTAAGACAGTGTCCATCCTTTGTAGTAAGGTGGGTTTGTTGGAGGCAACAAGTTTAAGGATCCTGCTTTTTAGCCCAGTCTGCAAACCTGTGTCTTTTGGTTGGTGCATTGAGGCTGTTGATATTTAGAGATAATACAGAAAGTTGTGTGTTTATTTTTGCTATTTTTTTTTTGTAGTTCTTCTTCTTTTACCTTTGCTCTCTTGTGTTAACTAGTACTTGGGTATTGTTTGTTTTTTTCCCAGTTCCTTGTATGTGTGCTCTTCTTTCTCTTCAGCATGGAGGATTCTTTCAAATATTTTCTGTAGAGCTGGTTTTCTCTTCAAATACTCTTTTAGCCTGCTTTTGTCTTGGAATGTCCTTATTTTTCCATCTATTTGAATGGGTAGGTTTGCAGAATAAAGTAACCTTGGTTGACAATTGTCATCTTCCAAAATTTGGAGTACATCACTCCAAGCCCTTCTGGCTTTTTAAGTTTTTGTTTAGTAATCTGCTGTAATCCTCTTGGGCTTGCCTTTGTAGGTAACTTGATTTTTCTCTCTAACTGCTTTCAATATTTTTTGTTGTTATTGTTCTGTTTGGATTTTGTGCTTGGTAGCTTGATTATGATATGGCGAGGAGAGGTTCTTTCCATGTTTTGTCTGGTTGGTGTTCTAAAGGATTCCTGTATCTGCATTGGCACCTCTTTCCAATTTGGGGGAAGTTTTCTTCTATGATTTTGTTGAAGACGCCTACTATGCCTTTGGAGTGAAATTCTTCTCCTTCTACTATGCCCTGAATTCTTATGTTTGATCTTTTCATAGTGTCCTGAATCTCTTAAAATTCCCATTCATACTTTTCTATTAGTTTGTCTTTCTCTTTGTTGGTCTGTATTGGATGTGCCACCTGGTCTTCTAGCTTAGATATTCTGTCCTCTCCTTCATCCATTCTACTGGTGAGATTTTCTACAGAGTTTTTTTTTTTTTTTTTTTTTTTTTTTTAATTTCATTAACTGTGTTCTTTATTGCTAGTAATTTTAACTGGTTTTCCTTTATTATTTCTGTTTCCTTATTTATGTCTAGTGTTGACCTCTTTATTTCATTAAAGTGGTATCCTGTGTCTTCTTTGATTCATTTGATTTCTCCTTTGACTTCTTTGAACATATTTATAATCATTCTTTTGAAATCTTAGGCATTTCCTCTAACTCATTCTCACTGGAGGTCAATTCTGATGCATTAATACTTTTTTGTGAATTTATATTGTCTTGATTTTTGGTGTTTCTTGTGTTATAATGTATATATTTTTGCATCCTGGATTATTTAATGATTTGATTTTCTAGTTAGGTGGGTATTATTAGATGTATCAATCAATCTGATGTTATATATCTTCAGGGTAGGAGCTTAAGGTGCTAGGTGTGGCTCTCCACACTCTGATAGTATTTACAAATGTGACCGTGGGTGTTGGGTTTTCCTGCTATGAGAGTATTCAAGTAGGCTGAGTGGAACAAAATACAGATAGATTCTAAAATTTACTAAACAATGTACACTTTCAATGAAAAACAGCAGAGAGTATGTATGCAAGAGTAGGTATTATGACAACCAGATCCTCTATCAACATGGAGGTTAAGATTTCTTGGTCAGCTTGTGACCAAGTGAGACCCTTCCTTAATGTATAACAGAAGAGGAAACAAAGCTACAGTATATCAAGAAGCAACAAATAACAAACCCAACATATAGCTTATTTAAGAATTGCATATCTGGCCATCAGATTTAACATATAATTTGTCCTGATATGGCAGGTGCAATTAGCACTTCCAGTTCAGGGCTATATAACAGGTTTATTAGGCGGGCACTGACTTGGTGGAATCTCAGTTACCTTTTGGGATGATTTTGGTCTCAGTTATTCTGTGCTTCTGCTTGGGTCCCTGTTTCGTGCACTGTGGGTTGAAGTTGGATGGCTGGGTCACTGGACTGCTGCTCTGATTGCCAGAGCTGGGCACTGTGGGTGGGGGCGGGGGGGGCTGTCGATGATGGCTCTAGTTCTCTCTCTGCTACCATTTTAATTTCTTATTCATCTCACTTTTTAGTAAATGTGTGTGTTTTGCTGTTTTGTTCTTTTTTTTTTTTTTTTTTTTTTTCTCCCCTAGGCTGCTTTGGCATGGTTTCTATGCTGCCATCTTAACTGGAAGTCTCCATAATTTATTTTAAAAATATTTATTTCTTTATTTCTGAGAGAAAAAGAGGTAGACACACATACGCACAGAGAGCAAGAGAGAGAGAGATAATGGATGCCATAGGGCCCCCTGCCACTGCAAATGAACTTCAGGTGAATATGCGACTTTGTGCTTCTGGCTTTACATGGTTAATGGGGATTTGAACCTGGATAATTAGGCTTTGTAGGCAAGTTTCTCAATTTCTCAGCCATCTATCCAATCATCCTTGTATATATTTTAGAGCTCCACTTTTTCTTTCCTTTCCAGAAACATCATGATATATATTGTATATCTTTGATAACAATCTAATTATCTTCAATGTTCCACTCACACTTTTTCTTTTTCTTCATTGGTTTAGGTTTATTCTGATATGTTAAGATATGGTTTCATTTATTTCTATTGGCAAATATTTATGTACATAGATTCTTTCATTTTCCCCTTCCCTTCTGTTGAGATAAAATACTGTTTTCTATTTCTTTGAGTGGAACTATTCCATTTCCCTGTTACAAATTTTCATTTGGCTTTCCCTTGACTGTGGTATGACTGTTGAGATGCCTTTTGATTCTGTTTATCTCATGTACATGCACAGTTGTTCTCTGTACCTTCACCAGAGGGTTAGAGTTGGCAGACCGAGATTGAGTTGTTCATGGTTCTAGTCATGACAACTTTGTGTTGAATCATGGATAATGTCACAATTATATCATGAGATTTTATCTTCTTAAATATTCTCTTTTATCAATTCTCCTTTGACATCATGCGGTAACATCACAAAAATGCACATGTAAACACAGTTTTATTTCTTGAGCTCATTACTTTTGAGTGAGCAGCCCAATTTGCCCCTGGTGCTGTGTTACTACTCTGACTGATAACTGCTTCCTATGTTATCACCATCCATATGGTAAGGCCACCATTGTTCTTCCAGAGCCTCAGTGAAAGTCTTTCCTCCTCAGTAATTATTTTCAACTATCACCTAGTTAGAATGGCCATGTAGGGATCAGCTGACAGGTTGGAATGAAACTTCGGGTCAACCTTCCAGGCTTATAGTCTTCCCCAAGAGGAGCTCTACTCTCTCAAGTCAAGATTTGCCAAGGAAACCACAGTTTATTTTTTGATGTTTAGCAACAGTAAATTTGTGATGAATCAGCTGGCAGGGGTACATTTGATCTGCTGGAATAGAGTGTCTGGAGAGGTGAAGAGCTCTTCCAATGCTAGTCTTTAACTTTTCATTTATTGACATTTAGTAGCAGTGGACCCATTTGGTGTTGGCCTTCTCAACAGAAACTCAGCCTATAGTGACAAAGTATTGAAGCTTCTGCATATTCCCAGGAGTAGGAATTGCTCAGCCTTCACAATGGGCACTTCAGCTCCCAGCCTAGGTGCCTAAGACCCTTTTTCCTTAAGACTATTGCTCAGGTTCAACTGCTTCCTTTCTGATGAAATTCAGGGCTGTCATACTGTCTTTCTTCTTTCATTCTGGGGGCTCAGACTTTCCTGATGTCAAAGTCATGGCCCTTGGAGAGGCTCCTGCCTAGGGCCAGCAATCTGCAGGATGCCCTTGCTCCTGCAGTTTGGTGGTTCTCTGTGGTTGGGCCTCTTCACCTGCCAAGCAGCCAGCTGTGACCCCACCTCTGCAGTTCGGCCTTGGGGTGCTACACTGTGTTCTCCCTGGCATCCTGCTTCCATGGCCACTACCACTTTCCTGTTACCACCTCCACATGACCTACTAAAAGTTGACAAGAAATGACCACTGGAGAATGACTTTTTTTTTTTCCAAAATAAAACAACTTTTTATTTACTTATTTATTTGACAGAAAGAAAGAGAGAAAGGGGCAAAACAAGGGAGAGAATGGGTGTGCCAGGACATCCAGCCACTACTAATGAACTCCAGACATATGCATCACTTTGTACACCTCATTTACATGGGTCCTGGGGAATCAAATCTAGATCACGTTGGCTTTGCAGGAAAGCCCATTAGCAGCTAAGCCATCTCTCTAGCCCCAGAGAAAAACATTTTTAATGGTTCTTATGTTGCAGTGCAGGGAGGAAAATGCTCAAAGTTGTCTCCTGGCTGGTCTAGAAAACTATTAAGCACAGTAGGAGTGTTTCTACCCACTGAAGCAGACCTTGCCAATGAAGACCTCCATGTGTTCCAATCATGGCCTTGTCCCTTTAGATTTAATACAGTAACTCATTTGTTAGGCTACCAATGGGAAGTTCTCCCCCTCTGGTCTGGGCCAAAATGGTTTGAGTGTCATCTGGACTTGACCAAGGTTTGGGATTGCAAAAGGCCCAAACATTTGTCAAAAATTATTTGACAGTGTCTGGTTTGGGCTTCACCTTCAGAATCTGGAGCAAGCAGCTACTCTCACCATATAGTTTCCTCAAGGTATTAATGGAGTGTTTAAACTTATGTTATGTCAGTGCAAGCATAAGGGGCATACAGGTAGTAAAGTCTGTTGCTTGACAGTCTTCTTTTGTTCATAGTTGATAAGAACTAGAGGAGAGTTTAACATATTACTTACTGAGTCAAATTTCCCATATCCTACTACTTTTTGTTTATTTTCAGAAAAACAAGCATCACAAAGGATTAGTTACAATGAGGACAATTCAACATTAATGTAGATTTTAACAATGGGTCTCTCACTTCTGTCTCGATTTGATGATATTAAAATTTTTTGAGCCAAGCATCATGTCAAGGGTGTCTAGCCTTGCTTAGCAAGAAGGACTCCAGAAAAAACACCTATTCCCTGTTCTCAGATGTGAAACTAACTGTTTACATACTACATAAAATACCTAGAATATGTACAATGACATCATCACAGTTTCATAATTTTCATTAAAACTAATGAAACTAAATTTATTTCAAAATAAAAGAAGTTTAGTTATTCTTTTTCTGTATTTATTATGAGAGAGAAAGACAGAGAGAGGTAAAATTGGCATGCCAGTGCCTCCAGCTCCTGCAATTGAACTCCAGACATGTGTGCCACCTTCTGCACATGTGTGACTTGGCATGCTTGTATCACCTTGTATGTCTAACTTACCTGGGATCTGAAGCATTAAACATGAGTACTTAGGATACGCAGGTGTCTTAATCACTAAGCCATCTCTCCCACCTGAGTTATTATTTTATGATGTAACATACATTTCGTACTTTCCATTTGTTTTCAGTACAAAGGAAATCATTTATTCATAAATTCTTTTAATATTAAAAGAGGTTTCCAAAATTTTTACTTTGTTTTGCCCATTCAGATATAGTTATTTGTTCATAACCTTATGTCTTCAACAGCTTCTACTACAATAGATAGACATATAGAGATAGATAGATGCATAGATAGAAAGATAGATAGATATAGACAGATGACAATCTGTGAGAAAACATTTGTGATATATTGCTTGTTTTGAATTTGATTTTGCATCATTTGACCTTTTTTTCTTGTTCAATGTTCCTTTGAGGCAGAATTAGATAGATACAAAACTAGATAGGGATTACAATACAGCAAATTTTTCCTATATTACCTCATTTTCTTAGTAAGGCTTATTTATGGAGGCAGAGGTTTAGGTAGCTGAATTATCCACACATGTGTTCATAGGCTCATAACAACTACTCATAAAAGGGTTATGACCCAAAACTTGTTCTAAATGCCGTTTTTCATTTTAGCAACTCAAATTGTGGCATAAATGAAACAGTTTGGAATTTCTACCTGTCATACTTTTTAGAATCAGAGTCTAAGAGCACATTCCAGTTAATGAGCAGAAACTTGAACCAAAGAAGAGTGCAAAATTCACAGACAGTAATATTTTTCAGCTGTTATTTCTATATAAAACTGTTAGTTCATTTTTTCTTTAAATAAAATTCACACTTGCAGGTTATTCAGAACCGAAGCCCTTTTCAGAATATATAGCTTAAACTTACATTATTCATAGTTGCGAAGTGAGAAGACTTATGAATCTTAATTGACTTTTGATTTAATTATACTGTATTATAGATAGCTACTTCACTAATGCAGCTCTTGAAACTCTACTTAAAATTTATAAAGGTTGTTAAATTTATAATTAAAGTTTATTATGATAAATATATTGAATTTTAATCATGAATAATATATACTCATTGATTATTATTTTCTCATTTTAAAAACAAAGATAACTTCAGGCAGGTATTAATGATAATAGTAGAATCATAGTAGTGAGGAATTTTATTTCAGTTAATATTTCCCTGTGAAAATGTTTTTGTAAATATTTTATTTTTTTTAATTTATTTATGACAGGGACAAAGAAACAGACAAGGCCTCCAGTCAAATTAGAGGGCGGTTGGAGGCCTGCTTCATGGGAGAGAATACATCCCTGATACTGAAAACCTACAACAGGGGTAGTCATGAGACCGAGGGGTGTAATGTCTGTTGTGGTCTGGCTAAATGTATATATTATGCTCACCAATGTGCCCACTTCTCTTAATGTTCATACCCATATATTATGCTACTCTCATTTTTGGTTAAAGAACCTTCTCTTTTTAAATGACAGTGACCTTGGGATGACTCAGAAGGCACCATGGTGCTGAGAAGAAGTTACAGAGGAGTGCTCGGCACTGAAATATCTCTATCACACCTTCCAAGGCTAGGGTCCATTGTGGAAGAGGTGGCAGAAAGAAAGTAAGAGCCAAAAGAAGGGTAGGACTCCTTATAATGTGCTCCTCCAGAAACAAATTGGCCTGGATATCCATGACCTCACAGTCCCTGATACTACCTATACAAGGCCATCAGAATTGGAGTAAAAGATGATGGCAAAATAAAAGACAGACTGATTGAGAGGGGAAGGGGATATGAAGGGGAGTATAGTTTTAAAAGGGAAAGTGGGGGGAGGGAGGGAGTTACGATGGGATATTGTTTATAATCATGGAAGTTGTCAATAAAAAAATAATGATATAAAAAGAAGCAGAGACAGGGGAAGGGGAAGGGAAGAATAGGCACAGCAGGGCCTCCAACTGCTGCAAACGAACTGTAGATTTATGTACTACCTTGAGCACCAGGCTTACTTGTGTTTTAATAGGGAATCAAAACTGAGTCCTTTAGCTTTGCATGGTTTTCCTAGTTCTGATATATATTGAATAACTAAATAATAATTTGCCAGTATTTTCACCTCCATGAAATTTATCCAAAACCATTTTATTGTATGTTTTCTGAGTAATTCCAGTTACTTTTTTCCAGTTGATGTTGCTAGTATCTTACATATTTTATAATTTGTATATGCATTCACTGATCTCCTCCAGTGGGAACTTGTGTGGATTCTTGGAGGCCATCACGCTGTTTAGTTTAGTATTCTGGGAACAGACAGTCTACAGAGAGACACAGATGTCCCTGTCTTGCTAGGAACAGTTGCTCTATTAAATAAGAGTTAGAAAATATAGCTAATTTCCTGTCCGACATTACATAAATTTTCCTTTCTTCTACTCAAAGGAAAGAAACCTTTCCTATGATCTTGCTGCAGAGTAGCTTCAATCATTATGGAAAACCAAAGTTATCATGTGGGCTCATAGGCACAACTACATTAAGCCAATCAAGGTCAAATTGCCAATATTCAATCAGAATACTATTATGTATGTGCTATACTTTATAGCTAATACTTTTACAAAGTTAAACAAAACATGGTGCATATATACATGAAAAATAAAAGGAAAATTAAAACTCAGAATTAATTTTCCATCAATTATATATTTTGAATACAATATATACTTTAGTAGCTTGCACTTAGTGGACAACCATTGTTTTCAATAATTACTACTTGAAAAAAATATGTGGATATGTAAAGAAGAAAATTTAAAAAAAATACCTAGCTCAATGGTGGTTTTGTGTTCCTTGTTGGTACAATCAGAGCTACAGGAAAATGTATATAGTTTTCTTGATTAAATACACACAGTTATAATTCTCTCTTCATTGTATGCCTCCCTGTAGTAGTTTCAATGTATGTCACCCAGTAGACTCAAGTGTTTTATTTAAACTTGTGTTTCCAGCTGAGTGGAGGAAGTGCAAGTGGGGCCACATTGGATTTCTAGCCCAGTGGTTTGCAGAGAAGTCTATGTTCTCAGGCGTTTGCTGTTTTGCTATCTGTTTGGGCTTGCTTATGGTGCTGGCTGCTTTAGTGGTGGTGTCTCTCTCTATTTGTATTTATGAAGGGGAGCCAGCTTCTCCCATCAATGATAATGAAGGCCAAATATAACCATTTTAAGTAGAAAGGCTCAGGCCTGATTTAGATAGAGAACTAGCTGGCTAATGTGCTGACCTCTGCTTCTGTAAACTTTGCTTGCTTGCTCAATTGCTGCCTTTCTCCCTAAAGTTTCTGAGGAATCTCCATTTCAAGGACATTGCAGAAACACTCCACTGCAGAGGCTTCTGGCCTCTGACCACTCGCTTAGATAAAAAACTAAGGAATCTCCACTTCAAGGAGTCATAAAGTACCACTGTTTGCTTAGCTGATCACAATGGAGATTACCTCAACTGCCTGGAGTGCCGCTAGCTCCTGCCCCCAACTTTGCCCGCTGAAACCCCAAGCCAATCAAAACTGTTCAAATCAGGTATGGTGATGCCTCCAGAGGTATTTCTTTTGCTGAGGATATGTTTGGAAATGCGAGGCCTTCTGCCTTTCCATATGAAATTTGAGATCATTTTTTCTATCTCTGTGAAGAACACTGTGGGGATTTTAATTGGTATTGCATTAAATCTGTAAATTGCCTTTGGTAGGATTGTCATCTTCACAATGTTAATTCTGCCTATCCAGGAACATGGGAGGTCTTTCCATTTTCTCAAGTCCGCCTCAATTTCTTTTTTGAGTGTTTTTATGTTTTCATTGTATAGATCTTTCACTTCCTTGGTTAACGTTATTCCAAGGTATTTTATTTTTTTTGTCGCAATTGAAAATGGGACTATGTCCCTTATTTCTTTTTCTGTATCTTTGTCCTTTGCATAAAGGAAGGCTACTGATTTTTGTGCATTGATTTTGTATCCTGCTACTTTGCTATAGGAGTTAATCACCTTCAGGAGTTTCGGGATGGAGTCTCTCGGGTCTCTTACATATATAATCATGTCATCAGCGAATAAAGCTAACTTAACTTCCTCCTTTCCAAATTGTATCCCTTTTATTTCCTTCTCCTGTCTTATTCAAATCAACCAATCATGTATCTATCCCCTACTTCTTTGTTCGAATTCCTATATGAACCCCTTCCCCCAAAAGGAAGGGGCTCTCTCCCTCACTACTGCTGTGCTGGACTGTAGGGATGGAGCCCAGGCCGAGGCTTGCAATAAAGAAACATGTTGCTTTTACATTCGAGTGTCTCGGCTTCTGTGGCAGTACTCTGGGTGACTCCTGGGTGACTGGTGGTCTTGGCTCCTGGTCAGGGGACTTGGCACACAATAGAACTTCACTTATATCTGTAAGTTTAAATAAACCCTTCCTCCCATAAATTTGTCTGTTTGGAAGTTTATCCCAGCAACGTGGAACTGACTACACTACTCTTCCATTAAATTTTTTATTGCTTCTGAAAAAAATTATCATGCAGTAGTGATATAAACAATGAATATTTATTATAAGAAATGATACATCCACTTCCAAAATTCTACAAAACAGAAAAGATAAGAACATTAACCAACTGATACAAAGCCATTGTACTTCTGACAAAGATACAACAAAAAAGGAGACTAGAGACTAATTTTCCCAAGTAATGTAGATATTAAAACTCTCAAAACAATACTTGCAAATTGAATTCAAGAACATATTAGAAGACTGCATCATAACTGTAAGGTTCAGGAGTGACCCAGTCCATGGAGACCACTGTGAGGCAAAGATGGAAGCTTTTATTCAGGAAAAACACAAAATACCAGGACTGACTCTTAAGAGCAGAGCAGTCAATTTGGTATTACAGATAGTGAACTATATAGAGCTCTTCAATTTGGTGAAGGTGAGGAAGGAGGAAGTGAAAAAATGAAGTTTCTTTAGGGGAGATGTAAGATAGCTAAGGTGTGACACCAGAATAGTAAGCAGGTGACCTGAGAGATAAGGGAACAGGAAATCTAGACCTGAGGGCATTGTTAGGTAAGGAAGGGATAATGGCTGGGTGGTTCCTTGAAGAATGTGGATGATACACTTCCTTATGTCTCTATCATCTGCTAGGATAAGTCAAGGCCATGCTGATCAAGTGGCCTTCCATCTTTTTGGAAGCCTGGAGGACAGATTTTCCTCCAGTGTGACTCTCCTGTTGTGGATATACTGACTTGGAATTCATTTCTGCCTCTCCACACCCTCCCTGATCAAGAAGGCAGGTAACTTACCAAATGCTAGAAGTTCAAGTGTCTGATCATCTCCTGTGGACTTTTGAGCCTAGAAAAGGAACCAAATTATTGGTTATCCTTTTAACTCCAATGTTTCCAATTGATTTTGGCTTCTACATATGGTTTCTAATAACTCAGAGAGACTGTACATATCTGGTTATCAAAAGAGATTAGTTAAAAAGGGTGCAGAACATATCTGGTGAGCAAAGTAGATCTGGTTAGAGAATGACACAATAGTTCATAATCATTCTGATTAATATTTAAGTTTAGTCATTAGGTGACAGTGTAAGGTATATCTGGGACATAGAAAGCATATACATTCTATCTTTTAAGTATCTTTCAGTTATAAGTATAGCCAGACCATTATAGTAGCCCTGAGAACAAGATTTTATCAATAACTTTAAGGCAATTGATTTAATGTAGAAATTGTGTGCCAGGGAAAAGAAAAGATAGAATAAAAATTTGGCAAATGGGTTGTAAAACATCATTGGCTAGTCTATATATCAATACAAGTACCAATTACCCCTAAACTAGAAGTAGAATAGCAAGTTAAGGTTATTTTTCTAGGGCAGGAAACATGTTTTAAATATTGATATCTCATAAGCTGGGCATGGTGGCTCATGCCTTTAATTCCAGCACTTGGGAGGCATAGGTAGGAGGATCACTGTGTGTTCAAGGCCACCCTGAGATTACAAACTGAATTACAGGTCAGCTTCAACTAAAGTGAGACCCTACCTTGAAAAACCAAAAATAAAAAAGAAAATTACGTATTGATATCTCTATAAAAATTTAACTTAAGATACCAGAAATGAGACAATTAACTAAATGAAAGTTTGACTGAGACTGATTATACATAGCTCAAGAATAAAATAAAACTTGGTTATTGTTGAATTAAGCAAGACCGATTTTAACATACATTAGAAACAATATGACAGACACAATGTAATTTTCTTAAATAAGTACCTTTTACCATTTTAAGGCTTAACTAAAGAAATATTTATGACTGTTACATGAAGCTCAGACAAACTATATTAACATTGTTTATGTACAGTGGATTTTTCTAAGACATGTGGAGCTTTTTAAGTTTTTTTAAGAACAAAATCATAATAAATCACTTTTTATAAGACTTAGATTATAATCTCAGTAATAATCATCTAGCAAAACCAGCATGAATAATACAGAAACCATCTTAAAATTACAGAGTTTTAGCAAGGCATGTTGATGCATACTTATTGATAGTCAAACATTATGGCCTTTGTATAAATCAAATTATAATGTTCTGATATCTGGAAAAGTTATTAACAAAAATAGAGTTTACATATTTAAGGCATATGAGGCTACAGGGAGTAAACTATGAATAAAAGATCTGCTAACAGAATTGAAAATAAACAAGATGTCTATACTATGCAGTAACACTTTTGGCTTAAGTATGAATATATGAAAAATTATATAATTTTTAAAGTTCATCAGAAGTGGGACACCTTTATATAATACATATATATTTTATGAGGAGATTTAGCACTTTGAAAAGCTAAATAATTGTCCATCAATCTATAGGTTCATTTCTGAAATTAATTTAGCTATATTTGGTGTACCCAAAGAATAAACCTTGAGGCTATTGTCTGTTAGTAGTTTCATAGAAGCATAGACAAACTAAACATAAAACAGTTACAGATTTCTTATAAGAAGTCTCCATCTGTTTATAGTGACTTGGCATTTTCCTATCATCATGCTGGGGCCAGGATCCTGAGATTCCCTGTGCTTGCAGCCTCCTGACTCTGTAAGGCAGAGTAGCTAAGAAAGAGCCACTTTTTCCCCCTAAATTCCAGGTAGAGTTTTGATCTTCTTTCAGAACTATAAGGCAGCTTTTTGATCCTGCCATTTTACAACTCTTTAAGAGTAGGAGAATTTTGCTGTTTTTCTGTGACATTAATTACTTTTAGTGTTCCTTCTGGGGATACTCAACACTAAAAATTGGTTATCCTGTGTGGTACAGTGGGCTTGGTGGAAAACATCCCCACAATGAAATGGCACTGCTTCAAACAGAAATAATTCTATAGCCATAGGACTGGGAGCCATGTACATATTCATACAAACACATTCATTTCAAGTGCACTTTTCATGTAGACTCTAGACAGCCATTTCCCATCCATCCATTCATTCATTCATTCAGAACTTATGCATTCCCATTTTAAATTTCTATTCTATTTACAACTCTGGAGACTGAAATCAAACCTTGTTACCAGGCAGAGTGTCAGGAGAGGCTGAAGGAGCTGGAGGACCTAGAGGGGTTGGGGGAGATGTTGGGGCAAGGTGGCTAGAAGGACCTGGTGAGAAAAGCAGGTAGAGTAGAGAGAAGACCATGCACACAGAGTGAAAAATAGAATATTTCATTCCAGCCATTTGCCTGTGCATTGTCAGAAGTTTCTTTTTCTTAAATCAGTGAGAATTTGTTTGGAAATCAAAAGTATCATTCTCAGGCCATTTGGACCTATTGTCCGGCTTATGAATGTGGCCAAGCAGAGTTGCAGAGAAAGAGAAGACATTGTCCAAGAGTCGCAGAGGCTTTAAGTTTTTAAGGAGACAGGGAAAGAGCAAAACAAGGGTGAGAGAAAAATAAACCAGAGCTTAAACTGGGTTTACACAGAACACCAATATGACCCCCTGGCCTGTTAGGATGAACAGGGCCTGCATCTCCCACGTGGGCAGAGGCCTTACAGGTCACAACTGTTGGCTTTTTAGCCTGTTAGTGGGTGAGGATGGCAACTATTCTCCCATTGGTGAAAGCTGCTGGCTGTGGAAGATGAAAGTGGCTGGCAGTGGAAGATGAGAGCTCAGGAAGGAGAGCGAGAGGAGGGAGTGAGAGAGGGTGCCTCAAAATGGTACAATTGATCCAAAAGGTGAACCTTAGGGTGCAGTAGACCAGACAGTGAGACTGGAGTTGTTGAGAGTACCTCTTTCTGGAGACCTGGGGTTGGGGCCGAGAGGTATAGCCTTGCATGCTGGCATGGCTTCCATGAGGAGGGATGAAACTCGAGAGCAAGCCAACCCCAGAGAGTGGGACACTTACTGAGAAGGAGGGAGGAGATGGAGAAGGGAAGAAGAGTGTGGCCAAATCATGGTGGGTGTGAAAGCCTGTATCAGACAGAGATGGTCCGAGGCCTTCAGAGGGTCAAATGGCAGCTTGGTATTCTCGTCAGGGGAAAGGAGTTCTAGCCATCCAAGAGGGCAGTCAGAAGCCTTCCTATCTGAGTCATGACACCAGATGTATGGTTCAGGAGTAACCAAGACCACTCTGAGGCAAAGATGGACACTTTTATTCAGGAAAAGCATGAGCTGCCAGGACTGACTGTCAAGAGTGGAACAATCAATTTGGGATTACAGATAGTGGGCTATATAAAGCTCTTCAGTTGGAGGAAGGTAAGGAAGGGGAAAGTTTAAAAAAAAAAAAAAAAGGTTTCTTTAGGGGAGATCTAAGATAGCCAGTGTGTGACACCAGAACAGTAACCAGGTGACCTGAGAGATAAGGGGACAGGATACTTAGACCTGTGGGCATTGCTAGGCAAGGAAGGGATAATGGCTGGGTGGTTCCTTGAAGAATGTGGATGACCCACTTCTTTATATCTCTGTGTCCCTCCTGCTGTGACTCCATTTGTGTCCTGACCTAACAATAATCAAGTTGGTCTTATCTCAGGGATTTAAGATTATTATAGCACATGTAAATTATATAAATAGGCTGAAAATCCAAAATTATGGGATCATCTCTATAGGCACAGAAAAGGTATTTGACAAAGATCAGCATGTCTTTATGATGAAAGACCTAAAGAAATTACTAATATGAACACAACTTAATAATAGATATAACATACCTCCAATAATAAAGGCAGGGCTGGAGAGATAGCTTAACAGTCAAAGGACTTGCCTGAAAAGCCAAAAGATCCAGATTCATTTCCCCAGGACTCACATAACCCAGATGCGCAAGATAGTACATGAATCTAGGGTTCATTTTCAAGAGGCATAGGTCCTGATATATCCATTCTCTCTCGCCGCCTCTTTCTCTCTCAAATAAATAAAAATTTAAAAAATAAAGGCAATTGAACATCATAGTAAATGGGAGAAGCTGACAATATTTACTCTGAAGTTGTTAATCAGCCAAGAGTGTCCAATATCTGCATTGTTAGTCAGTATAGTAATTGAAATCTTAGCTAGAACATTAAGAAAGAGAAAAATATAACAGAGATAAGTGTAGGGAAAAAAAAAAGAAATAAAATTGCCATTATTTGAGGATGACATGATTCTATACATACCAAAAAAAAAAAAAAAAAGCTCTTAGATTTAATATCTTCAGAAAAACTGCAGGATAAAAAAAAATCAGCATACAATAATTAGTAGCTTTCAAAATGCCAACAAGGAAGTTCCAGACAATAAAATTAGGGTCAATATCTCATTAATAGTAGCTCTTCAAAGACAAAGTAAGTAGGAATAAACTTCACCAAGGTTTTGAAAAACCTTGACAAAGAAAACTGCAAGACACTGACAAAAATGAAATAAGACATCAGAAGATGGACTGATGAGAAACTTCCATGATCTTGGATTAGCAAAATTAACATTATGGCTATAGTATCAAAAGTAAAATTTAGTTCTTTTTTTTTCTCACTAAGGTCCTAATGGCATTCTTTTCAGATCCAGAAGAAATAATTCAACAATTCAAATGGAAAAACTAATGGCTGCACATAGCCAATGCAATACTAAGCAGAAAGAATCCAGCATAAATTTTCACAATGTCTGACCTAAAATTAAATTATAGAGCTACAGTGACAAAGACAGCAATGTAAAGGCTCAAAACAGACACGTAGACTGATGAGATATACTAGTTCACCTATAAACAAACCCACTCAACTATGGATACCTATTTTTTTTACAAAGGCAACAAAAACATACACTGGAAAAAAAGACATCCTATTCAATAAATAATACTGGCAAAACTGAACACCCTTCCACAGAAGAATGAATGTAGATCTTGTGGTAGTTTGAATCAATGACCTTCAATATATTCGGGAGTTTATTAAAGATTGTATTTTAGACCTGAAGCCTGCTGGCTAGAGGTGGTATCACTGTGGGTAGATCTTAGGGTTCAGTCCTAAGGTGGATCTGAATTCCAGTTTAAATATATCCAGAGTGCTTGAATTCTGCTTTGAGTTCCTAAAGTGTGCTTGTGTGTGCTGGTGATGGTATTGGTTTTTCTCTCTGCTTGGCCCTGTGGTCATGGGCCAGCTTCTTCTGCATTGTGGAACTACTTTTCTGTCTTCAAGAAATGCCTTCCTCCATAACTGTGCCTGATGTGGAGGTTCATCCCAGTTACTTGTGGCTGACTGCCACAGAATTAGTAGCAGAATGTGGGGTATGGATGAGATGAATCTGACCATGTGGAATTTGGTCCTTTGGAACTTTTGTTTTGGAAAAATGGGCATGGATTTGGGACTTGCAAGTGAAGATGTCCTTTGGAGCAGTATGCCAAGTATTATGGACTATGCTGATGAGAGTTTGAAACTTATAAGTGCAGAAAGAATTGTATTTAAAGGCTTGGCTTATGAATTTTGCAAGGGGAAGGAAAGACTGCAGAGGACTTTGTTGGAATTGGGCTACTGGCATAAGGGCTGGATGTGTTCTCCTGTTCAGACCCAGAGAATTCAATGAAGGTTCAATTTATAATGAATTTATAACGATTTGCTTGAATAACAATATTGGACTGAGAGATTTAAGATTTTAAGTTTGAAAATTTCAAGCTAGTTTAAAATTTTCACCAAGACTGGTTTTAAATTACTGAAGCTGCTATTGTCAAGCATATGGACAGTCTTAAGGAAGAGATCCCATCTGCTTTTACAGCAAAACAATGGAAAGGATGTCCGAGGAAAGTCCATGATAGACATGCAAACTCTTTTGGAAAAGAATTGGAGAAGGAACCTGCTCTTCAAGGTCATGACTTATTTCTTCCCTGAATTAAGAATGTGGGTGTATCCTGATCACCTGGTATTAGTTTTGGAAGCATAAAACATGCATGGAGTGGGTCACAAAGTGAACATGGTATCAGAAACCACTGATGAGACACAGCAACTGAGGCATGGCATGGTTATTCTAATAGGCAAGTGAAGCCATTTTAAGATGGACTGTAGCAGACAGCTTCAGGTTCACTGAGATGAACTTCCAGACCAGGCACAGTTATGGAGGAAGAGATATTTATTGAAGCTTACAGATCCAGGGAACTCTGCATAATGGCAGAAGAAGCTGGCCTGCTCTTCCACGACCAGGCAGAAAGAGAGACGCACAAGCCAAAAATCCATACCACACAGTACACTTCAGGAACTCCAGCTAGGCACACTTTGTATATCTTTAGATAGAAATCTTAAACCCACCACCATACCTTAAGATCTGCCCAGTGATACTGCCTCCAGCCAGGTGGCTGCAGATGCAAACTACAAACTAATAAAACACTGAGTTTATTGGGAGCCATCTATTCAAACTACCACATGAACCTTGGTTTGCAATGAAGACCCAAGGATGTTTAGATATACCAGGACTGTGCAAGGTCTACTACGTTGGCTGTTGGCTAGGAATAGAAGATTTTTCCTAGCTACTCAGCCCAGCTTGAGGGGTGGAATTGGAAAATCCAGAGACTATCAATCACTGGTTATGATATCAGACTTGATCTACAGAAATTTAATCTTTGCTTGCTGGTTATTAAGTTTACATTGCTATGTCTTATAATAGTTGCAAAAGGTTTACACTATGCCCTTACATGTTGAAAATATATAACTTGTTTTAATTTTACAGGACTCACAGGTAAGAGACTATCTTAAATCTCAGCCAAGAGTATGGAACTTTTGAAGTTGGACTGAACCCAACTTACAATGTAGGTGGTTATGAATTTATTCAGGGCCAGGGGCAGAATGTGGTAGTGTAAATTGATGAGCCCCTCTATATTCAGGAGTTTATTAAATATTACAATTTAGATCAAGTGCCTCCTGGCTAGAGGAGGTGTCACTGTGGGTGGATCTGAATTCCAGTCTGAAGATATGCAAAGTGCTGAGCTATGCCTGGAAGTCCTATCTGTGCTGTGTGGTATGGTTTTTGGGTTTTGGCCTGTGACTTTTTCCTCTCTGCTTGGACCTGTGAAAGCAGGCCACCTTCTTTGGCCATTATGGAACTACCCCTCTATCTTCAAATATCCTTTCCTCCATGACTGTGCCTGGTTTGGAGGTTCATCTCAGAGACCTGAAGCTACCTGCTGCAGATCTGTATCTCTCATGCTGAATAAAGATCAATTCAAAATGTATTGAAGACCTAAATTAAAATAGATGCTGAAAGCAGTAGGGAATAAAATATAAGATTCAGTTGAAATTAAAGATAAACTAAATACTTTCTTAAAAGTACTCAAATAGCACAGAAAATAGTCCAAAAGTTAAACAAATGGAACTACATGATTTTTTTTTAAAAGGTTTATAGCAGCAAAGGAAACTGTCAGCAGAGTGAACAAAAAGCCTACAGAATGGAGTAAAATATTTGCCAGCTACACCTTAGATTATATTAACAGTATATAAATAAATACAAATTTGAACACCAAAATGGCAAAACTGACAATCAATAAATCAGCAAGTAAAGTGAAAGATAGTTCAAAATAAAAAAAAAAAAGAAAAGGAAAAAAAAAAAAAAAAAGAAACAAAGCCGGGTGTGGTGGTGCACTCCTTTAATCCCAGATCTCGGGAGGCAGAAGTAGGAGGATCACTGTGAGTTCGAGGCCACTCTGCAACTACATAGTGAATTCCAGATCAGCCTGGGCTAGAACGAGACTCTACCATGAAAAACCAAAAATAAAAATAAATAAAAAGGAAAAAAAGAAAATAAAAGAAAAGAAATCAGCAGACAAAACAAGCCCCACAAATAACAAACATATTTAAATGTGAGGATGAGGGATGGCTCCGTGTTTATAAGCACTTGCTCACAAACCTGTCAGCCTGAGTTTGAGACCTCAGTGCCATGTAAAACCTAAGGCAACTTGGCATGCACATCTGTAATTTTTATGCACCTAAGGCAACAGGAGATAAAGCTAGGAGAATCAAGAAATTCCCAGCGGGCAGTAGGAAGAGAGAGTGTCTAAGAAGGTGGGTGAAGATCTTAAACACCTGAGGTTGCTGCCTTCTGACCTCTACCTGTACCTTTGCGGATGAGTGCTGTGCACAGACACACACACACACACACACACACACACACACACAGAGGAATGAGTAATATAAATAGTAGAAAAACTTTTAAAATATGTTAAATATTCTTAGTCCTTCAGGAAATGCAAATTAAAACCACATTGAAATTCCATTTCAATGGAATGGAAATTCTAAAGAAAATACATAATAACAAATGGTGGCTAGGATGGAGAACTCTAGTTCACTGTTGGGGGTAAATTTGTACCTAATGTAGAATTTTCTCAAACAAACCTAAAAATTCAAGTACCATATATTCCAAACATACCACTCCTGGGCAATCCCAAAGGATTCTCTATCCTACTGCAGGGATACTTGCACAGCCTTGTTCATTGCTGCTGCATTCACATAGCTGGGAAAGGAAACCACTCTAGATATCCATCAAGCAATGAAGATGTGCTACATATGCACAATCGAGTTTTATTATGCTGTAAAAGTGAAATTATAAAATTTTCAGGAAAAATAAATCGGACTGGAAACAATCATACTACATGAGATAATATAGACCCTAAAAGACAAAAAAGCATATGTTCTCTGTCATATAGACATATTACCTATGAATATTTGTTCATATGTAAATAAGGGGATGTGTAAAACGGTATAGGTTTTGAAGCTAGATAGGAGACCAGGAGTGGAGAAGAGGTGGAGAGTAGGGGAAAGAAAAAAGGTCGCATATGATATGAAAGTGGAAGAGAGACAGTTGGGGGTGCTACCTAGAGGGAGAAAGAAAACTAAGAGGGAAAGGGAAATAACATATAATTGCCTAAAAAATACCATAATGAGATCCTATATATGTCTGTATGCTAAAAAACTAAATTGCAAAAGAAAGAAAGAGATCTGAAGTATAAAAGTATCTATCAGGACTAAACTGAGTTATCAGCAAGACCAAATTCTTCTGGTATTTCTGGGAGACCATCTGTTCTTCACTTTCTCCATCACTTAGAAGTTACCAGCATTTTCATTTTCTCCATCACTTACAAGTTAACAGCATGATTTTCCTTGATTCCTGGCTACAACCTGGCAATATCCTCTCTTCTCACTCCTATATATAAATATCAATTCTAATTTTCCAAAATAAAATCCCAATCTTCATTGCCCATACAAACTCATTCTATTGTGAAAATACCATGCACTGGTTCCAGGGTATAGCATATACAAAACTCTGGAAAGTCATTATTTAGCCTAATTTCTCCTTTCTAATGAGGACCTAAATGTATGTGTTTCCACATCACTAATATTGTTATCTTAAGCTAAGACAAACCATTATGGGGATATATTTTGAAGGGATTTGTGTAGTTTCCTCATGATTTATTTAATTATCAATAGCATGAGATGTTATAAACACTACTACCAACAGTACCATGAGCCTGGCTTTGAAAAGCTCTGACTCCTTATGTTGTAAATATGTAGACTGCAATGACCCTGTCACTGTGAGGGCAGCCTTTCAACTGTCTAATCTCAGACTTTCCCATTCCTGCCTTCTAGGTCAGCAAACAAAATAAATACATTTTTTTTTTGTTTCATAATATCTATACAACTTCAGCTTTTTCTTTTTGTAGTAGCAGAAAACCAACCAACACTAGAAGGAACAACTTGTGTTCTTCCAAAGTCCTTCAGTAAGCTAGCTGGCCAGAACTATTGCTGTACTTTAAAAATGTGGAAATGTGTGAGGCTTCTCCATAGAGTTAAAGTTCCTAGTATTTTGTTTTTCCACATTTCCTTATATTATTACCTTGAATTGCTGGAATTCGGATGAATTGAAGTTTCTTCGAATCTCATTGTGAAAATTTTGAAAAATACAGCCAAATGTCATGTTGTACTAACGATTGCATTTTGAGATAGTTTTGGTGTAGGAAAACAATGAAGAAGTTCTGTGCAGGGACCGAAAGCAGCAGGACATTTCTCACCATTATTTTGAAGAATGTGCATGAACCAGAAAGATTGTTCTTGCTTCCCGACAACATTCAACTCGAAATCAGTTCCCAAAATTTGGACCTATATGTATCATAATGAAGGAGTCCAAATGGAAGCTCAGAATTTTTTCACACATTTCTATATTGCTAAGATTCTTAAGAAAAGCATAACAAAAACATCTGATTTTGGAACATAAGTGTGAGAAGCTGAGCCTCCTGAGCTACATATACACAGCAGGTCACCTCTGGTTTTGTTTATTAACAGTGACACTCTTGTACATGGCACTTTTATATCCAAGCAGGTGGCTATTTGGGATTTTAAATTGTGAATTATAGTTCCATTGTTCCTCTTATGAATTATAAACCAAGGAATTATTCAATATCAAAGTTATTCACTCAGAAATGTATTATATGTTCTGTTTTGTGTGTTAATGGAGTATGGGGTTTCTTACATCTGCAGCATAACTTAAATGCCATTCTGAGATTTTCTTTTTTCAGATAAATTGCTTATTTCATTGTTAGTTTTGTAGGAAACATTTTAATATGAAGATAATGTCATTGACACTATAAAACAAGGGAGTATTACAATTTCTTAAGTTAATATTAGGCTTTGAAAATCTAATTAAACATAGTACAACTAATTTAATTTAAGTGGCTATAATATTGGGAGCAGATATGCAGTTTTCCAAACTGGGAGTAAGTTGGCTATGTTTGAAAATACAAGTATGGGGTATTAAATTCAACAAAACTTAAACAGGTTAGTTTGTAGCCCAAAAGAGTCTAACAAAGAGTCAATACTGATTCATGAATACTATAATAAAAGCCCACTCTTTTCATCTTTCTTGCTATGCTATTTACTCATATTACAAATATATAACATTCTTTGTCTAAAACAAATTCACTACATTGTTATGAAATGCTATGTTTATATTAATGAACATAATTATAATTTTACTGATATTACTATCTAGACAAACTTGGAAAGTTTTCTACTTACCAGATGTTAAGTGAAACCTTTTATATGCACGGTGTTTGTCAAGTGTGAACTAACTGTGGAAATCAAGAAACATGATAGGTATCAAAATCAGGGACATTAGAAGTAAGTAACAAAATACAGTGGTTCTATGACCACTGCTGTGTTAGGTATCAGGTGATATTTAAGCCATGTTCTCCCTATTTTAAAGTTAGCAGAATGGATATTGTAGATTTGGGGTAACTTGTTTAAAATAATAGTTGTCAAAAATAAGATTAATCACAAAAAGAAAAAGAAAGAATATATTTTGTTGAAGTTAGAAATATGTGTGTTGTTAAAAATGGAGTTTGGGGCTGGAGGGATGGCTTAGCAGTTAAATTACTTGCCTGGGAAGCCAAAGGATACAGGTTGGTTTCCTGAGAACCCATGTATGTCAGATGCACAAGGTGGTGCCTGCAATCTGGAATTCATTTGCAGTGATAGAGGCCCTGGCATGCTCATATTTCTCTCTCTTTCTTTCTCTCCTTTTCTCTCAAATAAATAAATAAATAAATAAAATTAACTTAAATTAATGGGCTTTGTTTTGATCATAATCTCACTATTGATGACTTTAAATAAATATCTCCCATTTGTAATGTTGGATGGTTTTAGCTGATACCATAATAGCGGACCCAATGATGTGTTTCAATTTTTCAGTATCATTTACCATGTAAGTTTTGTGATTGACCATTGATTGATTTCACTTATTTAAATGTATGATATGTGTTAATTTATCACCTGCATTCAAATGAAAATGTGTTTCATTTATTTAACTTGATGTGTTAGAGATGGGTTAATCAATTGTTAAAAGTAAGAAAGAAACTTCAAAATCTGTTAAAGCAGTTCAATTATAACATATCACAAAACAGGTAAAAACATATAAGATAAATGAACCTCATATTTGCAGTGTGATAATGTTGAATGGAGATTAGAGCTGTGTGGTATTGCCTTGTTCTTCTTAGTGGAGTAATCAGTCAATATATAAGGCTTACTAGCTCTAAGAGTGGCCTTAAAAACCAGTCTAAATTGGTCTAGTTGAAAGATGAAAGAAATCACACACTTGTGGAAAATAGTGGGTTTTTCTCAAAGTATCTTTGCATTCTTCTTTCCTCTCTCACATCTGCCCTCCCATTTCTTTCTTCCCCTTTCCTTCCTTCTTACCTACTTCTTGTCCTCCTTCTCTCCTTTATCCCTCCCTCCCCCACAGCTATTTCTTTTGTTCTTTTTGTTTTTCTTCTTTCTTCCTTTTGTTCTGTTTTCTTGTCAATGCTGGACTTTGAACTTAGGGCCCACTCACACTTAATGAGTACTCTACTGCTGAAATATTTCTACATCTTATGCTGAGGAAAAAAAAAAAATGCAACAACACCAAAGAATAATCGAACACTGAAAGGAATGTGATGATAGAGCAAGTCTGGGATTGAGATTAAGCAGAAGGATAATCAATATTTAACAGTTGACTAATAGTATTCTAAAATGGATTTATGAATATAATCTTCTTGAAAATTTACTAAGATCAAATATATAAAATTTTTGTAGGACTTTTTTTTACAAAATTCTTCTGTACAGGTACATAAGCCAAACCCCTGCTTATGCATTACATTAGCTCCATCAAGTCTCCCTCAAGGAACATGTAAATAATGATCAGCTGAACCATGATTTTTAAACACCTTGGCCCCTTGTGATCTGAAGCTTTTAGAAATACTCTTTGCAAAGTTGGAATTCTTGTCAGGAACTGTGTGTGCTTTGGGACTAAGAGAGTCCAAATTAAAATGTAAATCAGTAAAAGTTGCAATTTCTGCAGGCAATAAGCAAGCTAATGACATGCTGACTTTATTGAATATGGTTCAATTTATTGTGTTGCCCACAGATTCTCCTTACCTTGGGGCCTCTGGGATCCATTCCCAGGAATGGAATACCAGGTCTGAGGCCAAGGAAGGTGTTGAGGAAGACAACAGGGAGCCTTATTTTCTTTATTTCTTGATTTGAAATCAGCTTCCAGTATGTGGAAGCAGACTTCACAGATAACCGCACTCGCTAGGAAATTCAGGACCCCGGCTGAGACAATAATATGGCATAGACATAATTTATATTATCCAATAAAGGTTAAGAAATAATCAAAAGCTACCCATACTTAGAACATCAAAGTATGGTAGAATGTTTGGAAAATGGCTGATTTTACCTTAGTTTTAAATAGCAACATTTATTTTTAAATTTAATGTGACTTAAATTCTATTACAAATACATTTTGTATAGTTAATCCATTGTTGTTTTTTTTTTCTGTTCCTTCAGTGAATGCTAGGTTCTTTTGTTTAACTGCTTTTATTCTCATAAATTTCAAAACTATTTTTATAAATCTGTGTTCTAATTTTCATTTTAATACTCTGTATTTCAGCAAAAATATCTAAAAATTAACTCATGTTTTATTGCAGCAGTCAATTGAAGCCAAATTTTCTATGTAAGTGATTCTCATATGGTAATTACATGATTATTTTGCCAGATATGAGAACTCTAATAATGATTCAAATATTAGACTCTGCCTTATAAGACATCATAGTGTAATGTACCACTATTCAGCGTAAATATAATGGAACTCACATAAAATATAACTTACTAATTGTATTACAATGTCAAATATTTTAGATACTATTATATATTATATGTATACTCATTTCAGCATGTAAGTAATATAAACATTTCTTAATGAGGTGCACCATTGTTTAGACATTTATGCCTCAGATGCAGTATAACTTCTGAACTTACATTGCATACCAATTTGGGCTGGTTTCATTTCAAATGCTCAAAACCCACATTCAGATAATGACTGATATATTGGACAATGCCAGCATTTTGGATCAATAAAAAACTATGTCAATTATACATAATATGATTATTTTATGTAGTTCTGAAAAGTAAAAAAGAGGACTTTGTGAGTAAGATTTTTAATGTGTTCAAGTGAATAAAACTTTTCAATGTAACAGTAATGTCTATGTTATAAGTAATTTTAATGGCTTTATTTTTTTATTAGTTATATACACAGTGTGTACAGTCATGTTGATACTATCATTAGCCTCCTCCCTGTCCTCCCCCCTCCACAGGGACCATCCTTCTTGGGGAATAAGGGTCATGCATTATGGGGATAGCCATCACTTATGGGTAAGAGACAATGTCTCAGTGCATAATGAACGACCCAGCATGTGGCTGTAACATTCTTTCTGCTCCCTCTTCTGCAAATTTCCCTGAGCCATGTGGGGTTCATTTTAGGTCTGCTTCAGTGATGAGGTCTTGGCAGCCTCTGTGTCTGGATATCTGGTTTGGTAGGAGTTGAGTGTTCTCTGTGTCTCTCCTTCACCCTTGTGCTGGTAGCAGGTTCATCAAGGAAGCAGCACTTGTGCTCATTTCCCTAAATGCTCTTAGTTTCAGCTGGGGCCCTTTTGAGGTGTGATGGGCTGGTTCTCTCCCAAGGATCTGCGTACATCTGAAAAAGAGAAGCAAATTCTGCAACACTGAAGTTAGCGCCAGATAAATGGGATAATCTTTGTTTACTTTAAAGAAAATTTAGTAGGTGTAGGCCCTCTTGTAGACCATGATTGGTGGGAGCTTGATAATGAAGCGTGGGCTCGTTTTTGAATGGCTTTTCATATATATTTATGGGAGGGACATACCTGATCATAATGAAGAATACTTGTGTTCTTCAGACTCATTTCACAAGAACAAATGTAGAATTCTTTAGTCAGGATGTTAGGACTTAAACATGTGTCTTCCAGAAGTTTTAAACTGGAAGAATTTTATAGGTGGTTATCTGTTGAATACAATTGTATCTCAGTAAATAATATTTGATTAGGATGGTATGGACATCACAGGTGGTTGCAAAATTTGTCTAATACATCAACTTTTCACTGATGTGGCTCCACTTCTTGTAAAATGACAAAGACTATAGAATAGGTGAATATAAATAGCAGACTAACTTTGGTTTAAGAGAAAAGTCACATTCCGCATGGTGATTCATAAATACCTGCATGCTAGCCAGTAACTTCCAGCACACTCTCCTGTAAATCATCATTAGTCTTAAAGAAAGAGAGAATGCATGAGCATTCCAGGGTCTCTTGCAATATAAACAGAATATAGATACATGTGCAGCCTTGTACATTTGGCATTACATGGGTATTATGGAATTAAACCCAGTCTGATAGGGTTTACAAGAAAGCGCTTTTAATTGCTGAGCCATCTCTCCAGCCCCATAATCAAATTTCTTTGGAAAAAAACACACACACATACACACATACAATTTCTTTAGAAAAATGTATTTCTTGATGTAAACTATGGGCATTTATTTTAATGAGATCATTCTCATTCAAAATTTGGGGTTCTCAGTCTTTATTTTCGCTATATGTATTGGGTAATGCCAGGAAAACATGCGTAAGTGATGCCTTCTCTACAGCCTAGAGTGAAGGTACACTCCTGGAGCAGCACTGGTCAGATGTCTAACCACAGCAGTTTTCTTGGTGATCATACTATATATATTGCATTGACATTTCAATAACTAAATTCAATGAGGTCATTTTACCCTAAATTTCAAGTTAATATTACAAGTTCCTCTTTTTGTGATATTTTTCTCTTTTGAGATATGCTCAAAACATTTTATCATAGCTTTGCTCCTTACAACAACTGAAATTTTAAAATGTTTGATTTATTTATATGAGAGAGCAAGAGGAATAGACAGAGAGAAAGAAAGAGAGAGAGAGAGAGAGAGCGAGCGAGCGAGAGAGAGAGAGAGAGAGAGAGAGGGAGAGAAGGAGCACTCCAGGGCCTCCAGCCACTGCAAAGTAACTCCAGAGGCATTTTTTCCCTTGTGCATCTACCTTACATGGGTCCTGGGAAATTGAGCCTGGGTCATTAGGCTTCACAGGAACTTCACCTTAACAGCTGAGCCATCTCTCCAGCCCCACAACTCCTAAAATTATGACTCAATTACCTTTTTATACTTTATTTTTATACTCAGTGAATACAGTCAAGTTGGTACCATTGTTACCCTCCTCCCTGTGTTCCCCCCTCCACAGGAGCCCTCCTTGTTGGGGTATATGGGTCCTGCATTGTGGAGTTAGCCTTTAGGTTTGGGTAGGAGGAAATATCTCTGCATGGCTTGAGCCAATGTGTGGCTCTGACATTCTTTCCACCACCTCTTCCACAAAATATCCTTAGTAATGTTGGGTTCATTTTAGGTCTCCTTCAGTGTTGAGATCTTAGGATCTGTGTCTCTGGATATCTGGATTGGTAGGGGTTGATTGTTCTCTGTGTCTATCTCCTTCACCATTGTGCTGGTTCCTGGCTCACCAAGGAAAGAGCATTCTTGCATGTTTCCCCAATTATTAGTTTCAGCTGGGGCCCTTTTGAGGTATAATAGTGTGGTTCTCTCCATAGGATATGCATCTACCTGAAAAAAGAAGCAGATTCTCTGACAGAGAGTAATTTAGCACCAAATAAATGTGACAACCATTAATTTTTAGAGAGAGTATAATAGATACACGGCCACTTGTAGCCCATGATTTGTAGGAGCCTGACAATGGAGAGTGGGATCATTTTTGGATATGGTTTTGACTTGTTTCCCAGCTCCAGCTATGGGTTCCATTCCACTGAGCAGATCAGTTAGTGAAATCAAGAGCAGTGGGTTGCCAACTGTGTCAACCACATATGGTGTCTTCAGCAGTAGGGTCTTACCACCAACCCTTGGTGGGTCATCAAGTACTCTGACAGAAATGTATCATTCTTTTAGGAAATCTTGTAGTTCTCTCTGATCAAAAGCTCATTGATGATAGCCACCAGCTGGTACTGAGAGTTATAGGTAAGTGCCCACAAAGAGAAGGAAGAAAAAGATAAGTAATATAAAAGAGTTAGAGAGAAGAGGAACAGAGAGCAAGAGAGAGAGAAGCAGTAGAAGATTAGGGTCAGACTTTACCATACCCTCTCCAGGGCCTTGTGATTCAACTGTTCCCTCTAAAGGCCTGGTGAAAGTTCAACCATTTGGTCTGCCTTTTAGGATGTAGAATTTTATGGTACCATTGCCGTTTTGGTCCAGATTTGTGTCCTTCACCCCATCCCTTGCCCTCTGCTCCCTCCCTACACACCCTATTGTCCAGTACTTGAGGTGCTTCCTGGGTATGTCAGCATCTTGGGTAGATTCAGGTTAGGTGCTGTACATGAGTGAGAATATGTGGTGATTATCTTTCTGTGATTGTGTAAGTTCACTGAGAATGATCTGTTCCAGGTTCAACCATTTTTCCTCAAATTTCATTTTGTCATTTTTTCTTACTGCTGTGTAGAATTCCATTGTGTAGATATACCACATTTTAGTTATGCATTTATCTAATGATGAACATCTGGGCTGATACCAGCTCTTGGATACTATGAATTGAGCAGCTTTAAAGATGGTTGAGCAAATCTCTCTGAGCTGAGGCATAGAGCTTTTAGGGTACATGTTCAGTAAAGGAATAACTGGGTCTGTTGGTAACTCTGTAACCAGTTATTTTAGGAGTCTCCATATTACTTTCCAAAGTGGTTGTACCATCTTACATTCCCTCCAACAGTGGATGAGGGTTCCTATTTCTCTACATCTTTGCCAGAATTTATTTTCATTTGATTTTTTGATATTTGCTATCCTTAGTGGGGTAAGGTAGAATTTCATAGTTGTTTTAATTTGCATTTCCCTGATGATTAGGGATGATGAACATTTTCTTAAGTGTGTTTGCCATTTTTATTTCTTCCTCTCTAAACTGTCTGTTCAGTTCTTTGCCCCATTTTGTGAGTGGGTTGTTTGGCTTTTTATTGTTTAGGTTTTTGAGTTCTTTGTAGAGTCTAGAATTTAGGCCTCTGTCAGTTGGATATTTAGCAAATATTTTCTCCCATTCTGTGGGTAATATATTAGTTCTGCTTATTGTATGTTTGTATATGAAGAAACTTTTTTCAGCTTCATAAGATCCCATTGGTTGAGTGATTGTTTAAGATCCTGTGTTATTGGTGTTTTGTTCAGGCAGTCTTTTCCAATTTCTATATCTTGGAATGTTCCTACTACAATTTCTTCCAGTAGTAGCTGAGTTTCCAGTGTTATATTCAGGTCTTTGATCCATTTGGACTTGATGTTCTGCATGGTGAGATGTATGGGTCAACTTTCAATTTCTTGCATATGGTTATCCAGTTTGTCCAGCACCATTTCTTGAAGATGCTGTCTTTTTTTTCCAGCCTATATTGTTAGGGCCTTTTGCAAATATGAAGAAACTGTAGTTACTTGACCCAAAGTCTGGGTCATTGATTCTATTCTGTTGGTCTATACTCCTGTTTTTATGCCTGTACCATGCTATTTTTTTAAAATTATGGCTTTGTAATATAGCTTTAGATCAGGTATGGTGATGCCTCCAGAGGTGTTTCTTTTGGTGAGTTCATGCTTGGATATTCAAAGTCTTCTGTTGTTCCATATGAATATTGAGATGATTTTTTCTATCTCTGTGAATAATGTTTGGATTTTGATTGGAATTGCATTAAATCTGTATATCACCTTTGGTAGGATTGCTATTTTCACAATGTTAATTCTGTCTATCCAGGAGCATGGGAGGTCTTTCCATTTTCTGAAGTGCTCCTCAATTTATTTTTTGAGTGATTTTATGTTTTCACTGTATATATCTTTCACTTCCTTGGTTAATGTTTTTCCAAGGTATTTTTTTTTGTTATTGTTATTGAAAATGGGACAATGTCACTTATGTCTTTCTCTGTATCTTTATTATTTACATATAGAAAGTCTATTGATGTTTTGCATTGATATTGTATCCTCCTACCTTGCTGAAGGAGTTTATCACCTTTAAGTGTTTTGGGATGGATAATCTCAAGTCTCTTATGTATTAAATCATGTTGTCTGTGAATAGAGCTAACTTAACTTCTTCCTTTCCAAATTGTATGTATCCATTTTGTTTCTTTCTCCTATCTTATTACTTGAGCTATGACTTCCAATATTATATTGAAGAGCAGAGGTGTAAGTGGACGCCCTGTCTTGTTCCTGATCTCAATGGGAGTTCCTTCAGTCTCTCTCCATTAAGTATTATTTAGACTTTAGGAGCTTTGTCTATAGCCTTTATTGTGTTAAGATATAAACCAACCATGCTGATTCTCTCCAATGTTTTGATCATGAAGTGATGCTGTTTTTTTGTCAAAGGCCTTTTTTGCATCTATCAGTGATCATGTGGTTTTTGTGTTTAACCTTGTTTATGTGGTCTATTACATTGATAGATTTCCATATGT
Source organism: Dipus sagitta (assembly GCA_036346955.1). NCBI lineage: Eukaryota > Metazoa > Chordata > Mammalia > Rodentia > Dipodidae > Dipus > Dipus sagitta. Next base: position 76,110,558 of record CM070781.1, read on the forward strand.
TGAACAACCCCTGTGTTCCTGGGATGAAGCCCACTTTATTTTCTGCAAGTTCTACGAGTAGCTTGGTCAGGATTGCATTGTTCATAACTTCATTTTGGGATTCTGATAGTAATGTCTCTTATATGTTTTCATTAGAGACATCCATTATAGGACTGGGGGATCTTATTGTATCTACTTGTATTTGATTTTCTATGTTATTCCTTTTGCATTGTGGTCTGCCCATCACAGTGTGGGGCCAAGGAGAATAGGACTGTGGTTTCCATGGGCAGGGGAAGTGGTTCCACTTTGCAGTTGTGAAAATGGGCTCAGGGGCCAGGCAAAGCAGATCCAAAGTGATGTGTGGTTGGGTCATTTGGGGGTAGGGCAGGGTGGAGATGAGAGAGTCTGATTTCGCAGGAGGGGGATGCAGGGTGGGATGTATTGGAGAAGGTCTGCAGTCACATTGGGGACAGGGGTGGGGTATTGCAGAGATGGTCCAAAGTCATGAGGGGTTGGGCGATGCAGAGAGGAGAGGGTCTGTAGTTGCATGGGGGTGGAGCAGACAGAGTCCAAAGTCATGGATGGATGGAGTGGAGCCTACAGGATCCGAAGGGTAGGGGGTGGGGCATAGTGCAGAAGGTCAGAAGTCACATGGCGGGGGGAAGCCAAGCAGAGTGGAGAGGGATCAAATCACGTGAGGGCAATGGTGGAGTGGTTCTGAAGTTGCGTGGGGTCAGAGCAGAGTGTTGAGTGTCTGAAATCAGGTGGGCAGGCAGGGTATCCAGGCCATCGTCTATGTCCTGAGGCACAGATGGAACTACTTGCCTGGGTCCCCTTGCCTGGAGTTAGTGCAGGAGCAGACTGAGGCTGGGACTCTGGCTAGGATGTCTGCCTGGGGGATTGGAGGACTGGTGGATTTCTGGAGAGCGTGGGAATCAGGCAATTCCATTTTTTCCCCTCTGCTCCTCCAGCTGGCAATCTATTATAGATTGCTCTCCGCTAAAGATCCAGTGATCCCTTAATGCCTTGTCTCTCCTTCAATGGGAGTTGTGGCACAGTTAGGCGGACACCATCTTGACTGGAAGTCTCAATTTCTCTTTTCACAACTATTAGATAATATCTAAAAGAAGTATATATGAAATTAATGATTTATATCATTTCCTTTTCAAGTTTTCATCAGTATCAGTTCATCAAATGGGAACATAGTGGGCTAACAAATTATTTAGTAATGAAATGCTAGGTTTTATGTTAAAGATAAGACAAACCTTTATAAAAGTATTGTTTCTTTAATATACAAGAGTTTCTTTTTCTAGAGTGAATTAATGTGTTTTGTCAAATATAGAATGAGATTCTGTATTTACTTTTCCACTGAGTCAAATATTTTTTAAACATGGTAGTTTGTCTTTCTATGTACACTTTTCTTCTTCCCTTGTACACAAGTGAAAACTTGAGGTGCACACAAGAAAAAAAATCATGTACATCATGGGGCTCGCGACATGGCTTAGTGGTTAATACATTTATCTGTGAAACATTAGTACCCAGGTTCAATTCCCCAGTACCCACATAAGCCAGATACACAAGGTGACACATGTGTTGGAGTTCATTTGGAGTGGCTAGAGGCCCTGGAGTGTCCATTCTCTGTAGTTTTCTCTTCCTCTCTCTCTTTCTCTCCCTCCCTCCCTTCCTCTCAAATAAATAAATATGACACTTAAAATATATATTTTTAAAGCATACATAATAGTTGCTTGTCATTGCCAGATGGACGCAATGAGATCTGTATCTTTTCTTCAATATTCTTTCTTGCTTTTCCATCTTTCTAGCCCAGCAATCATAAATGATGCTCAAATATTTTTTATACCTTTCTTCCTGTCACTTTATGTACATACTAAATCAAATACTGTCATTCCATATTTGTGGACAAAAATTATTTGAATTACTTATTCATTTACTACAGGACTAACAGAAAACCTTGTTTCACATTTCATTCCAATAAATCATAAGTATATTCATATATTCAAGGAAATCCTTCCTTATTTATTGCTAAATTCCAAATATTTTCTACCTTAATGTCTAGTCATTTAGGTTTAGCCACATGTGATTTTTTTTTTCCCTTGAGCTAGCCATATGTATCAATGTACTTTCCATATGCACATCCTTGGTCAATGGGGAGCGCTTAGTAAAACTTCAATATTAACCTGTGGTGATCTTTTCATTATACATATGTCCAACGTTGACCATATAAAATTTTAATATTAGGGAAGTACGGAAAATGAACCCAAACATGCAGACAGTCTGTGTAAATATGTGTTTATTTATAGACAGTACATTGAACTGTATCACAGGTGTTGGACTTCAGATCAAAGTAAAATTTGGAGAAAGATGGGTCAAGAAAAGCAGAAGCTGGGAAGCTATATGTTCATCCAACAATTAGTAATTACTAAGTGTGGCAAGATGGAACTGTGTGCTTTCTACTGGACTTAAGCTTAGGAAGAATTTACTGTTTCCATAGGAAGAAAGGTAAGAAAGGTTGAGATATGGCCTGAGCTACAGCGTTGATATGAGTTGTAATTAATGAAGAGGAGATAAGGCTTTAGTTCCATGCTCTCTGCAGATAAGAAACAGCTTGAAGCCCTTTGCTTTCACTAAGCACAACATTTTAGTAATGTTTGGTCTATCTTAGCATGTTTTGGGGTTCAATTTTATCTTTTCCTATTAGAACAGGCTTTAGAGTCCTCATCCTCAGTACCTTAGAATCAAACCTCAGTTAGCCCTAGGTTTATTACTGAGGAAACAAAATGAAGATGGTTCTGCTAAGTTAAATTCAAGTCCAGTATGACTGGAATTCTTATGAAAATGAAAATTTTATCATACAGCTAGACAACTACAGAAAACATATGGGACCCATAGCTGGAGCTGGGAAACAAGTCAGAACCATATCCAAACATAAGCCCACTCTCCAATATCAAGCTACCATCAATCATGGGCTACAAGAAGGCCTACACCTATTAAATTCCCTATTAAAAAAAGTAAGGTTTATCTCATTTGTCCTAGTGCTAATTTACTCTCCATTGGAGAATCTGCTTCTCTTTTTTGGACAGATATAGATCCTAAGCGGGCTACTTCTCTGCCCAGCTCAACTGCCTAGGGAGTTGTTTTTCCAAGGAATGCCTGGAAGGCATACAGAGATCTCTACAGTTATGGCCAAAGGGGGCCAGGCTCCATCCCAAGCTAACAGTAGAGCTTGGCGGCGTCATCTATCTTGTAATAGTTTGGGAGGCATGAATGATAAAAATTGAGGGGGTCATGGAGTATTGCACCATGGATCCAGAGGAACAATGAAGCCATGGCATGAAGCCGTGAAGGTGAAGCATACATTTGAGGAGCAACCCCAGGATGTTGGAAATGCCAGAACTATAGGATATCTGCTGAAGAGAGCTTTAGATTTAGGAGGGGTGCAGCTGGAGGGTGCAGCTACCCAAGCCATTGGTGCCTAGATGGTATCCATTACAAGTCACAGAAGCCAGACATGAAACTGTGAGATTTGAAGCTTCCCTACTGGCTTTTGCTGTGATTTGGTCTGTTTATTTCTTGCTATACACACATTCTACCCTTTTGGATTGGTATTGTTTGCTTTGTGCCAATGCATGTTGGAAGTATGTAACTCATTTTTCAGTGTTATGGGTGCTCACAATAGCAATTTGGCTGAATCTCAAAAAAAATAAAAGTAAAAATAAAAATAAAAGAGAGAGAGAGAGAGAGAGAGAGAGACTAGACAACTACAGAAAAGAGACTATGTGGTTTAAATGTAAAATGTTCCCCATAGCCTGATATTTTTGTTATTAATTCTTGTTCAATCCCCTGCTGGTGGAGCCTTTAGGAGGTGGAGACTTACTGAAGGAGGTGTGTCATTGGGGGAACAATTTGAAGTTTATTATTCCAGCTCAATATATACTCAGATCTCCCTCACTCTTGCTGCTACCTCCCAGCTGACGTGACAAGATGTGATGCCCAACCTCTGTTCTGCTGTGATAAAACTTCCCCTCAAGAGTGTAAGCTAATATAAATCCTTTCCTTCCAAATTCTACCTTTGGCTGGATGTTTTCTCCATCAGTGAAACAGTAAGCGCTCTGTGAAAATGTGATTATAAAAGGGGGAACCATATACACAAGCCCAGGCTTGAGACTTCAGGCTGCCAAAAGTTTGGAGAAAGATATAGTATCAATTTTTATTGTAACCATCATAAACAAAAAAACATCCCTTTGTCTCAGACTTTGCTTCTAGAACCTAGTAATTAAAAGAATCAAATCCTGCTATAGAAAGACATTTACTTTGTAGTTGATATGTTAAGCTAAACTTGGGAGGCTAACAGATGTCAGGGTCAAATTTACTATTTTCCCTATCTTCATAACCTGCACTCCTTAACTTTGCATGTCTTCACTTTATTATGTTATCTATTGGAAATTAAAAATGAAACATGAAAAAAGAAAATAGCTGAAAGAAACATTACTTTTTTGTTGTTGTTTTTTTTTGTTTGTTTGTTTGTTTTTTGTTTTTTTGAGGTAGGCTCTCACTCTGGCCCAGGCTGATCTGAAATTCACTATGTAGTCTCAGGGTGGCCTCAAACTCATGGCAATCCTCCTACCTCTGCCTCCTGAGTGCTGGGATTAAAGGTGTGCCCCACCACACCCAGCATAAACATTACTTTTAAATGTATGACAGCATTTAAAATTGTACATAAATCATAATATAAAAGGCTACATTTTATCTGAAATGTTTTGTTACTTAAGATAACATACATTGGTCCTAACAAAACCTTTAAAATAGATACTAGTGGGCTGGAGAGATGACTTAGCGGTTAAGCGCTTGCCTGTGAAGCCTAAGGATCCCGGTTCGAGGCTCAATTCCCCAGGACCCACGTTAGCCAGATGCACAAGGGGGCGCACACATCTGGAGTTCGTTTACAGTGGCTGGAAGCTCTGGCGCGCCCATTCTCTCTCTCTCTCTCTCTCTCTCTCTCTCTCTCTCTCTCTGTGCCTCCTTCTCTCTGTCTCAAATAAATAAATAAAACAAACAAAAAAATTATAAAAAAAAAGATACTAGTATGAGTATTAGTTTTGAGTCAGCATAGACCCTTTATGAGTTATATCACTGGATTATTTTATGTGGGGTAAATTTTAAAGCCTGAATGTTACAAATAATGGATACCATATATCTTTCTCCTGGTTGATTAGCTACTTGCATTATTTATAGCACTGACTTTGTGATGGAAGCATAGGTTAAGAGTCATGAATCTTCACGCCTGTGTTGACAAGGCAACTAATCCATCACGAAGCTTCACTGCTCCTGTTAAATTCACCTGTAAACCAGTAGTGTCAGTCCTGAATTATTTTTGATATTGAAACTATTGATGAACTGGAAAGGTTAAAATTAAAGAGTGATTTATGCTAAGATCAAGAGAACAGTGTTAGAGCCCTGAGTGATCTGTACACATTAGAACCAAAAATACCCATCAGGTTCTCTTTTACAGCTCTGCTATGAAGAACTCTGTTTTCTTTCTTTCTCTCTCAAGGAGATTCCTTTGGATAAGGATGCTGATAAAAACCAGGCTCTCAGTTAGCTACAACTTTGTGAACAAAGTGCTTGCTTTTTTCGTTTCTCTTTGTAGTTTCATTCAGATGAAATTTTGATCTTTGAAGAGGTGAATTTGAAGAATATGACATGAGCTCTATTTCCTATAGGCAAGTATTACAGATCAGAAAACTACTCATGGTATTTCATGGAGGTTCAGAAGAGTGCTATTATATCTTCCAGGTAAGAGACTTGTTGAGCCACTGAAGCTCTCCTTTCCCCCATCTCTAGGCTGTATGTGAAGGTATGAATATCAGTTCTCTGGAGCTTATCTCTTTGAAGCAGACAGGTTTCAATGATAGCAGGTTATCTAGAGACATGTAGGTAGAGATTAATTCAAATATGATAAAAGTAAGCATAAGCCCTCTGGATCTCAGTGGCACAGTATCAAAAGTACAATATTAAGTTGGAATTTCTATGGATTATCTTAACTGTAAATGAGTAAATATTACAAAGCCCAAGGATGTGAATAGCAGGAGTCTGAAATGCCATGGTTCCCTTCCTAATGTTATGTGTAACCTAACAGCTCATGGAATTGTACTAATCACCTAATCGTAACATCTCACAAACATGTAAAATGATATATATATATTTTGCTTTAATGTTCTGTCTGTGTTATCTGTTCCTTAAGTTAAAATGTGAGCATCAATTCCCTTACTTGGTTCAGAGTATTATTTGTACACATTTTCAGGTATAAAATGAGCCATCTATAGATTTAGTCATAGTCTGTGCATCTGAAATGATGCCTATAAGCACATTTGGTGACTATAATAAAATAACATAATATTCCAGGTTTCATTATAAAGTGCAGAGAAATAATATTTAACAAGTATTCAAATGATTCAATGCACTCATAAGAATGATTTTAAAAAGAATCATTCCAAAATACTCAGATTTAACATTTAAAAATATGTAGCATTAAGAATCCTTACAAAGCATAAAAAGTCATATCACTCAAAGCTTTAAATTTATGTAAATAATCTCTCTTATTAGGTAAACATATGACCTGAATATTTGAAATTATAGTGATATTTATTCTATTTATTACTTATATCTTAGCTTAATAATATTATTTGTTACATAATGCTCAACCTTTTTTATTTGCATATTATTTTCACCATATTTTTTTCTGATGTGGATAGGAAGGAAATTAGAGAAAATGTAATGAGGTCTTCTTTCATCATTTATTTACCATGACAAGCCTAGGTGTGTCAATAAAACCAATATTATAGGCTGTCATATCATGTCCTGTTATCTCACCTGACAAAGTAGTCATCTTTTCCTGGGAAATCACTTACCTCTCACCCTCAGTCACCACATAAAATTAGAGAGTAATGAAACACACATATTTATTTATAACTATCATACATGTGACTTTAGTGTGAGGTAAAAATGTTTTTCAAAATGTTTTAAATGAAAAAGGAGAGATCACAACAGACATAAGTGAAATTGGGAGAATCATCAGGACTTATTTCAAAAACCTCTACTCCACAAAAACGGATAATGGGGAGGAGATGGATAAATTCCTGGATGCATATCATCTATCAAAGCTAAACTCAGAGCAGATTAATCTCCTCAATGAACCTATCACACTTATCGAGATTGGAAACGTAATAAAAAAAAAAAAAAACCTCCCCAAAAAGAGGAGTCCAGGACCAGATGGCTTCTCAGCTGAATTCTATCAAACCTTCATGGAAGAACTCAAACCAATCTTCCTCAACCTGTGCCACATAACTGGAGAACAGGGAAAGCTACCCAACTCCTTTTGTGAAGCTAGCATTATCCTAATTCCAAAACCATGCAGAGATACCACAAGAAAAGAAAACTACTGGCCTATTTCCCTGATGAACTTAGATGCGAAGATCCCGAACAAAATCCTCACAAACCGAATCCAACAACACATCAAAAGCATTATCCACCTTGACCATGTGGGATTCATCCCAGGAACACAGGGGTGGTTCAACATATGGAAATCTGTCAATGTAATACACCAAATAAAAAGGTTAAACACAAAAACCACATGATCATTTTGATACATGCAGAAAAGGCCTTTGACAAGATACAACATCACTTCATGATCAAAACATTGGAGAGAATTGGCATGGTTGGTTCATATCTTAACCTAATAAAGTCAATATACAAAGCTCCTAAGGCCCAAATAATACTTAATGGAGAGAGACTGGAGGAATTCCCATTAAGTTCAGGAACAACACAGGGTTGTCCACTCTCACCTATGCTTTTCAATATAGTACTGGAAGTCCTACCTCAAGCAATAAGACAGGAGAAGGAAATAAAAGGGATACAATTTGGAAAGGAAGAAGTTACATTAGCTCTATTTTCTGATGACATGATCGTATATGTAAGGACCTGAGAGACTCCATCCCAAAACTCCTGAAGGTGATTAACTCCTATAGCAAAGTAGCAGGATACAAATTCAATGCACAAAAATCAGTAGCCTTTCTATATGCAAATGACAAAGACACCGAGAAAGAAATAAGGGACATGGTCCCATTTTCAATAGCAATAAAAAAAATACCTTGGAATAACATTAACCAAGGAAGTGAAAGACCTATACAATGAAAACATAAAAACACTCAAAAAAGAAATTGAGGAGGACTTGAGAAAATGGAAAGACCTCCCATGCTCCTGGATAGGCAGAATTAACATTGTGAAGATGGCAATCCTACCAAAGGCAACATACAGATTCTATGCCATTCTAATTAAAATCCCAATGGTGTTCTTCACAGAGATAGAAAAAAATGATCTCAAATTTCATATGGAAAATGTTTTATATGAAAATTTGATTGACCATTTTAAAATAAAATGTGTGCTCTTAAATTGCTGACAATTTTGGAGGAAGAAGGTCCATAGATGATGCATTTGTTGTAGAAACATGACAACCTTAGTTTAGACATAGACAAGACCCATCATCCAGATCCATAGTCCAGGTATATCCAATCCCAGGATCACTATGGTAGGATGGAAGGCAGAATCAGGAATATGTCCTAGAAGAATGCTATACAGTTAGCCTGATGACACATTAGTGATAAGAAAGACCCTAATGATAAGAAAGACCCTGCTTAAAACAAGGTAGTAGGACCAGAATGTGATATTGTCTTTTGACTCCACACGTGTGCTGAGGCACATGCACACCTGAACACATGCACACACACATACACACACACACACATGCACACACATTATGAATATTTCAATGCAGATATTCAATTAGTATCACCATGTACTAAACTTAAAATAGCTCACTAGATACTAGAAGTACAAATGTCAGCAAAATAACATTCTTTCCCTTTTACTTAAAATAAAATTGGCTCAAAAATTTACAATGTGTTGTCTGCTCCAGACATGTTGATATAATTCCAACACCTGGGAGTATTATCCAGGAGGACTGTGAATTCAAACATAGTCTACCACATAGCAAGATCCAATAAATAATTAAATCTATAGGTTGCCACCAGTTGTAAAATGGAAAACAAAAATATGAAGTGACCTAAAGTGGCATTTCCATGTCTTACTGAATCTTAGAGAAAAAGGGAGTCTCTGGAAGTCAGGCCTAATGCTATTTCCTCAAATCTCCAATAGAAAACAGTGACTTGGTTAATTTTGTTCACTGGAACATGTGACTCACAAACAAATGTCAAAGAACAGTTAATGAAGCAAAAAGAACTGGTGAAGTGTGTGTGTTTGTGTATGTATGTGTTTGTGTGTGTGTGTGTGTGTGTGTGTGTGTGTGTGTGTGTGTGTATAAGACCAGAGGACAACCTCAGATGTTATTCTCAGAAGTGCACCCAATCTATTTTACAGATAAATACTGTCATTGGCCTGGACATCACCAGTTAAGGTAGTCTAGCCAGTTAACAAGCTCCAGGGATTACAGGTATGCACTGTAAATGCCCAACATTTTAATGGGTTCTGCTGACAGAAGTTAGGTCCTAATGTTGAAAAGGCAAACAATACTCTCTGAGCTATCTCCCAGCCCAGTTTGTCTATGTTCCCAGTATCCATTGTAATCTGTTCAATGGCCCTATATTAAATATATTCCATGAGCTGAAGTGGAAATGATATGTGTCATCTTTAATCTGTGATTTGCATTTTCTGTCAGATCTTTATCCTGCTACTTCAGCTGTGGGAGTGATAGATAAATATTTTGAGGTGGTGCTGATTCATAAAATTAAAATGACCTAAAAATTACAGATACTTCCTGAAAGGGAACTAGCCTCAGGAGAATTGAGGCCCAGGTTAGCCCTACAAACAATATAACTCGCTTATTATTGCAGCACATGTAGTTCATTCCAATAGATGAAATATTACTTTATTTGTGACAAATTGGAATGCAAAGTCAAGTGAAGTCAAGTGAATAATAATAAGCATAATCATAATAATTAAAAATGAGCTGCTGCTTCTGAATGATGGAACTCCACAACTGTAGGGGATGTGTTAGGTGTGGATGAGGAAATGGGATTTGGGCATCTCAAAGAAGAGTTTGAATGTTTTTATCCCACTTCTTTTGATGGTGATATCATTTACTTCATGGTTAAAAAGCACTGGTTTTTAAAATATAGCTTATAGAAATTTCAAGATTTTTAAGCATGAGTTTACTGTCAGGTGAATGTCCTTCCTTATTTAGTTGTATGTAAAATATCCAGGAGAAAATAGGGACTTGGTTGTTTCTTTTTCATTGCATATATTATCAGAAAAAATCAATTTTGTCCTCTAAGTGAGTTTGACAAGAAAGAGTTGGCAGAAATGTACTCTATTAGCTTCCACTGACAAGATGTACAACAGGCTGAAGAGTGTCCCAGTGGGTTAAGTTTCTACTCTATAAACATGAGGAACTGAGCTGGGACCCACAATACACACATCAAAGTCTGCCCTGGTGCCACATGCTTTTAATCCCCGCACAGGAGGATCCCTAAAGCTTATGGGTTACCTACCCTAGCCAAATCAATGAGCTCAAGATTCAGTGAGAAGAAACCCTTTCTCAAAAATCATGGTAGAGAACACTGAGGAGTAGACCCATTGTTGACTGTTAGCATATATATAACCAAAAACATGGATCAGCATATACACACATGCATGCTTACACATATGCATGCATACCACACATGCATGCACACCACACATACAAACACAGTCATGTACCTGAAGTGATGAAGTAAAGTTTTATTCTCTCCTCACAAAATTCCAGTTGTATTTAATGTTTAAAAGGGTTATTTAAAATTACAGTAAATAATATAATTTAAAATATATAATCTGGTGTATTCATTCTGTAAATATTTTCAGAGCTTCCTCTTTATGCCGGATCTTGTAGTTGGTAGTTTTCATAAACTACTATACAAAGCAAATAATAGTATTTCCTATAGTGGTTTGAATGTAGAATGCCCCTCTCCCCAAAGCCACTTGTTTTTGTGATTAAACCTCATAGTTAACCATCAGCTTGTACAGCCTTTGAGATGGTAAGCACTGCTGGAGAAAATGAATCTGTAGATGAGGGAGCAGAACTTGGGATTCCATAGTCCAGCCCACTTCCTAGTGGTAGCTCAGCTCATTCTCTCAACTAATTCTGTGCTTACTGCTCAGGCCTGTCATGCTTTTCCCACCATGATGAAACTGTCTCTAGAAATTATAAGATAGAATAAACCCTTTGCTTCTGTAGCTGCTTCTGGTCCAGTGTTTTGTCCTAGCATGAGAAGGTAGCTAACACCTTGTGCTGAGTTTTCATTCTACATTATTGTCTTCTTAAATGTTTTGCATAATGAAAGAATAATCCTTATTGTCAGTTCCTAAGGTCACTAAAATTTTTCCTCACATACATAATATCAATATGATATCTCTAGTTGTTGCCGTTACTTTCTCATTGCTGTGACACCCAACCAGAAGCAGCTTATGGGAGGGAAAGTTTATTTTAGGCATGCAGATTCCAGGGGAAGTTCCATCATGGCAGAAGAGTCTGTACCCTTCCAGCATGCATCCCAGGAAAGAGAGAGACAGAGACAGAGAGACAGAAAGAGAATATGAGAGAGAGAGAGAGAGAGAGAGAGAGAGAGAGAGAGAGGGAGAGAGAGAGGGAGAGGGTGGTGGTGGGGTGGGGGGAAGCCAGCAGAGGCAAACACCAACAGCCAGCAAGCAGGAACAGCCAGCCAGAGCTCAAATTGCTCCTTACATAACTAATGGGCCTGAACTATAAGATCCACACCCAGTGACACACCTCTTTCCTAGCAGGGCTCTGCCTACTGGAGACTGAAGTTACAAGCTCAATCTTTATTTTATTTATTTATTATTATTGATTGCTTGATTGATTTTTTTTTTAAGAAAGAGGATGCACACATAGACCTCCTCTCTCCCAACCCAATTCTGCTGAGAGGCTTCGGTGGGGTTACTGGTGTTCATTATGGGCACCAAGAGGCCTCAGTTGGTCTCCCAGGGGACTGGGGAAACATGGTATCTCATGTTACCCCACCCACCCTGAGGCCCTTACAGTCTTTCCGCTCCCTCTTACATATTGCTCCTGGAACCTTGGTGTGAAAGATAGAGATCTAATTTACTGTTGCATTTTCTGTAGCCATTGCATTCAATATTATGGGGCCATATACTGAAACTACCACACATGTAAACCAAAACAAACTTGCTCTGTCAAACAGCAGTTTCTGAGCATTAGGAAGGACCAAACAAATAATTCAAACAATTAAAACTAAGTAATAGAATGGAAATTAAAAGGTAATATTTCCTATGAATTAGTAGCAGATTTAGAATGTATCAATCAGAGTTCAATCTTGAAGAAACAGCTATGAATAAAATGGAAATGTGGTATGTTACCTTCATACATCACGCATAATTGTATTGAATTCTTAAAGCAGCACCTCAGGATATAACCCTATTATAGAGTATCACTGAAGATGTAATTAGTTAAGATGAAATTAGATTGTGTTCAATGTGACTGCATTTCTTATTAAAAGGAAACTTTAAATTGAAGACATTCACAGGCAGGAAATATTGATGCAAGGACCAGGGTGATGTGTCTACAAACCAAGCTAAGGGATACCAGTGTCTGCCAAAAAACACTAGAAACTGGTGACAGACAACATTAATTTTCATGAGCTTCACCAGAGCCCAACATGGTAACCCTAACCTTCTAGTCCCCACAGTGGTGAGATAATAAATTTCTGTAGTTTAAGCCATTCAGTATGAAGCTCCTTGTAGTTTAGGCCTGGGAAACTAATACAGAAAGCAACCCCAACATTTGCCTCTTACTGTAGGTATTCTAGAATAGTCTTTCAAACTATGCATTTTTCTATAACCATAAAAAGTATGAGTTGTTTGTTAGATGTTTTCATTAAAATTCTTAATATCAAAAGGTGAGATTGTAAAGGTTCGAATTTATTTACATACACTAATCAATGTCCTTTAACAGCAGGCTCTGCACCTGATAGTAATGCCCCCCAATTTTGACAAGGGACATTTCCAAGAGGTACGCAGTGGCACAAAGAACCACAGCAGCAAAAATTCTGGTAAAGGAGTTGGAGAGACCGCTCAGCAGTTTAGGCAGTTGCCTGCAAAAGCCTACCAACCCATTCCCTAGTACCCACATAAAGCCAGATGCACACTGTTACATTCATCTGGAGTTTGTTTGTAGCAGTTAGTCTCCCTGGCATGCCATGTTCTCTCTCTCTCTCTCTTTCTCTCTCTCTCTCTCTCTCTCATCTCTATCTCTCTCTCTCTCTGGTTGCAAATACATAAATAATTTTTTTAAAAAGAAATCCCAGTAAAAGGCACTAACTGCAGTGTTAACTCAGTGCAATAGGCACTGCAGTAATCACCATTGAAAGAAGCAAAAGACTTCACTTTGAGAAGTATTTAAGATTTCTTTTGATTCTATAAAAATTGCTGTAAACTTAAAAGGCAGTGTAAATTTGTTCTTAAATTTCTGGAAATAGGGCTGGAGAGATGGCTTCGCAGTTAAGCACTTGCCTATGAAGCCTAAGGACATCTAGGACTCAGTTCCCCAGGACCCAAGTTAGCGAGATGCACAAAGGATCACACACATCTGGAGTTCGTTTGCAGTGGCTGGAAGCCCTGGTGTGCCCATTCTCTCTCTCTTTCTCTCTATGTTGTTTCAAATAAATAAATAAAAATAAAACAAAAAATTTAAAAACTATTCTGGAAATGCATTTAGATGGATTTCAACTGGCTGAGCTCCATGTGTTGTGAAGGTGGCTTACTTCTAGGTGAATCTGTTTGCTTGCATTTCCAGTTATGATTGGTCATTAACATTCTTCATTCATTGTCTTTATATTTCATCCTCAGAAGCAACAATGTCACACCTCTGATCATTTTCTTATCATTAGACCTCCTGATTATGTTCACAATGCCCTGACTTTTTTCACATACATTGAAATTATTAAAAAAATAATTTGAATTCTTCTTATATACTTTAATGTGTTAACTGTGATTCAGAACACTATTTGGATAAAGTTTGGTGGTAAATAAGTACTGTGAGTGGTTCAAATATAAGTACCATTGGCCAAAATTTTTGTCTACAAAAACACTACTAAGTTGTGCAGATAATTAGATGAAAAATATAATAAAATATGGTCCATGACATGAAACTTAGTTTTTTACTCCTACAGTTTTATCAATTTATGAAAATTCTAGCCCCAAAATGCCCAGTAGACAGAAAGATGTAATGTTACAGCTCTCCTGCTATAGAAGATAAAGTTATAATAAGAAATCACACTTCACTGAATCAGGGTCACATGAAGTGTAAAACTGTATAATTCCTATATCTTCTGGTTAAAAAAAAAAATTCTTTTGAAAAGTTGTCTTATCCTTGAGAGGCAATAGCCTGGATTTTCTAGCAATAAACACATTTCTATCAGTGCCTTCAAAAATAATCTCATGCCTCAACAAGTTTAGAGAGTTAAATTTTGATCTTAAGGCATATGCTGAAGATTACTGGCCATTGTTAGAATTTCACTCACATTTTGGTTCTTATTATGCTATATGTTAGATCTCTCTGTTCAGATTTATTATGTGCAATGGAAAACATAGATAATGTGATGAAGAAATTTTGGCCTAATTTTATAATCTGTATGTGTTTTTTAATTCAATAATATTATTTATGAGCTAAAACAGATTCAATAATTTCAGACTTAAAAATATCTAGTTCAACCTTTTACTTATGGTGTGATCTAAAACTTCAGAAAACATTTCACAAATCATACTGTTTCCACACTTTATCACACCACATAATATCAGTCTTTTGTAACTTAATAATTTTGACTAGTGTCTATTGCTTTCTAATAGTCGGTAAATAGGAGATATTGTTTCACTGTATAAGAATTTTTAGGGGCTTCTTTGGGTCATGGGGAAATATTGCATTTTCTATGTGTTATATATATTTTCTTTTTTGTGATTTTTTTTGGGGGGTAAGGTCTCATTCTAGCCCAGGCTGACTTGAAATTCACTATGTAGTCTCAGGGTGGCCTCAAACTCACAGCAATCCTCCTTCCTCTGCCTTCAGAGTACTATGATCAAAGGTATGAGCCACCATACCTGGCTATGTTTTATTCCATCTTTTAGGAAAGAAGCTAACTGACTATAGAGAAGGAGAATGCCAGGGCAATTTTATTCTCTAAAGATTGCCTTAGGATTTCAAAGCCAGGCTGAGCCTACATGGTGAACTCCAGTCCAACAAAGGCTAGAGTAAGACCCTGCCTGGGGAGTGGGGGAACAGAATACAAAGTTTTCATGGGCAACATGAACAGAGGTCATAGAAATGGGGCATTATGATCCAATTTAGTCACCATTGATGGGTATAAAACTTCAACGTACGAAGATAATCACAACAAATAAACTTTTCTGGGTTCCACTATAGTATAGGTGGAATTGTTAATAGTCAGCAACTAAAGGATTTCAAAAAACTGAATTCTTGAAATTTTCTGTACGAATTTAAAAGAACAACAACAACAAAAATAATAAAAATATAAAACAGATTCAGCTGTCCATTTTAAGATTAGAATGCAATACCGATTACAACTTGCATACTCAGAATACATAATTTTTCTTGTATTGTGAAAACAAAATTGTGGCATGATGCTTATTAGTCTACTTGTTTCCTTGAATGTTTTAAAGAGTAGAATGAAAATGTCTTATTAAGGTCTTTGTTGAAGAGAGCTCTCAGAATATATATTAACATAAATGGCCTAAATAGGGAATACTTATTGTGTTACAAATTTCACTAAAATATATTGCAATATTACATTATATTCTAAGGAATCTAATGTTAGCTCCAATGTCTTTTTCTATTCCAAATAGCATATTTAAGAGCCTTGCTACATTTTATATTTTTCTATTGATTTCCTCCTGTTATGCTATTATTTTTTATTAGTTACATACTCAGTGTGTGAACATCACATGTTGGTACCATCCTTACCCTCATCCTGTCCTACCCACTCCAAAGAGACCCTCTATGATGGGGATGCCAGTTATCCCCACGTGGATGTTGGGTAGTGCATTGGGGGGGCAGCCATCAGTTATTGGAAAGAGGCAATGTCCCTGTGCATAAAGTCCCGACTTGTGGCTCTAACAATCTTTCCGCCCCCTCTTCTGGGAATTTCCCTGAGCCATGTCGGGTTCATTTTTTGTCTATTTCAGTGATGGGTTCTTGGGAGCCTCTGTGTCTCTGATTTGGTAGGAGTTGAGTGTCCTCCATGTTTATCTCCTTTACCCTTGTGCTGATACCAGGTTCACCAAAAAAGCAGCACTCTTGCTTATTTCCCAATTCCTCTATAGTTTCAGCTGGGGCCCTGGTGAGGTGCGATGTGCCGATTCTCTCCTCACTTTCTGCATCCATCTGTAAAAGAGAAACAGATTCTCCAATGGAGAGTGAAGTCAGCACCAGATAAATGGGATAACCATTCTTAGTTTAGAGAGAATTTAATAGGTGTAGGCCCTCTGGAAGCCCAAGATCAGTGGGAGTTTGGAATTGGAGAGCAAACTCATTATTTGGATATGATTCTGACCTGTTTCCCAGTTCCAGCTATGGGTTCTGTTCCATTGAGCAAATCTGTTATCCAATCCAAGAGCAATTGGTTACCCACTATGTCTGTGTACCACTATTGCACTTGGGTGAGTATCATGTCAGTTTATTTGCTGCTGAGTAGCTTAGACCTCAAGTTGCTTGAACAGATGTTGGTCATTTTCCCCCAGTAGCTCATGTGGCAACTTCTGGCATTAGATGAGCTGTCTCGGGACTGGCTCTTTTCCAGCTTCCAGCCAGGTTTCTCCATGTATTGTACTGACAAAATATGGTGTCTTAAGCAGTAGGGTCTTACCATTAACCTTTGGTGGGTAATCAAGTGCTCTGACAGAAGTATATCTTATTTTGAGAAACCTTGTAGGTCTCTCTGATCAACAACTCATTGTGGGTGTTAACTGCATCCTGGTACTGGAGTAACAGGCCAGTACAAGGAAAAAGAAGGAAGAAAAAGACAGGTACCATGAAAGAGAAAGAGAAAAAAGAGAGAAAAAGAAACAGGAGAAAATTTATGGTTAGGTTTCATCATACCCTCTCCAGGGCCTTTTGAGTCAGGTGTTCCCTCTGAGGACCTGATGAAGGTTCAACCTTTTAGTCTGTCTTTCACAATATAAGATTTTATGCATTGATTCCATTTGGGTCAAGTCTTGTATCCCCCTCCACCCTTACATTCCTCTCCAGCTCCACCCTCCCTATTGTCTGGTCCTTGAGACACCTATTACATATGTCAACATCTCGGGCTAATCCAGACTAGAAGCCATAGATGAGTGAGACCATGTGACGATAATCTTTCTGTGATTGGGTGAGTTTGCTGAGAATGATCTGTTCCAAGTTCGACCATTTTTCTGCAAATTCCAATGTGTCATTTGTTCTTACTGCTATGTAGAATTCCATCATGTAGATATACCGTATCTTGGTTATCCATTCATCTAATGATGGACAAATGTATTAATTCTAATTCTTAGCTATTAGGACTTGAGCTGCTATAAACATGGTTGAGCAAATATCACTGAACTGAGGCATGGAGATTTTAGGGTAAATGCCCAGTAAGGGAATAATTGGCTCTGTTGTTAACTCTATAGTCAACCTTTTAATGATCTGCCATATTGGTTGTGCCATCTTACATTCCCATGAACAGTGGATGAGGTTTACTATTTCTCTACATCCTCGCCAATATTTGTTTTCAATTGATTTTGTAATGTTTGCTATCCTTACTGGGGTAAGGTGGAATCTCATAGTTGTTTTAATTTGTTTTTCCCTGATTGTTAGGGGTGTTGAACATTTTCTTAAATGTGTTTGTCCATTTGTCTTTCTTCCTCTGAGAACTCCCTGTCCAGTTATGTGCCCCACTTTATGAGTGGGTTGTTTGAATTTCTATTGTTTTGGTTTGTGAGTTCTCTGTAGACTCTAGAAATTAGGCCTCTGTCAGTTGTATAGCCAACAAAAATTTTCTCCCATTCGGTAGGTAGTCTATTGTCTCTGCTTGTTGTATGCTTGTCTGTGAAAAAAAAAACTTTTCAGCTTCCTGAGATCCTAATGGTTGAGTGATTGTTTAAGTTCCTGAGCTATTGAGGCTTTGTTCAGGAAGTCTTTTCCCACTCCTATATCATGGAAAGTTCCTCCCATTTTTTTTTCTTCCAGCACTAGCAGAGTTTCTGGTCTTATATTGAGGTCTTTGATCAATTTTGTGGTGGTTTGAATAGATAGCCCCCAATATATTCAGTTTTTTAATTTGTTTGTAGTTTGCATCTGCAGCCACCTGGCTGGAGGCAATGTCACTGGGTGGATCTTAAGGTGTGGTTGTGGGTTTCAAATTTCAATCTAAAGATATGCAAAGTGTGCCTAGAGTTGCTAAAGTGTGCTATGTGGCTTTTGGCTTGTACCTCTCTCTCTCTCTCTCTCTCTCTCTCTCTCTCTCCTTGGTCCTGTGAAGGCAGGCCAGCTTCTTCTGCCTTTATGGAACTTCCCCTGGATTTGTAAGCTTCAATAAATATCCCTTCCTCCATAATTGTGCCTGGTCTGGAAGTTCATCTCAGTGAACCTGAAGCTGTCTGCTACACATTTGGCCTTGAGTTTTGTGCATGGTGAGAAGTGTGGGTCTAATTTCATTTTCCTGCATAAGGATATCTAGTTTGCCATCACCATTTGTTGCCATTTTACCAGTCTGCATTGTTAGGGCTAGAGTAACTTGACTTGAAATCTGGATCATCTATTCTGTTCCATTGGTCCACAATCCTGTTTTTATGCCAGTACCATGTTGCTTTTGTTACTATGGCTTTGTAACAAAGCTTTAGATCAGGTATGGTGATACCTCCAGAGGTATTTCTTTTGCTGAGAATATGCTTTGATATCCAAGGCCTGATGCAATTCCATATGAATTTTGAGATGCTTTTTTTTTTTTCTATTTCTATGAAGAAAAAAATCCAAGGATTCTTTTTTTTCTTTTTTAGTATTGCATTAAATCTGTATATTGCTTTTGGTAAGGCTGCCATTTTAACCATGTGAATTCTGTCTATGCAGGAGCATGGGAGGTATTTCCATCTTCTCAAATCCTCAGCAATTTCTTTCTTGAGTGTTTCTGTTTTCATTATATAAATCTTTCACATCTTTGGTTAATGTTATTATAAGGTATTTTTTGTTGTTGTTGTTGATATTGAAAATTGGACATTGCTGCTAATTTCTTTCTCTGTATTTTTGTCCTTTGCATATAAAAAGGCTACTGATTTTTGTGCATTGATTTTATATCCTCCTACTTAGCTTAAGTAATTAATGCACTTTAAGGTTTTGAGATGGAGGTTCTTGGGTCATTTATATATAGAATCATGTCATCTGCATATAGGGCTAACTTAACTTCTTCCTTTCCAATTTGCATCTTTTATTTCATTTTCCTCTCTTATTGCTTGAGCTAGAACTTAGTATTATGTTGAAGAGCAGAGGTGAGAGTGGGCACACCCCTGTCTTGTTACTGATCTCAATGGGAATTCCTTCAGTCTCTCCCCATTAAGTATTATTTGAGCTTTAGGTGCTTTATGTCTAGCTCTTATTATGCTGAGATATAAACCATCATGCCTATTCTCTCCAATGGTTTAATCATGCAGTGATGTTTTATTTTGTCAAAGGCCTTTTCTGCATCTGTTGAAATGATCATGTGATTTTGTGTTTAAGCTTATTTATGTGGTGTATTACATTGACAGATTTCCATATATTCAACAAACCATGAGTTCCTGGGCTAAACCCTACTTGATCAAGGTAGATAATGTTTGTGATGTGCTGTTGAATTTAGTTTGTGAGGATTTTATTCAGCTTCTTTGTGTTTAAGTTTATCAGGGAAATAGGCCTATAGTTTTTGGTATTAGGGTGATACTAGCTTCATATAAGGAATTGGAAAGCTTTCCCTGTTCTCTGGTTAGATGTCACAATTGGAGAAATATTGGTTTCAGTTCTTCCATGAAGGTTTGATAGAATTCAGCTGAGAAGCCATCTGGTCCTGGATTCTTCTTTTGGGGAAGGCTTTTGATTATCTTTTTAATCTCAATGGGTGTGATATGTCTTTTTAGGAGATTAATATGCTCTGAGTTTAGCTTTGGTAGGTAGTGTGTGTCCAGGAATTCATCCATTTCCTCCATATTACCAAATTTTGTGTACTAGAGGTTTTTGAAATAGGTCAACATGATTCTTCCAATTTCATTTATGTCTGTTGTGATATTTCATTTTTTATTTCTACTTCTGTTAATTTGAAGTGTCTCTTTCTTCTTTTCTTTTTTAAAATTTTTGCTTGATCAAGTTGTCCAGGGATTTATCAATCTTGTCTATTTTTTCAAAGAACCAGCTATTTATTTCTTACACTTTCTTAGTTGTTTTCTTAGTTTCCAATTCCTTAGTTTCTGCTCTGATTTTGATTATTTGTTTCCATCTGAAGCCTTTTGGGTTGGATTTTTCTTGTTTTTCCAGTGCCTTTAGGTGGATCGTTAGGTTTTTGATTTGGAATCTTCCTTTCTTTGTTATGAAGACATTAAGTGCTATGAATTTCCCCCTAAGGACCGCCTTCATTGTATCCCATAAGTTTTGGTATGATGTTTTCTCATTTTCATTCAGTTCTAGAAATTTTGTAATTTCTTTTTTTTTGTTTTTATTTTTTGATGTAGGGTCTCACTCTAGCCCAGGATGACCTGTAATTCACTATGGAGTCTCAGGGTGGCCTTGAACTCATGGTGATCCTCCTACCTCTGCCTCCCGAGTGGTGGGATTAAAAGCATGCACCACCATGCCCAGTTTGTAATTCCATTTTTTATTTCATCCACTATTTGTTGGTTAAAAGTATGTTGTTCAATCTCCAGAAGGTGGTGGGATTCCTGGTGAAACTCTTGTTAATTTCTAGCATTATAGTATTTTGATCTGGTATCTCGTAGGAAATTATGCCAATTTTCCTAAATATATGGAGACAGGCTGTAGTAGACAGCTTCAGGTTCACTGAGATGTACTTCCAGAGTTGGCACAGTTATAGAAGAAGGGATTTGTCAAAGCTTACAGATCCAGGAGAGGTTCCATAATGCAGAGGAAACTGGCCTGCTTTTACAGAACAAAACAGAGAGAGATGCACAAGCCTAAAAATCAAAAGCCACACACCACAGCACACTTAAGTAACTCCAGCTATCACACTTTGCATATCTTTGGGTTGAAATCTCAAACCCACCACCACACCTTAAGATCCACCCAATGTCACTGCCTCCAGCCAGGTGGCTGCACATGCAAACTCAAACGAATAAATCAGTGAATATATTGGGGGCCATCTATTCAAACTACCACATTTTTTCATCCACTATTTGTTGTTTAAACGTGTTCAGTCTCCAGGAGCTAGTGGGATTACTGGTGCATCTCTTATTAATTTCTAGCATTACAGCATTGTGATCTGATATCATATAAGAAATTTTGTCGATTGTCCTAAATATATGGAGGCAGACTTTGTGGGCCAGCATATGGTCTATTTTAGAGAAGGTTCCATGGGCTGCTGAAAAAAATGTGCAATCTGAAGATTTAGGGTAGAATGTTCTGTAGATGTCCATTAGGTCTAGTTGATCTATGGTATTATTGAGCTGTCTTATTAATGTTGAGGTGGGTTTCTTGCAGATAGCAGATTGAGGGGCCTAATTTTCTGAGCCACCCCATTAGCTTATGTCTTGATTGGTGAAGTAAAGCCATTAATGTTGAGGGTAATAACTGTGAGGTTTGATTTAACCCCTGCCCTATTGTGGTTGTTTATGTGGTTTGATGTTTTCTTAGACTTTGTAGTTTTGTGCAGCTTCTCTGAGTTTGGTTATTGTAATCTGCTTCTTATAAGCACTTGAGGTTGGTTTTTTGACTCTTCTGTGTGGAGAATTCCCTGAAGTACTCTGAGTAGGTTTGGCTTTGTGTTCATATAGTTGTAGTGCTGACTTTTATCATGGAAAGTTTTTCTTTCACCATTAGGAAGAATACTTTCACTAGATAGAGTAGTTTGAGTTGGAATCCATAGGTTCTTAGACTTTGCAGTGTTCCATTCTAGGCTTTTCTGGCTTTCAAGGTATCCATTGAGAAGTCTGAAGTAATTCTTATTGGGTTACTTTATATGTAATGTATTTTTCCGTCAGCTGCTTTTTAGTACTTTCTCTTTGTAATCTATGTTTAGAATTTTAATGATCATATGTCTTAGAGAATTTCTTCTTTGGTCCAGTCTGTTTGGAGTTCTGTTAGCTTCTTGTAACTTGATGAGACTCTCTTTTGAGAGGGTGGGAAAGTTTTCTTTGATAATTTTGTTGAATAAGTTCTCCATGCCTTTAGTCTGGATTTCTTCCCCTTTTGGTATACCCATGATCCAAATGTTAGGATGTCTTTGCTACTGCACTCATGTTCTGTTCACAAAACTTTTGAACTTATTCAAACTTTTGGACTCATGAACTATTTCTTCTGTCTTGTCTTCTAGTTCTGAGTTCCTATTCTCCACATGACTGACTCTGTTTCTTGTGAGCTATTATAGAGGTTTAGACTTGTTCAATTTAGTTTGTATTTTCTATTGCCTTTTTATGTATAGTATGAATCCCTCTGTTGAGTTCCCAGTTCATGTCATTTTCTGATTTTCTTAATGTTTCTTGGAATTCATCCTTGCATTTATGTATGTCTTCATTGAGCTTAGCCAGCTGATTATTGAGGTTCTACTTTTTTCATTCTCCTTCAGATAATTTAACTGTCTTTGGAAGCCTTCCCGTTTTTTTTTTTTTTTTTTTTTTTTTTTTTTTTTTTTTTTTCTATTCACTATAATCTAGTGAGGGCAGCATTCATATAATTGTTGAACCTTTGATGATTTTCTTCAAGTTCTGGTAATTCTTTTGCCAGGGTTACATAGCTTGTGCCTCCCTTTTGGGGTTCTGATCCTGTTGTCTCTTCTGCTTTGATTCTAGACTTCCATTGTAGGACTAGGCAAACTTGTTGGATTTACTTCCATTTAATTTTTTATGTTATTCCTTTTCTGCTGTTGTCTGACCATCACAGTGTAGGACTATTATTTAATTCAGGAAGAAGCTGTATTTTACCCTTGAAGTATCTTCAGTGATTATTCCCTTTTATGTTTGCATCAATTAGGCTTCTGATGACAATGGGGCCTGTCTACTCAGCAGGGAGGAATCCGGGAGGATTTGGTGGGGACCCAAAGTTCTGGTGCAGAGGCTAGTTGGTTGGTAGTTTGGGGTATTAGATTGTGTGGTCAGGTGGCCAGATGGCGCAGGAGTAGGGGGGAATGGGACAATGCAGTCTGTTGTGGTGGGGAAAGGGAGCAGGGAGGATAGGATTGCATAGTTCTGTGATGCACCAGAGTGAGGGGATAGAACTGTGGGGTCCACTGGCACCACAATTCAGGGGGTATGGGACAGCAGGGTCTTGTGATGAGGTATAATGGGAGGGGGATGTGACTGCTGCAGGTCTGGCAAGGCGGCACAGTGGGGACTGGTTGCTGTGGTCTGGGTGGCAGAAAGAAGGAGGAAAGCCATGGGGAAGGTGGGAGAGGGGAAGGCAAGCCTGTGTATGCATAGCCTGCAGGTAGTGTAAGAGGAACATGGCTGGTGGGATGATGGTTGGGGCAGTGGTCGTGGCTGGGATGGAGATCCTGGTGTTAGAAAGAGGGAGGAATGCTGAGTGAGGAATGTGAGCTGGCTGGCCTGGGTCCGTGTAGCCTACATGTAGTGCAGGGGGAGCCTGGCCTGTGGCCCAGTGGCTGGGACAGCTGCTTGAGTGGTTTGGAGGACTTGTGGGCTACACAAAAGTGTGGGAATCAGTGGATTCCTTACTTTGCTCCTCCATGCCCTCCCACTGGAGGATTGCTAGGATCTTCAGACACTAAAAAACCCAATAATTTTGCCTTTCCTTCCCTGGGGGGTGAAGCATGTTAGGCAGATGCCATCTTGACCAGAAGTCTGATATGCTATTATTTAATGTCTATTATTTCCTAGACATTGTGTTCAACACTTCATAAAAGAGATATAGCATACATGGTTATATTGTTGAGAAGCTCTTTATGTAGTGCAGGAAGAAATGTAAAGACTGATCACTTTAGCATTCTTTGAGGAGCATTACAAACATGCCCAAATTTAACAACAAATAAAAAGAGTAACCAACTCTACACATTATTCTTATGTCACCCCCTCCTGGCACTTTTTTACATATCATATATAAGCATTACTTTCTCAGCAGTGTTTGGTCTGGGCGTCATTTTGATTGAGGTTTGTTGGAAGGATATGAGAAGGGGAAGAGAATACCAGGTAAAAATAAAGGAATATTCCTCAGAGTCCAGGCAAGAAAGAAGTCTTTCATAATTTGAACAAAAAAATATAAAGAATTTCTAGGTAATAAATATGGCTAAAGAGAAGCAAGACAACAAAGACATATAAAGAAATAGCAGGAAAACAGCCCCCTTGCTTGTTTCTCCAATTTTTCTTAGTTTCAGCCTGGGCCCTTTTGAGGTATGATGGGGTGGCTCTCTCCTTAGGATCTACATCTATCTGAAAAAGAAAAGCAGATTCTCCAATGGAGAGTACGTCAGCACCAGGACAAATGAGATAACCCTTTCTTTTTTTATAGAGAATTTAATAAGTGTAGGCCCTCTTGTAGCCCACAATTGATGGTAGCTTGATATTGGAGAGTGGGCTTATGTTTGGATATGGTTCTGACTTGTTTCCCAGCTCCAGCTATGGGTCCCATACCAGTGAGGGGATCAGTTAGCTGAACTGAGAGCAGTTGGTTCCCCACCATGGCTGTGTGCCACCACTGCACTTGTGTGGGCATCACAACAAGTTATTTGCTGCTAAGAAAAATTGGAGAAACAAGCAAGGGGGCTGTTTTCCTGATGAACCGGATACCAGCACAAGGGGGAAGGAGATCAGCACAGAGAAAAATCAACTCCTACCAAATCAGAGAGCCAGAGCCTCAGAGGCCCCCAACACCTCATCACTGAAGCAGACCAAAAATGAACCCAACATGGCTTAGGGAAATTTTGCAGAAGAGGGGGCGGAAAGAATGTCAGAGCCACATGTTGGGTCATGATATGCAGAGACATTTAGCTTACCCATAACTGTGGGCTAACTCTACAATGCATGACCCATATACCTCAACAAGGAGGGGCCAAGGGGAGGTTGTAGGTCACGGATGAGCCTAATAATGGTACCAAACTGACTGTATTTGCTGAATACAAAACTAACTAATAAAGAAAAAAAAAAAGAAATAGCAAATGCATAAAATATCTAGTATCTGTGAGACTGTGAGAATATCCAAAGAAAGAACAAAATGCTGCCCTGCCACTCCCTGCTGCTCACCCCAACTCTAGGGTAAATGTTTCTCTGGAAAGAGTGAAGATGCAGCATGTGGGTATTAGTAAAGGTTATGAGCATATAGAGCTTCCCCTTGGAATATATGAACAACCTAGTATGAGCATCAGAACCAAAGGATGAAGGCAACCTAGATATAGTTTATAAGAGCCTCAACTCTGTGGGAAAAAACAAAAAGCAAACAAACAAACAAACAACAACAACAACAAAAAAAAAACGGGGATACTGCAGGCAGGAGTTGACCGAAAGAATGAAGAAGAAATATTAATGAATTATTCTCCTCCTTGAAGCTGTGCTGAATGAGCCACCAGCAAATTCCCATTGACCATGTTGATAAACATTTCTGTACTGTGGCCTCTTAGTAACCTTCCACTACAGTTTAATGACAAAGTCTTCCATTGTGCAAGCTGACCAGAAATAAATTTATAAGTTCTGTCCCACATAACAGAGATAAATGAATCATAATGAAAACCAGTACCAGTCCTGGGTGTTGGATTCAGAAGAGGACATAAATAACATAGAATTTGAGGAACAGGAAATAGCTAAAGATATTGAAGATAATAGCTTTGATATGTGTAGGGAGAGTGGGTTAGTTAATGACATATAACTTGGGGACAAAAAACTGTGCCAAACTGATATTATTGGCAGTGATTAGCTAAGTTCTTACCTCCTTTGGAGAACATATAAAATGAATGAAATCTGTCTAGAGAAGTATTCTCCCCCTTGAAAGTGTATGAAAAACACATGGAAAGATAGAAAAGAGCACCAGATCTTGTGCCAATCCTACAGCTACTGTTATGGAACCTATAGGGGCAGTATTTTAAATCCTGAAGATTCCAATTCTGACTGCCTGGTATAAAGGTTAATTTCACTGTCAGCTTCCTCAGATTGGGAATAAAAGAAGAGACTCACCTCATGGGTCAGCCTGTGCAGGTGTTTCCAGGAAACACTGATGAAGGGAGGAATATCTTCCCCAAGAGTGTTCACATCTTCAGGTGGTAGACTTTAGATAAGGAAGTTTCACAAGAACAGAAGCAGGGAATTTTGCTTGGCTGCACTTTACTCTTCACTTCTCTCTCTCTCTCTCTCTCTCTCTCTCTCTCTCTCTACCTGGTGTGTATGTGTGTGTCCTGTTAATATATCTTGTGTTTACACTGGAACCAAGCTTCATCAACCCTGCAACATGGACTGAGGGCCAGTGGTTCTTTAGAAATCCTCCAGGGCTTCAGTGACAGAATTAGAATGTTGAGGCATCCAGCCTCATAGACTGAGCAGAAACCCTATTTTTGACTCTCCAGCCAGCACAAAGCAATTCTTTTTTTTTTTTTTTTTTTTTTTTTTTTTGGTTTTTTCGAGGTAGGGTTTCACTCTAGCCCAGGCTGACCTGGAATTCACTATGGAGTCTCAGGGTGGCCTCGAACTCACGGCGATCCTCCTACCTCTGCCTCCCGAGTGCTGGGATTAAAGGCGTGCGTCACCACGCCCGGCTATTGCGCCACCACGCCCGGCTAGCACAAAGCAATTCAATAGACTTCCTAGACCATATTCCATAACCTAATCAAATAATTCCCTTTTATAACACATATTCATTCTTTAGGTTCTATAGATTCTTGACTGACACTCTTGGCTTTATATCTTTGGAGAGATTTTAATCTAGGAAGTAGGAGTGAGTACAGACACAAGAAAACTTCATTTTAGGTGATTTTTGTTTTCATAAACCACTTTGTATAAGATATATACCCAGGATTTTGTCTAGACAATATTTTGTCCTCAGTTCCCTTTGTCTTTCTTGTTCAACAATTAATTCAAATATTCTATCAAAATCTATCAGAAAGAGTTAAGTCAACTTACATATGTGTATGTGCATATGTAAATCTTAATTTAAATCACAATATTTCTTTTTCTTAAATGTTTGAAAATTTTACATCTGGCATTTTTTATTGCAGGGTATGAAACTTTTT
Organism: Dipus sagitta; assembly: GCA_036346955.1. Lineage (NCBI taxonomy): Eukaryota > Metazoa > Chordata > Mammalia > Rodentia > Dipodidae > Dipus > Dipus sagitta. The sequence continues at coordinate 76,138,028 of CM070781.1, forward strand.
CTCTATCAAAGGAATTCAAACACTGCAGAGGTAGCTTTTCTTGTGACATTATGATTAGACAAACAAATGATTGTAGATTCTAGCATCAGTTACAGCTGATTTAAGTGTTTTTTAAGATATATATATATATATATATATATATATATATATGAAAAGTGAAAACCAAAAATTTCATGTTTCTCAGTAAATCATATAGTATTTCATACCAATAAACTGATATTTTGCTTGCCAACATTTTTATGGAAAACATATTTATGATCATGGAGTAATTTTATTAAATTGTCATCCCATTATCCTCTTTTGTCCTAGTATTTCTTACATGGAGGATTCAGGAAATTCTAACACAAGGTGCATTTGAGTATGCTTAGTATTGCAGGAACTATGCATCAGTGCTTAAGCAACCACAAAGTAAGAGCTTTACAGAAGAGCAGAAGAAGAAGCTTATTTAATAATAATAGTATTTAATGATAATACTTCTAGAAGCAAAACCTAGGATAGCTAAAAAAATATTTTTACAATATCCTAGCAAAAAATTAACAAATTATTATGAGAGGAAAACACACCTGACATTTGATTAAGTTTAAGGTCTGAGTACAGCAGTATACCATGTTGACAATTTAAAAAAATGAATTTGAAAAGGTTGCATGCCTCAGTGTAATTTATTTCAATGTCTGAAAAATTGGTTTAATCAAAAAGGGGCTCCTGCTTGGAATGGCCAGTGCTAGCAATTAAAACAAGAATGAACATGCTTGGTTTACTCACACGTGGAACATATTAAGCAGATGTGCATTAGGAAATGAAGAGCTTTCAAAGCAGCCTCACATATACTGCACTCCTGATACCACTTTCTGTATTGGATCATTGAAAGATAGTTCATCAGGTTTGAATTTGTGGTTAATTAAAATAGGCAAAAAGAAAAACCAACTGGTCTTGAGATGTTTGGGATTCACAGTTTTGGACTCATTCCATTGTCAGCTGCAGCACAGCCCTCTGTTTCTCTATTTTGTATGCAGGACCAGTTTTGAAGATGACTGTATAAAGGAACCAGGACTGACTATTATATCTCATATTTTGAACAGTTACTAAATTTATATATCAAATATCACCACATTTCTATCAATACCCATATTTTTATGATTTAAAATTCTTAAAAAAGCAGCCAGATGTGGTGGCACATGCTTTTAATCCTAGCACTTGGGAAGTAGAGGTAGGAGGGTCACCATGAGTTCGAGGCCACCCTGAGAATGTATAGTGAATTCCAGGTCAGCCTGGGCTAGAGTGAGACCCTACCTCAAAAAAACAAAAACAAAAAAAAAATAAATAAATAAAATAAAAGCATTTGTTCCTTTGTCTTAACCCAGAGTCCCATAGAATGCATAAGTTAGGAGGAGAAGTTAACTGATTTTTGATATTTCAGTGAATTATTTGCCTTTCCAATTGCATTAATTTTAAGGTCCTTGAATAGCAGAGCATTGGCACTGTTGGTATTGACTTCAAGTGGAATAAACAAACTCATCACTAGGACTGGTGAACTATTCTGTATGTTAGCTTTCTAGTTGTAACAAATATCAGAGTACCAAGTTAAAAATGAGGAATTTATTTCAACTGGTGATCTCAGAGGTTTTAATCCATGGTGTTCTGGCTCTATTGTTTGTGTGCCTTGCAGAGGCACATCCTGCTTGGTGAGTGTAGTTTCTCACCTCATGATGGTAAGATATTGAGAAAAGAAGGAAGAACTAACAACACAAATAAACAATTTCAGGGCACAACCGGGGTGACAATTTCCTTCAAGCTGGTCTTGCCTGTTATTTTTCCATCACCTTATTATAACACAATCAATTTAATCCAAGAGATGGCTAGGTCAGGGTCCTCAGGATCCAACCCACTCCCACCAGTTAGATTCACCAACTGAGAATCACCTCATCAACACATGAACTTTTGCAGAAAAGTAATTCTTATCTAAATCATAACATCTATATGATACATAAATGGAAATTCTGGAGTGTGGCTTAAGGAAATTAAAACTGATATCTGAAAAGCAAAACTTTAGTTACCTGAGCATTTAGCTCTCAAGTGATCAATGCAAAACCACCAGCCCAAAATGGGTGTGGAAAGAGCTGCTTACTGCTGTGCAAAGGATGTTGATATACTGAAGATAGAAAGTTTGCTGAAAGGAAAATTGAGCCTGCATCTAGTAGACAGCATCACTCATCTTCTTCCCCAGCTGTCACTGTGCCATGGTGTAAACCAGGCAATATGATCAAGACTCATCATAGCCAATAGCAAATGTCCAGGATGGTACTCCTGTCCCTGAAATGGTCCGTGTATTGATTGTGTCAGGGGACAGGCAAGACTTCTAAAGTTATAAAAGGAGAAACTCATAGGTCATAAAAGTTACTATAGTTATAAACAAGAGGAGATTCTGAGTTTACTATCTTAATGTAATTGCTCTGCTTTTGCCCTCACAAATCTACTACATCATCTGTCTTTATCTTCTTTCTTATATCTTTAGTTTTATTGTTTCTCCCTTTTTTCTTTCTTTCTTTCTTTCTTTCTTTCTTTCTTTCTTTCTTTCTTGCTTGCTTGCTTGCTTGCTTGCTTGCTTGCTTTGTTTCTTGCTTTCAAGGCAGGTCATCACACTGTAGGCAAGGGGTGGCCTTGAACTCATTATGTAGCCTAGGTTAGTCTCAGATTTCTTATGATGCTCCTGTGGCAGCCTTCTAAGTACTGGGACTGCAAGGAGCCACAATGCCCAGCTCCACAGTATTCTTACAAACTACAAAAAAAGAGAGATTGTGTGTTTCTAAAACATACAAGATTTTCTTCATGAACCTTATTATTCACTCCTTTCATTTTTTATCTTTATCATAATTACAATATCATTTTTTGGCATTATTGTTAATTTCTTTACTCGATTTAGTCCAGAGTCAACAAGCAGTTTCTGTACACAAAAGTTTCAAAGCTCCATGGTAGGCTTCATGACCCATCGCTATCCTTCTCTTCCTTCTCTTTCACACAATACATGCATTGTTTCCCCACCAGAAGCTGGAAGGACCCTGCAATGGTCCCACCTTTCCTTACAATACCCCAATGTTCTCCTAGCACAGAACTCCTAGGCATTCTAGCATAATAGACATATTAAGTTTATTTCAGACTGTAGACAAATTATGGACTTGCTATTGGAGCTTGGGATAGCCATATCTCAGTTCACTATGGCATTTCCTAAACTTGTAGAATTTGAGAGTAAGTTAGTTACCACCTGTGAATCTGTTTTCTTACCAGGATCTCAGCTTTTCTGTTTCTTCAGTAGAAATGATGGCTTAGTTGTTTCAGAGATCATGTTAAATTCCTTTTAGTAGACGTCCTGTCCTGTATCACCTTGGATTACATTGCAGATCTCCCAAACCAGTGGATATTACTGCTTGCATCTTTGTACATCTGTACTTAGGGTATTTTTTTTTTTTTCGAGGTAGTGTCTCACTCTGGGTCCAGGCTGACCTGGAATTAACTATGTAGTCTCAGGGTGGCCTCGAACTCTCGGCGATCCTCCTACCTCTGCCTCCCGAGTGCTGGGATTAAAGGCGTGCGCCACCACACCCGGCTGTACTTAGGGTATTTTCCTTACCTGAAGTTACATGCAGAAGGGTAGACTGGAAAAGAGGAAGGAATTTGATTGGACAGACAGTTCAAGTATATTTTTCCTTATTGTATTAAAAAAGAAAACTGATACATGGTTTGAACTCCTCATGATCTCCAGAAAATGGATCCCCAGTTTCCCACTTTAGGAGCCCAGTCATTAATGAGCTCCTTGTTTTTCCTGTATGTGGATCCCTAAGTTTCATGACTGTTTTTCAGGTAACTATTTCAGGGTGTACTTTTTAAAAAAAAAATTTTAACTACATCACCATTTATTCAATGAATATCTCAGGGTTTCTTTACCATACTTTGTCTCCCCAGGTTATTGATGTCACCTTTAACATTATAAATAACCCTCAAAAATATTTTCTGTCTCTGGACTTTTTAAAGTGAGTATTATTTACTAGTTATCTACCCTACATTTTCATAGAAAATTACTGTATATCAAACATTACATCTTTGTAATGAGGTATATTTTACATAAATGGAGAAATAATATCACACAAAGTGATAGGACATAGATAATTTATCTTGATACTTTAAGTATTTTTGGAAGATTTGTTGAAGAAATAGTATTGGCTGTGAATTATTTTTGAAATAACCCTAAGTAATCATAGTTAGGTAATAAAATATTATGATTAGCTTTATCTTTCTAAATGAGTTCTGCAATATGAATCATTAGGTATAATCACAGAGCTCCAAAAATAAGACTCATGTGATTCTCAAATTGTGGGTTTGCTTAAAACATTTCATAGAAAATAAAGTAGAATGATTCTTTAAATTTTCTTTTAACTTATCCAATACATATTTTAAATGACATAGCTTCATTTCCACAATTGGAGTGTAATAAAGGTCATGGTTATAGGAACACATTTAACACTTGACCTAATCTTCCAAGGATCATTTCAAATTATTCAAAGCATTTAAGGATGATTTAATTATCATTATTTTTATGTTATATCATTGCAAAATATTTTTGACATTTCTGTTTTCTTTAAGTGGATTGGCTAATAAGTTAATATGAGAGATATATGTATGATATTTGCACCAAACTATATGATAATATATAAACTGATGATTTAAAAACATTTTAGCATTATGCAATAGTCTTTCGGAGTTTTTAGTTGTAAAACTCAGTACTGATGATTTGGACTCACTATTTTGTGCTGTGCAGACTTTTCTGATGTCCTGACAGTATCTGTCTCCTAGTATACTGACTTTCTAAGTGCTGGAGCAGTAGCACTTCCTTACAACTTGCCACAACCAAAAATGGATCCCTCATTGTGAAGTATTTCTTGGAAGAAAAAAAAGCATTTCTGGGTCTGGCAAAATGGCTTAGCAATTAAGGCATTGGCCTGCAAAGCCTAAGGACCCCAGTTTGATTCCCAGGACTCATGTAAGCCAGATGCACAAGGCAGTGCATGTGTCTGGAGTTCATTTGCAGTAGCTAAAGGCCCCGACACACCCATTCTCGCTTTCTCTCTATCTGCCTCTCTCTCTCAAATAAATAAATAAATAAAATATTTAATAAAACAGAAAGAACCAAAAAACCATTTCTGAGAGAAAATGATTGAGTTGTGTGTATATGTATATACATTTACTTTAATAACCTACATACAGTGTAATATATAACATACTATGTAATTGCATGTGCCATAATAATAAAGTACATATAGTTATACACACACTTAATATATGCATACATGTTCATCCCTGAGTGGAATCTTGGTGTCCTTGTCATGTTTACTGTAAGCTTAAAAAGGAATAAAAGCAAGGAAAATTTACTATGATTTGCACAACTATTTTTTCAGTAATAAACAATAATTCAACCACTAGTAAATATGAAACCCATCAGAATAAAACTAAGTAATGACAATGACATGTGCACCCAGAATTACTTGGGTATGAGTCATTTTTATAGAGGTTTCCAATAGTTCTTGCCTGCCTCTCTTTCTCTCTCTCAAACATTTTTTCCAAGTCAGGTGTGGTGGTGCATACCTTCAATCCCAGCAATCTGGAGGCAGAGGTAGGAGGATTACAGTGACTTTGAGGCCATGCTGAACTTGCATAGTGAATTCCAGGTCAGCCTGGGCTACAGTGGGACCCTACCTTGAAAAACAAAAACAAACAAACAAACAAACAAAAATAGTGTTTTCCCTGCTTTCCACTAGCTCTCTATGGCCATTGCCTGTATCAAAGTATGAAATCCCATGCATCTTTCTCTTTTTCATTGGCTCTTCCAATTAAAGTAATTGATACTATCAATTTATGATAATGATGCATATGAAGAAAAGACTTTCTGTAAACCTTGTAATTTTAAATACTTGAAAGTATTGTTGGAATCAGAGTCCAAACAACAGGCACAGTCGAGATTCAGCAGGCATGGAAGTTCCTGACATGGAAAGCCCATGTTTTTGTTCCAATATTGGTATGGAAGATGAAGAATTTTTCTCCATAATCATGAGATTGAACTTGGCTCTTTAGGGGCTCAGAGATTGCTCAGCTATTAAGACACTTGCCTACAAAGCCTAACAACACATGTTTGATTCCACAATACTCACAGAAAGACAGATGCACAAAATGGGGCATGAACCTGGAGTTCATTTGCAGAGTTTAAAGTCCTGGTGCACCCAATTTCTGTCTCTCTCTCCTTGCAAATAAATCATTAAAAAATTACAAAAAGAAATTGGCTAGTTTAGGGTAAACACAACCCAAAGTGGATCTTTTTTTTTTCTTGATTAAAAGTTGAAAATGTTCTTTTGCCTGTAATAGGTTGGAAGATCTGTTTTTTTTTTTTTTTTAAATTTCTCTCTTTTCTCCTAAAGGAGTTCTCCTTCCATAGAAAACTGAAATGAAGATGTATGAGACTACAAAATGCCCACACACCTGGCATGAGAACTTGACTGAAAATCTGACATTTAGTAAAGTCCCACCTAATAAATTCCTATAAGAATCCCTGATCATATGTCTGTCATGGAGGAAAACAACTCTCTAATTAGACTGGAGGCCCATTGTATGGGAATGACTACATGTCTGGTACTGAAAATCTAGTCAAAAGCTTATGGTGGGAAGGCCATAAGCCTTAAGTGAGTAATGATTACTGCTGATTGGCTAAATGTATATGTTATACCCAGTAAACTTCCCTCAAAATACTTATGTCTGTGCCCATAAGCTAATGCATCTCTCACTTTTGTTGAAAGAACTTTCTATGGAGGTGACCACTGGAGTGACTCAAAATTCACCATAGTGCTGAGAAGAAGGGATTTATTGTGTTCAACACTAAGTAAGACATCTATTTCACACTCTCCAAGACAGTGTCCATTGCAGAATAAGTGGTGGAGAGAATGTAAGTGCCAAAGGAAGGGGAGGAGTGCTTACAATGCTGTTATCCAGGCACAAAATAGCCTTGATATCCATGAATTCACAGTACCTGACACTACCTACACAAGACCTTCATAATAGGAGGAAAAATGAAGACATCAAAAATGAAGAAAGGTGGGCTTGGGGGATGGGTTAGCAGTTAAGGCACTTGCCTGCAAAGCCAAAGGACCCAGGTTCAATTCCCCAGGACCCAAGTTAGCCAGATGCACAAGGGGGTGCATGCATCTGGAGTTCATTTGCAGTGGTTGGAGGCCCTGATGTGCCCATTCTCTCTCTCTCTCTCTCCCTCTTTCTCTGTCAAATAAATAAATAAATAAAAATAAAATATCAAAAAAGTTAAAAAAGAAAAAAAAAAGAAGAAAAGGCAAGCCAGGCATGGTGGCACATGCCTTTAATCCCAGCACTTGGGAGGCAGAAGTAGGAGGATCACCATGAGTTCGAGGCCACCCTGAGAATACATAGTGAATTCCAGGTTACTCTGGGCTAGAGTGCAACCCTACCTCAAAAAAAAAAAAAAAAAAAAAAAAAGAAAAGAAAGAAAGAAAGGCTATTTGGAAAGAAGAAAGAACTCAATGGAGGTTGGATTTGGGAGGCAGGAAGTGAGAGTATTAAGACAAAATTATCATGGTTTATTGTCTATACTTATGGAAACTGTCATTAAGAATATTAAAAGAAAGAAACCCCAATCATGGTCAACAGGAAGATTATTCCGTCAGGAACCCCTCCATCTGCTACCAAGGAACTAAGTCTTCTTTCTTTATCTTAGTCTTTTTAATAAAATCTTTCTAAAACTTAGCTTCTATGATCCATGAGTTTATTTCTCTAAGAGAAAAGACAAGAACCTGGAGGCCACTGACTCAGTGGAAGCTTTTTGTGACCGTGAGTGCCCAGCAGCCTAACTCCTTAGTTAAAGCTTAACCAAGAGCCAAAAATATGGTTCTCATCTTAAAGAAACCACAAATTTCTGTACAAAGGTATATCCGCTGATGAAAGCAATGGCAACGGCTATCACTGATTATGATTTCAACTTTATACTGGATCAAGTGCAAAGTCACAAATAGTCTCAGAGAATCTGCCTTTTTTCAAGAATCTGGAGTACCAGCATGGTAACAGGAGGTATTTGGGTTATCTATATATTTCCTCCTCTGCTCCTATTAAAAAAGGAAGGCTCATTAATTTTGGCATTTTGTTTTATCATCATCTTATAATTTTCTAATACCTACTCATTGGATTGATCAATTGATCTGTCTGTCTATCTGTCTGTCTATCTGTCTATCTATCTATCTATCTATCCACTTCCCACTAGGCCAATAACTTTAAGTTGCTTAGAGAAAGAAAACTTTATCACCCTAGAAAATAAAGACATCCATTTGTGTTCCCAGAACAATATAATACATGTCAATATAAACAGGTACTCATCTTTTTATATTCTAAAATGAAGTAACCCAAAATGATTTCAGTAATTCTACCACAAATATCATGGCTTCTGTCTTGGCTTTTTGTTTTTATAGTTTCCATTCAAGCAACTGATAAACATAGGAAGAAACAAAGTCTGAACAAAAGGAGTTATTTTCACTGCTGGATATATCTCTTGTGCTTTGCTGAAAGGACCCCACCCTCAGTAAGAAACCTGAAATGATTCTGGTCTGGTAGTGCATGACTTTAATCCGAGCACTCAGGAGGCAAGATGTAGGACGATTGCTCTGAGTTCAAGGCTTCTCTGAGACTATATAGTGAATTCCAGGTCAGCCTGGCCTAGAGTGTTATCTTACCTTAGAAAAGAAAGAAAGAAACCTGAAATGAAACACACAGGCCCATCTTCCACAGAGAAACAATGAATGAAAACCAGAGCCTTAGTAAAGATAGTACTTCAATTCCATGAAAACATGTAGAAACTTGTGTTTCTGAAATTATCTGGCAGCTAACTCACATTGTATTTTCTTACTTGTAAAGGAAAGTAGCATACAAGTTTAGAATAATGAAGAGTAAGCAGGCATTTAAAACTTACCATGTTTGAAGATGTGGGATTTCCCATGTCTTGCTGGGGAAAAAAGTACCTGAAGAATAGCAGTAGATGGAAGGTGTGATTTTTGGTTGACAGTTTTGAAGAGAAGCTTGATCATGGTAGAGAAGGCATGGTATGAATAGGAAGCTGGTTCATATCATCACATACCAGCAGAGGAATCTGCAAGAGTGAGCTGGCTAGCAATGGCAGGGCGATGGGGAACTTGGCTTGATATAAAATCACAAGGTCTATACCCAGTGACATACCTTCTCCAGCAAGGCCTTGCCTTCCAAATGTTCTACCTGCTGCAGACTCAGTAAAAGACTTAATCACAAATACTTATGGCAATGGAAGACACTTTACATTCAAACCAGTACAGACCATTAACAAAACACTTATTTGTCACTAGTTCAGTATTTCATTATATTTATATATTTTATGTAGATCAATATATGTATTGGGAATCATACAATGTTAAATTAAAGGAAAATTAGTCCAAAGCTAAAGATTTTCATAGTAGTGGACTATGTGATACATATTTTAGAGAGGTAGATAAATTTATGAAAACTGGAGGTTGTGTTAATAAAGAGCTTACCTACCATGAACAAGGACAAGGGTTCCATTCCAATTAAAATATAAACCACGTGCGGTGGTAGGCATTTGTAATTCCAGCACTTAGGAGGTATATGGAGGAGGACGTTCTCAGTTATATAGCAAGTTTGAAGTGAACCAGAGCTACATAAGACCCTATCAAAAAACAAACATAAAATTGAATATGAACATAAAATTCTTTGAAGAACTACTTTTCTTTTTTATTTTTTTAAGATTTTATGTTTTTGTTACTTATTTATTTTTATTAGATATGGACATATTTAGTATGTAAATAACACACTTTGATACCATCATTTCCCTCCTCCCTGTCCCTTTTCTGAAGACACTTTTCTCTTTGGGGATGATGGTCAACCCCATGGGGATTGTGGGCCATGAATTATGGGGGCATCAGTCAGTTATGGGGGAGAGGTAATGCCTCTCTAAAATATGTCTCAACTTGTGGCTCTAACAATCTTTCCACCCCCCTTCTGCAAAATTCACTGACCATGTTGGGTTCATTCTAAGTCTGCTTCAGTGATGGACACTTAGGAGCCTCTGGATCTCTGCTTTGTTAGGTGTTGAGTGTCGTCAATGTCTATCTCCTTCAACCTCATGCTGATATTAGATTCACTAAGAAAGCAGCACTCTTGCTCATTTCCCTGATTCCTCTGTGGTTTCAGCTGGGGCCGGGGTGGAGGACACTGGGTCATTTATCTCCTCAGGTCCAGCTCCTATCTGAAAAAGAGAAGCAGATTCTCCAACCAATAGGGAAGTCAACATTGGTTAAATGGAATAACCATTATTAATTTAGAGAGAATTTAAAGGGTGTAGACCCTTGTGTAGCCCAAGATTAGTGGGAGCTTGATAATAAAAAGCAGAATCATTATCTGGATATGATTCTGACTTGTTTCTCAGTTCAAGATATGGTTTCATTTCCACTGAGTAGATCTGTTAGACAATACATGAGCAGTTGGTTACCTACCATGGCTGTGTGCCACTATTGCACATGTGTGAGCATTAGGTCAGGTTGTTTGATTCTCAGTCACTTAGGTTTTGAGTTTCTTGGATAGATTTTGGCCACTTTCTCCCAGTAGCTCATGTAGCACTTTCCAGCACTAGAAGAGCTAATTGTCTGGGGACTGGTTCTCTTCTGGATTCCAACCAGGTCTCACTATGGTCTGTACCAACTGTGTCTTCAGCAGTAGGGTCTTACCATTAACCTCTGGTGGTTAATAAAGCATTCTGACAGAAATCTCTCTCGTCTGTTTTGTGAGATCTAGTAGGTCTCTCTGATCAACAGCTCATTGTGGATGTAAACCATATCCTGGTATAGGGATTTACAGACCAACACCAAGTGGAAAGAAAAATAAATAAATAAATAAAAAGACAGAGAAGAAATAGAAACAGGAAAAATATAAGGTTAGTTTTCATCTCACACTCTCCAGGGCACTTCTATTCAGGTGATCCCCCAAGGTCTTCTTTTTTTTTTTGTAATTTTTTATAATTTTTTAGTTTATTTATTTATTTGAGAGTAGCAGAGAGAGAGAGAGATAGAGAGAGAGAGAGAGAGAATGAGTGCGCCAGAGCTTCCAGCCTCTGTAAACAAACTCCAGATTCATGTGCCCCCTTGTGCATCTGGCTAACGTGGGTCCTGGGGAATTGAGTCTCGAACTGGGGTCCTTAGGCTTCACCGGCAAGTGCTACCACTAAGCCATCTCTCCAGCCCTCACCCCCCCCCCCGCCCCCAAGGTCTTCTTGAGAGTTCCATCCTTTAGTCTAATTTCTAAGATATAGAATTCTATGGTACCAGTTCAATTTGGGTTCAGTTTTGTTTCCCCACTCCCACACTTCCCCTTCCCCAAAGCCCTATCCTCCCTATTATCCAAGCCTCCAGATGCTATTCAGGTTTGTTAGCAACTCAGGCTGATACAGGTTAGGAAATGCAGATGAGTGAGACCATGCAATGGTTGTCTTTCTGTGATTGTGTGAGTTCACTTAGAATGATCTGTTCAAAGTTTGACCATTTTCCTACAAATTTCATTGTGTCAATTTTTTCTTACTGATGAGTAGATTTCCACACTGTTGATATAACACATCTTGGTTATCTGTTCATCCAATGATGGGCACCTGGGTTGATTACAGTTTTTAGCTATTATGAATTGAGCAGCTATAAATATGGTTGAGCAAATATCTCTGATCTGAGATGTGGAGCTTTTGGGGTAAATTCCCTGTAAGGGAAAAACAAGGTTTGTTGGTAACTCTGTATTCCTCTTTTTCAGGAGTCACCATATTAATTTCCATAGTGTTTATTGCAGCTTATATTCCCACCAACAGTGAATGAATTATATTTCTCCACATCCTTTCCTTCTGGTATGCCCATTGTGGTGGTTTGAATAGAATAGATGGCCCCAATATATTTAGTTGTTTGTTTGTAGTTTACATCTGCAGCCACATGGCTGGAGTCAATGCCATTGTGCGGATCTTAAGGTGTGGTGGTGAGTTTCAGATTTCAATCTAAAGATATGCAAAGTGTGCCTGGCTGGAGTTCCTGAAGTGTGCTGTGGCTTTTGGCTTTAGGCTTCTGCTTTTCTCACTCTGCTTGGTCCTGTGAAGCCAGGCCAATTTCTTCTGCCATTATGGAACTTCCCCTGGATCTGTGAGCTTCAATAAATATCCCTTCCTCCATAACTGTGCTTGGTCTGGAAGTTCATCTCAGTGAACCTAAAGCTGTCTGCTATACCCATGATCCAGATGTTTGGTCATTTTAGGGTGTCCCAGAGCACAGTTCCCTTATGATCTATTCACTTGATTTTTTTTTTTTTGAACGTAGCAAAGTTTCTGGACTCCCATTCAATTTTTTCTCTCTTGTCTTTTAGGTCAGAGGTACTGTCTTTCATATGAGTAATTGTTCGTGAGGGGTCCTAGGTTTGTATAACTTCTATTTGATTTTTGTTTTCTGTTGGATTATTTTGCATCATGTCCATCTCTTTTTTTGATGTAGAATTTCAATTCAAGTTCTGATTTTCTTGATGTTTCCTGGAATTTATACTTGCATTTGACCAAGTCTTCTTCAGGCTTAATCAACCGGCTGTTTAAATCTTCCATTTTTTTTTTTTTTTTTTTTTTTTTTAGGTAAGGTCTCACCCTAGCCCAGGCTGACCTGGAATACACAACGGAGTCTCAGGGTGGCCTCGAACTCACAGTGATCCTCCTACCTCTGCCTCCAGAGTGCTGGGATTAAAGGCATGTGCCACCACGCCCGGCTAAATCTTCCATTTTTTGACTCACCTTCAATTTATTCATATATTTTTAGAAGGTTCTAATGTTTTCTTCTATCAAGGTAGGCCTACTGTCAAGAGCTGAATGTTCTAGGAGACATTTCTGTTCAATTTCATTAATACTGAAAGGATAAAAAAGTTAAAAGTTTAAAAATACTGTCTCATTCCAAAAGGAGCCCTGACTCCAAACTCCTAAGAAGCCATAAATACCTCAAATTCCAGGACCGGCTCTCTGCCACTAAATAGGTAAAAGGTCACCCTTCTTGCTGGCCCAGAGCCTGCTTCCTGCATAAAAGGGACACAGAACAGGCCTTTGAGTGACTCCGGCCTAGTGAGATAACAGGAAATGAGCTGACTAACTGGCTTCTGTAAACTATTTGCACCATAAAAGAAAAAGAATGCACACAGAAACCCCCAGTTGAACTTAAGCCCCAGTGACCTATCTTAACTGCAATTTGTCACTCCCACCTAGGAGCCTGCGCAAATACCGACCTCTGGGACTATAGGAAGAAGACCGTGTTGTGTTACAAATTGAGTGGTCTATAGTGCGTGGGATTGAACAATTTGAAATAATTGGCCTAGAAATCATAGAGTGTCGTAAAGGGATTGGTCAGCATTGCGCGGGCTCCTGATGTTACAAAATGATTGGTTCGCAATGCATAAGCTTTGTTGTAACCCTATAAAAGTTGCCCTGATTCTGCACTCGGGGTCTTCAGCCCTCTACCCCTGTGTGGTGTACGACTGTGGGCCCCAGCGCGCTGGAATAAAAATCCTCTTGCTGTTTGCATCAAGACCATTTCTCGTGAGTGATTTGGGGTGCTGCCTTTCCCGAGACAGAGCCCAGGGAGTCCTCCCCTTTACAGGTCTTTCAATACAATTGTTGGTTCTTTTTTGGTTTCCTTCCAGTTCAGCAATTTTTTTTTTTTTTTTTTTTTTTTGATCAGGGTCTCATTGGTTGTTGTGTTTTCAGTTTAGGAATGAATTATTGTTGATTCCTCTATGATTCCATTAGAGGCTTCCATTGTGGGACTAGGCATCCTTGGTGGAGATCTCTCACTTTTATGACTTTTGATGACTTTTTTGCATTGCTGTTTAACTATTATAGGGAGACTATTTTATTGAGGAGGAAGCAAGTTTTTGTTCTTTGGCCCATCCACCCTCTGATTCAAGTGAACAGGGATATTGGTACCCAGTGGCCAGAACAAAAGGCTTGATTCCACAGCTCACTCAAGAACCAGGCCCATACAAATAATGCACAAAGGGACCTACCAGGACCAGGGGACTGGGAGGAGCCAGGGAACAGGGATCTGGCCTACTCACTCCATGTCACACCTGCCCACACATAATCTGGCCCATTGAACCTAGATCAGGGAACTGGGAGGATCAAGGAAACAGGAGTCTGACTTACTCACTCCACAGTGCCACGTCCATCCACACACAGACTGGTACAGGGAACCCCTGAAGCACTACTTTTCTAAAGTTGTGCTCCAAAAATTTACTGACTCTCACATATTTTCTACAATGTGAAATACTAAGAACAGTAGGCTGTACTGATGGTGAATTTATTCATCAGCTTAATAAGGTCTCAAGGTGCAGATTACTAGTTAAGCATTATTTCCCATAATAACAAGGATAGGACCTGTCAATGAGAGTTTCAGAATGAAAATGAACACATAGATCAGTAGAATATATAAAGCAAATTGTTCTCTTTTATGTTACTGTCCATCTCTATCCTGGAAAGACCTACATAGAATAAAAGGAATTTTTTCTATCTGACTCTCTTGAATCTGAGCATGAGTTTTCTCCACCTTTGATCTCATGGATTGTATCTTACACAATGATCAGCTCTCCTGGTGATCCTCATGTCTGTATACTACATTACAACTGTGCCATAGGTGCTGCTATGTCTTCAGCTTGCCAACGGTAGGTCTTTGGTCTTCTCAGTCTTTATGCCTCTGTCCTTTAAAGTAATCATAATACCACACACACACACACACACACACACACACACATACACACGCACACGCATAGATATATTGGTTCTATATATCAGAAGAATTCAGTGTAATACACAACATAAATTAAAATTTAAATTGTATTTGGAAGTATGTCCAGAAAAATGAACTTGGATACATTTTTAAATTTATTTTATTTAAAATTTTTAAATTTTTTTGTTTATTTTTACTTATTTGAGAGTGACAGACAGAGAGAGAAAGAGGGAGAAATTGGCATGCCAGGGCTTCTAGCCACTGCAAACTAACTCCAGACACATGTGCCCCCTTGTGCATCTGGGTAATGTGGGTCCTGGGGAATCAAGCCTTGAACAGGGGTCCTTAGGCTTCACAGGCAAGCACTTAACCACTAAGCCATCTCTCCAGCCCTGGATATTTTTGACAGCAGTTTTATTGACCTACAGTTTATCATTACATGTAAAGTTCAATATTGATTCAATTATCACTAGTTATTACATGGGGATCAACTTAAAGAACACTCTATTTTCCACTATTAACTAAAATCAATGCTAATTATATTCCATCAGCCTCAAATTAACTGATTTATCACATTATTACTAAGGTATTCTGCATCTGTACTTTATTTTTGAAATGTAGCATCTTGATAATAAGTATCATCATATGTTCTATTGTTGAAAATGTTAGAAGAAAGAACCTCTCATGTCCCAAACTAAACCATATTGTAATTTCAGAACTAATTTGTTTTTGTATCAGCTACATTTGACCATATTTTCAACCACTTAGAATGACTAAGTATTTAAGGTTTTATAACAAGAGCTTATAGATATATAAATTGTAAGATGTTGATGGTCAGAACACTTCTAGAAAGTAAAAAAAAAAAAAATCTATCTCTAGACTTCAAACATTTGCTACAGGTTTTTAGTAAGCTTTAAACAACGATATAAAACAATTACCTTTATGTCATCAGAAAACATTTCTTTCATTCTATTTTAATTTCCAAGCCATGAATTTATACAAAGTTTCTGGGTCAAATGTACCTCCAAATTGAAGTTTTGTTTTTGAAATGATTAAAATTGTATCAGTTATATGCTTGTCTTTGATTTTTATGTAGTCCTGGAAGCAGCTTAATTTGAAATTCCACTAATCAAAGTTAATTTTTATTTGTTTAGATTATTTTATTAATTAAAAATAAACATGAAGAATATCGTCAAATCTTAAGTTGAGAAAAACACTGAAACATTCAGTGATTTTGTTATGGCAAATTAGCTTCATTAATTTATAAATAGAGTTGAACATAGTTAGCATCCTATTCTAAACGATTTATACACTCTGCTTGGAATAATTTCCAATTTATTTTAAGAAATCAGTAGGGAGTATTAGAGTAGCTTTTGAAAGTATTACTCTTTTAGGAATATATCATTGTTAATTGTTTTATTTAAAGTATCAGACTCAGGCTAGTACAGTAATTACCTGCTATGGCATATTCTAATGCAAGCATTTTCCTTTTTTTTATAAAATTTTCTTATTAGCTTCTAGATATATCTCTGCATATTTAAATATTTCCTGGGAAAGATTGATAGCGTTATATAACATTATTGTTATGGCAATGGCACTAGATGAAGTAAGTTCAGAGAGTGTCTGCAAATGCAAAATGATGACAGAGGCAGACCTCCCAACATTTGTTCCACATTTACATGTAGTCAACTATGGATCAGAAATATCTGAAAAGAATATGACAGAACATGTAGAGTTTTCCTCATTATTATTTCCTAGAGGATACTAAATAACTAGAAGTGATTTACAATAGGATGCATGTAGTTGATAAGAAAACACCTTGACATTCTAAATTAGAGATATTAGCATCTGTGTATTTGAGTATCCATGGCAGAATGGGGCCCTGGAACCTATCTCCTAAAGACATGGAGGAAAAGTTGATTCTCAATTTTATTTGATAAAGTGTATCATAATTTCATTTTATATCACCTACTTGATGTTTCTAAAAAGTAATACTAGTGACAGACAATTGCATATAGAATGTACCATGATACATTTTTACACACAATATATACATAAGTATATATGTACACATGTTTAAAATGAATAATAAAATTTAGTTTTTTGATGGAAAATATATTTGGCTATGTTAATTATGAAAAATGCTGGAACTTCTCTGATCTTGTGTGCATAGCTTTGGAATTTACTATCTCAGCCCAGAAGAGGAAAAGGCATTATATAACATAAAAGAACCACCAGTAAAATAGCACTAGTTGCTTAAGAATCTACAAAAATAAAATTTGGTAAGTAGTAACAAACATTATTATCATGTTGTTTGAAAGGTAAGAAACCTTAAAGTATATTGAAAAATAAACTCAAATGCATAGATGTAGTCCTGTCTCCAAGAACACAAAATCTACTAATTTTACTTTGAAAGAACTGAGTCAATATTGATTCTCAACATCAAACTGAAGTAGGTGACAATTCTGCATTGAAACTTAGACTAACAGAAAACACAGGTCACAGAAAATGCTCAACTATAACATGGTCCTAGACATTTTAAAATTTTTGTTTGAATTTTACAATGTACCATATTAATCAATCTGCATATATTCTGTTCTGTTCACCACATTTATATATAAGTGCACTGACTCTTGCCTGCTACAAATGAATCCAAGTGGGTAGTCCTCAAACTAAGATGTGGACAATCATGCCTTTTATCTGAGACAGGACTGAATATGTTCAGCTTCAAATGCTTTTTGTTTATCCTTTCATCCTGCTTACATTACCTTGTTGTGCTTAAGAGAATGACAGCTATAAAACTCTATCACTGCACATCTGTTTAATATGTTTCATTCATATAGGATATCAGAAAAGCACATGTTATTAATACAATACTATTAACTAAAAACAGTGAAAATTAAAGTCAAAATGTATATGCATCCCTCAAATAATCATTACATAAATCATTTGCTCTTATAAACCAAGTTTCTAAGCTAACAAGGAGGATTAGAGGATGAAGGAGAAGGGGAAGAAAGAAAGTAAGAGTCATTTAAGAAAAGAAGAGATTTCCCACAAAGTTTTGAGCATATTCAGGGTATTAAGGTATATAGCCTATTTAGAAATTGTTCTTTCTCAGTTAGTCATGTGACAGAAGGTCTATTATTGGATGAAGAAAAGTGTTGAACAACAATACAAAAGCATATATATACATATATGCATATACATATATATACATATATTTCAGTATATACATATATATGGCTAAATATTTTTGCTTAAGATATATATGTATGTATGTATGTATATATATATATATATATATATATATATATATATATATATATATACTCTTTTAAAACTGCAAATTACCCAGTTTGTGAGGTTTATTTCCATTTCTTCTTTTTTTTTGTTGGTTTTTCATGGTAGGGTCTCACTCTAACCCAGGCTGACCTGGAATTCACTATGCAGTCTCAGGGTGTCCTTGAATTTATGGTGATCCTCCTACCTCTGCCTACCGAGTGCTGAAATTAAAGGCATGCACCACCAAGGCTGGCTCAGAAGTTTATTTCTTAAGTAATCAGGCTGAACAGAACTTTCCCTTCCTTAGATATTTTCATCTATGCATAAAAAAATGTATGACATACTACTCAAAAGTACAATGTTCCCAAGAGTCTGTTTAGCTATTGCAATTTTATAGCAAGAAAACAGTTCACAATGAACAGTGAAGGTATTTAAGGTTCATTTAAGCCAAATTAAAACATACCATTTAACTAAGTGCTCTTAAAAATGCTGTTAAACTAAGAGGGATTTTGAATTTAAAAAGAAAAGCATTATACACTCTTCTTCAACATTTTTAAAATTTGAGAATATCAGACAACACCTTGAAAAGTACTATCTACTGGTTATGTTTATACAATGCTCCATTAAATATTCATGTCTATGAAGTGTCAGGTAGGAATTATTAGTTAGCTGAGCATATATTTACTTTATACATGCTACTATTCTTGCATAGTGCAAGATGTTGAAAATACAAACAGGAATTACAGAGTCCCTGCTGCTGAGAGCTTCTATTTTAGTGGGAGACAAAGGTAAGCAAATAGAGAATTATGTTATGCTATGCTGAGCTTGACCTATGGTTTCACACAAAGTCAATCCATAATAAACTGGTTAAGCCTATTCTTCCCATGGCAGGTTACTTCCTTCTAGAAAAACCCCATGAAGTATTCCTCTGTAAGGAATTGCAGGGGGAAGCTCTGAGTTCGATAATGAGCTCCCACTATACAAATTTGGCACTTATATTTATTTAACATTCAAATGAAAAACTGATTCCTAATGGTTTTTAGAAATAGCAACATGACTTAAATACATGAAAATTACATATTATTGTGTGATTATATGTTAGGTCAATAAAATTCCACTGAATAATTATGACTATATATATATATATACATATACATGTACATGTATATATATGAATGACATGGTTATAATTATTATTTATATTATATATGTAATGTATATTGAATGACTATATTGCCATATGTATTACATATTATATGTGTGTGTGTGTGTGTGTGTGTGTGTGTGCATGTGTAATTTGGTGTTTTGAGATAGGGTCTCACTCTAGCCCAGACTGACCAACAACTCACCATGTAGTCTATGTATTCTCAGGGTGGCCTTGAACTGACGGAGAACCTCCTACCTCCTCTACCTCCCAAATACTAGGATTAAAGGTATGTGCCACTATGCCTGGATGGAATATATTTAAACAGTAATTTACTATTGCATAGTTTGTTTCAAATTTTATTTGAAATGATAATATCACTGGGCAGGGCAGAAGGCTCAATGGGTAAGACCACTTGATTTGCAAGCTTGAGGACATGAGTTTGATACCCAGCACCCTCATACAAACCCTGGCATGGCCACACATATCTGGAATCCCAGCAACAAAGGGGATAGAGACACAGGATTCTTGCAGCTCATAGTTAACCAGTGTAACCAAATGGAGAGGTCCATGTATAATGAAGAACTTTGTCTGGTGGAAATGAAGTGCTTGATAGAGGAGGATACTGGAAGATCTCCATTTCTGGACTTTGTAGCTCAACATACATGTGCGGACACCACACACACATACACCAGAAAGAAAAATATTGCAATAAACTGCATTACCCCATATATATTTGCAAACATCTATAGAAAATGTGTGAAACAACTGAATCAAATAATATGTGACTTTGTGATTTCTCTTCAATTATATCAAGCTATCCCAGCATCTCCTCAGTCTAAGAATGCTTGCTTCCTTGTATCATTCCTGATACATAATATTATTAGGCATCTTGGTCATGTTGAGAATGGGTCAGGAATATTCTATTCTTTCAATGCAAATTGTTTGATTATGGAGAAGGTCAGGGACCTTCTACAGGAACACCACAATTACTTACTGGCCAATGAAGCCCAGGAGAGGGGATTGCCCCATTTGCTAATTTGAGCTTTCAAGTTAAGAAGTTACAACATGTCACATTCTAAAAGAGTTAAAAATAAATGTAAATGTTAAACATAACCCATAACTTGCACTAAGGTAGTACTTGCTTTCATGTATTCTCTAATTTCTGACATCTCCGTACTCACACAATTTTATAGCACTGGTACTGCTCATAAATTGTACTCACATTTGAGCAAAAAGTAAAAAAGAACTAATAAACATGAAGATAGTTACATTTGGGGGCTAGGGAGGACAGCTCAGGTGCAAAGGTACTTGCTTCCATACCCTGTTGTCCTGGAGTTCAGTTGCTCCGACACTTTCTTAGAGTAGACTGACATTCATTTGCCGCTGGAAGAAGGTTTAACATCTGCCTGCACCACACATACATGCAACACACACATCCAAATAAATTTTTAAAGATTAAGACACCTAAACTGGAGAATGTAATTATGTGAAATGGGAATGATGTAAAACTAACATCTATGTTTAGTGTTGCAGTTCTCTGTTACCAGCTGTTCAAGAAGCTGAAGCAGGAGAATCACAAATCCAAAGCCAGTGTGGTCTATACAGTGAGTTTAGACCAGGCCACTCAAAATGGTGAGGCAACTTTTATTCCCAGAAATCCCTCAAATTCCTCCCTCCCTAAAGCCTCAATTATTTTGCAGTCCTTTCTGTATCCATTTCTCACTTGTCACTAATTCCTAAAACTCTTTCACTGGGGTCTCTGAGACACAAGCCAAGATTATGTTCCAAACCCCTTCTTTGAACATTCACTTCATTCTGCACGAAACTATTGACTGGAAAGAGGTGGTTTAATGGTGACCACCTGCAAAAAACCCTTCTTACCCACATTTTTCTGCATTCATTCTTTTCTTCACAATAAAACTGTTTGAAATAATGGTTTATACAATCTTGGCCATTATGTATTCTCTTTCAATTTCTTTAAATCATTTCTGAAAGTGTTTTCATGAAAAGCCCTCCTATTGATGTAAATATTTTCTTTCAACAAAATTGACTGTTTGGCTGTTCTGATCTTTCCTATCCTGACAAGTCTTTTTCATAAAGTTTTTTCTTTGAATGGTTAGGCCTCATTTTTTCTAATTTTAAGAGTTTGGCATACTTAACAGTCCATGGTTCAAAAGGTTATATACTTGTTTGTTTATTGGTCTATCAGCAATCAGAAAGTTATATTATTTGCTCTCATGGTTGTAGTCTGTACACATATGTCTGTCATAATTTTGTATCTCTAGCCTGATCTTCTTTTCTCAACCCAATGTCTCTATACCAATTTTAGTTTACTACAGTTTATGTTGTATGTTCCTGGCTTTGCAAATTTGAAGCCAGCACCAAACTACTGAGCTATAGCCCTTCTTCCTGTTTCTGAAAACCTTTCCAAATTTATATACAATCATCATAACTTCAAGGCACACTTCTAGATGCTTCCTTAGCAAGATAAAAGCCCACCTTTATATTTGTTTGGGTTTCTTCTACAACTTTTTTTTTCCCACCCCCACACATGTTTGTCATTCTGGCAAAGAACACCATCTTTGACACATCTGTATTTAACCCCTTTTAAATATATGCATTGTACTATGTAAGCCATGTTCATTGTTCCTCAGAGTAACTGTGATCTGTGTCAGGTTTTCCCATGGCTAGTTTTGCTAGCTCACTTTATTCTTAGAAGAGCAGCCTATATGATTTACTGAACTGATAGACTGGGTCTCTTTAAGTTCTAGGCTCGTGTGTAACTGCTATCCTCCTGCCTCATAATTCCAAGTAGCTCAGATTAGAGGCATGTACCCTCCCATCTGGCATATCTTTCTATTTTCATCAAATTCATGTTATATATGTCTCTAATTTCTAGGTCTCTTAAAAATATTTTATTTATTTAACAAAGACACAAAATGAAAGAGAAAGGGAAGAGAGATAGAGAGAACATAGGAAAGACAGAGACAGAGACAGAGAGAATGGGCACACCAGGGTTTCCTGCATATGCAAATTCTAGACACATGTGCCACTTTGTGCATCTTGCTTTGTGTGAGTACTAAGGTGTTCAACACAAGCCCACAGAATTTGCAAGCAAGTGCCTTTAACCACTGAGACATTTCTCCAGTATCCAATTTCTAGGTGGTTTGAAAAATATTTTGTACATGAGAATCTGAAGGTAATTTGAAAAGATTGTGACTAGCTTTCCCACCCCATTTTCACTACTATTTGAAGTTATATATTGTAAGCATTCAATGCTAACATTTAAGGATCAAATATGTATTAAATTCCTAATTTGTGGACAGATTTTAGGATAATTTTATTTTAAATTTTAATGATTCTGCAATATTCCTCTGGCAAAATTTTGAATTTTACCTAAAGAATTACCAGTTTAACACAGATAAGTATGTGGCTGGTGATTAGTAATGGAATAAATTATTTGCATCAACTTCTTCCTTTTCTCCTCCCTTCCTCCCTGCCTCCCTCTCTCCCTTACTTTCTTCCTCCCTTTCTTGCTTCTTCCCTCCCTCCTTCACCCTTCCCTCTCTCTTCTTTCCTTCCTAAGTTTTTTCTTCACTTTTCTTCTTCTTCTACTTCTTCTCCTTCTTATTTACTTGGTAAGATATGGTCTCATGTAACCCAAGATGTCTTCAAACACACTATGTAACTGAGGATGAGTCTGAACTCCTGATTCTTCTGTTTCTACTTCTAGAGTGCCACCATGCATAGTTTACCATGCTGAGGAATTGAATCCAAGGCTTCATGCATGTTGCATAAGCACTCTGCATACTGAGCTACATCCCTAGAAAATCATATTTCTTATATAATAGCAGCTTGTTAATTTTTTGATAGAATGTAAATCTCATGAACAACTTTCTAAGGCATTGTTGATGATGAAGATACGTTTAGAAGAGACATGCTTGAGAAATGTGAATGGAAAGAAGAGCAGGTCACAATATATTTCAGATTTGATCTCTTCAAGGTTTACTTATACAAAATATTTTTTGAATAAGCAAGAAAAGAGAACAAACAAAGAAGTTTGAATTCTTAAAATGTGAAGCATGTACCCTTGCTGGTAATGGACATGTGTCATTCAATCTGTCTGGGAGTCTGAGGCAGGAGGATCTTCAAGTACAAGTCTTCCTATATAACATAAGGTGACCCTGTACGAAATTAAAATTTAAAAAGGACTGGGAATAAAACTGTGTGGTAGGAAAATCACTTAGAATTTGTGAGGCCCTGTATTCAATCCACCAATGAGACACACATTTTCCCTGAATGGATAAAATGGAATTGATCTGGCTCGAGGCTTGATGATCCAGGACCCACACCAGCCAGATGCACAAGGGGGTGCACACATCTGCAGTTCCTTTGCAGTGGCTGGAGGCCCTGGTGTGCTCTCTCTCTCTCTCTCTCTCTCTCTCTCTCTCTGTCACTCTCAAATAAATAAATTAAAAAATAGCAAAAAATTTTAAAAAATGGAATTGATCTAAACTCTCACTGTTAGGAAGTATGTAAAGACTGGTAACAGGTGTGGAAAAATCATTTAAGTTTGTCTCATGAGAATGTTATATAATTACTAATGAAAAGGGAAAGGATAATTCATAATATATAGAGAAAATAAAATGAAGAATTGTATAGGAAAACAAAGCTGACATTAATCTTATTTTTAGGAAAATCATGGCATGTGATTCCTAAGCTTTATTAATTTGGTCACTGGAAGGTAGTTATCATCTGTTCACAAGGCTAATTTAATCATTTGGCCCTTAGTGCCTCATGGTGATGGCTATTTCAATATTGGCATGTTCTCAGCTTTATGCTCATAATTAATCTTATGCTGACCATTTTTACAAAAAGTAAATCTATGACTTGTTTCCAGTAATTGCATATTTAATTTGCTGTGGAAAAGGAGAAGCCAATATTGCATTTGGTAAAGTAACTAACAAGCAAAGCTGAAAACATTATCCCCTATTGATTTTTATCACTTACTTGTACTTTGAAAACTTTGGGAACTTTGCAAGGTACAATTGCTTTTATCCAAAACATTGAATTACCACCTCAATTTGAGGAAGGTTTATGAACTGACATGAAAGGATGCTTTATTTTGAACAAAATTTTCTTGTTGGTAGTTATGAAAAGAAAGGAAATAATGCAATAAACAGCATTGAATTGTGACAAAGCATTGCACTTAAATAAAGCTGATATTCCATTTTCATTTCTTTCTCTCCTCTTGTTTTCTAAACCCAGGAGACAAATACCAAGAGACAGTGTTATGAATGGCAGTTTATTTGTGAAATATACCTGAATAATTGCTTGTTTGATTATAGTTATTTTGTCCTTGAATAGGAGGCCAGCCTGCCTCATGAAAAATTATCTTGAGTATAATGCTGACTTCTGGTCAAGTCAGTTTAAAACTCAGTGGTCTGGTTTGATTAAGTGAAGTATCACTTCAACCCCAGAGGGGTTCATGGACGGATCAGTACTATTAGTTCATTTTAATAAGAACACATTTGTGTTGCATAACTCTTTTAACTATTCAGAGTATTTTTAAATTAGCACCCTTCTGGGGTTCTTAGTCCTGTTGTATAAAGTAGTAGAATCAAGCTTACCCATAACTGTGGGCTAACTCCACAATGCATGACCCGTATACCTCAACAAGGAGGGGTCAAGGGGAGGGGGTAGGTCACGGATGAGCCTAATAATGGTACGAAACTGACTGTATTTGCTGAATACAGAACTGACTAATAAAGAAAAAAGAAAAAATAAATAAAATATTAAAAAAAAAGAGTTCAGCTTCCCAAAAACTTACCATTTAAGATATCATCAATTAATTTAATGTTAAATTCTATTAATAAATATTACTTCTTTCTGTTAATAGCACCAATATCACAGTTCAGAAAATCAGATGAGTTATTTAATAAATTTTGAGAAATAAAAAATTACAATTTTATTTTTAAAATCATAACTACAACATTCTTATTTATACATTTTCCTTTTTTGACCAATGTCTGCATCCTTCTATGTATGATTAGGGTATAGTTAGTCCTCTCCAAAATAGAAATTTGAAATTTAAATCCTAGTAAGATATATAAGGAGGTGAGACTGAGATAGACTTCAAGAGGTGATTAGAATTTCATAATCATTGGCTTAATCAGCTAATGGCTTTTCTAGAATGTGGTCATGCTACAAAAAAACCTGGCTGAGTTAGATCTCTTTCTGCTTATTATTTCTGGCTGTATGACATACTATGTAATAGTGAAACTGTTCCAACAAAAATCCCTTCACTAGGCATGGATCTATGACCTTGTATAAGAATTTTGAACCAATATTAATGCTCTTTTTTATTGTATAATAGACCCAGCCTATGATATTTTAATACTGGCTAGACAAAATGAACTCAGTTTCTGTCCTGTGTTCATACTTTATGTAGCCATTTTATCTCAAGTTCCTCCTAAAATTAGGTTTTATTTCCTCAACAGTATTACTGTAAACAGATGAGACTATCACAGTAGAGAGAAGAAAACTTTTCTTTGTGAAAGATTACATCATTACATTTTCCTGTGGGAATATTCATCTAAATTCACAAGATCCATGTGCACTATCAATGGTTCTGACATAACATTTCAAAAGGTAATATTAGTAATTAAAGGTGTTACCTTGCTGGGACAAAATAACCAAGCCAGAAGCAGCTTATAGGAGGAAAAGAGTTTATTTCAGGTTTATAGATTTAAGGAGAAGTTTCATCATGGTGGAGAAAGCATGGCAGAGCAGATAGAAAGAGTGTCACATCTCCACACATCAGAAGTGGAGAGAGAAAGCAGCAAGTGCACACTGGCTCTCCAAGGTCTGACCCCAGCAATTTGCCTCCTCCTGCAAGGTTCCACCTCCCAAAGGCTCCCCAGCTGGAGATTTAAGCAGGAGGCTTAATCACAAATACCAGAGGCTATGGGAGACATTTTGCATCTCAACCACCACTTAAATATATTTACCTTACCTTAAGTCATTAATCTATTTATGTTGGGTGAAAAGAATGAGAATAAGTAGTAACGATTTTTCAATCTAGGACAATCAGCAAAGTATTTCATTTACTGTCACAGAAAACTGTTCCCCTTGGGAAAAACATACATTTTCACTCCAAATAGGGCTCAGATGGCAAACCAAAGTATGACTACAACAATACCAGTTTCGTTAGTCAGTAAATATACTGGGGTGGTCACTTCTTACAGAAAATAAAGAAAGGTTACTTATAGGAATGTGCAGTCCCAAAAGTAGCTACTATGATGGAGATTCCTATGTCAAAATTACTTCTTGGATGCTCCTCCCCTCAGCCTCAAGATGAGTGCTTGCTTACAAAGTATCCAGACTCCAAAGCAGCTACACCATGGTAAAATCTTATTCCATCCTGAATGACGACTTCCTTGTGGCCATTTCTAGATACTCCTTGTCCCTGACCAGGAGGGTGAGCCCACAGAGCAGCCCTTCAGTGGGGCTCACTGTGCTCCTCCTCAGCCTCAGGGTGAGGGCTTACTTACAGAGAGGAGAGGCCAAACTAACACTACCAATGGAGCTCACTATACGGGGTTTACCCCTGCAGATACTCCTTACTCAGTCTAGGGGTGAGGGCTTACTTACAGAGCATGAAGAGTCCAGAGACCACCTCATTGGAGCTCATGGTCATTGTTCCTAGATCTTTTCCTCTCCATGTACTCTATCTCTCCCCACCTCAGGCCACAAGATCTTATGAGGTATTGTACACAGGTGGTGCAGCGGGTGCCGAAATCTCAGGTAGGGGTCTGATAATCCTCCCCATTCCGTAACTTGTGAGTTAACCCAGCTGCTTTTGATAAAGCTATCAATAGTTGTTTATACCTTTCAATGAGAAGAAAATTTGCCATACCACACTTACCTTTTAAGGTGTATTAGATTTCATAAGAGGCATCACAGTCCTATCAGAAATTCAACAAAGATATTTAGATTTTTATGATTTCAAAAATGACTGATATTTTAGTCCCAGCTTTTGCTTTAGCAAATTCTGCTGTTTTCCATGACTGTAGTTACTGGGAACAATTTATACTGATTTAGCTCTCATACCAGCTAAGATGTTACCAATGTTTTCCAACTTGGAACTGGGTATCAAGCTGACCCTTCCATATACTCAATCTTTAGTACTGAAACTCCACTAATAGTACACGTATTTTAGCTTTCTATTTTAGTTTTTGAGACACTAAGAATTTAACAGTGCTTTAGGCTTGCTAGAAAAGTGTTCTGCTGGGCTGGAGAGATGGCTTAGCGGTTAAGCGCTTGCCTGTGAAGCCTAAGGACCCCGGTTCGAGGCTCAACTCCCCAGGACCCACGTTAGCCAGATGCAAAAGGGGGCGCACGCATCTGGAGTTCGTTTGCAGTGGCTGGAGGCCCTGGCACGCCCTTTCTCTCTGTGTCTCTCTCTCTCTTTCTCTCTCTGTCTGTCACTCTCAAATAAATAAATAAATAAATAAACAACAAAAAAAATTAAAAAAAAAAGAAAAGTGTTCTGCTGAGCAATATTCCAATTGCTAACATCTTTATTTCTTTATTAATGTGATGGGTTTAGCAAGAGTGGAGATTAACTCATTATATTCATACTATGTTTTCAAGTTCAAGAACAGTAGAGTATATTTACATTTTGTAAAAACACATATATTCCATTGTTCCATTGAATCTTTTCTTTTGATAATTTTTCACATAGCTCTCACACAACATTTCTCTTACACTAATAATTTTCAGTTTCATAACAATATTCTGAGGTTTATCCATGAAGCCCGAAAACATACTTCTGAAGGAGGAATCAAGAGAACCTCCTAAAAAATCAATTTTATTCTATTGTATCATATATCTTCTTGAGTAATATTTTATTTCCTTATTACTAAAGATACTTATATCAGTTATATAGTTAAGTGAGGATCTAAATAAACAGTTTAGAATTTCCTTCAAAGTTACTGTTAAGCTGTCTGTTATATAAATAAGTTGTCAGCATGTTTATCCTATTGAGCTGTTTCTTACTCTAACTTAATGTGTTTTGTAATTGTCATTTTATCAAACATACATTTGTTTAATGATTCAATTACCATAATTAGATTCATATTTTAAATTTCTTATAAATCTTATCATATTTTTAAGTAATTGTAGAAAGTTCACCAAGATTTTAAAAAAATAGCCGTAATTTAATGAATTATCAAATTAAGTTGGCTGATAAAAAAGTCAGAATTTTTATAATTATTTCAAAGTATATCTTGAAATATTTGTCTCTTGTTAAAGGTGGACTTCTAAAGGAATTTTTTTTCTCATCTTCCATTCAAATGTTATTTAGAGATTTTTATTATGTAGGAAAATACTAAACAATGTTTCTTAAATATTACATTTGGCAAAGATTTCAACACAAATTCCATTGTCCCTATTCATATCTATAACTATAAAATGTCAGGCACATTTTATATTAAGCCAGTGAGTGGTGTTTAAAACTATCTTGTTATAAAAAAAGGATGGATAACAAAATGTATAGACTTTTCATTGGTTGCTCCTGTTTCTTCATCTCTTCTTTGTAACATCCCATTTCTTGCTTTTGTATTGGCAGAAGTCTGTACATTTGTCATTTTGTTAAACTTCAGTTCTCCTGAAGCCTCTTGCTGCTAACATTAATTTCAAATTCAGTTAGCAGATTTCCTTCCTCAATATCCAGCTACAACCTGTGACATGTTGTTTATTTAATCTACCTGTCAACACAGAATGCTCAGTGATAAATCATAAGTCCATTTCTAGCCTATGCACTGTCATATCATATTTCTATAGATTGGCTTCAAGTCAGTATCTCACTGTTCTTCCTTCCTTGTGCACAGTATAACTTTCTGAGGAGTTCTGTCCATGTCTATGGAATAATCACATTACCAGATTCTCAAGGTTTTGTTATTGTTGTTTTGAGGTAGGGTCTCACTCTATCCCAGGCTGACATGGAATTCACTATGTAGTTTCAGAGTGGCCTTGAACTAATGGTGATCCTCCCACCTCTGCCTCCTGAGGGATTAAAGGCATGCACCACCATGCCCAGCTCAGATTGTCAAGGTTTGACTGTCACATTAGCATTCTTGGTTCATAACAAGTGTACATTGAACCTCAATCAACTTTGACTTTTGTTGAAAGACTTCTTTTCTTTTTCCTGTGTAATAAATAACTTCAAAGAACATATAATGGAATAACTGTGGGTGTCAAACTTGATCAACACCAGTTCCGGTGGAATATATCTTTAAAATTTAGCTTTTTCGTTTCTCATTATTATTCAATCTATAGCTTACTAATTTAGAACATAGCTTTCTTGGTGCATAAGCCTTATGTAGTAAACCTCATTTTATTTCAAGTAGTTTACCTTTACTTCTTAATACCACAAGGATGACTCCTAAAAATTTAGGATAGCCATGCAAGGACATGAATAGAGTTTACAATTCCCTCCAATGGTGTTGAATTGCTTTGAATATTAAGTTGTGCATTAATTTTTAAAATGACTATCAACTACGTTTTACTGCAATATAATTAAATCACAGAAACTCATGGGCAAATGTGAAAGTGCTGATAGATTTTCCATTACTCAGTGTGTTTCAGGCATCTCAGTGATACTCACTCTCTTCCTACTCATATTAGTATCATTTAAAAAGTTCAACACTGAGCTAGAGTAAGACCCTACATCAAAACACTAAAAATTAAAAATAAAAAAATAAAAAATAGAAAGTTCAACACTAGTGCTGGAGCGAAGATTCAGTGGTTAAGACACTTTCCTGTAAAGCCTAAGTACCTGAGTTCTATTCTCACTCCCTATATAATACCAGATGCAGAAGATGGTGCATACATCTGGAGTTCCTTGGGAGTTCCTAGGGGCCCTGGCACACCAATTCTCATTAATTTTTTCTATCCTTCTTTATCTCTATCTCTGTATCTATCTCTCTCTCATAACTAAATAAAATATTTTTTAAAATTTTCACACTACTTTATATTAAAACGCATGTATTTTCTTGAAATACGCTTCAACTCAATTTTCTTTTTCTTTCTTCAAAATTTTTTATTTCTATTTTTCATTATTAATTACTTTTATATTCAGCAAATACATTCAGTTTGGTATGATTATTAAGCTCATCCGTGACCTACCCCCTCCCCTTGACCCCTCCTTGTTCAGGTATATGGGTCATGCATTGTGGAGTTAGCCCACAGTTATGGGTAAGCTAAATGTCTCTGCATATCATGACCCAACATGTGGCTCTGACATTCTTTCCGCCCCCTCTTCCGCAAAATTTCCCTGAGCCATGTTGGGTTCATTTTTGGTCTGCTTCAGTGATGAGGTGTTGGGGGCCTCTGAGGCTCTGGCTCTCTGATTTGGTAGGAGTTGATTTTTCTCTGTGTTGATTTCCTTCACCCTTGTGCTGGTATCCATTTAATCAGGAAAACAGCACCCTTGCTTGTTTTGCCAATTTTTCTTAGTCTCAGACGGGGCCCTTTAGAGATATGATGGGGTGGCTCTGTCCTTAGGATCTACATCTATCTGAAAAAGAGAAGCAGATTCTCCAGCAGAGTATAAGTTAGCACCAGGACAAATGAGATAACCCTTACTTTTTTTAATAGAGCATTTAATAGGTGTAGGCCCTCTTGTAGCCCATGATTAATGGTAGCTTGATATTGGAGAGTGGGCGTATGTTTGGATATGGTTCGGACTTGTTTCCTAGTTCTAGCTATGGGTCCGTACCACTGAGCAGATCAGTTAGCCAAATTGAGAGCAATTGGTTCCTCGCTATGGCTGTGTGCCACCCCTGAACTTGTGTGGGCATCACAACAAGTTATTTGCTGCTACGTAGGTTAGACCATGACTTGCTTGGACAGATATTGGTCATTTTCCCCCAGTCGCCCATGTAGCACCTTCTGGTACAAGACGCGCTGACTCTCTGGGGACTGACTCTCTTCCAACTTCCAGCCATGCCATTCTATTTGCATGTCAATCACATAAGCTGCCTTCAGCAGTAGGGTCTTACCACTAAGCTTTGGTGGGTCATCAAGTCTGACAGAAATCTGACTGTCTTTTAGGTAACCTTGTAGGTCTATCTGATCAAAAGCTCATTGTTGATGATAGCCTCATGCTGGCACTGGGAGTTACAGGTCAGTGTACTCAAGTCCAAATGGATCAAAGACCTCAATATAAGACCAGAAACTCGAATGCTACTAAAGGAAAATTTAGAAGTACTTTCCATGGTATAGGAATGGAAAAAGACTTCCTGAACAAAACCCCAGTAGCTCACAAGCTTAAACAGTCACTCAACCAATGGGATCACATGAAGCTGAAGAGTTTCTTTACAGACAAGCATACAATAAGCAAAGCCAACAGATTACCCACAGAATGGGAGAAAATATTTGCAGGATATCCAACTGATAGAGGCCTAATATCTAGAATCTACAAAGAACTCAAAAATCTAAACAGTAAGAAGTCATACACCCCCCTCACAAAATGGGGCAAAGAGCTGAACAGGCAGTTCACAGAGGAAGAAATATAAATGGCAAACACACACTTAGAAAATGTTCATCATCCCTAATCATCAGAGAAATGCAAATTAAAACAAGTATGAGATTCCACCTTACCCCAATAAGGATAGCAAACATCAAATAATCAATTGAAAACAAATGCTGGCGAGGTTGTGGAGAAGTAGGAACACTCATCCACTGTTGGTTGGAATGTAGGATGGTACAACCACTTTGAAAAGCAATGTGGAGACTTCTGAAAAAGCTGACTATAGACATACCAACAGACCCAGTTATTCTCTTACTGGGCATCTACCCTAAAACCTTCAAACCACAGGCTAGAGAGATTTGCTCAACCATGTATGTAGTGGCTCAATTTGTAATAGCTAAGACCTGGAATCAACCCAGATGTCCATCACTAGAAGAATGGATAACTAAGATGTGGTATATCTACACAATGGAATTCTATACAGCAGTAAAAAAAAAAATGACATAATATAATTTGAGGACAAATGGTTGAACCTGGAGCAGATCATTCTCAGTGAATTTACCCAATCACAGAAAAAAAGTCACCACATAGTTTCACTCATCTGCAGCACCTAACCTGAATCTACCCAAGATACCTTACATACCCAGCAAGCATCTTCTAGAGTAGACAATAGGATGGAAGGGGAGGGAGGGGAGGGCATCAAAGGGGTGGGAAACACAAATCTATACCCAAATGGCAATGGTACCAGAAAATTCAACTTCCAAAAAGGCAGACCAAGTGGCTAAACCTTCACCAGGCCCTTACAGGGAACACCTGAACCACAAAACACTGGAGAGAGTATGATGAAGACTGACCCTAATCTTCTACATCTTGTTTCCCTCCCTCTCCCTCTCTCTCCCTCTCTCTCTCTCTCTCTCCTCTCTCTCTCTCTCTCTTCTAACTCTTGTATATTAGTTATCTTTTTCCTTCTTTTCTTAGTGGTCACTGACCTGTAATTTTCTTCAAATTTTTATTAGCAACTTCCATCATTATAAAAAATATCCCATGGTAATACCCTCTCTCCCCCCACTTTCCCCTTTGAAAGTCCATTCTCATTCACTATATCCCCTCCCCTTCTCAATCAGTCTCTCTTTTATTGTGATGTCATGATCTTTTCTTCCTCTTATGATGGTCTTGTGTATGTAGTGTCAGGCACTATGAAGTCATGGATATCCAGGCCATTTGGGGTCTGGAGGGAGCACGTTGTAAGGAACCCTACCCTTCCTTTGGCTCTTACATTCTTTCTGCCACCTCTTATGCATTAGACCCTGAGCCTTGGAAGCTGTGATCGAGATATTGCAGTACTGAGCACTGCAGTCACTTCATTCCAGCACCATGATACCTTCTGAGTCTCCCCAAGGTCACTGCCATCTGAAAAGAGAAGGTTATCTACAAAAAATGAGAGTAGCATTAATATAAGGATATGAATATTAAGAGAAGTGTTTACTGGGCAGTTTGATAAGCATAGAATATACATTTAGCCAGACAGAAGCAGACATTACACCCATAGGGCTCATAACTACCCCTGTTTTAAGTTTCCAATATCAGGGATGTATTCCTTCCCATGGAGGGGGACTCCAGTCCAATTAGATGGCAGTTGGTTTCCACCATGATAGACGTGCCACTATTGGACCTGTTGGCTCATTTGGCCTGGCTGACCAAATATAAGTAAGCCTTGCAGTGTCTTCACTGGTGATTTCTCTTTCTCCCATTGAATGGCATGCAGAATGGCTTCTTCCAGCTTTCTGTCAGCTGGTCTACATGGAGGAGGTTATCAGCTCAGTTCCAGCAGGATTTCTCAGTGGCCTTAAAGCCCAATTATGTGGAGTCTTCAGCAATAGAGTCTTACCATCGATTCCTGGTGGGAAACCAAGGGCCTCGGAAATGGCCTATGATGTTTTGGGGGCATCAGGGACTTCCATGACAAACAACTCACTGGAAGGTATCCCATCCCTGGCACTGAAAATTTTCTAGCAACAATCTATGGCTCCTGAGTGTTTCACTGTCCCAAAAAGTAGGTTTCCATATGGTTTATTTATATTCTCTTAGAATTTGATTAGCCCTCTCTCCATCTTTCCTTTACTTAATCTCTTCCCCTGACCTCACTTTGGGCCTTTTCACCCCCATTGTCATTGAGGGTATTGATTCAGTGAGATAGCTTCTGGAGTTGCTTCTGAACAATTTGTTAATACAAGAATTGTATCTTTAAAAAATGGAAAAGAGGGCTGAAGAGATGGCTTAGCAGTTAAGCACTTGCCTGTGAAGCCTAAGGATCCCAGTTCGAAGCTCGATTCCCCAGGACCCATGTTAGCCAGAAGGGGGTGCACATGTCTTTAGTTCATTTGCAGAGGCTAGAGGCCCTGGCGTGCCAATTCTCTCTCTCTCTCTCGCTCCTTCTTTCTCTGTCTGTTGTTCTCAAATAAATAAATAAAAATGAACAACAACAATAAGAAAAGGAAAGGGGGGTTGAGGTACAGTCTCATTGTAGCCCAGGCTGATCTGAAATCTAAAATTCACTATGTAGTCTCAGAGTGGCCTTGAACTCACAGCGATCCCACTACCTCTGCCTCCCGACTGCTGGGATTAAAGGCGTGCACCACCATGCCTGGCTAATATTTTATTTTTATTTGTTTATTTATTAGAGAGAGATAAAGATAGGAAGAAAGAGTACACCAGGATTCTCAGCCACTGCAAATGGACTTTTGACACATGTGCCATCTTGGACATCTGGCTTATATTGGTTCTGGGGAATTGAACGTGGGTCCTTAGGCTTTACAGCAAATGCCTTAATTGCTAAGCCATCTCTCCAGCCCTTAAACTACCTTTAAAGTTGTTTTGTTTTGGGCAACTCTTCTTAGCATACGATTAAACTTCTGATGTGTTAGATTTTGGTGACTATTTGGTATAAGACTCAATAGTTGCTATAAAATAGAGAAGTTGATAATAACCGAAACCTATCTTCATCATCCTCTCCTCATAAAATTCTATCATAAACTTTATTTTTAAGAAACAGCTATGTTGTACCTCTAGTTTAGGGTTTGTTTCATTGTTTTTCCTTTTTTAATATTTTACTTATTTTTTTCAGAGAGAGAGAGAGAGAATGAGAGGGAGAGAATGGGCATGCTAGGGCCTCCAACCACTGTAAACAAACTCCAGGCACATGTGCCACCTTGGGCATCTGCCTTGAATGATTTCTGCAGAATCAAACCGGGGTTTTTTGGCTTTGCAGGTAGGTGCCTTAACCACTAAACCATCTCTCCAACCTTGTCTTTCCCTTTTGATTAATGTAGTACTCCTGTTAAAGGAAATGTTCAGGTTTGGGCTGGAGAGAAGGCTTAATAGTTTAGGCACTCACTTGCAAAGCCCAACGACCTGGGTTTGATTCCCCAGTACCCATGTAAACTCAGATGCATAAAGTGGCACATGCATCTAGAGTTTGTTTGCAATGGCAGGAAGCCCTACATGATGTGCACCCCCCCATAAATAAATAAATATCTTAAAGAAGAGATTTCCAGTTTGTGTTCAATGAGCCTAGTTCCCAGGAAGAAGGAAGCAGCTTCACAGATCTTGCAGTCTGAGTCAGGTACTAGATGCAGGATGCTGAGCTTCCTCCATTGGGCACACCTGTGCTCCTGAACCCCAGGCTGAAGGTATATTCTTCTAGTGGATATTTATTTTGTTGCCTGTAAATGAACACACAAGAGAGTTTCAGTTTATAGAACAGTCTGCAGCTAGGCAATGAAAAAGCAGTAGTACTTATTCTGTTTGGAGATATTAAAATTTATGTAGTAGGCATTTAATACTTCATATAGTCCATAAACAATACCATTAATTAATAATTTCATTTAGAATATGTTCAACTATGAATGAATATTATGAATGTAAATTTAAATACATACATAAATAAATTGTGAAAAGTAACTGGACGATCAAATACTAACAGCCTCCTAATTGTCATTAATTATGTTAGACACTCTGCTATATACTTTGTAAGTATTTTTAAAGAATATTTTTATTTGTTTTTATATTATTTTAAGAGAGAGAGAGAGAGAGACTGAGTATGGGTGCTCCAAGGCCTCTTTATGCTTCAAACTAACTTCAGATACATGTACTACTTTCAACATCTTGCTTTATAGAGGAACTAAGGAATTGAAGCAAAGTAGGCAGGCTTTGCAAGCAAAGACGTTCAACTGCTGGACATCTCCCTAACCCAGGTTAGCAGCTTCTGTAGAAATTGTTTAAGACATAGTACCTTGCTTGTTTTATGTGAAAAGATAATTTGTCCATGATATTTGTAACAATTTAGCACTTTCTTTTTTTGGTAGTTATAAACAAATGTAAAACTATTGCAAAGCAGGCATTTTCATAAACCTATTGCAGCTGTTAATTAGCTGTTGAAAGATTTGCAGGGCATTATTAACAAACAGTGTGTTTTCAGGATTCTGGGATATATATATATATGGCATAATGAGTATGTAAATATTTAAATACCAGAATAATATTTATAGGAACTACAATTCAACCACTCAGATAATTCAAGACAAATATTTGAGAAAATGCTTGTCTTACCGAAGTGTTCAAGTAAGATCAAAGTATATTTAAATTTTTTGTTTTATTTATTTATTTGAGAGGAATAGAAAGGGAGGGAGAAGGAAGGAAAGAGAGAAAGAGAGAAAGAGAGAGAGAGAAAGGCAGAGGCAAATACAGAGAGAAAGAGAGAGAGAATGGGCATACTAGGGCCTCCAGCCATTGCAAATGAACTCTAGATGTATGAGGCACCTTGTGCACCTGGCTTATACAGGTACTGGGGAATTGAACCTGGGTCCTTAGGCTTTTGAGTCAAGTGCCTTATCTCTTAAGTTATTTCTGTAGCCCAAAATCTATTTAATAATTCATATTTCCTTCATACTACCTTAGGATAAATTATTCCATATTTTAGCATTCATACACTTTATTGAATATTTTATGCTGTTTACTTAGGCTGTCTGAGAATATTTGTGCACTAGTTTCACTACATCTTAATTAAAATACCATACATGTCCAGTGTAGATAAGGTCGTAGATAAATAAGGGTTTTAAAGTTTCTTGAAGGGAAAATGTGTTAGACAATTCAGATAGGAACTTTTATAACAGTACTTGACTTAATATGCAGGTCAAAACTGGTCTTCTAATTTATCTCTAGGCCTATCTGGAGTTGATCTCACAAGGTGCTTTCATTGAATTTCTAACCTGATACTAATTTCTGGAAGTCAGATCTCAAGTCACACAAACTCCTGGCATCTCCTTTCATCAGTCCAATGACCATGGTGAAGGGAGTTATGATGCTTGAAAGCTCAGAAGAGCATGGTCGAGTCAAACAATCTGAAGGGCACAGAAAACCACTGTGCCATGTTAACATGAGCAAAGTAGAATTGGAAGCCTGGACACTAGTCAGTGCATGTCTATCAGGAAGCCAGAACAAGACATCACCAACTGAGAGTCTTAAACAACCTAGATGCATTTTCCTGCCATTCTGTATAATATAACTACATAAAAAAGTAATAATAAGTCTTACTTCCTCTAAAGCTATTCCCCTTAGATTGCACAATCAAAATCTTGTTATGTCTTGCTCAAGTTCAAGATTCCCCCACCCTCCTTGTGAGAACATCATATTTGACAGGGGCTTATCTTTATAATATCATTTAATCTCAATTGTCTTGTTAAAGAACCTACCCCCAAATGAATTTCTGTGAGGCACAAAGGCTCATTCACAAAACAGGTCTCTTGTAAGGGAAATCTTGAAGCCACAGTTCAGATAAAATGTGTATCTCCTACAAGACTGGTGGTACAGGAATCCAGATCATCACTGAAAACCATAGAGTCAGAGAAGGCCAAGACTGATGTCCTCCATGAATTATTAGTCTTTACTTTAAATCTCTCAATTAAATGTGTTCATGCCATTCTACTATTACACATGGACACACATATGTGTGTGTACATATGCAAGCATATACACCAGAGGCCTTCATTAGTACCTTTTATAAAATATTTTATTCCTTTGAGAGAGAGAAAGAGGCAGATAGAAAGAATAAAGAGAATAGGCTTGCAAGGGCCTCCTCCGGCCACTGCAAATGAACTTCAGATGCATGCTCCACCTTGAGCATACAGCTTTATGTGGATACTGGGGAATCAAAACTGGGTCCTTTGGCTTTGGAGGAGAGTACCTTAACCACTAAGCCATCTCTCCAGCCTTCATTAGTATAGTCTAATGAGCAGAATAATTCCCCTTGTCAGCTTGTCAATCTAATATACACAACAAGT
This sequence comes from Dipus sagitta, assembly GCA_036346955.1. Classification (NCBI taxonomy): domain Eukaryota; kingdom Metazoa; phylum Chordata; class Mammalia; order Rodentia; family Dipodidae; genus Dipus; species Dipus sagitta. The sequence continues at coordinate 76,176,209 of CM070781.1, forward strand.
CCAAATTTCCAGAAACCTGATGAACAGAATACTGGCCATTATATGGTAAGTTAACCCACTCCTCAAGAAAATTTTAAAATGCCTTTGCTTTAGTTGGGTAGACCATACTCAAAGTATTCTGGAAGGACTAAATAATCAAATAGGAAAATGAACAATTTCCAAATTCTTATTTTGTATATGTATAAGGATATTTGACATAAGTGAAGTTAATTTATCAGATGGACTGGAAATTAATTAATCCTACCTCAGTTTACTAAGAATGAAGCACAAGGATAGAGGGAATGGTATCCATTTTTTCCCATGACACATCTGAATTCCAGGAGAGCCAAACATTGGGAACTTACAGCTGTTGAGTAAATAATTCAGATCCAAAGAGGAAACAGTATATTTGCTTACTCAGCAATATTTACTAAGCATCTGTCCCACTGAGCTGCATCCCTCTAACTTCAAGCATTTTTTTTTAGATAACGCAAGTGAGAGTGAACATATTATCAAAATAAAGTGCATTTGTGGGCTTAGCTACAAAGATGTTATAGTTTTGAAATTACTCAACAATCACGTAATATTGTTTCAAAATTTCTATTAAATTTTGACAAAGTTCTTCCCCAACTTAAGTTTATGTTAAAAATTATTTAATGAGGAAAGGTCCTTCACTATATAAATATGTTGATTTGAATATGTGTGCCATATGCTAGCTATGATCTTAGATGCATCTAGATCTAATTGTATGTTCTGAGGAATCAATTACAAAAAGAAAGGTTTCTCTCATTTAAAAATATACCATAAGAATTATTTTTCTAGTTTATGGATGTATAGAAGTTTGTTGGCCAAAAAGAATAAAAGCTTTTTATGAGGAAATAATCTGAAAGGGAAGTAAAATTTGAGATATAAATGTAAATATAAGGTAAAATCTGTAGTTTCCTGGAAATGCACATTACTAAATATGCTGGAGTAAACTGCTTTGCATAAATCTGAGGTCTGCTGATTGTGACCACGCCTGTGAGGCAGAAAAGCTGTAGCCTACAGAGAAATTGAGAATGAATACTTCTCTTTATAAACTAAAGGACATAATGGGGGGGATCTAAGCATGTGGTACTATTAAACAAAAAAAAGCCCACTAAATTCAAAAGGAAAATGTTTAGAACACTACACCAAGAGTAACATGAATGTGAGTATAGTAAAATTCTAAAAAGCTGGCATTTTTCCACAATTCTTTGCATGTTATTTTCAGAAATAAATAAATATTTTAGGGTTTGGAGAGAGAGGAGAATGCCAAAGTTCCTGCATCCCAAGCATGAGATCTCCATTCCACATAAAATGCTGGAGCACACCCAGCTCAGGGAAGCCAGATAAAGGAGGATACCTGGGGCTCAATGGGTAGCCAAGCTAGCCTTATCAATGAGGGTGTGCCAATGAGACAGGGCCACTGTGTTGCTGAGGATGCTTCAGGGTGTCAAGCTGCCTCTAGATGCACCTGCACACACTTGTGTGACCCTCTCCCCCACACATATACACGTGCATATTAAAAAAGAAAAAAGTTTAGGAAGCAGCAAATATTTATTATCTCGGTGCTAGCTCTGAGTCACTCTGTCCCCTTACATAACTATAAAAAAATGCCTTCTCAAGATAGCCATGTTTCATAAAGGTTCTTAGGGGTGTATACAAAATCAGATAGATCACCCAAGTAAGAAATGTAGGTGAAAGCTGTAACATCACTCTACATGAAGTGGGAAATCAGATCAGATAGGTAAGAAGCACATAAAATAATAGTCAATTCTATTGGGGCTTAAGAATGTAAAAATAGACAGATGTGGTGGCACATGGCTTTAATCCCAGCACTCAGGAGGCCAAAGTAGGAGGACCACTGTGAGTTCAAGGCCAACCTGAGATTACAGTGAATTTCTTGTCAGCTTGGATTATAGTGAGAGTCTACCTCAAAAAAAAAAAAAAAAACAGCAACAACAAAACAGCTGGGTGTGATAGTGCACACCTTTAATCCCAACACTCAGGAGGCAGAGGTAGGAGGATGGCCCTGAGTGCAAGGCCAGCCTGAGACTACAGAGTGATTTCCAGGTCAGCCTGGGCTAGAATGAGACCCTACTTAGAAAAAAAAAAAAAAAAAACAGAATGCAACAATGGAAACAGACTTTTAATAAATCAGCAAAACTACACACAGGAATTAATGTATCTCCTCTAAAAAAGTATCAATAGCATTTTTCTCATTTTAGCTTATAAGATAGGGGTAAAGGTTCTATGGATCATGGAATCCGGCAAGACATTTGAAATGAAAAGAAAAGAGTATCATGGGTGGTTATATTGACATAACTGACATGCAGGATAATAGGAGATTATTAAAATTGCACAGTTACTTAAATTAGTAACTGAAGCACACCTATTTTGTATTGCAAAACTAAATGAACTTTAACAAATCTGAATTGGATATTTACATATTTTAAAATGAGGAAGCGATAAAAAGGTCTTGTGATAAATTGAGCCATGTGAATGAGCTCCTTCCAGTCAATGGCTCCATCTTATTTGACTTCCTTCCTCAAGAATGGTTGGGTCAGTGGTTAGAATTTTTTTTAATTATGAGTGAATGTTTAAATATGAAATTAAACTAGTTTTTAATAAACTTAGGCAATTCTAAGTTCAATTTTTGGAACTATTATTTGTAAGCAGGAATGTCTTGGAGAAAGATATTTGATCTATAAACTTTCATTTCTCCCCCTTTTGTATGTGTTTTATGTACATGGTTTGTTAATGTATGTCCACGAGTCTAAATGCTGGGATACCTACATTGTGGTGCGCATGTGAAAGCCAGAGGACATCCTCTGGTGTCAGTCCTCATTGTCCATCTTGTTTGATGCCGAGTCTCTATTTGTTCCCACTGCATTTTCCAGTCTCGCTGGCCTTTGAACTTCAGGGGCTCCTCCTATTTCCAGTTCCCATCTCACCAGGCACACTGTGCGATCAGATGTTTAAGCAACCTTGTTTGGCCTTAATTGGACTCTGGGGGTCTGAATTTAGTATCATGGGTTTTCCAATATGTACACACATTGTATAATGTCTCAATCGGGTTAACCATACTTATCTCCTCCAATGTTTATCATTTTATTATGTTGAAAAACTTAAACTAATACTTCTACCTTCTGAGAATGTAGTTTGCATTCGGTATGACAGGACTTCTTTTTTCCTTGTAACTGTAACTTAATACCTTCAGAAACCTTTTCCCGTTCCTCTCTCACGTTTGTTTTCTCTAGCTTCTGGTAAACGTTGTCGATTCTCTGTTTCTACTAGGTCAACTGTTTTAGATTTCAAAAATATAAGAAATATTATGCAGTGCTTCTCTTTTTGTCCTTAATGTATTTCACCTAGCATAATGGTAACTACTTAATATTTATGTTGAGTCAAATGACAGGATTTCTTTTACAAAAATGTTTAGTTTTGCTGCTTTGTTTTGTTTCTTCCTAACCTTGTAGCCCAGGTTTATCTTGAACTCATAATTGCTCTCCCTCCATCTCCCATGTGCTAGGATTATAGGGCACACTAGCACCCACAGCATAATTTCCTTCTTTCATGGATCAGTTCTGTTTGGTTAGGTAGTTGTATTTCCTTTTATATTCCTCAGTTGATGGATCTATTGGCTTTTTTCATTTTTGCCTATTATGAAAAGTGGTACAATGGACATGGAATAGCTATTTTATATACTGAATTAATGTCCTTTGCATATATACCTAGGAATGAGATATTGGGATTATATAACAATGTTTGTTTTACAGACTTAGATTTCATGCACATTTTCCATAATGCATTCACTGATTTACATTTCTACCAGCATTTTAGCAGGTCCTCTTTACTCTGCATTTCACTGGAGCTTAATAACTTTAGTTTTTGGGATAATAAACATGCTTACTTCCTTGAGGTAAATACTCTCTGTGTTTTATATGTATTTTCTTTTTTTGTTGTTTTTATTAGTTATGTATATAGTGTGTATACAGACATGATGATACCATCATTAGCCTTCCACTTGTCATCTCCCCCCACCCTGTGGATTATGGGTGTTGCATTGTGTGGGTGGCCATCAGTTATGGGGGAGAGGCAATGTCTCTGTGCATAATGACCCAACTTATGACCCTATGACCCTTCCCACCCCCTCCTCCACAAATTTCCCTGAGCCACGTTGGGTTCATTTTAGATCTGTTTCAGTGATGGGAGGTCTTGGAAGGCTCTGTGTTTCTGGATATTTGATTTGGTAGGAGTTGAGAGTTCTGTGTGTCTTTCTCCTTCACCCTTGTGCTGATACCAGATTCACTGAGAAAGCATCTCTTGCTCATTACCCCACTAACTCTATGGCTTCAGCTGGTACCCAGGTGGGGTGTGATGGGCTGATTCTCTCCTCAGGTCCTGTGTCCATATGAAAAAGATATATGGATACCCATTATTATTTTAGAGAGAATTTAATACATGTAGGCCCTCATGTAGCCCACTTTGGTGGAAGCATGATATTGGAGAGAGGGCTCATATTTGGATATGGTTCTAACTTGTTTCCCCATTCCAGCTATGGGTTCCATTCCACTGAATGGATCCATTAGCCAAATCAAGAGCCGTTGGTAACCCACCATGGCAGTGTGCCACTATTGCACTTGTGTGAGCATCATATCAGGTTGGTTACTGCTGAGTAGCTTAGACCACGAGTTGCTTAGATGGATGTTGGTCATTTATCCCCAGTCACTCATGTAACACCTTCTGGCACTAGACAATTCTGTGGGAAATCTATTGGCTGTGCTTATTGTTTGTTTGTATGTGAAAAAGCTTTTCAGCTTCCTGAGATCCCAGTGGTTGAATGATTCTTTAATTTCCTGACCTACTTGGGTTTTATTCAGGAAGTCTTTTCCCACTCCTATATCATGGGAAGTTCCTGCTATTTTTTTCTTCCTGTCTTATATTGAGGTATTTGATCCATTTGGACTTGATTTTTGTGCATGGTGAAATTTGTGGATCATTTAGTTTCATTTTTCTGCATATGGTAATGCAGGCTGTCCAGTAACATTTTTTGAAGATGCTGCCTTTTTTCCAGTCTACATTATTAGGGCCTTTGTCAAATATCCAGTAGCTGTAGTCACTTGACCCAAAGTTCATGTCCTCGATTCTGTTCCATTGGTCTATGTTCCTGTTTTCATGCCAGTATCATGTTGTTTTTATTGCTATGGCTTTGGAGTATAGCTTTAGATCAGGTATGGTGATACCTCCAGAGGTGTTTCTTTTGCTAAAGATATGCTTGGATATCTGAGGTCTTCTGCCATTCCATATGAATTTTGAGATCATTTTATCTACCTCTATGAAGAAATATGTTGGGATTTTTATTGGTATTCCATTAACTCTATATATTGATTTTGGTATGATTACTATTCTCACAATATTAATTCTGCTTATCCAGTAGCATAAAAGGTCTTTCTATTTTCTCAAGCCCTCCACAATTTCTTTCTTGAGTGTTTTTATGTTTTCAAGATCTTTCACATCCTTGGTTAATGTTATTCTAAGGTACTTTTTATGGTATTGAAAATGGGACAATGTCACTTATTTCTTTCTCTATATCTTTGTCTTTTGCATATAGAAAGGCTACTGACTTTTGTGCATTGATTTTGTATCCTACTACTTTGCTGAAGGAGTTAATCACTTTTAAGAGTTTTGAGAGGGAGGATCTCGCATCACTTATGTATAAAATCGTGTCATCTGCAAATAGGGCTAACTTAACTTCTTCCTTTCCAATTTGTATCACTTTTATTTCTTTCTCCTGTCTTATTGCTTGAGCTAGTACTTCCAGTACTATGTTGAAGAGCAGAGGTGAAAGTAGACACGCCTGTCTTGTTACTCTCAATGGGAATTCCTTCAGTCTCTCCCCATTAAGTATTATTTGGGCAATAGGATATTAATATATAGCCTTTAATGTGTTGAGATATAGACTGCCCATGCCTATTCTCTCCATCATGAAGTGATGTTGTATTTTGTCAAAGGCCTTTCCTGCATCCATCAAGATGATCCTGTGGTTTCTGTGTTTTTTGTGCTTAACCTTCTTTATGTGGTGCATTACATTGACAGATTTACATATGTTGAACCACGCCTGTGTTCCTGGGATGAAGGCTACTTAATCTAGGTGGATAATGCTTTTGATGTGCTGTTGAATTTGGTTTGTGTGGATTTTGATCAGTATCTTTGCATCTAAATTCATCAGGGAAATAGGCCTGTAGTTTTCTTGTGGCATCTTTGCCTGGTTTTGGTATTTGGGTGATGCTAGCTTCATAAAAGGAGTTTGGGAGTTTTCCCTGTTCTCCAATTGTGTGGCACAATTTGAAAAAAAAATTGGTTTCAGTTCTTCCATGAAGGTTTGGTAGAATTCAGCTGAGAAGCCATCTGGTCCTGGACTCTTCTTTTTAGGAAGGTTTTTGATTATCCTTTCAATCTCAGTGTTTGTGATGGGTTTGTTTAGATTAATCTGCTCTGAGTTTAGCTTTGGTAGGTAGTATGTGTCCAGGAATTCATCTGTTTCATCTGTATTATCCAATTTTGTAGAGTAGAGGTTTTTGAAGTAAGTCCTGATAATTCTTTCAATTTCACTGTTGTGATCTTTCCTTTTTCATTTCTAATTTTATTTATTTGAAGCATTTCTTTTTCCTTTTTTTCTTTTTTTGCTTGATCAAATTGGTCAGGGGTTTATCAACCTTTTTTTTTTTATCTTTTCAAAGAACCAGCACTTTGTTTCATCAACTTTCTTAATTATTTTCTTTGCTTCTAATTCATTATTTTCTACTCTGATCTTAATTATTTCATTCTGTCTGGAGCTTTTGGGGTTGTATATTTCTTGTTTATCTAATGCTTTTAGGGGGATGGTTTGGTTATTGATCTGGGATCTCTCTGTCTTTGATATGAAGCATTTAGCACAATGAATTTCCCCCTGAGGACTACCTTCATTGTGTCTCATAAAATTTGGTATGTTGTATTCTCATTGTCATTCATTTCTAGACATTTTTCAATGTCATTTTTTTTCATCCACTACCCACTTATTGTTTAAGAGTATGTTGTTCCGTTTCTAGGAGTTTGTTGGGTTCCTGGCTCATTTTTGTTGTTGATTTCTAACACAGCATTGTGATCTGATATCAAACAGGAAATTTTGTCAATCCTTCCAAATGTATGGAGGCAGGCTTTGTGACCCAGTATATTATCTATTTTACAGAAGGTTCTATGGGCTTCTGAGAAGAATGTGTAATGTATGGATATTGGGTAAAATGTTCAGTAGATGACCATTAGGTATAATTGACCTATGGTCTTGTTAAGCTCTTTTACTTCCCTGTTAATTTTCTGTTTGCAAGATCTCTCTATTGCTGATAGTGGAGTATTGAAGTCCCCAACTATGATGGTGTTGGTGGTTATTTCTGTTTTATTGTCAAGTAGGTTTTGTTTTTATGAATTGTGTTGCACCTGTGTTTGGTGCATAAAGACTAATGTTTGTGATATTCTCTTATTGGATCATTCCCCTGATAAGTAAGAACTGGCCTTCTTAGTCTTTTTGATTACTTTTGGTTTGAAGTCTACTTTATATGATATAAGTATAACTATACCTGCTTGCTTCTTATTTCTGTTTGCTTGGAATATCATTTTCCAACCTTTCATCTTGAGAAGGTATCTGTCTTTAGTGGTGAGCTGGGCTTCTTGAAGGGTCTAATACCTGCCATATTGTGGTGGCTTATGTGGCTTGGTGTTTACTTGGCCTTTGTTTTTTTTTGAAACTTCTTGAATTTTTGTTATTGTGATCTGCTTCTCATAGGCAAATGAGGTTTGTTATTTGAAACTTCAGTGTGGAGCATTCCCTGAAGGACTCTCTGTAGGTTTGGCTTTGTGTTCCTATAGTTGTAAAGCTGAGTTTTATTTTGGAAAGTTTTTCTTTCACCATCTATTATGAGTAATACTTTTGCTGGGTAGCATAGTTTGGGTTGGAAGCCATAAGTTCTTAGAGTTTATAGTGCTCCATTACAGGTCCTTCTGCCTTTTAGGCTTTCTATTGAGAAGTCTGAAGTAATTGTGATGGGGTTTCCTTTATTTGTAACGTGTTGTCTCTCCCCAGCTGCCTTTAGGACTTTATCTTTTTGAGAGTGGGAAATTTTGTTTGATAATTTTTTGAATAAGTTTTCCATGCTTTTTGTCTGTATTTCTTCACCTTCTTGTATTCTCATGATCCTAATGTAGTGAAGTTTAAGGCTATCCCACAGTTCCCTCATGTTCTGTTCACAGAAATTTTTGAACTTGTTGAAACTTTTGAACTCACAAACTGTTGCTTCTGTTTTGTTTTTCATGTCTGAGATTCTATCCTCCACATGGATGACTTTGTTCTTGAGAGCTTCTATACAGTTTTGGGCTTGTTCAATTTGATCCGTATTTTCTAGTGCTTTTTATGTATTTTTTCCAACCCTCTGTCGAATTCCCTCTTCATGTATTTTTTCTTTTTTCCTTAATGCTTCTTGGGGTTCATCCCTGTATTTTTTATGTCCTTATTGAGCTTAGTCAGCAGGTTATGGGGGCCCTCTTTTTTCCACTTTCCGTCAGATAATTTAGCTTTCTTAGGAACCCTTCCTGGTTATTTTCTAGTATGTCTAATGTAGTGAGCAGACCATTCATTCAATAATGGGTCCTTTGTGGAGTTCCTGCTAGTTCTGCTATTTGCTTGGCCAGGGTTTCATAGTTTGTTTCTACATTTTGGGGTTCTGATCCTATTGTCTCTTCTATGTTTTGATTATTGACATCTATTGTGGGACTGGGCAATCTAGCTGGATTTACTTGCATCAGATTTTTCATGCTATTTCTTCTTCGCAGTGGTCTGCCCATAACAAAGTTTCAGAAAGCCAAGGGTGTGGGATGCTAGCCTGCTGGGCAGGGGTGGAGGGCATTGGTGAGTAGGAAGGTGATCATCCACGGAGTTCAGAGAGGCTAGAGAAGATAACTAGCCTGGGTCCCTGTTCAAGGATGTGAGATGACAGTGGTGAGTGGGATGATGTTTGTGCACTGGGCTCACATGGGCTGGGCAAGAACAGTGACTAGATTGGTGATCGCCCACAGGGAAGGGTCATCACAGGTATGGGTGGGGGTCAGCAAGGCTCGGTGGGAATGGCGATTGCACAAGCGGGCAGGGGTCCACAAGGATGCGTGGAAACCACAATCACACATGGCCGTGAGGGTCCACAAGGCTGGGTGTAAATAGCAATCATGCTCATGCATGGGGGTCTGCAATGCTGGGTGGGAATGGCGATTGCATACATAGGCAGGTGACAGCAAACCTAGGCAGGAACCTCAGTCACACGTGTCCATAGCAGTCCTTAAGGCTGGGGGGTAAACTGTGATCGCACGCAACACGGGGGTCAATAAGCTGGGTATAAATGGTCATCGCACACTGGTAGGGGTCAGCAAGGCTGGGAGGGACGATGGCAATTGCAGGACACCGATCGCCACAGTGGAATTATGCCCTGTGGGAAATCCTAGGCTGGAGGACCTAGCCTGCTTGCTTGGGTCCACTGGGCCTGCAGTTAATGCAGGAGGGACCGCCTACTGGGACTGCAGCTAAGACAGCTGCTTGAGGGGAGTGGGTGCTAGTGGGCTACCTGAGAGCGTGGGAATCAGTGGATTTCCTGTTTTGCTCCTTCACTCCTCCCACTGGAAGCATACTAGAATCAGCAAGCCCTTAGACAAAAAAATACCCCCTGAGCTTTATTTAAGGGTGCTGCCTCTTCTTCCCCATGAGGTGAGGCGAGGTAAGGCAGATGCCATCTGGACCAGAAGGCTATATGTATTTTCTAACTGAAGTGTGAAGTTGTGCATTTATTTTTCATATTCCTGTTGACAAGAATAAGAAATGTTAGAAATATGATGTGTTTTTATAAGAAATGTCAATTTGCTGGTATTGACCATAATAAACTGGTTATTAATTTATGTAACGCTCTTGAGTTTTTGCATTATCTTACATATCCTACATTTAAACCTCTTGTTAGATACATAGTTCAAAATTATTTTCTCATATTCAGTTGCTGCCTTTTCTCTGCATTAATTCTTTTTGGTGCTGAATAGATGTTTTTATATATGATGTGACTTCATTTATCAATTAAATCCAAGACAAAAAATGACTCTTAAATTTTAAGTATTTCTGAATTCAAATCAATCCATGACATAATATCAACACATATTGGCTCACCTTATTCTGAAATATGTTAAATAAGGAAAACACCTACAAGTATGAGCTTTAAGAAAAGTGCAATTTTTCTCTGTTTTGTATGTTATGGGTTTTATTAATTCAATGCTTCAAACTCTCAAAAGAAGGGCTAAGATGTGGCACAGCAGGGAGAGTGCTTGCCTAGCATGGATGACAGTCCTGCATTTGATACCAGCACAACATAAGCTAAGTGTGGGAATACATATTTATAATACCAGCTCTGTGCAGGTGGAAATAGAAAGATCATAAGTGGAAGGTCATCCTCAACTAAATACCAAGTTAGAGGCTGGCCTGAGAAACAAATGTCTTATTTCAGTTTCCTTTCCCCACCAAAAGTAATAAGAGTTTCTTAAAAAATTAAAAAGAAATTAGGGGATGGAGAGATAACTTAATGGTTAAGGCAAAGGATGCATGTTTGATCTCTCTCCAGATCCCATGTAAGCCAGATGCATAAAGGTGATGCAAGGTCTCATATACAAACTAGGTGGTGCAAGCAACTGGAGTTAGATTGCAGTGGCTGAAGCTCTGGCATGCCAATTCTCTCTATATCTCTATATCTCTCCCTTGCTCTCTCTTTCTCTCATAAAAAAATATGAAAAAAAATTAGGAAAATATGTTGTAGCAGACAGCTTCAGGTTCCCTGAGATAAACTTCCAGACCAGGCACAGTTATGGAGGAATGGATATTTATTGAAGCTTATAGATCCAGGGGAAGTTCTATAATGGTGGAAGAAGCTGGCCTGCCTTCACAGGACCAAGCAGAGAGAGAGAGAGAAGCACAAGCCTAAAGCCAAAAGCCACAGCACATTTCAGGAACTCCTGCTAGGCACACTTTGCATATCTTTAGATTGAAATTTGAAACCCACCACCACACCTTAAGATCCACCCAGTGATATTGCCTCCAGCCAGGTGGCTGCAGAATGCAAATTACAAACAATAAACAACTGAATATATAGGGGGCCATCTATTCAAACTACCACATATGTGTATCTATAATAAAATATTAAAGGAAATATATATTTCCTTTCTATAAATTTAAATATATAAATATTTGTATATTTATATTATTGTTGTAATATAAATATATTTATATAAATAAAAATATAAAGGTTATATATATTTCCTTTAAATGGAAATATAAACATAAAAATTAATTAAAATATTAAAGGGAATAAGGGTTATATTCAACAGTTTTGGAAAGTTTCATCTAGGAACGTCACTTCTCTGTATTCTATGCTGTCTGAAAATACTTTCTAGGGTCACTTATAGAGAAATATGATGCACATCAGTTCATCTCCACAGGGAGAAATTTGAATAGGTGCATAATCTTTTTCTTTTTTTCTTTATTAGTTAGTTTTTTATTCAGCAAATAGAGTCAGTTTGGTACCATTATTAGGCTCATCCGTGACCTACAACCTCCCCTTGGCCCCTCCTTGTAGGGGTATATGGGACATGCATTGTGGAGTTAGCCCACAGTTATGGGTAAGCTAAATGTCTCTGCATATCATGACCCAACATGTGGCTCTGACATTCTTTCTGCCCCCTCTTCCGCAAAATTTCCCTGAGCCATGTTGGGTTCATTTTTGGTCTGCTTCAGTGATGAGGTGTTGGGGGCCTCTGAGGCTCTGGCTCTCTGATTTGGTAGGAGTTGATTTTTCTCTGTGTTGATCTCCTTCCCCATTGTGCTGGTATCTGGTTCACAGGAAAACAGTCCCCTTGCTTGTTTCACCAATTTTTCTTAGTTTCAGCCCGGGTCCTTTTGAGGTATGATGGGGTGGCTCTCTCCTGAGGATCCACATCTATCTGAAAAAGAGAAGCAGATTCTCCAACGGAGAGTAAGTTAGCACCAGGACAAATGAGATAACCCTTACTTTTTTTTTTTATAGAGAATTTAATAGGTGTTTCCCAGCTCCAGCTATGGGTCCCATATGACTGAGGGGATCAGTTAGCCAAATAAAGACAGCTGGTTCCCCACCATGGCTGTGTGCCACTACTGCACTTGTGTGGGAACCACAACAAGTTATTTGCTGCTAACTATGTTAGACAATGCATTGCTTCGACAGATATTGGTCATGTTACCCCCAGTCGCCCGTGTAGCACCTGGCACTAGACGCACTGACTGTCTGGGGACTGACTCTCTTCCAACTTCCAGCCATGCCATTCTAATTTGCATGTAAATCACATAAGGTGTCTTCAGCAGTAGGGTCTTACCACTAGCCTTTGGTGGGTCATCAAGTACTCTGACAGAAATCTGTCTGTCTGTCTTTTAGGAAACCTTGTAGGTCTCTGATCAAAAGCTCATTGTGGATGATAGTCGCATGCTGGTTCTGGGAGTTACAGGTCAGTGCCCACTAAGAAAATGAGGAAAAAGATAACTAATATACAAGAGTTAGAGATAAGAGAGAGAGTGTGAGGGAGAGGGGAAGTGAGGGAGGGAAGATGTAGAAGATTAACGTTAGTCTTGATCTTAGCCTCTCCAGTGTCTGGTGGTCCAAGTGTTCCTTGTAAGGGCCTGGTGAAGGATCACCCATTTGTTCTGTCTTTTAATGAGTAGAAAATTATGGTACCATTGCTGTTTGGGTCTAGATTTGTGTTTCCCACCCCTTTGATGCCCTCCCCTCCCTCCACTTCCATCCTAGTGTCTAATCTAGGAGATGCTTGGTGGGTATGTAAGATATCTTGGGTAGATTCATGTTAGGTGCTGTAGATGAGTGAGACTCTGTGGCAATTTTTTTTTCTGTGATTAGGTAAGTTCACTGAGAATGATCTGTTCCAGGTTCAAACATTTTTCCTCAAATTTCATTGTGTTATTTTTAATTACTGCCATACAGAATTCCATTGTGTAGATATCATGCATCTTAGTTATCCATTCTTCTAGTGATGGACATCTGGGTTGATTCCATCTCTTAGCTATTACAAATTGAGCCCACTATAAACATGGTTGAGCACATCTCTCTAGCTTGTGGTTTGAAGGTTTTAGGGTAGATGCCCAGTAAGGGAATAACTGGGTCTGTTGGTATCTCTATACTCAGCTTTTTAAGAAGTCTTCATACTGCTTTCCAAAGTGGTTGTACCATCCTACAATCCCACCAAGAGTGGATAAGTGTTCCTACTTCTCCACGTCCTCGCCAGCATTTATTTTTATTTGATTTTTTGAAGTTTGCTAACCTTATTGGGGTAAGGTGGAATCTCATAATTATTTTAATTTGCATTTCTCTCATGAATAGGGATGATGAACATTTTCTAAGTGTGTGTTTGCCATTTATATTTCTTCCTCTGTGAACTGCCTGTTCAGCTCTTTGCCCCATTTTGTGAGTGGGGTGTTTGACTTCTTACTGTTTAGATTTTTGAGTTCTTTGTAGATTCTAGAGATTAGGCCTTTATCAGTTGGATAACCCACAAGTATTTTCTCCCATTCTATGAGTAATCTATTGGCATTGCTTATTGTATGCTTGTCTGTAAAGAAACTCTTCAGCTTCATGTGATCCCATTGGTTAAGTGACAGTTTAAGTTCATGAGCTACTGGGGTTTTTTTCAGGAAGTCTTTTTCCATTCCTATATCATGGAAAGTACTTTCTAAACTTTCTTCCAGTAGTATTCGAGTTTCTTGTCTTATACTGAGATCTTTGATCCATTTGGACTTGAGTGTAGTGCATGGTGAAATGAGTAGATCAAGTTTCAGTTTCCTGCATATGGTTATGTAGTTTGTCCACCACCATTTGTTGAAGATGCTGTCTTTTTTCCAGCCTATATTGCTTGGGCCTTTATTGAATATCAAGTAACTATAGTTGCTTGACCCAAAGTCCGGGTCCTCAAGTACATTCCATTGGTCTATACTCCTGTTTTTATGCCAGTACCATGCTGTTTTTCTTACTGTGGCTTTGTAATATAGCTTTAGATCAGGTATGGTGATTCCTCCAGAAGTATTTCTTTTCCTCAGCATATGTTTGGAAATGCGAGGCTTTATGCCTTTCCATATGAAATTTGAGATTATTTTTTCTATCTCTGTGAAGAACACTGTAGGGATTTTAATTGGAATTGCATTAAATCTGTATATTGCCTTTGGTAGGATTGTCATCTTCACAATGTTAATTCTGCCTATCCAGGAACATGGGAGGTCTTTCCATTTTCTCAAGTCGGCCTCAATTTCTTTTTTGAGTGTTTTTGTGTTTTCATTGTATAGATCTTTCACTTCATTGGTTAACGTAATTCCAAGGTATTTTATTTTTTTTGTTGCTATTGAAAATGGGACTATGTCTGTTATTTCTTTCTCTGTATCTTTGTCATTTGCATATAGAAAGGCTATTGATTTTTGTGCATTGATTTTGTATCCTGCTACTTTGTTATAGGAGTTAATCACCGTGAGGAGTTTTGGGATGTAGTCTCTCGGGTGTCTTACATATATAATATATATATAATCAAGTCATCACCAAATAAAGCTAACTTAAGTTCTTCCTTTCCAAATTGTATCCCTTTTATTTCCTTCTCCTGTCTCATTGCTTGAGCTAGGACTTCCAGAACTATATTGAAAAGCAGAGGTGAGAGTGGACAACCTTGTCTTGTTCCTGATCTTAATGGGAATTCCCCCAGTCTCTCTCCATTAAGTATTATTTGGGCCTTCAGAGCTTCCTATATTGCCTTTATTAGGTTAAGATATGAACCAACCATGCCAATTCTCTCCAATGTTTTGAACATGAAGTGACGTTGAATCTTGCCAAAGGCCTTCTCTTCATCTATCAAAATGATCATGTGGTTTTTATGTTTAACCTTGTTTATGTGGTGTATTACATTGACAGATTTCTGTATGTTGAACCACCCCTGTGTTCTTGGAATGAATCCCACATGGTCAAGGTGGATAATGCTTTTGATGTGTTGTTGGATTAGGTTTGTGAGGATTTTGTTCAGGATCTTTGTATCTAAATTCATTAGGGAAATAGGCCGGTAGTTATCTTTTCTTATAGCATCTCTGCCTGGTTTGGAATTAGGGTGATGGTAGCTTCATAAAAGTAGTTGGATAGTTTTCCTGTTCACCAATTGTGTGACACAGTTTGAGGAAGATTGGTTTGAGTTCTTCCATGAAGGTTTGATAGAATTCAGTTGAGAAGCTTCTGGTCCTGGACTCTTCTTTTTTGGGAGGTTTTTTATTACTTTTTCAGTCTCCATGAGTGTGATGGGTTGATTGAGGTGATTAATCTGCTCTGTGTTTAGCTTTTGTAGATGGTATGAATCCAAGAATTTATCCATCTCCTCCACATTATCCAGTTTTGTGGAGTAGTGGTTTTTGAAATAAGTCCTGATGATTCTCCCAATTTCACTTATGTCTGTTGTGATCTCTCCTTTTTCATTTTGAATTTTGTTAATTTGAAGCTTCTCCTTTTTTTGCTTGATCAGATTGGCCAGGAGTTTGTCAATCTTGTTTATTTTTTCAAAGAACCAGCTCTTTGTTTTGTCAATTGTCTTAATTGTTTCCTTCATTTCCAGTTCATTAATTTCTGCTCTGATTTCAATTATTGCTTTCCATCTGGAGCTCTTTGGGTTGGATTTTTCTTGTTTTTCCAGTGCCTTTAGGTGGATGGTTAGGTCATTGATTTGGTATTTTATGAAGTCATTGAGTGCTATGAATTTTCCCCTGAGGACCACCTTCATTGTGTCTCATAAGTTTTGATACAATGTGTTCTCATTTTCGTTCAATTCCAGAAATTTTGCAATTTCATTTTCTATTTCATCCACTATCCATTTATTGTTTAAAAGTGTGCTGTTCAGTTTCCAGGTGCTGTTGGGATTCTTGGTGGGTCTTTTGTTGTTGATTTCTAGCAATATAGCATTGTAATCTGATATCATGCAGGGAATTATGTCCATCTTCCTAAATATGTGGAGGCAGTCTATTTTATAGTATGTTCCATGGGCTGATGAGAAGAATGTGTAATCTGTGGATTTGGGATGGTAGGTTCTGTAGATGTCCGTTAGGTCTGGGTGATCTACAGTTTTGTTGAGCTCTCTTTCTTCCCTGTTGAGTTTCTGTTTGGATGATCTGTCTATTACTGGTAATGTTGTATTGAAGTCCCCAGCTATGATGGTATTTGTGGTTATTTCTGTCTTATTGTAAGTAGGTTTTGTTTTATGAACTGTGGTGCCCCTGTGTTTGGTGCATACAGATTTATGATTGTACTATCCTCTTGATGGATCATTCCCTTGATAAGTAGGAAGTGACCTTCTTTGTCTTTTTTCATTATTTCTGGTTTGAAGTCTATTTTATCTGATATTAATATAGCTACACCTGCTTGTTTCTTATTCCCGTTTGCTTGGAGTACTGTTTTCCACCCTTTCACCTGGAGGAGATGTCTGTCTTTAGTGGTGAGGTCGGTTTCTTGAAGGCAACAGATTGAGGGGTCTAATTTGTTGATCCATCCTATTAGCTTGTGTCTCTTGATGGGTAAATTAAGGCCATTAATATTTACGGTAATGACTGTGAGATTTGATTTGATCCTTGCCATATTGTGATGGTAAATGTGGGTTGGTGTTTTCATGGACGTTGAAGTTTGTTGTGCCTACTCTGAGTTTGGTTGTTGTGATCTGCTTCTTGTAGGCAATTGTGTTTGATTATTTTTTTTCTTCTCTGTGGAGAATTTCCTGAAATACTCTCTGTAGGTTTGGTTATGTGTTCATATAATTGTAAAGCTGAGTTTTGTCGTGGAATGTTTTTCTTTCACCATCTATTATGAGGGATACTTTTGCTGGGTAGAGTAGTTTGGGTTGGAAGCCATAGGTTCTTAGACTTTGCAGTGTTCCATTCCAGGCCCTTCTAAGTTTTGGACTTGTTCAATTAAGTTTGCATTTTCTATTATTTTTCTATGTATAATTTCCATCCCTCTGTAAAGCTCCCTTTTCACATCATTTTCTGATTTTCTTGTTGATTCTTGGAGTTCATCCTTGCATTTCTTTATGTCTTCATTTAGCATGGCCAGCTGATTTTTAAGGTCTTCTTTTTTTTTTTTTTTTCACTCTCCCTCAAATCTCTTAACACCCTTTGAAATCCTTCCAATTTCTTATCTATTAGTTCTAGCTTAGTGATGGCAGCATCCACACAATTATCTGTCCTTTGTTGCTTTCCTGCAAGTTCTACCAGTAGGTTGGTAAGGGTTGCATAGCTCATAGCTTCAATTTGGTGTTCTGGTCCTATTGGTTCCTGTATGTTTTGGTTAGATGTATTCATTGTGGGACTGGATGATCTAACTGGATTTTCTTGCATTTGATTTTTCATGTTATTTCTTTTGCGCTGTGTTCTGCCCATGACAGTGTATGGGCAGGTAGGTCGGCATATCAGCCTGGGCTCAAGAGCAATGGGAATCTTATTCAGCCTAGGGCAGTTGCCAAGCAGCCTGGGCTTTGGCTCTCACTTGCCAAAGCTGCCTATCTACTGCCTGGCAGGGGCACAAAAGTTTCCTGAGTTCTCAAGCGGTAATGTGCCAAAGCTGCCTGCATTTGAGCTAGGAGTGGCACTGAGACACCAATCACTGAAGCAGCCCAAACTCTGGCTGGGAACACTGGGACCCAGAAGCAGTCCACGCTCCCCCGCCAAGGGCAATGGTGGCCGGCCGGCACGGCAGACAGGTAGGGCATGTCACCTAAGCTGGCATAAGTGATAGACACAGTCTGAGCTTGCGTGGCAGCTGCTGTGGGACTGGGCTCAGTCAGTAAGTGGGCGAGTGGATGAGAGTAATCTAAGGTTCCTGCGAGCAGGGAACAATCAGTGCTCGGTGGCAGCAGTGCCTGTGCTGGCACAGCAGCGGCAGCAGCGGTGGTGCTGTGAACATGGCGGTTATTTGGGGTGGCGGTGGGCTACCCGCCCGCGAGGGCATCCGCGATTCCCTGTTCCCCCGCCTCTGTGCCCTCCCAGATTTCTCTCCCCTAAAAGCCACTATGTACCCTTAATATCTTGCCTTTCTTTCCCTGGGATTTGCAGTGCAGCTAGGCTGTCACCATCTTGGCTGGAACCATATTCTTTTTTTTTAATAAATTAATTTATTTATTTAAGAGTGACAGAGAGAGAAAGAGGCAGATATATATATATATATAGAGAGAGAGAGAGAGAGAATGGGCATGCCAGGGCCTCCAACCACAGCAAACAAACTCCAGACACGTGCACCCCCTTGTGCATCTGGCTAACTTGGATCCTGGGGAATTGAGTCTTGCACCGGTGTCCTTAGCCTTCACAGGCAAGCGCTTAAGTGCTAAGCCATCTCTCCAGCTCTGGTGCATATTCTTTATATTTTAGTGAACTAGAAGTCCAAGAACTTATGATACTTTTTTTGAGAAATTTCTATATGACCAAGGTTCTCAAAACATAAAACTTTAGGGAAAATAGAAGAAAAGAAGGAAGTAATGAAGGAGTAGAGAAGAAAAAAAGGAAATGAAAGAATAACTTAGAACATTTTAATATTTTTTGTAAATACAATATGTGGTGATAAATATTCCATCAAATCTTCTAATTCCAATGTAGACTTCAGGTCCATTTGGTATTATAACCTCCATGACATTGACATTTAAATTTGCTATCCCAATATTACAGTCATTGAGAGAATTTCTTCTTGGCTCCAAATAATTTGAGCTATGTTTCCATGCTTTTTCATTATCTGCATTTATGTACACTTGACTGGCACTGCTCTGATATCCAAATTATTTTTTATCATCTTATACTATTTCCTTGATGGTATGACTATTTCAGGTGTGTTATAAAGAACCTCAATATTTCAACCACAATGGACATACTATAGGGAATCTGACACAATAATCATTTTTTTTAATTGTTAGCTTTATGTTTGTAATCAGAATTATGTATATTGGACAGGTACTATGAGTCTTAATACCAATCCCTTTAATCAAATATTAAGTGACTAACTATTAATGTTAACTTGCCTATTAAATTATGAAGGGTGTTAAGAGGACATAAGCTGTCAGAAAGATGTTTTATATATCATTCTTCAACAATTGATATAATAGAGATTTAGGGAACATTGTATACTTCCTAAGAATCACACATTCCCTAACCCATTTGATTTTTAGTGGAATGAGTAGTCTAGACTGCAGATGAAGACATCATTAATGTTAGTAACTTGATACTAGCCCAAAACTCTGACAACCATGATGAGTATTTATTAAATTTGTGTTGCATGAATGAATAAAGAGTTGGGTAAATAAATATTTAATGAGTGTGTTAATAAAATTTTCTAAAAACTACTATGTACAGACTTATACCTGGTGTTTGAAGTGGTTTCATTAAAAAATAATTTTCCCTATTGTGAACTTCATAACTCATAGTTTCTCCCTAAATGAACTTAATAATTCATAATTTTCCCTTATCAGTGTCCATTTTCTCAATTATTTGTTAAATTTGGAAGGCACGATAGATGTAGAAAAGGCCTTTGACAAAATACATCACTTCATGATCAAAACATTGGAGAGAATGGATATGGATGGTCTATATCTCAATATAATAATGAATATATATAAAGATCCCGAAGCCCAAATAATACTTAATGGGGAGAGAATAAGGAATTCCCATTGAGATCAGGAATAAGACAGGAATGACCACTCTTGCCTCTGTTCTTCAACACAGTACTGGAAGTACTAGCTCAAGCAATAAGACAGAAGAGAGAGAGAGAAAAAAAAGAATACAAATTAGAAAGGAAGAAGTTATGTTAGCCCTCTTTATAGATGATATGATTCTACATGTAAGTGACCAGAGAACCTCCATCTCAAAACTCTTGAAAGTGATTAACTCTTTCACTAAATAACAGGATACAATTAATTGTGCAAAAACCAGTGGTCTTTAATATGCAAAAGACAAAGATACAGAGAAAGAAATAAGTGACATTGTCCCATTTTCAATAGCATAAAATAAAATAAAATAACTCAGAATAACATGAACCAAGGAGGTGACGGACCTTTAGAATGAAAACATAAAAATACTCAAGAAAGGAATTGAGGAGGACTTGAGAAATTGGAAAGACCTCCCATGCTCCTGTAGAGGCAGAATTAACATTGGGAGAATGGTAATTTTACCAAAAGCAATATATAGATTTAATGCAATGCCAATAAAAATCCCTACATCTTTCTTCACAGAGACAGAAAAAAAAAGTGATCTCAAAATCCATATGGAATGGCAGAAGGCCTCAGATATCCAAGCATATCCTTAGCAAAAGAAACACCTCTGTAGGCATCACCATACCTGATTTAAAGCTATAATACAAAGCCATAGCAATAAAAACAACATGATACTGGCATGAAAACAGGAACATAGACCAACAGAACCACAGAACAGAACCAAGGACCTGAACTTTTGGTCAAGTGACTATAGCTACTGGATATTTGACAAAGGCCCTAGCAATGTACACTGAAAAAAAGACAGCATCTTCTACAAATAGTACTGGACAAACTGGATGATTATGCAGAAAAATGAAGCTAGAGCCACAAATTTCACCATGCACAAAAATCAAGTCCATATGTATCAAAGACCTCAATATAATACAGGAAGAAAAATAGGAGGAACTTCCCATGATATAAGAGTGGGAAAATACTTACTGAACAAAACCCAGTAAGTCAGGAAATTGAACAATCACTCGACCATTGGGATCTCAGGAAGCTGAAAAGCTTTTTCACAGACAAACATACAATAAGCAGAGTGAATAGATTACCCACAGAATGTGAGAAAATTTTTTCCAGATCCATGTCAGACAGAGGCCTAATTTCTAGAACCTACAAAGAACTCAAAAACCTAAACAATAAAAAGCCAAAAAACCCGTTCACTAAATGGGGCAGAAAACTGCACAGGAAGTTCTCAGAAGAATAAGTACAAATGGCAAACACACACTTAAGAAAATGTTCAACCTGCCAAATCATCAGGGAAATGCAAATTAAAACAACTATAAGATTCCACCTTACCCCAATAAGGATCACAAACATTAAAAAATAAAAAAAAATCTAATGGCAACAAATGCTGTTGAGTTTGTGGAGAAATAGGAACCCTCTTTCACTGTTGGTGGTCATGTAAGCTGGTACAACCACTAAGGAAATTAATAGGGACACTCCTAAAAAGGATGACTATAGAGTTACCAACAGACCCAGTTATTCCCTTACTGGGTATTTACCCTAAAAGCACACCTCAGCTTAGAGATATTTGCTCAACCATGTTTATAGCTGCTCAAGTCCTAATATCTGAGAGCTAGAATCAGCCCAGATGTCCATCATTAGATAAATGGATAAGTAAGATGTAGTATATCTACACAATTGAATTCTACTCAGCGGTAAGGAAAAAAGACACAATGAAATTTAAAGAAAAATTGTCAAACTTGGAACAGATCATTCTCAGCGAATGCACCCATTCACAGAAAGATAATCATCACATGGTCTCACTCATCTGTGGCTCCTAACCTGAATCTGCCTGTGATGCTGACACACCTAATAAACATCTCTAGGACTGGACAATAGGGATGGTGGGGTGGGAGGGGAGGGTAAGGGTGTGTGGGGGGACAATAAACTGGACCTAAAAGGAAATGGTACCATAAAACCCTACATCCTGAAAGACATACTAAAGAGTTGAACCTAAAAAAAAAGTTGAACCTTCATCAGGTGCTTAGAGAGAATACCTGATTCACAGGGGCCTGGAGATGGTATCATAAAGACTATCCTCAATCTTCTCCTATTTCTCTCTCTCTCCCTCTTTTCTGTCTTTCTTTTTTATATTACCTATATTTTACTTCCTTCTTCTCCCTTGGAACTCACCTATAACTCCCATTACCAGCATGTGGGCAATATCCACAATAAGCTGTTGATCAGAGAGACCGACAAGGTTTCCCAAAAGAAGACAGAATTCTGTCAGACTACTTGATGACCCACCAAAGGTTAATGGTAAGACCCGACTGCTGAGGACACCATCTGCTGTTGGGACAGAACATGGAGTGACCTGGTTGGAAACTGGAAGAGAGCCAGTCTTAAGACAGTTAGATTGTCTAGTGCCAGAAGGTCTTACATGAGCGACTGGGTGAAAATGATCAACATCTGTCTAAGAAACTCATGGTCTAAGCTACTTAGCAGCAATCAATCTGATGTGATGCTCACACAAGTGCAATAGTGGCATACAGCCATGGTAGGTTACCAACTGCTCTTGACTTGACTATCAGATCCACTCAGTGGAATGGAACCCATATCTATAACATGGATAATTATGCAGAAAAATGAAGCTACAGCCACAAATTTCACCATTCACAAAAATCAAGTCCAAATGTATGAAAGACCCCAATATCAGACAGGAAGAAAAAATACGAGAAACCATAATTATCTGTAACAAGTCAAAACCATATCCAAAAATGAGCCTGCTGCCCAATATCAAGCTCTCATCAATAGTGGGCTTTAAGACAGCCTATGCCTACTAAATTCTCTCTAAAATAATAATTGGTATCCAGGTATCTTGCACAGGCTGCACTCTCCATTGAAGCATTTGTTTCTCTTTTCAGATGGACACAGAACCTGAAGAGAGAATCAGTCCCTTGCACCCTACCTGGGCATAGCTGAAGCCTTAGAGTTAGTGGGGTAATGAGCAAGAGCTGCTTTTTGGGTGAACCTGGTATCAGCACAAAGGTGAAAGAGATACACACAGAGAACACTCAAGTCCTACAAATCAGATATCCAGAGGCACAGAGACTCTCAAGACTTCGTCACTGAAGTAGACATAAAATGAACCCAACATGGCTCAGAAAATTCATGGAAGAGGGGGTGGATACATTGTTAGAGCCATAGGTTGGGTCATTATGCACAGAGACATTGCCTCTCCCCCATAACTGATGGCCACCCACACAATGCAACACCCACAATCCTCATTGTAGGATGACAGGGAGAAGGTTAATGATGGTACCATCATAGCTGTATACACACTATATACATAACTAATAAATAAAAAAGAGTGAGGGTGACAGTGAGAGCAAGAGAGAGAGAACTGGTGCACCAGGGTCTCAGGCCACTGTAATTGAATGCCAGACGTGTGACACCTTGCATACTTGTATCGCCTTGTGTGTCTTGCTTATGTGGGACCTGGAGTATCAAACATGGATTCACAGGCAAGTGCATTAACTGCTAAGCCATCTCTCCAGTCCAGTAATTTCATTTTTCTTTACATCCGAATAAGACATTGTGTATATGTATCACATCTTCGTCATCTATTTATGCATTAATGGGCATCTAAGCTGGTTCCATTTCAAGCTATTCTGAAGAGTGAAACACTAAACATGCATTAACAAGTAACTTAAAGTAGCACGTGCAGCCTTTAGGACTGAACATATGTTTAACAGTGCTCTATTTAGGTCATAAAATTTTAGCTTTTTGAGTAGCTTCCAAACTGATTTTTATAATGCTTACACTAGCTTGCATTCCAACATATAGTAAATAACTGTTCCTCTTTCTCCAATATCCTTGATAGAATTTATTGTCATTTGTTTTTTCATGCTATCCATTCCGACCAGAATGAGATGTAATCCCATGTTTTAGTTTGTATTTCCCCAGTGGCTAGGAATGATGAATATTTTAAAAGAAATTTATTAGCCATTTGTATTTTTTAGTGACTCTGTTTATTCTTGTTGCCCATTTTTTGATTGAGTTGTTTGCTTTCTTAATGTTTAGTTTGGGGATGTTTTCTTCCATTTTGTAAACTTATTAGTCCTTCAATTTTCCATATCCTGTGTTATAAAAAAATTCATGTAC
Source organism: Dipus sagitta (assembly GCA_036346955.1). NCBI lineage: Eukaryota > Metazoa > Chordata > Mammalia > Rodentia > Dipodidae > Dipus > Dipus sagitta. Next base: position 76,200,212 of record CM070781.1, read on the forward strand.
TCTCAGAAAAAAAAAGATTGAGTGAAAATTAACCCCTTAACTACAATATATTAATCTATAAAGTAAAGGGGTGCCCTAGATAATTTATATTATCCATTCTCACTCCAATAAAAGTAATAGTTTATCTGAATAAAATAATCTAAATCTAAAATCTAATTCTAAAAAAAATCGACAAGGACACAAATGTTGGGGTTCATAGGCCTGAGGAGAACCCCCCAAACACAAAATTCCTGCATAACTGGGAATATTAAGCATAATAGTAATATCAATTGTATAATATTTGGAACTCTATATTCGTTATTCAAAAAATCCAGTACTGCCAGGTGTGGTGGCGCATGCATTTAATCTTAGCACTTGGGAGGCAGAGGTAGGAGGATCGCTGTGAGTTCGAGGCCTCCCTGAGACTCCATAGTGAATTCCAGGTCAGCCTGGGCTAGAGTGAGACCCTACCTTGAAAAACCAAAAAAAAAAAAAAAAAAAAAAGGCAAAAAATCCAGCATTCATGTAGACATTCATCAGGTAGTATTCTAATAGTATTCATCAATGAGATTAAATATTTAGTATTCTAAATTGTTGGGGTTAATTTACCTTTTATCATGCTTTAAAAATGGAAGATTTCTTAGTTAGCTTCTTAAAATTTGAGGTGGTCACACATTATAAGTAGAATATGACCATGTTTTTGCCTAAAGAGTACAATAAAATTAAATAAAAACAATGCATCTTGCTGGCAGACTAAGGGCCATTTATATATTTCATAATGTATTTTCATGATGACCTTGTCAGGGGGCAAACAACATATACATTATTGAGATTTGTTTGTAGTCAGTAGATACCCATATTGTTGTAAAGCCATGGGGAAAAGTACCAAGTACATTATTTACCTCCTTAATATTTTCAATGCATTGATCATCAAGGCTATTAACAGAAGGAAAAAATATTCTGAAAATAGAAATAATTGAAATGGATCCACTATGTTATTATTTATATGAGTGGCATTTAAAAATGCAGCAGCATATTTCAGAGGATTTCAGTGTTTTAATACTAAGTGTATTTAATAATATAGTCTAATTTAGGTAAATGTAAGTGTTAATAGCAGGCAGTATGTAAAATAGGACATTTTAATGTATCAACCTACTGAAATAATAATAAAGAAATAAACTGGGCTGAAGAGATGGCTTAGCAGTTAAGCACTTGCCTATGAAGCCTAAGGACCCTGGTTCAAGGCTTGATTCCCCAGGACCCATGTTAGCCAGATGCACAACGGGGTACACGCTTCTGGAGTTTGTTTGCAGTGGCTGGAGGCCCTGGTGCTCCCATTTTCTCTCTCTGTCTCTCTCTCTCCCCCTCTTTCTCTCTCTGTCTGTTGCTCTCAAATAAATAAAAAATTTAAAAAATATATATTAAAAAAAGAAATAAATTGCTGTGAGAAACCTTGGAAATTTCCAGTGCATTACCAAATAGGAGATTTTTGGTTTGGAGGCCAACAATAAATATACCATTTCTTTGCTTTTTCAAGTTTATCCTTTGTTTGAAAGGACCAGTTGAAGAATTGTGTTTTCTAACCTAAGGTTTCTTTGAGAACTTACCAGTAGACAAAGTCATTTTGTATTGGCCTTTCATCAGAGAAAAGGATATTACATAAGTGCAGTTTTATATAATGAATTTTATTATTTTTGAGGGGTGTTGAATCCAGGACATTGTGTATCCTAAGGACATACTCTAACAGTGAACTATATATCGAGCTTGAATTTATTTGTTTTAACCATTGAAAGCCTCAAAATTTTTTTCTATTCTTTTTATGCGAACCTTTATAAACTGACAAGCATTTGTATGATTTTGCAAGGCATTTAAGTATATCACTAACATCTATTCAGTAACTGTGCTGTTTTAGTGAACTTTATTTATAATACTTTACTGGAAAATACTTGAATATGTATGCATTTGAAGCACAAATGACAGCAGTGTGGGCACATACATACACTTTGATCTCTTGTACTCTTGACCCTGTTTTCTAGTTCTGTCTGCTGGTTACCACTGTCCTTGTTTCTTTGTCAGGATTGCTGCTTGTATCCAATTATTCTTTTCCCAATATTCTGTCCCTACAATAATCTACAATTGATCACATAATAAATATTGTAACGTATATTGTACATATGTTAAATTAGATTCTCTAAATAATGTATTGAATGCAAGATCTGTGTCTATAAATAATATGTAATTTTTGCAAAAAGGCATTTTGTTAGTTTTTGCAGATGCTAGGAATAGCTTTTCTTTTTAGACATCCATTATAAGGTCCCTGATAGTCAATAGCAGGATGTATGCAATATTTGTATGAGCATTTTAGCTAGTGGTACTCTGCCAGCTAACTGGGCAGATAAAGTATTGTGGAGAGGAATCTTTAAATAAAATTGGGATATTTTAAGTTTCCAGGAAAGTATTGCAAAGTAAGTATCCTGAGCTTTTATAGAAAAAAAAAAAAGAAAGAAATGTCATTTAGAAGTTCCCAGATCATCAAAAGATGATAGGTTTGGAAAATGACATGATAAAGACACATAAACTGAACTACAAAGTAAGGAACTGCAAACCAATACTAAAAGTCTATGCATCCATGAACAGGTAGTGTTTGCCATATGACTCAACTTGTAAGATAAAGGAAGAATTTTGGCATGCTTTTTCTCCTTTTCTGATAAATAACCCTGACTGCCACTGCCCCTTTCCTCTTTTTCCTGAGTTGAGCTTTGATCTGATGTCTGGAGTTAGAATTCTTTTTTTTTTTTTTTCTTTTTACTTTAACTAGAAAAGAAAAAAAATAAAGAAAAGAAATGTTGACAGGACATATAAAGATACTGTCACTGGCCTCAACAAGGTCATAAAACAAAGTCAAAAACTGTGCTCCTAGACTGTTTGCCAGCATTCCTAGCTGATAAAAGCTTTGGCAAGAGTTGTTGTAGACAGAGAGAATAGATGTGAATGTAGTTTGGAAACTTTTGTTTGGAATTATTGTTCAGGCAGGTGGTATGTGAGCATATGGAACACATCATGAATCCAGCATTTCTTTTCACTTGTATTTCAATAACAATCATTTTTATTATATTCACAGAATAGACTCAGTACATTAGCTTCCTTGTTCATCCAAGTGACTTGGGACATTGAGAACAAGATAGAGGAAATGACAAATGTGGTAACACTGTTGTCTTAGGAGAGGCAGGGGTGTGTGGTTCCAAATGTCTTTCCAAACTATTTATGAGACAGATAGGGAGAGAGAGAGAGTGGGGGGGGGGAGAGAATGGGTGCACCAGAGCCTCTAGCCACTGCAAACAAACTCCAGACACATGCACTGCCTTATGCATCGAGATTACTTGGGTACTGTGGAGTTGAACTTGGGTCCTTAGGCTTTTTAGGCAAATGCCTTAACTGTTTAGACATCTCTCCAGCCCCCAAATGTCTTAACAGTACTTTCCCATTGTCCTTGGTGCATCAGCAGTTCTTAGTCCCATCCTTATTCTAGGTCAGTAATTTATTTACTACGCAAAAGCATTTTTTTGAGAGCCTTGATGTTTGGTGTCAATCAGGCTCATAGGTTCAAAACCCAAACACTACATAGATATCTGAATATTGACCCATGGGTAGTGTAGTAGCAGCAGCAAGGGGAGGGGACAGTACAGGTAGACTATGGGTAAATGACAACTTGCCTGAACCATTGGAAGTCTTGTTTACAACATGTGGCTGGGGTGTTGCTCAGTGGTAGAACATTATCTCATCATATACCAAGTCCTGGTTTCAATTCCAAGCAACAAAACAATGTATTCCGAAGGCGGCGGGTGCTCTCTGACCCAGGTCTGGTGGGCTGTGCTCGGAAATTACTTCTGGAGTTCTCTAGTGAAGTTGGTGGCTCTTTCCCCAGAAGGAAGACTCCTACGCAAGATAGGAAGGCGATTTCCATCTCGCCGGCTCGCTGTCACGGTGTTGAGAACGATGGAGTACACGACAGAATCCACCGTCTGTAGCCCCAGACACGTCTTGTGCTGTGAGTGTGGTGTCCCGATAAGTCCAAATCCTGCCAACATTTGTGTGACCTGTTTGGGAAGTAGACATCAGTCAAGGTATCCCGAGACAGGTCTCAATTTTTTTTTTTTTTCTGCAAACAATGTCAAAGGTATTTTCAGCCACCAGGAACTTGGGTACAGGTGTGCTTTAGAATCCAGGGAATTTCTTGCTTTGTGTTTCAAAAAAATTAAAGCACTTCTCAGTAAGGTTCGGCTTCTAGATGTAGGCTTTGTTTGCACTGAGCTCCATTCCAAGAGACTTAAAGTTAAATTGAGGGTTCAGAAATAGGTGATGAATGGGGTTATCCTTCAGCAAGTGTTTGTGGTGGGTTATGTTGTTCAGTCCCAAATGTGGAGATTGCCATGGGGTAGAAGCTAAAGACTTCTGGAAAACTGTGATTCAAGTCAGGCAGAAGACTTTGCACAAAAAAGTTCTATTGTCTGGAGCAATTGATTCTGAAATATGGAATGCATCAGAATACACTTCGTATCAAAGAGATTCATGATGGTTTGGATTTCTATTATTCCTCAAAACAACATGCTCAGACGATGGTAGACTTTCTTCAGTGTACAGTTGCCAGTAGATACAAAGCATCTCAGATTCCACGAGGAGAGGCCAGGGATCCAGCTCAGCGGGTAGGGTGTTTGCTTAGGGTGTACAAATCAGTGTGGTGGCCTACATCTGAATTTAAGCACTGGGGTCCATCCAGGATATCAATAAGATTTTATGGATGTAGCTCAGAGTATTTGTCTTGCTATTACTTATAGAGAGTGAAGAGTACTAGAGAAAACAGATTCTGTTGTCAGACAACATGCCTCTGGACACATACAATATCATTCTCTGGCAATGCACCTTTGGGTAAAATTAAATAGTCAAAGTATTCTTTGCAGTTCATCATCTCATGAACCTCATGACGTTTAGTGATGGTTTTCTCAACTATTTTACAATTTTACAGACTAAAATTGAATGAATTTTCCAATACTATAACGTCTTTAAACCAAATACTTCTGTCTTTGGAATCACACTATACATGATGACTTAGGTACCCATTAAATTCTTACTGAGTACATGAAACTGTACAGATTGGTAAAAGCACAGATAATAAGGATATAGCTGTTTCAAGGTATCTAGCACATCATTAAATCCATGCTGAGGAACACAGTGCTCACTGGAGTAGCCAGGAAGATAATGATGCCACAAAGGAGGAAGTGATAAATTTACTAATGTTCACCCTAAAGAAGCTGGAAATAGAGCAGCTGAACACTCCTACATAGACCAACAAAAAGTCCCTTCCATTTTTAATTGACAGAGATACAGGATAAAGACTCAAGGGACAAAATGACACAAAGCCACAGAGATACTAAATGATGTACCATGTCTTGGAAAATAAAATTTCTCCATAGCTGAGAAACAGCTTTCTATTGGTACAGTGGCAAGGACAGTATTGAATACATACTTGATGGTTGACTATAAAAGTCTTCATTTGGCTGGTCATGGTAACACATACCTTTAATCCCAGCACTGGGATACAGATGGAGGAGGATCACTATGAGTTTGCCACTGACCTGAGACCACATACTGAATGCCAGGTCAGTCTTAGCAAGACTCTTCCTAAAAGAACAAACAAACAAACAAACAAACAAACAAAAAAACAAACAAATTCTTCATTTGATTCATATAATTTTGAATATAAGATTCAAGACCCACATAAATGATGTTTTTCAAATTGCATTCCAGAGAATCGAGTCATACCTCAAAAGCCTCAGAGAACCACTTGGTATTTTTGAGAATAAAGAGAAAAAGGTGCTCCTTCAGAATTTAGTCATTAATTAAACCATCAATTAAACTCATGGAAGAACTGAAACCAATTTTTCTCAAACTGTGCCACATAATTGGAGAAAAGGAAAAGCTTTCCAACATATTTTATGAAGCTAGTATCACCCTAATGCCAAAACCAGGCAGAGATGCTACAAGAAAAGAAAACTATAGGCCTATTTCCCTGATGAACTTAGATGCACAGATCCTGAACAAAATCTTTGCAAACCAAATTCAACAACACATCAAAAGCATTACCCACCTTGATCAAGTAGGCTTTATCCCAGGAATACAGAGGTGGTTCAACATACAGAAATCTGCCAATATAATAAACAACAAAAATAAGCTTAAATACAAAAATCACATGATCATTTCAATAAATGTACAAAAGGCCTTTGACAAAATACAACATCATTTCCTGATCAAAATATTGGGGAGAATAGGCATGGATGGTTTATATCTCAAAATAATAAAGAGTATATATAAAGCTCCTACAGCCCAAATAATGCTTATTGGGGAGAGACTGAAGGAATTCCCATTGAGATCAGGAACAAGACAGGGGTACTCACTCTCATTTCTGTTCTTCAACATAGTACCAGAAGTCCTAGCTCAAGCAATAATACAGGAGAAATGAAAAAGGGATACAAATTAGAAAGGAAGAAGGTAAGTTAGCCCTATTTGCAGATGACATGATTCTATACATAAGTGACCTGAGAACCTCAATTTCAAAACTCTTAAAGGTGATTAATTCCTTCAACAAAGAAGCAGTATACAAAATCAATGCAAAAAATCAGTAGCCCTTCTATATGCAAAAGACAAAGATACAGAAAAAGAAATTAGTGGCATTGTCCTATTTTCAATAACATCAAAAAAAAAAAAAATACCATGGGATACATTAACCAAGGATATGAAAGACCTATACAATGGAAACATAAAAACACTCAGGAAAGAAATTGAGGAGGACCTGAGAAAATGGAAAGACCTCCTATGCTCCTGGATAGGCAGAATTAACATTTTGAAAATGGCAATCTTACCAAAAACAATATACAGCAAAATACAGACAGATTTGCTCAACCATGTTTATAGCTGCCCAATTTTTAATAGCTAAGAGCTGGAATCAATCCAGATCTCCATTATTAGATGAATGGATAACCAAGATGTGGTATATCTATATGATGTAATTTTACACAGCAATAATGAAAAATGACACAATGGAATTTGAAAAAAATGGTAGAACTTGGAACAGATCATTCTCAGCAAACTTACCCACTCACAGAAAAACAATTGTCATAGGGTCTCAGTCATCTGTGGCTCCTAACCTGAATCTGCCAGAGATGCTGACATACCTAATAGGCATCTCGAGGACCAGATAATGGGGTGGGGCAGGAGGGGAGGGTAAGTGTGGCAGAAGGGTCACAAAACTGGACCCAAATAGAACTGGTACTATAAAATCCTATATCATGAAACACAGATTAAAAAGTTGAACCTTCATCAGGTCCTTTGAGGGAACCTTGGAATTAAAGGGCCCTGGAAAGGATGTGATGAAGACTAACTTTAATCTTCTTCTGTTTCTCTCTCTCTCTCTCTCTCTCTCTCTCTCTCTCTCTCTCCTCTTTTATATTACCTATCTTTTTCTTCCTTATTTTTCATTGGTGCTGGCCTGTAACTCTGCGTATGAGGATGCAGTTAACATTCACAATGAGCTGTTGATCAGAGAGGAATACAAGGTTTCCCAAAAGAAGACAAATTTCTGTCAGAGCATTTGATTAACCACAAAAGGTTAAGGGAAGATCCTACTGCTAAAGACACCATAAGCTGTTGGTACACAACATGGAGAGACCTGGCTGGAATATGGAAGAGAGTCAGTCCTCAGGCAGTGAGCTCGTCTAGTGCTACATGAGCGACAGGGGGAAAATGTTCAACATCTGTCCTAGCAGGTTGTGGTGTAATCTACTAAGCAGCAAACAACCTGACATGATGCTCGCCCCAGTGCAATAGTGGCACACAGTCATGGTGGGTAACCAACTATTCTTGAATTGGCTAAGAGATCCACTCACTGGAATGGAACCCATAGCTGGAACTGGGAAACAAGTCAGAACCATATCCAAAAAGCAAGTTAACTCTCCAATAATCAAGCTCCCACCAATCTTGGGCTACCAGTGGGCCTAGACCTATTAAATTCTCTCTAAAATAATAATTGTTATCCTATTTATCTAGTGCTGACTTCACTTTCCATTGGAGATGTATGATTCTCTTTTGCAGAACTTAGAAGACAGTCTCACCTCACCAAGGCCCCAGCTGAAACCATAGAGTAATTGGGGAAATGAGCAAGAGTCTCGTTTTCTTAGCGAACCTGACATCAGCACAAGGGTGAAGGAGATAGACACAGAGAACACTGAACTCCTACCAAACAAGAGATCCAGAGACACAGAGGCTCCAAAGACCTCATCACTGAAGCAGACCTAAAATGAACCCGACATGACTTGAGGAAATTTGCAGAAGATTGTTAGAGACATAAGTTGGGACAGTATGCACAGAGAGCCTCTTCCCCATAAGTGATGGCTACCCCCACAATGCATGACCCACTATCTCCAACAAGGAGGGTCCCTTGGGACGTGAGAGGACATGGAGGAGGCTAACAATGGTATCAACATGTCTGTTTACACAATGAATAGATACATAACTAATAAAGAAAAACATGTCTGAGTCTATGGGGCCATAGTAACTTTCACACCCAAATCACCATACCACTCCTGAGAACTTTGAATTACCTTGATTTTTTTTATCACTCCATGACTTCAGTTTCTTATTTATTGTGTGAAGGTTCAGACTTTAAAAAGAATGTACTCACAATTTTAAAAAATTGACATAAATGAAACTCTATTACTATAAAATGCATCTTGTAAGTTCTAAAATATGTAGCAAAGTAATTTCAACCATTTGTCACCTAACATACATTATAAAATGTTTTTGAGCAATGGAAAATTTTTACTTTTTAAAATTTTTTTGATGTGGGCTGGTGAGATAGGTCAGTCAGTAAAGTACCTCTTGCACATATATCAGGACCTGCATTCAGATCCCAGCATGCATGTAAGTTCTGGGTGGGCTTGGTGGATTCCAGTGCTCCAGTGGCAGAGATGGGGAATCCACTATCAACCTTTGGCCTGCATACACACACACACACACACACACACACACACACACGTGTGTACCTGCCAGATTCATGTGCCACATACATGTGAACAAACAGATATACATATTCACACACACACACACATGCAAAATTTTTAGTATATATTCCATATACACATTGACATATTTTATACAGATATTTTCCTTCACATATATCAAGTACTCTGATCACATTCACACTTGACACCTTCCTCCTCTCCCCAGCAACTAGTCCATTTCTATCCCCTATGCTGTCTTACTTCTCTATGAAATCTGGAATCCACAAATGAGAGGATATGTGATTTTTTTTGAGCCTGGCTTATTTCACTTAATATGAAGATTTGTAATTGTAGCCATTTTCCTTCAAATGACAAACTTTCATTCTCCTTCATGACGAAATAAAATATTTTTTTGTGTTTATAATTTGTATTTTATTAATTAAAATGTATACATATGTAATCAGATTATGTAATCTGTTCTCATTTTCATTCTTCTCTAAGTGCCTAATTCTGTAGTGTCCACCTGGCGGAGATTTGGTGCTTTATGAGGCCATTGTGTAGTCAGAGGAGACAATGTTGCTTTCTTGGATGAGGAAGGACATGGACTAATATCTACTGGCTAGAGTCTAGGAAGGCAGATAGGAAAATCTCTGCTATGATTTAGTTACAATATTTTCTATTCCTTTAGAATATAGTGCTTCCCCTTCTTTTATGTCTAGAAACATTGAATTTGGCATTTCATGGTGTCCTGAATACCATGACAGTCATGCTCAAACCTCATATTGATTTATCCTTGTCCATGTTAGAATGTTCCATGTCTTTTTTCTTTTCTTCCAAAGATATTCTCTTGTCTCCTTGGTTCCTTCTATTGGTAAATCTTTCCATGGAATTTTTTCTTTCTTGTTTTTCTTTTTTCTTTTTTTGCTTGCTATGTGTTTCATTTACATAATTTGTTTGCTTTTTCTTCATTATTACCATATCATTATTTGTTTCCTCTTTCAAATCTTTTATGCCCTTTCTTATTTTGATCAACTTTCTTTTATTGCCATGGGACTTATTTATGAGCTTATTTTTCAACTTTGACATCCTTGTTTATATATTTATAATTACCCTTTTAATTCTGTTTCTGGAATGTAACCAATTTCAATCATGATGGAGGTCAAAGGCCCTCAGGTGCACAGATCTTCTCAGAAATGAAGGGAAGCTCTTGTGTGTCCAGAGTTCACAGAACATGAAAAACAGTACAAAGCTCTCAGGCACACAGAGTTCTCAGGAGATCTGTCAAATGGTTATGATTATATCCTTATTGAATATGAGTTTTTACCTTATGTTAAAAACTCTGGGGCTAGAGATATTGCTTAGTGGTTAAGGCACTTGCCTGCAAAGACTAAGGACCCAGGTTTGATTCCCCAGTATACACACAAGCCAGATGCACATGGTGGCACATATGTCTGGAGTTTTACAGTCGTATTGTGGCCCCAGGCCCAGACACATTCATTATCTCTCTTTTTCTCTCTCTCTCCATCTTGCTTTCTCTCTCTCTCTCAAATAAATGAATAAATATTTTTAAAAAATACTCTGAATAGAACCTTCTCATCCCCCCCACAAACTCAAATTCATTCCACTCACTACCAAGCAAAATCATCTAGATCACTTACTGCACTGAATTATCTCTCAGTGCTTAAACCCTCATGACTTAAGGCTACATGTTTGGCTTATACAATTACCTCAATCATAAAAGGTTAAGGGATTAGGCTATAAAAATTATTTAATGCAGTGCTCTGCCTTTGAATAATTGCAGTGTAATGAATATTTCCAACTCAAATGAAGTATTGTCACATCTACGCTTATGTGGTTTGATAAAAATATTCATATGCTTATTGTTATAGATTGCTTCTAGGAACATAAAGTAACATTCATAGGCATCAGTTTCTATATTAAAATAAGCAAAATTTATTTGTGAAGTTCTGTTTTTTCTCTCTATTTTTAAAATCACTCACCAAGAAATAAGTGATGCTACTAACTCTACTGATCTCTAAACTATCTTTTCTCTCCCTCTTTTTCCCTCTCTCTCTCTCTCTCTCTCTCTCTGTGTGTGTGTGTGTGTGTGTGTGTGTGTGTGTTTGTGTGTGACAGAAAAAAGAGAGAAAAATGGTGAGGGGCAGCCATATGCTATATGTGCATTTTACTGTCTCTGTTAGACAAAAACAAGGCTGGAATTTGCAGAATTCTTTGTTCCTTGCTTTTTGCTTATCTCTAAGTGAGTATGTACAGATGAGAAGCAAACTTCTTCTCTGGACCAGGCCCAGATGCTGACAGGTAAGCTACAACAGTGAAGTTGATAAGTATTTCAGAATAGCTGGGCCTTATAATCCCATGTGCTTAAAAATAATAAATCTGAAAAAGTTAAGTAAAAATATGGTAGAATTAATTATATAGTATAATTATTAGAAAGATGTTATGCACAATGTGGGTCACTATCTTATACATTCCATATATTTCAAAATCTAAACAGTTAGCAATCACCAGAATGAATTCATAGTGGAAAGATAAAGAAGAAAATACTATCAACCATTATACCATTAAAAAAAATCTGTGAAGGAATATTAGTTGAAGGAATAACTAATTTTTTCATATACTTTCTTTATTTTGGCACTTATTGTATAACATATAGGTAATATAACATGAAATAATATAAAAACAAGATAAATAGACCAAAGAAAAGCAATATTTTAAGGAAATGAAGCTCAAATTTAGAGAAATAAAATATTTATATTCAGTTAAAAGTAATTTCCAAGTCTGCCTTAATATACCATCATAAGTGGCAAGAGATTTTTGTTCAAATCACTATGAAAATATGCCACTCATTAAAACCTTAACTGTCATCATGCGCCTTCTTTAACAGAAAAAAAAAAAAGCTATTAGACATCCTCTGGTTTTGTTTGGTACTGTAGAAGGTGGAATTTATCTTCATGCTTTGTCAATCCTTCAAGTCACCACCAAATCATAAAAATCTCATTAGGCTGTGATATATCTGAGGAACATATGCTAGCCCAACAATTAAAAAGCACTGTTGTATTCTATCTGCTTTCCTCTTGGCTTCCTCCAATATCGCTTTGTATGCTTGCATGATTAATTCTTGTCTTGCAGTTTTTTATTCTTATTATTCCACCAGGGGAAAAAGGATTCCAGGTTAAAATAACTTTTAAAATAACAATGAAAAGTTGTGCATGTTATGAGAAGAGCTATCATGAACTTAAGGACAGGTTTCAGATTCAGAAGTGGCACAGTAACACTTTGCCATGGTTTGCCTTTTGAAAATAGTTATCTGTAAATAACCAACCTTACATATAAATAATATGTTTCTGATTCAACTTAAAATGTTTCCTAAGAGGAAAAAATGGCTAGTGTGGCTCATGGAAGAAAAACAACAGGATGGAAATGTCAGGTCTCAGAGTAGTAATTTGGGCTTTCTTTGCTGCCTTGCTGCCACATGACCTTGAGCAATGTCTGGTTTCCCCAAGCCCTTAATTTAGCCATTTCCAACTGAGCTTAGCACCACCAGACTTATCTCACAAGGCTTTTGTGAGCCTATTCTAATAGAAGTGCACTTTTCAAAAGTACTACATAAATACTAAATAGAGTAAAATATGTCTTACTTTCACGTCCTTTATCAGAACTTGGTGTGTAGCTTCTCCGATAATGACGAGTGCTGCTCTGAGCTTCAGTAACCTTTTCAAATACCAAAATGGCAATCCTTTACTCATGTGACTGTGAGGGACATTTGCACAGACAAGCAAATTGATCACTGAACATAGCCATGTTATTTATATATAAAGATAAGAAATCTTTTCATAATGTTCATAATGTGCATTAAAGGTAAAGGATACAGCATAATGCTTTACAGAAATTAAGTAATGTATTTCTCATTTGGGTGTGAATGGAATCATGTGAGATTCAATATCCATATTTTGATTTACTCGACTTTATAGAGGGATTTTAGAGCACATGTACGTATTTAATTAATAAGCCAATTTACAAACATGCTAGACTGTGAAAAAATCAAAATCACATAAGCTATAAGTAGACAGGTTTTACATATACAAATAACTCTAAATTTGCACACTGTATATATTTTAGAATTGAGTCTGAGTTAGATTGTACATATAAGCATTAAACTTTCATAACATACTATCATTCCAAAAGCGCACCGGAAACTATTATGACCACCTATAGAAATTATCTTCTCAGTGTTAGGACAAAACACTTAACCCAAAGCAGCATATTGAAGAAAAGGATTTACTTCAGCATATAGGTTCCAACAGAAGTGTCATTATGAAAATTATTAGGGGGAAAGCATGACAGGCTTGAGTGGGAAGCCAGGATCACATCTATATATCAAACAGAAGGAAGTAGTCCAAGTGAGATGAATCTGAACCTTAATTAAACCTCATGGTTCATTGCCAATTACACACCTCCTCCAGCACAGTCCCACCTCCCAAAGGCTCCACAACTTTCCCATATTATCACTAGCTAGACAACAAGTATTCAAAATACAGGAGGCTATGGGGGACATTTTACATTCAAACCACCACATAGCTATTGAGGCCAAACATAGGAAACATGCATTTACATTATAGCCATATATTAAAGCCATGTGTATATATATATATATATATATATATATATATATATATATATATGGAGATATATATATATATATATATATATATATATATATATCTTGACTCCTTAACTGTTGGGACCTGAATAGGAAGCAGTTCTCAATAAGGGATTCAAATGATTTTGAATTCTAAAAAAATATTGTAACTGTGTTTTGCCTGATTCATTGGATTTGAGCCTGGATTTTCAATTATGAAGTTATTTTTGTCAGTGATTTTGCTGCTGCAACCAAGGCTAGAAATCACCAAGGCCACCAGAATTCTGTTTAAATGAAAATACAGTGTCCACCTCAGAAAGGTTGAGTCATAAAGTAAGAGTACATAGCTAGACATTACCAAGAGTAAATACCTGAAGACTACAGGGACTAAGGCTGAATTGTGAAACACTTCATTGAAAACTAAAGCATACTTTTAGAAAGAAAATTTTAATTCTTGTTTAGAGTTTGTACTTTTCCAATTCTAGATGTGTAAATATTTTGAGGCCGTGGAATTGCACTTCTATTAATGAATGAAACATTAGATTTTCTTCACTTTGTATACAGTTATTTAAAAAAAAATTCCAGTAAGAATCTTGTGACATTTTTAGTTATTAAAGATTCTTATAGAAGGTGAAAACTTCAGTGACTGAATAGTAGACATTATCTATGTAAAGTTAGTGACAACAAAATAATCAAATTTGAAACATATGTGGCACTACACATCTTATGAGAAAGGGTGTGATGGAAACCAGAGAATCAGGAATGGTTCAAGGTCAGAATTATTTAAATGTATAAAAATTAGTAAACAATGCATGTATCACACAATTTTACCTACAGCAGGAGACTGGCTCTTCACTGGGGTGGTAATGTAGTCAGCTCCAAGTTGCTGGGACAAACACTCAACCAGACAGGGTTTATGGGAGGAAGGGATTTGTTTCAGGCTGACAAAATCCAGGGGAACTCCATCAATGGTGAAAGAAGCTGCTTACTTCCACAGATCCAATGAGAGAGAAACAACTGCACCAAGCAAGCATCAACACCAGCAACCATAAAATGCAACAACCAGAGCTTAAACTGCTCTCCACACCTTTGGAGCTGGAATGAAAACCCAACCTCAAGCACACCTTAGGGATGGACTCAGATCTGCCTCCAGTGACACCACCTTATTCCCATGGCTGGAATTTATATTATAATAAAACATATTTTAAATTTATATTTTAATATTTAAATATAAAGATATTTACATCAATTATCCACAATAAATAATTAGATTAATTATGATAATTAATAATAAAATTATTACATTTTAATATTTTAAACTTATATTTTAATAAAATGCCTGAGTCTATAGAACAATACATTTATTTATTCTATCATATTCAAACTAGCATAGGTGGTATTCACATTAAAGAAGGATTATTCAACCTATAACTCAAAGAT
Source organism: Dipus sagitta (assembly GCA_036346955.1). Taxonomy (NCBI): domain Eukaryota; kingdom Metazoa; phylum Chordata; class Mammalia; order Rodentia; family Dipodidae; genus Dipus; species Dipus sagitta. The sequence continues at coordinate 76,215,344 of CM070781.1, forward strand.
CAAAAATTCTGTCCAATTAAGCATATGGATGCAATTAACACAGAGTTAGGATGTTCTTAACGTTAATTGTTTTTTTTTTAATTCTTCATTAGTTTTATGTAACATGTATCCTATGATATATCACATATCATTCATTAAGGAGTCACAGCCTCCCTTTACATGTATACCTATATTTTTACAAATTTATTTAAGACAAAGAACTAAGAAAAGCAATGAATTAAAAGCAGTATCAACACAAAAGTGTGACCTCTACCACACATATCCTAGCAGACATTCATTTTCTGTTTTGCAACAGTATATTAACAATGACATAAATGTATAGTAATATATTGTGATAGGTTATATTAAATTTTCATTATGAAAATTATTAGGGGGAAAGCATGAAAGGCTTGAGTGGGAAGCCAGGATCACATCTATATATCAAATAGACGGAAGTAGTCCAAATGAGATGAATCTGAACCTTAATTAAACCTCTTTACACTTGTTGGCAAAACTACATATCTTCTTTGAATGGGGATATGTTATTTATAAATCCTATTTTTTTATTGTGCTTAACACTGTAACAAGCTGGTTCATTTGACTGTGTAACTTTGTTGCTGATTATTTGTGAATATTCATATCAGATATTGGTCTCCATGATTCTGATATTGTTTATTTGGCTATGTTTGATAGCAGGGTAGTTCTGGCCTCATATAATTTATGAGGTCATCTTTTGGAAAAAAAAATTCGGAAGCATGGGTATTACTTGTTTTTAAATGCTTGTTAATTTTGGGTTGGAGAGATTGCCTAGTTGTTAAGGAGCTTTCCTGGAAAACCAAAAGACCCAGGTTTGATTCCCAAGGATCCATGTAAACCAGATGCACAAAGTGGCATATGTATCTGGGATGCCCCTAGTGTGCCCATTCTCTTTCGCCTTTCTCTCTCTCTTTACCTGCCTCTCTCTCTCTCTCTTTACCTGCCTCTCTCTCTCTCTCTCTCTACCTATCTCTCTCAAATAAATAAATAAAATGAAAATATTTCAATTATAATGTTTGTTAATTTTCAAACATTTTAAAACCAAAATTCAAGCTATTGAACCCACGAGATATAGCTCTTCTCCTTGCTAGAGACTAGAAGTGCTTTCAGGTTTGCTGTTTCTTTCTCATTTAGTGTGGTTCTAATAAGTAGCACTCCCATTTCGAATTTACTGAAGTCAGTCTACAGTTGTTCTTACAATACTATCCCCTTCTATAGACATCACTGTAAAGTCATAATATTTAATACTTATTTTAATAATTTCAATCCTGTCTCTTTATCTTAGTTCATCTAGTTAACAGTTTTTCAATTTTTTGACATTTTCAACAAACAGTAGTTACTTTTTACATAGACCCACTTATTTTTTTAATGATTTTTCATTTATTTGCTTGAATGTGTTTGTGTGTGGGGGTGTGCATGTCTACATGTGTGTGTGTGTGTGTGAGAGAGAGAGAGAGAGAGAGAGAGAGAGATCCAGTGCGTGGGTGTGGTGTATGCATATGTATATGCCTTTGAAGCACCCTAGGTGTTTGTCTGCATCAGGGCACACCCATCTGTGGTGACAGGAGCAGAATACTGCATGTCCAACTTCATCACTCTTCTGACCCTTCTCATGTTGATCCAGAAGTAATGAGCTTGCATGATTCCCTGTTCTCTGCTCGTCTGCAGGTACACAAACCAACTGCGCATGTAGGATCTCAAAATTCAAATTCAAGTGGTTTCAGGTCAGGTCCTCATATCTGTGTAGGAAGAACAATTAACCACTGAGATATCTCTCTAGCCTTCTATAATTTGTCTATTTTCTAACCTATTAATCTATGATGCGTTGTAGCTTTGTATTTGCTACCGTTTTATCTTAGGTTATGCAATTGTGAAGTTGCTGACTGTTGATACTTCTTGACTTTTTTCTTTCATGTCAGCTTTCATAGCTAAATTTTTCTTTCACCACTGATTTTGCAATTCACTCCTAACATGTGCATGGAGAATTGCATGTGTATTTATGTGGTATACATGCATCTGTGTATGCGTTTTCACATTATGTGCATATATACATATATATCCATATAAATATCCATATATATACATATACATATGTATGTGTTTGTGTGTGTGTGTGCGTATGTATGTATGTGTGTGGATATTTTTGACATATGTGAGTGTACAAGTGTATGTGGAGGCTAGAGATCCAAGTCAAATGTTTTCTTCAGTTTATCTCCATTTTATTTTTTTACATAGGATCTGTCATAGAACCTGGAGATTTTGGTCATGGCTAGACTAGGTTGCCAGCAGGTCTCAAATATCCCATGTCAGCTGCTCCAACACTGGAATGTTTGGATTTTATATGGGGACTTGGGACCCAGACATAGGTGTGCATTCCTGTGTGGAAGCACTTGACCTAATTGAGCCATTTCCTCAAACCCAAGAAATGTTTATAGTATACATTAAAAGTGAGGCTTGAATCATGGCATAAATTATAGTTTATCACAGAAAATGCCTCATATATGTTTAAGAAGAATGTTTATAACATTGATAAATAGCTTATTCTTTTTCTCCTTTATGGGGTTTACTTACATTTTTGGTTGAAGATTTTTCTTTTCTCATGTATGTCTGACTGCTTATTCTAGCTATTATTAAAATTAAGAAAAAGGGAATTCTGGTTAAGGTGGAGGCATAGGTACCACACCAAAGCAGCCTAGAGGGAAAAAGCCAAAAAAAAAAAAAAAAAAAAAAAAAAAAAAAAAAGCAAAATACAAACTTTTACTAAAAAATGAGGTGTATAGGAAATTGAAACAGCAGCAGAGAAGTAGGAGAGACCCAGGGCATCCAGAGCCTGCTCAGGCCCGCAGAAGATGCGGGGCTGGTCCGTGTGCAAGACCTTAGAGGCAGCGATAGCCAGCCACCAGGCTCCACTTCAGCCGCAGGAAAAGCCAGACAAGGGGATTTTCCACTGACACCGAAGCTTTCCTCAAACTCAAGAAATGAGAAGGGAGAACAGCAATGAACAATGGAGGAGCAGATCACAAGGTAGAAGAACACATGGAACAGCAGGCAAACTAGAGCAGCATTGGCTCCCTCCCCCTCCCCCACCGCCAGTGCCCAGCCCTGGGGAACTGAGCAGCGCACGCCTACTTGAACTGACAGAGCACCAAAGAGGGACATAATTAAGAGCTCAGCTGAGACAAAAATCATCCCAAAAGGTAATTGGGATTACACCAGGTCAGTACCCACCTAATAAACCTGGTATATAGGCCTGATCCAGAAGTGCTAATTGCACCTTCCATGTCACGATAAATTATATGCTAAATTGCATGGATGGGCAAATTTGCCATTCTTAAAAAAGCTGTATTTTGGGCTTGTTATTTGTTGCTTCTTGAATTATAGTGGCTTTGTTTACTCTTCTGTTATACACTAGGGAAGGGTCTCACCTGGTCACAAGCTGACTTGAAACCCTCTACAGACAAGAAATCTTAACTGCCTTGTTGTCAGGATTAAGGGAGTGGGTGAGGCACCAGAGAGCCTAAAGGACAGACAAAGGACCTGGTTGTCATAATACCTACTCTTGGATAAATACTCTGTGTGGTTTTTCATTGAAAGTGTACATTGTTTAGTTAAATTTTAGAATCTGTCTGTATTTTGCTCCACTTAGCCTACTTGAATACTCTCATAGCAGGCACACCCAACACCTAGAGTCATTTTTGCAGATACTCTGAGAGTCTTCAGAGCCACACCTAGCACCTTAAGCTCCTACCCTGAAGATATATAATATCAGATTGATTGATAAATCACTTAACACCCAGCTAACTGGAAAATCCTTTCATTAAATAATACAAGATGCAACAATATATACATTACAACTCAAGAAACACCAAAAAACAAGACAATATAAATCCACCAAAAAGTATTAATGCATCAGAAATGACCTCCACTGAGAACAAGTTAGAGGAAATGCCTGAGAAAGATTTCAAAAGAATGATTATAAATATGTTCAAAGAACTCAAAGAAGAAATCAAAGGAAGCAAAGAAGACACAGGACACCAATTTAATGAAATACAGAGGTCAATACAAGACATAAATAAGGAAATAGAAATAATAAAGAAATCCCAGTTAGAATTACTAGCAATAAAGAACACAGTTAATGAAATAAAAAACTCTGTAGAAAATCTCACCAGAAGAATGGATGAAGGAGAGGACAGAATAAGCTAGAAGACCAGGTGGAAGATCTAATATAGTACAACAAAGAGAAAGACAAAATAATAGAAAAGTATGAGGGGGAAGTTCAAGATATTCGGGACACTATGCAAAGATCAAACATAAGACTTCAGGGCACAGTAGAAGGAGAAGCATTTCACTCCAAAGGGACAGTTGGTGTCTTCAACACAATCATAGAAGAAAACGACCCCCAAATTGTGAAAGAGGTGCCAATGCAGATACAGAAATCCTTTAGAACATCAGCCAGACAAACCATGGAATGAACCTCTCCTTCCCATATTATAATCAAACTATGAAACATACAAACCAAAGAAAAAACATTGAAAGCAGTCAGAGAGAAAAATCAAGTTACCTACAAAGGCAAGCCCAAGAGGATTACAGCAGATTACTCAACACAAATTTTAAAAGCCAGAAGGGCATGGAGTGATGTATTCCAAGTTCTGAACGATAACAACTGTCAACCAAGGTTACTTTATCAGGCAAAGCTACCCATTCAAATAGACAGAGAAAAAAGGATATTCCATGACAAAAGCAGGATAAAGGAGTATATGAAGACAAAACCAGCTCTCCAGAAAATACTTGAAAGAATCCTCCATGCTGAAGAGAAAGAAAAGCGCACATATAAGCAACCTGGAAAAAACAAATGATACTCAAATACTAGTTAACATAAGAGAGCAAAGGTAAAACCGGAAGAACTACAAAAAAAGGGACAAAAATGAATACACCCCTTTCAATAATATCTCTTAATATCAACGGCCTCAATGCCCCAACCAAAAGACATAGGTTTGCAGACTGGGTTAAAAAGCAGGAACCTACAATTTGTTGTCTCCAAGAAACTCACCTTTCTACAAAGGATGGACATTATCTTAGGGTGAAAGGTTGGAAAACGGTGTTTCCAGCAAATGGACCTAGGAAACAAGCTGGGGCTGCTATCCTAATATCTGACAAGGCAGACTTCAGTCCAATGTTAGTCAAGAAAGATAAGGAAGGTCACTTTATATTGACTAAGGGCATGCTCCAACAGGAGGACATTACAATCCTAAACATATATGCACCTAATATGGGGTCCCCAAAATTCATCAAACAAACGCTGTTAGAACTAAGGTCACAGATAACACCAAACACAGTGGGTAGTGGGTGATTTCAACACCCCACTCTCATTAATTGACAGTTCAACCCAGGAAAAAATAAACAAAAGAGGCATCTGGACTAAATGAGGTCATAGAAGGAATGGACCTAACAGATATATACAGGACTCTTCATCCAAATGCTGCAGAATATACATTCTTTTCAGCAGCACATGGAACATTCTCTAACATAGACCATATAACAGGACACAAAGCAAATTTTAACAAATACAGAAAAATTGAAATAATTCCTTGCATTGTATCTGACCACAATGGAATCAAACTACAAATCAATAGCAAGAAAGGCTACAGAGCATACACAAAATCATGGAAATTAAACAACACATTACTAAATGATGAATGTGTCAATGAAGAAATCAAGAGGGAAATCAAAAAATTTATAGAGTCAAACGATAATGAGAACACAACATACCAAAATTTCTAGGACACAAAGAAGGCAGTCCTAAATTGTAAATTTCTAGCTTTAAGTGCCTATATTAAGAAATTAGAAAGGTCACAAGTAAGTGACCTAATGCTTCACCTTAAAGTCTTGGAAAAGGAAGAACAAGGCAAATCCAAAATCAGCAGATGAGAAGAAATAATAAAGATTACAACAGATATTAATGAACTAGAAATTAAAAAAAAAAACAATCCAAAGAATCAATGAAACAAAGAGTTTGTTCTTTGAAATGATAAACAAGATTGATAAACCCAAAGCAAATCTGAGCAAAAGAAAGAGAGAAGAGACACAAATTAGTAAAATTAAGAGATGAAAAAGGTAACATCACAACACATGCCAGAGGAATTCAAAAAATCATAGGGACATACTATAAAAGCATATACTCCACATACTATGAAAATCTGAAAGAAATGGATGATTTCCTTGATAACACCTACCTAAATTAAATCAAGATGGGATTAATCACTTAAATAGGCCTACAACAGCATGGAGATCCGAATAGTTATCCAAAATCTCCCAACTAATAAAAGCCCAGTCCCAGATGGATTCACTGCTGAATTTTACCAGACCTTCAGGGAAGAGCTAACAACTTTGCTTCTTAAGCTTTACCATAAAATAGAAAAAGAAGAAATTCTGTCAAACTTCTTCTATGAAGCCAGCATCACTCTTATACCAAAACCAGGATGAAATCAGAGAATCACTCCCATTCACAGTTGCATCAAAGAAAATAAAGTACCTTGGAACAAACCTAACCTAGGAAGTAAAGGATCTCTACAATGAAAACTTTAAAACACTCAAGCGAGAAATTGCAGAAGACACTAGGAAATGGAAAAACATCCCTTGTTCCTGGATTGGAAGAATCAATATTGTGAAAATGGCAATATTACCAAAAACGGTCTACACATTTAATGCAATCCCCATCAAAATTCCAAAGGCATTCTCCATGGAAATAGAAAATACAATCCAAAAATTCATTTGGATCACAAAAAACTCGAATATTTAAATAATACTGAGCAACAAAGATAAGGCTGGTTATATCACCATACCTGATTTTACCTATACTACAGACTCATAGTAACAAAAACAGCATGGTACTGGCACAAAAGGAGATATGTAGATCAATGGAACACAATAAAGGACCCAGATGTAAGTCCAGGTAGCTATAGCCACCTAATATTTGATAAAAATGCCAAAAATACTCATTGGAGAAAAGACAGCCTCTTTAGCAAATGGTGTTCAGAAATCTGGATATGTATCTGCAGAAGGATGAAAATAGATTCTTCTCTCTCTCCATGCACAAGAATTAAGTCCAAATGGATTAAAGGCCTTAACATGAGACCAGAAACTCTAAAGCTGCTAGAGGAAAAAGTATGGGAAACCCTTCAATATATTGGTCTTGGCAAAGACTTTCTGAATATAACCCCAATTGCTCAGGCAATAAAACCACAGATTAACCACTGGGACCTCATGAAATTACAAAGAGTTTGTACTGCAACGGACACTGTGAATAAAGCAAAGAGGCAATCTACAGAATGGGAAAAAAAATCTTTGCCAGCTGTATTTCTGATAGAGGATTAATGTCTAGGATATACAAAGAACTAAAAAAGTTAAATAATAAGAAATCAAACAATCCAATTCAAAAATGGGCTATGGAGCTAAATAGAGAGTTCTCATATATATGTATGAGCATCTAAAAAAATGTCACTAGTCATCAGGGAAATGAAAATTAAAACTACATTGGCATTCCATCTCAGTCCTGTCAGATTGGCTACCATCATGAAAACAAATGACCATAAATGCTGGTGAGAATGTGGGAAAAGAGGAACCCTTCTACACTGTTGGTGGGAATGCAATCTGGTCCAGCCATTGTGGAAATCAGTGTAGAGGTTCCTAAAACAGCTAAAGATTGATCTTCCATATGACCCAGCTATAGCACTCCTAGGCATATATCCTAAGGACTCATCTCATTTCCTTACAAGTACATGCTCAGGATTGGAGAGATGGCTTAGCAGTTTAGTGCTTGCCTGTGAAGCCTAAGGACCCCGGTTTGAGGCTCAATTCTCCAGGACCCATGTTAGCGAGATGCACAAGGGGGCACTAGCGTCTGGACTTTGGGAGTTTGTTTGCAGTGGCTGGAAGCACTGGCATGCCCATTCTCGATCTCTCTCTCTCTCTCTCTCTCTGCCTCTTTCCCTCTCTGTCTGTCACTCTCAAATAAATAAATAAAAATAAACAAAAAATAAAAATAAAAAAAGGCTCATCTCATTTTTTTAGAAGTACATGCTCAACCATGTTTATTGCTGCTCAATTCATAATAGCTGCAAAATGGAACTAGCCTAGATGTCCCTCACCTGATGAGTGGATAATGAAGATATGGCACATTTATACAATGGAGTTCTACTCAGTGGTATAGAAAAATGAAGTTATGAAATTTGCAGAAAAATGGATGGATCTGGAAAGGATTACACTAAGTGAGGTAACCCAGGCCTTGAAAGCCAAGCTCTGCATGTTCTCTCTCATATGTGGATCCTAGCTACAGATGATTGGGCTTCTGTTTGAGAAGGAAAAATCTTAGTAACAGAGGCCAGTAAGCTAAAAAAGAGATACAAAGGAAGAGAATGGAAGGGAGGAGTGTACTTGTATCAGACAGCTTCAGGTTCGCGGAGATGAACTTCCAGAACAGGCACAGTTATGGAGGAAAGGATATTTATTGAAGCTTACTGATCCAGGGGAAGTTCCATAATGGCGGAAGAAACTGGCTTGCCTTCACAGGCCCAAGCAGAGAGAGAGAATTACCAGCTAAAAGCCAAAAGCCACACAGTACACTTTAGGAACTCCAGCTAGGCACACTTTGCATATCTTTAAATTGAAATCTGAAACCCACGACCACACCTTAAGATCCACACAATGGTATTGACTCCAGCCAGGTGGCTGCAGATGCAAACTACAAACAAACAACTGAATATATTGGGGGCCATCTATTCTATTCAAATTACCACATTCTGCCCCTGGTCCCCAATAGATTTATCACCATCAGACATTGTAAATTGTACTCAGTTCAATTTCAAAGGTCTCCACAGTCTTGACCAATTTAAGATATGAAGACCTGTAAAATCAAACAAGTTAAACATTTCTAACATATAATGGCACAGAGTAAACATTTTCAACTGGTATAATGCATAGCTAGGAGAGACCAAAACAATGCAAACTCAACAACCATCAAACAAACATCAAACTTCTGAAGTTCAAGTTCAATATATCCAGACACTAACAGTCTCCAGACTTTCCAATTCCACCCCTCCAGCTGGGCAGAGTAGCCAGGGAACACTTCCATCCCAGGCCAACAATGCGCTCTATGGTAGCCCCTGCACAGTCCTGGTATATACAAAACATCTTCAGGTCTTCAGGAAAACCATGGTCCATCTTCCAAAGGCTCTTTCAGCCTATCAGGGCATCATGCCCTGGCTCATGCTGCATCTCAGCAGCAGCTCCTGGAAGCATGTGCAATTCATAGCCACTCCATGAATTTTTCATGCTTCTGAAACCAATACCAGTTGTTCAGGACACAGCCATATTCTTAATTCACAGACAAAACAAATCATAGCCTTGAAAAGCAGGTTCCTTCTCCAGTCAACTCTTTCCAAAAGTGTTTGCATTTCTATGGTAGTCTTTCCTCAGGCATTCTTTCCATTGTTTTAATGTAAAGCAGTTGGACCATCTTCCTTAAGAATGCTAATGTGTTTGACAATAGCAGATTCAGTAACCTAAAACCAGTCTCAGTGCCTGTAATTTTAACTTGTATGAGGTTTTCCAGCTTAAAATCTTAAATCTCTCAGTCCAATATCTCTAGTCAAGCACGTCAGTCCATTACAAATTTAACCTTTATCAAACTCGCTGGGCCTGGGCAGCAGGACACAGCCAGCCTTTATGCCAGTAGCCCAGTTCCAACAAAGTACTCTGCAGTCTTTCCTTCCTCTTAGAAAGCTCATAAGCCAAGCCTCGAAGGTCAATGCTGCCTGCACTTAGCATTCTCAGACTCTCATCAGAATAGTCCATAAAACTTGGCTTACCACTCCAGAAGACATCTTCAGCTGCAAGCACCAAGTCCATGCCTATTCCTCCAAAACAAAGGTTCCAAAAGATCAACATCCACATGGTCAGGTTCATCTCAGTCCACTCCTCGGTACCAAATTTTGTATCAGACTGCTTCAGGTTCGCTGAGATGAACTTCCAGACCAGGCACAGTTATGGAGGAAAGGATATTTATTGAAGCTTACAGATCCAGGGGAAGTTTAATAATGGCAGAAGTTAGTTATTTTACTAAATTTCCCTGAAACAATAACATCTAACATTGACTAAATATCATTTCCAAGTGACCTAGCAATCTAAAAATTCTAGTATTCTTAATATTTTGGGTTTTATAATCTATCCCAAATTTTCAAAATATTTAATATTCTGTGAAGTCACTTTCAGATACCTTAACATTTCCATTTTTATAACATCTTTCTGAATAACTATGGCATGGGAAGACATATACATGCACTGCCTTCACAGGCCCAAGCAGAGAGAGAGAGAGAAGTACCAGACAAAAGCCAAAGGCCACACAGTACCAGCTAGGCACACTTTGCATATCTTTAGATTGAAATCTGAAACCCACCACCACACCTTAAGATCCACATAATGGTATTGACTCCAGCCAGGTGGCTGCAGATGGAAACTACAAACAACTGAATATATTGGGGGCCATCTATTCTATTCAAACCAGCACAGTACTTAATAGGTTGGTATTGTATATGTGTAAATAGCGGAATAGATTAAGAGGTGGGGGGTGAAATGGCCCAAAGTGAGGTCTGGAGAGGAGATTGAGTAAAGGAAAGGTGGAGGGAGGGCTAATTAAAATCTAAGAGGATATAAATAAATCATATGGAATCCTCCAGTTTTGGACAATGGAACACTCAGGAGCCATAGATCATTGCTAGAAAATTTTCAGTGCCAGGGATGGGATACCTTCCAGAGAGTTGTTGGCCAGGGAGGTCCCTGATGCCCCCAAAACATTATAGGCCATTGCAGAGGCCCTTGGCTTCCCACCAGGAATCGATGGTAAGACCCTATTGCTGAAGACTTCTCATATATGGGTTGCAAGGCCACTGAGAAATCCTGCTGGAACTGAGCTGATAAACTCCCCCATGTAGACCAGCTGACTGAAAGCTGGAAGAAGCCATTCTACATGCAGCTTAATGGGAGAAAAAGATACCACCAGTGAAGATACTCAACAGTGGACACTACAAGCCTTATAATTGGCCAGCCATGCTAAATGAGCCAATAGTGGCACGTCTGTCATGGTGGAAACCAACTGCCTTCCAATTGGACCGGAGGCCCACTCTGTGAGAGGGAACACTTCCCTGATACTGAAAACTTAAAACAGGGGTAGTCATGAGCCCTAGGGGTGTAACATCTGCTGATGTCTGGATAAATGTACATACTATGCTTATCAAACTGCCCAGTAAGCACTTCTCTTAATATTTATATCCTTATATTAATGCTACTCTCACTTTGGATAGAGAATCTTCTCTTTTCAGATGGCAGAGACCTTGGGACAACTCACAAGGCATCATAGTGCTGAATAGAAGTGACTGGAGTGCTGAGTAACATCTCGATCACATGTTCCAAGGCTCAGGGTCTAATGTGGAAGAGGTGGCGGAAAGAATGTAAGAGCCCAAGGAAGGGTAGGACTCCTTACAACGTACTCCCTCCAGACATAAAATGGCCTGGATATCCATGGCCTCATAGTGCCTGACACTACCTACATAAGACCATCATAAGAGGAGGAAAACATCATGACATCATAATAAAAGAGTGACTGATTGAGATCGGGAGGGGATATGATGGAGAATGGAATTTCAAAGGGGAAAGTGGGGGGAGGGAGGGTATTACCATGGGATATTTTTTATAATCATGGAGTGTTAATAAAAATTATGAAAAAAGTTAAAGAAATAATTAAAAAAATAAATTAAGAAAAAAGTCCTCTCATTATATAGGAGTGTCCATTTATTGCTTCAATTTTATCAATATTTCCATAACATATTTTCATGTTATGTTTTGAGTATGTATATGATTGCAATTTTCCTATTTCTATTTAAAATCATTCATTACTGTGCTATGCCATTTTCATAATAATCTTTTTCATGTTGTTTGCCTGATATTAATATTATACCCCACCACTGATTTCTGTATATAATTCATATGGAATATTCTTTCTATCCTTTCATTTTTAACCTCTCACTTTCTTTGAGTCTCAGGTAAGTCTGTTAGGGTGTGGGGCAAGATGATGTGTAAGATCTTCTGTCTCCACCAAAAAAGTAGGAGTTTAGCAATCCTTGTGCCAAATCGTGATCACAAGAGCTAAGGAATCTAAATGACAGACTGTAGAACCTTATTCAAAAAAGAAAATAAGCAGAGGGCTGAAAAGATGGCTCAGTAGTTAAAGCATTTGCCTAAAAGCCTAACAACCCAGGGTTGAATTCCCTGGTACCCACATAAAGCCAGGTGCACAAAGTGGTCCATGCATCTGGAGTTCATGTGCAGTGGCTAGAGGCCCTAGTGGGCTCATACCCTCTCTTTCTCTCTCTGTATCTCTGTGCTGGCAAATAAGTAAATTATTTTTTGTTGTTGTTGTTTTTTTGAGGTAGTGTTTCACTCTAGCTCAGGCTGACCTGGAATTCATTCTGTATTCTCGTGGTTGCCTCAAATTCTCGGGAATCCTCTGACCTCTGCCTCCTGATTGCTGTGATCAAAGATGTGTGCCACCACACCTGGCTCCTAAATATTTTTTGAAATAGGAAGAAAAGATGCACATCTCTGAAGGAGGAGAGCATTGAGAAGATCCTCCCCCCCCCCCCCCACGACAAGAAGACTGGAGAGAGAAGCTTCTTCCTTAGGTGTGAAAAAGATGAGAGGAACTTAAATCCAGGCTAGACTAGGAACCCAATTATACCATGACAGATACCATGAAAAACAGTTCCCAGTGGAATTTCAGGAGCATGATTGCTAGAACATTACATGAGAAATGAGTCTTTGGAACTATATTAAGTTTCAGTCCAAGCCAAGGCCTCCACTACAGCTGTTCCAACTTTATGTAGCAAAATATAAAGGAAGAATTCTTCCTATGGAACAAGACACAAAATGCAGGACAGATCTATGTTTGGAGTTATACCTACCCACTGAAAGAAGCCAACACAGGGTATCAAAGAAAAACCTCACATACTAACAGAACTTACAAATGGAATCTGTATATAGACTCAAACCTCAGGCAAAGACCTATGTCTTTGTTTTGTGTCAGCTGTATAGACTAAAGTTCTGCCTTCCTTTACTGCCAGTGTGGAATGCTACTGAAGCACAACTGTCTCCCAGACTGTGAAGTCTTTGCTACTGTGAAACACAAGTGGGAACAACATACCATCCCCGATTGTACAGGTCTCTCTGCTACTGTGAGACTCATGTGTGAACAAGACACCCTCCAGGACTGTGCAAGTCACTGCTACTGTCAGATTCCATGTGAAAAATACACCCCCACCAAATGGTACATGTCTCTGCTACTGTGAGACTTAGCTGTGAACTGTATACTCTCCAAGACTATGCAGGTCTCTGGGAATCATGTATTGTCTAGCTTAGTACCAAACTTCATGACTAAAGGATTTCCCCCATCAATAAAACCACAATCACAGGCAGTTGAACTGGTTGTGTTGTCCCAGAAACAAGAAGGTGACTGCTATACTCTATTACCTCGATTTAGATCTTTCAAATAATTACATCAATTTATTTTCACAATTTCAACTACCACTTCTTCCTAAAGGTCCTCTGATAAATCTTTTCATGCATTTGACTCTCTAGTACTTCACAGGCTTATGAATAGTGTCCCTGGAGGAAAATTCACCAAGAAATGCTGATCAGATGACTATGGAGGTAAACTAATGACCCAAGATTTCTAGTATAACCAACAGATGCTGGCCAGAATAGAAATCCAATTGCTTAGCACTACAACTTAAAATTCTAAGTTGTTTTGAAAGATTTTATGGTTGAGACTTATGTATTTCTCCAGTACCATAATTCTATTTGAAATAGAGCCTTTTCATTGTGTTTTCATGGTCTAATGCATAGAAAGTGCTTGCTGAGTAATTGTTAAATGAACAAAGAATTGAAATAGATTATTTTGTTGTGAAAACTTACATTTTATTGGTTTTACAAGTTTTTGTTTGTAGTTTGTACTCACAGATGGAGATTTTGTGGTTATAAGTGTTCTATAGGACTATATATACTTAGAAAAATATGTTATTTTATATATGCAATCTGAAAGACATCATATTTACACCTTCATGAGAGTATTATTTCTGTTTCATTCTTGGTATATTAAGCCTGCAAAGCCAGTTTCTTATATCTAGCAGAAATACATTAAATGCTATCAAGGACAAAAAAGGAAGCCCACAAATAAATCATGAATCAGGTACACTTTATAGGGCCTTAAAACATTCGTGTTATTTCACTAAATTTCCCTGAAACAATAACATCTAACATTGACTAAATATCATTTCCAAGTGACCTAGCAATCTAAAAATTCTAGTATTCTTAATATTTTGTGTTTTATAATCTATCCCAAATCTTCAAAATATTTAATATTCTGTGAAGTCACTTTCAGATACCTTATCATTTCCATTTTTATAACATCTTTCTGAATAACTATGGCATGGGAAGACATAAACATGCACTATATTTAATATATAATAATACCAAAGCTTAACATGGTTAAATGAAAAGGTTATACAAGAGATAGGTTAACTAAAATTTAAACTAATATTAAGATGTCAAAGATGTATTTTATATTTCATCATAATGTTCTCCTATAACAATACAATATGATAGATGTTAACAAACATTCAAATCCAAGCTTTCCTAGGAAATAGGATATTCTACTAGCCCTATTCCACTTGTGTTATCTGAAATAATTTGCCACTGGTCTCCTAGGAAATTTTCTTAGTATAAAACCATTAACCATTAGACATCTTAGAAATGGATAGATATAATCTGAAATTCAACACAACCTTAGTTCAAATTATTTACTATGTGCACAAAGATATTGAGGTCCAAGGAGAACAGGTGCAAACTGAGATTCACAGGCTTATTTGGCAGCTAAGGAGATTATATTATTGATTCTTCTAACATGCTTTGTATCAGCATATATAAATGTATAAGCAATTGTACATCTCTAAGAATAGTTTAACCTAAAAGGTGGCAACACTGCTTGCATATTTCCTCCTGCTTAGGAAATGTCTAGTAGTGTGCTGCTTCTGTGGCCAGCCCGATAACCTGTGCCAGTGTGATGGAGACAGACACTGACAATACTCAAAATGTACCAAAGCAGAAATCCAGAAGCTACTGACAGTTAAACACTAAAGTAGACTTCAAACACACCCACAACAGCTCAGGGAATTTTGTGGAAAAGGAAGCAGAAATATTATAAGAGCCACAGTGTGAAAAGGAATATTCAAAGGCATTGCCTCAGTCCCCCACCTCCCAGCAATGCTGGATCAGAACTCATAACCCACAACTCCATGGTAAATACCAGCAATCCCAGTGAGGAAGGCCCTCAGTGGAATAGGGGCTGGGAGGAGGGAAATGAAAACTAACTCTAGAATTAGTGAAATCAAACAGCTGATGTTAAATATAGGCATCACAAGTTAAAGTTGAAGATGATGTGTACCTTAAGTGGAGGAACAATAGTTGTAAAAGTGTCACTTTTCCACAGTGTCTTTTATTAATGCAGTTGTATTCTCTGTTCCATTGTCATTTCCTTCAGGAACATTATATTCTATTGTTCTCCCATTGTGTGTGTATGCATCCATATACATTTCACCCAAGATTATGTAACAGCACAGCAGTTCACCTTTCTTCAATTCTGTATGACGAAGAACGAAGGTAAATTTCTATCACCTACATTAGTAACTGATTAGGATCCTTCAGAAAATGAAACTGGGCATGATTAGAATTTAGGAATCTTGGCATTTTTTTGCTTGTAAACTTTTCATACTTTTACAATCAAATTTGAGTAGTTCACAAATTCTTAAAAAAAAAATTGGACTAAAGTTGTTTTGTGGAAAAATTCTCAATATTGACTGTGCATTTGAACAGCAGCCTTATTCTTTTGAATAGCAAAAAGGGGTTGTTTTTCCACAATAAATATTGTAAATCATTCTTATATTTCATTAATTTATGACTGAAAAGTCAAGTAAGAATTCAAGGAAGTATCAAGTTCAAGTTATGATCATCTATAATTATGTGACATTGACATAAGTAAAACAAATTTCATAGTTGGCTTTGTCATCTCAATTTAAGATTCTAAAGAGCAGAAAATATTTACCATCTAATTATAAAACATAAGATCATAATTTTATGGAATATTCAGGATAAAGTTAATTTATAACCCCAGCTTCTCCCATCATTAGTGTATAAAAATCAAGAACAGGAACATCAAGCCAGTGGCTTGGAAATATTGACAAAATATCAAAATTGTCTTCATTTACCACAGGTTTATGTTTTTCTAACCTTTCTTTGACAAGATATGTCATCTTGACAAACCAGTTAGCATAAATGACTTAGAACTCCCTGAACCCTACATTTAACACAGTCAGTACCTCACACTTGCAATTGTAATAGTCCATTATCATGTTTTGGATGTCAGTCTCCTATCTGAAAGGTATCACCTTCCTGAAGCAGAAATTCTTTGATATTTGTCTTTTGGTGTCAGCATCAAAATATGCAATCTTTGATCACTAATCTTATCCTTCATGGATCTGTAAACACATGAAAACACAGCTTTGATTGATAGATTGTTATCTGTGAGTTTGAGATTCTGACAATGACTTCTGTCATTGCTCATGTTGGATGTCATTTGGGATCAGAACCAAATGATTATAACAGAATTTAAATGGAAACACTGGAATATTTTCAGCTACTTATGGCATTCAGCAGCTTTCAAAGTTAGTTTTCACAGCAATTATTCTCCACAGACTGCTTAAATTAGTAAAATTTGAGTTCTTTATACCTCTTGCATATAATAATAAGGTTCTCATAGGACACATGCATTTAAAGAACAGATAAATAGCAGTTTTGAAAATCAATTAAAATTCTAGAGACGGAGGGCCTCTATCTAAGAGCTGATATGAATTTAATAAAACTAGGTGCTTTTGATAGTTTGAATAAATGCCCCCAATAGTCTCAGGAATTTATTAAAATCCACTTTGTGGATTTCCAGCCAATTGAGCAGTAAAAGTGTCACTGCACAGATCTTAGAGTCTAGCACTAAGGTGTGGTGGTGGATTTGAAATTCCAATTTAAAGATTCATAGTGCCTAATTCTGCCTGGAGTTCTTGAAGAGTGTGCTATGTGGTGTGGCTTTTGGCTTGTGGCTCTCTCTCTCTCAATCTGTCTGGCCCTTTAAGAGGGGGCCAACTTCTACCATTATAGAACTTCCACTGGATCTATAGGCTTCAAAATATATCCCTTCCTCCGTAACTGTGCCTGGTATGGAAGTTCATCTTAGCAAACCTGAAGTTGTCTGCTACAGTGCTCTACGATGCCAACTTCTCCTTAAATATCGACAAAATTGTCACTCTCTTAGAACTCTGTCATAGCAAATAAACAAATTTGAATATTTATGATAATATATGGTAATCACATAATGATTGGTAACAGTAAGCAAGTGAGAAGTGAGCTATATATTTAGTAGGGAACAAAATAACAAATCAGTTAGATCAAGATATTAGAATATTATCTATATTTTATTTTTCACCTACTAAGATTACTTACATATGTATTTTATTGCTTTGCTGAAGAGTTTGAGTTAATATATAGTCAGTATGAAGTATGCAGGCAAAGCTAAGCTTCCTTGAGCAGAAATTACTCATGCATTTAACCTACTACATGAAATTAAATTAAATTAAGAAAACAAATGCAATCTAGTGGTCTTATGTAACAGAAATTCCTTCATCAATGTCAAGTGGCTTTAGCATATTTAATTTTTGTATTTCTTTAATTTTATTTATTTGAAAGAGAGAAAGAGGCAGATGAAGAAAGAGAATGTGGCTGGGCGTGGTGGTGCACGCCTTTAATCCCAGCACTCGGGAGGCAGAGGTAGGAGGATCACCATGAGTTCGAGGCCAACCTGAGACTCTATAGTGAATTCCAGGTCACCTGGGCTAGAGTGAGACCCTACCTCGAAAAACCCAAAAAACAAAAAAAAATCAAAAAACAAACAAACAAAAAAAAAAAAACAAAGAGAATGGGCACACCAGGGCCTTCAGCCACTGCAAAGGCACTCCCGATTCTTGCACTATCTTGTGCATCTGGCTTGCATGGGCCCTGGGAAATCAAACCTGAATCTTTTGGTTTTGCAGGCAAGTGCCTTAAATGCTAAGCCATCTCTCTAGCCTGTTAATGTATTTTCCAGTCACCTGTAAGAAATTGCTGATAACAGACTACACACTCCTCCTCATCTTATCAATGTGTGGATTACTGGATACATGGAAGCAGGTGTTGGAAATCAGGTGTACGAAAGTTAGGACTGTGCAGCTGCTGAGATGTTAAGTGCACTCCCTAAGCAAGCATGAGGTCCTGAGGGAGTCTGAGTTCAAATCTCTAGATCCCTCATAAACAGGTAAGTATGACAACTCATAACCTCAGTCCCCAGGCAAGTAAAGATAATAGAATTTTTGGAACCTACAAGCCTCAGAAGCTGGAAAAAGAGACCCCAAATAAAAAATAGCAACAAGCAGAATCACAAAGGAGAGGGGCCCCCTAAGGTCCCCCTGGCCTCTACAGGTGAGTGAACCACTGTAACCTTATAAGGAAAGATCAAAAGGGTACGTAAAAATGCATACACCACACACACACACACACACACAGCATATTACACACATAAGCACACACAAGCATAATAAAAGTCAGGACTATGTCTTTTATCATATCATCTGTGCAGAAGACAGGAGTAGGCAAACATACTGGGGTAGAACATAGAGAACATTGTGCACAGCAGTTCCCAGTGTTCACATGCCTAATAAGTGGATTGGAACCTGCAGGCATCCCCAAGAGATCAGTACAATTTTTAATGACAAGGACTTGAATGGACCAATCACTAAATCATATTTTGCCTGAAAGCAAAAGGTCATTATGAATTAAAAACTTGAATTTTCAACAAGTTCCAGTGGAAATAAATTATATCTGCAATGTAGTAAAGCAATACATGAAAGAAAAAAATGTTCTCTGGCTTAACATTCATAATCTAATTTGACTTTACTTCTAGAACCCTGGGTAATCTTTTCATTAACTAATTAGAATATCTAGACCAAACCTTTTAGAAACCTATTTGAATTTTACACATTGTTACTGTTTGTGTATACACATATGTGTGTATATATGTTAATTTATTCTTCCTATGCTCACCTTCATGTCAAGAGATCTTGAAAGAACTACAAGATCAATAAAATTATGAATTTTTAATACAAATAAGTATTTCTCTACAGCCACTAAAATGAAACTTCTATATTTTATTTAGATGCTTTTTATAATAATATTTTCTTTCATCAATTGTGATGCATTTGGTAGAATATAACATTTATAAAATTAAATATTAATAACAGCTACAAAAGTAAATCCCAGTTATTATGTCGATTTTATTCTCATAAATATCATTGTAATACAAAATCACCTTTTAATACTACACACACACACACAACACACACACACACACACATATATATATAATCTAGGCAGATGTTTCACTGACTTTGTGTATAATAATTAACCCTAACTAAACAGACAAATTCATATTCCTCCAAGCATAAAAGCCAATAGAGTGAAACTATTATAACTGGCATTTAAAAAGATGCTTCATCTACATGAGTAAAAAAGTTAAAATGGTATTAAATGAACAATAACTTGTGCATAACAAGAATGTGCAACTTGAATTTCAATTATCAGGTTATTTAAATGGTTTTCATGTATACAAGGCTTGTCTTGAACTCTCTATGTAGCCATTACTGTTCCTCCTGCCTTCACATCCCCAGTACTGGGACTTATAGGTGTGTTCACCCATGCCCAGTTCATGCAATGTGGGGATCAATCCTAAGACTTCTTGCGTATAAGACAAGCACTGTACTAGCTGAGCTGCATGCCTAGACTTGCATTATGTCCCTAGCATGTATAAGTGTGTGTGTGTGTGTGTGTGTGTGTGTGTATATATATATATATATATACAATTAGTGTTAGTATATTCTTAGATAATCAACATTTTTTATTTCCGTATGATAGAGAAGATATGTTATCCCTAGTATTTGCATATTGGGAAGAGGCTTTTACACAATCAGAGAATTCTTTCACAGGACTCATGTTTCTGCTATTTTCCAAGGAGAAGTAAGTAACTGCATACTGTACTCTAAGAAAAAAGAAAACAGGCCACATTCCATGGACACTCTCTCTGGGACCTGCCTACCTCTGCTGGGAGCAGACAGCTGCTCAGTATGTCATGGTGGAATCTCCTATGGGGTGTGTTCCATAGCATACATGAAGCAGAATTTTTGAGTATAACTCCAAAAAAATCATAAACTGGCCCCAAGGCAGAGTTCTAGCAACTTCTTGGCCTTTTCTAATCTATATGTCCATGAAGCATGGACATGACACCATTTTTATCAATAAACCTTTTCATTTGAAGTAATATAGGCAACATCTGCAGCATATATCACTGCACATTACCTGATCTTATGTTTATGAAACATAATAGACTTTATACTGTTTTGCATATTTTACTCCATTATTTGCTTTTATTTTGGTTTTATTAGTAGCATTCATTTTTTTTTTCTTTTTACACTATCTTTCCTACCCTCAAAATATTATCAAAAAACAACTTTCAAAATATTTGTCAAATAGTTTGTGCCTTAAATTTTATTTCCTGAAAATATCCTAGGAGCTCCTCACCTTCCTGAACAAATTTGGTCTAATAATTTCCAGAACTATTCTATGACTAACTCATTCTGGGCTTCATATCCTGATGCTTCTATGTCCAACACTTAGTTGCTGGATACCATGCTACCCTGATTTTAGGAGTTATCTACCTTTTTATCCTCAATGACAATGTCTAAAGCATATATCAAGTGAAACTTTTGGATCTTTGGGGTTTTAAAACATCTGTCTATAATGTGTCTCTGATAGTGTTATGAAAACATACTACCCTGCCTTATGATTTCAAAAACTCAAGTCACAGATCTCTTAGATCTTCATCATTACCTGGGAGTTCTAACAGTTTAAAAATACCTAATATAATTACATACAATTTGACTTACTGCTTTTTATCTATATATGAGCCTTTAAACTCATATTTCATCCTATTTTATTTCATTTTTCCTGTTCATTATTTATCAAGTTTTATCTGAAACTCACACTTACTTGGACATCCTTTAAAATATTTACTAAATGTAACTCCATACTGCACTGGCTAAGCCAGCTCCTGGAATCAGCTTGTCTAGAGTGACAGATTGTGGCTGTTTGAATGTAAAATATTCTCCATAGTCTCTAGTGTTTGTAATTAAGCTTCCTACTTAGTCCGTAGCTGGTGGAGCCTTTGGGAAATGGAGCCTTGCTGGAGAACGCATGTCACTTGGAGCAGATCTTGAACTTCATTGGTCTAGCCTACTGGATCTTCACAATTAGGTTGCTCTTACCATTGCTATTGTATGAGGATTTAAGCCAGCTTCTATCATGGTAGCTCTTCCCCACCATTATGAATCTTTCCCTCAAATAATAAACTTGAAATAAATCCTCTTCTCCCATAAGCTATTTTAGTTAGGTGTTTTGTCCCATCAGTGAGAAACTAACTGCTACAGAGGTTTATATTATTTGTTGATGTAAGATACAGGGCAGGCCCAGTGGTGGAATAACAGAATTTGGGGTATCAATGATAAGATCCTTGCTGCATTTCCTTACTGCATATATGGTGGACACAACATTCTTATAATAACCTGAATTTTAAGTCTTTGTTTATAACCATTTCCTGGGATAAATAATAGCCCCCAAACCTGAGAATTCAATGTTCATTAGTGATAGTGTACTTTCAGTATCTCCTCACACACATGCTTCTCCAATCTGCTAAGTCTGTCACTTCCACTAGACTATCTTCAGTATCTTTTCAAACTTTGAAGAAATTTTTCTATGATTTTCTCATATTTTATTTTATGTCATGGAAATTTATGGCACTTTAATTAGTTTACATTTTTAATTGGGATATAGTAAATAGATATTTGATCCATATGTTTCATCAGAAGTTAGATATTTTGTCACAAATTTATCATTTGGAAATTCAATAAATGGCATTTGATTTAGATCGTGTGTGTGTGTGTGTGTGTGTGTGTGTGTGTGTTTGGGTGGGTTTATATGTGTGTATCAAAGACTCATGCTGCTGCAAAAAATATCTACCTTTTCATGGATGGCTGGGGAATTAAGGCACAACCCCACTGAGGAGGGCCCCCAGTGGTATGGGGGTAGGGAGGAGGGAAAAGATGGTACCAATGCATGATGTATCCATATAAAGCATGTTCTTAATAAAGTAAAAATAAAAATAGGGAAATACAGGCATTGCAAACAAGTGCCTTTAATCACTGAGTCATTGCCTCAGCATTCTGAAAATCCAAATTTATTGGTATTTTCTTCCAAATTAGTTACTTCTAATGTGTCAACATGGATACTTATATGGAAAATATAGTTATAATTTGAAAATCTCTTGGTGTCTGTGTTAGTTTGAATAGATGACCCCTATTACTAGTTTGTAGTTTGAATAAAGATATACAAACTGTCTAGTTCTATCTGGAGTTCCTGAAGTGACATATGTGTCTTTTGGCATGCAGCTATTTCTCTCTCTTTTTGGACCTGTGAAAACAGGCCAGCTCATTGTGCCATTATGGAACTTCCCCTGGATATGTAAGCTTCAATAAATCCCTTCCTCAGTAACTGTGCCTGGTCTGAAAGTTCATTTCAGTAAACTTGAAGCTGTCTGCCACAGAAATTGGTACCAGGAGTGGGGTGAGATGAACCTGTCCATGTGAATTTTGGTCTTTTGGGATTTTTATTTTAGAACAACAGGCATGAACTTGGTACTTGCAACTGCAGATGTCTTCTGGAGTGGTAAGCCACGTTTTATGGTCTATTCTGATGAGAGGTTGAGAATGCTAAGTACAGTGAACTTCACAGCTTGGCTTATGAGCTTTCTAAGGGGAAGGGAAGACTACATAGGAATTTGTTGGAACTGGGCTGGTGGCATAGGGGCTGGCTGCACTCTGCTGCCCATACAAGACCCAGAGAGTTTGATCAAGTTTAAATTTGTAATGTACTGATGTACTTGGATAAAGATAATTGGACTGAAAGATTTCAGATTTTAAATTGAAAAACCTCAAGTAAGTTAAAATTACAGGCACTGAGACTGGTTTTAGGTTACTGAAGCTGCTATGGTTAAACACTTTAGCAACATTAAGGAAGATGGTCCATTTTACATTAATACAATAGAGAGGATGCCTGAGAAAAGTCTATGATAGACATACAAACTTTGGAAAAAGTTGACTGGAGAAGAAACCTATTCTTTAAGGTAATGATTTATTTCATCCCTGAATTAAGAATATGGCTGTGTCCTTCACACCTTGTATTTGTTTCAAAACATAAAATATGCATAAAGTGGTCATAAAATACACACAGTTTCAGGAGCCACTGTTGAGATGCAGCATATAGGCAGGGCATGATGACCCCAAAAATAAGCTAGAAGGGCCTTGGGAAGATTGACCATGGTTTACATGGAGACCCAGATATGTTTTAGATATACCAGGACTGTACAAGGGCTACCATGGAGTACACTGTTGGTCTGGGATGGAAACTTACCCTGGCTACTCTGCCCAGCTGAAGAGGGTAGAAGTAAAAAATCTGGAGACTTTCAGTCTCTGTTTATATTGAACTTAAACTACAAAAGTTTGATGTTTGTTTGATGGTGGTTGAGTTTACATTGTTTTAGTCTCTCCTTGCTATGCCTTATACCAGTTAAAATTGTTTACTCTCTGCCTTTATATTGAAAGTATATAACTTGTTTGATTCTACAGGACTTATAGGTAAGAGGCAATGTTAAGTCTCTGGGGAGACTTGGGACCTTTAAAACTGAACTAAATACAATTTTTAATGTGTGATGATTTTAAATGTTGAATCTATTAGGAGCCAGGGGCAGAATGTAATAGTTTGAATAGATGGTCCCCAGTATATTCAGTGTTTTATTAGTTTGTAGGTTGGATCTGCAGCCACCTGGCTGGAGGAGGTGTCACTGG
This sequence comes from Dipus sagitta, assembly GCA_036346955.1. Lineage (NCBI taxonomy): Eukaryota > Metazoa > Chordata > Mammalia > Rodentia > Dipodidae > Dipus > Dipus sagitta. Next base: position 76,239,553 of record CM070781.1, read on the forward strand.
GTGGATCTTCAGGTGTGGTGGTGGGTTTAAAATTCCAATCTAAAGATATACAAATTGCCTAGTTCTATCTGGAGTTACTGAAGTGTGCAGTGTGGCTTTTGGCATGTGACTTTTTATCTGTCTTCTTGGACCTGTGAAAATACAGCAGCTTCTTTTGACATTCTGGAACTTCCCCTAGATCTGTAAGCTTCAATAAATGTCTTCCTCAATAACTGTGCCTGGTGTGAAAGTTCATCTCATTAAACCTAAAGCTGTGTGTCACAATGTCCTAGTACCATAAACAATATTGTCCTGTCAGGTGCAAATGAAAAGAATTCCATAATAAGCTCTAACCTTGTCAATGCCAATAGGAAGTGAGGCATTTGGAAAATTTGGACCACAGAGACCGGGTATGGGAGATACATGAGGAGCTACCTCCACTCACTTCTCAGTGGAGGAAGGGATAATCACATACAAAATAAAATTCACATGAATTCTCTGTAAATGGTCTAACATAGGTAAAGAAAACTAAAATAAAAATACATTAAAAAGTGCCTACTAAAATGCACTGTAACTCTGATAGTGTCTCAAATGAACCCTGCATCATCTTCTTCCAGTTCCACTTCATTAAGACATAAGCTGCACTGAAGTGCGGTCTATCCATTAGGCAGTGGTGCTTCTCCTTGATGCAAATCAGGGGGCATTACCATATTGTCTTAGCTACCTATGTCTGAGATGAAGTTGAGTTGAGCAAAACCAACAGGTGGAGACTTAATGTTACACTTACAAAGTAATGGCTCTTCCCAAAAGAGTGCCAAAGGAAACATTAAGTGTCATTCCTGTGGTTGGATCTTGGCACATGCCAAAAGACACAGACTTAGGAGACCTGTGCTTTCTTCTTTCCCCATATAAGTAATGAATATCTAAGCAAAGGTTGAGTTGCAATGTATTTCAGTTACTTTTTGTTGCCAGGATAAATACCCCATTATAAGCATCTTATGGGAAGAAAGGATTTCTTTGCCACTTACATATTCAAGGGCAAGCTCCATCAGGGCAGAAGAAGCTGACTTGCTTCCACAGATTTATAGCAGAGAGATACCACCAAACATGAACAGCCAGAGCTCAAACTCTCTTAACTCATCTAGTAGGGCTAGACTACCTGACATATCTCCAATGATACACCTCTTCCCCATCTGAGCTCCACTTTCTGAAGACTCAAGTTGCAAGCTGTACCATAATTAAAATTCTCTAAGGTTATGGGGGACATACATTCACATTTAAACCACCACTCAGAGAAATGCTTCATTTTTTTCTCTTTCCCTCCACCAGATCCAGGCTCAGAGAAATGTAATTAGCTAGGTAGTTTAGTGATAATTTGCAAGGAATTTAATATGAACAACTAGAACACTATGTTTTTCATTGTAAAGGCAGATTGTTTGGTAAAATTGTGACAGTGGAGAACTTATAATACAGTCCTTGCCCTAGACAAAGTCTTAGCTCCACAGACATGTTTGGAAAGAAATTGGACACTCATGCTTTTTAGCATTTATTTTCTGCTTTATTAAAGCACTAACATGAGGTATTAGTTTAGGTATAAGAGAAAATGGCAGTTTTCAGTGAGAAATATAAAAAAGGAGAGTACAGAAAGTTGTCATCTTTCTAGGTTAAAAAATAAGCTGTCTCTAGTCCCCAAATGTTGTAAACAAGAGAGGAAAGATTTTAATGAGAAATTTCCCATAAGTTTCTCATTAAAAAAGGTCACTTTGCTTATAAAAAAGTACAAGTAAAGAGTCTTTCTTCTCTAGCTCAACCTGTAGTTTCTGGCAGTTTTATGGTGAATAATAACAAATAGGGCTAAAGAAATTGTGAAAAGTAAAAGACAAAATTAATGTTTAGTTGGTCATGTTGGCACATGCCTTTAATCCCAGCACTCAGGAGGCAGAGGTAGGAGGATTGCCATGAGTTCAAGGCCACCCTGAGATTATGTAGTGACAGGTCATGCTGGGCTAGAGTGAGACTCCATGTAAAACAAACAAGAAAACAAAAACTAATGTTTAGAGAAAGAAAACACTGAGGTTATTGGAAAGTAAAAACTTCTCAAAGCAATAAACCAGTAGATTATTTTTAAAGGACATCATTTTACCAGCAATATCAAGAGGATTAGTATGGTTTCTTAAGTTTTAAGTCATTATTTAATAGCATAATTGTTAACAGCAGAGTATAAGCAGTTGACACATAAATGTCACCCAGTGAAGGTATAATCCCTGTCCCTACTTCTATGATGAAGTGGGTCTTTATTACATAGGTCAATAAACATGTCATCAAAGACACAATCACCACACACACACACACGCACACACACACAGCATTAAAAAGAATTGACAAGGCTATCCCTCTAAACATCAGAATCAGCTCACAGGGAAGGAAGTTTCTCAAAGTCTTCCAGCATGAATTCATCCTCAGAACAATCCAGGGATGGCTGTGGATTATTTCCTAACTTTCTTCTGACAAGGAGTACACAGCATGTCATTATATTCCTGTCAGGCATGATTTATTGGATGCGTGAGACAAATGAGTTTTTATTTGTTTGTGTGTAGCTTCAAATTTCAAAACCCTGTGCCAAATGGTGTTGGACAAACAGTGCACTTGAGAAAGAAATTTATGTAGTACTAAACCACTGAGGCATTTCCGTTTTCAGAGATGATAACCTAGATTATCGTAGTCAGTTTGAAACACTTGTAAAATAAAATGATTCCAACCTGAATTGGGAATAGGCATGCATTCTTTTATTTTTTCTTGCTCTGCTCATTGGATTGAAGGCTATTTTCATATTCCCTTAAATGTGCTCACAAACTGCACTCTAACTGTTGGAATAAATTCATAGATGATGTGCCTCACTTTAATGATGGCTTAAAACCACCCAGGTTTTATCATCACATGATCTGTTTCACAGGCTAGATCAGTAGAGAGAGAATGTGCAGAACAGTTAAGCTATATGTGAAACACAGAAATCACACAGATGACTTAACAAGGGCTATCTTACTTATAAAAAACTGGATAATAGCTTCTCACCTATTAAGAGGATCTGTTTAAGCTCTTAGATGTTTTAGATGTATTTACATTATCTCTTTCGTAACTATCATTACATTATCTCTTCAGTATCTTGGTATACTCTCTTCATATCCTATCAAACTATATAAGAAAAAAAAGTGAAATTCCTACTTGGTATGATGTATATCAAGATTAAATCAAAAGAGTCTTTAATTCATAACATATTAGTCTACTTGAAGTGCTCATATTCTGAAAGAGAGGTATCTATTTCATGTCTTTACTAAACAGTGGAAAATATGGTAGGAATACCCACCAAGTTCTTGATTTCCCTTCTCAAAACCAAGTAATTAGGAAATATAAAGTTATATATAATTTCTGGCCAGGAGAGTCTTTAAATAGGAAACAACAATGTAATTTCTTTGATTAAGTAATGTATTTACATAGATGAGTTAGCCAATGATTACCATCACTTGATTATAGATTTTCTCAAAAAGTCACAAAAACATTAACATCCACAATGTAAACTCAATTCTGATATTGAATAGAATTCTTGACTTCCTTTTCTATAAAGATCAATAGGGAAATATAAAATAATTATCTACTGGGTTTATAAAAACATTTTTATTTGTTAACATAAAGAGATAAAAGAGAAAATGTGTACACCAGGGCCTCTAGTCACTGCAAATGAACTACAGATCATATGCCTCTTTGTACATCTGGCTTTACATAAGTACTGGGGAATTGAACCTGAGTCATTATGCTTTCCAGGAAGGTGACTTGACTACTAAGCAATCTGTCTGGTCCTAGATACCTAAATTTTTGAAAATTTAATATATTTATTCTAAGTGTATTACTCTAAGTATCTATATGATAGAAGTGCAATTTCTTTATGGGATCAAAATATTTCATGTGCAAGAATTTGTGTGATCAGTAAAGGTTAAATTGGATAAGTAGTATTCATTTAGAAAGAGTTTATGGTTATAGTATTTCTTTTGGCCAGACTAGTGGGAGCTTCTTGTCAGAGTCCATAATATTGGTCTCCATGAATTCTGACTTGGTTCCCAATTCCAGCTATGGGTTCTTTTCCACTGAGGTGATCTCTTAGCAAATCAGAGAGCCATGGGTTACCCACCAAGGCTGGGTGCCACTATTGCAGAGGTATGTGCATCTTGTCAGGCTGGTTGCTTACATATAGCTGTTTTCCCTACTTGCTCACAACATTGTTGGCCATTTCTCTCCAGCAGCTCATGTAGCACTATACAGGCTAACCATTAAAAGACTGGTTTCCTTCCAGACTCCAGCCAGATTTCTTGATGGTCTGTGTTGGGACTGTATGTTGTCTTCAGCAATAGGGTCTTCCCTTTGACATCAGGTGGGTAATTAATTGCTTTGACAGAAGCCTGTCTTGTTTTAGGGGCCTCATTGGTCTCCCAGTAAAGATCAATGTAGCTTGCATCCAATTTACTGTACTAGGAATTATGAGCTAGAGCCAAGTCTTTTAGGGTTAGGCTTCACCCCATCCTCTTCAGGGCTCTTCTTACCAGTCAATCCCCTCCTCATACTCTTACTGAGGGATATATCTTTCAGTATGCTATACAGAAATAAGTATAATATGTTACTGGTTCATTTGAGATTTAGTTTTATGTGTATCTATGCCTCATCTTATGGCCCTCCCCCACCATCTCATACCCTTCCCCCAAAACCCTTTCATCTCTATTATCTGTTCCTTGAGTTGAACCAAAATCTATTAAAAAGGCAAGACATGATAGTTGATTCCTTGTTAGGAGATGAACTTCTCATCACACATCAGCTAGGGTCCAGGTGAAACCACAGAGGAATTGACAAGAGGAGTAAGACTGCTGCTTCCACTGCAAGCCTCACAACCTGTGCCAGAGTAGTGGAGACAGATGCCAAGGATATTCAAAATGTACCAAAGCAGAAATTCAGAAGCTTCTAAGAACTCAACACTAATGTGGACTTAAAGTACACCCACCAAGGCTCAGGGCATTTTTTCAGAAGAGGGGGAAGAAAGATTTTAAGAGCTACAGGGTGGGAAGGAATATCCAGACATTGAAAAACTGCTGCCCTCACACCTCATAAACACAACTCCATGGTGAACACCAATAATCACACTGAGGAGGGCCCACTGTGCAATGGGGGCGGGGAGTAGGGAAATGATAGTACCAACACATGATAGGTCCAAACAATTTCTACTGAATAAAAACTAATATTAATTTGTATATTGTGTCTTGATACATATATTAAATCTATTATTTACCAAACAACTTGAAGTTTATGCCAAATTGTTCTGAATTACAAATATTATAAACATTAACTCTAAGGAGAAAAAAAAGCTGTGTATGTTATATTAAGGCATGCCATATATTTTTTTGGCATTATGACAACTTTTTCTTCAGTGGCATCTAACTAAAAAGAAAATATATGACTTATTATTCTGATTAAATGTGTAGATGTCCAGATATTTATGTCATGATTTGTGAAATGTGACATAGAGTCAATACCAAGAGACAATTCCACCTTGTGTGAGGACAAAAATAATACCAAATATAGCTGGTCGTGGTGGCGCATGCCTTTAATCCCAGCACTCGGGAGGCAGAGGTAGGAGGATCGCCATAAGTTCGAGGCCACCCTGAGAATACATCGTGAATTCCAGGTCAGCCTGGACTAGAGTGAGACCCTTCCTTGAAAAACAAAATAATAATAATAATAATAATACCAAATATATCTATCTAAATAAGTCAAGGGGATATCAGACAGCATACAATAAAAACTTTTATATCAATATGAAGAAATAAAAACATAAAAGGCTTGCCAATGGTTGCTCATGGCTAAAAAATACACTTGAAAAAGGAATAAATGTCACATTGGTAAACTGCTCAAGTCTCTGAATAAATTCCTTTTGGCCTGTACTCTTTTGACATTAGGAAAAAAATATGCGATTATTTTAACACTTATCTTATTCTAATTTACTGAAATTGAAGATTAAAGTATATATCCTTCTCTAATATTATATCATTAGTTTTGCCTCTTAGTTAAATTATTAAAGATATTTGATTTAAAATTACCTTTCCAATTGAAAAAAATTAAAGAACAATGTATATGGTTATGAATACACAGCATACAGTATTTCATTATGTAGAGGAAATGAATTACAGTGGTACACACATACTACCTTTCAAAATGTCTCAAGAAAGTAGAATTAAATTCCATTGAAAATACATTCTGAATTTGTGACAATGATGGATTTAACTTTATAGGAAATAGCTCAGTTATTTAAAAATAACAACCTATCACAAAATCCAGTGTAATTTTTTTATTAATTAGTTTTGTACTCAGCTAATACAGTCAATTTGGTACCATTATAAGGCTCATCCATTACCTAACCAGTCCCCTTGGCCCCTCCTTATTGAGGTATGTGGGTCATGCATTCTGGAGTTAGACCACAGTTATGGATAGGATAAATGTCTGCATATCATGACCCAACATGTGGCTCTGACATTCCTTCTACCCCCTCTTCTGCAAAATTTCCCTGAGCCATGTTGGGTTCATTTTTGGTCTGCTTCAGTGATGAGGTGTTGGGAGCCTCTGAGGCTCTGGCTCTCTGATTTGGTAGGAGTTGATTTTCTCTGTGTTGATCTCCTTCACCCTTGTGCTGGAACCCAGTAAACCAAGAAAATAGCACCCTTGCTTGTTTCACCAATTGTTCTTAGTTTCAGCCGGGGCCTTTTGAGATATGATGGGTGTGTCTCTCCTTAGGATCTACATCTATCTGAAAAAGAGAAGCAGATTCTCCAATGGAGAGTAAGTAGGCACCAGGCAAATCAGATAACCCTTACATTTTATAGAGAATTTAATAGGTGTAGGCCCTCTTGTAGCCCACAATTGGTGGTAGCTGGATAATGGAGAGTGGGCTTATATTTGTATATGATTCTGATTTCTTTCCCAGCTCCAGCTATGGGTCCCGTACCAGTGAGGGGATCAGTTAGCTGAATCAAGAGCAGTTGGTTTCCCACCATGGCTGTGTGCCACTATTGTACTTGTGTGAGCATCACATCAGGTTATTTGCTGCTACATAAGTTAGAACATGAGTTGCTTGCACAGATATTGTTCATTTTCCCCCAGCCAGCCATGCAGCACCTTCTGGCACTAGACATGCTGACTGTCTGGGGACTGACTCTGTTCTAGCTTCCATCCATGCCATTCCATTGTACGTGTCAACCGCATATGGTGTCTTAAGCAGTAGGGTCTTACCACTAACCTTTGGTGGGTCATCAAGTACTCTGACAGAAATCTGTCTTTCTTTTCGGAAACCTTGTAGGTCTCTCTGATCAAAAGCTCATTGTGGATGATAGCCACATGCTGGTACTGGGAGTTACAGGTCAGTGCCAACTAAGAAAAGGAAAAAAAATATATAACTAACATAAAAGAGTTAGAGAGAAGAGAGAGCGAGAATCTGTAGAAGATTAAGGTCAGTCTTCATCATACACTCTCGAGTGTCTTATGGCTCAGGTGTTCCCTCTAAGGGCCTGGTGAAGGTTCAGCCATTTGGTCTGCCTTCTGGGAAGAAGAATTTTATGGTACCATTGCCATTTGAGTCTAGATTTGTGTTTCCCACCCCCTCCGTTGTCCTCCCCTCCCTCCCCACCCATCCTATTGTCTAGTCCATGAGAAGCATTCTGGGTATGTAGGGCATCTTGGGTAGATTCAGGCTAGGTGCTATAGATGAGTGAGACTATGTGGTGAATTTTATTCTGTGATTGGGTAAGTTCACTGAGAACGATCTGTCCCAGGTTTAACCAAATTTCCTCAAATTTCATTGTGTCATTTTTTCTTACTGCTGTATAGAATTCCATTGTGTAGATATACCACATCTTATTTATCCATTATTCTAGTGATGGACATCTCGGTTGATTCCAGCTCTTAGCTATTATGAGTTGAGCCACTACAAACATGGTTGAGCAAATATCTCTGGCCTGTGGTTTGAAGGTTTTAGGATAGATGCCCAGTGAGGGAATAACTGGGTTTTTTGGTAACTCTATAGTTAGCTTTTTCAGGAGTCTCCACATTGCTTTCCAAAGTGGTTGTACCATCTTACATTCCCACCAACAGTGAATGAGTGTTCCTATTTCTCCACCGTCCATGCCAGCATTTATTTTCATTTGATTTTTTGATGTTTGCTATCCTTACTGGGGTAAGGTAGAATCTCATAGTTGTTTCAGTTTGCATTTCCCTGATGATTGGGATGATGAACATTTTCTTAAGTGTGTGTTTGCCATTTGTATTTCTTCCTCTGTGAACTGCCTGTTGAGCTCTTTGCCCCATTTTGTGAGTGGGGTGTTTGACTTTTTACTGTTTAGATTTTTGAGTTCTTTGTAGATTCAAGAGATTAGGCCTCTGTCAGGTGGATAACCCGCAAATATTTTCTCCCATTCTGTGGGTAATCTATTGGCTTTGCTTATTGTACGCTTGGCTGTAAAGAGACTCTTCAGCTTGATGTGATGCCATTGGTTGAGTGACTGTTTACGTTCCTAAGCTACTGGGATTTTGTTCAAGAAGTCTTTTTTTCCATTCTTATATCACAGAAAATACTTCCTATATTTTCTTCCAGTAGTAGTTGAGTTTCTGGTCTTACAGTGAGGTCCTTGATCCATTTGGACATGAGTATATTGCAAGGCAAAATGTGTGGATCAAGTTTCAATTTCCTGCATGTAGTTATCCAGTTTGTCCAGCACCATTTGTTGAAGACGCTGTCATTTTTCCAGCCTGTATTGTTAGGGCCTTTGTCAAATATCAAGTAGCTATAGTTGCTTGACCCAAAGTCTGGGTCCTCAAGTCTATTCCATTGGTCTATACTCCTGTTTTTATGCCAGTATCATGCTGTTTTTATTACTATGGCTTTGTAATATAGCTTTAGATCAGGTATGGCGATGCCTCCAGAGGTATTTCTTTTGCTGAAGATATGTTTGGAAATGCGAGGCCTTCTGCCTTTCCATATGAAATTTGAGGTCTTTCTTTCTGTTTTTGTGAAGAACACTGTTTGGATTTTAATTGGAATGGCATTAAATCTGTGTATTGCCTTTGGTAGGATTGTCATCTTCAGAAGGTTAATTTTGCCTATCCAGGAGCATGGGAGGTCTTTCCGTTTTCTCAAGTCCTCCTCAATTCCTTTTTTGAGTGTTTTTTATGTTTTCATTGTATAGATCTTTCACTTCCTTGGTTAACATTATTCTAAGGTATTTTATTGTTTTTGTTGCTATTGAAAATGGGACAATATCCCTTATTTCTTTTCCTGTATCTTTGTCACTTGCATATAGAAAGGCTACTGATTTTTGTGCATTGATTTTGTATCCTGCTACTTTGCTATAGGAGTTAATCACCTTGAGGAGTTTTGGGATTGATTGTCTCGGGTGTCTTACATATATAGTCATGTCATCAGCAAATAGAGCTAACTTAACTTCTTCCTTTCCAAATTGTATCCCTTTTATTTCCTTTCCCTGTCTCATTGCTTGAGCTAGGACTTCCAGTAATATACTGAAGTTCAGAGGTGAGAGTGGACAACCCTTTCTTGTTCCTGATCTTAATGGGATTTCCTCCAGTGTCTCTCCATTAAGTATTATTTGGGCCTTCGGAGCTTCGTATATTGCCTTTATTAGGTTAAGATATGAACCAACCATGCCAATTCTCTCCAATATTTTGATCATGAAGTGATGTTGTATCTTGTCAGAGGCATTTTCTGTATCTATCAAAATGATCATGTGGTTTTTGTGTTTAACCTTGTTTATGTGGTGTATTACATTGACAGATTTCCATATGTTGAACCACCCCTGTGTTTCTGGGAGGAATCCCACTTGGTCAGGTAGATAATGCTTTTTATGTGTGGTTGGATTTAGTTTGTGAGGATTTTGTTCAGGATCTTTGCATCTAAGTTCATCAGGGAAATAGGCTGGTAGTTTTCTTTTCTTGTGGCATCTCTGCATGGTTTTGAAATTAGGGTGATACTAGCTTCACAAAAGGAGTTGGGGGCTGTACAGATGGCTTAGTCGTTAAGCACTTCCCTGTGAAGCCTAAGGACCTGGTTCAAGTCTCAATTTCCCAGGACCCACGTTAGTCAGATGCACAAGGGGGCGCACGCATGTGGAGTTCATTTACAGAGGCTGGAAGCTCTGGCATGCCCATTTTCTCTTTCTCTCTCTGCTTCCTTCTCTCTGTTGCTCTCAAATAAATAAATAAACAGAAATAAAAAAAATTAAAAAAGGAGTAGGATAGGTTTCCGTGTTCTCCAATTATGTGGCACAGTTTGAGGAAGATTAGTTTGAGTTATTCCATGAAGTTTTGATAAAATTCAGCTGAGAAGCCATCTTGTCCTGGAGACTTCTTTTGGGGGAGGTTTTTTATTACTTTTTTAATCTCAATGAGTGTGATAGTTTCATTTAGGAGATTAATTTGCTGTGAGTTTAGCTTTGATAGATGGAACTTGTCCATCTCCTCCACATTATCCAGTTTTGTGGAGCAGAGGCTTATGAAAAAAGTCCTGATGATTCTCCCAATTTCACTTATGTCTGTTGTGATCTCTACTTTTTCATTTTGAATTTTGTTAATTTGAAGCATCTCTCCTTTTTGCTTGATCAAATTGGCCAGGGGTTTGTCATTCTTGTTTATTTTTTCGAAGTACCAGCTCTTTGTTTTGTCAATTGTCTTAATTGTTTCTTAGTTTCCAGTTCATTGATCTCTGCTCTGATTTTAATTATTTCTTTCCTTCTGAAGCTCTTGTGGTTGGATTTTTCTTGCTTTTCCAGTGCCTTTAGATGGATGGTTAGGTTATTGATTTGGGATCTCTCTGTCTTTTTTATGAAGGCATTGAGTGCTATGAATTTTCCCCTGAGGACCACCTTCATTGTGTCCCATAAGTTTTGGTACAATGTATTCTCATTGTCATTCATCTCTAGAATTTTTGCAATTTCATTTTTATTTCACCCACAATCCATTTATTGTTTAAAAGTGTGCTGTTCAGTTCCCAGGTGCTGTTGGGATTCTTGTTGGATCTTCTGTTGTTAATTTCTAGCAATATGGCATTGTGATCTGATATCATGCAGGGAAATATGTCAATTTTCCTAAATATGTGGAGGTGGGCTTTGTGACCCAATATATGGTCTATTTTAGAGAATGTTCCATGGGCTACTGAGAAGAATGTGTACTTTGTGGATTTGGGATGGAAAGTCCTGTAGATATCGCTTACGTTTAAGTGATCAATGGTTTTGTTGAGCTCTCTTACTTCCTTGTTGAGTTTCTGTTTGGATGATCTGTCTATTATTGATAATGGTGTATTGAAGTCCCCAACTATGTTGGTGTTGGTGCTTATATATGTGTTTTTTTTTAAATTTTTTTAAAATTTATTTATTTGAGAGCAACAGAGTGAGAAAGAGGCAGAGAGAGAGACACAGAGAGAATGGGGGCATCAAGGCCTCCAACCACTGCAAAGGAACTCCAGATGTTTGTGCCCCCTTGTGCATCTGGCTAGTGTGGTTCCTGGGGAGTTGAGCCTCCAACCAGGGTCCTTAGGCTTCATAGGCAAGTGCTTAACCGCTAAGCCATCTCTCCAGCCCTTATTTCTGTTTTATTGTCAAGTAAATTTTGGTTTATGAACTCTGGTACCCCTGTGTTTGGTGCATACAGATTTATGATTGTAATATCCTCTTGATGGATCATTCCCTTGATAAGTAGGAAGTGGCCTTCTTTGTGTTCTTTGATTGTTTTTGTTTGAAGTCTATTTTATCCAATATTAATATAGCTATGTCTGTTTTTTTCTTATTCCTGTTTGCTTGGAATATTGCTTTCCACCCTTTCACCCTGAGGATGTGTCGGTCTTTACTGGTGAGGTGGGTTTCTTGAAGACAACAGATTGAGAGGTCTAATTTTTGATCCATCCTGTTAGCTTGTGTCTCTTGTTGGGTGAATTAATGCCACTAATATTTAGGGCAATGACTGAAATTTCATTTGATCCCTGCCATATTATTAAAGTATATGTGGTTTGGTGTTTCAATGGACTTTGTAGTTTTTTGTGCCTACTCTGAGTTTTGTTATTGTTATCTTCTTCTCTTAGGGATTTTAGGTTGATTATTTGTTTCTTCTCTGTGCAGAATTTCCTGAAATACTCTCTGCAGGTTTGGTTTTGTCTTCATGTAATTATAAAGCTGAGTTTTGTTATGGAAAGTTTTTCTTTCACCATCTATTATGAGGGATACTTTTGCTGGATAGAGTAGTTTGGGTGGGAAGCCAGAGGTTCTTAGACTTTGAAGTGTTTCATTCCAGGCCCTTCTAGCTTTCAGGGTTTCCATTGAGAAGTCTGGAGTAATTGTGATGGGGTTACCTTTAAAAGTGGTGTGCTGTTTTTCCCTAGCTGCTTTTAGGATTTTCTCTTTGGTGTCAATGTTTTGAGTCTTAATGACAATATGTCTTGGAGAGTTTCTCCTTTGGTCCAGTCTGTTTGGAGTTCTGTTGGCTTCTTGTATCTTGATGGGCCTTTCTTTTAAGAGCCTGGGGAAGTTTTCTTCAATTATTTTGTTAAATAAATTCTCCATGCCTTTGGTCTGAATTTCTTCTCCTTCTGGAATTCCAATGATCCTGACATTAGGACTTTTAAGTGTGTCCCACAATTCCCTCATGTTCTGTTCACAGAAACTTTTGAACTTGCTGAAATTTTTGAACTCTCAAATTGTTTCTTCCATCTTGTCTTCCAAATCATAGTTTCTATCCTCCACATTGTTTTAATAGAGTTTGTTCTAGAATATCCCAGGCTTGTCCTTAGAGTACTCATAACATGATTTCCCCATCCTAGGTTCAAATGTCAAAGAACTTTCAGGAATTGGAGAACAAAATTATTTTAAAAATTCAAAAAATTCATGTTAGAGTATGTGGAGTACTTTAGATATTCCTAACTTTGAGTTAGGAATCATATTGAGTTTTCCTCTAATCCCTTTTTCAGGTAGGATCTCTACAAATAAAACTAAAACACCAAAAAAGAAACTGAGGGATACACCATAAGATAGAAAATTCTCCCAAGCTCTAAGATTAGAAAAATTACTACCATGAAAATATTCTTCCTACCAGCAGCAATATTCAGAATCAGCAGAAATTCTACCATCATACTTCAAAAATATAGAAAAATGATCTTAAATTTATATGGAAGCAAAAAATACTTCATAGAGCCCAAATGTCATCAGCAAGAAACAAAATTAAAAGCCTGCTAGATATATGACAATACCAGATTTCAAGTTATAGTACAGTCTTAGCACTAAAAACATCATGATATTGACTTAAAACAGACATGTAGATAAAAAAGAACAGAAATAAGAGATACAGTTGTAAGTCCATTTAATCACAACCACCTGATTTTTCACAAAGTATCCAAAAACACGCATTGGAGAAAAGACAGTATTTTCAACAAATGGTGTTGAGAAGCCTGCATATCTACATGAATGAACCTAAACCTATATTTCTTACCTAGCATAAAAATCCAACTTCAAATGGATCAAGGAACTTAATTTAAGACCTGAAATTCTGCATTGGCTATAGGTAAAAGTAGAGGTAATACCTCAAGATAAAGTCCAGTGAAAGCCTTTTTGTAAAGATCTTGAGTCAAGGAGTAGAATAAGCAAATTAGATCTCATAAAACTAAATTGTCAACTGAATTAAAAGACAACAAAGAATGAAAGAAAATCTTTACCAGCTATATATCCAATGGAAAATTAATAATTGGAATATACAAAAAATTAAAAACTAAGCAATAAAAAAATCAATCCACCCTATCAAAAGTGTGGCAGGGAACTGAAGAGACTTCTCAAAAGAAGAAATACATAAGGCCAATAATTAACAAAAATATTCAACATAGTTTTTTCTATTTTTCAAGGTAGGGAGTTGCTCTAGCCCAGGCTAAGCTATAATTCACTATGTAGTTTCACACTGGTCTTGAAGTCACAGTGATACTCCTACCTCTTCTTCTCAAGTGCTGGGATTAAAGGCATGCATCACCATGCCTGGCATGTTCATCACTTTTAACCATCAAAGAAATTCAAATTAAAACTTTAATATTTGCTCTCACCCTCCCTCATTGTAATTGTCATAATCAAAGATAAAAATGATGGGCTGGAGAGATGGTTCAGCAGTTAAGTTGCTTGCCTATAAAGCCTAAACACCCTGGTTTCATTCCCTAGTACCCATGTAAAGTTAAAAGCACAAAGTGGTGCATGCATCTGGAGTTCATTTGCTGTGGCTGGAGGGCCTGGAACACCCATATTCATTCTCTATCTCTTTCTGCTTGTAAATAAATAAATAAATGAAACATTTAAACACACACACACACACACATGCACACACACACACATGACAACAAATTCTGGTCTAATTCATTTTTGGCGGGAGTTTTAACTGGTGCAGCCACATCACATTCCTATAGCCTGCTGGGTAGTAGGCCACAGCATAGAAGCTAACAGTGTTAGTTGGCTAAATGGATATATTGTGCTCATCAATTTGTTATACTTATGCCCATAGATTAGGGTTCTTTCCACATTTGGTTAGAAAACTTCTTTTTGTTGATGGTAGTAAATTACCGAGAAAGAAGTGTTTTAGTCTTTCTATGTAATCACAGACCTACTTCCATCTTCTTTTACATCTATGATCTTTTGCATCAAATATTTCAAGATTACTTATATGATCTAACGTAAAGTGAAACAATTAGACATATGTAAATGAGTAGATTTTATTTTAATTTTTTGTTACATATCTTCTGATAGGCACTGAATTTATTCATTAAATTACATTTTCTCTGAGTACTTTTTTTTTATCTTATATATCACAGAGTTTAGAATACTCCTGTTTATTATGTCTCACATACAGCTACATTATTCTGTGTTACCCTCCCCCTCAGGGATTCTAATTATTCATGTATTTTGCAGCTTCATATTAGAGACTATAACTCTACTATGCTTTCTTTTTAATTTGATATTATTTTCTTTTGAACTTCTTCCTCTATTTTTTTTTTGTTTTGTTTTTTGAGGTGGGGTCTCACTCTAGCCCAGGCTGACCTGGAATTCACTATGGAGTCTCGGGGGGGGGGGGCCTCAAACTCATGGCCATCCTCCTACCTCTGCCTTCTGAGTGCTGGGATTAAAGGCGTGCGCCACCACGCCCAGCTTCTTCCTCTATTTTTTAACTTGGGTAAATGTTATTTACCTAAATAAGATCACTCATTCTGTGTCTGCTCTTTACTAATGAGCCAATAAATTATCAGCATAATGCCATTTATTGTTTTTTCTCATTAGCATTCATGTGTGCCTTTATAGATTGTTGTAATCTCTCTGAAATCTCTGAAATTGACTTTACGTATTGTCTATGTTTCCCTTACAGCTTTTAGCATATCATTGAGAGATATTTTAACTTCTTCCTACCCATGGTATCTTTGACTATTGTACTGATGAGTAATCTTTCCCTTTATATTGTGCTTTTACTTACCAATGCATTTGTTTTACACTTAGTTACTCTCACTTCACAGAGGTCTTTTGCAGAAGTTTTGTGACCCACACATCAAACAAGGGCTTCCAAATCAAGATCATCATAATATAGTCTAGGACATTGGAGTGATTATTTACTTATAAATATTCAAATGAATTGAAAAATAATTGTGATGATTAGGTTCTATTGTCAACTTGATTAGGCTAGGAATCCAAGACATTCCTCTTGGATGGGTCTCTGAAGTTGCTTCCAGGAAGGATTCACTGAAGGAGGAAATCCTTCTTCTAGTGTGAACCCTTCCCCCAGAGTGGGTGGCCTTCTTGGTGTTGGGCTATACATCAAGAAGCTCTAAGAAGGTACCCCTTTCTTCTGCCTGACTCTATGTGCTACATGCTGGTGAATTCCATCACACTGTGCTTGTTTCTTTCCTTTTCTGCTATTCCTTGTGAGCATTGGACCAAGTTTCTCCAGCCTTCCAATGTGGACTGATGACTAGCATTTCTCCGGGAATCCTCCAGCTCTTCAGCGCTATATTAGGACAGCTAAGGCATCCAGCCACATGGAATGAGAAGCAACCAGGTTTCTTGACTCACAAGCCTGCAGACAGCTATGGTTGGGCTACTATAAACTTAATCCAATAAATTCCTTTTTCAATAGTACTTCATTCTATTGTTTCTGTTCCTATAGAGAATTCTGACTAATACAAGATACCAAAAGTGGTTCTAGAGAAACAGAATGGTAAGTATGGATTTCTCTCTTGGGTTTGGTGCTACCTGGAGTTGGCTCTCCAACTTCAGCACCAGTAAAAATGTGCTGATAATAAGGAGAGTGCTGATAATTCACGATGTGAGCTACTTAAAGCACTCTGTTAGATAGGTGTGTTTGATGATCTTGAGTCACCACTTATGAGGAGTGAGGAACTTAGTGACTCTGTATATAAAAGTTTTGAATGTTTGTGGAAAAGTAAGACAAATGGTGATCCTGGTGGTTGCACCTAGAATTTCTGTATGAACTATTAATGGAAAAGCATAAGCTCAGAAAGTAAAATTCCCTGCTCAAGACCCACAAATTTTAAATAAGTGTTTCTAAGTTTTCCCTGGAGGAGAGTCTTTTGTCTAAACAGCAGAGGGCTGGAAAACAAACCTTTAGCCCTAATTGGACTATGGTTTAACCTGTAATACAAACCCGACTTTCATGCTTAAGGTATATCAGCAGTTAATATGAGGACACTGACTGGAAAAAAAGGGGGGATCCTGTAACTTGGGATGAAGATGTGTGGTAAGTCCGTGATGAAGCTAGAGACATTGAACTCACAGATTTTTATGATTTATTTTACCCGAGGAAGTAACCTCCCCACCCTTAGCAGGAGTTAGAACCACCCCACCCGATGCCTTGAAGTCTTGTCTGAGAGAATTAATCCTGCATTGAGGCAGCAGTGATCTTCCCTGGTCATATTATAAACAAGACCATGCAGAAGCCCCTCAGAGCCCACCCACCTTCTCATCTACACCTCTAGCAAAACAAGCCCTGAAAGGTTAGAGAAAAAGTGTGGCCCATGAGGAGGTGTGATAGATCTCCAGAGAACTTCAAGAGTTTTATAGGTCTATTTCAGGGAAAGAAAAGCTGAGATACCACCTCTGACTCTTATATGTCTCATCTCTATTTCAGGTGAAATATTTCCAAGGCACTTAAGTGTTATGTTTAAAGAAAACTTGTTAATATTCAGCATGCCCAAGTGTGTGTTTTTTCTTCCTATTCATTTTGTGTGGGAAGATTAAGTTTAATTTTTGCACATTTTTATTTTATTTTATTTATATATTTGAGAGAGAGAGGGAAAGAGAACGAGAGAGAGAGAGAGAGAGAGAGAGAGAGAGAAAGAGAGAGAGAGAGAGAGGAAATGGGTGAACCAGAGCCTCCAGCCACTGCAAATGAAGTCCAGACACATGCACCACCCTGTGCATCTGGCTTGCCTGGGTCCTGAGGAATTGAACTGGGAACTTTTGGCTTTGTAGAGAAATGCCCTATCTGCTGTGCCACTTCTCCAACCCTTTTGTACTATGAACTAAAATTCCCAGCAAAGAGCTGTATCTGCTGCACCTTCTTCCAGCAAGGCTGAATGGACTGATAAAGCTCCTATGTTCACTGAGTGATGGAATGTTGCAAGTCAGAGCCAAACTACCTTGAACTACCTTTAGCCCCTTAATAGCCATTTATTGCTCACCTTTGTGTCTGAACTAACATCCTGATGGCTATCAGATGATCATGTGTGCCCTTTTTGGAATGCAAGAACACACTTCCATCAACTCAAGGGATAAGAATGTCGTCAGACAGCATCTGTGGCCCGTGGTGGAGATTTCACAACTTTGTATAACCCACCTACCTGATGGTCAGCCGATGTATTTGAAACGTGACGTGATTTATGACTTTCTTTTTTTTTTCCTGTAACTATAAAAGCTTCATGAAATTGTTAACATGTTGAAACATGGAATTTGGGGTAACCTAAATCTGTGCTACCTGGCCATGGTCACTCATATTGGCTCCAGAATAAGTCTCTTACCATCTTTGAGGTGAGAGCTGTCTTTTGTGTTGACAGCACATTTATTTTTTGTAGTGAAAGTAAATGCATTTGATTTTTGTTAATGAAATCTATTTATTTGCTTTTATATAGTTTATTTATTTATTTAGAAGCAGAGAAGAGCGTAGGGGGAATGAGAATGAAGTGGCAGGCAGGAAAACACCTTAACCACTAAGGCATCTCTCCCACCCAGTTTATCAAATTTATAACAAGCACTATCAACTTCATTTTTTAAAGTCAGTACCCTTTCATGTGGGCTTTTGGCCTATGGATGGTTGTTTTGTATTAGTGTGTCAAATTATACCTTCAAGTTTTCTGTACTTTGATATATTATTGTGAACTTCTAATTTACTTATGTTTTTACACACATTCTTGTTATTTTTGTCATTTCTTTGTAGGCCTGAAGTCAAACAACCAATGAGCCACACTTTAACTTAAAAGCAAAACCAAAAATTTGCTAAACCATGATACTGAGAAAAATTATATGCACTTAATTACGAGCATGTGTTAGAAACAAACTTTTTAAGTTGTTCAAATGTCTTTAACAAATATTTCCTTGAAATGAACTTTCAACATTTGTATTCTCAATGTTATGGTATATATTTTTCTTCCATGAAATTAACTTTCTTTCTCAGTATACTAATTATGAAGGCTCCAGTTTAAGTCTAAAATAGTTGTATGAATCATATCTAGAAACTCAATCACAAAAATTATTGGGATTTTCTAAGATCTATATATGAGCCTTTTTTATAAATAAATCACAGTTTACTTGCAACAAATTATATATTACTCAATTTTGAAATTTCTAAGTATTTTCAAAGATATTTAAACTCCTACCTTGAATTTGTAGTAAATAATTCAAAAGATTTAAAACACTTTGTATTCTTCCAACTTCATTTAAGAACTTTATCCTATTAAACTCCATTTTTTGCTAGGTGTGGAGGCAAATGCCTTTAATCCCAGCACTTGGGAGGCAGAGGTAGGACGGTCACTGTGAGTTCGAGACCACCCTGAGACTATATAATAAATTCCAGGTTAGGCTGAGCTACAGTGAAACCCTACGTCCAAAAACAAAATAAAACAGAACTTTTTTTCCCTAAAAAAAACCCAAGACTGCTCATTTTATGACTAAAATGCACAAGATGAAATAAGATAGTCATTCAGTTTTCATATCTTTAAATATTTCATTCTCTCCATATATCCCAACATTCTTCACCAATAAGAAAATAATATTTTAGAACTGCAAATTGAAATATTGAATGTTATTCCTTTCTGCAAACTGTATAAAGATTTCACTCACTAGCAAGAGCAAGTCTTGGCTAAGGAAAGTATTGTAGAGGACATAGTAATTTATTAGTTGAAAACTTACTCAGCTCAGCACCATAAAACCCATGACATACACTATTAGTAAATATGGCTGGGCATTTCTATTGCATAATACATTGAAGTCATACAAGATAAACAATAGCCTTCAAATCTTGATGTTTTGGGGGGAACTTGTAACAGTTAGTATACCTACCTAGATTTTATCTTGCTTATGCACACACACATACTATATATATATATATATATATATATATATATATATATATATATAATGTATGTATAAAATATTCATATATTTAAAAATAAATAATACATTTTTCCTTAGGTATCACAACAACTAGTTGACCAGTTAAATTATATTTACAAAGAAATGAATATGCAAGTATCTCTATGGCACATTATAGATTTCTTTAGGTTATGAGTCCAAGGCAGCCAGCTGCTCTATGGTGAAGCGACTTTGTTGGCACTTTATTCAAATTCCTTCTGCTTTCTGTTGGTCCCCTTTGCCTTTCTGTCCTTGGTGCATGGATGACACTTCTTCAGGGGACTAGACAAGATCCCTGTCTTCATTCTCAGTGATAACTACAATTTTGTTCTTGGCTCTTTCTTGCTCCAAAGTCAAAAATTCGCTGAGGGTTAATCCTTTAAACTGCTTTCTCACAGTGAGAAGCGCACAGCCAGATGAAGGCTTCTTGTGTTTCTCTGTTGGCTTTTCATCTGGCTCCCAGCCTTCCAACTCCTTGAAGCAAAAGGAACTGAGCTAAATCGGGCTCTTTCTCATGCGGCAGTGGATAAGCCAGTCTTGGCCATCTGTTCTTGGGTACAGGTGCAGCCCTCTAGGAAAGGCCAGTTTTTGAACAGAGAGATGCAGTGGTCCTTGAGATAGAGTTTTCAGGCCCAGGAAAGGCTGGAGCCCCAGTACTGGCCCAAAAGCCCAACAGGAACTTTTGTAGCAGTGCATGCCCTTCTGTATTTGTTGAGATGACAATGTGATCCCTGTTCTTTAGTCCATTTATGTGATGCATTACATTTATGAATTTACTTTTGTGTTGAGCCATCTCTGCTACTTGAATGAGGTCAATGATCTTTTTGATACTTCTTCAATTATTTTAGCTAGTGTTTTATTAGAAATTTTATGTCTCTATTTTGTTCTATTGCTCTACATTTCTGTTTTTGCCCCCGTACCATTCAAAATTTGTGACTATGACACTAGAGTATGGTATGGTATGAGGTCAGGTACTGGGATATGTCAGGCAATGTTGTTTCTGGTTAGCATGGTTTTGACTATTGGTGGCATTTGGTGTTCACACGAATTTTAGAACATTTTTAATATGAACATTATCATTATACTTTTGATAGCAACTGAACTACATTAGTAGATTTTCATATTGAAGACATTTTGAAATTTTAATTCTGCCAATCCAGGAATGTAGTAAGGCTTCCCATCATGTATTATTTTCTATTTATTTTTCCAATATTTCAAAGTTTTACTTGTAGATACCTTTCATCTCCATGGCTAGGTTTATTCCTAGATATTTTGAAGCAATTATATATGGAATATTTTCCTACTGTTTTTCTCAGAAATTTCATACTTGGAACTAATTTTTGTCTGTTGATATTGTGTCACACAGCTTTACTGAAAGTTTTATCAGATATGAAAATTTCCTGGAGGAACATGTAGGGAAACTGAAGTATAGAATCATGTCTGCAATAGGAATAACTTGAATTTCCCTTAATAATTATCATCAATTTTGTTTTTCTCTTGTATCATTGACCTAGCTAAGTCTAAAAGTAAAGGTTATCTCATTTGTCCTGGTGCTAACTTACTCTCCGTTGGAGAATCTGCTTCTCTTTTTCAGATAGATGTAGACCCTAAGGAGAGAGCCACCCCATCATACCTCAAAAGGGCCCCGGCTGAAACTAAGAAAAATTGGAGAAACAAGCAAGGGCGCTGTTTACCCGATGAACCGGACACCAGCACAAGGGGGAAGGTGATCAGCACAGAGAAAAATCAACTCCTACCAAATCAGAGAGCCAGAGCCTCAGAGGCCCCCAACACCTCATCACTGAAGCAGACCAAAAATGAACCCAACATGGCTCAGGGAAATTTTGCGGAAGAGGGGGCGGAAAGAATGTCAGAGTCACATGTTGGGTCATGATATGCAGAGACATTTATCTTACCCATAACTGTGGGCTAACTCCACAATGCATGACCCCTATACCTCAACAAGGAGGGGCCAAGGGGAGGGGGTAGGCCACGGATGAGCCTAATAATGGTACCAAACTGACTGTATTTGCTGAATACAGAACTGACTAATAAAAAAAAAAAAAAAAAGAATGAAATGCAAAGCCACCTTTGGTTCGTTCACAAATAAACCAATGCAATATTCCTTACTAACAAATTTAAGGAAAGAATACATACCATTGTATTGATAGAGGCAGAAAACCATTCCACAAATTTCAAAATGCCATTATGATAAAAGTCCTAAAGAGGCTATGAATAGAAGGCACAAACTTTGTCATTATCAAAGCCAAATACAAAAAAAAAAAAAAAACTTAAAACCAACATTACACTGAGGGGAGACAAAGGAGCACATCCTTCAATCTGTCTTATATCACCTTTTACTCATATAACTCATAGAACTTTTATCCTAAAAGCTGTTATATTTATTCAGGGGATTTTCTGTTCTCTAGTTATGTATGAAATTATTCAGTAAGTCAATATTTGGAATGTTTCTGAAAATAAAACCTACAATTTATTATGTTTAAAGCATGTCCTCAGGATGGAGAGATAGTTTGGAAGTGAAAGGTGCTTGCTTGCAAGCCCTGATGGCCCAGGTTGTATTACACTATACTCAGATAAAGCCAGGAGCAAGAGGCACTGGTGCACCCATGCTCTCTCTTTCTCTATCTCTCTCTCTGTTTCAAATAAGTAAGTAAAACAAATAAATAGATAAAATATTTTAAAAGTGTCCTCATCTAAACATTTCACTTATTTTAATACAGTAACAATGTGAATTTACTTGATATTTTCATTAATTTCAAAAATTATATAATAAAATCTTTTGAGTATTTATACAATTATAATTTTAGATAGTAAATATATTCATACTAGCCACAAATACGGAATTTTTTATGTCATCTAGGTGAAATGGCCTATACAATTTTGTTTTATACTAAACAATATATAATTTTTTTATTGCTTTCAACACAGCATTTAGAGAATTTTATTTTTAAAACTAATGAAATTTTTGCAGTGGATGAAACCAAACCCAGGTTAATATAAGAACAAAGATAATAGATCAATTATATATTGCATGTGGCATATACTCTGCAAGTTAATTGTCTAGGTAAAACTTTTATGCTGTCTACATAGTTATCTTCCATTAACCAGATTTCATTTTAGCTCTTTTACATGGCCCTTTTGAGAGTTTATCTCAGCAAAAAGCTTGTAGCATCATAAGCTGAATAAATGCACATTCTTGGATCAAAACATAATTGTTCTTGATAACATAAATTAAAGAAAACTCACTAAGTACAAATATGGAACTTGAACACAATCTCACAGAGACATTGAGCTATATAAAATCTGACACTGAATCAATTGGCAGTACCTACTTTATGGATGGACAAGATTTCTTACTACCGCTTGTCATATAGTATAAAATATACTTTGTTTTGTGTTAGGAAAATGATAATGAGTTTAGATATTGTCATAACATTGTAATGGATGGAGTTAAATACAGTTAAGTAGTCAAGCAAACTTTAATTAAGGCTGTTGCCTTTGGGGAAAGATTGGATTGATTCTCTTGAGATAAATGTGAGATGGCTTTATGTCCTAGGATAAGTTAAAAGATGAGTGGGAACAAAGGACTTAACTTCCTTGATAACTATGTTACACGGGATCATTGTATAACATACCTCTGTGCCTGGCCACTCTAAAAGACATTCTTGGGTCTTGCATCTGCTGAAAGAATGGGGAAGTTAGCTATATTTTAAGGAAAATAGTAGAGTTTATAAGTATCATTTTCTATAGTACATGCTATAAGAAGAGAAACATCAAAGCTTTGCAAACAGTAGGAATCTTGAATAAAGCTTTGTCAACGTGAAAAGACTATTATCTTACATTGCTAAAATTATTTTATGCTGCCTGAACAGAAGGATATATGCCATGTACCAAGTGTTCAATGATAAACACCTTTTACAAAAAGGTAATGTTACATCCAAAATTGCACAGAAAATTAAGATATCACATGAAAGATGCATGTAGTACTCTATTATTTTATCCTATATCATCACTAGATATTGGGCTTTTGTTACATTTACTTCTGTGATGAGCTCTGCCCTGGTACTGCAAGAAGAAAACAGAGAAAACCTATTTCCAATGGAATAAAAAAAAGTTTTATACATCCAGTCACTTGCAATATGCAATTCTGATTTCTTAACTTAAATGCTTCTGGTATGTTCCCTTTTGAATGTGTAGCAGCCTATGTGCTTATAAAATCCCATTGATAGTGTCTCAATCTATCTGGAGGTCATGACTGATCTGAGAGTAAAAAGGTAAAACTGTAAGAGATTTTGAATACTATTGTTTAAATCAGTCTAGCCATCCTTGGGGAGCAAATAGTTGGCAAGTCTGTGTATGAGAAAGAACATAAATTTGTGATGGTAGCTGTGAAATTTATGAAAATTTTCTCTAGCTTGAAGATAGTATTGATTTCCTATCCTTTCATGGATCATGGCTCACTTAGGATAATTTAACTCACTTTAGACGCAAATTCACAGCTGGAGTTCCTTCTATGAAACTGCTAACTTGAATCAACAGAACCCTCATTCAAGGGATAAAAGTACATTTCCAGGGCAGGGCAGGGCAGGATTGAGGCAGAACGATTAAAGTTTAAAGTGGAATGCCACAGTAGGGTTTAGGGAATTATTAAAAATCATTCATTTCTTATCAAACATGGCTGTTAATTATAAAATGGAGAGAGATGAGAATAAACTACTATCATTTTTCAACTATCCTCTGAAAAGTCTAAATACTTGAGTCATTTTTTTCCCAGAAGGATGACTATTGGCTATGAATATCTAGGAAGAAGAGCATAATGAAATAATGGATTTGATAAGACACAAAGGCTCTGCTGTTTGTCTCACTTGCAATGGAATAACATTGTGAAGTTATTTTGTCTGTGTTTTGTCTATAACAGTAGAATCAACCACTTCTATATATTTAAAGCCAATATGTATAATTTGTTCTGATATAAGTAGATACTTATATAATCAGACAGAAGATTCAAGTAGTTAGGTAAGAGTGTGCTTTTCTTTTTAATTGGTACCTTGATA
This sequence comes from Dipus sagitta, assembly GCA_036346955.1. Taxonomy (NCBI): domain Eukaryota; kingdom Metazoa; phylum Chordata; class Mammalia; order Rodentia; family Dipodidae; genus Dipus; species Dipus sagitta. The sequence continues at coordinate 76,264,352 of CM070781.1, forward strand.
ACATGAGCTGGTTTAGTCATCAGCACACCTACACCCCTATCAACATTCCTATCTTCATGCATCTGGGTGCCTTTGTCCTTCTAGTTCCGAGTGTATGATGAGAGGACTTCCTCATAGGTCTTAAAAATGTCCATCAGCTTACAGCCAATTGAAGACAATTGCATTTTATGCTCTTACATCACATCATTTGTAAGATAAAATTATCAAAAACTATTGCCCAGCTCTTCTTCTCAAATACTTTCCCTGTATCTGGAAGCAAAGTAGGTATTAAGTTTCCTTGGAAAACCTACTCATCCAGTCACAGCAGCAGAACTTCTGTTATCATAGCTGCCTTCTGGAGCATAAAGATGCTTATGTCTTCATGGGGATAGATTTTCCTTCCTCTTAGAATATATTTTTTAAATTATTATTTATTTTTATTGTTTTCTCCATTTTTATTAACATTTTCCATGATTATAAAAAATATCCCATGGTAGTACCCTCCCCCCTTCCCCCTTTGAAATTCCATTCTCCATCATATCCCCTCCCCATCTCAATCTTTCTACTTACACATATACAATAGCAACCTAATAACTACCCTCCTCCTTTCCTTTCTCTTCCCTTTATATCTCCTTTTTAACTTACTGACCTCTGCTACTGAGGTTTTTCCTTCTAGCACAGAAGCCCAATCATCTGTAGCTAGGATCCACATATGAGGGAGAACATGTGGCACTTGGCTTTCTCGGCCTGGGTTACCTCACTTAGTATAATCCTTTCCAGATCCATCCCCTTTTCTGCAAATTTCATAACTTCATTTTTATTTACCGGTGAGTAAAACTCCATTGTATAAATGTGCCATATCTTCATTATCCACTCATCAGTTGAGGGACATCTAGGCTGATTCCATTTCCCAGCTATTATAAATTGAGCAGCAATAAATATGGTTGAGCCGATGCTTCTAAAGAAATGAGATGAGTCCTTAGGATATATGCCTAGGAGTGCTATAGCTGGGTCATATGGTAGATCAATCTTTAGCTGTTTTAGGAATCTCCACACTGATTTCCACAATGGCTGGACCAGATTGCATTCCCACCAACAGTGTGGAAGGGTTCCTCTTTTTCCACATCCCCGCCAACATTTATGATCATTTGTTTTCATGATGGTAGGCAATCTGACAGAAGTGAGATGGAATCTCAATGTAGTTTTAATCTGCATTTCCCTGATGACTAGTGACGTGGAACATTTTTTTAGATGCTTATATGCCATTCGCATTTCTTCCTTTGAGAATTCTCTATTTAGCTCCATAGCCCATTTTTTGATTGGCTTGTTTGATTCGTTATTATTTAACTTCTTGAGTTCTTTGTATATCCTAGATATTAATCCTCTATCATATATATAGCTGTCGAAGATTTTTTCCTATTCTGTAGGTTGCCTCTTTGCTTTATTCACCGTGTCCTTTGCAGTGCTAAATCTTTGTAATTTCAGGAGGTCCCAGTGGTTAATCTGCAGTTTTATTGCCTGAGCATGTGGGGTTATATTCAGAAAGTCTTTGCTAAGACCAATATGTTGAAAGGTTTCCCCTATTTTCCTCTAGGAGTTTCAGAGTTTCAGGTCTGATGTTAAGGTCTTTAATCCATTTGGACTTAATTCTTGTACATGGAGAGAGAGAAGAATCTATTTTCATCCTTCTACAGACATATATCCAGTTTTCCCAACACCATTTGCTGAAGAGGCTGTCTTTTCTCCAATGAGTATTTTTGGCATTTTTATCGAATATCAGGTGGCTATAGCTACCTGGACTTACATCTGGGTCCTCTATTCTCTTCCATTGATCTACAAGTCTGCTTTTGTGCCAGTACCATGATGTTTTTGTTACTATGGCTCTGTAGTATAGGTTAAAATCAAGTATGGTGATACCACCAGCCTTACTTTTGTTGCTCAGTATTATTTTATATATTCGAGGTTTTTTGTGATTCCAAATGAATTTTTGGATTGTTTTTTTCTATTTCCATGAAGAATGCCTTTGGAATTTTAATAGGGATTGCATTAAATATGTAGATTACTTTTGGTAAGATTGCCATTTTCACAATATTGATTCTTCCAATCCAGGGACAAGTGATGGTATTCCACTTCCTAGTGTCTTCTGCAACTTCTTGCTTGAGTGTTGTAAAGTTCTCATTGAAGAGATTCTTTACTTCCTTGGTTAGGTTTATTCCAAGGTACTTTTTTTTTTTTTTGATTCAATTGTAAATGGGAGTGATTCTCTGATTTCATCCTCTGGGTGTTTGTTGTTAGCATATATGAAGGCTACTGATTTCTGTGTATTTATTTTGTATCCTGCTACATGGCTGTAGGTTTTTATCAGCTCTGACAGTTTGCTAGTAGAGTCTTTAGGGTCCTTTATATATAGAATCATGTCATCTGCAAATAAAGATAACTTGACCTCTTCCTTTCCAATTTTTATCCCTTTTATGCATGTCTTTTGCCTTATTGCTATAGCTAAGACTTCCAGAACTATATTAAATAAAAGTGGGGACAGTGGACACCCTTGTCTTGTTCCTGATATTAGTGGAAAAGCTTCCAGTTTTTCCCCATTTAGTAATATGTTGGCTGTAGGCTTGTCATAAATAGCCTTCATTATATTGAGATATGTTCCTTCTATTCCCATTCTCTGTAGGACTTTTATCATAAAGGGATGTTGGATTTTGTCGAATGCTTTCTCTGCGTCTAATGAGATGATCATGTGATTTTTGTCCTTCAACCCGTTTATATAATGTATAACATTTATAGATTTGCGTATGTTGAACCATCTCTGCATCTCTGGGATAAAGCCTACATGGTCAGGGTGAATGATCTTTCTGATATAATCTTGTATTCTGTTTGCCAGTATTTTCTTGAGAATTTTTGCATTTATGTTCATGAGGGAGATTGGTCTGTAATTTTCTTTTTTTATTCTATCTTTGCCTGGTTTTGGTATCAGGGTGATGCTGGCTTCATAGAAGAGTTTGGTAGAATTCCTTCTTTTTCTATTTCATGGGAAAGCTTAAGAAACAATGGTGTTAGCACTTCCCTGAAGGTCTGGTAAAATTCAGCAGTGAATCCATCTGGGCTTGGAATTTTTTTAGTTGGGGGATTTTTGATAACTGTTCGGATCTCCATGCTTGTTATAGGTCTGTTTAAGTGATTAATCTCATCTTGATTTAATTTAGGTAGGTCATATAAATCAAGGAAATCATCCATTTCTTTCAGATTTTCACACTTTGTGGAGTATATGCTTTTATGATATGTCCCTATGATTTTTTGAATTTCTCTGGCATCTGTTGTGATGTTACATTTTTCATTTCTAATTTTATTAATTTGTGTCTCTTCTCTCTTTCTTTTGGGCAGACTTGATAAGGGTTTATTAATCTTGTTTATCCTTTCAAAGAACCAGCTCTTTGTTTCATTAATTCTTTGGATTGGGTTTTTTTTTTTTTGTTTGTTTGTTTCTATTTCATTAATTTCTGCCCTAATCTTTATTATTTCTTCCAGTCTACTGATTTTTGGTTTGCCTTGTTCTTCTAAATTCTTAATATAGGCTCTTAAAGCTATAAATTTACCTCGTAGTACTGCCTTCATTGTATCCCAGAGATTTAAGTATGTTGTGTTCTCATTATCTTTTGACTCTATAAATTTTTTGATTTCCCTCTTGATTTCTTCATTGACCCATTCATCATTTAATAATCTGTTGTTTAATTTCCATGACTTTTGTGTATGCTTAATAGCCTTTCTTGCTATTGATTTGTAGTTTGATTCCATTGTGGTCAGATAGAATGCAAGGAATTATTTCAATTTTCCTGAATTTGTTAAGATTTTCTTTGTGTCCTAATATATGGTCTATTTTAGAGAATGTTCCATGTGCTGCTGAAAAGAATGTATATTATGCAGCATTTGGATGAAATGTCCTGTATGTATCTGTTAGGTCCATTCCTTCTATGACCTCATTTAGTCCAGGTGCCTCTCTGTTTATTTTTTCCTGGGATGACCTGTCAATTGATGAGAGTGGGGTGTTAAAGTCACCCACTACCACTGTGTTTGGTGTTATCTGTGACCTTAGTTCTAATAGTGTTTGTTTGATGAACTTGGGAGCCCCCATGTTAGGTGCATATATGTTTAGGATTATAATGTCCTCCTGTTGGAGCGTGCCCTTAATCAATATAAAGTGACCTTCCTTATCTTTCTTGACTAACGTTGGACTGAAGTCTGCCTTGTCAGATATTAGGATAGCAGCCCCTGCTTGTTTTCTAGGTCCATTTGCTTGAAACACTGTTTTCCAACCTTTCACCCTAAGATAATGTCCATCCTTTGTAGAAAGGTGAGTTTCTTAGAGACAACAAATTGTAGGATCCTGCTTTTTAACCCAGTCTGCAAACCTATGTCTTTTGGTTGGGGCATTGAGGCCGTTGATATTAAGAGATATTATTGAAAGGTGTGTATTTATGTTTGCCTTTTTTTTTTTTTTTGTTCTGGTTCTACCTTTGCTGTCTTGTGTTAACTAGTATTTGAGTATTGCTTGTTGTTTTACAGTTTCCTTTATGTGTGCTTTTCCTTCTCTTCGGCATGGAGGATTCTTTCAAGTATTTTCTGTAGAGATGGTTTTGTCTTCAAATACTCTTTTAGCCTGCTTTTGTTATGGAATGTTCTTATTTCTCCGTCTATTTGAATGGATAGTTTTGCAGGATAAAGTAAGCTTGGTTGACAGTTGTTATCTTTCAGAATTTGGAATACATCACTCCAAGCCCTTCTGGCTTTGAAAGTTTGTGTTGAGTAATCTGCTGTGATCCTGATGGGCTTGCCGTTGTAGGTAACTTGATTTTTCTCTCTAACTGCTTTCAATATTTTTTGGAGTGTGTGTTTGGTAGTTTGACTATAATATGGCAAGGAGAGGTTCATTCCATGTTTTGTCTGGCTGGTGTTCTAAAGGCTTCCTGTATCTGCATTGCCACCTCTTTCCCAATTTGGGGGAAGTTTTCTTCTGTGATTTTGTTGAAGATGCCTACTATGCCTTTGGGGTGAAATTCTTCTCCTTCTACTGTGCCCTGAGTTCTCGTGTTTGATCTTTTCATAGTGTCCTGAATATCTTGAAATTCCCATTCATACTTTTCTATTATTTTGTCTTTCTCCTTGTTGGACTGTATTAGATCTGCCACCTGGTCTTCTAGCTTAGATATTCTGTCCTCTCCTTCATCCATTCTACTGGGGCGATTTTCTACAAAGTTTTTTACTTGATTAACTGTGTTCTTCATTGCTAGTAATTCTGAATGTTTTTTCTTTATTATTTCTGTTTCCTTATTTATGTCTTGCATTGACTTCTTTATTTCATTAAATTGGTGTCCTTTGTCTTCTTTGAATCCTTTGATTTCCTCTTTGATTCCTTTGGTTTCCTCTTTGATTCCTTTGATTTCTGCTTTGACTTCTTAGAACATATTTACAATCGTTCTTTCGAAATCTTTCTCAGGCATTTCCTCTAACTCGTTTTCATTGGAGGTCGTTTCTGATGCATTGGTACTCTTTGGTGGATTTACATTGCCTTGGTTTTTGGTGTTTCTTGTGTTATAACGTATATATTTTTGCAACTTGGATTAAGTTACTGCTTAGATTTTCCAGTTAGCTGGGTATTCTTAGCTGTATCAATTGATCTGATTTTGTATATCTTCAATGTAGAGATTAAGATGTTAGGTGTGGTTCTTAACACTCTCAGAGTATCTAGATGAGTGTTCCTAGGGATTGAGTTTGCCTGCTGTGGGAGTATTCAAGTAGGCTGAGTGGAATAAAATACAGGTAGATTCTAAAATTTAACTAAATTTAACTAAATTAACTAAATTTAACTAAACACATTCAGTCAAAAACAGCACCAAGTATTTATGTGAGAGTTGGTATTATGAGAACCAGATCCTCTATCAACAAAGAGGTTAAGATTCCTGGTCTGTTGAGAGATCCAATTCAGCTTGTGATCAACTGAGACCCTTCCCTGGTTCAATCCCAGTTACCTTTTTGGATGCTTTTGGTCACCGTCAAGTTGCTGGCTGGGTCGTTGGGCCACTGTTCTGTTTTCTGGAACTCGGCACTGGCTTTTCCTGTGGAGCAAAATGAACCTGGCAACTGTGGCCCTGCAGATCGGCACCCCTGCTGCTGGATCCGCTGCTGCTGCTGGTGCTGCTGCTGAAGCTGCTGCTGCTGGATCTGCCACTGCTGCTGCAGGAGCTGCCACTGCTGGATTCGCCGCTGACTGATATTGCTGTTGGAGCCAGAGTCACGGCTTCCACTGCTGCTTCTGGTGCCAGAGCCCAAGCTGCCGCTGCCGGAGCTGCTTCGGCCTGTCTGTGTGGGCTCTGGATGCTCTGGATCTCTCCTACTTCTCTGCTGCCATTTTAATCTCTTATACACCTCCCTTTTTAGTAAAGGTGTGTGTTTTGCTGGGTTTTCTTTGGCTTTTTCTCCCCTAGGCTGCTTTGGTGTGTTTCCTATGCCGCCATCTTGACCGGAAGTCCCTCTTAGAGTATTGTTTACTGGAATTGGTTGAATAATTATAAGGTATGAGAGTTATACAATTTGGAACCATGAATCTTATGGTTATATATATATATGAATATCCATTATGCTGCGTCTAGTTTGCCTTATAGCTCAGAAATAATGAAGCCTGGGGTCAAGAGGTTTCTGCTTCAGGAAAATGTAACTTCTTAAAAATCACTGTGATGAAAAAAAAAAAAATTACTGTGATGAGAAGTTACTCTGGAAATTAAAGCCTTAAGACATTTAAAGGAAAGCCTCAGTATAACATCAATACCTGAAACTTATATAAGGAAACATTATGATGCAGTTTGGGATCAATAATCTAAATGAAGCAGAGTGAAACCAGCCCATGAATATGAAATTTGAGTCCATTGTGTTCACCGTTGTTTGTGTTTTATTAGTAAGGCAGAGATTTGATGTCATCGGTAGACTTATCTTAACACCAGGGCTCTATTGTATGTAGTAGAATTCAATAATGACTGTGAACATTAGAACAGGCATTAGCTTCACACTGTTATGACTTTTTTTTTTTTTTTTTTTGGTAGGGTCTTACTGTAGCCCAGGCTGACCTGGAACTCACTATGTATTAAAGGGTGGCCTCTAACTCATGGGGATCCTCCTATCTCTGCCTCCCAAGTGATGGGATTAAAGGTGTGTGCCACCAAGCCCAGCTTCAATACCACTTTTTAAAAGTATTAGCACTTAAAGTCATACGTTTATTATCTATGAGAATCAAGAGCCTAGACACAATAGATTACAGTCCTCTTGTCAATATCTCATAAGCAAGGAATTCAAGGTGTTAGCCAAGATATGATTGTATGTTTAGATCTTTCTGGAAAATAATTTGCTTCTTGACTTACTCAGACTTTTCAAAGATTATATCCTTGATGCTATAGGATTGAAGGATCCACTAGTGTTTAGTTTTGGCCTAGATGTTGTGCTGCGAAACAACTGGCCATTTCCCGTGGTTTCCATAGTCTGTGTTCTGTACGCCTGTATTTTTTGCAGATGTCCTTTCTCAATGCCTTCAGTTGAGTTAGGGATCAGGCAAAATGGATTTCCAGAGAAAGCTGGTGAGCAGGTCAGTTTTGTCAAAAGCAATATAGTCACAGAACTGGTATCCCTTTACTTTTCCGATAAGCCATTTGTTAGAAGCAAGTTGTAACTCCTGCCCAAACTAAAGGTAACAAGAAAATTAAACAAGGGAATGAATACAAGACAGAGTGGATCATTGACAGCTGAGATTTTCCATGAATGAGACTGATTGTTAAAACCAAGATTAACAAATTTCTAAATTAAAAGAAAAAATCATAAACAAGAAGGCTCTAGCTTGCTCTACGAACAACAAATCAAAGGAGAATTATGAAGCCAAATTAGGGAAATTTTTAAATGAGGTAATGACTCTAAAATGAGTGCTAAGCATATGAGGTAAAATGTATGCCAAGAGCAGTGTATGAAAACCAGCATTGTGACTATTATGCAAACTTTCAATATAACAGTGTGCCTGGAAAATACATGTATTTTTAAAATAGTAAATTTCAGATATAGAGAGGAGAAAACTGAAGCTGTAGATGAGGCTTATAGGTTGAAGGCTCTGTTATAGAATTAATGATTTTTAATTTTAATTATAATAATTGAGACACTGAAAATTCTCAAGCAGAATATTGTGTAGAGGGAGGCATTGCATGCATTGACAAATGTATGTATATATGTGTTTATATATGCTTGTTCGAATATATATGCATTTGTGAAGGCCAGAGTAAAACCTTGAGCATTATAGATCCACCTCTTAGAGAGACTCTCTTTGGCCTAAACTTCAACTTTTTTGGGGGGATTTTTGAGGTAGGGTTTCACTCTATCTCAGGCTGACCTGGATTTTGCTATGTAGTCTCAGGGTGGCCTCGAACTCATGGTGATTCTCCTACCTCTGCCTCCCAAGTGCTGGGATTAAAGGCTTGTGCCACCATGCCCGGCTTAGACTTCAACATTTAAAGTAACTAATCTTTCAGGTGTCCACCTATCTCAGCCTCTTGAATGCTGGCCTTATAAAAACCTCATGACCACACCCTGCTTTTTACATGGGTTATGCAAATCATTTTAAGGTTATCATTCAAGTACAAGGATCACTTTACTAATGTGCAATTAAAGCAGACTTGATGCAGTTGTAAAAATAAAATCAAAGACAGGAAGTCAGAAGCATCTTGAAAGAAAGGCACATCTTAGTTTATTCTGATTTTACTTTTGGTAAATCACTAATGAAAAATATTATGTTCATTTACTTATCAAGAAGGTGCTGCATGCTGACTTCTATGTACATGATAACTATCTGACATAGGTGAAGATGGGATGACACAGCTCACAAGTGATGGTAGTGAGAAGGAAAACACATTGCCATGATCTGCTTCCTAATTCTGTTTTGAGCCACTGTAAGAGTATATTCAGAACTTGACTTCAAAAACAAAGAGTGGAAGGATAGCACTGAGCTGCTGGTGGTCTCTACTTCACTTTCAATCACAGGCATTGCCTGAGATAGAGCAAATCCTTAGAATGAACCCTGGTGAATTTCACTCTGCTCTATCTCTTCTTTCCTTTTCTGTTTTAAATTTTCTTTCCTTCTTTCTTTGATGCTAGATATTTCAGTTACTTTCCCATTGCAGTAACAGAATATCTATCCAGAAGTAGCTAATGGAAAGGAAAAGGGTTTAATTCAGCTTATAGAATCAAGAGGCCATTTTATCATAGTGAAGAAGGCATATCAGGCCAGACAGTAAGCACCTCTCAGCAAAGTCAGGAAGCACAGAGAAACTATATGTGAAGCTGGGATATAATACCTCAAGCCTGGACACCAGTGATACACTTCCTCCAGCAAAACTCCAGCTACTAAAAGTTCAACAACCTTCCAGAACAACACCACCAGCTGGGAATCAACTGTACAAATACCTATTGGGGCAGAATTTTCTATTCAAACCACCACTAAGGGGCTCATGTAGTCCAGGCTGTCTTCACTTGACATTGACAGTTTTATTTTCCTATCTCTACCTCCCAAGTGTTGAAATTAAAGGCAAGCACCAACCTGCGTGGTTTTAGGCAGTGTTAGGGATCAAACCTAAGGTTTATGGCATGTTAAGTAGGCATGCTATCAACTGGGTTGTATCACCAGCACAAGCCTTTCATTTTAAACTCACTTGCAAACTATAAATATGGTAACATAGTGATGATACTGCTCTCTTTTGTACACAAAGGAGACCTCTCAGGGTGACCTTCAGTCAACCAAGCAGCTTCCATAAGGAAGAATTATTTTTTAATATTTTATTTATTTATTTATAAGAGAGAGAGAGGAAGAAGTAGAGAGAGAGAGAGAGAGAGAATGGGCTTGCCAGGGCCTCCAATCACTGCAGATGAACTCCAGATGTATGTGCCCCCTTGTGTATCTGGCTTATGTGGGTCCTGGGAAATTGAACCTGGGTCCCTAAGCTTTACAGACAAATGCCTTAACCACTAAGCCATTTCCCCAGCCCAGGAAGAGTTATTTTTGATAGTAGTACAGAAGGAAGTCACAGAGATATGAATTACACAGACTTGATGCTGGCTTCTAGATGTAGTGTATTACATGCAAAACAATGTGGCAGCCTTTAGAAGTTTTGATCCTGGCTGAAAGTAGTCTAAGAAAAGAAAACACAAAACTATCTCCATTACGAATGATACTGTTATGAACTGCAATGAGAGTGAAAACAAATTTCTCCCCAGATCTACCTCATAGAAAAACCTGCCTAGATACTTTGGTTATGGATTTGGGAAATTCTGACCAGAAAAACTAGGAGAGAATGAACTAGGGCTGCTGACCTGTAGAACTGAGAGAAAATAAATGCCTAAAGGCACCACACTTCTGATAGTTTGGAAAAGTTTAATGGAATTTTAATATAGTGCCTACAAGCTTCCAGATGTAGATGGGAAGCTGACAGTAGGATTTTATTACTATGCAGGAGATGATGAGATATAGAAAGAGATTAAGACATCACTATAATACAAGTCATCTAGGTTGAGCTCTAGATGAAATTGCAGATGCTCGGCTTTATTGACATATGAAAGTATAATTTTTATAATACAAAATTGAAAAAAAGTTTTGTACTATTTAAAGAATGCACTGTATTGGACAACTTTTAATATAGAAGTTTCTAGATGTGCATTGTCAACACACAACTTTGGGAATTAAATTTGCACAAGTGCTGTGTCAATGTCAATGTGCTGATCAAATAAAAGTATGTCTTCACTGGAAAGATAACATTTCTTATGTAATGAAGAGTCTGGTTGCTTATTCAAATCTTTAGTTTTCTACAAAGGCTCTATCACTGTCTTTTTGGAAAATGTCAGGTCATGACCACAGCAAAATGAAAGAGGGCAAGAAGAAAACAGCACTCATGACTTTGAGGAAATGTGGGCAGATGTAATAATTTTTAAAATGGTCTCCAAACATGACCCTGTTTCAGTGTAATATTAAAAATGGGTATGGAAATAGGTATTTATTGAAGCATTGGAACATATCCAGCAAATTGGAATTGACAAAAGTTCAGTGAGTGACAGAATCGAGAAGAAAAATTCTGAGTTACCAAATCAGAATTGACCCGGGAAGCTCCATCAGGAAGAAAATATTGTCAATTACACAGTTGAAACAAATAAATGGGAGAATGCGGCCTTTTTAAAGGTCAGAAAATAACAAGCAATTCCAGGCTAATTGATAGGGTAACATGAACTGGAAATGGCTTGCTGGGGAAGGAGGCAGGGAGACTTCCAGATATGTGAAAATAGAGGATAGGGAAACAATGATACCTAAAAGAAATTTGAGGAAGGAGGAGCAGCAAGGGAGTTTTGACTCAGTATGTGAGTGCCTGCAGGTGGCCGTGATATAGTACATATAGGATGTTATAGTACTGCGGGTCAGCCTCATTATGAATAGCGGAAAAAGCACCCAAATCTATAAGAGTGCCTGTCGAAAATGCAAATGCAACAGTGTGGGAGAATAACTCACTTGAAAACAAACTTTGATCATAGCCACATCTAATTTTTGATTTAAAATTTAATATTGTGGTGGATTGATTCAGGTGTTCCCCATAAACTTAGGTGTTCTGAATGTGGGTTCATAGCTGATGGACATTTGGGAATTAACACCTCCTGGAAGCAGTGTATTATTGGGGGTGGGCTTATGGCTATTATAGCCAGCGTCCCCTTGCCAATGATTGGCACACTCTTTTGTTGCTGTTTTCCCCCTTATGTTGGCCAGGGTCTGATGTCTGCCTTCTGCTCATGTCATCATTTTCCCCTTCCATTGTGAACCTACCCCTTGAGTCTGTAAGCCAAAATAAACCCCTTTTTTCCCAAAAAAGCTGGTCTTGGTCCAGTGATTTCTGCCAGCAATGCAAACCTGACAGCAACAGTATAACTTAACATTTATTTTTTCTAATTTTTCTTACAACAAGTGGTCCTCAGTGCGGAGGCATGTTCAAGTGAATTATAACATATCTGATTTCATGAAAGAATATTCTCTCAATAAGCATTTTTAAAATTTCAGAATGTTACAAGAATAAGAGTGGGGATTCCATTGAACCACAGCAGCATTTGTAGCTGTACTTCTCAGATGTTGACTAATATGACCTGTGGTCAGGAGTTGGGTGTGGACAGTTTAATAAATAAATAAATCTGCATTATATGACTTTCAGTATCAAATTTCTTACAGCAAAGTAAATAGATACTTGCAAGGTAGATAGATTCTTTTTTTTTTTTTCCAATAAGGAGATGAGGTTGATAGATACATATGATAAATCTGAAGTAAAAGAGAAGATAGGGTTTCAGTTTTAAAAGAAAACTGCTGCACAAAAACATCACTGCCTGATGTTATTTAGATATTTGGCTGGCATGATTCCTGCTCTGTTAATTGAAGATTTAACAGATGGTCTTTGCTGACAATATTCTAAGTTCCTGAAGTTAACAGAAACACAGACAGCAAGAGAAATGCCAGTTTAAGGAAAAATTAACAATGCACATAGAAATTTTCTAGTCAGAAATGCCAAGAGAAGAGTATTTTTACAACAAAAAGTAACAGAAATAATTTTTCTTTAAATTTTATTTGTTAACTCAGATTTTCTCAGAAAAACATGTTACATAATATAATAAACTACTGCATAATATACCTTGACATATGATATAAAAACTCGTTATTTTTCAGTTGCAATTACACTGTCACATTATAATGTAATAATAATTAAAACATTTAATACCTTCTGGAATGCATATTCCTGCTTCTTTCAATTTCTTTTCAGGAGTAGCTAGTAATATAAGCCTAGAAAAACAATGCTGTAACCTGAATGTCTATGTCTACATAAACATCAACATATAGCAGAGATACTTGCACATACTTCATATGCATATATATATATATATATATATATATATACATACATATGTACATATACATATATACATATATATATACATATATATATATATATATATATATATATATATATATATATGAATGGGAGTAGGAAAGAGTATGAGGATGAGGAAGTGATACTAAGGGGTAATCAAAGGTAATGGGATACACATGATATGCAAGCAGGAAAATATTTGGAGAGGAGGGTGTTGATTAGAAGACACAGAAGACATGTTGGGAGAGCTCAATGGGGGAGGGGCACATATAATAGCATACATGTATGGAATGCCAAAATGAAGCCTTTAACTCTGCAGCATATGGAAAAACACTTTTTTATAAAATATTGGGAACTTTGTCTAAGATTTCACTGGAGGTTCCCATTGTAGGACTAAGTAATCTTGGTGAGGTTCCCTTTGCTTGGTGTCACATTCATGTTATGTGGTAGAGGTGGCATGTCTGTCAGATCCCAGGAGTAATTGCACGGGAAGCAGTGACATGAACAGTGTTCTTACTGCTAACCTGACAGCTAGTTCCAGGGCAATGGTGATAAGCACAGTGATCAATTAAAACTCATCAAAGATGAAATCCAGGGGCTAAAGAGAAATCAACACTAAATCAGACTGCCTACTGCCCTGGCTTGGCTCAGGGCACATTAGAGAAGGGGGACAAGAAAGATTTAAGAGCTACAGAGTGGGTAGGAATAACTTGAGGCATGGTCCCTACTACCCCACAGGGACTGAGTGAAGCTTATTTTCTAGTGATTTGAATAAAATCATATGTATTGCATGTGAAGGGTTAATAGCCTTCCCTGAAAACTAAAGGGAATTAGAGAGTTAATAACTATCTATAAAGCTTGTGGGCAATAAAGAAGTTTGGCGCCCTTCCCTGATTGATGTACTCCCCTTAGTCTAGATGCCCTTGAAGGACCAGAGACCATCTAAGTATCGTCCCTTAGACATTCCAGGCTGAAGACACCGATTCTGAACAAACAGATACAATTTTCTTTTTTTAATTGCAAATAATAGTTTATTGAAAAACGTCATACCTAATAATTATGAATTTAATAAAAATTAAAATTTTTAAGCATCAAAATCAGGAAAGGTATTATATCAGTAGAGACAAATTAGTCTTCATTATCACAATTTCACTGATGAATTCTATATAAAATTTAAGAATTAATACTAACTTGTCACAAATTCTTCAGAAAAAGAATACAAGAGAACATGTCTCCATTCATTTTGAGGTCAGGGATACACTGTTGCTAAACCTAGACAAGGATATCACCAGAAAAATAATCAAAGACACTTATTAATATAGACAAATTTGGCAATATATTAAAAATGATTAAGGAGGAAGGAAGTGTGATTAGGAAAGCAAAGATTTTTTTTCCTTTATAAAGACTTTTTATTTATTTACTTATTAGAGACAGAGAGAGGAAGAGAGAGAGGGGGAAGGGGGAATGGACACACAGGGTTTGTAGCCACTGCAAATGAATTCCAGATGCATGCATCATCATGGGCATCTGGCTTACGTGGGACCTGGAGAATTGAAACTGTGTCCTTAGCCTTCACAGGCAAGTGCCTTATCTGCTAAGCCATCTCTCCAGCCCCCTGCTGTCTTTTTGATGTTTTCTATTATTATTAGTTATGTATATACTGTGTACACAGCCATGATACCATCATTAGCCTTCTTCCTGTCATCCCCACATGAAGATTGTGGGTGTCACATTGTGGAGGTGCCCATCAGTTATGGGGGAGAGACAATGATTCTCTGTATAATGACACAACTTATAGCTCTAACAATCTCTCTGTCACCTCTTCTGTGAATTTCTCTCATCAATGTTTGATTCATTTTAGGTCTATTTCAGTGACAAGGCCTTTGGAGTCTCTGTGTCTCTGGATATCTGATTTGGTAGGAGTTGAGCATTCTCTGTGTGAATCTCCTTCACCCTTGTGCTGGTACCAGGTTCACCTTGAAAGCAGTTCTTGCCCATTGTGCCATCAACTCTATGGTTTCAGCTAGTGCCTTGATGGGGTGTGATAGGTGGATTCTCTCCTCAGGTTCTGTATCCATCTGAAAAGGAGAAGCAAATTCTCCAACAGAGAGTGAGGTCAGTGCAGGATACATGGGTACCCATTATTATTTTAGAGTGAATTTAATAGGAGTAGGCCCACTTTTAGCCCAAGATTGGTGGGAGCTTGATATTGGAGAGTGGGCTCATTTTTGGATATGGTTCTGACTTGTTTCCCCATTCCACTTATGTGTTCCATTCCACCCAGCAGATCCATTATCCAAATCAAGAGGAGTTGGTAACCCACCATGGCTATGTGCCACTATTGCACTTGTGAGAGCATCATGTCAGTTTGATTGCTGCTTAGAAGCTTAGACCATGAGTTGCTTAGACAGATATTGATTATTTTCCCCCAGTCGCTCATGCAACACCTTCTGGTAATAGATAAGCTGTCTATACAGGGATTGACTCTTTTCCAGCTTCCAGCCAGGTTGCACCATGTTCCATCCCAACAGCATATGGTGTCTTTGTCAGTAAGGTCTTACCATTAACCTTTGGTGGGTCATCAAGTATTCCAACAGAATTCTGTCTTCTTTTAGAAAACCTTGCAAGTCTCTCTGATCAACAGCTCATAATGGATGTTACCCACATGCTGGTACTGGGAATTACAGGTCAGTATCAAGAAGAAGGAAGAAAAACATAGGTAATATAAAAGTGAGAGAAGAGATAGAAAGAGAGAAAGAAACAGAAGATTGAAGATAGTCTTTATCATACACTCTCCAGACCCCTGTGAATCAGGTATTCTCTCTAATCACCCGATGAAAGTTTGACTTTTTCGCATGTCTTTCAAGATGTAGGATTTTATGGTACCATTTCCATTTCCATTTGAGTCCAGTTTTTTGTCCCCACACCCCTTCCTTGCCCCTCCCCCTGCCGCCCCACCATTGCTATTGTCCAGTCCTTGAGATGGTTATTAGGTTTGTCAGCATCACAGACAGATTCAGGTTAGGAGACACAGATCAATGAGAACTTGTGATGATTATGTTTCTGTGATTGGGTGAACTTGCTGAGAGTGATCTGTTCCAAGTTTGACCATTTTTCTTCAGATTTGATCAGGTCATTTTCCCTTACTGCTGTGTAGAATTCCATCATGTAGTTATACCACATCTTAGTTAACCAGTCGTCTAATGATGGACATCTGGGTTGTTTCCAGCTCTTAGGTATTATGAATTGAGCAGCTATAAACATGGTTGAGCAAATATCTCTGAGGTGAGGTTTGGAGCTCTTAGGGTAAATTCCCAATAAGGGAATAACTGGGTCTGTCAGCACCTCTATAGTCATCTTTTGTAGGAGTCTCCATATTTCTTTCCTTAGTATTGTACCAGCTAACATTCCTACCAACAGTGAATGAGGGTTCCACAACCTTGCTAGCATTAGATTTTTTAATGATTGCTATCCTTACTCTGGAAAGGTGGAATGCCATTGTTTTAATTAGCATTTCCCTGATGATTAGGGATGTTTAACATTTTACTAAGTATGTGTTTGCCATTTGTATTTTGTCCTCTGAGAACTCCCTGTGCAGTTCTCTGCCCCATTTTGTGAGTGGGTTGACTTTTTATTGTTTAGGTTTTTGAGTTCTTTGTAGATTCTAGACATTAGGTCTCTGTCTGATGTGTATCCAGCAAAAAGTTTCTCCCATTCTGTGGGTGATCTATTGGCTCTGCTTAATGTATGCTTTTCTGTGAAAAATCTTTTCAGCTTCCTGGGATCCCAGTGGTTCAGTGATTGTTTAATTTACTGAGCTATGGGAGTTTTGTTCAGAAAGTCTTCTCCCATTGCTATATCATGGAAAGTTCCTCCTATATTTTCTTCCAGTGGTAGCAGAGTTTCTGGTCTTATATTGAAATCTTTGATCCTTTTGGACTTGATTTTTCTGCATGGTGAAATGTATGGATCAATTTCATTTTTATGCATATGGTTACCCACTTTGTCCAGCACCATTGGTTGAAGATGCTGTCCTTTCTCCAGTCTACATTGTTAGGGCCTTTGTCAAGTATCAAGTAGCTATAGTTAATTGGCTCAAAAGTCTGTGTCCTTGATTCTGTTCACTTGGTCTATGTTCCTGCTTTTATGACAGGGTCATTTTTGTTGTTGTTGTTTTTTACTATGGCTTTGTAGTATAGCTTTAGATCAGGTATAATGATGCCTCCTAAGGTGTTTCTGTTGCTGAGGATATGCTTGGATATCCAAGGTCTTCTGCCATTCCATAGGAATTTTGAGATCATTTTTTCTATCTCTGTGAAGAAAGATTTTGGGATTTTTACTGGTATTGCATTAAATCTATATATTGCTTTTGGTAACATTGCCATTCTCACAATGTTAATTCTGCCTATCCCAGAGCATGGGAAGTTTTTCCATTTTCTTACTCCTCCTCAATTTCTTTCTTTCTTTTTTTTATTTATTTGAGAGCGACAGAGAGAAAGAGGCAGATAGAGAGAGGGAGAGAGAATGGGCGCGCCATGGCCTCCAGCCACTGCAAACGAACTCCAGACATGTGCGCCCCCTTGTGCATCTGGCTAACGTGGGTCCTGGGGAGTGGAGCCACGAACCGTGGTCCTTAGGCTTCACGGGCAAGTGCTTAACCGCTAAGCCATCTCTCAATTTCTTTCTTAAGTGTTTTTATATTTTCATTGTAAATGTATTTCACCTCCTTGGTTAATGTCATTCCAAGGTATTTTATTTATTTTATTTTATTTTATTTTAATTATTTACTTATTTATTTATTTATTTGTTTATTTTGATGCAATTGAAAATGGGACAATGTCACTTATTTCTTTCTCTGTATCTTTGTCTTTTGCATATAGAATTGCTACTGATTTTTGTGCACTGAGTTTTGCATCCTGCTACTTTACTGAAGGAGTTAATCACTTCTTGCACCAGACTTTTGAACTCTAGACTAAAGGCCTCTCACCATGTGCCCCACTGCATCCACACCTTCATCAAATTACAACTTCAGGACAACTATTTGTTCTCGGTCTGTGGCAGGCATGCCCTGTTCCAGACCATGGAAACTCCGGGAGTTTCTCACTCTTTAGTCATGGGCGATCGAAGACTCTGGGACCCTCCCACATGTCGTTCCACCAGACACCCCAATTCTTAAGAGCATGAGATCCTCCCTCCTAAACCTCGGCTTTTGTTTGCCCTCCCTATGC
This sequence comes from Dipus sagitta, assembly GCA_036346955.1. NCBI lineage: Eukaryota > Metazoa > Chordata > Mammalia > Rodentia > Dipodidae > Dipus > Dipus sagitta. Next base: position 76,282,533 of record CM070781.1, read on the forward strand.
CTGGGAAACATCCCTGGTGGTGGGATTGGCCACTTTAGTCCTTGTCCTCCAAAATGGGCTCTAAATTATCTGTTCCAAAGGATACTCAATTGGCATGTCTCAAGGCTAATTTAACGGAGCTCACATTTTCTGAGCTCCTGCCTGCCAAGTTATTCTGGCTTTTTACTCAAATTTGGCCACAATATTTCCTAGAAAATGGCCACCATTGGCCTAAATTAGGTACCTTTGATTTTAATATTCTTACTGATCTTGATAACATCCTCAGAAGACATGGCAAGTGGTCTGAGGTTCCTACCTTCAGGGCTTCTTTGTCCTCAGCTCCCACCCATCCCTTTGTACTTCTTGTTCTACAGACCAAGTTCTCCTCTGTCACCAAAACCCCTCTAAAATCCTGCCCCTCCTAAAACTCTGCCTGTCGCACACAGTTCTGCCATCTGGCTATGACTTTCCAGAGCCTTTCTCTCTCACTCCAAATTTCAGCCATCTCACTAAATCAAATTCAAACTACCCTTTTAAAGAAACTTCTATCTTTACTAGGCCTCTTTAACTTCTTCTACATATGAATACCTAATTTTTCTGTCCGTGCTAAAAGTTAAAATCATTAAACAACTTCTAGGGTTTTTTCTTTCTTTTCTCTTTCCCCCTTTTTTCTTTTCATTACAAGCCACACACACAAAATAATCAACTTAAAAATTCAAACCAACGGTTGTTGTCCTGTTAAGATTAACTCCTTACTAATTTAAAATATAACTAAAATCTTAGAAGGATGTCTCTCAATGTTTCATGTTGTTATGTCTAATGTTGACCAACCATGTCATGTCGTGTGTTCTGAGTTTCATGTATTTTGTTATTATATATGACTAAATTTAGGATTATTAATTGTTCCAATGCTTATGGTCATTAAATGTTCTGAAACTCATATATTTTAAGATGATGCTAAATTATTAAAACCAGGTTTGCAAATATATTTAAAATAATTAGTCTCTATGTTTTTGAAAACGTGCTTGTTCATGCTTACTACAATAATAGATGTATTTTTATACCAAATTCTAATCATGCTTTCTAAGGAAAGAAATGTATTTTTTGGATGAGAAAAGATTTTATAAGGTAAAAATTGTAATATATGTTATTAAGAGAATATAAAAATGATATGAAAAGGTTATGAGACTCAAACTGAAAAATTTTGGGCTGCCTATGATACAATGGGTTTACTTAAAAGTTTTCATTCTTCATATTCTTTTTCTCATCTTAACTGTTCATATAGTTCAGACTTTACTCTTTATAATAAATTGATAAATTTTTATATATAATTTCATGTCTCAAATCAAAGTTAAATTGAGCTATATCTATATTTCCTACTGTTAAAACTGTGACTGCTGAAAAAAATCTAAATGTTTAACAAAATCAAGATTAATTTTTAATGAGTTTGTTTATTTAAATCTCATCTAAATATAACATAAAAATCAAAAATATAAAATTAATATAACTGACCTTCCAAATATTAAAAAAAGAAGGTAGTCTAGGGGGACTACTGACCCAGGGAATTGGGAGGAAAACAGACAATCAGAATCCAGACAGTCTATTTATAATTCACTATTAAAGAAAACATACAATCAGAAATTAAAAACAAAACTGAATGGTCATATTAAAAGTCTTATGGTAAGAAAGTTTTATTGATAGTTACAAGATGAACTGACTAAAGAAGATAAACTGGAGAGGAAACTTTAAATGTTAATAAATGTTTGATGAAAAAGATTGTTACAGAGTGGTTACATAAATTGTAAAGTAAAAGTATGTAGATGACGGTTTGAGTAAACTTAAACAAAAGGTTAAAGACAAAGTTAATTAAATCTTAAAGTACTTGTTCAGATTACAGACTCTTTGAGATATATAAAATGACTATTAATTGCTTAGGGCTTATATCAGACTAATAAAGGATGGCCCTGGCTGGTAATAGGATACTATAATATTCAGGTAGTACACTTTAAAACTTTAACTCATTGATATTAATCTGGTCATGATAAAAGACAGACTTTAAAGTTCTCAACCAAGTTTACTATGTTCCTCTATTTGTTAACCTTTTACTATATAATAGTATTATTACATCTAAACAAACAAACAAAAAATGTAACCTTAAGATGATTTCTCCCTTGTTTATGCTGTTTTACAGGATTATTATCACTGACATTATTGTCTAAGTCTTATAAAAGGAGATTTAGTCATTGTAACTTTATTCTCAAAAAAAAAAAAAAAAATGAGGAAACTATTCCTGTCCTTTAAAAAGCCTGTAATATACATACAATGCTAATATAGTTTGTCCAGGCTTCATATATTCTACCATTCATAAATATTGCCTTATGTTAAACTTAAAAAAATGCTTCAATGATTAAAAGTAATTGATGAAAAAAATCACTTCATGTGTATCATAATGTCTCTAATGTATGATAAAATCAGACTAATTTAGCTCATCAATGACCAACTTTGGCTTTATTCTTAAGCTATGTACACTCAAGTCTCAATCAAGGTTTTACTTAAATAATTGTCTCATTTTTTTGTATCTTAAGAACTATGCTGCCGGGCGTGGTGGCGCATGCCTTTAATCCCAGCACTCGGGAGGCAGAGGTAGGAGGATCGCCAAGAGTTCGAGGCCACCCTGAGACTACATAGTGAATTTCAGGTCAGCCTGAGCCAGAGTGAGACCCTACCTCGAAAAAACAAAAAAAAACAAAAAAACAAAAAAACAAAAAAAAAAGAACTATGCTTATAGATATATTGATACTGAAGACATGTTCCCTGCTGTAAAAAATGATCTTAAATGCTGCCATTCTGCTTCCACTTTGTGGGGTATCTAAACTAATCAAAGATGTTACCAAATACAAATGCCAAAACTTTATGCTGTCTTTCTTGATATGTTCTGCCTGTACTTATAACTATTACATATTTAAAGAATAAGATTTGCCTACCTTCTCAAAAACTGTTTCTCTATATTTCTCTTGCCTTAATTATGTAATTCAAACAATTCTCTATAATAAGGTGATAAATTTATTTATAATTTCATACTTCATATTATGATAAGAGAAAAGTTAAAGGCTTCTGGCACAAACTTATGATTGTACTCTAATAAGCTTTCATGCTGATTATGTCCCATACTACATAGTCTTTTGTACTGAAACTGTAGGTTTTTTGTTTTGTTTTGTTTTGTTTGTTTGTTTGTTTTTCAAGGTAGGGTCTCACTCTTGTTCAAGATGACCTGGAATTAACTATATAGTCTCACGGTGGCCTCATGGCGGGCCTCCTACCTCTGCCTCCAGAGCGCTGGGAATAAAGGCGTGTGCCACCAGGCCTGGCTGAAACTGTACTTTTTGTACTGTTTCAAGGCCATAGTAGTACAGCTTCTGGCTAGTACTAAAGTTATCTTGTGTTTCTTCTTAACTCCACAACACAGCTACAGATATCTCTCTTCTAATTAACCATTCTTTCAGGCTTTGGAAGAGATTCCCCTGGACTCATACTGATGTAAAAATAAGACTTATTCTCCACTCCATCTCTGGTGCCAGTTCTGTAAGCTTTAGTTTCCCACATCAATATTAAAGTTAACAAGATCAAAATATTTAAACTAGTTTTGTTTATTTTTTAAACTCTATCCAAATGTAACATAAAAATCAAAACTAAGTCTTCATTTTGTTACACAGGACACCTGTTTACAGCAATAGGTTTCTTTTTTTTTTTAACATTTTCATCTTTATTGGGGAAAAATATGTTAAAAGACAGACCCATAAAGTGCCTGCAGTACTGAGACAGTAGTGAGTGGCATAGAAAGAAGGCTGCCCAGGGCTTGAGGTTCCTGTTTCACCTATCAAAGTATCCAATGTCTATAAAAAGCTTTTAGCACCTTTGTGGCAGGAACGAGCTACCAACCTGTTGATTTTCACTGATGGTCTTACTTTGTAGCAGACCAGGAAGTCAAGCTCTTGTGCCTTCCAGTGCAAGACGAAGATTTCATTAGGCTCAAGACATAGTTTTCCAACCACAGTCTGAAAGCCTAATGGTAAGGTTTTTAAAGCAAGTAAGGACTTGACAGCAAATGACTCCACCCTCGAATACCAGCAACATTCTGTGGACACTAGAGCTCCATGCTTTGTCACTGCGAGTTTAAGATGTGTTAGCGGATCCGGTTTCTTTGCCCTCTGGTCCTTACGTATCAGATTTTTAAATGCTCTAATCTGGAAAACTCCAGTACATGCTCCCTGCATAGCTTTAGCTCTGAAATTATGAGGAATGACTGTAAAATCTGCATGTTCTCAGTGGCATTTGTGCACTTGTGTGCATGGAGGGGTGATACTGACTTTGTAGCCTATCAGCTTTGCCCAGAATTTGCCTGTAATGCCCAACGGGAATGCAGCCACACAAGTGACTGGTGACTGAGTCTCTTCTCTCTTCATGGACCACCGATGCTTCCGCACTGTCTTCTTAAGGACTGGAAGTGGGATGCTCAGATGGGATGCACTGACTTATTCAATTCACATGTGCTTTCATTTCTTCTTCAGAAGGGAAGGCAAAGGTATTTAGCAAAACCTTTACAACCATGCAAACATCTGTCTCCATCCACCCCCATACCTACTCTTTGGAAAGTCAGAAAGATGCCTTCCATTTCCACCTTCCCTTCTACTCCTTCCCACCCTACAACCTCCCCAAATCATGCAGACAACAAAACTGGTCTTTTGGGTGTCCCTCATCCCACAGAGTGGGAGCTGCTTCCAGTCTTTTCCTGGTGTTTCTTTCTGAAAAAAAGCACTTCTGCCTTAGTTGGGCAAGCTAATACTCTTTTTGGCATGGAATCCTCATTCTCTTCCTAGGTCTTCTTCATTTCCCATTCCTTGGCTTTCTGTAGCACCCTTCCTTGGTTAGAGGCTACAATGGATGGGCTGCTTTTCCTCAGCTCAGAAACACAGTTGACAGGGAGAGATTGTTCTGGGACACTGTTCTTAAGGTTTCTTAAATGTTGTACACTTATATGTTTTTCTATTGGGTAAGACCTTTACTTATTTGCTATAAAGTTATTCTAATAAATAATACTGAATCTAATTATATAAAACATATTTCATTATATTATATAACCAGTATAGTTCTATAAAACACAATTTCATTATGTTTATAAAATAAATAACTGATAATATCAAATTATGAAAACTAATTTAAGTTTTAGCCTTTCAGCCTAACATACTTCCATCAGTTCTCCTAAACATAAGATTTTGATTTTTGGACCAAGTAAATAAAAGCCACAAACCTTCTATATTAAAGACTTAACGCACACACACACACACACACACACACACACACACCTTTAAAACTTTAATGTTAACTTCTTAATATCTATCATATTTAAATTTAAAATAATTTAAGTTATTTAAAATACTGCTTCAATACTAATCTCATGTACTTTCTACCTTACCTAAACCAAACCTTTTTATTTCACAAATTCCAATTAAGCTCCCCTCCAAGTTAACAACTCCTTCCTTACCTATCTCCTATATAATTATTTTTTCTACTTAAATATGATGTCCATGTTACCTATAAATGTCATGTAACATGCAAGCATACTCATACATGAATAGCCAGATCATAATGGCTAACAGATTTTACATGATTCTAGGTGTTCTTTCCTAATGGCTCTGATAACTGTCACTCTCCTGAAGAACTGCCTCCTTGCCTATTCATAATGTCAATGAGGGATAGTAGCCTATTATGTGCACAAACTACAAAATAAATTTTGGTAAATGGAAAACTAAAAGCTAAAACTCCCAAAAGTCACACCTGTATGACTAAGACTTCAATGATGGAATACATTGATTGTGGAGAGGTAAATATTACCAATCCAGAGCCAGTAATATTTTGGGCTGTATTGGCCTTCTTAATCGCCAAAAATATTATTTCTCTACTTGTGACCTGACATCTATCTGTGACCAACCACAATATCCGTTGCTATAAGTTAAAAAATCTCACAGCTCTACTCCCTTCAAGTTAAACCTATCCTATCTCTGACATGTACTTTATTGCCCTGATTATGATAATCTTCATCCTCCCTTTTGGTCCTTGCATACTCAGATGCTTCACTGAATTCCTCCTGGACAGAATACATGACTTCACTTCACAGCAAGTCTCTAAATTCTTCATGACCACTAAATATCAACTCCTGAACAGCCAACCTCCACAGGACTGCATCTCTTGGGACACCCCAAGAGATCTACTGCCCCCTCTCAGCTTGAAGTAGTAGGAGACAAGTCTTTTTCCCCAGTCCTGGCCCATGCATTCCTCCCCAAAATTCCTCCCCAGTTCTCCCCAATTTCTTTTATCCTTTCAGAGTCTGGACAGAAGGGTTAATAGCCATCCCTAAAAACTGAAGGGAAGTAAAGAGTTAATAACTATCCCTAAAGCTTATCTTGAACGTAATAGGTAAATCTTCTTTTCTGATGAAGTTTCTCGAGACCTCGACAAGGCAAAATTTTATTTTGCAAAAATCTATTCATTAAATTAAGCTTTTACTAAAAGATGCAGGTGAATTTTTATAAAGGGCATTAGTAATGTGTTCTTTCTTTATTTTATTTTATTTTTATTAATTAGTTTTTTTTTTTCAGCAAATACAGTCAGTTTGGTACCATTGTTAGGTTCATCTGTGACCTACCCCCTCACCCTGGCCCCTCCTTGTTGAGGTATATGGGTCATGAATTGTGGAGTTAGCCCACAGTTATGGGTAAGCTAAATGTCTCTGCATATCATGACCCAACATGTGGCTCGACATTCTTTCTGTCCCCTCTTCCACAAAATTTCCCTGAGCCATGTTGGGTTCATTTTTGGTCTACTTCAGTGATGAGGTGTTGGGGGCCTCTGAGGCTCTGGCTCTCTGATTTGGTAGGAGTTGATTTTTCTTTGTGTTGATCTCCTTCCCCCTTCTGCTGGTATGAGTTCATCAGGAAAACAGCACCCTTGCTTGTTTTGCCAACTTTTCTAAAGCTTGTGGGCAATAAAGGAGTCTGGCACCCCTTCCTGATTGATGTACTCCCCTTAGCCTAGATGGCCTTAAACGACGAGAGACCATCTGAGTTTCCTCCCTCAGACATTCCTGGCTGAAGAAGCCTATTCTGAACAAGGACACAAACAGCTACAATTTTCTTATCAACTGCATCTGGCCCAGTCTGTTTATCTTAGTATCCTTCTTATAAGCTTACACCCCAACCTGGCCCAGTGCTTCAACCTTCATCCTGCAGGAAAGCTGATGCCCCCTCACTGTTTCTCTCAATAAACAGTGTTGGCTGTAGAGCTCAAGTCTGGTGTTTTCTTTTGATTTTTCTCTTTTTCTTCCCTTGAAGTATGCTTTGACCAGATATATACACAAAGTATCTTTCATTTCCAAATATTACATACAATTTTTACTTTTACTCTGCATTTAAATTAAACAGCATTTCAGTAAAATTCATAAGTAACACATAAATATGTATTCAATAGCCACTGAAAATTTAATCAAAAAAGCAATAATAAATAAACTTAACTTATTAAATGTCATCTAATGACATATCTAAACAAATTTAGAAAATTCAAAATAATGTAAGAGTTATCCATGAACCTAAAGTTAAACAGGATTATGACCATGAATTATAGTAGTATTAACTATGTAAATCATCAGTTATGTGGTATTTTCTATTTCTGCTTTATACTCTTACTGAGAATTTGATACAGAAATAAATAGTGAAAAGTATTGTATTTTCCATTTTGATTTCGATCTGAAGAAACTTTTAAAAACAGATGTTGATAGTGAAGCATTGGAACCAACAGTTAAGAGTTCAAGTGACAAATGGGAAGTTTCCAGAACTCCCTATGAATGGTCGTAATGAGATGCAGAGTAGCATAGCCCTGAGTCTGGGACATTATATCTAGAGTAAATGAGTAACAGACACTCATATACTTCATCCTCTTTAAAATGTCAGCCACATTGCTAGAGATCATCATCACATGTCAGACATTGAGGGTCATTCATTAGTAATTTATTAAACATCATGGGTGATGAATCCTCAGATGATTTGAATAGTCTTCTACTCAATGAGCACTATGTGGAGTAAGGTGTTTTTTTTTTTTTTAACAACTTCCATGATTGTAAACAATATCCCATGGTAATGCCCTCCCTCCCCCAACTTTCCCCTTTGAAACTCCATTCTCCATCATATCCCCTCCCACTCTCAATCAGTTTCTCTTTCATTTTGTTGTCACGATCTTTTTGTTTTTTTTTTTTGTTTTTTCCCTGAACTGCTAAAGGTGGGGGAAAGAGTGTCTTAGTTAGCTGTATTACTCAAGTAAATGGAAAACTTGTATGAAAAATAATACTGAATTCAAAGGTTACATCCTAAGTATGTTAGGTCTATCACAACTAATAAAATAAGATAATTGTGACTCATTTTGAATACAATAGACTACAATTAAGAAATAATTTGAAGGCTGGAATTTCAGTCTTTATTACAGTTTTCGCCTCTTAATTATTATTATTATTATTATTATTATAATTATATATAACTAATATATAATAATATAATAATAATAATAATAATAAGTTATGTACATAGTGTGCATACAGCCATGTTGGTACCATTGTTAGCCTCCTCCCTGTCCTCCCCCTCTGCAGGGACCCTCCTTGTTGTATTATTTTTAAATACTTCATAAAAATTCATCTTATTTAGTTACTATATATCAAACAAAATAATTTAACTTCATGTTGCAGAATCAAGTGTAATTTAGAACAGATTAAGTGTGCATTTATGCCTAAAGCATTACTTGAATATAGTCATTTTATTATTAGTTCAGGTGTTTGTTTTTTTCATTAGGTTTTACACACATGTAACCTAATACCTATAATTAAATTAGAAAATGAAGCTGTATTATTTATGTTTTTAAAACAAATTCAGTTTTATTCTTAATATACCAGCATCAGTCATCAAGTCACTATATCCATTAAGAAAAACTGGCTTCCTGAAAGTATACTTACTGTACTGCATTTCTTTTTCTTTACCTTTTTTTTTTTTCAATATAAATGATGTTGTTGAGACAAGATAATTGCCACCCATTAACTGACTCTTTCAAATCAAATACTGTAGAAACTCTATACAGTAGAAATTCTATACAGTAATGATTGTGAATGGATCTATGAGCAGTATTTCTAAGTATTGTTATTTTGCAAGTCTTCAGATACTTTCATAGATACTTAGGACTAAACTCTCTCTCTCTCTCTCTGTCTCTCTCTCTGTCTCTCTCTGTCTCTCTGTCTCTCACTTAAAAATAAATCTCCATAGCATGTTTAGTGATACATAAAGTACAAAAGTAGTAATTTAAAAGGAATACATTAAAACTTTCATAGGATTTCTTACAGTTTTGATTTAGAGAATAAGTCTCATATAACTAATCTTCATTTTTCAGATCTCTTTTCTTCTTTCCTTTCACCCTCCACATCCTTTCATTGTCCAGAATGTTTCATCTCTCTTCCTCTCTTTCTCTCTCTCAGTCAGTAAAAGATAACCTGATTACCATTTAATCATTTAATTACATATAGTAACTTGTTTTTATTTCTTGTATCTTTACTTATTTTAAAATATTATAAAGGAAGTATAATGTGGTTAATTTGAGGCTTTTAAAAAATCTAAAAAAGTACCTTAGGGTCTTTGCTCAGTGGTTAAAGACACTTGCTTACAAGTTTGCCTACTGGAGTTCAAATCCTCAACAGCCACGTAAAAACTGGAAGCAAAATGATGCATGTGTCTCTAACTCCAAGGTAAATATAGCAATGGGAGGCAGAGTCAGAAAACATATGGACGCTCAAGGGCAGATAGAATATGTGCTTGCAGCTGCCGAACAACAGAAGCCTCTGTCTCAAGAAGGAAGGAGTGGACAAACACCTTGAGGTTCTCCTTTGACAAACTTCCTGGAAATTCTCCTGCTTCTTCCTCTCATCTTGAGGTATGCTTTATGGATGACAGATGCCTGCCACAGTTTCCAGGTTTTGCCTTGGGTCTGTGGTTCCAAACTCCAGATATCAGGCTTGTGGAGCAAGCACTGTATACACTGACCTCTTCAGCCCCTAAACCTGTTTAATTATTTCAAAGAAACTGTCCTAGATGCCATTCTTTGCATCATTTGGAAATATAACGTTTGAGTTATTTGTTTTACTCTATTAAATGGCCTTATGACATGCTGGCTATAAGACTAACAAAAGTAGAACAAATTTCTGTGCTCTCTGTTTCTGATTCCCAGTTCAGCAGAAGCCCACACTTCTATCCTGAAAGTCAATCAAAGAGGTGTTGTTAAAAGTAGTTTATGTGGAAACCAAGTATCAACCCTGAAATTATTACTGGCTTAGCTCCTTAGTGACTGGAAAGCACCATTGAAAATGGAACTGCTTGCAGATGGGGAGATGGTTCATTCTGTAAAGTGTTTTCCTTTCCAACATGAGGACTTGAGTTCTATTACAAGCATCCACTTAAAAATAGCATGTGTCTGTAATCCCTGTGCTGAGGCAACAGAGGCAGAATGCACCTAGAGGCTTTCTGGTACACTAATCTTACCTGTTTTGTGAGCTTCAGGTCAATGACAGAATATGTTCCTGGAAGCTAAAATCAAGACTGAATGATCTGCACCCATGCTTGAATAAGTACCACATGCACACACACACATATAAACATATGCATAAAATGGAATCATATTTCTTAGGATATTAGTCTTAACCAAACATAATTCATTAAGCATTAAATATTTCAAACAGGCCCTGAATTATAAAAGAGGGAACATGGAATAGTATCTATGGTGATGAGCTAGTAATGCTGGAATGTCACTGAACTCCTTTAGATTTTTCACCCTAAATATCACTGCAAAGAACAGAAAATAATGATGCATGCCACAGTAAATTACAGTGAAGGTTAATGAATAATACATATTTTGAAATGTCCAATATGATATCTGGCACACCATGGGAACTCAGAAAGTTTTACTTAAACTTATATGTGAGAGGCTAGAGAGATGGCTCCATGGTTAAAGGTACCTATTTGCAAAGCCTGAAAACCTGGGTTTCATTCACCAGTGCTCACATAAATTCACATGAACAAAGTGGCACATACATCTGGAGTTATTTACAGGGGAAGTGGCCCTGATGCAGCTATCCTCTCTCTCTCTCTCTCTCTCTCTCTCTCTCTCTCTCTCTCTCTCCTTCGTTCCCTCCCTCTCAAATAAATAAATAGTTACTAAGATTATATGTGAAAGACCACTTGTTTTGAAACACAAGCACATTTTTCTTATAGTACAGGGCTGAGAGAACACTTCTCAGCTAAAAGTAGAATTAGCATGTGACTCAACTATACCACTTTTGCTCATAACTGACGAAGTCTATACCTACTACAGAGATCCTTGCATATCATGTTAATTGCTGCTCTACTCACTATAGCTAGGAAATGCACCCATCATACATGTTCATCAACTAATGAAAGGATAAACATGTGGTTCATGTTCACAATAAGTTAATTAAGCTGCAAAGAAAAATAAATTAAGGATATTGGAAGAAAATGGGTGAAATTGGAAAATATATTACCTGTGATTAGTCAAGCTCAGAAATACAAAGCCTATATACTTTCTCTAATATACGGACCCTTGTTTCAAATCTCCAACCTATGAGTACAAATAGGAGTGCCTGCAGAGGTTAGGAAGTTGGTAGATGACTAAAAATGGTATTAGGGAATACATGTGATATAAAAGTGGTTAGTAGGGTATGGTTGGTTTGGAAAGATTAAGTAGAGATAAAGTTTGGAGATCGGTAAGTAAATGATGTGCGAAGAGAATTAACCAAAGTTCAAGAGACATATAAATTCCATAAGAAAGCCTATTATTTAGTAAACTTAATAAAAAATTAGAAAAAAATAAGATAACAGCGATATGCTACACTGATAACTCATGCTGGTCCTAATAGCCTTGGGTTAGCTAATAGTAATATTAGTCCCAGGCAGTTGTTACCTCCCATAGCTAATAGTAGTACCCATCCCAGGCAGAGTATACTTCTCAATGACTTGGTCAGAGAAGCCTTTGAGATCACCAAAAGAATGAAGGCTATTACCATGGCTCCCCATCAAGCCTGAAAGGAAGTTAACTATAGGTGGAGACATCATACCTATCGGTACAGGTCATATAGAACAATCAGACTGGAGCTGAGAAGAAGCTTCATTTATGCTGGCTAGTTTGCATAGTGCTAGAAGGTGCTGTGTAGATACTGGCAGAAATAACGCATCAAAAATATCACCAGAGGCTGGGCGTGGTGGCGTTCACCTTTAATCCCAGCACTCAGAAGGCAGCGGTAGGAGGATTGCTGTGAGTTTGAGGCCACCCTGAGACTCCATAGTGATTCCAGGAGATCCTGACCTAGAGTGAGACCCTATTTGTCCATTTTTTTATTCATCTATTTGAGAGCGACAGACACAGAGAGAAAGAGAGAGAGAGAGAGAGAGAGAGAGAGAGAAAACACATGGGCATGCCAGGGCCTCCAGCCACTGCAAGTGAACTCCAGACGTGTGCGCCACCTTGTGCAGCTGGGTAACGTGGGACCTGGGAATTGAGCCTCGAACCGGGGTCCTTAGCTTCACAGGAAAGCACTTAGCTGCTAAGCCATCTCGCCAGCCCAAAACCTACTTTGAAAAACAAACAAACAAACAAACAAACAAAATCACCAGAGGATTTCCAGCCAAGATGGCGGCTGCCTAACTGTAATGCACATCCTCGCGAAAGAAAGGCAAGGCAAAAGGGTTCACTTGGTCTTTTAGGGGAGAGTAATCTCAAATAGATTGCCAGTGGGAGAGAACAGAAGGAGGGGAAGGGAATCGCTGATTCCACCAGTCCCACATTTCCCCCAAGCAGCCACCATGCCCACAGTCCCAGCTTCAGGATAGCACTGCACTAACGGTAGGAAAGGGGACCCAGGCCAACATAGTCCCACTTGCCTCACTGCACAGGGGTGATTGCCCTGCTAACCTCGCACAAGCATGAACTTGGGCAGGCTCCGCTCACTGGCCTGCTGGAGCTCAGGCTCCATTGGTCCATTTGCCCACCACATGCATGTGGGTGAGCCCCACCCCGCTTGTGAAAGCTTACCCTGCTCTGCCCATTTATCCACTTACTGATCTGGCGGCCACCCCTTCATGCGCAAGGCTCAGGCCCATTCCACCTGCCCATGCAAGCTCAGGCTCACTTTGCATGAGCTCAGGCCCATTCCATCTGCCCATGCAAGCTCAGGCTCACTCTGCCTGTCTGCCTGTACCAGCTCAGGTACAAGCCCCTGCCTGTCTGCAGCACTGGCTGACTGCCAGTGTCCTGTTAAGGACAAGCTCAGAATGCTCCTGGGTCCTAGTGTTCCGCCACACAAGAGTTTAGGCTGCTTCAGTGCTTACTGCTTCAGCATCCCTCCCAGCGTGAGTGCAGGCAGCTTTGGCACACTGCATGAAAGCTCAGGAAACTTTGGTGTCCCTGCCACACAGGAGATCAGGCTGGTTTGGTATTGTGCCAAGTGAGAGCTCAGACTGCTTTGGATCCAGCCTCAGTCTGCTTCAGCTTCTGCTGTGCTTGAGCTCAGGTGGATCCAACCACCCACATGTTAGCTGAAGACCATCCAGCCCACCTGCTTTCCTGCCAGGTAGCCCAGGCCAGCTCAACCAAGAGGCACCACTTCCCCCGCCCATCAAGACCACAGACCTGCTCTCTCTGCCTATATACTGTGATGGGCAGAACACAGTGCAAAAGAAATAACATGAAAAATCAAATGCAATTAAATCCAGTTAGATCACCCAGTCCTACAATGAACATCTCTAATAAAAAACATATAAGAGATATTAGGATCAGAACACCAAAATGAACCTATTAGCAATGCAACTGTGACCAAGCTACTGGTAGAACTTGCAGAAAAGCAACAAAGGGCTGATAATTGTGTTGATGCTGCCATCACTACACTAGACCTAATAGATATGAAAAGGGAAGGAGTTCAAAGACAGTAAAGAGATATGAAGGAGAGTAAAAAAACAAGAGGACATCAAAAATCAGCTGGCAATGCTAAATGAAGACATAAAGAAATGCAAGGATGAATTGCAAGAAGCATCAAGAAAATCAGAAAATGATGTGAAAAGGGAGCTTGACAGAGGGATGGGAAACTATACACAGAAAAGAAGTAGAAAATGTAAAACTACTTGAACAAGTCCAAAACTCTCTAGAAGCTCTCAAGAATAGAGTCAGCCATGTGGAGGATAGAAACTCTGATATGGAAGACAAGATGAAAGAAACAGTTCGAGAGTTCAAAAGTTCAATAAGTTCAAAAATTTCTGTGGACAGAACAAGAGGGAATTGTGGGATACCCTTAAATATCCTAATAATTGCATCATGGGAATACCAGAAGGGGAAAAATATCAGATCAAAGGCATGGAGAACTTATTTAACCAAATAATTGAAGAAAACTTCCCCACTCTCTTAAGAAACAAGGCCCATCAAGATACTAGAAGCTAACAGAACTCCAAACAGATTGGACCAAAGGAGAAACTCTCCAAGACATATTGTCATTAAGACTCTAAACATTGACACCAAAGAGAAAATCCTAAAAGCAGCTAGGGAAAAACAGCACATCACTTTCAAAGGTAACCCCATCAGAATTACTTCAGACTTCTCAATGGAAACCCTGAAAGCAGAAGAGCCTGGAATAAAACACAACAAGGTCTAAGTACCTATGATTTCCAACCCAAACTACTCTACCCAGCAAAAGTATCCCTCCTAATAGAGGGTGAAAGAAAAAATTTTCCACAACAAAACTGAGCTTCATCATTATATGAAAAGAAAACCAAAACTCCAGAGAGTATTTCAGGAAATTCTCCAACAGAAGAATCAAATAATCAAACTCAAATGACTGCAAGAAGCAGAGCACAATAACTAAACTCAGAGAAGGCACAAAAAACTCAAAGTCCATGAAAACACCAAACCACATAAACCAACACAATATGGCAGGGATCAAATCAAACCACACGGTCATTACCTGTGGTGGTTTGAATAGAATAGATGGCCCCCAATATATTCAGTTGTTTATTTGTTTGTAGTTTGCATCTCTAGCCATCTGGCTGGAGGCAATGCCATTGTGTGGATCTTAAGGTGTGGTGGTGGGTTTCAGATTTCAACCTAAAGATATGCGAAGTGTGCCTAGCTGGAGTTCCTGAAGTGTGCTGTGGCTTTTGACCTTTAGGCTTGTACTTCTCTCCCTCTGCTTGGTCTTATGAAAGCAGGCCAGTTTCTTCTGCCATTATGGAACTTCCCCTGGATCTGTAAGCTCCAATAAATCCCTTCCTCCATAACTGTGCCTGGTCTGAAAGTTCATCTCAGTGAACCTGAAGCTGACTACTACAGAATTTGGTACCGAGGAGTGGGGTGAGATGAACTTTACTATGTGGATGTTGATCTTGTGGAACCTTTGTTTTGGAGGATTAGGCATGGACTTGGTGCTTGCAACTGAAGATGTCGTCTGGAGTGGTAAGCCAAGTTTTATGGACTATTCAGATGAGAGTCTGAGAATGCTAAGTGCAGACAGCATTGAACTTCGAGGCTTGGCTTATGAGCTTTCTAAGGGGAAGGAAAGACTGCAGAGGACTTTGTTGGAACTGGGCTACTGGCATAAGGGCTGGCTGCGTCCTGCTGCCAAGGCCCAGAGAGTTTGATCAAGGTTAAATTTGTAATGGACCGATGTGCTTGGCTAAAGATACTGGACTGAGAGATTTAAGATTTAAGCTTGAAAACCTCAAGCAAGTTAAAATTACAGGCACTGAGACTGGTTTTATGTTATTGAATCTGCTATTGTCAAACACATTAGCAATCTGAAAGGAAGATGGTCCAATTGCTTACCATGGAAAGGATGCCTGAGGAAAGACTATCATAGAAATGCAAACACTTTTGGAAAGAGTTGACTGGAGGAGGAACTTGCTTTTCAAGGTTATGATTAATTTCATCTGTGAATTAAGAATATGGCTATGTCCTGCACACGTGGTATTGGTTTCAGAAGCATGAAAATGCGAGGAGTGATCGTGAATTGCACATGCCTCCAGGAGCTGCCGCTGAGATGCTGCATGAGGTAGGGCCTGATGCCCTGATAGGCTGAAAGAGTCTTTGGAAAGTGTGAGGAATGGTCATGAATTGCACACGGTTCCAGGAGCTGCTGCTGAGATGCAGCATGAGGCAGGGCATGATGCCCTGATAGGCTAAAAGAGCCTTTGGAAGATGGACCGTGGTTTGCATGAAGACCTCAAGATGTTTTGGATATACCAGGACTATGCAAGGGCTACCATAGAGCACACTGTTGGCCTGGGATGGAAGTGTTCCCCGGGTACTCTGCCCAGCTGGAGGGGCGAAATTGGAAAGTCTGGAGACTGTTAGTCTCTGGGTATATTGAACTTGAACTGCAGAAGTTTGATGTTTGTTTGATGTTGGTTGAGTTTGCATTGTTTTAGTCTCTCCTTGCTGTGCATAATACCAGTTGAAAATGTTTACTCTGTGCCTTTATATGTTAGAAGTATTTAACTTGTTTGATTTTACAGGTCTTCATATCTTAAATTGGTCAAGACTGTGGGGACCTTTGAAATTGAACTATAATTTATAATGTGTGATGGTTATAAATCTATTGGGGGTCAGGGGCAGAATGTGGTGGTTCGAATAGAATAGATAGCCCCCAATATATTCAGTTGTTTATATGTTTGTAGTTTGCATCTCTAGCCATCTGGCTGGAGGCAATGCCATTGTGTGGATCTTAAGGTATGCTGGTGGGTTTGAGATTTCAACCTAAAGATATGCAAAGTGTGCCTAGCTGGAGTTCCTGAAGTGTGCTGTGGCTTTTGACCTTTAGGCTTGTACTTCTCTCTCTCTGCTTGGTCCTGTGAAAGCAGGCCAGTTTCTTCTGCCATTATGGAACTTCCCCTGGATCTGTAAGCTCCAATAAATCCCTTCCTCCATAAATGTACCTGGTCTGAAAGTTCATCTCAGCGAACCTGAAGCTGACTGCTACATTACCCTAACTGTAATGGCCTTAATTCACCCATCAAGAGACACCAGCTAAAGGATGTATCAGAAAATTAGACCCCTCTAACTGTTGTCTTCATGTAACCCATCTCACCACTAAAGACTGACTCCTCCTGAGGGTGAATGGGTGTAAAACAACATTCCAATCAAATGGGAACAAGAAACAAGCAGGCATAGCTATATTAATATTGGATAAAATAGACATCAAACCAAGAACAATAATAAAAGAAGGCCACTTCCTACTTATCAAGGGAACGGTCCATCAAAGGATATTACAATCATGAATTTGTATGCACCAAACACAGGGGCACCACAGTTCATAATCCGAAACCTACTTGACAATAAAACAGAAATAACCACCAACACCATCATGGTTGGGGACTTCAATACACCATTATCAGTAATAGACAGATCATCCAAACAGAAACTCAAGAGGGGAGTAAGAGAGCTCAACAAAACCATAGATCACTTAGACCTAATGGACATCTGCAGAACATTCCATCCCAAATCCATAGACTACACATTTTTCTCAGCAACCCATGGAACATTCTCTAAAATAGATCATATACTGGGTCACAAAGCCTGCCTCCATATATCTAGGAAGATTGACATAATTCTCTGCATGATATCAGATCACAATGCTATATTGCTAGAAATTAACAACAAAAGGCCCACCAAGAATTCCATGGGTGCCTGGAAACTGAACAGCACACTTTTAAACAATAAATGGATAGTGGACAAAATAAAAAAATGAAACTGAGAAATTTATAGAAATGGATGATGATGAGAACACATCGTACAAAAACTTATGGGACACAATGAATGTGGTCCTCAGGGGAAAATTCATAGCACTCAATGCCTTCATAAAAAAGACAGAGAGATCCCAAATCAATAACCTAACCATCCACCTAAAGGCACAGGAAAAACAAGAAAAATCCAACCGCAAGAGGTCCAAAAGGAAAGAAATAATTAAAATCAGAGCAGAAATGAATGAATCGGAAACTAAGAAAACAATTAAGACAATTGACAAAACAAAGAGCTGGTTCTTTGAAAAAATAAACAAGATTGACAAACCCTTGGCCAATTTGATCAAGCAAAAAACAGAGATGCTTCAAAGTAAGAAAATTCAAAATGAAAAAGGAGAGATCACAACAGACATAAATGATATTGGGAGAATCATCAGGACTAATTAAAAAAACCTCTTCTCCACAAAACGGGATAATGTGGAGGAAATACGTAAATTCCTAGATGCATACCATCTATGAAACATAAACTCTGAGCAGATTAATCTCCTAAACAAACCTATCACACTCATTGAGATTGAAAAGGTAATTAAAAAAAAAACCTCCCTAACAAGAAGAGTCCAGGACCAGATGGCTTCTCAGCTGAATTCTATCCAACCTGCATGGAAGAACTCAAACCAATCTTCCTCAAACTGTGCCATACAATTGGAGAACAGGGTAAGCTACCAAACTCCTTTTATGAAACTAGTATCACCCTAATATTATAACAAGGCAGAGATGCCACAAGAAAAGAAAACTACCGGTCTATTTCCGTGATAAACTTAGATGCAAAGATCCTGAACAAAATCCTCACAAACTGAATACAACAACACATCAAAAGCATTGTCCACCTTGACCAAGTGGGATTCATCCCAGGAACACAGGGGTGGTTCAACATACGGAAATCTGTCAATGTAATACACCACATAAGCAAGGTTAGACACAAAAAACTACATGATCATTTCGATAGATGCAGAAAAGGCCTTTGACAAGATACAACATCACTTCATGATCAAAACATTGGAGAGAATTGGCATGGTTCATTCATATTTTAATAGAGGGAATATACAAAGCTCCTAATGCCCAAATAATACTTAATGGAGAGTGACTGGAGGAATTCCCATTAAGATCAGGAACAAGACAGGGTTGTCCGCTATTACCTCTGCTCTTCAATATAGTACTGGAAGTCCTAGCACAAGCAACAAGACAAAAGAAAGAAATAAAAGGGATAAAATTTGGAAAGGAAGAAGTTAAGTTAGCTCTATTCACTGATGACATGATTGTATACATAAGAGACCAAAGGCACTCCATCTGAAAACTCTTGAAGGTGATTAACTCCTATATCAATGTAACAGGATACAAAATCAATGCACAAAAATCAGTTGCCTTTCTTTATTCAAATAACAACGATACAGAGAAAGAAATCAGGGACATTGTCCCATTTTCAACAGCAACAACAACAACAACAAAAATACCTTGGAATAACATTAACCAAGGAAGTGAAAGATTTATACAACAAAAATATAAAAACACTCAAAAAATAAAGTGAGGCACACTTGAGAAAATGGAAAGACTTCCCATGCTCCTGGACAGGTAGAATTAACATTGTGAAGATGGTAATCCTACAGAAGACAATATATAGAGTATGGTGGTTTGAATAGAATAGATGGCCCCCAATATATTCAGTTGTTTATTTGTTTGTAGTTTGCATCTCTAGCCCTCTGGCTGGAGGCAATGCCATTTTGTGGATCTTAAGGTGTGGTGGTGGGTTTGAGATTTCAATCTAAAGATATGCAAAGTGTGCCTAGCTGGAGTTCCTGAAGTGTGCTCTGGCTTTTGACCTTTAGGCTTGTACTTCTCTCTCTCTGCTTGGTCCTGCGAAGGCAGGCCAGTTTCTTTTGCCATTATGGAACTTCCCCTGGATCTGTAAGCTTCAATAAATCCCTTCCTCCATAACTGTGCCTGGTCTGGAATTTCATCTCAGTGAACCTGAAGCTGACTAATACATAGAGTTAATGCAATTCCAGTTGAAATCACAACATTGTTCTTCACAGATATAGAGAAAATGATCTCAAATATCATCTGGAAAGGTAGAAGGCCTCAGATATCCAAGCATATACTCAGCAAAAGAAATACCTCTGGAGGCTTCACCATACCTGATGTAAAGCTATATTACAAAGCCATAGTAATAAAAATAGCATGGTACTGGCATAAAAACAGGAGTATAGACCAAGTGAATAGAATTGAGTACCTGGATATTGGGTCAAGTAACTACAACTACATGATATTTGACAAAGGCCGTAACAATATAGGATTGGGAAAAAAAAAAAAAAACAGCATCTTCATCAAATGGTGCTGGACAAACTGGATAAATATATGCAGGAATTTGAAATTTTATCCACACATCTCGCCATGCACTACACTCAAGTCCAAATGGGTTAAAGCCCTCAATATAAGACCAGAAACTCTGCTACTACCAGAAGAAAAGATAGGAAGATATTTCCATGATATAAGAATGGAAAAGACTTCCTGAACAAAACCCCAGTACCTCATGAACTTAAACAGTCACTCAACCAATTGGATCACATGAAGCTGAAGAGTTCCTTTTTTCTTTTTTCTTTATTAGTTAGTTTTGTATTCAGCAAATACAGTCAGTTTGGTACCATTATTAGGCTCATCCATGACCTACGCCCTCCTCTTGGCCCCTCCTTGTTGAGGTATATGGGTCATGCATTGTGGAGTTAGGCCACAGTTATGGGTAGAGTTTCTTTACAGGAAAGCATACAATAAGCAAAGTCAATAGATTACCCACAGAGTGGGAGAAAATATTTGCTGATTATACAACTGACAGAGGCCTAATCTCTAGAAACTACAATGAAATCCAAAACCTAAACAATAAAAAGTCAAACAACCCACTCACAAAATGGGGCAAAGAGCTGGACAGGCAGTTCACAGAGGAAGAAATACAAATGGCAAACACACACTTAAGAAAATATTCATCATCCCTAATTATCAGGGAAATGCAAGATAAAACAACTATAAGGTTTCACCTTAGCCCAGTAAGGATAACAAACATCAAAAAATCAAATGAAACAAATGCTGGCAAGGATATGGAGAATTAGGAACCCTCATCCATTGTTGGTGGGAATGTAAGATGGTACAACCACTTTGGAAAGCAATATGGACACTACTGAAAAAGCTGACTATAGAGTTACCAACAGACCCAACTATTCCCTTACAGGGCATGTACCCTAAACATTTTAAACCTCAGTCCTGAGATATTTTCTCAACCATGTTTCTAGTGGCTCAATTTGTAATAGCTGAGAGCTGGAATCAAGCCAGATGTCCATTACTAGAAGAATCAATAACTAAAATGTGGTATATCTACACAATGTAATTTTACACTGCAGTAAGAAAAAATGACACAATGAAATTTGAGGAAAAATGATCAAACTTGTAACAGATCATTCTCAGTGATCTTATCAAATCACAGAAAGAAAATCGCTGCATACACTCACTCATCTATAGCACCTTACCTGAATCTACCCAAGATGCCAACATACCCAGCAAGCATCTTGAGGACTGGACAACAGGGTGGGTATGGTAAGGGAGGGGGTGGAAGACACAAATCTGGACCCAAACGATAATGTTACCATAAAATTCTACATCCTAAATTGCCGAACAAATTGTTGAACCTCCATCAGGCCCTTAGAGGGAATATCTGAGCCACAAGGCACTGGAAAGGTTATGATGATGACTGACCTTAATCTTCTACAGCTCCTCTCTCTTTTTATCTCTCTATCTCCCTTCTCTTTAACTCTTTTATATTAGTTATCTTTTTCTTACTTCTCTTAGTGGGCACTGACTTGTAACTCCCAGTACCTGAATGTGGCTTTCATCCACAATGACCTTTTGATCAGAGAGACCTAGAAGGTTTCCTAAAAGAAAGACAGATGGGCTGGAGAGGTGGCTTAGTGGTTAAGCGCTTGGCTGTGAAGCCTAAGGACCCCGGTTCGAGGCTTGATTCTCCAGGACCCACGTTAGCCAGATGCACAAGGGGGCGCACGCACCTGGAGTTCGTTTACAGAGGCTGGAACCTCTGGCGCGCCCATTCTCTCTCTCTCTATCTGCCTCTTTCTCTCTCTGTCTGTCGCTCTCAAAAAAATACATAAAAATAAACAAAAAATTAAAAAAAAAAAAAGAAAGACAGATTTCTGTCAGAGTACTTGATGACCTACCAAAGGTTTGTGGTAAGACTCTACCGCTGAAGACACCATATGAGATTGATATGTAAAATGGAAAGATATTGCTGGAAGCTGGAAGAGAGTCAGTCCCCAGTCAGTCAGTGTGTCTTGTGCCAGAAGGTGCTACATGGGCAACTGGGGGAAAATGAACAATATCTGTCCAAGCAACTCATGGTCTATCCTACTTAGCAGAAAGTAACCTGTCGTGATGCTCACACAAGTGCAATAGTGGTGCACAGCCATGGTGGGAAAACAACTACTCTTTTTAAAATATTTTTGTTTTATTTTAATTTATTTATTTGAGAGTGACAGAGAGAGAGAAAGAGGTAGGTAGATAGATAGATAGATAGATAGATAGATAGATAGATAGATAGATAGAATTGGCATGCCAGGGCTTCCAGCCACTACAAACAAACTCAAGATGCATGCACCCCCTTGTGCATCTGGCTAACGTGGGTCCTGGGGAATGGAGCCTCAAACCAGTGTCCTTAGGCATCACAGGCAAGCATTTAACCACTAAGCCCTCTTTCTAGCCCCCAAATGCTCTTGATTTGGCTAAGTGATCCCCTCAGTGGAACATGACCCATAGGTGGACCTGGGAAACAATTTAGAACCATATTCAAACATGAGCCTGCTCTCCATTATCAAGCTACCACCAATCATGGGCTACCAAATGGCCTACATTAATTAAATCTCTATAAAAAAATAAGGGTTATCCCATTTGTCTGGTGTTAATTTCCTCAGTGTTGGAGATCCTGCTTCTCTTTTTCAGATAGACACAGATACTAAGGAGGGAAACATCCATCATACCTCAAAAGGGCCCCATCTGAAACTAAGAATAATTGGCAATACAAGCAAGGGTGCTACTATCTTGGTGAACTGGGTACCAGCACAAGGGTGAAGATCTACACAGAGAACAATCAACTTCTACCAAATCATATATCCAGAGACACAGAGGCCCCCAACACCTCATCACTGAAACAGACCAAAAATGAACCCAACATGGCTCAGGGAAATTTTGCAGAAGAGGGGGTGGAAAGAATGTCAGAGCCACATGTTGGGTCATGATACACAGAGACATTTCTCCTACACATAACTGTGGGCTAACTCCACAATTCATGACCCATATATCTCAACAAGGAGGGGGTAGGTGGAGGGGTAGGACATGGATGAGCCTAACATTGGTACCAACTTGACTGTATTCACTGAGTACAAACTAATTAATAAAAAAAGAGAAATACATATGTTACCATAGCTGAATAGAAAAATAGAAAATATTACTCTTTATGATCTGATTCTAGAGGAATATTAAAAAACTGTCAAAACTTGTCAGAACTAAGGGATATAAAGATAGACAGACAGATAGATAGATAGACAGATAGATAGACAGGCAGGGATATATATATATATATATATATATATATATATATTTTTAAAAAAAAAAAAAAAATTTTTTTTAAAATTTTTTTTTTTTCCCAAAAAAACCTTTTTTTTTTTTTTTTGGGGGAAATTTTTAAAAAAAAAAAATTTTTAAATTTTTTTTTTGGGGGGTTTTTTTTTTAAAAAAATTTTTCCTTTTTTTTTTTGGGGATTTTTTTTAATGGAACCCCCCTTTTTTAAAAGTTAAAAAAATTTTTAAAAAAATTTTTTTTTTTTTAAAAAAAAAAAATAAAATTAAAAAAAAAATTTTTAAAAAGGGTTTTAAAAAAAAAAAAAATTTTAAAAATTTAAAAAAAAAATTTTTTTAAAAAAAAAAAAAAACCCCCCCCCCCTTTTTTTTTTTTTTTTTAAAAAAAAAAAAAATTTACGGTTATTTTTTTGGGGGAAAAAAAAGGAAAAATTAAAAAAAGGTTTTGGGCCAAAAAAAAAAATTTGCCAAAAAAAAAATTTTTTTTAAAAAAAAAAAAAGGCCTTTTTTCGGTTTGGGGGGCCCCCAAAGGGGGGGCCCCGTTTTAAAACCCAAAAAAACCCTTTTTAAAAAATTTAAAATTTTGGGGGGTTTGGGAAAAACCCCAAAAAAAAAAAATTTTGGGCAAGGGGAAAATTAAAAATTTTTAAAAATTTTTTTTTAAAAAAAACCCCCCGGGGGGAACAAATTTTTTGGGGGGTTTTGGTGGGGAAAAAACCCTTTCCAATTTTTAAGGGGCCCCCCTTTTAAACCCAAAAAGTTTTAAAAAAAAAAAAAAAAAAATTTTTTTTTTTTTAAAAAAAATTTTTTGGGGAAAAAGGGGGGGGAAATTTTTTTTCCCCAAAAAAAAAAAAAAAATTTTTTTAAAAAACCCAAAACCTTTTAAAATTTTTAAACCCTTTTTGGGGGGCCCAAAAAAGGGGGGGTTTTTGGAAAAAATCACCCCCAAACAAAAAAGGGGGTTTTAAAGGGGGGGGGGGAAAAAAAATTTTTTAAAACCGGAAACCCCCAAAGAAAATTTGGGGTGTTTCCCCCCCCAAAAATTTTTTTTTTTTAAAAAAAAATTTTTTTTTAAAAACCCCTTTACGGAAGGGCCCAAACGGGGGGAAAAAAAAAATTTAAAAATTTTCCCAAAAACCCCCAAAACCCTCGGGGGGGCCCCCCAAAAATTAAAAAAAAAAAAAAATTTTTAAAAAAAAAAGGGTTTTTTTTTTTCCCCGGAAGAATTTTAAAAATTTTTTAAAAACCCCCCAATTTTTTTAAAATTTTGGGAAAGGGGGGAAAAAAAACCCCGGGGGAAAAAAAAAAAAATTTCCCTTTTTTTAAAAAAAAAACCCCCCCCCCGGGGGGGGGTTGCCCCAAAAAAATTTTTTAAAAAAAATTTTTTTTTTTTAAAAAAAAGGGTTTTTTAAATTTTTTTTGGGGGGGGGGAAAAAAAAAAAAAAAAAAAAAAAAAAAAAAAAAAAAAAAAAAAAAAAAAAAAAAAAAAAAAAAAATTTTAAAAAAACCCCTTTTATTTTTTTCAAATTTGAGGATAAACTATGATTTTTTTTTTCTTATGGTTGAGATGTCAGACTGTGCAAGACCACTGAACCTGTAACACTTCACAAACGGTAAAAATGCTTATAGAGAACTTATCCTCCAAGCCCTGGTTTGCATGAATCTTACCATATTATATCCAATCTTATTACTATAATGCCATCAAAATAGCCGATCTACAGATATTCTTTTGTCAGTTCTTAGAACAAGTAAAATTTATTTGTTCTATATACTAACAGAGAACAGAAGAATCAATTCCTTGTAAAAAGATTAAATATGAGTACTGAAGTCTGATATTCTTTCTTCATGGAACTGAAAATAACACTTATGCCAGGTGAGATCATTTTGTGGTGGAAACTCTTATCAAGACAGCATACCAAGTGAGGCAGAGCAAACAGGGGATACAAGTCTTTATGGAGTTTATAGTAACTCATCACCTATTGTTCTGAATCTCTGTTGTAAATGTATAATTATAATCAAATACCAGGGCATATTATTGGTTATAACAGCTGTGTATTCATTATTTCTGTACACATTTCTTTAAGCTCTACTGTTATATCTTGAATGAAATAATCATTCGGTTGTATAGTCTCATCAGGGGCAAGAAGGGATGTTGAACAAAATGCATCTTGTCTATTCCCTCAACCATGTGTAGTTATTGACGATCTTACAGGGTTTATTGTTCTGTTAATCCTAACTATACCTGTCCAGTTTACACTTAGGGATATTAAACAGCCATTGTCTTCCTGTGAGCTATTTTCTTTCATTCATTCATTCATATATATATATATATATATATATATATATATATATATATATATATATATATAATTTGACAGAGAGAAAGAGGGATAGGGAGAGGAAGAGAGAGAGAGAGAGAGAGAGAGAGAGAGAGAGAGAGAGAGAGAATGGGCACACCAGGGTCTCCAGTCACTGCAAATGGACTGCAGACACATGTTCCACCTTGTGCATCTCATTAACGTGGGTCCTGGGGAATCAAACCTGGGTCCTTTAGATTTTCAGGCAAGTGCCTTAACTGCTAAGCCATCCCTCTAGCCTAGCATGCTTTGTGAGCTATCTACAATTAGGATCATATACTGTCTCAGTGCTACTATGCATCCTCACTGTATGAAATAACTATAAGGACACTTTTTTGTTCTATCAATATTAGTATCTGTTTGGACTGTATATTCACAATGCTTAAAATATGTTTCTCTATGGTATGTAGCTACTACTCTGAGAAACTGCTGTGTATCTTTTTGACCACTAGATACTGCTTTATTTCTTGTAATATTTCAAATACTTCCTCATGCGAATATATCCTTGTTTCTTTACAATTTATTCTGACTTTCATTCTTCTTTATACTATTTTTTCATAGAGAGGAGTAAGTCATCATTTGGAGCCTTGCTATTCAGACATTAGCAGCCTAGTCACAATATGCAAAACTTGTGAAGCTACCCAAATCTATTAAATCTGAAGTCTGTATGTATTTCCTGTACAACATAAAATTTGTGCTACAGTGACTTAGACATAGACAGCGATTTTTATCAGTAGCTAATATTTCAAGTCTTGGTAGTAATATTTTTAAATAACATTATGTTATTGATTAAAAAGAAAATATAAAAGAATTTTGTGCCTTGAAAAAGTCCAGAGAGCATGTACTTCTGTGTTCAAAAGTGAGATTATTAACTTTCAGTTATCAGTTATTAATGTGAATAGGTCACCATGAAAGACATGACATTTAGGGCTGGAGAGATGGCTTAGCGGTTAAGCGCTTGCCTGTGAAGCCTAAGGACCCCTGTTCGAGGCTCAACTCCCAGGACCCACATTAGCCAGATGCACAAGGGGGCGTATGGGTCTGGAGTTCATTTGCAGTGGCTGGAGGCCCTGGCGTGCCCATTCTCTCTGTGTCTCTCCCTGCCTCTTTCTCACTCTGTCTGTTGCTCAAATAAATAAATTATTTTTTTAAAGACATGACATTTATGAATTACAGATGTACATGCTTGTCACTCCTGTATATGACAAGGCTAAATATCTCATGAAAATTGTTCATTTCTGGTGCCCTTACTCTTGTAGGTTCCATGTTATACTAATTGTGATCATACATTGAGTGTTAATTAAGTTAAAACATTTTGAAACAGAACAATAACAAATTAATTTTTTAGACTGTTGAACTACAAGATTTGTTTAGAAAATAATTACAGGAATATTTAATATATCAAAAATTCCAGTTATATGAGATTATAGAGTCTTTTCCTGGCTAATGATATGGCAAATTAGCTGGAGGTACTTATATCCCTAGAGTTCCATTAAGCCAGATGTTTTTGTTGTGTTTAAATTACAAAGTAATTCTTCTTGAGCAACACTTATTCACATTTTTTCAAATAAACTATACTGCATTTTTCAACTTTATATATTATAAAATATTTTTCTTTATTATTATATTTAAGCTGAATTATTTGAAGAATAAAATGTGGTTATTGTTCTTCAAATGAAGAACATAACAGAAAAATGTGCCTCTAACTGTATTAGATACTCTAAAGCTATATTATATTTATGTAGACAAAGAAAATTTAAACTATATGTATATATGGATTTTTATATATGAAGAAAAAGAGAGAGAGAGAGAGAGAGGGAGGGAGGGAGAAGTAGATGCATACAGACAGATACATAGTTGTGGAAATAGAGGTAATATAATCAGTTTTTAAAAATACAATTGCACTGTATAGCCCAGACTGCTTTCAAATTCATGGGATCAAGCAAGCAAGGATCCTGCTATAGCCTCAGACTTTCTGAGACTAGAAATATAAACAACTAGGCCCAGTTTATGGACATATTGCTAGTGCCCCTATATCACAATATGTTATTATTTGATAATCAACCTCAAAGACACAGATCATGTTCTTCCTTATACTCCTATAGATGCTGAGGCTTAAATGATTTAAGCTGTCTTCAAAGACAGCATTAGTACAGTCAAATGCACAAAAAAAATCAAGAATCAGGTCTCTCCAATTTATATACAGTGTACTTTTCTGAAGTTTCTTGTTTTAGTTACTTACTTTCTATTATAGATTTCCATAATATCTGATTAAGGAATACATATATATATATATATATATATATATATATATATATATAGAGAGAGAGAGAGAGAGAGAGAGAGAGAGAGAAGTATGTTCTTTCAATAAAGCATGTGCATTTTAATGTCCAAGAATCCAATCCTTTCTTTGATGTTATTTTCTTTTATCAGCCCTGTGGGATTCATTTGCCACTTTATTCTTTGATGTAATAAGTGCCTCAATTGCTTGTGAAATGTTACACCACATTAGTATGAGGTATAATCAATAAATTGCCAGTTTATCCCATATTTTTAAGACTTTACAAAATGAAAGGTCATGTCTTATGAGAATACAATAGCAAAAGTGTCACTGAGTGATTGCAGTGATCTGGCCATAATTAAAGTATTACTTTTCCTTAAATGCAGTCTTTAATTTGGTTACTACCTTAAGTGAAATTTAGCATTGAACTCTTCTTGCTTTAAAAGTATAATTGGTAATACAGTTTCTTAATGAAATGTTAACTGAATAGCTTACTTTATAAGTCTTCTAAATATAGCCCATTCTTATACGAGACCTGAAAACATACACCGTTTAATATATGATAATGTAAAACATAGCTTATGATGTGTCCAGTCAAATTATTAACATGTTTCAACAAATATGTACCAGAGAGGGCAACTGCATGAGCACAGTAAGGGCAAGCAAACACCTATGCATTATTCAATTCAATTGATCTAACAAGCTTTCTTTTCTGCATTACAACCACAATTTTACACACATATAAGCTCAAATAAAGAAAAGTTAAATTACTAGATCCATATCATATAAAATTGTATGAACTCATATTTATTGGAAAATATTTGGTATTTATATTAAAACTGAGGGCTACATTTTTTCTCTCTCAAAAGTTTAATTATTTGGTGATAAATGTACACAGCACCAATACACAACATACTTGAATGAATTATAAACGTTTAAACAAAATAATAAAAGGGCCATATAAAGGGCACATTTTAAAACAGCATTTTGAAGTTTCTAAATATTTTATTTATTTGAGAGACAGTGGGGATAGAATGGGCATATCAGAGCCTCCAGCTACAGCAAATGAACTCCAGACACATACACCACCTAGTAAATCTCACATGAGAACTGGGGAGTTGAACCTGGGTCCTTATGCTTGCAAGGTTAGAAACTTAACCACTAAGCCATCTCTCCGGCCCCCAAAATTCACATTTAAATCTGACTGTCAAATAAAGCATGGCATCTAAGGAGATAGCTTAGCAAATACACATAATTGCTGTGTAAGCATGAGGGCCTGAGAGGGCCTAAATCCATTTTAGTTCAATTCACCAGCATTCATGTAAATAGGTAGGCATGGATATGCATGCTTATAATTCTAGTTCTAAGAGAAATAGTGAACTGATAATTGTTGGGGTTCATGTAAAGGGTTAAGAGAGAGGCTCCACATCAAGGAAACAAGGAAATGTGTGAATGAGTGAGAAGAAGGCACCTGACATTCTTCTCAAGCCTCTGCACATGGACATACTGAGCACACACATCTACATGCATTCATATACCATAACACACAATTCACACCAAATATACTACAAAAATAGAATAATTCCCAGCTGACCTTTTATTTAAATGTTAAACTTTGATAGAAAAATGTTAAATGTTTCATCAATATTGAAGAGAGTGAATAAAAATGATGCAAATGGTAGAGCCTGGTACCTCCAACTTAACATATCCAGCTTAATACACACAATGAACAAACTATACAGAGACCAAAAAGGGGTAAAGTACTTAGAGGTGAGATTGCATGAAATTTATGAAGTAATATTATGCAGCTCTTTATAATAAGACATTCCATATGTCTCCCACAGTCAATATGAAATCAAAGATAGTCAGAAAAAGCAATGTGATAATCCTCTATGGTAAAATGGCACAACAAAATAAAATCAATGGTGTTATTTGAGAAATATAGACTTTAGAGTGGTTGGACACATTCCTGCCTTCATCCATATATGTAGGGAGCAAATTTACTTTCAGAAGCATTATCTAAGTTGGTAGGCAATTCTAACGTTGAAAACAATGATCATAATGTGTGTGTACAACTTACAGAACAAATGTGTTTCACATATTAGTATATATATTTTAGCCCTGGTCACAGGAGGCATGTTCAAGGCAATACAGATATTCTTCAGCTGTTTAAGGGTACAGAAGTTGTATCAGAGAAATCTAGATGTCTGGTAAGAATCACACAAGTACTATGGGAAGAAATTGATCAGATTGTGGACCTCCTCACATTTTGCATCACATGGAAAGTTTAGCAAATTCTAAGCAACCAAGGTAGAAGGTATAACACTTTAAACTTCATTACCAAATGTCAGTACTAATATTGAACTTTATTAATTTTTATTTTTTAAAACTTGTTACTGACAATATTCATGCATATACAAAAGGTATCCTAAAAATAAAAGACTTGTCTTTTTAAAACATTGTATAGATTGGTATTTTGTGTTTGCTGATTTAATTTCGGATCCATACAATGAAAATTATTCCAAGAAATATTTATGGAATATATCCTCATGTGAATGGCCTACTAATAAGAAAAGGAACATCATCGAGTCTGGAAAACAAAAACCTTATGGAGAAGACAGAAATTAATCTAATGATTAATAGAAACAGCAATTCCACTTTTCTCTATTGTTTACTTTAAATATATATGTGAAGGAAAAGCCTTCACCATTTTATATTTTATAAACAACTGTTTACATTTTATAAATCTTTTTTTTTTGTTTGTTTTTTTGAGATAGGGTCCACTCTAGTTCAGGCTGACCTGGAATTCACAATGTAGTCTCAGGGTGGCCTTGAACTCATGGCAATTCTCCTACCTCTGCCTACCAAGTCTGGGATTAAAGGCATGCACCACCACATCTGGCAAGTCTTTCTTTTTGATGTAGTCTGTTATTAAGGCTGATGGCAATATAATACAAAAATTATGAAATCAAAGTTTTTCTAGGAGATAGAGATGATTTAAAAAAGGGAAGACTAGGATAAAGGAGTTAGAGTTTAGTTTTCTAATAAAGCCCATGAAAGAAATTTATTTTTTTTTCTGCAAAAGAAAATAGATGTGGTATAATCATGATGAAGCTTTCAAAAACATATCTAAAATCAAAATGGAACTTTGCCAAATATCCAACAATCTCCAAAAGTTTCTTACATGAAGATGTAGAAAAATGAAAAGTTCTCAGTAACTTGTTAAAACAAATATATCAGGAGAGCATGTGAAGTGTTGATGTGGGACTGGATGTGTTTTACATCATGGGATGGCCATTAGTCTATGGGTTCCCAGGTAGAATATGGTCGACTGCATGTAAAGTGGTCCCCATAGAATCATGTGTTTGTAGATAAACCTCACACTTAATCCTCATCTGGTAGAGACTTTGGGAGGTATAACCTTGTTGGAGGAGGTCTGTCTCTGGGATCAGACTTTGAGGTTTATTAGTCTAGCCTTACTGGTTGTTCAGAGCTAGCTTATTTTTCTTCTCCTTCCCAGCTGATGTGAGAAGATGTGATGTCTTTGCCATGTTTACCCTTCCATGATGAAAATTCCTCCACACCTCTGAAACTGTAAGCCAGAGATAAACCTTTCCCTTCTAAAGCTACTCCAAATTGGGTGTTTTGTTCTGGCAAGGAAAAGGTATCTTTCATATAAGTTGCTTGATTTTCACTTCATCCATCAACAAAGGTTCAGAAACTTGAAGGATGAGTTATCCATAAAAGATATCAAAAAATATAAAATAAAATACATTTCCACCTTAAAAAAATAAAAAAAAAAGATATCAATAATTTTGCTCCTAATTCAGGTAGCTGGCTTGTATGTGAAAATATCCTCTTCTCCAAATGCTCAAACCCCATGTTCTACACATTTTCTGTATTGTGTAAGTTAAGAAAATATAAACATCAGTTATGAAGTGAGCTCACTGTTGGAGAAATTATTCACTTGGAATAAATCAGATATAAATGGAAAGGAATTATAACTTATGTGCATTAGAATAGTTGTAAAACCTTGAAAGACAGGTAACTGAAGAACAGAAAAGCATAAATTTTAAAAAGTTTTAAGCATTAAAATCAAAGAATGCTATTACTCAGGAGGCTAAGATAGGAGGATTCCTATGAGTTTGAGGCCAGTCTGAGACTACAAAGCGAATTCTAAGTCAGCCTGGGTTACAAAGTGACCTTACCTTGAACCCTCCCCGAATAAAAGTGATATTAGAAACTCAAACGTTTCTGAGTTTATCTCAACTTATAGAATAGAAAGAAATAATCTTACTAGTATACTCCACGTTAACAGAATACTTCCATTTTTGAACATTATTAGAGCCTTATTTTTTAATTAGTACATAAACAGCAAACACAAAAAGCAAGAGAATTATATCTAATAAAAGAGAAAGAATGAGATCGCTGTAGAAATGATAAAGCTACTAAAATATACACTGAAAAGAGTAAAAAAAATAGAAGGGACCAATTTACTTATACTAGAAACAAGAGAAAAAATAGAATTAACCAATAGAATAATTCATCAGTTGAACATATTTGAGTTTGTCTTATCTGTAGAACAAAGGACATAATGTTAACATATAAGAGGCAGATGTTATCTTCATAGATAATAAGAATACATGCTAATATTAAAGATGCCATGTCATATACTATAAAATCTATAGTACTATAAGTACCAGCAATTCATGAAGAGTAATTAAAATACCAATACCAAGAGCATAAATTCTTAGATAAATCAGAAAAGAAAAAAAATACAAGTAATTTATGACATCTTATTCATTAAATAGATAATGAAATAGTATGAAGAATTTCTGCATTCTTAAATTTTAATTTTTATTTGCAATAGATGGAATTCTTTGAAACGCATACTATCAAATTAAGTAAAATTATGGTAGCTGATTAGCACTACTTCTGTAATACTCTTCAGATATTTTCTTTTTTTTTTAATTTTTTTTTTTGTTTATTTATTTGAGAGCGACAGAGAGAAGGAGTCAGAGAGAGTGATAGAGAGAGAGAATGGGCACGCCAGAGCTTCCAGCCTCTGTAAACGAACTCCAGATGCGTGTGCCCCCTTGTGCATCTGGCTAACATGGGTCCTGGGGAGTTGAGCCTCGAACTGGGGTCCTTAGGCTTCACAGGCAAGCGCTTAACCGCTAAGCCATCTCTCCAGCCCAGATATTTTCAATAATGAATTATACTAAATATTTAAAGCTGAAATAATGCTAAATGAATTTTAACACTTCCATAAATTGAAAGAAACTTCCCAAATCATTTCATGAGATCAAGTTACCTAAGCACCAGAATCAAGCAGAGTTTTGGGGGGTTAAAATGCCAGAATCATGAATGCATAAAACTCCTTCTTGAGTGGAAGCACCCAAAATATTATTTCATTAACATCTATACAAAAATATTATAACATATCTGCAACAAATGGTGTTAATTCTCAAAAATCAAGTAAGTTCAGCCAAGGTCAAAATTAATCAAACAATTTTTCCTTTTATTAACATAAAAAAATTTTTCATATTATGTCAAGAGATATCAACATAATCCTAAACTTTCAGAATTATAAGAATTGTAAATTAGTGAAGCTTAAAATAGGGAGTGTTGAAAAACAGGCTGGGTGTGGTGGCACACATCTTTAATCCCAGCACTTGGGAGGCAGAGGTAGGTTGGATTGTTGTGAGTTCAAGGCCGCCCTGAGACCACATAGTGAATTTCAGGTCAGTCTTGGCTAGAGTGAAACCCTACTTCAACAGAAAAAAAAAAAAAAAAAAAAAGGAAAAGAAAGAAAAAGAGAAAGAAAAAGAAAAAGAAAAAGAAAAAGTAAAAACATATAAATATGGTATGACAATATAATCCTGAAGATTTTCCTGCTAGTATCAGGAGAGGGAAAATGGCATTTATCTATCTATACTCATTATACAACATGATGGGCTTTTAACTAATACCAAAAAGAAAAAAAAAAAAAAGAAGAAAGACACAATCATAAAACACATTAATGACATAAGAAGAACAAAAGCTGAAAAGAAACATAAGTATCTACATATGATAGAATATAAAACTAGCTCTTAGAGTGAACCAGTGAGTTTAGCATAAGCGTGTGATATGATGTATAACTGAAAATCACCAGTATTCCTACATAAAAAATAAAAATTTGGAATTCCAAATTAAAACATAACTATTTATAATATTCTTCTAAACTAGCATAATTTGGAAATATACATACATGTATATGCACATATGACATGCCCCTTAAAAATCACTAAGAAATCATATAGTTCCTAGATAAATGAAATATGTCATATACTCTGATAGAATATTCAAACTTATTAAAATGTTATTTTTTTTCAAGTTTGATCTCTAGATTCAATTTTTTTTTTGTATATGTGCATGTGAGTGGTGTACATGTCTGCATGTTCCATGCTTGCAAGCATGGGTGTGTAGATGTGGGTTTACATGAAGTTTCAATTCATGGCAACTCTTGCATAATTTTAAAAGCATCACAAACATTTTTTTGGTAAAGGTGTCATTCAGCTCAAATGTTTTATTAACTGCCATTGACTGCAATCTTCAATTTTTAAAGGAAGTTCTCTGATAAATCTTTCTCAAATAATCTCATCCATAAGTCATATCAGTATAAAAGAATCATGAGGAAATAAGGCTCATTAGTTTGTGCTTAGTATTGTTAGCTGTATTTTAATCAATTATTATAATTTAGAGACTTGTCCTCACTTTATTCAAGAACACCTTAACATATGATGTTAGACTATTTGATTTTTACTTCTGTAATTTATGAATTTCAGTAAAATCTCACTTAATTGTCTTGTCATCACTCCTAATTTTGAGTAGCAGCTATATTCGCTTTCATTTATTGTTCAAAGAGTTGTACCATTTTTTCCGTAGATATATGTATTGTGAGCTTTTTATACCTTGGATACTACATCCATGAATACTGGCTGTGGTTTATAAAAATTTATCCATGGATTTGTGCTTGGAGCTTTTAGTTATTTAATTTCATCCTTTTTTTGGGGGGGGGGTCGAGATAGGCTCTCACTCTGGCCCAGGCTGACCTGGAATTCATTGTGCAGTCTCAGGGTGGCCTCAAAGTCAGGGCGATCCTCCTACCTCTGCCTTCTGAGTGCTGGGATTAAAGGCATGCGCCACCACACCCAGCTAATTTCATCTTTTAATAAGACAACTGTTTCACTGGCTCCTTCTGTAGGTAGCCTGAGTTGTCTGAAACCTGATCCAGTAGGGTAGCTTCTGAGGTAACGATGGAAGTTTCCATCACCACAAAGCTGACATGTTGGGCAACCCTAAAAGATGCCCTCGAGGCATATTCTCAAGATGTACAAACTGGAGTGTGGTGGTCAGTGGATGGTCCCAAGGAATATGGAGATCACTTCCTATGAGGCCACCTCACCCTGAAATAAACATTTAATGTGAGTTTCCTTACTGGACTCTAGAATGAGAATTTGCAATGGTAAAAACAATCATATCCAAATCAGAGTCTGTGGTACCCATCTTGGAGCAATAGCTATTTAAATATGCTGGGCATAGCAGGTATGTAGACCCAACCAGGTCCTTGTTCCCTAGAACACTAGTCCTGAGAATTACTCCTCAAATTCTGAGAACCAAGCAGTGAGACCTTGACATGTGTTTGTTACATTTATTTGGTGATACATGATTGAGTCTTCCTTTGGATACACGCCCGCATTGCACTTTCTTCAGTTTTACGACTTTGGACAAGGGTAAACAGCTGCTCAGAGTTGCTATGTTCAACCCATGTTCACAAATCTGTATTCTTGTTTTTGGAAATAAAGAGGCAGGTGGCCAAAAAAAAAAAAAAAATCCCCTTAAAGATGCTATGGCCAAATAACCTTTGCTTAAATACTTCTCCATATTCTGTCTGGCATGAGTTTTGTTCATTTATTTACTTATTATTAGTTATGTATACAGTGTATACAGCCATGTTGGTACCATCGTTAGCCTCCTCCTTGTCCTCCCCTCTCTGAAGGGACCCTCCTCTTTGGGGATTGTGTAGTGCATTTTGGGGTTAGCCATCATTTATGGGGAGGAGGCAATGCCTATGCGCATAATGACCCAAATTGTGGCTCTAACAATCTTTCCACCCCCTCTACTTTGATCAAACTCCAAGATGCCAGTTCTGGAGTATCCTCAAATATGTAGAAAATTGTGGCGAGTCATTTACAGTTGTTGGTGTCTTACCTGACTTTGAATTCCTCACTGTGAAAATGTTGCCTCCACTCTTTCACAACCATGTTTAGACTGATATTTTTTACAAAATCACTTCTCACCACATTTTAGACATGTTGCCATGTAAAATTACCCCCCCGCCCGTGTCATTAGAGGAATCAGTATTTTCAAGAGGGAGACTTCACATTCTAATATTATTCATTCCATCTGCAACATGCATAGACCAGTCATGTTGTCACTCACATTTTTATAATAATATTTCATTCCTTTTATTATTCTCTTTGTTTAGTTGTTTTGTTATACTTCAATACATATGAACTCTATCTGAGAACATACACATCCAATACCGATGATGCTAATGGGGTTGATTTACTCAGGGTAGAATATACTTATAAAAAATTACATTCAAAATAAAATTAAAATATGAAGTTTGGAGAATATCAAGAGAATATTGCCAGAAAAGCAAAAACTTTATAATGACTGTTTTTAGTCTTCTGGGTTACTTTATCTACTTATAATGACTTCTCAACAAGTTCTGTTTTATATTAAAAGTCAGAATACCCCTGACAACCTAATGTCTCAGTGAGAGGGTCTGTGAAATAAGCCCATCTTATTATAGATGTATACACTGTCAAGGTTTGTATAATATGGGTGAAAACTGCCCGAAATTAATTACTCACAAGCTAATATGTAAAAGTTGTAGGACAGAAAATCACAGTCACCAAACATATTGAGAATACATTTGCTAATTATGAATTTCTTTTAGTTAGTTTTATGTCTACATAGCTTGAAATATAAAAGTTTTATACTTCAGTGAGTTATATTGTGTGTTTAGTCCTTTCTTGTTACATTTATAAATATATAGAAGATGCTGCTTTGTTTTGTCTTGCTTTTCTTTATTTATTTGATCAGAAATCAACACAAATTATGCTTGGAAGATGGCTCAATGGTTGAAGGTGCTTGCTTTCAAAGGCTGCCAGCCCCGGATTAGCTCCACAATACCCACATAAAGCCAGACCCACCAAGTGGCATGTGCACGTGGAGTTTTTGTGCAGTGGCAAGAAGGCCTCACGCAACAATGCTTGCTCTCTATCTCTATCTGTGACCCCCCCCACACACACACATAAATAAAAATATTTAAGGTAAAGACATTATAAATGAACAGGAATGCAGAATTTAATTGATTGTAAAATACATATTTTAATATTTGTTTAGTCTGGAATCATTAGCCAATAAAATTTAGGTATGATTTATTGGTTGCATTAGTGCCCTACAATTTGCTTCTGCAGGATAAATATACTTTGAAGTATTTTATTCCAGCCTATCCTGAAATATATGAAATAAGATTCCTAACACTTTGATCTAAGTGCAACCCTTAACAACTATAATAAAAGCAGAGACTGAAAAGGAGATAAATTTTCAATTTTATAGGAACAATAAAATCCTATTGACCTACTGGAGGAATGTGAGAGAAAATGATCAGTGTGTGTTCAAGGCCACCCTGAAACTGCACAGTTAATTCCAGGTCAGCCTGGGCTAGACTGAGACCCTATCTCAAAAAAAAAAAAATGATGTACACAACATATCTATTTCACTAAACACTAGTAGTAGTTCCCCTCACTTAGGACTATGACCTTCCCAGACATAAGTTTTTAATATTTTTTAAACTAAAAAAAAAATGTTGTACCCTTTCACTTGCCTCCATTCCACTGAGTATCCTCCTCTTTCAAGGTAGTCCTTCCCTGTTTTCATGTCCCATTTCTTTTATCCTTCTCTATCCTATGTCAAATGTTTATGATCTCGGAACAATGTAATTGTGTGGGGGTATGTCAGTAACCATTTTATGGTCATGAATGCACATCAGTTAGTTTTGGAAAAACACTGTCCCTGCAATATGCCTTCCCCTTCTGTGACTCTTACATTCTTCTAATCCCTATTCTAAAATGTTCTCTGTACCTTGGAGAAGTCATCTTTAGTGTTGAGCTCTTGGTAGCCTTGTATTTTCTGCTTTGCTAAGCTTTGAATCTCCTCATTGCATAATGCTATATTCATAAAGAAGGTTCTCTGATACCAAATGTGAACACCTTCCCATGTGTGGTCCTAAAATGCATTCCTCTGAATTGCAGTTACACTCATGACAATCATGCCACTGTTACACCAGTGGGCACATGTTGTCTGGCTGGCCAGTTGTGCATCTTGGTTAAGACTGTTGATGACTTTGACCCCATCAGTCTGCCCATTACTTTTAATGGTTTGAAGATTAAATTAGGCAAGTGAGTAAATAAACAAATAAGGTCTCAGTAGATGGCTCTGATATTTTATCCTGAATATTAAATTTTACAGCTTCACTATTTGATTTGTAATTGTAAATTAATTCATGTGTATGGTGGGAGTGAGGTGGCAGGTTATGTGTTCTGTGGAAGGAGGGGGGATTATAGATGTGTGCTCCTTGTGTCTGAGTTTAATGTGGGTTTCAGTATCCAAATTCCAGTTGGTACACTACAGAGCAAAAACACTGAACCATCTCCTCAGCTCAAGAAAGTATCACTAACAACTTCATTTTCTATCATCTCAAGGTAAAATGTTTCTAGAAATTATTTGATAATTCCACATAACTCTCCTTAGAAATCAAGCTTCAATACATTATATCCTCAACGTGATCTACAATGTTACTGTTATATACCTGAGAAGCTTTATTATGAAAACTTGTTATTTATGCTAGGTGATATCTGATCTGTTGTGAACTGGGGATAATTGGCTGGTGATTATGTTCTACTAGTCAGCAAACATCACCTCTGCCTAAAAAACATTGCTCTTGCCACCATCACATGACTCCCTCTTTTCAACCTAACTTTGCTCCATTTTGCATGTTAATTTAAGGTCAGTTATTCTCATGGGTCTCCTGTATACATCACGCACCTGTTGTCTGTCACTCCCTAGTCACTTAGAAAGTCCAAATGACAAATATCTACTTATTCTACCTATACACATTTGAAGTTGATTATAGAAAAAGAAAATATGTTAATGTACCTTCTTTAAATGATGAATATCTAACTCATTCTCTCTCTCTCTCTCTCTCTCTCTCTCTCTCTCTCTATATATATATATATATATATATATATATATATATATATATATGTTATACCTTGCATTCATTTTCTTTAATATTGCTTTTCCACTCTTACTCTACATGATGTTTTGTTTTCTATTTCCATGAAACTCACAGAAGCAATCAGAAGGTATTTCATGTGAATTTTCTCTGCCTCTTCAAACATTTCAGCTAAGTAAGAGTATTTACCATTTTATCTTTGATGTTCTTAACCAGAACCAATCCTTCCTAATGACTTTCTAGCTTTTTTCTTTAAACTAATATTCATTAAGCTTACCAGAATTCATTTTAATCATTGATACTAAATTTATCCCAACTCTAGTTCATTACCTTGCATCCTAATGAAGTACTTCAAACCAATAATTTGTTGTCTGTTTCTCCTTAGTAACATTCATTCTTTCTAAAGTTTATATAAATACTCATGAGTCCTCATAATTTATGTAACCATCTCTTAGACCTCTTAGACATATCCAAATCTAGCTACCTTCTCATGTTTCTTCTTTTATATGAAATGACACTTTAAAAAATCAATGTACCTCCTCGCCAAGGTCACTCATATACTCTGCCTTGAACTCTGTCCAAACATGTGACTCACAAATATTCCGCCAAGGTGGGCCTGGCCCCATCATTGCTTCGAGTAGTTCATGCTCATTTCTCTAGCTGAAAGTTTTAAAGTGGCAGAGCAATCTTGTCTTCCACTTGTAATATCTGTTGCTCTCTCTTACCAGCCTTCTTTAAGTCTGCTGTTTTCTCCAATTCATTTTGATTCTTAAATGTTGATGTGACCTGGATTTTGCAGGCAGACTTCTAGTTAACTTCCCACTAATCCTTGCCATTCATATACCTCTTATATATCTCACTCTGTGTCCATCCTCCTTTTTCTACCTCACACATTTAGTTGTAATTTTAATTACTTTATTTGAAAAAAAAAATCTATGTTCTGACAGAATCCATGTGAAGTTTCTAATTAGGATCTTGAACCACAGGCTCCTAAAATTTGCATTCTTACAATATATACTTTGGCCTAATATATTTAAGGCAACCCATTTAAAAGCCTTTATTCTTCTGCACAAAATATCTCTCTCTCATATTTTTCATTTTACTCAGCTCCATTTGCACCATTACAGCTACTTCAGCTAAAATATTAAGGTCATTTTTTGCATTAATACTTTTTTCACTCAGCCCATCAAATCTATGCTGAAGCCCTGAAGCCTTGGCCATCCCATTGTACTGGCATTCTCTCATCTCTTCTGATGCACTCTGGATCAAGGCACTTCTTCCCTCATCTGGATTGTTGTTGTAGCCCCCCAGTTGGTTATCTTGCTCACTTATGCTCTGACACAGTGGCTGTAATGCTCTTGTAAACCTGGAAGCTGGTCATGCTTCTCCATGGCCCCATACTCTTCAGTAGCACTTTGTTCTCTCAGAGTTAAAGCCCATATCCTCTGATGCTAATGCCTCTCTGATCTAGCCCCTGCTGTTTATTACTCTGATCTCAACTTCTATGAACCATCCCTTCCTCTCTCTGCCTCAGCATCTTTACTATTTGGGGGATGTGCCACTCACTCATTCTTTTGGATAGTCTATCTGCAACATTCTTCTATAAGTATAACTTATTTCTTCACATTTATTTTCTCAGTGAGTTTCAGTGCCCATTTTTGGAAGAATCATTTGTTGTCTGCTTTCTTCTGATGAAAAGCACTTTTTTTTAAATTGAATATAATTGTTGTTGTAGTTACCTTCTTCTTGCTTGGACAAAATTCCTGACCAGAAGCAGCTTATTGGAAGAAAGGTCTTATTATTTTTTAAGGTTACTTTTTCAAGGGCAGGGGAAACAGCATGACAATATGTAGTCTGAGTGAGATGGCATACATATATGAGTCTATGAACTGGGCTTCTAGCTGGGCTTATAAATCTCAAGGCTCACCTCCAGTGACAAACCTCCTCCAGCAAGACTCCAGCTCCCAAATTGTTGAGTACCAGACTTAATCATAAGCACATGAGACTATGTAGGACACTTAACATTCAAATTACCATAGTAATGTATTTTCTATTTCTTTCCCATGAGAATATTCAGCTAGAGAATAATTTGCCTGTTAATATAATCCTACTATATAGATTAATTTAAACAGAGAAGGTATTTATAAATACTTATTGAATCAGTGAATGAAAGATTAAATTATTATTGTTCATTTAGAACTTTCAGTTTTAATTGATATAATACATTTTGACCATAAATTAGTCCATAAATCTATTTTTATTTTAATATAAATTTATTTTTTCTCACATCATGTAGAAAGCTTAAAAAGTTTGAGTCAGAAATATAATTGTCAAGTTCATGTTTTTTCCATCTTTCACACAAGTGAGTGTGTATGTGGTGTGATGTGGTATGCTCTCATAACATACATGCATGCTCCCATATGTGTGGGTTCACATGTATGTACAGATGTGCATAACTATATGTGCACATGTATATGAAGACCAGAGGTCAATATCGGGGGTCGTCCTCATTACCTTTCCACCAGATCTCTCACTGATCCTGTAACTCACTGATTTGGTTACACTTACCTTCCAGCAAGTCCCAATGATTCTCTTAGGTCCATCTCCCCAGTGCAGAGATTATAGACACATGGCTGCTCCAAGCTGTGATGCAGATACTGAAGGTCTGAACTCATGTCCTTGGGCTTGTGCAACTATAACTTGCCAGTTAAGCCAACATCTCAGCCCCTCTTTTGCTAAAAAAAAAAAAAAAAAAAAAAATTTAAAAGTAGGGAAAATGGAGAAAAACCAACAAGTTAAATGAGAAAGTAAGTGAAATTTATTCGTATCTAAAATACATAAATTTTGTATAATTTAGTTTAATTCTAGGAAATCTATGGAGGTGAGAACATCAGCACATCTTGAGCATGACCCATTTTTCTCAACTTTGGTTAATTTAAGATTTTTTTTATTAAGAAAATACTTTTCATGAATACATCATGTGTTGGTACTTCCCTGCCCCCATTCAGCACCAGGCCTTCCTCAGTGTGGTAGTTGGTATTCTCCATGGGATTGTACCTGCATGTCTTATTTTTCTAGTTCCTTTGCCATACATTTATGTATCTCTTTACAATTATTTGGTATTTTCATATTTGCTAGCCCATTGTTGAGCGTTCCTAAAATGTTCTTTTCCATTTCAAACAGTGTGATCAGGATACCTCAATACAGCTACCAATAAAATATCAGGCAGGTGCTAGAGTAAATGTTATTAAAATAGAGTCCAGTGGTCTCTCCTTGAGAAATTAGTAATACATGTGATAAAGAAAGAACACAAAATTAAGTCTTAAATATTTTTAAACTGGGTGTGGTGGCACATCCCTTTAATCCCAGAACTCAGAAGTCCATCTGATGCAGTCTGTACTTAGGTTTGAAATTATCTTCACTATGGCTGCAATACAATAACCTTCACTTTATATTTTGTAAATCTGAGTTAATAAAGCTTAAAATTCTACAAATTTTGTCCAAGTTTTATCACTCACTGATTAAGATTGAAATGCTTCTCCAAATGTATTATTAACCACTTGATATCTGGACAGTTATTTCTACTTTATTAATAAGATAAATAAATATAAAATAATTAAAAGTATAATATTTGGATGGAGAGATGGCTCAACCATTAAGGCACTTGCCTGTGAAGCCTAACAATTCCCTGGTACCATGTAATGCCAGATGCACTAAGTGGCACATGCATCTGGAGTTTGCAGTGGCTGGAGTCCCTGGTACACCTATTCTCTCCCTTTTCCCCATCTGTTTTCTATCTCTCTTTGCTTGATCATATATATATATATATATATATATATATATATATATATAATATATAATGTCTTTAGCTTTTCTTTAAACACTCCTCCCACCCTCACAACTCTTCCATCCCAAGGCTCTGACCACACTTAAACCTTT
Source organism: Dipus sagitta (assembly GCA_036346955.1). Classification (NCBI taxonomy): domain Eukaryota; kingdom Metazoa; phylum Chordata; class Mammalia; order Rodentia; family Dipodidae; genus Dipus; species Dipus sagitta. The sequence continues at coordinate 76,326,000 of CM070781.1, forward strand.
CCAACCCAAATATTTTGACCCTAATCTTACATATCTACTATCCTTTCATCCTAAGCCCAATTTCCTCATAACACTGTGGTCTCTTTCTAGTTTGCTGACTCTACTGACTCTTACTACAACTTATCCAACTGTTCTCTTGTTGGATTTGAGGTCTCCTTGGGATGGAATTCATGCCTAGTACTGAAAACATAATTACACAGTGCCTATGGTTACCTACACAAGAATTCCAAAATATTATGCCCATGGATATTTTGATATGAAAGATGAAGGAGGGCCAAAGAATCCAGCCATTAATAGAAGAAAAGAGTTTAGTGGAGTGCTGGTCAGATGAAGGAGGCACAATAGTCAGTGGGAGAACATTACCATCAAATTTCACTATGTACATGTTTGAAAATTGTCAGTAAAGAGTTAAAAGTAGCAGAATAAATACTTAAGTTTCTATCTTGTAATTTATCACAGTTAAACTTTATATTTGTTGGAATTATCTTCCAGTTAATCATATATCAATCAAACATTTGCCAAATGTTCTGTTAATTTGTTGTTTTGGTAATTATTTTATGAACTGAATCCTCCCAAATATCATTAACAAATTTGTTGTTGTGTTTAGTTCTTTTGCCTACTTATTTTCTATATCCTCATTTAAAGAATTTCATTTTTCCAGGTAATGATCCCTTTATAAATAAAAGGAGTTGAGGTAATGGGTGGTAGTTTGAATAGATGACCCCCAATATATTTATTGTTTTATTAGTTTGTAGTTTGCATCTGCAGCCGCCTTGTTGGAGGCAGTGTCATTGGTCAGGTCTTAAGGTGTGGTAGTGGGTTTGAGATTTCAGTCTAAAGATATGCAAAGTGTGCCTAGCTGGAGATCCTGAAGTGTGCTATCCTGTGTGGGTTTTGGCATTTAGGCTTATAGTTCTCTCTGTGTGTTTAGTTCTGTGAAAGCAGGCCAGATTCTTCTGCCATTATGGAACTTCCCCTGGATCCATAAGATTCAGAAAATATCCCTTCCTCCATAACTGTGCCTGGTCTGGAAGGACATCTTATGGAACCTGAAGCTGCCTGCTAAAGAACTTGGTAACAAGGAGTGGGCTGATATGAACCTGACCATGTGGATGTTGGTCTTTTGGAACTTTTGGTTTGGAGGAATGGACATGGACTTAGTGTTTGAAACTGAAGATGCCTTCTGGAGTGGTAAGCCAAATTTTATGGGAAATTCTGATGAGAGTTTGAGAATGCTAAGTGCAGACAGTACTGAACTTTGATGCTTGGACTATTAACTGTAAGGGGAAAGAAAGACTGCAGAAGACTTTGTTGGAACTGGTATACTTGCATAAGGGTTGGCTGTGTTCTGCTCCCCAGACCTGGAGAGTTTGACCAAGGTTAAATTTTTAATAGACTGATATGCTTGGCTAAAGATAATTGGACTGAGAGATTTAAGATTTTTTTTGATGCATTAATACTTTCTGGTGAATTTATATTGTCTTGCTTTTTAGTGTTTCTTGTGTTATAATGTATATATTTTTGATTTTGGATTAAGTTAATGCTTGGATTTTCTAGCTAGCTGGGTATTCTCAGCTGTATCATTGATCTGATGTTATATATCTTCAGGGCAGGAGCTTAAGGTGTTAGGTGTGGCTCTTAAGACTCCCAGAGTATCTACAAAGGTGTTCCTAGGGGTTACATTTGCCTGCTATGGGAGTATTCAAGTAGACTGAGTGGAACAAAGTACAGATAGATTCTAAAATATAACTAAGCAATGTACACATTCAATGAAAAGCAGCCCCGAGTATTTATGCAAGAGTATGTATTATAACAACCAGATTCTCTATCAACAAAGAGGTTAAGATTTCTGGTCTGTTGAGGGTTCCAAGTCAGCTTGTGACCAAGTGAGACCCTTCCCTGGTGCAATCCCAGTTACCTTTTTCGATGATTTTGGTCTCAGTTATGCATCCCTCTTTGGTGCTCTGTGGGTTCAAGTAGACTGGCTGGATCGCTGGACCGTCGTTCTGTTTTCTGGAGCTTGGCACTGGCTTTTCCTGTGGGGCAAGCTAAGCCTGGCAGCTGTGGCCCCACAGACCTGGCACCGCTGCTGCTGGAGCTGCCACTGCTGGAGCCCCCGCTGCTGCTGCTGCTGCTGCTGCTGCTGCTGCTGCTGAAGCTTCCGCTGCTGGATCCGCCACTGCTGTAGCCACTGCTGCTGCTGCTGCTGGAGCTGGAAAATCTGTCACTGCTGCTTCTTCCAGAGCCAGCACTGCCAATGTCAGAGCCAGAGCCAGAGCTGGAGCTGCCACTTCCGCTGCTGCTGCTGGAGCAGCCGCTGCAGGAACCGCTTAGGCGTGCCTGTGTGGGCTCTGGATGCCCTGGATCTCTCCTACTTCTCTGCTGCCATTTTTATTTCTTATGCACCTCACTTTTTAGTAACATGTGTATTTTGCTGGGTATTCTTTGGTTTTTTCTCCCCTAGGCTGCTTTGGTGTGGTTCCTAAGCCACCATCTTAACCGGAAGTCGAGATTTAAGATGTTTTAAGTTGGAAAACCACAAGCAAGTTAAAATTACAGGCACTGAAACTGGTCTTAGATTATTGAACCTGCTGTTGTCAAGCATATTAACAATCTTAAGGAAGAAGGCCCAACTGCTTTACATTAAAACAATAAAATGGATGCCTGAGGAAAGACTATGATAGAAATGCAAACTCTTTTGCAAAGACTTGACTGGAGAAGGAACCTGCTTTCCAAGGTTATGATTTATTTTGTTCCTGAATTCAGAATATGGCTGTTCCTGCACACCTGTTATTGGTTTTGGAAGCATGAAAAATGTGTGGAGTGGCCATGAACTGTACATGGTTCCCAGAGCCAATGATGAGATGTGGCATGAGGCAGGGCCTGATGACCCTGATAGCCTGGAAAAACCTTTGGAAGATAGACTGTGGTTTGCGTAAAGACCTGAAGATGTTTTGGACATACCAGGACTGCACAAGGGCTACCATGGAGCATTCTGCTGGTCTGAGATGGAAGTGTTTCCTGGTTACTCAGCCCAGCTGAAGGGGTGGAATTGGAAAATCTAGAGACTGTCAGTCTCTGGTTATATTGAACTTGAACTGTAGAAGTTTGATGTTTGTTTGATGGTGGTTGAGTTTGCATTGTATTAGTCTCTCCTTGCTATGCACTATACCAGTTGAAAATGTTTACTCTGTGCCTTTATATATTGGAAGTATTTAACTTGTTTAATTTTATAGGACTTACTGTCTTAAATTGGTCAAGACTGTGGGGTCCTTTGGAATTGAACTGAGTACATTTTACAATGTGTGATGGTTATGAATCTATTGGGGGCCAGGAGTAGAAACTGGTAGGTTGAATAGAAGGATCCCAATATATTCAGTGTTTTATTAGTTTGTAGTTTGGATCTTCAGCCACCTGGCTGGAGGCAATGCCACTGGGTGGATCTTAAGGTGTGGTGGTGGGTTTGAGATTTCAATCTAAAGATATGCAAAGTGTGCCTAGCTTGAGTTCCTGAAGTGTGCTGTGCTGTGTGGCTTTTGGCTTTAGGCTTGTGCTTCTCTCTGTGTGTTTGTTCCTATGAAAGCAGGCCAGAGGCTCCAGCAGCTGCGACTCGGGCTCGGCAGTGGAAGCGGCGGTGGAAGCCTTGACTCCAGCTCCAAAAACAACATCAGCTGCTCCGGTACCGGCCACAGCAGCTTCAGTGGCCGCGAATCCAGCAGTGGAGGCTCCAGCGGCTTCAGCGGCAGAGGCGGATCCCGCAGCGGCAGCGCCAGCGGATCAGAGGCGTTGGACCCAGCAGTGGCAGCTTCAGCAGATCAGCGGGGGTGGATCTAGCAGCGGCAGCTCCAGCGGATCAGCGGGGGCACATCCAGCAGCGGTAGATCCAGTGGCGGATCCAGCAGCAGTGGTCACAGCAGCGGCAGCTCCAGCGGCAGCAGCGGGGATCCATCAGCGGCAGCTCCTGCGGCAACAGTGGGGATCCAGCAGCAGGGGCGCTGATCTGCAGGGCCACAATTGCCAGGCTTGGTTTGCCCCACAGGAAACGCCAGTACCCAGTTCGAGAAAGCAGAACAGCGGCCAGCAACTTGACTGAGACCAAAAGCATCCAAAAAGGTAACTGGGATTGAACCAGGGAAGGGTCTCACTTGGTCACAAGCTGACTTGGATCCCTCAACAGACCAGAAATCTTAACCTCTTTGTTGATAGAGGATCTGGTTCTTATGATACCTAATCTTGCATAAATGCTTGGTACTGTTCTTGACTGAATGTGTATAGGGTTTAGTTATATTTTAGAATATACCTGGATTTTGTTCTACTCAACCTATTTGAATACTCCCATAGCAGGCAAACTCAACCCCTAGGAACACGTGTCTAGATACTCTGAGAGTGGTAAGAGCCACACCTAACATCTTAATCTCCTACACTGAAGATTTACAACATCAGATCAATTGATACAGCAAAGAATACCCAGATAGCTGGAAAATCTAAGCAGTAACTTAATCCAAGATGCAAAAATATATACATTATAACACAAGAAACACCAAAAACCAAGGCAATATAAATCCACCAAAAAGCATCAGTGCATCAGAAAGGACCTCTAGTGAGAACGAGTTAGAGGAAATGCCTGAGAAAGATTTCAAAAGAATGATTGTAAATATGTTCAATGAACTCAAAGAAGAAATCAAAGGAATCAGAGAAGATACAGGACACCAATTTAACGAAATAAAGAAATCAATACAAGACATAAATAAGGAAATAGAAATAATGAAGAAAAATCAGTCAGAATTACTAGCAATGAAGAACACAGTTAATGAAATAAAAAACTTTGTAGAAAATCTCACCAGTAGAATGGATGAAGGAGAGGACAGAATATCTAAGCTAGAAGACCAGGTGGCAGATGTAATACAGTCCAACAAACAGAAAGACAAACTAATAGAAAAGTATGAATGGGAATTTCAAGATATTCAGGACACTATGAAAAGATCAAATATAAGAATTCAGGGTATAGTAGAAGGAGAAGAATTTCAATCCAAAGGCATAGTAGGCGTCTTCAACAAAATCATAGAAGAAAACTTCCCCCAAATTGGGACAGAGGTGCCAATGCAGATACAGGAAGCCTTTAGAACACCAGCCAGACAAAACCTGGAAAGAACCTCTCCTTGCCATATTATAATCAAACTACCAAACACACAATCCAAAGAAAAAATATTGAAAGCAGTTAGAGAAAAAAAAATCAAGTTACCTGCAAAGGCAAGCCCATCAGGATCACAGCAGATTACTCAACACAAACTTTCAAAGCCAGAAGGGCTTGGAGTGATGTATTCCAAATTCTGAAAGATAACAACTGTCAGCCAAGGCTACTTTATCCTGCAGAACTATCCATTCAAATACATGGAGAAATAAGGACATTCCATGACAAAAGCAGGCTAAAGGAGTATTTGAAGACAAAACCAGCTCTACAGAAAATACTTGAAAGAATCCTCCATGCCGAAGAGAAGGAAAAACACACATATAAGGAACCTGGATTACAACAAGCACTACTCAAATACTAGTTAATAAAAGAGAGCAAAAGTAGAACCAGAACCACAAAATAAAAATGGCAAGCATAAATACACACCTTTCAATAATATCTCTTAATATCAATGGCCTCAATGCCCCAACCAAAAGACATAGGTTTGCAGACTGGGTTAAAAAGCAGGACCCTACAATTTGTTGTCTCCAAGAAACTCACCTTTCTACAAAGGACAGACATTATCTTAGGGTGAAAGGTTGGAAAACGGTGTTTCAAGCAAATGGACCCAGAAAGTAAGCAGGGGTTGCTATCCTAATATCTGACAAGACAGACTTCACTCCAACATTAGTCAAGAAAGATAAGGAAGGTCACTTTATATTGATTAAGGGCACACTCCAACAGGAGGGCATTACAATCCTAAACATATATGCACCTAACATGGGGGCTCCCAAATGCATCAAACAAACACTGTTAGAACTAAGGTCACAGATAACACCAAACACAGTGGTAGTTGGTGACTTTAACACCCCACTGTCATCAATTGACAGGTCATCCCAGGAAAAAATAAACAGAGAGGCATCTGGACTAAATGAGGTCATAGAAGGAATGGACCTAACAGATATATACAGGACATTTCATCCAAATGCTGCAGAATATGCATTCTTTACAGCAGCACATGGATCATTCTCTAAAATAGACCATATATTAGGACACAAAGCAAATCTTAACAAATTCAGGAAAATTGAAATAATTCCTTGCATCCTATCTGACCACAATGGAATCAAACTACAAATCAATAGCAAGAAAGGATATAGAGCATACACTAAATCATGGAAACTAAACAATACACTACTAAATGATGAATGGGTCAATGAAGAAATCAAGAAGGAAATCAAAAAATTTATAGAGTCAAACAATAATGGGAACACAACATACCAAAATCTCTGGGACACAATGAAGGCAGTTCTAAGAGGTAAATTTATAGCTTTAAGTGCCTATATTAAGAAATTAGAAAGGTCGCAAGTAAATGACCTAATGCTTCACCTTAAAGCCTTGGAAAAAGAAGAACAAGGAAAGCAGGCCAGCTTCTTCTGCCATTATGAAATTTCTGGATCTGTAAGCTTCAATAAATTTCCCTTCCTCCATAACTGTGCCTGGTCTGGATGTTCATCTCATGGAACCTGAAGCTGTCTGCTACATTATGCTATGATTTTAGAAACACTGCAATATCAATGGTTGGTTCAGAAACAAAACAAAACAAAACATTTTTTTTTTCTTACTTGCCAGTAAAGGCTTCATTCTTCTTCTTCTTCTTCTTCTTCTTCTTCTTCTTATTATTATTATTATTATTATTATTATTATTTATTTATTCATTTGGTTTTTCAAGGTACGCTCTCACTCTAGCTCAGGCTGACCTAGAATTCACTATGTAGTCTCAGGATGGCCTTGAATTCATGTGACCCTCCTACCTCTGCCTCTTGAGTCCTGGAATTAAAGGTGTGTGCCACCACACCTTGCAAGGACCCATTCTTTATTTTTTAATATTTATTTTTTAATTTATTTTTTATTATTGGATATGGACATAGATTGCATGTAAACAACATAGGTTGGTATCATCCTTTCCCTTCTCCCTGCCCCTTTTCTGAAGAGGCCTTCCTCATTGGGGATGCAGGTCAACCCCATGAGTATTGTGGGTCATGCATTATGGGGCAGCAGTCAGTTATGGGGGAGAGGCAGTGTCTCTGTGCAAAATGTCCCAACTTGTGGCTCTAACAATCTTTCTTCCCCCTCTTTCACAAAATTCTCTGAGCCATGGTGGGAGTGTTTAAGTCTACTTCAGTAATGGTCACTTAGGAGCATCTAGATGTCTTGTTTGGTAGGTGTTGAGTGTCCTCAGTATCTTTCTCAATCACCCTTCTGCTGATATTAGCTTAACTAAGAGAGTAGTATTCTTGCTCATTTCCCCAGTTCCGCTGTGGTTTCAGCTGGGGCCAGGTGGAGTGCTCTGGGTCATTTATCTCCTCAAGTCAAGTTCATATCTGAAAAAGAGAAGCAGATTCTCCATTGGAGAGTGAAGTCAGTGCCAGTTAAATGGGATAACCATGATTAATTGAGAGAGAATTATAAGAGTTTAGACACTAGTGTAAAGTTAGTGGGAGCTTGACAATGGAAAGCAGGATCATTATCTAGATATAATTCTGATTTTTTTTCCCTGTTCCAGATATGGTTTCATTCCCACTGAGTGGATCTGTTAGCCAATCCAAGAGCAGTTGGTTACCCTCTGTAAGGTTCAGGAGTGACCAAGGACCACAGAGACCACTCTGAGGCAAAGATGGAAGTTTTTATTTGAGGAAAACTATGAGCTGCCAGGACTGACTCTCAAGAGTGGAGCAGTCGCTTAGGGTTACAGATAGTGGGCTTTATAGATTTTTTTTTTTTTTAATTGTGGGAAGGTGAGAAAAGGGAAGGAATTTTCTTGTTAGAACAGTAAATCTCTGTTCTTTTACATTGGCCATATGAAGACACCAGGAATGATCTGGTGAGAGATAGGGGTAAGTAAATCTCTGATCTCAGGGTGAGATCAGAAGTGACCTGGTGAGAAATAAGGAGTCAGTAAATCCTGTTCTTGGGGCATCTTTCTTGAGGAATATGGATGATCCATTTCTTATATCTCCTTGTAGCCATCCTGTTTTCCTTTTGGTGACTCCCTTTTGGGAAGCCCATTTTAACCTAACACCCACCATGGCTGTGTGCCACTATTGTACTTGTGTGAGCATCACATCGGGTTTTTCGCTTTTGAGTCGCTTAGACTTTGAACTGCTTGGACAGATGTTGGCCACTTTCCCCTGGTAGCTCATGTAGTGTTTTCCAGGACTAGATGGGCTAATTATCTGAGGACTGGCTCTCGTCTAGATTCCAATCAGGTCTCTCCATTGTCCATGCTGACAGAGATTGGTGTCTTCAGCAGTATGGTCTTACCATTAACCTTTGGTGTGTAATCAAGTGCTCTGACAGATGTCTGTCTTGTTTGTTTTGGGAGATCTAGTAGGTATCTCTGATCAACAACTTACTGTGGATGTAGACAACATCCTGGTACAGGAAATTACAGGCCAGCACCAAGGGAAAAGACAAAAGCAAAATCCAGAGAAGAAAGAGAAACAGGAGAAATTAAAGGTTGGGTTTTGTCTCACTCTCTCCAAGACCCTTTGATTCAGGTGCTCCCCCTAAGGTCCTGTGGAGGGTTCCACCTTTTAGTCTGATTTCCAGAACATAGGATTCTATGGTACCTTTTCAACTTGGGTTCAGCTTTTCTGCCCTCCCCTCCACACACCCTTCCCTTTCTCCCTCCCTCAAGCCCTACCCTCCTTATTGTCCAAGCCTGAAGATGCTATTCAGCTATGTCATCAACTTGGACTGATCCAGGTTACAAAGTGCAGATAAGTCAGATCATGAAACGATGTTTCTGTGGTTGTGTGAGTTCACTTAAAATGATCTGTTCCATGTTCAACCAGTTTTCTACAAATTTCAATGCATCATTTTTTTTTTTCTTAATGCTGAGTAGAATTCCATTGTGTAGATACACCATATCTTGGTTATACATTCATCTAATGATGGGCACCTGGGTTGATTCCAGTTTTTAGCTGTTATGAATTGAGCAGCTACAAATGTGTTTGAGCAAATATATCTGTACTGAGATGTGGAATTTTTAGGGTAAATGCCTAGTAAGGGAATAATAGAGTCTGCTGATAACTCTATATTCATCCTTTCAGGAGTCTCCAAGTTGATTTCTACAGAGGCTGTAGCAACTTGTAGGAACCAACAGTGAATGAGGGTTCCTATTTCTCCACAGCCTCACCAACATTTGTTTTCATTTGATTTTTATTTATTTTTATTTTTTATTTTTTTTATTTTTATTTTTTCTTTATTAGTTAGTTTTGTATTCAGCAAATACAGTCAATTCGGTACCATTATTAGGCTCATCCATGATCTACAACCTCCCCTTGGCCCCTCCTTGTTGAGGTATACGGGTCATGCATTGTGGAGTTAGCCCACAGTTATGGGTAAGCTAAGTGTCTCTGCATATCATGACCCAACATGTGGCTGTGACATTCTTTCCGCCCCCTCTTCCTCAAAATTTCCCTGAGCCATGTTGGGTTCATTTTTGGTCTGCTTCAGTGATGAGGTGTTGGGGGCCTCTGAGGCTCTGGCTCTCTGATTTGGTAGGAGTTGATTTTTCTCTGTGCTGATCTCCTTCCTCCTTGTGCTGGTATCCAGTTCATCAGGAAAACAGCCCCCTTGCTTGTTTCTCCAGTTTTTCTTAGTTTCAGCCGGGGCCCTTTTGAGGTATGATGGGGTGGCCCTCTCCTTAGGATCTACATCTATCTGAAAAAGAGAAGCAGATTCTCCAACAGAGAGTAAGTTAGCACCAGGACAAATGAGATAACCCTTACTTATTTTTTTTTTTTTAATAGGGAACTGAATAGGTGTAGGCCCTCTTGTAGCCCACTATTGATGATAGCTTCATATTGGAGAGTGGGCATATGTTTGGATATGGTTCTGACTTGTTTCCCAGCTCCAGCTATGGGTCCCATACCAGTGAGGGGATCAGTTAGCCAAATTGAGAGCAGTTGGTTCCCCACCATGGCTGTGTGCCACCACTGCACTTGTGTGGGCATCACACCAAGTTATTTGCTGCTAAGTAGGTTAGACCATGAGTTGCTTCGACAGATATTGGTCATTTTTGGATGGAGTCTTTTGGGTGACTTTTTTGTAGGTTCATGTTATGTGCAAATAGGGCTAACTTAACTTCTTCCTTTCCAATTTGAATTTGTTGTATTTCTTTCTCCTGTCTTTTTGCTTGGGTTAGTACTTCTATGTTGAAGAGCAATCATGAGAGTGGGCAACCTTGTCTTGTCCCTGATCTCAATGAGAATTCATTTTGTCTTTCCCCATTTAGTATTATTTGGGCTTTGGGTGCTTTATTATATTAATTAATTAATTAATTAATTATATTCTATACCCTTTATTATGCTGAGATATAAACTGTTCATGCCTATTCTCTCCAATGTTTTGATCATGAAGAGATGCTATATTTTGCTAAAGGCCCTTTCTGTACCTACTAAGATACTCATTTTTTTTTTTTTGAGCTTAAGATTATTTATACGGTGTGTTACATTCACAGATTTCCATATGTTAAATCATCCCTTTATCCTTGAGATGAAGCCTACTTGATCAACGTTGATAATGCTTTTGTTCTGTTACTGAAGTCAGTTTGCAAGGATTTTGTTCTGCATCTTTGCATCTAATTTCATTAGGGATATAGGCCTATAACTTTCTTTCCTTTCATCTCTGTCTGGTTTTGGTATTAGGGTGATGCTAGTGTCATAAAAGGAGTCAGGGAGGATTCCCTTGTCTCTGAGTATGCGGACACGTTTGAGAAAAAAATGTTTCAGTTCTTGTATGAAAGGTTGACAGAATTCAGCTGAGAAGCCATCTGGTACTGGACTTTTTTTTTGGAGAGGTTTTTGATTATCTTTTCAATATCCATGGATGTGATAGGTTTGTTTAGGAGAGTAATCTGCTCTGAGCTTAGTTTTGGTAGGTGATATGTGTCTAGGAATTCATCCTTTTCTTCCAGATTATTTAACTTTGTGGAGTAAAGATTTTGGAAGTATACCCTGATGATTCTTTCAATTTTATTGTTGTCTGTACTGATCTCTCATTTTTAATTTCTGATTTTGTTAATTTGAGACTTCTGTTTTTTTGTGGTCGATCACTTTGGCCAGGGGTTTGCAAATTTTGTTTATTTTTTCAAAGAACCAGCCCTTTGTTTCATTGATTTTTTAAATTGTTTCCCTAGTTTCCAATCCATTAATATCTGCCCTAATCTTGATTATTTCTTTCTGTCTGAAGCTTTTTAGGTTGAATTCTTCTTGTTTTTCTAGTGCCTTTAGGTGGACAGTCAGGTTCTTAATTTGTGATCTCTCTGTCTTTGTAATGAAGGCATTTAGGGATATGAATTCTCCCCTTGTGACTGCTTTCATTGAGTCCCATAAGTATTTGTAAGTTGTGTTTTCATTATCATTCAAATCTAGGAATTTTACAATTTCTTTTAGATTTCTTCCATGACCCATTCATTGTTTAAAAGTGTGTTTAGTCTCCAGGATTTAGTGGCATTCTTAATGTGCCTCTTGTTGTTAATTTCTAGCTTTAAAGCATTGAGATCTGACATGGTACAGGAAGTTAACTCAATTTTCCTCACTTTCTGAAGGCATGCTTTATGGCCTAATATACGGTCAATTTTTGAGAAGGTTCCATAGGCTGTTGAGAAGAATGTGTATTCTGTAGAGCTGGGGTGGAAAGTTCTGTAGATATCCGCTAGGTCTGGTTGGTCTATGATGTTGTTGTGCTCTATTATTTCCCTGTTAATTTTCTGCTTGGATGATCTGTGTATTGATGATAGTGGAGTAATGAAGTCTCCAACTATGATGGTGTTGGCATTTATTTCTGTTTCATTGTTGAGTAGATTTTGTTTTATAAACTGTAATGTACCTGTGTTTGGGGCATATATATTTATGTTTGTGATGAACTCATTTTGGATCATTCCCTTGATAAGTAAGAAGTGGCCTTCTTTGTGCTTTTTGATATTTTTGGTTTGAAGTCTACTTTATCAGATATTAATATACCAACACCCACCTGTTTTTTATTTCCATTTGCTTGGAATATCATTTTACAACCTTTCACACTGAGGAAGTGTCTATCTTTAGTGGTGAGGTGGGTTTCTTAAAGACAGAAGATATAAGGGTCCAGTCTTTTGATCCATAGTGGTAGCCTGTGTCTTTTGATGGGTGAGTTAAGATCATTAATGTTTAAGGTTATTACTGTGAGGTTTGAATTAGTCCCTCCCACGATGAGGTGTAGTTGGTGATTACTTGTGTTATGTACTGTATTGAGCCTGTTCTATTTTGGTTGTTGTGATCTCCTTCTTGTTGGCTCCTGAGATTGGTTGTTTGACTGTTCTGTGTGGAGTATTCCCTCAAATATTCTCTGTAGGTCTGGCTTTGTGATCATATAATTATAGAGTTGACATTTTTCTTTCACCATATATTATGAGGAACACTTTTGCTGGGTAAAGTAGCTTGGGTTGGAAGCCTTAGTTTTTCAGGGTTTGAAGTGTTATATTACAGGCCCCTCTGGCTTTCAGGGTTTTCATTGAGAGTTCTGATCTTATTCTAATGTAATTGCCTTTGTATGTTGTGAACTACTTCTATCTGGCTGCTTTTAGCACTCTTTCTTTGTTTTCTTTGTTAAGGGTTTTAACTGTTTTGTGTCTTGGAGAGTTTCTCCTTTGGTCCTGCCTTTTTGGTGTTCTGTGGGCTTCTTGTATCTGGATGGGCCTATCTTTCCCAAGATTTGGAAAATTTTCTTCAATAATTTTGTTGAGTGTGTTTTCTATGCCTCTGGTCCGGATTTCCTCTTTTTCTGGTATGCCCATGATCTGGATGGTTAGTCATTTTAGTGTGTCCCATAGTTCCCTTGTATTCTGTTCACTTGATTTTTTGAATTTAAGAAAGTTTTTGGCCTCTTGATAAATTTCTTCTGTCCTATCTGACATGTCAGATGTTCTGTCTTCTACATGAGTAACTCTGTTGGTTAGTGGTTGTAGAGAGATTTTCATAAAATCTATTTGAGTTTTGTTTTCTATGTTTTATATAGTGTCCATCTCTTTTTTGAGGTATGATTTCAATTAGAATTTTGATTTTCTTGATGCTTCTTGTAGTTCATTCTTGCATTTGATCAAGTCTTCATTAAGCTTAATCAACCGGTTGTTGAGGTCTTCCATTTCTTGACTTACCTTCCATTTATTCATATCTCTTTGGAGTGTTCTAACATTTTCTTTCATCAAGTTAAGCCTACTGTCAAAAGCTGAATGCTCTAGGAGACAATTCTGTTTAATTTCATTGATATGATTATTGGTTCTTTGATAGTTTGCTTCAATTTCAGCAATTGTTTTTTTTTTAAATCAGGATCTCATTGGTTGTGTTTTCATATTGGGAATGAATTTCTGTTGATTTCTCTATGACTTACTTCAATGGAGGCATCTGTAGTAGGACTAGGTATACTTGCTGGAGATCTCTCAGTTTTGTGTCTTTCATTGGCTTTTTTGCATTGTTGTCTACCCATTTTAGGAAGAGTGTTTATGTTACTGAGGAAGAAGCAAGATTGTCTCCTTTTTCCCATTCACCCTCTGACTCAGGTGAGCAGAGATGTTGGTACTTTTTGTCCAGTCAAGATACCAGAGCAAAAGGCCTGATTCCACAGCTCACACAGGGGTCAGGCCTCCCTGAGCAAGGCACAATGGGACATGTCAGGGCCAGGGGACTAGGAGGAGTAAAGGAACAGGAATCTGGCCTACTTCATGCTGAACCCCCTAGACTGGGGAGGTGGGAGGAGCCCACACACTGACTGTGCAGGGCACTGAGACCCAGACTGTGGGAAGGGATCATAAGTGGGTCACCATACTCACTCCACACGGCAGCACCCATCCTCAAACTGACTGTGCAGGGAAATCAGATCCGGGTGGTGTGAGGGGGCAGAAATGGGTCTGGCCTACTCACTCCATACCATGGAGCCCACATACACGCTGTCTATGCAGGAAACTCCCAAGGCTCCATTCTTAATGATCCAAAACTTTTGTGGCTATGTCAGAAAGAAAGCTTATAAGAGTTTCCCACCCTGTCAATTACATTTCTAATTGCACTCACTGAAAACTGACCGTGAAAGACCAAAGAGCAAGGATGTTCAATATGTAGCATCTACAAAAATATGAAAGATTCAAGTATCACAGAAAAAGCATGAGGCTTGATTGAACACCTTTTATCCCTCAAGGCAAGGTCCAGTAACTGAGCTAGCATCATATAGAAAAAAAGCACACTATGCTGTGTTACCAATATCATAGTTGACTGAGTAATCACATGGGGATGTCTATGAATACTGCTTAAATGTGTTATGTCAGTTTCTAGTGTGAATAGATGGAGAGTTTCCAAGTGACACATATGTATTCCAGCTGGCATCCTTGGTTTTTATTCAGTGTTCATAAATGTTTGTAGTGCTAAGATCTCTGAATCACTTTTTTTTAAGTTGAGCTGTTCTTACAAATTTGTCAAACTGTCTGCACAATATGTTGTGTAGGATTTCAGATTCATTAAAAGTTCTTGAAGAAGTACTCTTACATCACATCAATACATGCTGTGTTCAAAATGTGATTTTAATCAAAATAGTTAATAAAGCATAATCACATGACTAAAGACCAAACATTGACAAAATCACTTATTTTTTGTTATAAAGAAAATTCATATAAACTAAAATTTCAGGATAGTGGCAATCTGCATTTCAGTCTGGATATGGATTCATATTAAATGTGTACTTACTGTATGTTAAAGTGTTTTACATTTTCAGTGTTAGAAAGATAGCTTGACAGATGGCAGACTTTATACTAATCACATTCTAACATTATGATAAAGACTCAGAAAAACTCAAGTCATTCTGATCCTACAAAAAAAAAAAAATTGTCTGCCATGATATCACTTGCCTTTAGGCCCAGAACTCAGGAGGAAGAGGAATGAAGGAATATTGCCATGAGTTCCAGGGCACCCTAAAACTACATAGTGAATTCTAGGTCAGCCTGGAGTAGAGCCAAATCCTACCTTGCAAAACAAAACAAAACAAAATAAAAATAATCTGGTTTACCATCCCTTCCTTTGGAATCTGCAGAGAAGTCTCTGAAATTTTCTCTTTCTTTCTGAATACTTGCAAAACTGCATCATGCAGATGATAGCAAAATCTTATATGAGCTCAAGATATCACCAGCTTTCTATGACCATAGCTGTTGCAGTTCTTTTTTTAAGATTACAAACTGTATGTATATCAGGAACATTTGTACCAAACCATTACTTGATATCCCATTAGTACATAAAATTAGTATGTAGTATATATGGTAAATTTTATTTAAATTGAAACATTAAAATCATGTCTTTAGGCAAATCAAGTGCCTTCTACAGACAAAATGAAATAATCTAGTAAGTGGATTTAAAATTTAAACATGAGGAAATATCAGTAACTATATATCTTATATGGGATAATATAAAATGTATGTCAGAAATCCAAATAAATAACAGAAAGACAAAATGCAAAACTAAAAGGGCAAATAATATATTTAGACATTTTCAAAAGATGACATATAAATAATCAGCATGACTGAAAAAAATGCTTAATGTCACCAATCATTAGAGAACTGCATGTTTAAACCACCTAACTTCTTCTAGAGTGGGTATTATCACAAAAGTCAACTGATAACACATACAGGTGAGAAGGAAGCTACAAGAAAGCCCATATACACTATTCATAGAAATGTAAGTTAAAACTATCATTTTGAAAAACAGAATGGGGTCCTAAAATAAGTTTATAATGACAAAACAATGAAGATGTGATTTATATGCATGAAGAAATACTATCTAGTCTTCAAAAATCTGTCTAATTATTTTCATCAAGGATGGAACTGAATGACATTAGGTTATGGTAAATTAAACCAGACAAAGAAGATAAAGAGAAAGAAAACATTCACTTCTCTAACTAATGCATGAATTCATCATAGTGTCAACAGGATTCTGGCAGGGTATGTCTTGGATTTCGTAAATGTTTCTAAAATTTTTCTGAAAGTTTAAAGGATTTAGGCTAGGCAGGCCAATATGAAAAATAAAGGAGAACTTATACTACCTCACTTCAAGACAGTAACCAAAGTGAGGATGCTAGCTAGAAAATGTTGGAAAAGAAATTAATAAACATCAGAATGCATTATTGAGAGTATACATAAAGTAGAACAAAGCTCAGGTTGTAGCTCAGTAGCAAAGTACTCAGCTCACATATCTGAGCCTCTGGGTCCCATCCTTATCATTAGGAAAAAGGGAAGAAAAAAATAAGAGGAAGGAAGGGAGGGAGGGAGGGAAGGGGGGAGAGAAGGAGGGAGGGAGGGAGGGAGAGAAGGAGGGAGGGAGGGAGGGAAGAAAAATGAGGGGAAGGATGGAAGAGAGAAAAGTGGAAGGATAAAAATGAAAAAGACAAGTCAAAGTAAGGACTGAAAATAAAGACAAAGCTGATAGAGAAAGAGAGAAACGAGTAGGGAGAGAGAGAAAGGGAAAAAAGGCGAAGAGTCAGAAATAGGCAAATGTTAATAAGGAAGATATTTTTTCAATATTTATGATAGAATAAATTAATATCCATATTGAAAATGTAAGTGGCAATCCCCCAAAACCAAAAATAAAAATTTGAGGTGTATTACAAACTTTAACATAAAATACTATGAAGTTCAAGATGAAAATGTAATGTTTTTTCAAGTTTGTAACTGATAAAAACTTTGATGTAATATAAAAAATCTTAGAATAAATTGATACCAAATAAAAATTAAAAATCTGCCATCTGTAAAATAAAACAGATTCTCCAACCAAGTGTGAGAGCAGTTTAGGTTAAAGGAATACATAAAGTTGTTTTGGAATTTTTTTGGTGAGCCAGCCCATTTTTCCCTGACCAAGGATTCTGACTTGGTTTCCAGTGCCAAATATGAGTTTCCTCCAACTGTGCAGGCCTCATGTCCAATCAGAGCACAGTTAACTTACCCTTAGACATTACATAACTCTATTGCCCAAGTATGAACTCCTTGTGTGGTTGGTTGATTTCGTAGTCTGTAGGGTCTCTTGCTTATTCATGCTTTAAGTTACTGTTATCCTCATGTGCCTCCACTGGGGCTCTTCAGTCAGTATGAGGGCTAGCCTGGAGGGAGCTAGTTTCTTTTTAGGTTTCAGCATGGTATTCTGATGGCCTAGAACCACAGCCTGCAGTGTCTTAAAGATTAATCAAAATCTATGAAAGCAGAAATCCAGAGGCTACAAACAACTCAATACTAAATCAGGCTGCTTATAAGAGCCACAGAGTGTGTAGGAATACCTTGAGACTTGTCTCAGCTACTCCACAGAGTCTCACTGAAGTCTTCATGGCCCCACAGTGATTACTATAACCCCACGAGAGGGCCGCCAGGGTAATGGGAGTTGGGCAAGATATATATATATATATATATATATATATATATATATATATATATGGGCATATAAAAAAGATAAAGTATTCATTATATAGGTATATTACTCAGAATTTGCCTACAGACAATGTAACTAAATATAAATTCCAAAAACCATTTGTAAATATGCAGGTAAAGATTTATTCATTTGAATCTCCAAATTATAAACATATTGATTCTCAAAACAGTCATTAGAAACACGAAAGTATAATTTTGAAATATGATACTTAGAACCCAGCATAAATTTCACAAAATTCTTGGGTAATACACTTTCAAACTAGCAACAATAAAAATCCATCTATACATTATGCCATTCCCAATAATAACAATTAATAAACTCCTTAACACACACACAAAAAATGCATGAACGTCAAAATCAAATCATCCAGACATGAACTTTACTGTGGCTCTCCACACCACATGAGATACAGGAAGATGTAAAAAGTGTGACTCACATTTTCGTGACACTGCAAACATTTGGAAGCAAGGGTAAACTGGAATGGGCAATCAAGTAAGAAGGCAAGAAGAAATGGGGGACATACATATTCCATGCAAGCATCCGCTGCTGACCACATTGTCCTGGGTTTACTCTCCACTGATGGTTTAACTAGTCAGTCTTCACTGTAATGGTTAATTCAGGCTAAATTTTCTCACTCCAGAGACGTTCTTTACAGTTTTAAATCTGTATCCATCATTCTAAAACCTTCAAATGGCTCTTATTTAGCCTTATTTTATGATAATTATTGAAATGCACACACGTACTGCTAGTTTTTTTCAATTCTGTCCTCAATTTGTCTCTGATATTACTAGCAGCATTTTCAGATTGGCAAGTTTTCTTGTGGCATATATTTATAAATAATAAATTGTAGAATCTATCCATCCATCTATCTGTCTGTCTGTCTATCTATCTATCTATCTATCTATCTATCTATCTATCTATCTACCTATCTATCTATCTATCATCTATGAATATCTATCTACCTGTCTCTTTTAGATATACTTCCAGTTTATCTAGTCACAGAAGGCTTCCAAAAAATAAAGCTCAAAGAAAATAATAAGAAATTCCTTCATTCAGGCTGGAGAGATGGCTTATTGATTAAGGTGTTTGCCTATGAAGCCTAAGGACACAGATTCAATTCCCCAGGACCTACATAAGCCAGATGTGCAAGGTGGAACATGTACCTGGAGTTTATTTGCTGTGGCTAGAGGCCCCCGTATGCCCATTCTATCTCGCCATCTCTATCTCTCCTTCTATGTGCCTCTTTCCCTCTCTCTCATAAATAAATTTAAAAATAAAGTATACGGACTGGAGAGATGGCTTAGAGGTTAAGTGCTTGCCTGTGAAGCCTAAGGACCCTGGTTTGAGGCTTGGTTCCCCAGGACCCACATAAGCTGGATGCACAAGGTGGCGCATGCATCTGGAGTTTGTTTGCAGTGGTTGGAGGCCCTGGCAGGCCCATTTTCCCCCTGCCCCTAACTCTCTCTCTCTTTGCCTCTTTCTCTCTCTGTCTGGCTGTTGATCTCAAATAAATAAATAAAAATAAACAGAAAAGTAAAAAAGTAAATAAAATATAAAAAGAAATTACTTAATACTGGAAATGGGTATAAGTTCATAATTTCAAGACAAATAACCAAAGTAGACAAAGCATGCTAGTTATAAAAAGATGGAATAATTTAAATCATTTGTATAGTTACATATATTATTGAATACATTTGTGAATATTACATGATATACTAATAATGGATGATTTATTATAACTAAATAGAAGTAAAGGATTTTGAGGCATTTGTATATATAAAATTTCCTTTTTCGAAAATCTACAAAGCATAGTTATGAGAATGTGTTTTCTGAAATTTAATTAACCCAGTGTGACTTTTTGTGACATCAATCATCTCAAATAGAGTTGGTGTGAGTATAATGCCCTTTATTTAGATGGCATTTTAGCAAGTTTCATTCTAACCCACATCGTAATTTTTATCAGAAAGCACCTAATTACTTCACTTTGTACTTAAGTTGTAAAAAGCACAGTGATGATGGAACTGACTCTGTTGGAAGTCATCAGTAGCACATAATTTGCTTTGTAGGCAAACACCTTAATCACTAAGCCATCTCTCCAGCCTAAGTGAAGGAAAGAGGCAGATAGAGTGAGAGAGAATGGGTGTGTCAGGGACTTTAGTCACTGCAGACAAACTTCAGATATATGTACCACTTTGCATCTGGCTTATGTGTGTCTCGGGACCTTTGGCTTTGCAGTATGTGCCTTAACTAGTAAGTCATCTCTCCAGCCCCAGTATCACTTTTCAATCATAGTTTTAGTCTGTATGTGTGTGTGTGTGTATAGTGTCAGTGTGGTGTTGTGTGCGTGATGTGTATGATATACCCATGTGTGTGCGGATGTGTGCATGGCCTCCATGAGTGTGCTGAAGCCATAGGAGAATATCACTCACTGACATGTCTCCCTGTGAACAGGGTTTTTCCTTCAACCCAGGGCTGCTGTCTATGAATGAGCCCAAGTGATTCTACTGCCTTCACATGGACTTTAGTTATAGGCATGTGTATCTATGCTAAGCTTTTCACATGGGTTCTGGGGAGTAGAACTTGGGTGTCTTGGGCCTCAGAAGCCCCCATGCTTCAGCATCCAATGCTGTTAAGCACTGGGCATTCCCTTCATCCCAGAATATAGTATTGCTTTGTTAAAAACAAAAAAAAAAGTTTCCTTAGAGGGAAGTTTTAAACACAGGTCATAGAAATATTCATGGGGGGAAATCCCAAAAGAAATCATGTGCATGATAACAACATTAATCCAAATATTTATTTAATTACATTGATATACTATTTTAACTGTATGGATCTTCTTTTATTTCCTAGCCTGGACAGCCTACAGTGCAGTTTTGCCTACTGTAGTAAATGATTTTATGAGATGTTATTGATGTTATTTCATCTAGTAGATACAGTTTTTGCAATTGCTGGTGTAAATAGTAATATGTCCTCTTGCTTCAGGCTGTCATATCACTAACTTCACTGTGAAGATTTTCTCCCTCCAAATATCAACTTCATGATACACACCACTAAAGATCCAGATAGGTCGACCTGAGTACCAAAGTTTTAGCCTTCAGTAGCCAAACTGGAATGAGAGCTCCAAATATGAAGTGCCTAAGTAGGAAAAGAAGATGGTTTGGACATAGTATAAACAAGTGTTTCCATTAACCTAGGGAGCTTCATTTCTCTTTTTCTCTCAGGAACCCAAGTGCTAATGACACAATATTATGTGATAAAAATGTATTTTTTTTCATTTTCTTTTTTTTTCATTTTTATTTTTTATTTTATTTTGTTTTACAGTCAGTTTGGTACCATTATTAGGCTCATCCATGACCTACCCCCTCCCCTTGACCCCTCTTTGTTGAGGTATATGGGTCATGCATTGTGGAGTTAGCCCACAGTTATGGGTAAGCCAAATGTCTCTGCATATCATGACCCAACACGTGGCTCTGACATTCTTTCCACCCCCTCTTCCGCAAAATTTCCCTGAGCCATGTTGGGTCTGCTTCAGTGATGAGGTGTTGGGGGCCTCTGAGGCTCTGGCTCTCTGATTTGGTAGGAGTTGATTTTTCTCTGTGCTGATCTCCTTCCCCTTGTGCTGGTATCTGGTTCATCAGGAAAACTGCACACTTGCTTGTTTCTCCAATTTTTCTTAGTTTCAGCCGGGGCCCTTTTGAGGTATGATGGGGTGGCCCTCTCCTTAGGATCTACATCTATCTGAAAAAGAGAAGCAGATTCTCCAACAGAGAGTAAGTTAGCATCAGGACAAATGAGATAAGCCTTTTTTTTTTTATATAGAGAATTTAATAGGTGTAGGCCCTCTTGTAGCCCACAATTGACAGTAGCTTGATATTGGAGAGTGGGTTTATGTTTGGATATGGTTCTGACTTGTTTCCCAGCTCCAGCTATGGGTCTCATACCATTGAGGGGATCAGTCAGCCGAATTGAGAGCAGTTGGTTCCCCACCATGGCTGTGTGCCACTATTGCACTTGTGTGGGCATCACAACAAGTTATTTGCTGCTAAGTAGGTTAGACCATGCATTGCTTCGACAGATATTGGTCAATTTCCCCCAGTCGCCCATGTAGCACCTTCTGGCACTAGACGCGCTGACTGTCTGGGGACTGATTCTCTTCCAACTGCCAGCCATGCCATTCTAATTTGCATGTCAATCACATAAGGTGTCTTCAGCAGTAGCGTCTTATCACTAGCCTATGGGGGTTCATCAAGTACTCTGACAGAAATCTGTCTGTCTTTTAGGAAACCTTGTAGGTCTCTCTGATCAAAAGCTCATTGTGGATGATAGCCCATGCTGGTTCTGGGAGTTACATGTCAGTGCCCACTAAGAAAATGAGGAAAAAGATAACTAATATACAAGAGTTAGAGATAAAAGAGAGAGAGAGAGGGAGAGGGGAAGTGAGGGAAGGAAGATGTAGAAGATTAAGGTTAGTCTTGATCATACCCTCTCCAGTGTCTTGTGGTTCGGGTGTTCTCTGTAAGGGCCTGGTGAAGGATCAGCCATTTGGTCTGTCTTTTAGGAAGTAGAAAATTATGGTACCATTGCCATTTGGGTCTAGATTTGTGTTTCCCACCCCTTTGATGCCCTTCCCTCCCTCCCCTTCCATCCTATTGTCTAGTCTAGGAGGTGCTTGCTGGGTATGTAAGGTATCTTGGGTAGATTCAGTTTAGGTGCTATAGATGAGTGAGACTATGTGGCGATTTTTTTTCTGTGTTTGGGTAAGTTCACTGAGAATGATCTGTTCCAGGTTCAACCATTTTTCCTCAAATTTCATTGTGTCATTTTTTCTTACTGCTGTATAGAATTCCATTGTGTAGATATACCACATCTTAGTTATCCATTCTTCTAGTGATGGACATCTGGGTTGATTCCAGCACTTAGCTATTACAAATTGAGCCACTATAAACATGGTTGAGCAAATCTCTCTGGCCTGTGGTTTGAAGGTTTTAGGGTAGAATATTTTCTCAATTGAATATATACCTGTGTATAACATATTGAACTACATGCTTTATATATTTTAAGTGTGTGTATGTAATATACTATATGTGTGGAATATATTGCATATACATTTTTGTGCTCTTTAGTCTCCCGTGCTCTGGTCTGAATCAGAGAAAGCTCTCCTGTGGTGGTCAGAGCAGAATGCCAGGTATCTATCTCCATTACTCTTCCTCCCCCATGTTTTAATATTTACTTATTTATTTACTTATGAGACAGAGAAAGAATAAAATAGGAAGAGACAGAATGGACACACCAGGGTCTCTAGCAGCTACAAACACATGTGCCACTTTGTGAACCTGGATTTTATGAGTCCTGAGGAACTGATCCTATGTCCTTTGCCTTTGTAGGCAAGTGCCTTTAATTCTTAAGCCATCTCTCCAGCCTACTCTTTTCTGGAGTTTCTTACTGATAAGACAACTGGCTGCTTTTCATGAACCTGTGAGATTCCCTGGTCTTTACTATTTTCTGTGGGACTTGGGGCTGCATATGATGGTGGCCACACCCAATTGTTTTTAGAAATTTCTAACTCGTGATTTTAAGGCTTGATCATGCCCTTATGCTTTTGCAGGAAATGCACTTAACCACTGAGCAATCTCTCCATCTCATATTTTATGTTTTAACCATGACGAGTTCACTGACTGGACAAGGGATAAGTACCCTAGTGTCTGGCTTTCTCTTTATCTCTTTCTTCCATTAAGAGGAAAGTTGACATTATTTTGACGATTCAGCCTAGTGTTTTGATTGACAGAGAAGTGTGGAAAGTGGTATGTGGACCCCTTCATGTCAGTTAAGGAGGTCAGTCTGGTAATGTCAGATTGAAAGGGCTGAGCCAAGTATACAGCATCCAAATTGGAGAAGGCTGAGAACCTGCTCCACAAAGAAAAAGAAGATGTTATTACAGGATGGATTTGACCAGCAAGACTCCTTTAGAACCAGCAAGAGGCATAATAAAACTATATTTCTCAGAGTACAGAATTATTGGCATTAAAGAAAGTGAGGTTCTAGCACATGGATTATATATATATATATATATATATATATATATATATATATATTCAATTTTTTGAAAGCATCTTTTGTTCATTTGTCAAATATGTTTAACTTTTATGTTCTGTTATCCTATAGCTTTCTTGGCAATTGACTAGTTTATGCTATGAAATGGTATGTTGCCATAAGTCTTCCACATTAATCTAGATTAATCTAGTAATTTGTTGAAGACTAAATATCTCTCTCTCTGTCTCTCTCACTCCCTCTCTCTCTCTTGTTTTTGTGATGCAGGGTCTCATTTTTGCACAGGCTCACCTTGAATTCACTATGTAGTCTCAAGGTGGCCTCAGACTCACAATTATGGTCCTACCTCTGCCTCCTGAGTGCTGTGATTAAAGGCTTGTGCCACCTCGCCTGGCAAGACTGAACATTTTTTTGTATGTTGTGTATTTTAAACTCAGTTAGTGCATATGTTATCTTAATATGTAAAATTATAGGAGAATCTAATGTTTCCTATTGTAATAAATTATTTGAATTAAATGAAAAAAGGCAAACAAAAAGGCAAAACAACACACACACACACACACACACACACACTGTAGCGGTCAAGTTGTGATTGCTGGAACAAAATACCCAAACAAATGCTTACAGTCTCTAGTGGAAACTTCATTTTTGCAGAGGAAGGCATTGTATAAGCAGAAATTTTACTCCCATCCTTGTCATAATAGGTGGAAAACAGACCATGTATGAGCCAAGTTTGACAAGGGAGAGCTGTCTATCACACACCTAAGCCTGCTTATAATACACCACCCAAATTGCCAACAGCTGGGAACCAAGTCTTCAGATCACATGAGTTTGTGGGAGGCATCATATTTAAATATGCATGCAAAAACCCCACATCCCAGATCATGTTTAAGACAAATGAAAGTAGACAAAGACACATAATACTTAAAGCTACTTCATTGTCAACCATTCTTTACTTTCCCTTTTCCATAGACTACCTCAGTGTCTTCAGATTTATTTTAAATTATTTAATGGGTTCTGAGTAAGGCAAACTTGCATTTACTTTACGTTTTAAAAGAAAACTTCATTGCCCAAGTTTATTCTTAAAGTCTATTAAATGCAACATCTTTTAGCATTGTAATATGTTGTCTTGTCTGAAGCTTACTATGTCATTTTCCATTTCAAATGTAATTCCCAAATACAGGTTGGTAATACTGTTGTCCTATTTTTGTATTTCCATGTCATATGGTAGATTCTGTGAGATATAGTGATCTTTGTAATCTGAAGATTTACATGTAAATCTAGAACAAGCAATTTCTTGCTGCCTAATGGAAAGCCGATTCATCATTATGAAGTGCAATTTAGACTTGTGTAGGTATGTGAAAGAACGTGGTATGTGGAAGTTCTGTTAAACTCTGCATTATTTTTTTGAAACAATATATTAGGATATCTGAAATTTCTCAGATTATTTTCATAGTACAATGGAAAAGGATATTTTATCCTTTTTAACTAGAAGCTCTAACTATTTTAGTTACAGCTCGATTCTACATCTTAAGAGAAAAGCTATATGCATATACAATCAAAAGGAAATATATACTTAGACTATTAGCACTAACCAAATAACTAATGACACATGTGTCAGGATTTATGCTTCATTTTCCACTTGGGAAATAGAAAGGACAAGGAATAAAAGAATAAAATGGCACTTAAATTATCATGTAAAGTTCTAAAATTTCCATGTGTAACAGGATTTGCCTCAGGCATGTGACTGCTGTTTCTTGTATGTTTTCTTGGTTGGTTGGCTTTCCTTGCGTGAAGCACCACCCCCTCGTCAGGACTCAGCTTTCCCAGGAGTGCTTTCATGTATGTGTCCCCAGAGAGCAAGCAGGCAATCATGCTGCAGCTATTGAGAGAACAGCAAGTCTGAACTCTCTTATGAATAATAGAAAAAATGAAAATATACTGAGGTTACAAAAAAACATCAAAGCTATACAAGGCTTCAGCAGCAAAGTCACATTTATCACTAAGAAACATTCTCTGTATAAAAAAAGAACAACGTGCTTAAATTTTAAGGAAAGGCATTTACTGCCCAGAATTAAATCAGTTTTATAACAGGCAAGCTGCTTTATTGTGACACAGGAAGGAAGAATGATGATTGTATAGTATAGGTACTTAAAGATAGGGATTTTAAAAACAATTATTTGAGTTAGGGTGAACCTGAGAACATGAAAAATGTCTCATGACCCAACCCATCTATTATGTTTGCAGTAATAGTCCAAGCCAGGTATATGGGGTAATAACAAATAGTTTCTTATGCTAATAAAGTTAAAAGTAGATTTTTCATCATTAAGATTACTAATGAGCAGTTACTGGGCATTTACTGGAAGCTTGGCTCTAACGGCTAATAACCTTGTAAAGAATTCAATTTAAATACAGGCTACTTTCTCATAAGATAGACTAGTCATGGGCCATAAAATGATATTTTTATCCACACACTAGAACTTGTATTAAATTAAAATAAACAGACAAATAAATGAGTCATGAGTTGTAATTTTCATCCGTTACATTGTAATTAGATTAATGGGATATAATACAAGACATACCTTAGAGAAACATGATAAATACCAGTTGGAATATGTCTGAGTCATTATAAAGGAGAGAGATATATGTTAAGCAAAAAATATAAGCATAGGAAACAGGATGTCATATAGCGTTTAATAATTTGGAAATGATTAAATTCAATGTGTCACCTACCTGACTCAAGCCACATATCTATATACTTTTAATATTTATGGGACACTTTGACCCTGGGCCCTACAAACATGATTTCTCTATCTTCACCTTGAAACATCAGCCACAGGACTCTTAAATTCAGGTTTCTTTGGCCATATCTTAAGCAGAAACAACCATGCATCCTGAGTAAACTTCCCTTGAAGAGCATATTTTATATTTGTATTAGCTCTTCTGAAAACTCTGTGATGTCTCAACCAGACTAGTGACCCATACCAAGGACTCACACTCAGCTTAACCATCAAGGTCACACTAAAGACAAGAAGAGTGAAATACACACACCCAATATCTGTGAATGGCAGGTGCTAACGATAATGTGAAAATTTTAAATTTACATTAGCTGCTTCAATTATTAAAGGAACTGTTTACTCTATATGTGTCATGTTTCCATTTTCCATATGATTGCATAACAGAGTGTTTAAGAATCAATGAAAAAATAGGAGGAATTATATTTCAGGATTCAGATCCAACTAGTTGAATTCATTATCCAGCAATATTTAGACCTTATTAAGTTTCAGCCTATTTTAGAGTAAGATGAAATTGCTGTCTCTAAATCTTATCCTCAGTCTACTAAAACTCCAGGTATAATATGATATTTCTAGGTTGACAATGTGAGTATCACATTGTATTTCATTACCAAAATGAGTTACTTTCATATATACAAATAAATTCTTAAGTGTCAGAAATAAAAAACACATTCTTAACCAATGTGTCCACAAATGCAGTTTTTTTTAGATTTTTGTTCTTTTGTTTGTTTTACTTGCTTATTTATCTATAGCAATGCATTTGTTATCTCTTGACCAAATTAAAATGGTCTCCATTTTCTTTCAGAATTCAATTCATACACTTAGGTGAATTTATAAAGCAAAATCAGAGAATCTTTATGAATATTTTGCAAGTCCAACAGTAGAGTGACATATTAATCATGCTTATTTTCTTCTCTGTAGCATGTCACTTTTGTTTTTACTGTTCATGTTGTGCACACAATAGGTAAAAGTGTAAAAAAAATACCCATTTATACCTCCAAAAGAAGAGAAAAGATCAGAAAAGCCTGGCATTACAATCTATTCCAGGACATCATCATTACACCTGATAAGAGAAAAGTCCACCCTGTTTTGTATCATTATGCTTATAAAGATTTATCAACCAAGCTGGGTGTGGTGGTGTACACCTTTAATCTCAGCACTGAGGAGGCAGAGTTAAGGGGATTGCCGTGAGTTCGAGGCCAGCCTGAAACTACATAGTGAATTCCAGATCAGCCTGTGCCAGAGTGAGACCCTACCTTGAAAAAACCAAAAAAAAAAAAAAAAAAATCATCAACCATGTCCAGAGAAATGGCAGCATAAGTGAACCTATAATTGAGTGTGGATGGCAGTTGTATACTCTGTGCCTCACTTGAAGTCTAGGAATATACTGAAAGCATTAGTTCAGGATGCTAATGAAGGAATTATTGATTTAGATATAGGCCATTAAAGCAGCCAAGTAAGAGACTACAGCCATACATTTTGGCCTTCATTTGAATTCTTACTGTGAACAAAATATGAAAAACCTTTTATGGCCCTCAATATTTTTGTAATCACCATCCATCTTTTATATCTCCAATGATGTTCTTACAAGTCAGTAAAAGCTTTCATCTGTAATATTTCTGGTCCTGTTACTATTTGTTCACTTACCCTTGCAAAATTTTAATATTTGTGCATGTGTGTGTGAATTTGTGTGCACATGCACGTGACGTGTGCGTGTCTGTGTGTGTGTGCGCATGCGCCATGACACATGTTTGGAGGTCTGAAGATACCTTCAAGGTGCTTTTTCTTCCCTTTTTTCATTTAAGTTGACACTTCCTATTGTTTTGACTTTGGGAAAGGAAGACTAGTGGGCCCCTCAGCTTTGGGCTTCCCCTGATATGGCCTCCCATTACCAACACTGGGAAGTAGGTTTGTGGAGCAAGAGCCTTTAAACATTGATTAATTTTCTTGGCCCAAATCATATAAATATTTCTAGTGAGTCACAGAGATTAATTTATTCTCTCTTGCACTACTGACTATAGGTTAATTTAACTGGTAGTAGTTGGAAGCATTAGATGTCAAGTCCAGTGTTAGGGATTCAGTATGTAGAAGGGAATAAAAATATTTGTCTCTATGATGAGCAAAGAATTTGATGTTAAATATGTGAGCAAAAATGGATAATTGCAATGATAATGAGAGAGCTATGATGGATAAGAAACAGGTTAAGTACTAAATATGGATATTTATCTAACTGGACATTCATAGGAACAGATAGCAAGATTTTGTGTGGGAAAATGAAAAACAAAATTTTAAACCAAGAACACAGAAAAACCATGGAACAGAAATGCATGATATATTCAAAAAGCTGAAAGACATATAGGAAACATTGTTTCACCATTTTTGTCAACCATTTATTGATGATCTTCATTTCCACTGGCCCTTATTGAGTACACAGCACAGATGGTTATACATCTTAACCATCTGAAAGGAGTAAATATCTCCTTTAGGAATTATGGTTGTCAATATTTTGAAAAGAGAGGGTCCTCAATCTTTCTTAATCCTTGTTGGCCTATCTACCATTTATTGAGAAGTGGCCAGTCTAAGCAACTGATCTGGCTTAATTTCTCTGCTAGTTCCATAGCATACATGCATCTATATCTATATCTATATCATCTATATCTATATCTATACATATATTTATATGTATATATATATATATTTTTTTTTGTTTGTTTGTGTCTGTGTTTGTGGTATGTATGTACTGTATATTATGGTTCTATTCTCTGGAGAATTATTAATAGTAAGTATTTGGGAAATGAGAGTGGTTCTAAACTTACTGAATGTTAAGAATGAAGTTTCTTGGGCTGGAGAGATGGCTTAGTGATTAAGGAATTTGCCTGTGTAACCAAAGGACCCAGGTTTGATTCCCCAGGACCCATGTAAACCTGATGCACAACGGGCACATGTGTCTGGACTCGTTTGCACGGGCCCTGGCATACCCAGTCTCTCTCTATCTGTCTCTCTTCTCTCTATCTCTATCTGCTTGCAAATAAATAAATTTTTAAAAGCCAGAAGCTGCCGGGACCTGGTGTGGTGACCTTACCTTGAACAACCAAAAAAAAAAAAAAAAAAAAGAAAAGAAAAAGAAAAAGAAAAAGAATGAGGTTTCTGAATTTTTCTGAGGTTCTGAAATTGGTTCACTAATCTAACTTGGTTACAGATACTCTTTTCAGTATTAGGAATATAACTAATAGTGTATGATGTGAGTTCTTCATAGAAATACTTAAGGGATCTACATTGGATATCCTTCATCAACTACTTCTAGTTCTCTGTATATGTAACACAATTAAATATTTTGAGGAAAACTAATGAGTACAAAGAACATGGATTTTTGCTCCCATTCTCATTGTACAAATCACCACTGGTAATGGATAAGCTTGTGTATTCAAATTTTAATCTCAACTACTGCATAAATATCTTAGAAGCCTGTAGTGTACCCTGAAAGAAAACCTTATCTCATGTAGCCACAGAACTATATTTGCTGCACATTGAAGGCAATATCTCATTCTGTAACTTGCTGGATTATAATGCAAATTGAAGTTCCAGGCTTATAAGATGTCTATTACTAAAATAAGAACATTGATCTGAAAAAAACAGGATCCTTTCAATTGTGCTGTTGATATGTAAGAAGACTTTATTTAAGACTTTATTTAAATGGAGATATTAATTGTGATGTGTTCCTTATACCAATGGAAATAGTGTCCCCATTGCCCTCTGAGGACGCATCTGACCTCTCAATGGTACTAGACTTCCTATTAACAATGATCTTAACTACTTCATGGATAATATTAACTCTGTATTTCCTAAAGAAAGTGTGTTGATTTCATTAAGGCAGCTGCAATGTAATGAAATACTGGGGACCAAATTCATCAATTTTATTTATTTCTCATTATAAATAGTTTCAAGACCAAACAGACCTTTAAAACTGACAGAGAATGGGCTGGAGCGATGGCTTAGTGGTTAAGTGCTTGCCTGTGAAGCCTAAGGACCCCAGTTCGAGGCTCAATTCCCCAGGACCCACGTTAGCCAAATGCACAAGGGGGCGCACACGTCTGGAGTTCGTCTTCAGTGGCTGGAGGCCCTGGCACTCTCTCTCTCTCTCTCTCTCTCTCTCTCTCTCTCTCTGCCTCTTTCTCTCTCTGTCGTTCTCAAATAAATAAATAAAAAGTAACAAAAAAAAAAAGCTGAGGCAGAATGTGTGAACAATGAAGAGATGCTTTACCATTCAAAAGAGTAGTTTGAATCTTCACAGAACACGGAGAGAGGGGCTAGGAAGATGGCTCAGCCATTAAAGACTCTCACTAGCAAAGCCTACCAACAAGGCTTCAACTCCCCTATCAGATGCAAAAAGTGGCACAACTATCTGGCATTCCATAAGTAATAGCAACAGAACTTGTACACATACACATGCAAATAAATAAATGAAATGAAAAAAAACACAGAATTCTTTTAAAATGCACATATGCACATATTTTTTTTGAAATAGAATGGAGATAAGGTTGGGAAATAATAGAGAGAACATAGCATTGAATCAAGGTTGATTTATTGTCATAGGCTCATTCACAGAGACTTTGCATCTAATGTACCAATTTTACAAAGTAGAACGAAATCTACTGCTTTGCTTGATGGGCTAAAACATTGGTGGCGGGGTATTATTTAAGCGAAGCAAAAATGATTCACATCTGTTCACTTCGTACAGAAGAATGCATTCAAAGGCTTAGGAACATTGGGATACTGCAGTGAGTTTTCACCTAAGACATACTCACCCATTAAGATTGGTTGAGAAGGCTAAGCAGTGGTGGGGAACCAACTGCTCTCAATTTGGCTAACTGATCCCCTCACTGGTATGGGACCCATAGCTGGAGCTGGGAAACAAGTCAGAACCATATCCAAACATAAGCCCACTCTCCAGTATCAACCTACTATCAATTGTGGGCTACAAGAGGGCCTACACCTATTAAATTCTCTATGAAAAAAAAAAAAAAAGTAAGGGTTATCTCATTTGTCCTGGTGCTAACTTACTCTCCGTTGGAGAATCTGCTTCTCTTTTTCAGATAGATGTAGACCCTAAGGAGAGAGCCACCCCATCATACCTCAAAAGGGCTCCGGCTGAAACTAAGAAAACTTCGAGAAACAAGCAAGGGGGCTGTTTTTCCTGATGAACCGGACACCAGCACAAGGGGGAAGGAGATCAGCATAGAGAAAAATCAACCCCTACCAAATCAGAGAGCCAGAGCCTCAGAGGCCCTCAACACCTCATCTTTGAAGCAGACTAAAAATGAACCCAACATGGCTCAGGGAAATTTTGCGGAAGAGGGGGCGGAAAGAATGTCAGAGTCACATGTTGGGTCATGATATGCAGAGACATTTATCTTACCCATAACTGTGGGCTAACTCCACAATGCATGACCCGTATACCTCAACAAGGAGGGGCCAAGGGGAGGGGGTAGGTCACGGATGAGCCTAATAATGGTACCAAACTGACTGTATTTGCTGAATACAGAACTGACTAATAAAAAAAAAAAAGAAAAAGAAAATTAAGTTTTGAGGATAATCAGTCATTTTTATGGAGCAGCACTGAACGTGGAAATTGGAATTATTAAATTGGGAAGGATAAATAAATGGGAAAATTATATCTTAACACGTGTTGCAGTCAGGTTCGCATTACTGGCCAAAAAAAAAAAAAAAAACCTACAAAGAGCAGCTTGTGGGGGAGGGGGGATAAAAAGGTTTATTTTGGCTTACAGATTCTAGGGGAAGCTCCATGATGGCAGGGGAAAACAATGACATGAGCAGAGAGGGTGGACATCACTTCCTGGCCAACATCAGATGAACAGCAGCAACAAGAGAGTGTGCCATACACTTGCAAGAGGAAGCTGGCTATGACAGCAATAGCCTGCCTCCAAACAATACACTGCCTCCAGGAGGCATTAATTCCCAAATCTCCATCAGCTGGGAACCTAGCATTGAGAACAACTAAGTTTATGGGGGACACGTGAATCAAACCACCACAACATGGCAGGGGCCAAGTGCAGGTATCCAACCAACAACAGCATGATGAATGTGAATACCGTTTATGACCACTAGAATCAAAGCTCTCTGAACGACAAAAAGTTGACATAATCATTAAATGATTATGATCTTCCTAGAAGTTAACTGGAGATAAAGTCTATGAAAATTTCACATCAGATGAACAAAAGTCTATATTGATTCTTAAAATAGACAATTATGACGCCTTAATTTCATGTTCCAGTCAATTCATAGGACCAGAATCCTGTAAATGACCGTGATCCTGTAACAAAATGACTTTGATTGAAAAATTCACAAATTATATGAAATTATATGCCATGGTCCTAGAAGTGCAAGATCAAGAAATCAACAGGATTTCTCTAAAGTGGTAACTTTCACGATAACTTATTACTTTGTCTTCTAAGGGAGAGAATACTGTGTATTTATGTAAAGGAAAGGACAAAGGAAAAGTATTCACACTTTCAATGTTGAATACTCTTATAAATGTATCATTATCATTCTCAACTGCTTTGCCCAATTCACATAAGTTGCATTGGAAATTTGCTTTCAGAATGCCTTTGTAGGAAAGAAGTTTTGTTCTAACTAAAGAAAAAATCCAGTCAAATTAAGAATATTGTGCAGTGTTAATCTTTCACTTAGCCTTCTGAAAATGTCATATAGCCACTTGCCATTGATGAAAAATATAGTAAACAGATCTTTTTGAGACTACTCGATAAGAGGATTAACTGATTCTGATACTTCAAAAACATGAAACATCACTGTAGAGGAAGCATCAGACTATTGACTCATTGTATCTCTGAATCACTGAACTGTGTCTCTAACCCACTCTATAAATCCATAGGGCCTTCCAATTTGTTATAAATCATCACATGGATATTTATGACATTATTTCCCAAGTATTATAATACATAAATGTACTTGACATGCATAGGATCAGGTAGAACCTCTGACTGGTTCTCTGATCTGGGAATGACAGCTTTGGAGTTGGAAAAGGACAAGTTGAAGCCAGAAAGTATCTTCTAACCTAGAAAGATAGTAAATCAAATACAACATGTAATTCTCTGAGGGTTCAGACATAAGTACTATTTTCAAGGATTTAAAACAAAGTGAAGGGATGGTGATTGTTACCACATCTCTAATCAGCTCATATATTTGGGCTGGAAAGAAGACAAATTGTTCTTGGGGAATGACAGTGGGTTATCATCAGGTTAACCAGGTGTTGATTTCAATACCATCTGCTGTACCAGATGCACTCCCATTTCTTTGCTAAATTGATACAAACTCTAGTACCTGATATGCAGCTATTGATTTATTGTGCCTTTTTGTTTGTACCTATCTAAAGGCTCATCACAAGCTGTTTGTTTTCCATAAGCAATGCCAATAATACATGTATTTTTGTACTACCTCAGGGATTGAACTATTGTCCAGCCCTATAGCACAATTACAACACAGAGAACTTCTGTGATATTTTTCCAACACTGAATTGTCACTGTAAGGACATTGTATTGATTGTATTTATTGAGTAATAAATACGAATTCCTTTAGACAATTTTTGTGAAAGACATTTGTGTGTTAAAGGATGGGAAATTATCTGATTAAAATGTAGTGATAGTCTACCTCAGCGGCATTTCTGGGGGTAGGTACAAAGAGGTTTTCTTTATGTTATTTTGAATAAGGTGAATAAGTTTTGAAATACAATATCAATAATTATAATAATTATTAAAATGTGATTCAAATGGGCAAATGATCTTAGCCATTTCTCAAAAATTATTTACCAATAATCAATAATCATTTTAAAATGTTCATCATTAATAATTCTTTATTAGTATTCAAATTGCTATGTCTATAATCAAAAGCCAATGGCAGCTGATGACAAGAAGAGGAAACCACTAAATCAAAGAGACTTTCATCCTCATCTTTTCTGTGGCACTAGTCACAAAAGCTAGGGTTTGGAATTAACTGAAGTGTCTACCATAATGAATAAATGGGTAACTAAAATGAATCATCATATAATGGAATTTAAAAAGAAAGAGAATGGAAAATTAAAAATGAATGAAGTCTTGTAATCTACAGCTACAACATAGAGATGGAAGATATTATGTGATATTAAATAAGCAAGACACAAAGATAGAAATACTGTATATTCCTGATCATGTGCAGAAACTATGAATGATGATTTTGTCACACTAGTCAGTGGAATACGTATCATGAGACAATACAAAAGGTACACATGTTCTCTGCTTTATTGGCAGTTACCTTATGAATTGGATAATATCTAGAACATTCAGTTATAAGATTAAGCATACATAATACTAATCTACCATAAAATAGTAGTGATATATATGTGATTTGAATAAGTAGACACTGAAGTCATAGGTAAGCTGCATAAATAAGTACTCTAAATATTCACGGCGCTCA
This sequence comes from Dipus sagitta, assembly GCA_036346955.1. Classification (NCBI taxonomy): domain Eukaryota; kingdom Metazoa; phylum Chordata; class Mammalia; order Rodentia; family Dipodidae; genus Dipus; species Dipus sagitta. Next base: position 76,360,991 of record CM070781.1, read on the forward strand.
CTCGTATTGTAATTAAATTAGATTATTACATTTTCCTTCTTGTGAAAATATTATTGCATAAGGTTAAAAGTAAAAGAAGCACAGTCATGACAGGAAACTAATCTTTTTGGCAGACTGTGCTTGTTTATTTCAATTGAAAAGAAATATAGCCAGAATTATGACTATATAGTTATTAGATGGTGCCTAAAGATTTGTCTTTTTATGTATTTTAAGGAAACATGTTTAGAAAATTATTTACAAATATTTTGTAGGACAGGTGTGTAAATAGGCCTCTATAAGTGGACCAAATATTAAATATATCTCAATATCAAATATGTAGTGCTATTGTCCCATTACCATGGGGTACAGGTCTGTGAATAAGGGGATGGAAATGCCAATGATGCTGCTATTTACCTTAGTGAATTAATGGCAAATTTGATGTTATGACGTCTGATATGTGAGTTTCAAAGAGAGCAATGCTTCCATTAAGAGCCTCCAGTGCTTTTACATAGCTGTTATAACTAATGTCAATGGGATTGACATTGTTGGCCAGGGTACACAAAGGTAATTAACAATGTGATTTTGTATTGTTAAGCTACCACACAAATATGGAAGAGTTTGTGTGGATAATTGATTATCTTAGAGCACCTTGGAATTGCTGACTTTATAATCAATGGAAAACACCCATCATCACTTCCAATAATGGTGAATCTGATGACCTGGAATTTCAGAAATGATGATATCTTAATTTGTTTTGTGATGTCATAACAGAAAACAACAGATGGGACAAATTATGAAAAACAAATAGAAATTTATTTTTCATGGCTATGAATGCTGGACTGAACATTGCATATCATTATTAAACAAGGCAAAGCCTTGAATCATCAGTGTCTCATAAAGGCCTTTATGTTGTGTGTCCACACAGAACAGAGAACATGAGATTGGGACAACCATTGTGTCCTTATGTGATAAGGAAGTAAGGGACAGTGAATTAACTTCCACAAGTACTTTCTATAATCACATTAATCCTATTTACAAGGATATGTCTACCTTCTCCCATGTTTCATTAGGACTAATTCCTAGTCCTTAGAATTAGTAGAAATTTTGGGTTCCACAGCAGATAAGTTCTTCAGCCAGCTGAAGGTTCTGACTGAAGGCAGAAATGCCATGATTCTCACCTCACCATTGGAAGTAAATGTAATGTAGTGTTCTAGTATAATCAGAGACACATTTGGTACTAACACTCAAATACCTAAACACTGGTAAAGTATACTATTTATTATTCTCCAATTATTTTTCTGTTAAGAAAAGAATGAAAAACAAAATATTGATTCCATTTGTAAGGGTAGGGGGCAGAGAACAAACAACAATTTAATGCCAAACAAAACAAACTCTGCATGCTAGGGTACATGCCATAATCATCTTTTTACACATAGGGGTAGGAATAGTGGTAGACCCATGTAAGTGTAAAAGTATAACAGGGAATAGTGTATGAATTCCTTGGAGGGGTAGAAGAATGAGAAGTGTATTCCCAACAAAATAAACCCTTCATGACAAGGAGTGTGCCATATTCAACTTTGTGCACCTTGTGTAGGCACAGTGACAGACACATACAAATGTTAAAGTTTAATAAGGGAGGCGGTAAGAATTCAGATTATATGTATACTATTTGTAATTTCACTATGTATTTAGTTTGTTTAATAATGATATGCACTGTTTATTCTAACTTGAAAATGAAATTAAAGAGAAATAGTCATTTCTACTAATTGACAATATATTTTTAATTTCTGGTTAATTATATCCCTATACATTTATTTTCCATGGCAACAACATATGAAACCTCATAGGTGTTACCAAAAGCAAAAATTAATAATCCTCCCATCATACTCTGAGTCTAGCCAAGATCCTGCAACATCTACCAATACCACTCTGGCTAGCGATGATAGTTCCTTCGAAGATAGTTGATATTCACTGTGGTAATCAATTTATGTTGAAAGTAAGATCAATGCTAATCTAAAGACTTTCATCTAGAACAAAAGGTTCGATGAACACATTTCTCCAGTTGTCTTGTGATTTTCACAGCAGGCAACAAGTAACTATTCAAAGGAGTATAATACAGTTCCTTCATGAAGTTTCTGCTTCAAACTATAATGTATTGGACAGTTTTGTTTCCTACAGTCCTCACATTCTGAATGCTTTTAGGAATTCTTCTTGTGCTAGCATTGTGTATTTTCCTGTCTCTTTGGATTGAAGACTGGCCATCAGATGGGCTCTGGTCAGTGTATCTTGAGTGTTTATGGGGTATTCAAAACCCATAGTGGTTGCATGATCTTAGTTGGCCTTTGTACTCATTCATGCTATTATAAAATAAAATATTTCTTATGAAAATTCTAGTCAAGGAACATACAGTGATATTACATAGATTTTGGAACATTTATAAAACTCAAATAAGTTTTAAAGACTACTGCTTTAAGCACAGCTACTCTTCCTCACCTATCTGAGGTCATCCAGGTTCTTCCAAACGATACTATCTTTGAACATGCTAAGCAATGTTTCTTTCAACAAATGAATTTTATGTGTTTTCTACACAAAGCTATCTCTTCAAAAGAAGAGTCAGTTTCTAGATGGTGCACATACAAAATCAGTAGGCCATAGCTCCCAGCTAGTTCCCCACCTCCAAGTTCCTTGGTCCTGGTACCCCTGCTGATGGCTGGGGGTTGCTTGGACCCTGAAGGTGGGGTGCAGAAGCTGGCCTTTTGCTCTGTCTTCCCAACTGACCTATCCCTGGGACCCAAGTTATGGATTACCTGCTCTGGAGGGAGTATACACAGAGTAGGCTAGAGTTCCTGATTCTTTCCTACCTCCAAATTCCATGGCCCAGTACCCTTGCTGCTGACTTAGGACAGCCTGGACCTTGCATATGTGCTATATAGGCAGGTCTTTTGCTCCTTCCTATTTTACTAGTCCCTGGGTCCCCCAAGTCCTTGTTCCTATAAGCCAGAGAGGACATGGACCAGTGGGAGCTGGTCTCTTGATCCTGGCTTCCCAGTTTCCCTGGTACTAGGTCCCCAACCCCAAGTTGTCCTGTGCTGAAGAGTGTGAGGAAGAGGACTGAGGTACCTTTGATGTATTTGCAACCTCCAAAATCTGAGTATATATAGTTATAACCACATCCTACTCCCATGAGATTCACATCTAAAACAGAACACTCAATGAAGATCCTACAAGGACAAATGCTTGCTTCCACAATGAAATAAAACTTTTACTCTGAGATGGGTAGACCACATTCCAAAAAATAAAAATAAAAAGAGTCAGAAAACTGAGAGATCTCTACCAAGGACATCTAGTTCCAATGAAAAAAGAGAAAACAACAAAAATAGAATCCCAAAATGAAAACACAAGTTATGTGATGAAGCAACTTGTTGAACTAGAAGGAAAGCATCAAAAACCTAACAATCACAAACATGAAGTTGAGCAGAATTGTCTCTTAGAGCACTCAGCCTTTGTCATTAGGCTTAGCTTAATTGAAGAAAACCAAAGATGACTCAAAATAGAGATAAATGAATTGAAGGTGAGGCAACAAATAGAGGATCTCAATAACCAGCTGAAAAAGCTTAATGAAGTCATGATCAAATGAAAGAATGAATTCCAGGAAATATCAAGAAAATCAGACCTTGGAGCTGGAGAGATGGCTTAGGTAGAAGTTAAAGATTGCAAAGCCAAATACCCAAGAGTGATTCCCCAGGACCTACATAAGCCAGATGCACAAGGTGGCACATGTGTCTGGAGTTTGTTTACAGTGGCTGGATGCCCTGGTGTGCTACCCCCTCAAACAAATAAATAAAAATAAATGTTAAAAATGTTAGGCCTCGGTCTGTAGAGATGGCTTAGTGGTTAAGCACTTGCCTGTGAAGCCTAAGGACCCTGGTATGAGGCTGGATTCCCCAGGACCCACATTAACCAGATGCACAAGGGGATGTATGCATCTGGAGTTCATTTTGCAGTGGCTGGATGCCCTGGTGTGCCCATTCTCTCTCTCTCTCTCCCTTCTTTTCTCTGTCTGTTGCTCACAAATACATAAATAAAAATAAACAAACACACAAAAAAAATCAAACCTCAACCTAAAATCTACCTTGAAAAGAGATGGACAGGATACAAAGAAGAAGAAGAAGAAAAAAAAAAACAGAAACAAAAACCAAATAAAGCTCTAAAACCCTCTCTATAACCCATCACTAACAGAGTCTCTCATGTGGGAGGAAAGAACCACTGAGCTAGAAGACAAGACAGAAGAACCTTATTGGGAATCCAAAAACATTGCTAAGTTCATAAAAAATCATGTGAACAGAATATGAGGTAATTTTGGGATACCCTGAAATGACCAAACATCTGGATCAAATGGATCATAGGTTTACCAAAAGGGGAGTAAATCTAGGCCCAAGGCATAGAGAACATATTCAACAAAATTATTGAAGAAAATCTTCCCAGTATGTCAAAAGATAGGACCATCCATGTACAAGAAACACACAGAACACCAAAGAGAAAAGACCAAAGAAGAAACTCTCCAACACATATCACAGTTAAAACTCTTGACAATGAAAATAAAGAGAGAGTACTAAAAGCAGCAAGACAAAAGTAACTCACTACATACACAGGCATTTCCGTCAGAATTACCTCAGATTTATCAATGGAAACCTAAAAAGCCAGAAGGGCCTGGAATGGAATGCTTTAAAGTCTAAAATAATTATGGCTTCCAACCCAAACTTCTGTACCTACTGAAAGTATCCCTCATTAAAAATGTTGAAAGAAAAATGTCCATGATAAAAGTCAGCTTTATGATTATATAAACACAAAGTCAATTCTACAAAGAATACTTCAGGGAATACTCCACACAGTGATTCAACTAACCAATCTCAAGAGCCTACAAGAAGAATATCACAATTACGAAAATGAGAGATAGCTCACAAAAGTACGAAACCCAAGAAAACACCAAACCTCATAAAGCATCACAATATGGCAAGGATTAAATCAAACCTTATATTGATGAACTTAAATATTACAGTCTTAAGTCAACCATCAAAAGACATAAGTTAACAGGGTAGATAAAACAAAATGGACACTTCTGTCTACCGTCTTCAAGACACCCACCTCACCACTAAAGAAAGTTCCTCAGGATGAAAGGATGGAAAATGATATTTCAGGCAAATGGAAGTAAGAAAAAGGCAGGAATTTTTATATTAATATCTGATACAAATAGATTTCAAATCAAGAAAATAGATGAAATAAGTAGCTGGCCCTTTAAAGAAATTAAATAAAGAAGATTGATAAACTCTTGGCCAATTTGATCAAACAAAAAAGTCCCAAATCAAAAAAGTAATCAGAAATTAAAAGAGAGAGGTAACAAAAGATATCAATGAAATTTGAAGAATCATTAGGACATATTCCAAAACCTCTACTCCACAAAAGTGTATAATCTGGAAGAAATGGGTGAATTCTTAGACATAGGCCACCTACCAAATCTAAACTCAGAGCAGATTAATCTCTTTAAAAAACTTAACACAGCCATTGAAATTGAAAAGGTAATCAAAAATTTCCCCCAAAAGAAAAGTCCAGGGCTGTATGGTTTCTTGGCAGTATTTTATCAAACCTTCATTGAAAAACTGAAACCAAGTTTACTCAAAGTGTTTCACATAATTGGAGAACAGGGAATGCTCCCCAGCTCCTTTTATGAAGCCAGGATCACCCTAATACCAAAACCAAACAGAGATAAAACAAGAGTCCTATATCTCTGATGAACTTAGATGCAAAGATCTTGAACAAATTCCTCACAAACTGAATTTAAAAACACATCAGAAGTATTATCTACTTTGACCAAGTAGACTTCATTGCAGGCATGCAGGGATGCTCTAAAATACAGAAATCTGTCAATGTAATAATCACATAAATAAATTTAATCACAAGAACCACATGATCATTTCAATAGATGCAGAGAAGGTGTGGTGGTTTGACTCGGGTGTCCCCATAAACTTAGGTGCTCTGAATGTTAGGATCCCAGCTGATGGAGATTTGGGAATTAACGCCTCCTGGAAGCAGTGTATTGTTGGGAATGGGCTTATGGGTGGTATAGCCAGTTACCCCTTGCTAGTGTTTGGCACACTTTTCTATTGCTATGGTTTACCTTATGTTGGCCCGGGGGTGATGTCCACCCTCTGCTCATGCCATTGTTTTCCTCTGCCATCATGGATCTTCTCCTCAAGTTTGTAAGCCAAATAAACTCTTTTTTTTTCTCCCCAAAAGCTATTCTTGGTTGTATGATTTCTGCCAGCAATGCAAACCTGACTGCTGCAACAGAAGGCCTTTGAAGAAATACACCACTTCATGATAAAAATGCTCAAAAGAGTAGGCATGGATGGTTTATATCTCAACAGAATAAAGCTATATATCAAGCACCTAAAGCCCAAATAATACTTAGTGCAGAAAGACTCAAGGATTTCCTATTGAGATCAGAACAAGAAAAAATGTTTACTTTCACCACTGCTCTTCAACAGAGTGTTACAAGTCCTGGTCGAAGCAATAACACAGGAGAAAGAAATAAAAGGGGTACAAATTAGAAAGGAAGAAATCAAAGTAACCGTATTTGCAGGTGAGATGATCCTATACATAAATAACTTGAAAGTCTGTGCCTCCAAATTTCTAAAGGTGATTAATAACTTCAGCAATCTGGCAGGATACAAAATCAATGCACAATGATCATTAGCCCTTCTATATGCTAAGGACAATCATACAGAAATAGAAATCAGCAAGGCTGTCCCATTTTCAATAGCCACACACAGAAAAATCAAATATCTTGGAATAACACTAACCAAGAATGTATAAGACCTATACAATGAAAACATTAAAACACTCAAGAAAGAAATAGAGGAGGGCTTGAGAAGATGGAAAGACCTCCCGTGCTCCTGGATAGGTAGAATTAATATTGTAAAAATGAAAATTCTATCAAAAGAAATATACAAACTTAAAGCATTACCTAGAAAAATTCCAGCATCGTTCTTTACAGAGATAGAAAAATGTTCTTAAAATTTGTGTGGAATGGCAGCAGGCCTCATATATCCAAACCTGTCCTCAGCCAAAGAAATACCTCTAGTGGTATCACCATACTCATTCTACAAGCTAACATTTACTGGTAATTTATATGACAACTATATTTATAGAATTCTATGAAACTTATGTTTCATAAAAGCATGCAATACTTTTCAAGCTATGACTGTATGCTATAAGGTACCATGAAAAATAGGTTACATTTTTGCTATTCATTGCAAGGTAAATAGTACATTTTTAACTAACATGTTGCTTATTCTCTTGCTTTCCACAATGTTAAATTTTCACTTTCCTACTCTAAGAATAAAACAAATGACAAATAAAAATACTGATGAAATATGAATATTCTATAGCTTTCCTTTACCATGTCCTCATGCTTGGTCACATAGAAGAGAATTAAATTAAGTTACCTGAACCAATAAGAAATACATAATTTTATTATAGTGATTACTACTTGTTAATGATTACTATAAAATTTCTACTAATTTGATGTAACATTTAGTTGTGTAAGTCCTCTTATTATGACTGTTGAGTATGAGTCTGAAAATCATTCACTGGTAACGTGGACAAACAAAATTATGTTTTGAGGGGAATTTTTAAATATCATAATAGTAAAATAGCAGGCAAACCTTCTGTTTCCCTGACTAAATTTGTATTTTGTCATTATGAAACAATTTTAATAATGCTCCAATATTATAACTGTCTCTACTTCTATGTTTTGAAGCAGTCATGTCTAATTTTTATCCAGGATATTTGTGGCATTATTAATTCTGAACTGTTTAATCCAGTGGCAATAATTTCCTAAAAGATTGTTAAATCACCATAGTGTAACATTTAGTAGATTCTACTTGCTTTCAGAAGATCCCAAGTAATGTTCAGGTATTAGATTTATTTAACTGTTCATGTCCAGATTTCTAACACAGTGAAATGTAAAGTGGTTGGAATATCTCACATTCAAATCTCTCCCACTCATAAAACATAAGAAAGTAGAAATATGAACCACACAGATGGGCAGTTAATTTCTTTCACATTAAGCAAGCAATGTGTTCCAAGATGTTGCAGCAGCTGTGCTGAGAGTCATGGATGGCCTTCCCCCATAGATGTTTTACTTAAAGGTAGGATATTCTAAAAGATGGCATTGTAAGAAGATTCAAAAGAAGGATTTTAGCTCAGTGTAGCACAGTGTGCTGAAACAACATTTCATTTTCAACAACTGCAATTGTAGTATAAGTGTTGGTATATATTTCTTCCTTCTGATGACTTTACCATCAAGTTAGATTGTATTTCTTCACTAAATACATGTTGGTGACTTAGTGCTGCACAACCCATAAAAATCAATGTGATCTTGATGAAGGAAATGGAAGAATTGTATGGTAAATATTGTGTTTCAATTGGTTATCGCTTGAGTTTATTTTTATCGATACAGTTATCTTCACATTATGTTTGCATAGTGCTTTCCATATTCAAAAGCATTTTCTTGTCAAATGGGAATGAAAATGCTTGTCTACCTCCTTTTCAGAGTTGATGATGTGTTTACTTGACACAAAGAAATGAAAATGCATTCTACAGTGAACAGAGATATGAGATTATCATTCATGTAATATTTGAGGAGAGTTTCAGTCAGAAATAAAAATACAGAGTTTGAAGTGAGGTCCTGATTTTGGCCATTACATACTATATATAAAACTTGAGAACTTCTTTACTTTTCAACTGAGGATCAGGTTTATGTACAAAAAATCTGAATTTTTATAAACTGCATATCATGTGCTTGTCTGAAAACTTTTTAAAATATTAATTATCAATTAAGTATTAATTTTATTTTAATCAATTTTGAATTTATACTTAAATTTTATTTTAAGAAATTAATAGACAGTTTTGGACACATTTTGCTGACAAGTTCTAAGGAACTGAACACAACAATCAAAAAAGAAGAAATATCATTGTAAATGTTGAAGAAGACACAAAGGGAACTACTCAGCAAGTAGGTATGCTTTCTGTGCAAGCATGGGAACCTGAAAGGCCTGAATTAATACTTAGCACCCACATAAAATTGCTGGCATGGTCATGCATGCCTTTAACACCAGTCCTGTGGCAGGTGGAGGCATGTGAATCACTGGAGCTCACTGGTCAGCCAAACAGCAGCTCTGAGTTCAGTGAGGCATATGTTGCAGAGAAACATTGCAGAAGAGGAACAGAGAGGAGCAGTAACTGTTCCCCACTATCTCCATAGGCGTGGGCATTGGACATATGCACAGAAACATACATATATGCTTTATATACACAATCATTAAAGAAACGAAGAAAATTACTTTCTGTGTCCTCTTTTCAGTATGTCTAAATTGTATGATATTTCTGCTTACAGCTTTTTTTTTTTTTTGATTGGGTTCCTGGTGGGACTATAACTTCCTGATCGTGTATCATAAATAACAACTCCTTTTAAAATAAATCCCTGCTGAATTTCTAGACTCTCCTCTATCATTATCTCTAACCACTCAAAAATAGGCCAAATTAATCCATCTCTAGAGACAGATATTTAAGACAGTAAAATGTATGAGTTTTCATGACAAAAGGTTAGGTTGGTTTAGAGAGTTAAAATTAGTAATATGCATTGTGGAGTTAGCCCACAGTTATGGGTAGGAGAAATGTGTCTGCATATCAACAAGGAAGGCCCAAGGGGAGTGGATAGTACATGATGAGCCTAATGGTACCATCTTGACTGTATTCACTGAGAGTAGAGCTAATTAGTAAAAAAAATTAATAAATTAAAAGTTTGAAATATAAAAAATAAGAATAAAAAATTAGTAGGATGCACTGTTGTGAGTCCCTTTGAGACATTCTCCAGCATGAAGAGAGTGGTAAGGAGCCATGCCACTTCCTTTGACATGCTTTCTTCACTTTCTTTGAGACCTCATCTATTGCTTTTCCTTTCATTGAATTATATTAATAGTAGGATTTTGTGAGTTATGACTGATGATCTTTCTTATTTTCCCATGTCCATGTCTCAGAGGGGAACATAGTTTCTAGAAGAAAACTCAGAGTTTCTTCCCTTGCTCTCGCTCTCGTTCTCTTGCCTGATTGGCCTGTGAGTTAAGATATTCTCTTTACCTGGGGTCTCTGCAAAAAGACTTTCAGATTTAACAACACATGCAGCAGTGTGGAAGATGCTTTTCTGTGTTATATCGTCACATGTTCTCCTTGTCTTTTATTGGCTTAAAGAACTCCGGTTTTATTGATGCAGGGGGATCAAGACTAGCCTGCGCTATATACTGAGTCATTGTATCACAGAAAATTGACTTTAGACTTCATTACTTTGCTCTGTATTTGACATATATTTTATTTCTTCATGTATTTGATGTTTGGCTCTGAATAAGCAATGTAAAGACATGATTTTCTGTTCTTTTCATTTTTTTTCTTATTCCCAGAAGAATAGTGGAAAATGACAAGTGCATAATAAATCAGTGATATAAAATAAGTCAATAGAATATAAAGCTTTTATTTGAATTTCTTGAAGAAGAAATATTTCCAGACTTTGTCCAACATATTCTTGTATTCCAGCTAAACAAATTGAAACTGGGATTAAGCTAAATCCCAGCTAATAATGAGCTATTGCCTTGCTTTCTTTGAGATTAATTCTCCCAGGTTCCTCACATTATATTCTGGATAAAGATCACTGGGCAAGAGATCAATATAATACCACATTGATATTTACTTCCTAAAAGAGCAGAAGTTCATTATTTTCAAAAATAGCATTGATTTCTTTACTAAAAGAAATTATGATTTTAAATGAAAAAATAGAACAATATAAGAAAGGTACATACAATACTAAACAGAGGAAATATAATAAAATCCTAGCACTTCTTATGTTGAGCATTTTTCTGAAAATATTTATACTTTCACTGGCAATTGAAGTTAATGTTCTTTAATGATATAATTGCTCCTGTCATAACAGTAAATGCATGTATTTTATCATTTAATATATTATGAAAATTAAGTTCCATAACATACCATATAACCATCTATACTGGATATAAAAAATGCTCTAATGCTGAAAATAGTGCATTGTGTTTTGTGTTTCCCTATCCATTGTTTGTTATCAATGTTTTCATTAGAAATTATCTAATAAAAACATCTTGATATTACATAGAATAAAAATTGTGTCCATGAAGATGAATTAAGTAATCAAATATCAAATTCTGAGATTGAGTTTCAGATTGAGTTTTAGATTGTTATTAATTATCCTTAAAATTACACAATATCAGGGATTGCTCAACCGTTAAAGTGCTTGCCTGCAAAGCCTAATAATCAGAGTTCAATTCTCTAGTACCTACATGAAGCCAAATGCACCTGAAGTTTGTTTTTGGGGCCTGGAGGTCCTGGCTTGCCATTCTCTTAGCCTGTCTCTCTTCTCTCTATCACTTTCTGCTTGCAATTATAAATAAAACAAATATTTTCAGAAATACGCAAGCTCATACAAATGAATTTGTTACTTCTTTTTGCCTTTAGCTGAGTTATTTATTCTCTACTTTAAAAAAAAGTCTACAGTCATTATGGAATCATGAGTATTAGATGAGTGCGACATGTATTATTTGAACATGAGGATGATTACACTGCACTATGCCGTCATGTTCATTTCTAGAGGTGATTTGACAGGTCTGACTGCCTAGGCTGCTCCAGTTCCCTTCACTGCTCTCTGTTAGCCCTTGCTGAAGCTGCAAGCTCAGTTGACACAACAATCCCTAAGAGAAGTTGGAAGACTGTTCTGTCAGAGTAGAAATCTAGCTATCCTCTCTAGTAAAAACCTTCCAACAGGTGCTCTATACACATTTATTTCCCATCAAGAGCTATGTGCTTTCTTTCTTTTTTTTTCTTACTTTTCTTCCTTTCTTTTTGTCATGCATTTATTTGTTTTATTATTATTAATTATTACTGTATTTATGGGTCTGGTAATCAGACCCAAGGCCTTGAGTTTTCTAGGCAAGTGTTCTGCCGCTGAACTATGTCCTCATATAACTAAGCAATAAGAGAATATTTAAAATTTGCAAGAGAGTGGCTTTTCCATCAACAAGTTACCTAAAACACCTCAGAATGAAAAAAAAAAAATCAGTTCATACTATAGAAGAGAGAAAGAATGGTTGTGATCATGAGCCACTGTATTCAAGCTTTTTTTTTTTCTAAGCCCCATTTCTTTCTCTCACATTTTTTCAGTATGTTATTAGTATGTATCTGCAACAAATAGGAATTAGAGGGTGTAGCAATAAACAAACACATTTGTGTAAACTGACCTGCCTTTTCATGTTCAGCATCATTTTTGGTGATAACACTGTTTGTAAGCATTTTATGAACATGCAAATCTATTTGTGTTTATATATCTACAAATCACAATTTTGTGTGCCTATATTCATATATATTACAAAACCAATCTAGATTAAAATTAGATTGTAGAAAAGTACTCTTTATTATTTTGATCTTTAATTTATTGTATAGTACTTGATAAAGTTTATGGGGACATGAAAATACAATAGGAGATTCCAGAAAATATGTTGAAACAATAAAACACCACTAGATTCTAAAGTTTCCTATTCAATATGTCCTAATATATTATTTTAATGAATAAAACCCAAAGATATTACATGGAATCCACATTTACAGCAAATAATTATCTCTTCATGGCTATTGTAACAAAAAGTAAAGGTTTTGAGGAAAATTTGTACTTTTAAAATATTACTGCTATATAAACAACTTAAATTTTATTTAAGCCTACAGAGGCCTATAATTAAATGCCAAAAGTGGTCATCAAAGAAAAATGGCTGTTTTGGTCAATGACTCAACCTTTAAGGAATTCAGTTAAGGTTTGAAAGCTAATTAAATATCAGAGAAAGAAACACTCCCTATGAGAGCTTCATTTTGGGTATAGAGGTTTTTGTGACTTTCATATTGAAAGATGGAAAAGCTGAACACCTGCTTTTAAGGAACTCATGAATATTTAATACTGAAAAATATATTATTCTGTGTGATCCAGGCAAACAGAAAGTACCAATTTAACATGAAAACAAATGCTCTGAACTCCAGAGGCATTCCCACATGTTGCTTTTGCAATCATTCATTTTATACTCATCAGTACATTTACTTTCTTTGTTTGTGGTTGCATTCAAATGTGAGACTATTTCAAAGTAAGAATTGTGTATATTAACATTAATAAGCTCATTTGATATGACTTTCAATAACATCCATAATATTACAGTAATTTTCTTATTTCATAGGAATATCAGTGCCCCTAAAATTTATTTCACATTATTTTAATAATTATAATACATCCTGAGGAAATCATTTTTTTCATCCAAAGTAGAATTCTTTTTATAAGAAATACATTTTTAGGAAGTCATTTATTATTTGCAAGCAGAGACAGACAGAGAATGAGAGAGAGAATGGGTGCCCCTGGGCCTTCTGCCACTGCAAATGAACTCCAGAAGCATGCTCCACTTCATGAATCTGGCTTTAGGCAGGTACTGGAGACTCAAACCTAGGCCACCAGGCTTTCAAGCCAGTGCCTCAACCACTAATCCATCTCTCCAGTCCAAGAAATACATTCTTATGCTATATCTAAAATATGATCAAGTAAGTCTTTGAAGAGAGGATATGTAATATACTTCATGTGTTACTTCATTTACACACTGACACATTTGAAGGAAATTAATATCCATCATGTAAAAAAAAACTTTAAAAGGTGAGAAAACTTGTAGGTACAGAAAATGAAGCATTATTTGTGTGTGAGTGTGTGTGTGTGTGTGTGTGTGTGTGTGTATGTATGACAGAACATTTTGCCACTGCAGATAAATGTCAGCTGCTTGTGCTACTTTTTGTGTCCAGCTTATGGTGGGTAGAGTGGGATTGAACCTAGGCCATCAGGCTTTGCAAGCAGCACTTTAACTGCTGAGCCCTCTTCCTAACCCCTAATGTCTCATTCTTTTTAATGCTTATTGTTATTATCATTATTTTTAACAAGATGTTTTGTATGGATACATCAAGTGTCAGTACCTTCTTTTCCCTCGTCCCTACCCCCACTTGGTTGGGGCCGCTCCTCAGTGGGGTTCCAGGTATTTCCCATAGGGTTGTAGTTTATGCTTTGTGGGAGCATGAACTGCTGCTTCCATGCTGTTCCTGATAATCAGCACCAGGGTGTAGGAGACAGACCCTGAGGATACTCAACAGCTACCAAGGCAGAGATCCAGAGGTTCCTAAGAGCTTATCATAGAAGTAGACTTAAAACACCCACCACAGCTCAGAGAATGTTGTGGAAGAGGAGGTGGAAAGATTGTAAGAGCCACAGGTTGAGATATCATGCTCCCACAAAGCATAAACTACAACCCCATGGGAAATACCTGGAACCCCATTGAGGAGTGTCCCCAACCAAATGGGGGAAGGGATGAGGGAAAAGAAGGTACTGACACTTGATGTATTCATACAAAACATCTTGTTAAAAATAATAATGGTAGAGTTGAGTGCAATTGCATATTATTTTCTCATAAAACCTTGATTCACCTATAATAAAATATCCTGTGTTATTAAAAATATAACAATAGAAACTTACTGCCCCTTTTGTTAACAATGATCCTTAAATGTGAACTCTCCTAATTTAGATAGAGAATGACATGTTTATTCAGCCTTTTTAGGGACACAAGGAATCACATGTTTTGTTTTTTTTTTAATGATTTAATAGAGAGAGTGTGGAATCTCTACAGTGAAGTGCAATTACTCTATTTCATCCGTGAGTATGGAAATCTCATCACTCACAGTCATCACAGAGTGCCTACCTAGTTTGGAAGTTATTAAGGTCAGTCATGGGAAAAAATGGAGGTAATCACTTTTTACTTGTGAAATATTCAATTTATTTTAGGAGAAAACAATTTTATTGATTACCAGCTCAAAAATTTTAGAAACCACATAAAGCACCAAGAGGTACTTCAGATTGTCTGTCCATCAGTGTGAGGCTTTCTGACTACAGCCTTAATTGTTCTGGTGAAGGGAAACATTCAGACACTGACAGAATGTAAAATCATTTCATTTAAATTTGTAATAATTGTAACAGGCATTGCTTTACTCATTACTTTATCAACATATGAAAAAAATTAAATTGGCTATGATGGGCAATCAGTGTGAAATAAAAAATATATATATAATTTTCTGGGATTCTTGAACTATGATTTCTTTGAAAATAAGCCCAGTAAAACAAATAAAGTTCAAAGGCTTCAAATAATTGACTAAAATTTATATAGTATATATAACAATAATAATTACATTTTTTATTATTAGGTGGTTTGAAAATGTACAATGAAATATGATGAGTTCCTCAGTACAAAGAATAAAAACCATTGCAATTTAAAATGTGAAAAAGTGGTAGCCATCTTAAAGCAAATCAGTCATTTTAAGAAAACTGTTTTATTCAATATTTTGATTATTTTTTGCATATTTAAAGTGTCTTCTTGTTTTACAAATAGCCTAAGAAATTCAGAACATTTAAATGTATTACAAATTATATATATATATAATTTTGGAGACATATTTTCACCCTATACCCAATGCTGGTCTTAGTATCATGCCAAATCTCTTGCCAATGCCATCCAGCTGTGGAGACTAAACATAAACTACCATGCCCAGCTGAAATTCATTGTCATAATATTATTTGTAATTATTAACACTCTATGAAACTCAATTGTGTCAAATAATGAGAAGGAAGGAAGAATCTCTGTTTTCTTAAATCATAAAAGATGACAGTAGTCACTGTATTACCATCTCAAAGGAGCAAGCACTTCAGGGGTACTATTGTACAGAAGGATGACTTCAGATAATACATATTTCAAAATTCTACAACAAATAATTTTAGAATTTTTACCATAAACAAGTTATAAATGAATGAGATAAACATTTTCAACTTGATTTAAATAGCATACAATCTACATATGCACTGAAAAATTTGCTACCTCATTAAGTACAATTTTAAGTTTTCCTATATCAGTTAAAATCTGAATTTAAGACTAAAATATATTATATGTAAAAGGAAGCATGCATGCATACATGTTTCTGTATGTATGTGAGTTCTTCAGGCAGTTATAAAGTTAAATCCTTAAACATGGCCCATAGGAAAGCATAATACAGAGAAATAATTAAGTAATCTCAAAAACAACATCTTTATATCTTATCTTGCTAATAAGTCCTGTTACCTATGAGCAACTATTTTTTATTATTTTTATTTATTTATTTGAGAGACACAGAGAAATAGGCAGATAGAGCGAGAGAGAGATAATGGGTGTGCCAGGACCTCCAGCCACTGAAAACTAACTCCAGATGCATGCACAACCCTTGTTCATCTAACTAACATGGATCCTGGGAAACCGAGCCCCGAACCAGGGTCCTTAGGCTTAACAGGCAAGCGCTTAACTGCTAAGCCATCTGTCCAGCCCTATTTTTATTCAGTCATTTATTGTTGACTTATTTATGCTTTATGACTTCCTTTTTGAAAATAATATATTTTGTGAAATACTGGCACTTAGAAAAGGTTTTGTTTTACAAGCACCATGTATAAGTCCTTATTAACATTTCAGTAACTGTAATTGTATTTTATAAAATTAATTCCCCAAGTCTACCTTTTCTATAAAATGCATACACACATAAACACACACAAGATTCCCTTGTTTTAATGAG
Source organism: Dipus sagitta (assembly GCA_036346955.1). Classification (NCBI taxonomy): domain Eukaryota; kingdom Metazoa; phylum Chordata; class Mammalia; order Rodentia; family Dipodidae; genus Dipus; species Dipus sagitta. Next base: position 76,377,764 of record CM070781.1, read on the forward strand.
CTGGAAGAACATTCAATCGTCTGCTTAGTTTTCTTACATTCAATTCAGTTTTCTGTGCAATGGCACTCTAAAATTGACTTCTTTCAGGATGTGCATATAAAATAAATGTGTAATTCAAAAGTAATACATCGAATTAAAATAAGAACATTGTCAAAAGCAATCAGAGAGAGCTTGTTTCAGAATTCTTTTTTTAAAGCAATTTTATTTTATTTTTGCTTATTTTTATTTATTTGAGAGCGACAGACAGAGAGAGAAAGAAGCAGAAAGAGAGAGAGAGTGGGCGCACCAGGGCCTCCAACCACTGCAAACGAACTCCAGACGCATGCGCCCCCTTGTGCATCTGGCTAACGTGGGTCCTGGGGAATCGAGCCTCGAACCAGGCTCCTTAGGCTTCACAGGCAAGCGCTGAACTGCTAAGCCATCTCTCCAGCCCTTGTTTCAAAATTCTTAAACATTCGAATTTACATGTCATCATTTGGAAGACAATAAACTTGAAGGGAATATAGTAAGAGTGCTTTGAGAAGATTTATATTTTGGACAGTAGATGAAGTTGTTTCATATTTTGTATCCTATGGCTACAAGAAAGGAACAGGAGAGTCATCAGCATGTAGATTAAGACCAATCAAAAAAGTCCAGTTGCTAAGAGTTATATATTTTCAACCCATAAAATTTTCTCATAGTAAATATACTATTGGAAGCACTATTCAGCTCTATACATCTCTATCATTAAAGTTTTCTGTGAAAATTGGATAACCACATATACTAGAATGAAACTAGACTCGTACCTCTCACCAGCTATAAAAATCAGTATGGAAAGAGTTAAATGCTTAAATGTAAGGATGTCAACTCTGAAAGTACTATACTGAACAGGACAATGGATTCAGGAGACTAAAATATATGAGGAAGATTTTTTTTTAAGAAGAAGACTCGAATGTACATGAAAGAAAAATACATGTAGACAACTGGGTTTACATCTGTGGTAGTTTGAATAAATACTCCCCAGTAGATTCTGAAGCTTATTAAAACTTGGATTTCTAGCCACCTGGCTGGAGGAGGTGTCACTGGGCTTTCCAGCCCTAAGGTGTGGTGGTGGATTTGACATTCCAATATAAAAATATGCAAAGTACCTGGAATGTCTAAAGTATGCTTGTTTTATGGTATGGTTTTAGAGATTTGGCTTGTGGTCTTTCTCTGTGCCTGGTCCTTTAAGAGGAGGAGTGGGGGCAACTTCTTCTAGCATTATGCAACTTCCCCTGGATCTGTAAGCTTCAATAAATATCCCTTACTCCATAACTGCACCTGGTTTACAAAATTATCTCAGCGAGCCTGAAGCTGTCTACTACAACATCCAACTGAAATCTTTTGGCAAAACAAAGAATACAAGAGAGTGAAAGTATAGCCTACAGAATAACTGAAACTATCTGCAAATTATATATGTGACAAGAAGATAGTGTCCAGAATATGTAAGAAATTTACTCCTTAGCAAATAATAATTGTAACCCAATTTAGAAATGAATGATTGGCTTAAATATATCTCAAAATAATGCATAGAAATAGCCAACAGGAATAAGAAAGAATTATCAACATCATAAATCCTCTGTGAGTGGAATTTAAAAGATAACAAGTCCTGGTGAGGAATTCAGCATTGTAAATACTGGCACTCTGATAGTAGGAATAAATTGGCAATGGCACTACGGATAATCTTGTGGGTAGGAATTCTTAAAAATTTGAAGAAAAGAACTGAGTTAAGCATGGTTCTTTTAATCCCAGTACTTGGGAGGCAGAAGGAGGAGGATTGCTGTGAGCTCACGTCTAGCCTAAGACTACATGGTTAATTCCAGGTCAGCTTGGGCTAGAGTGAGACCTTACCTTGAAAAACAAAAAAATAAAAACAAAAATCTGTTATATTCTTACTTTAGGAAACTTCAATAAGCCCTACAGTTCTACCTGTTTTTATTTTGGTGTTTTCAAATCACTAACTCTGTTAGTAATGATTTGCTATAGGTAACACATCTAATAAGTTAAGACTATTCTTTGAAAAAAAATGAATATTCCTATATTATCAAGTGACATTTGCCTTTGAGTATCATTTGCTGTACTTTAGGAATAATAGTTACCTTCCTGTGTTCTCTGGGGGATACTGTCATTTTGTTTTCCCCTATTCTGTGCTAAAAAAAATGGTGATTTTATTTTCTGAATGATGAATTTCAAAGTTAACTATTCATGTGAAGAAGAACTAAAATGGTGAGTCATAGCACTTCTTATCAGAACTCTTCTCTAGTTTTATAGAACACAGTACCTCTGGTGAACTATGCAAACACCATGCTCAGCAAGCAAAGAACAGGCCACCTACCTCTATAATTCCCTTCAGATCCCTGTAAAATAATTGTGTTTGCAGTTCTACACATGGTGACAAAAATTTATCTTCCATTTAACTTTATTACTACCATATAGCTCTACCTTCTTTCATCACACTATTTCACAATTCTTTGTCTTCACTAATGGTAGTGAAACTAGAACTTTCAGCAATTCTGCTATGAATTGGGTGGCACAAAGGAAGTGATATCAGCATGCCAAAGAGGCAGTTTCATGATCAATGCACCACTGTTCACAATAGCCTAAATAAAAACAACCTTAATGTCCATCGACTAATGAATGGATGAAAAGATGTGATACATATATGTGGTGGTTTGATTCAGGTGTCCTCCATAAACAGGAATATTCTGAATACTAGTCTCCCCAGCTGATGACAATTGGAAATTAAAACCTCTTGGAGGCAGTGTATTGTTGGGGATAGGCTTATGGGTTTCATAGCAAGTTGCCCATGCCGGTATTTGGCACACTGTCCTGTTGTCCACCTTATGTTGGCTAGGGGGTGATGTCTACCCTCTGCTCATGCTATCGTTTTCCCCTGCCATAATGGAGCTTCCCCTAAAGTCTGTAAGCCAAACTAAATCCTGTTTTTTGTCCCAAAAGTTGCTCTTGGTTTGGTAATTTTTGCCAGCAAGCAAACCTGACTGCAACAGTAAAGTTGGTACCAGAGGAGTGGAATTACTGCTAGACACCTGACTGTGCGGCTTTGGCCTTTTGGATCAGATTTTCAAGAGGAATATAGAATGATTTGAAACATTTGCTTAAGAGATGCCTTGCAGTGCTATAACTACAGCTTAATGGAGTATTCTGGTCAGAGTTGAGAGAACTGAATGCAGTAAGAACTATGTACTGTGAGGTTTGGCTTATGAGGGTGGAAAGGAGGTTTGCTTGGACTGGGCTAGAAGCAGTTTGTGTGAGAGACTTGCTGTTATGCATGTGTCCTGAGAAGTTGTGCAGGGCTGTTTTGCATAGAAGTGGACTGGTGTGAGCAGAAGGATATGGCACAGAAAGAAATCAATCTTCAGGCTGAAACTGCTGCATGTTCAGTTGCAATTGAGAGATTACGCACTTTGAAATTGAGCAGCTAACTTTACTGGTACAACAGAAAGAATGTAGACTCTTTGAATGTAGACTGCTGAAGGAGGCTCCTGTTCTTCAAAGTCTGCTTTATTTCCCCCTGGAATAACAAATTGGCACCCTACCTGGTATGAAGGAGTATAAGAAATGCAGGAAAGAGAAGGCCATTGAGTTTTCAATGTTGTCTTGTGTTCGGAAATGATCATGGGCAGTGTGAAACAGGTTTCCTGGATGTTTGCATGGAGACCCGATGAAATCGTGAGGGTGAATTGTGGGTTGTAATGGAGACACAGTGGACATGTGGGGACCACAAAATGTCCATCAAGAAGAACTGCCGGCCCTCTGTGAAGTTTTCCAGGACTGTGAGTAGCATAGGTCAGAATTAGAACTCCAGAGACTTTCTGGTTAGAATTATCGGACTTGGAGATTTGTAATTGGCTAGAGTTGTAGGACCTGGAGTTACAGAGTTTGATGTTTGCCCTGTTTAAATCTTGTATTTGTTGAATGTTTCTTTGCTATGCCCAATGCCATCTTTTGCAGCATGAATGTTTATTCTGTGCCATTATGATTTTTTTGGTGGGGGGGATTTTTGGTATTATGGCTCAGTTAAAAGACCTTGGACTACAGGGATGTATGAACATCAATAGGATTGATAAAAACTATGGGGACTCTTAAAGTTGTACTGAATGCATTGTAGTTTATATCATATATGGATATCAATTCATGGGGGTCAAGGTCAGAATGTGGTGGTTTGATTTATGTCTTCCTTATAAACTTAGTTATTTTGAATGCTAGTCTCCCCAGCTAATGGTAATTGGAAATTAAAGCTTCCTGGAGGCAGAGTATTATTGGAGGTGGGGGTTATGGGTTTTATCGCCAGCTTGCCCTCTCCTGATCCTGTTGTCCAATTTATGTTGGCCAGGGGGTGATGTACACTCTCTGCTCATGCCATTGTTTTCTCCTGCCATCATAGAGCTTCCCCTCAAGTCTGTAAGCCAAAATATACTGTTTTTTTCCCCCAAAGCTGCTCTTGGTCAGGTGATTTCTGCCAGCAATGTAAACCTGACTGCAACAATATAGTATATAAATGAACTAAAGATTGAAAATAAAGATTATAGCTATTGAAAATGTTAACTCATTGACAGCATGGTCCAAAATGGAAGGTTTGTTCATTAATTATTTATGTCTTGGGTTTTTTGCAGATCACTCTCCAAAATTTCAGAGTTGGTATGAAATATGGGATGAAATGGAATAGGCTAATGGCATGTTTGGGACCATACCTACCTCATATTCTATGGCAATATATATAGAATTTGATATATTGAGAAGAAATGGAAGTAGAAACTAGGTCACATTTTAGAATATTTACTTTTGGCTAGTCCAGGTCCAGGCTGTGTTGAACATAATCCCAAAAGATAAATTTTGAATAATATAATCCCAAACATTGTGATCCTCAAGATTTTTTAAATTCTGGAAATCACAATCCTAAATATTAACATCCTAAATGTTGAAACACTGATAGTAGAATAGATTTTTTTTAAACTTTTGTTCACTCCATAATGACACTTTTATTTTATATACCTAATTTAAAAATATTTTTCTTAATTTAATTGTGAGCAGAGAGAATGGGGGCTAGCAAGGGTATAACTGGTCCTCTTGCAGATACATGTGTCACTTTGTGCATCTGGCTTGAAATGGGTACTAAGGAATCAAATGCAGACCCACAGGCTTTGCAAGGAAGCACCTTTAATCACTTAGCAATTACCCAAACCTATAACTCATTACACTTGAGAATTTCCTGGTCTATATACTTCATCTGTGCTATAGATTTCGCCTATGCCATACTTACAGGACTCAAAATTTCACATTGTGTGAAGACTTAAAGAATTCTAGTTCATTTTATGAATCTTTTTTGTCCTAAAAGTTTGTCTTGAATGTACTTTATGCCAAGGTTGATTTTTTTTAAGTATAGTTTTTTTTTTAATTTTTTGTTTATTTTATTTATTTATTTGAGAGCTACAGACAGAGAGAGAAAGAGGCAGAAAGAGAGAGAGAGAGAGGGAATGAATGGGCGCACCAGGGCTTCCAGCCACTGCAAACGAACTCCAGATGTGTGTGCCCCCTTGTGCATCTGGCTAACGTGGGTCCTGGGGAATCGAGCCTCGAACCAGGTCCTTAGGCTTCACAGGCAAGCGCTTAACCACTAAGCCATCTCTCCATCCCCCAAGGTTGATTTTTAAATGTCAACACCAGGCAGTAAGTAAAGGGCTATGCTTTCTTTATATCCACATTTGTGAAATGTAAAATTTCTCATGATTTCCACCACTTCCATGCTTAATGACTGGGGAAAAACAATGTTTTGAATCAAGCTTATCAAAAATTGTGTGCTGACATTGTTGTAAACAATCACAACTGGAAACTGTGTATACATGCTTCAAGTGATTATGATATGCTGTAATTGATTTTTTAAATAAGTATAATTCACCTATTCATGGCTGTGTTACATGTATGATAGCTAATAATCTACTTGAGATTTGTATACAAAACTATTACTCATATTATTGCTTATTTTATTGTGGCAAGTAGCACACGGAGTGTTTTGTTATAATTTATTGTGTTCTTCAAATAAATCCGCATATTAAAATTTAACTATGTCTTAAAGAATTTTATGTTATCTATAGAAGACATACTGGATACTATGTTATATTTTAAGAAATTTTACCTTTATATTTTTAGGAAATATAAACTTCAGCTATAAACTTCAGTATTTGAGATTATATTACATGGGATTGTGTCTTTTACAAATGTGGCTCAGACCATATATATTTCCAGGTACCCCTTTTGGCTTTAGCTTTGTTCTCTGAACCAGAACTTCTGTCATAAAGAGACTCAGGGAGAGTCCCCAGAAGAACTGGTATACTCAACATGTTCATCTGCGATAATCTTGAGACATTCTGCATGAAAATGATACAAAATAATGTTATTTGCAAGTATTATTTTATTATTAATTGTGCATGGAAGAAATTTTCACAAAGATCCTGGATTCCGTTATTATTTTTTCTTTTTCTTTTTTATCACTTTGTCTTTCTTCATTGTTTTCCTCTCCTGTTCTTTGGCTTTATTTATTTGCTCTCCCTTTATCTCCCATCTGAATGTGCTTATCCAAGAATATTTCTGCAGGAAGAACTCCTTGAAATTCATTTCATATTATCATAATAAAGTAGAATATTTGTTGAAAAATTAGGATAGATAAAAGTTTTGCTTGCATGGTGCAGCAGACAGTTTCAGGTTCGCTGAGATGAACTTCCAGACCAAGCACAGTTATGGAGGAAGGGATATTTATTGAAGCTTACAGATCCAGGGGAAGTTCCATAATGGTAGAAGAAGCTGTCCTGCTTTCACAGGAACAAGCAGAGAAAGAGAAGCACAAGCCAAAAGCCGCAGCACACTTCAGGAACTCCAGCTAGGCACACTTAGCATATCTTTAGATTGAAATCTGAAACCCACCAACCACTACACCTTAAGATCCACCCAGGGACACTGCCTCTAGCCAGGTGGCTGCAGATGCAAACTACAAACAAATAAAAAACTGAATATATTGGGTTCCATCTATTCAAACCACCACACATGGTAATATACTTCATCTTTCCACACCTAACCCATTAGTTCACAGTTGAAAAGTGAAGGAAGGACATAATTTTCACAATTTGAAGGGATGATACAACCTGCTAGTAGATAAAGACATCTGTCACATGAAGTTTTTCATTAGAAATCCCTCCAAGCCTTTGTTTTCATTGTCTACATTTCACACTGACTTCCACGAAGGTCAGTGTTTGAGAACAGAAACTACTTCTCTAGCAGTCAGAAATAATGTCTGTCACCCTAAACATAGATATGCATATAACAATAGAAACATTAAACTTTTTTAAGATTTATTTTAAACAGTTCATATGAAAAACACATATAAAAGTAATATTCAAGCAACTGTCATTCTTTCATCAGATCAAAATTAAAAGCTATCAGGTGAGTTGTAAGTACACTCTAGTATTGGAGTAGATATGTATATGTATATATATATATATATATATATACATATATTAGTTATTTTATATATATATATATATAAAATAACTAATTACATATATATATATATATATATATACATATATATATAATTAGTTAGTGTTCAATTGTTCAATTAAGCTATTGGAGGCTTATGGTATTGTGAAAAATTATACATCTTCTGCTTCTTTTATAGAAGACCCACTTCTTCAAGCTTACTTAAAATCATCATTGTGTATGTCATGACCGAATTTTATAACCATTATTTAATCCATTCATGTATGCTTTTTGGTTTTTGCATAGGTTTTTTATAGTTTAATACTTCACTATCCTTTTATTTGAACAAAGATTATTATCTTTAAAATAAAATTTCTTTTTGTTGTTGTTTGTTTGAATTATAGAGACAGTGTCTTGCAGTGGAGCCCAGGTTTGCTTTGAACTTTTTATCCTACTGCCTCAGCTCTGAAGTGCTAGAATGGAAGGATAGAAATGTGCTGATGTACTTACCTCAAAATCTTTTTACATATATGCTACCCTTAATTTAAAAAAAATATACAGAACATGCATTGATTCTTACTTTCTATAAATAATACTTAAAATTCCAATTATAATTATGTGACATTTTGTTAATTTAATCAACATTAATAATGCTAATAAACATCAATGTTTCTTTTAAGATTTTTTCTCTTAGAATATAAAGAAAATGTCATTACTATTAAAATCCTTTTCTGCTCTTCCCAGAATTTTGAAATCTACTAAAGTAGTGACATGTATCTAATAGCATAATTAAAAATCACCTAATATTAAAAATATAAATAATAATAGACATTATCATGCCATGTATTAGTGAATTGCTCAAAACTGATAGGCATGATGTGTGAATTGTCAATATTAGAATATAATTTCATCAAATTAAAGAAAAAATGGTGCCTAAAGTAAACCTGGTCTAAATGTGTAGCCATTGGAAAGGTGAAGAGGAGGAAAACACTCCTCTCTTTACAATTAGTGAACAGTTCTTTCTTTATTAAAAGCAACAGGCATTAAAAACCTTAGCATGATTCTTTTTAAAATGCACTCTCCATGGAATTACAACAAAGGCAGAATATTTTTATAGAAATGGAGATATGCCTTGAAAATGATAAATATGATAAACCATTTGCAAGGTAAAAAATAAGTTGCCTAAATTGTAGTGTCAAAGAAGAAAAATATTACACATTCTTACACACACACACACACACACACACACACACACACACACACACGTGAAGGAAGGGAGAACAACAAATTGCTGATGAAATTGCTAATGAATCATTTGTCTGGGGAACAAAACCAAGGAGTCCATGAGCATGTTGGAGCCAAAAGCCTTGTAATTGTAGTTCATTCATTTTTTCTTTTCTTTTTCTTTTTCTGTTTTTCGAGGTAGGATCTTGCTCTAGCATAGGCTGACCTGGAATTCACTATGTTGTCTCAGGATGGCCTGGATCTCATGGCATATCCTGCTACCTCTGCCTCCCAAACAGGGATATTAAAGACATGAGCCACCATACCGGGAAATTTTTAGTACTTCTGACAACAGGAGACATATAGAAGTTTTCCCTTGCATATTGGGAAAGGAAGGATTGAAAAAGATATGCCCAAAGAGAAAATAACATGTATAGAAAATATTTTATGTCTTCTAGATATTCCCAGAGGAAAAAAGAACGACTTCCCCTAACAGGGAAAGGGTGTATATCCATGTACATACAAAGGACTTGTTAGTGACTAAGGGAGGGATGGAGTTTCAGAGACAGACTCCTATTAATATGCCTTTAAAATATCCCTTCATTTATTTTCAGCTAAAACTTCTGTTACCTACTAAGAATGCTCAGAAGCATTTCTACCAGTCACTTCAGTCTTTTATAAATGTGGTCTGAGATTTTGAGCCTCTAAAATGGGTCTACTCTCTTTTTTTAAAAAGTTATGTCCTTTAATAAGTTAAGGAATTGTCCCACACATATATAAATATATACATGCCTCCTGAATAGCATGCTCATGCTTATTTGATCTAGGAGAGTTTTCTTTGAAAGTGACTCTACGCTACACTTGTCTGCTGCAAGGGGTAAAATTTTTTTTACTTAAATAGGCCCTGGAAATGTTTATTTTGGCTTTGTACTCACCATGAAGCAAAAGTACTACCTCCATTCTGGTCATCTGTTGTCAAGTCTTAAAATAATCTAGAACTAAAATTAGGATAAAATTTCAGATAATACCTTTAGAGCTAGAATTACAGATAAATGTTTCCAGGTAAGTTCTTTAGGCTTGGTTTTACTCCTGCAAAATCAATGTTTACCAATTATTGGTCTTTCACTTTCATAACATATTTCTAGAGGAATAAAGAAAAATTATCATGCAAAAATGTTCCTTCTGTTTTCATTTCCACTATCAGTAATACAATAAGCATATTTGTCTCAGTAATAGATGTAAAAATATAATTATGGTTTTTAGAAGATAATTAAAAATAAATTATGAACAATTAGTATGGTAAGAGAAACTGAAGCTAAAGACAAATTTCACAAAACTATAAACCTATGTTTTTGATATTCAAACAGTTAGGTACCATATCTGACTAAGAATGATTTTATTTCTGTATACTTGCACAATGAACTAAATATTTCCTTGGCACCAATTAAATTAGTAAAGCTAAATAATTAATGTAATAAAAAAATCAAAGCTCAAAGAGCAAATGGAGCAAAAAACAAACAAAAAGGAATCCAAAACTCTCTTTGTGTTCGTGTGGAAAATCAGAGATGTTTGTTCTGTGGATAACAGTTATGTAGCTATTTCCTCCAAATTCAAACATTCTGCTCCTACAGGAAATGGGAGGCTCAATGAAATCCAGAAAGCTAATGAAACTTACAAGGCTCAGCAAATTCAGGAAGTCCAGAAAGTCACAAGATTCATAAGGCCATTCTCCAAGGTTATACATGCAGCAAACAATTGCTGAGTGAGAGGTAAACTCAACCTCTGAACTGCCTGCAAATTGTACAGGGAGGCAGCATTCCTGAATCCTTATTCATGAAGTGGTGAGATTTTTGGTCATTCAACTGCCCATGTTGTCTCTGTTGCCTTAAGTAACCATTCATCCAGTAAGCTCAACCACACTTGAGTAGAGTTACTAAATTATATTGCTTCTGTATTCGGAATGGAACCTGAAAACAGACTTTTGTTCGTATCCCTTCAGGAAAAGACAAACAGCTAGATCTATAAAAGATTGTGCATATCCAATAGTAATGCTTTCTAATACTAAATACTGTCAAAATAAAATTTATGTAAGCCTTGTGAATTTTTTTTATAATGACAACTATTCCAATTTATTTTCATCATAAAAATTAACTAACAATTTGTCATGTAAAATTATTTTGTCAATTATACTGAATATTCATGTTCAACATCCCAAACAATATAGATATTTAATATATGTATATATTAAATTTATTTAGTATCTATATTTATCTATATTTATATCAATATTTATTATATATATGAAATTTATTTCTTGTTTATTTTTCAAGATAATGTTACTTTTCAAGCGTGGTTTACCTATAAGTAAATGATTTTTAGAAGCTATTTATGTTGGCATTTCATTCTCTTATACAGATAATGTTTTTCAAGGAATGTAACTTCTATTTTAACTCATGTTCCCTTTCCTTAAAGTCCTGATGGTACGAATTTTGCAAAACTTAGGACATGGGATATTCTATTTTCTCCTTTGCTGATCTTTACTCTCTAATTGTAATATACAACCTACACAACAAGAACTCACCCCTCCACCCACATCTCTAATTTATCCACAGCATCACTGAGAGTTCTGCTTATGGACAATGAACATCACCTAGCAAAGGCCTTTCTCATTTCTCTATTTCCCTTGATTTCATAGTCTTCAAAGAGAATGACAGTATAAAGTCTTCAGTTTGTGGTCATTATTTCCCCTTGAGACTTTTATTAACTTCCAAAATGTAAAATTAGGATCTTACTTTTACCTGCCTTGTTTTCACCCTGAGGCAAGGCTGCATTTTTTTTTTAACCACATAGTCCCACTCTGGAAAGGTTTTGGTCATTGAAGAATTCTCTGTAACCTGGTATTTTGAATTCACCCTGCTTGATATGACCAGAATAACTTCTATATGTGTCAAGGTAGCTTGGATCACTGCCCCTCCAAATTTTGCATGGTATTATCATTGCAATTTCTGAAGAATTCATGGCATTTGAATTTTGGCTGCTATGCTCTCCTGCTCTTGCCCACTCTCCTATTTATACTACTGACAACAGTATTTTGTCTTTTAGTCTTACATTAGTACTGATATTCTTTAGTCCAAATCCAACTAATATTTCAGTATTGCACTTGCAGCATCTGTGATGGAGTTCTTAACATTTGACGATCTTATTGAATAGTTTGATACCAATCTACAGTCTTGAATTGTTTGCTATTGTGTGCAGCATTCAGCATAGAATATTAAGAAGATGGAATATTTTATTAAAATATTATTTTTATTATCTGGTGCTGAAAATCTACAAAGCTCTAAATAACTCTTACAGCTAAACAAATTAAATGTTCTACTAAATCCTATCTCAACAATTAAACCATGAGCTTCTTGATGGCTAAACTTGCCATGTCTATAGAATTCTTCTACAATTTTGGATATATTTGTTTGAGTATGAAGAGTATAGGATTCATCGTTTAATATCATGTACTTTCCTTAGATGTTAACTACATATAATTTAATATATCTTATATTTGTAATAAACATAAATTTTATTCCATTTTACTGATGTGGAAGCAGTCTATTTCTTGGAAGTGGTGACACCATGGTTTAAATTAAGTAAGATACTAGAGTCCCCAGCTAATTTCCCCTTTATTAAAATTAATGGATAAATACTTAACTGATCTTCAGCTAGGTTGATCATGAATCAGATATTAAATTTATTTGTGATTTAAACAAATATATTTAGTTCCAGGATAAAAGCTATTTTTGTATATTTCAATAAATAAAGTTCTTATTGAGCAAATATTTAAGTCACATCAATGAGCCAAACAAAAAGCTGGTATTAAGAAAGAAAATGACTCACTGCTGGTGGTTTTACATTCCTATTTTTCTCTTGTCTCTTCTATCTGACACAGAATAGAGAATATAACAGCTTTATCTCACTTCTCTGAGGACAAATGCTTTTACCATGAAGATTCTGGAGTCTTTTGAACCCAGTGTGAACATCTGTATAAGCAAAGCTTTTATGTGAATGGGTAAATTTCTATGCTAAAACCTTAAGCATACTTCTTTGTAATAAATCAAAGAAACAGCTGGATGTGGGATGCATACCAATAATTCTATAAGACTTGGGATGCTGAGGTAGAGGCATTCTGAGCTTAATTCCAGACAGACCTACATAGAAGGACCTTGTCTCAACACATACATACAGACATGGGAGAGATAAAGAGAAATAGGGGAAGAAAGAGACAGAAGAGAGAAAAGGGAGAAAACTTCATCTGTATTGCAAGGCCCTAAAGCTTAGCAAGACTCATTTATTGCTTTCATGTTTTAATTTTAATGTGTAAAAGTCTTAGTATAGACATGTATCAGTCATCACATCACTAGTTCATTTGTACATTTTCTATCAGTCCGATTTCAATGTAGTCTTTGGTCTACATAAAAGAGTCGACTAGATTGAATTGGGAGATGACAATATAAGCTTCATTTGTTTCCTTTTGTCCTTTTCCTAAACATCCCACCAAATGCCTTTGAGGTATATTTTAATTTATAATACTAAGTTCATTTATATGAAGTTTACTCCTTGACAAGCATCATTCCATAAAGCTAACAACTATAAATTCTTAGAAACAAAATTCATCCTTATGACACATGTGCTAATATTATTTATAGTTTATAGTTCAAATTAATTAGCTGATCCAAGATCACACAACCTAGTAATGCCATTTTTTTTTAACTTTTGTCACTCACTAGCATTAGCCTTTATCCTTATAGGCAGTGAGGTGGTTTGAATAAAATGCCAACCCCCTCCCCAACCATCACCATAGATTCATGCGTTTTATAAACTTTATCCCCATCTGACACCAATTTGGAGAAGGTGGAGCCTTGGTACATTGTATTTTGGGGAGGTAGGGCCTTACTGGAGGAGGTCACTGGGGATGGGCTTTGGAGTAATATAGCCCAGTTCTAAGTCCAGTACTCATACTACTTCTTTCAGCTGTGGCTATGTAATGCTTGCCAGTCTGTTTGTGCTTGTCATGTTTCTCTCTCCAAAATGAAAATTCCTTCTCAAAACTGTGACCTGAAATAAACTGTCCTTCCAGAAACTATTATGGCCAAGTATTGTGTCCAGCAGCATCCATCACTGTGCTGGCTGCATTCTTCTTGAGCACATCCATAGGAAGACTATATGTGGTGATTTTTGTCTATTTAAGAACATTTTCCTTTGATAATTATAGGGGAGTTATCATTTTAAATCACTATTTAAACAAAAGTAAACATTATGGGACTTCTGGCCAAGATGCCGACCGCCTAGATGCGCTGTAAATCCCAGGGAAAGAAAGGCAAGATATTAAGGGTTCATTGGGGCTTTCAGGAGAGAAATCTGGGAGGGCACAGAGGCGGGGGAAACAGGGAACCGCGGATCCCCTTGCGGGCAGGTAGCCACCCCTCCCCCCAAAATAACCGCCGTGTCCACAGTGCAGCAGCTGCCGCCGGCACTGCCGCTGCTGCCACCATGCGCAGATTATTCCCTGCCTGCGGAAGCTTAGACTGCTCCACACACACGTCCACTCACCCACTTACTGAGTGAGCCCAGTCCCACAGCAACTGCCACACAAGGTCAGACTGTATCTCTTGCTTGCACCAGTTCAGGTGCCTGCCATGCCGGCAGTCCGCCATTGTTCTGTAGTGGGGGAGCACAGACTGCTTCCGATCCCAGTGTTCCCAGCCAGAATTCAGGCTGCTTCAGGGCTTCATGCCTCAGTGTCAGTCCTAGCTCGAACGCAGGCAGCTTTGGCACATTACCGCTTGAGAATTCAGGCAACTTTGGCACCCCAGCCAAGCAGTAGATAGGTGGCTTTGGCAAGTGAGAGCCAAAGCCCAGGCTGCATGGCAACTGGCCCAGGTTGCCTCAGATTCCCATTGTGCTTGAGCCCAGGATGATCCGCCCACCTATGTGCCCATACACTGTCATGGGCAGAACACAGCGCAAAAGAAACTCTGATCTGGAAGACAAGATGGAAGAAACAGTTAGAGAGTTCAAAAATTTCAGTAAGTTCAAAAGTTCCTGTGAACAGAACATCAGGACCATTGGAATACCAGGAGGATAAGAAATTCAGACCAAAGGCATGGAGAATTTATTTAACAAAATAATTGAGGAAAACTTCCCCAGTCTCTTAAAAGAAAGGCCCATCAAGATACAAGAAGCCAACAGAACTCCAAACAGACTGGACCAAAGGAGAAACTCTCAAAGACATATTGTCATTAAGACTCTAAACATTGACACCAAAGAGGAAATCCTAAAAGCAGCTAGGGAAAACCAGCATATAACTTCCAAAGGTAAACCCATAAGAATAACTTCAGACTTCTCAATGGAAACCCTGAAAGCTAGAAGGGCCTGGGATGAAACACTGCAAAGTCTAAGAACCTGTGGCTTCCAACCCAAACTACTCTACCCAGCAAAAGTATCCCTCATAATAGATGGTGAAAGAAAAGCATTCCATGACAAAACTGAGCTTTACAATTATATGAACACAAAACCAAACCTACAGCGAGTATTTCAGGAAATTCTCCACAGAGAAGTAACAAATAATCAAACTCAATTGCGTACAAGAAACAGGTCACAACAACCAAACTCAGAATAGGAACAAAAACGTAAAAGTCCATGAAAACACCAACCCACATTTACCATCACAATATGGCAGGGATCAAATCAAATCTCACAGTCATTACCCTAAATATTAAAGGCCTTAATTCACCCATCAAGAGACACAAGCTAACAGGATGGATCAACAAAGTAGACCCCTCAATCTATTCCCTTCAAGAAACCCACCTCACCACTAAAGACATACACCTCCTCAGAGTGAAAGGGTGGAAAACAATATTCCAAGCAAATGGGAACAAGAAACAAGCAGGCATAGATATATTGATATCGGATAAAATAGACTTCAAACCAAAAATAATCAAAAAGGACACAGAAGGCCACTTCCTACTTATCAAGGAAACGATCCATCACGAGGATGTTACAATCATAAATCTGTGTGCACCAAACACAGGGGCACCACAGTTCATAAAGCAAAACCTACTAGACAATAAAACAGCAATAACCACAAACACCATCATAGCTGGGGACTTCAATACACCATTAGCAGTAATAGACAGATCATCCAAACAGAAACTCAACAGGGAAGTAAGAGAGATCAAGAAAACCATAGATCACTTAGACTTAACGGACATCTACAAAACTTTCCATCCCAAATCCACAGACTACACATTCTTCTCAGTAGGCCATGGAACATTCTCTAAAACAGACCATATACTGGGTCACAAAGACTCCATCCACATATTTAGGAAGATTGACATAATTCCCTGCATGTTATCAGATCACAATGCTATATTGCTAGAAATCAACAACAAAAGACCCACTAAGAATCCCAACGGCACCTGGAAACTGAACAGCACACTTTTAAACAATAAATGGATAGTGCATGAAATTAAAAATGAAATTGCAAAATTTCTGGAATTGAATGACAATGAGAACACATCGTACCAAAACTTATGGCACACAATGAAGGCGGTCTTCAGGGGAAAATTCATAGCACTCAACGCCTTCATAAAAAAGACAGAGAGGTCTCAAATCAATAACCTAACCATCCACCTAAAGGCACTGGAAAAACAAGAAAAATCCAACCCAAAGAGCACCAGAAGGAAAGAAATAGTTAAAATCAGAGCAGAAATCAATGAATTGGAAACTAAGGAAACAATTAAGAAAATTGACAAAACAAAGAGCTGGTTCTTTGAAAAAATAAACAAGATTGACAATCCCAGGGCCAATCTGATCAAGCAAAAAAAAAAAGGAGAAGCTTCAAATTAACAAAATTCAAAATGAAAAAGGACAGATCACAACAGACATAAGTGAAACAGGGAGAATCATGAGGACTTATTTCAAAAACTTCTACTCCACAAAACTGGATAATGTGGAGGAGAGGGATAAATTCCTGGACGCATACCATCCACCAAAGCTAAACACAGAGTTGATTAATCACCTCAATCAACCCATCACACTCATGGAGATTGAAAAATTAATAAAAAAACCTCCCAAAAAAGAAGAGTCCAGGACCAGATGGCTTCTCAGCTGAATTCCATAAACCTTCATGGAAGAACTCAAACCAATCTTCCACCTACTGTGCCACATAATTGGTCAACAGAGATAGCTACCCAACTCCTTTTATGAAGCTAGAATCACCCTAATTCCAAAACCAGGCAGAGATTCCACAACAAAAGAAAACTACTGGCCTATTTCCGTGATGAATTTAGATGCAAAGATCCTGAACAAAATCCTTGCAAACCGAATCCAACAACACATCAAAAGCACTATCCACCTTGGCCAAGTGGGATTCATCCCAGCATCCCAGGAACGCAGGGGTGGTTCAACATACGGAAATCTGTCAATGTAATACACCACATAAACAAGGTTAAACATAAAAACCACATGATCATTTCGATAGATGCAGAAAAGTCCTTTGACAAGATACAACATCACTTCATGATCAAAACATTGGAGAGAATTGGCATGGTTGGTTCATATCTTAACATAATAAAGGCAATATACAAAGCTCCTAGGGCCCAAATAATAATGGAGACTGGAGGAATTCCCATTAAGATCAGGAACAAGACAGGGTTGTCCACTCTCACCTCTGCTTTTCAATATAGTACTGGAAGTCCTAGCTCAAGCAATAAGACAGGAGAAGGAAATAAAGGGGATAGAAGCTGGAAAGGAAGAAGTTAAGTTAGCTTTATTCGCTGATGACTTGATTGTATATGTAAGACACACGAGAGACCCCGTCCCAAAACTCCTCATGGTGATTAACTCCTATAGCAAATTAACAGGATACAAAATCAATGCACAAAAACCAGTAGCCTTCCTATATGCAAATGACAAAGATACAGAGAAAGAAATAAGGGATATAGTCCCATTTTCAAAAGCATCAAAAAAAAAAATAATATACCTCGGAATAACGTTAACCAAGGAAGTGAAAGATCTATACAACAAAAACATAAAAATACTCAAAAAAGAAATTGAGGAGGACTTGAGAAAATGGAAAGACCTCCCATGTTCCTGGATAGGCAGAATTAACATTGTGAAGATGACAATCCTACCAAAGACAATATACAGATTTAATGCAATTAAATCCCTACAGTGTTCTTCACAGATATAGAAAAAATGATCTCAAATTTCATATGGAAAGGCAGTAGGCCTTGCATGTCCAAACATCCTCAGCAAAAGAAATACCTCTGGAGGAATCACCATTGCTGATCTAAAGCTATATTACAAAGCCTTAGTAATAAAAACAGCATGGTACTGGCATAAAAACAGGAGTATAGCAAATGGAAACGACTTGAATACCCGTATTTTGGGTCAAGCAACTATAGCTACTTGATATTTGATAAAGGTCCAAACAATGTAGGCTGGAAAATAGACAGAATCTTCAACAAATGGTGCTGGACAAACTGGATAACCATATGCAGGAAGCTGAAACTTGACCCACACATTTCACCATGCACTACACTCAAGTCCAAATGGATCAAAGACCTCAATATAAGACTAGAAACTCAAATACTACTGGATGAAAATTTAGGAAGTACTTTCCATGATATAGGAATGGAAAAAGACTTCCTGACCAAAACCCCAGTAGCTCAAAAACTTAAACCATCACTCAACCAATGGGATCACATGAATCTGAAGAGTTTCTTTACAGATAAGCATACAACAAGCAAAGCCAATAGATTACCCACAGAATGGGAGAAAATATTTGCGGATTACCCACCTGATAGAGGCCTAATCTCTAGAATCTAAAAAGAACTCAAAAATCTAAACAGTAAGAGGTTAAACAACCTACTCACAAAATGGGCTAAGAGCTGAACAGGCAGCTCACAGAGGAAGAAATAAAACAAACAAAAACACACTTTAAAAATGTTCATCATCCCTAATCATCAGAGAAATGCAAATTAAAACAACTATGAGATTCCACCTTACCCCAATAGGGATAGCAAAAATCAAAAAATCAAATAAAAATAAATGCTGGCAAGGATGTGGAGAAGTAGAAACACTCATACACTGTTGGTGGGAATGTAGGATGGTACAACCACTTTGGAAAGCAATATGGAGACTTCTGAAAAAGCTGAGTATAGAGATACCAACAGACACAGTTATTCCCTTACTGGACAACTACTCTAAAACCTTCAAACCACAGGCTAGAGAGATTTGTTCAACCATGTTTGTAGGGGCTCAATTTGTAATAGCTAAGTGCTGGAATCAACCCGGATGTCCCTCACTAGAAGAATGGATAACTAAGATGTGGTATATCTACACAATGGAATTCTATACAGCAGTAAGAAACAATGAAACAATGAAATTTGAGGAAAAATGGTTGAACCTGGAACAGATCATTCTCAATGAACTTACCCAATCACAGAAAAAAAAAAAAAAAATCGCCACATAGACTCACTCATCTACAGCACCTAACCTGAATCTACCCAAGATACCTTACATATCCAGCAAGAATCTCGTGGACTACATACTAGAATGGAAGGGGAGAGAGGGGAGGGCATGAAAGGGGTCTGAAACACAAATCTAGACCCAAATGGCAATGGTAGCATAAAATTCTACTTACTAAAATACAGACAAAATGGCTGATCCTTCACCAGGCCCTTATAGGGAACGCCTGAACCACAAGACACTGGAGAGGGTAGGATCACAACTATCCTTAATCTTCTACATCTTCCCTTCCTCCCTCTCCCTCTGCCTCTTTCTCTCTCTTCTCTCTAACTCTTGTATTTTAGTTATCTTTTTCCTCATTTTCTTAGTGGGCACTGACCTGTAAGTCCCAGTACCAGCATGGGGCTATCATCCACAGTGAGCTTTTGATCAGAGAGACCTACAAGATTTCCTAAAAGACAGACAGATTCCTGTCAGAGTACTTGATGACCCACCAAAGGTTAGTGGTAAGACCCTACTGCTGAAGACCCCTTATGTGGTTGACATGCAAAATAGAATGGCATGGCTGGAAGTTCGAAGACAGTCAGTCCCCAGACAGTCAGTGCATCTAATGCCAGAAGGTGCTACATGGGAGACTGGGGGGAAATGACCAATATCTGTCCAAGCAACTCATGGTCTAACCTAGTTAGCAGCAGATAACGTGTTGTGATGCCCACACAAGTGCAATAGTGGCACACAGCCATGGTGGGGAACCAACTGCTCTTTATTTTTCTAACTGATCTCCTCAGTTGGGGGACCCATAGCTGGAGCTGGGAAACAAGTCAGAACCATATCCAAACATAAGCCCACTCGCCAATATCAAGCTACCATCAATCATGGGCTACAAGAGGGCCTACATCTATTAAATTCTCTATAAAAAAAAAAAAAATAAGGGTTATCTCATTTGTCCTGGTGCTAACTTACTCTCCGTTGGAGAACCTGCTTCTCTTTTTCAGATAGATGTAGATCCTAAGGAGAGAGCCACCCCATCATTCCTCAATAAGGCCCCGGATGATACTAAGAAAAATTGTCGAAACAAGCAAGGGTGCTGTTTTCCTGATGAACCAGATTCCAGCAGAAGGGGGAAGGAGATGAACACAAAGAAAAATCATCTCCTACCAAATCAGAGAGCCAGAGCCTCAGAGATCCCCAGAACCTCATCACTGAAGCAGACCAAAAATGAACCCAACATGGCTCACGGAAATTTTGCGGAAGAGCGGGCAGGAAGAATGTCAGAGGCACATGTTGGGTTATTATATGCAGAGACATTTATCTTACCCATAACTGTGGGCTAACTCCACAATGCATGACCCATATACCTCAACAAGGGGGGGCCAAGGGGAGGGGGTAGGTCACGGATGAGCCTAATAATGGTACCAAACTGACTGCATTTGCTGGATAGAAAACTAACTAATAAAGAAAAAAACAGTAAACATTATTCAAAATCATACAGTACAGGACTGGAGAAATGACTTAGTGGTTAAGGGGTTTGCCTGTATAGCCAAAGAACCTAGGTTTGATTCCCCAGGGCCCACATAAGCCAGATGCATGAGGTAGCATATGCATATGGAATTCACTTGCAGCAGCTGATGGCTCTGCAGTGCCCATTCTTTCTTCTTTTATCTTCCTCTATCTCTCAAATATATAAACAAATAAAAACAAATTCATACAATGCAAATATCCAATGAAGAAATGTTGACAACTAATGTTAAACTTTAAATGTGAACGATAATAGTTTTTCCAATGTGAAAGTAAGATTAAAGAAGTACTTTATTTACTTTTTTTGTTCAGACTCCAGAAATATATTTGGAAAGAGTAATGTACAAGGGAAATTTAAGGAGATGAGACTGGAGGCTTTTGAACACTGGATCCTGAAAGCATCTGTGAAAAGTGTGGTGCAAAGATCTAAATACAACACTTGGGCTGGCGACATGGCTTAGTTGTTAATGCCCTTGCCTGCAAAGCTTAAGGACCCATGTTCAACTCTCCACATCCTACATAAGCCAGATGCACACAGGTGTGACAAAGCACAACGTTTCACATGTCCACTAGGTGGCACAAGCATCTGGAGTTCAAGTGCAGTGTCTGAAGCCCTGGCACACCAATTCCTCTCTCTCTCTAAAATTAAAATAATAATAATAATAATAATAATAATAATAATAATAATAAATAAATAAATACAACCAGTAGGGATTGAGAGGAGAGTGAGCAAGGCAACTGTATGATAATGATTATTTCAGGTTAATAATGGAAAAATAACAAGATTAATAATAAATTTCTTCTCAAAATTGGTGATGAAGACCTAGATAAGGCCCTGTCATTTTAGAGAATGACAGGCGAGGACATCAAGATGTAGTGACAGATTTCATCACCAAGGCATAGGTAATTGCCATGTATGGGATTCAGTTCTGGTAACTGGGAGTAGTGGCACCATTTAGTATGGAGGATCATACTGACTGGGAAGTAGATTGAGAATTTTTGGGTTGGAGGTGTTTCTTGAGATGACCAGCATGTGATGTGAGCAGAAATAGGAATATGGTAGGTGCATTGTAGATTTCCAAACACCCAATATACAATAGTAAATATATCTGCTGAAGAAAAATATTGACATAAATGGCAAGTTTGGGCTAACTTTCAAAGAAGGACTAAAATATTGCACTCTCTCAAGTTAGCATTATTACTTAAAGGAAAATGTTAACTTATGCATTTAAAAATATTTTTATTTATTTTATTTTATATTTGTTATGGACATACTCAAATGTAAATAGCACATGTTTGTACCATCCTTACCTGCACCCCTGCCGCCCCCTCAAAAAGGACGCTCCTCATTGGGGATGCCTGTTTTTTTATTTATTTATTTGCAAGCAGAGAGAGATAGAAGAGAGACAGAGAGAATGGGCATGCCAGGACCTCTAGCCACTGCAAACAAACTCCAGATGCATGCACCACTTTGTACAGCTGAACTTAACCAACAACAATGTTTAAATCCTATGAAAGAACTTTCGCCAAGGAAGGGTCCTGACTGTTTGTGGAAAAACAGTTCATTGGAACTAGGCAAGAGATAAGAAACACTTCCTGCCCTTCTTATCTTCAGGGGTCTAGTCACCCTAACTCTACCCCCATATTCATTCCCCCTTCTCATGAGAAGACACTCCAAGTGCTGGTAGAGGACAAGGGGTGATGATAGCAGATCATTAACTATTTCCTCCCAGAGAGGTCAACTACACTAAAGGACCCCAAAAGTGTATTGCTGGAGTACAGAAAGATAGTCTTAGAAGAGAATGTTGGGGAGAAAAAATAAAAGTAAGTAGTTAATGAGCAGTGAGCATTTAGCAAACTGCTGACCTTCAGGGTTGTCCTTCCTGTGGACTTCCAGGCCTTGGGGAGCATTCGAGGTAACCCAGGTAGAGGGATTTGGATTGTCTCAAGACCATCTGAGCATGAACTGGCTGACATTTTCTTCCAGAACTGTTCATTGAATGGCACAGTAGTGTCTGACCTGGCCTGAATCTGTTTCTGTATATGGCTTGTAGAACAGATTAGATATTAGCAGAATTATCAGGAACATAACTTTGATATCATGTTTTGTATAATAGCCTTCCATAGTGTACCTTTTGACATTTGTTCTGGGGTTATCCAGGGCCAAAGGTTGGTACCATAGAGCCATTGAGTGCCATTAAAGTCTGTACAAATATATTTTTGTTCTCTGGACTTGTTTAAGGATGCCCTGGCACAAGTTAGAAGAGATTCACCATCGCTCCCAGTATAAGGAAGTCTTTTGAATTGAGAGATCTTTGTTCAGAGTGATGTATATATATTCCAGATTTGAAAATAACTCTTTTGACAACTGTGGTTTTTTTCTTATTATAAAATTAGAACTATTAGAGCTGGAGATAACATATCTTAAGGCCTTGCTTGTTTCCCCTGTTGGAAAGCTCTTGTGATATTACTTAATTGGCTATTCATGTATTTGAGGTATCTGTTTATTTTTGGTTAGATATTACTTTTTGAGTGTTTAAAACCAAGCAGATAGCCAAAATTTAATCAAGGATCATTTTTTGAGGTCACTAATGGCTCTTTGAAGGAGTCTTTAGGGACCCAGTTGTAGCCCTATAGCTTAATGCTATTTTCTATCTATTAGGATGAGTTATGGCCATGCTAGCCAAGTAGTTTTCTCTTCTTTGGGAAGCCAGGAAGACTGAATGCTTCTTAATTGTGACTCTCCTATTTCAGATGATACAATGATTTTTTGTTGTTGTGGTTGTTGTTGTTGTTTGGGTCTCCATATCCTCCCTGATCAGGGAGAAAGGGGACTTACCAGGGGGCCAGTATAGAAGTGTCTCATCATCTCCAGTGTCCTCATGACCTGGGAGCACAGGCCAAAATATTGGCCTTTTTGGTCCAATGATTCCAATCAGCTTTGGCTTCTATATAGGTGATTAATACACTTAGGAAGGAAGTTACACCAACCCAAATGTATACACATAGAGCAAATTTGATTACTGAAACTGATTTAGTTAAATAATGACACAAGAGCTTAAAGTCATTTTGTCCAACCTTTTAAAATTTGGTCATTCAGTGGCAGCATAAGCCATATCTGAGACATAGAAAGTAGGCATGTAGCCTTTAAATATCTAACATCTAACATCTAATAAATATAGACAGAACCTGTTATCAGTCTTGAAAACAATACAAATTTAAACCAGTTAATTTAGCCTAGAAATTGTCAGAAAAGGACAAGGAAGACAGTAAAAAGTCTTAGCACCTATGTTTGAAAACATCTTTGTTTAGTTCAGATACCTGTGTGGATACTAATTACCCAGGGAACATTGAAAACAGATTTACAGAGCTTGAAATTATTTCTCTCAGATGAGGACCATTGTTTCAGCATAAGGCTATAGTCTAAAGTAGGGAATATGTCTTAAGAGTTAATTTTGTTATAAGCATTGGACTTGAGATTCCAGACATGAAACAGTTACTTTACATATAACAGAGCAGAATCTTGTTGGACATAGGCAGGGCCCTGGGTTAAAGCAAACTTAAGATGTCTGATGTGAAGGCCCCAGGCTATGGAGAGGTCACAGCAGCCTGAACAGCTGGTCATATCTCAGGGATCAGACTGGCAGGGAAGCTCCTTCCCCCATTTTGGGGGGCTGCAGTGAGCCAGTATCCTTCCCCTGTCCTTAGGGGTCACAGTGAGCCTGGACCCCCAGGCAAAATCTGGGACCCAAGATTGGCAGGAAGTAAAGCCACTTCCTCTCCAAGCACAGGACACCTGGACATTCAGATAAAACTTAGGCTTTGCCCGTAATCCTGTGACCTTTGGCCAGTTGCCTAAGAGACTCCTTATATGGTATCAGAGACAGCACATTTGCAAAGCCCATGCCCCTGTGCTGTACTCATTCCCACTGCCATTGCCTACATGCTGGAATGCATGTCCCCATATGCTAAGTAGGCCTCAGCAAGTAACCTTGTATATCCAATCCCCTTAGGACCCTCAACTGCTTATAAACCCATTTCCCTGTTGACTAAACCAAGCTGTTCACAGAGACTGTCTCCCGAAAGTGAAGTCTTTCAGGTGCTCACCAAAGCTGACCCCTGAAGACCCAGAGACCCACAGAATCTTGTCATTATTGAGTCAAAACAGCTAAGCTCTAATACAACCCTTGACAAATCTGTTTTGACACCAGTGTTTTTAGCTTAATCTTGATAGCAATTGATTTTATGTACCATAAATTTTTTAAAAACTTTATTTTTAATACATTTTATCTATTTATTTGAGAGTGAGAGACAGAATGGGGGTGAGGAGAATGGGCACACCAGGACCTCCAGCCACTGCAAATGAACTCCAGATGCATGTGCCCCCTTGTGCATCTGGCTTATGTGGGTCCTGGAGAGTCGAACCAGGATCCTTTGGCTTTGCAGGCAAATGCCATAACGGCTAAGCCATCTCTCCAGCCCTGTACCATAGAAATTTTTATTAACATGAAACAATTTTATGTTTTACCCATGACTTAAAATTGATAAAGTTTAGGCAAGTCATCCCAACATATTTTATCTAACAGAAGATGAAAGTTATTGTTATTAAATTAAGTCACGTAAACCAGTGATGGCCATTCAATAGAATTAGCATAAATAAAACAGAAGCTATCTTTAAAGTCACAGCACCTTTAGCTATGAGTACCTCATCTTTGGAAATTAAACACTTATACATGAACCTTTACCTTAGGACTCAGTTTCTCCAATAGTTAAAACCTTGACTAGAAGAACCTAATTTACTTTACTGAAGGTCTTAAAGCCAGTTTTTATAATGCTTAAATCACAACAAATTAGCATCAGTGAGCTTTTAATGACTGAGGCCTTAACCATAAAAATTGTTTTAAATGAAATGAATATCATTGACCTTTACCCAGATTACTTGGAAAAGTAAACATCAGACTTTTATTATGTTCCAATGAGAGAGTTATGATTATGTTTTTCAAATTTTCAACCATCTGTGTTTGAATTTTCATCTTCTACATATATATTTCTATGAATTTTTTGTTCGTTTTTGTTTTTGTTTTTCGAGGTAGGGTCTCACTCTAGCTCAGGCTGACCTGGAATTCACTATGTAGGCTCAGGGTAGCCTCAAACCATGGTGATCCTCCTACCTCTGCTTTCCAAGTGCTGGGATTAAAGGCATTCACCACTACACCCAGCTATTTCTGTGTAATTTTTAACTCTTGTGGAATAATGTGGACTGGTAGTACAGTTAAGATGCTAAACATTTCCATCACAAGGTTCTTCATATGACCCTTTATATAGTCAGTCCTATTTGCTTTGATCTTCAATTTGATAATTAGATTTAAAATTAACTTTAGGGTTTAAATTCTCTCCCTTTCTCTCTGTCTCTCTCTTGTTCTCTCTCTCTCTCTCTCCCATTCCTTCTCCTTTTTCTCTTCTTCTAAACTAAAGACAATGTTCTTATTGGTTATAAATGAGGAACCATACATCTGCTTTCTACCCAGTTTTGTCTCTTTGTTTCTGTCCACAATGATCGCAATTAAATGTCTGATATTTGTAAGTTGATATTGTAATGCTTTTAAAGACTTTAACACTGCACTTAAATAATGTCCTACACAGCTCTTTTGTGACGATTCCCTTTTACACCACCATTCTTTAGGAAGTTGTCTCTCTTGGAGTTGATTTCAGCATGCTGTATTTTCCTTGCTTCTTCCACATTCCTTTGGCTTTTAAAAAAATAAAATACTTTGTTTACAAGCAGAGTGAGAAGAGAGAGAGAGTAGAATGGGCAAACCAGGGTCTCTTGCTACTGAAAACAAACTCCAGATGCTGCATCACTTTGTGACCCAGCTTTATTTGGGTAATGGAAAATTGAACCCAGGCCATGAGGCTTTGCAAACAAGTGACTTTAACCACTGAGGCATCTCTTCAGGCCTGCTTTAGTTTTTTGTGTTTGTTTTTGTCCTTCACATTGGAAGCTCTCATCATGTTTCTGGTTCCCTTCTTTTTTCTTCTAATCCATTATATTTTACTGAAGCCATGCAGAAAATATTTATTAGCCTCCGTTTAGTCAATTCTTACCTGATAGAAACACCATGAAACTAATAGGTTCTTATATCACTATTCAAAGTAGAAAAATTGCTTCAACATAAAGGGACTTAAAACTCATAAGTGAAGGGACCTAAACAGGAATTAAGGTGCATGACTGCTTCTGGCTGTCTTTCTGACAGATCAACTTCAGTAATTGCCCAAATTTGAGTCTAGATTATTTTCTTGATCTTAATTACTAATATACCAAGAAGGGAAGTTATTGTTGGTGTTTCTAGAAATCATCAAGTAGGTTATACTTTTACATAGGGATGGTGATGTTTCTCTGAGGCAATGACTTCTCTAGGTCAGTCACTTTGAAAGGGGGGTTAGAGTTAGGATGACTGGACCCCTAAAGGTGAAGAGCATAAGAAAGTTTGCACTGGCTAGAAATCAAAGATGATCTTCTTATCTCTTCCCATGTTGCCTACAGACCTGTTTTTCCACAAAAAAATAAGGACCCCTTTTGGGACAGAGGTCTTTCATAGGATGTAAACATTGTGGTTGGTCAAGTTCAGCCCCTGCAACTTTATGCAAGGGCTAGCCTCTTTCTGAGACAGTCCCTACCCCTAAGCAACCATCTGCCCCTCTTGTCCACCTGAGCTGGAAGACAGTTCACCATCCTAAGGTCATAAATTCCTTTGGAAGGTAACAGCAGGTTCTCTGATCACTTGGGAACTTCTAAATGTGGGTGACTTTTTCCCTAGCTTGGGTCTGGGCTGACTTGGGCCAGACCAAACCAGGAAGGACCCTAGACCTTCTGTACATGGGCTCCTTTATCCCCTCCACCTCCCCATGTGGCAGGAGCTCCTTGAACTTTCTTTTCTCTTTTGTTTCTATGCTTTTTCAGGCCCTCAACATGGGATCTCTAGCCACGTGGGTGCCTTTCCTTGGCTCTGTACTTCCCTCAATAAATATATTTATATAATATTTATCCTTCTTAGTCTTCTTTTTTATTCAATTCATTGACTACAATTAGAAATAAACCTAGAGTTTGGGGTTCAACAACTTTCCTGGACCCCTAGCATCCTGTTACAGCTTTTTTGCCCCAATTCTGCTAAAGGTCTTTGGTGGGGTTGTTGGTATTCACTATGAGACAAAGAGGCCTCTATCTCTGTCTTTGCAGGGATGGGATAAGCTTGGTGTCTCAGGCTATTTCCACTCATCCTGAGGATCTTAACATCTTTTTATCTCCCCAGAGATATGCTTACTATGACAAATTATGAGATTGAAGCTGTTTGGTCTTTATATTTTTGAAAAGGAAACTACCCATTATTCCTCATCACTTTGGAAAACAACCTCTCTTATTTTCCCAAACAATGGATATAATGAAGTATATGGTAAACTTAATTCACAAAAACCAAGTGAAAAATAAAAGACATATTTTGTATTTCATTTACTATATAAATATAGTACTTTAAAAGAGCAATAATGATTGAGTTACATATGAGCTATGGGTTTCCCATTTTTTCCTTAGTCAAGTGTTTGTCAGTTTTTTGATTAAACCTTAGGCCTTTCATATGCAGGTCAAGCACTTTATCCCTGAGCTCTATCAAGCAATATTTTTAAATTT
This sequence comes from Dipus sagitta, assembly GCA_036346955.1. Lineage (NCBI taxonomy): Eukaryota > Metazoa > Chordata > Mammalia > Rodentia > Dipodidae > Dipus > Dipus sagitta. Next base: position 76,406,220 of record CM070781.1, read on the forward strand.
TTAGTTTGAGTAAGAGTCATAAAAACTTACTCACTTTGGCTTAACACTTGTAACAGACAAGTTTCAGCCTCTGGAGTAGATGGAATTATGGATGTGTGTGTTCCCATACATATGGACACACACACACACACACACACACACACACACACACTGCACAACCACATGCTAGAAAAGTGAAAACAAATGACTTTTCTTGAATTTGTAAAGGTAAATAAAGCCAGCAAGTTCACTACATCTATAAAGGTCACATTTCTAGGAACTGGGAGAATTGCTATGTGTACGAAAGTTTTAACAGTACTGATTCTTTCTAGAATAAGAAAAGTCAGGTAGTGGACCAATATACACAGCCAGTGTAGGAATTGATATATAAAAGTGAGGTTTTTATTGATAGTTTTGTTTGTTTATTACATGCTGGGTCAGAACAAGGTAGACTGGTGCATACCTAGAACCCTAGGATTCAGGATGTGGAATATGAACATTGAAAGTTCGAGGCCAGCCTAGGCTATGTAATTTTCTCTATGGTCTTTTGGAGTTGTACACTCAACCATAAGTTTATGAAAGGTACAAAGATTAGAGATATGTAAAGTAGATTGATTATAGTCACCATATCATAATGTATACTTATACCAAGGTATCAAGTTGTACACTTTAAACGACTGTAACTTTCTCTTGCTTCTTTTTTATTTAGGGGTGTGTGTGTGTGTGTCTTTGTGTGTGTATAGTGCTATATAGGCATGTATATGTAGCACCCCATATGCTTATCTACTGTGTCTCATTCACAGGCTTGCAGCAATGTGGCCAGAGGCAAACATCAGGTGTCTCTCTCTATTGCTTTCTGCCTTGTTTTGTTTTGAGCTGTAATCTCTCACTGATCTATAGTTTGCTGTGTTTGCACAGACCTCACTATTCTTCCCTGTGGAACTGGGACTACAGGCATGTGTGGCTATGCTCAGCTGTTAATGTGCACCTCATGCTTATGGAGGAAGGACACATAACCAACCAACTCATCTCCCCAGCCCCAGATGTATCTCAATAATGTTGAAAATAAATAGTGTGAATTCAATGGAACCTGGAGTTAAAAAGAGCACATTTTAAGGATGAAAACAAATTAACACAAGTTTTTAAAAGGGAAATTTTAAAGGAATTCTAGATCTACCTTATGACATGTAAGCAATAATGTTTCTGCCTATATTCAACTTCTACTCCATAACATCTTGTTAGTGGTTGAAATAGCCACATGGGAAAGATTACCATCCCAAAATTTGGCCATATAAAATTCTGTTACCTCTTTAGTCACACCATATGTCCCATGACAGCTATATAAAATGTTTGTGATTCATAACTACCTTACACATTGTGGTATATTACAACAGGTATAAAATGTACACTATAATTAGTATTAATAGGAAGTTTTATAAATTAATGTAGAGAAAAACACTCTAGGTTTTACTATTTGAATTCTTCATTACATTAGCAATGTTGTTTACTTTTATCATTGATATTATAATAGATTTCTGTCACTAACCTTAATCACCCATTCCCTTATTTTTCACAATTCAGACAAACAAATTATTAGAAAATACAATCCTAAATTTGCTACTCCATACTTAAGCTTCTCTAATAAATTTCCATTCTTCATTATTGTGATAGTTTGAACAGATGGTCCCCAATACATTCAGTGTTTTAGTAGTTTGTAGTTTGGATCTGCAGCCACCTGCCTAGAGGAGATATCACTGGACAGATCTTAGAGTCCAGCCCTAAGGTGTAATGGTGTTCTTGCAATTCCAGTCTAAAGATATGCAAAGTGCCTGGAGTACTTGAAATGCATTTTTTTGCGGTGTGGCTGCTCTTTCTTTCTTTCTTTCTTTCTTTCGGAGGTGTTGGCTTGTGGCTTGTGGCTCTTCTTCCTCTCTGCTTAGACCTGTGAAAGCAGACCAGCTTCTTCTCCCATTGTGGAACTTCCCCTGGATCTGTAAGCTTCAATAAATCCCTTCCTCCATAACTGTGCCAGGTCTGGAAGTTCATCTCAGCAACCTGAAGCTGTCTGTTAAACGTATGTAAATTTAAATTTTTGTAGCATCCTGGGTCCCTGCAAGGCACAAAATCACTATTCAGATATACACATTGACATCTACTCTTTGGGTTATATACATTGTATTTCCTTAAGCTAATTTGATCTAATAGAGGAAGTTAAGGAAAAGTAACTTTATCATTTTTTATTGATTCCATGCTTTTACATGATTTTACATCTAGACCTTAGGCTCTGAAAGTCAAAAGATGTTCTATTGATTATTTTCATTAGGAAAAGACCTTCTTTACCTAAGAGCCAGAAGCCCAGGAAAGCTTAAGTAGAATAATTTACATATAGAAAAATCATTAAAAAATTTCTCTACATCAAACTCAAACATATTTGAGATAAATATTGGTAGTTTTAAATGCTTAGACCTTACTCAACTGACAGTAATTTGGGAGTTGGAGTCTTGCTGGAGGAGGTGTATTGTTGGGGATGAATTTAGGGTTGTTATTTCCAGCTCCATCTTGCCAAATCTCAGCTGGCTTTTCTCCAGCTGTATTCCACCTGCTGTCACAGAAGTGATATCCAGCATCTGCTCTTGCTGGGCTTTGTCCTGTCATCATGGAGCTTCTCCTAACAATTATAAGCTTAACTGAAACCCATGCTCTCGTTAGCTACTTTCAGTTTGGTGCTTTGTCTCAGCAATAAGAAGGTAACTACAACAGAAATGCAACTTAACTTGTATCATTACTACATAATTTAAATAACTAATTTAACTAATCAACTATTTTATTTTGCACAATGTTTAGCAGAAAATAAAAGAAAATCAATTTGCTACACTTTTAAAGAGATGAATATCTTATATGCTCCTTACATGTCCTACCCATATATCATAAGAAAAAAAAAATATAGACTCTTAGAAAGATATTTTAAATTAAAATTCTACTAATAAGCATTTCTATAGATGAGCTAAGTGGTGGAAGCCATACAATAGTCATTATCATTAATAACAAAATATATATATCATATACGAAAAAAAACTAAGGTGAATGTTTCACCATATTTTTAATAATGCAGGGAACATTTTGAAACCTGGATTCAGACAGATGGATGCACAGCATTTATGTGGAATATCTTTAAATTCAACCTTCTAATATAAACATTGCCAGAACTAAAAGCATATGATAATCTGTGCCTTGCTTGTTAACATAAATGTCAGGTGATCACAGGAGAAAGATACTTATACCATCTACTAGCACCCATCAGACTCTCCCAACTCTCAATTATCAAATATTTATTGATTGCTATAAAATAGCAGGGCATAAAAATGAATAATGCATGGTCTCTGACCTTGAGAACATCAAAAGTTACATAAGCATGGTCTTTTAAACCAATCATAGCAGCATGAGAGAGGTTTTATTGAAATGAGCTGTGTTCCCCTGCTCCAGAGTGAGTAGGATAGATCTCCCTGGTCCCCCTTCCTTTCAGTTCCCTGGTCCTGGTAAGTTCCCCTGCTGCTAGATTTGACTTCCTGGACCCTGTGAGGTTATTGTGGGGGCAGAACACTTGCTCTGCCTTCTTGATTGAATGGCCCCTGGGTCCTCAACTCCTGGATCACCCAGGTGAGGAGTGAGTAGGCCAGAGTTTCTGGATGCTTCCTAACCTCCCAGTTCCCTGGTCTAGTGCCCCTTCTGCTGCCTTGGGGTGGCCTTGAACCCCTGTGTGGGCTGCAGACACAGGCATTTTGCTCTGGTTTCCTGATTGACTGGCCCCTGGCTACCCAAATTCCTATTGTCCTGAGCAAAGGGTCCCTTTGTTGTATTTTATATCTCTACAATCTGCCCATCTGTAGTTATAACTGCATCATACCCCAATCTGGTTCACATTTAAGATAGGACATACAATGAAGATCATATAAGGAAAAATATTTGTTTCCCCACTCAATAGAATGAAACATTTCACCAAGATGGGTAGACCACAATGCAAAAACAAACAAACAAACAAAAAAAAAAAAAAACAGCAGAGAACTGAGAGAAGAAATCACCAGAAACTCAATCCCAAAATGAAACCTAAATAATCAATGTGACCTGGATTAAAACAATTGCTGAACTAGAAGCTAGCCATCAAAAACCCAACAATTACATGAATGAAATTGAGCAGAATCATCTCTTAGACCACTCAGCTTTTGACAGTAAGCTTAACTTTATTTAAGAAAATATTAGAAGCCTCAAAAGAGATATAAATGAAGGTGAGTCAACAAATGGAAGATCTCAATAACCAGTTGATTAAGATTGATAAAGACTTGATCAAATACAAGAACTAATCCTAGGAAGCATCAAGAAAATCGGAACTCAAACTGAAATTGTGCCTCAGAAATGTGATGGGCATGATGCAAAATAACATATCAGAAAACAAAGATCAAATAGAGCCTATACAAACCTTTCTATAACCTCTCACTAACAGATTTACTCATGTGGAAGACAGAACCTCTGAGCTGGAAGACATGACAGAAGAAATTAATTTGGAGGCCAAAAACTCTGCTAAGTTCAAAAAATCATGAGAAGAGAATATAGGAAAATGTGGGTTACCCTAAAACAACCAAACATCCTGATTATGGGTATACCAGGAGAGGAAATCCAGGCCAGAAGTATAGAGAACATATTCAAAAAAATTATTGAAGAAAATTCTCCCAATCTCTCAAAAAAGAGGCCCATCAAGATATAAGAAGCCCACAGAACACCAAACAGACAGGACCAAAGAAGAAACCCACCAAGACACATCATAGTTAAAATTCGTAGCGATGAAAACAAAGAGAGAGTGCTAAAAGCACCAAGACACAAACAACTCACTACATACAAAGACAATTCCATCAGAATTACCTCAGATTTCTTAATGAAAACCCTGAAAGCCAGAAGGGCTTGGAATGGAACACTTCAACATCTAAAAGAACTATGGTTTCCAACCCAAGCTACTGTACAGAGTGAAAGTATCCCTCACAATAAATGGTGAAAGGAAAATTTTTCATGAAAAAAGTCATCTCTATGATTATATGAACACAAAGCCAAACCTACAGAGAATACTACAGGGAATGCTCCACACACAAGAGTCAAACAACTAATCTCAAGAGCCTACAAGAAGAAGATCACAATAACAAAAACTAGAGCAGGCTCAAAAAAGTATAAAACACAAGAAAGCACCAAACCCCATAAAGCACCCATCACTGCAGGGGTTAAATCAAACCTCACAGTTATAACCTTAAATTTTAACAGTCTTAACTCACCCATTAAAAGACACAAGTTAACAGGATAGGGCAAAAAAAGAAAAAAAAAAGTAACCTTCTATCTGCTGTCTTAAAGAAAACCCACATTACCACTAAAGACAGACACCTCCTCAAGGTGAAATGATATTCCAAGAAAATGGAAATAAGAAACAGTCAGGGGCTGGAGGGATGGCTTAGCAGTTACGGCATTTGCATGCAAAGCCAAAGGACCCAGGTTCGATTCCCCAGAACCCACATTAGCCAGATGCACAAAGGGGCGCGTGCATCTGGAGTTCATCTGCAGTGGCTGTAGGCCCTGGCATGCTCATTCTCTTTCTCTCTCCCTCTTTCTCTGTCAAATAAATAAGTAAATAATTTTTTTTAATTAAAAAAATAAAGAAACAAGCAGGTATTGGTATATTCATATCTAATAAGACAGACTACAAACCAAAAGTAATCAAAAGGACAAAGAAGGTCACTTTGTAGTCATCAAGGGAATGATCCAACATGAGAACATCACAATTACAAATTGGTGTGTGCCAAACACAGGTGCATCACAATTTATAAAACTAAACCGACTTGACAACAAATCAGAAATAACTACCAACATCATCATAGTCAGAGACTTCAACACTTCACTATCATCAACAGACAGATCCTCCAAGCAGAAAATCAATAGGGAAATAATAGAGCTCAACAACACCATAGATCAACTAGACCTAACAGAAATCTATAGAACTTTCCTCTCCAACTCTATAGAATACTCATTCGTCTCAGCAGCCCATGGAACTTTCTCCAAAATAGTCCATATATTAGTCCACGAAGTGTGCCTCCATAAATTCAGGAAAATTGCATCATATCAGATCATAATGCTTTAAAGGAAGAAATTAATAAGAGACACATCAAGAATACCAGCTCATGGAGACTGAATGACCCACATTTAAGCAATGAATGGGTTATGGAAGAAATCAAAAAAAGAAATTGCAAAATTCCTAAAATTGAATGATAATGAAAACACAACTTAACAAAACTTATTGGAGAAAATGAAGACAATCCTAAGAGGAAAATTCATAATGCTAAATGCCTTCAAACAAAGACAGAGAGATTCCAGGTTAATAACCTAACTTTCCACCTAAAGGCATTGGAAAAAATAAGAAGAATAGAACCTTAACTGCTCCAGATGGACAGAATAAAGATCCCAGAAATTAATGATTGGGAAATGAAGCAGACAATTAAAAATTTGATGAAAAAAAGAACTAGTTCTTTGTAAAACTAAACAAGATTGATAAACCCCTGACCAATTTGATAAAGCAAAAAAAAAAAAAAAAAAAACCTCAAATTAACAAAATCAGAAATGAAAATGGAGAGGCCACAACAGACATCAATGAAATGGAAGAATCAGCAGGGCATATTTCCAAAACCCCTACTAAACAACACTGGATAATCTGGAAGAAGTGTAATTCCTAGACACATACCACCTACAAAAACTAAACTAAACTCAGAGCATAATTGTCGCGACCGCCTTGACCAGCAAGGAAGACGCAACGCTGGGACTCTTCTTTAAGCAGTTTATTCAGGAACCTTGAACAATCTTCTGACCCCGGGGAAAGCCAGTCCATCGTATATAAGGCCTTTGGGTAGCCAACCCCAGTACGCCACGTGGTGAATGCAGATAGGTCCACATACGAGGAAGCAAGCCAGATTCTCAGCCTTAGCCATATATGGAGTTGTTTACGACAGAGAGCACTCACCATCGGGGAGGTGGAAGGCGGAAGCCAGCGCCCTCTTTAAGGCGAGGCACTTCGCAGCTCTCTACAGTTCCCCCTTTTTGTTTTAAATGAACACCACAGGCAAGAGTAGAGGTTCGATCTCTGAAATTCCAAAGGACAACTATTTGATCCTCATAAGATGTCATCCATCCCATGAGTACCAGACCCGTCCGATACCATTTTCTCAGAGGCGGGATCTGGGGTATCAACCCGCATGCAAACGAACATACTCTTCTCCGAGTTGCTAAAAGCTGACTCGGAGTGCAGTGCTTAGCCTCGCATCCTGAGCGCTTAATTGGTTTTCAGAGTGGCTAACCAAGCCTGGGGAGACTGTCCAGCTTCTATGGCTGTGAAGGCTTGAATAATCATGGCTGCATCGCGCTTTTGTGTGGCTCTCATTCTACACAAACACCACATGAAGACCAGGGAGGCCAGCACCAAAAGAACCGGCATCGCTCCTATGCCCGCCCATTCCTTCAGATGATTCATAGCAGAAGTCAGCCAAGATGATAATCCCGTTGCAAGGGAAAGATCCACTCTGGTGGAGTTCACGTGGACCATAGCCAGTCTCAATTCCTTCAAGGTATCTTCAAATTCAAATGACCAATTCTGTAAGAGATAACTGGACAGGGTCCTAGACAAATTTGTAGCTCTTGTATAATTAGCATACTGAACAGATGTGACACACAGTCCTTGCATTTTCCATTCACAGCCTAGCTGGGCCAACTGCCAAAGTGTATCTACTTGCTCCTGTACCAGGTCGATGCGCTGATTAACAATCATCAACCCCCCTTTTATTTGAGAATTGAGAGATGTTTGTAAGTCCAAGGCATGAGCCACATCGGCTGACAAGTTATTCAAGGCGGAGTCAGTCTGAACTGTGCTAGACAAGGCAACAGCTGACACCGTAGCCCCAATGGCTGCAACTGCAATAGCAGTCACAATGGCAGCTGTAATGCCAAAAACTTAGGACACAGTCCAGGCTGCCTAGGGCGTTGTCCCCCTCCTGTCTCTGTTACACTTTCTCTTTCAGGGCATTGTCGCTTCAGGTGCCCCATTTTGCCACATTTAAAACAGGCACCTGAACTTCCCCTTTTGTTTTGGGTCAGCTGGACTACAGCGGCAGCGAGGCCAGCGTTGGTCAGTGGTCCCTTTAGCTCTCTGCAGACTTTTATCCATGCCTCTAAACCCTTACTCTTATACGGTGTAATGGCTGTTCTACACTCCTTAGTACACTGCTCATAAACAAGTTGTTTAATCAAAGGCATAGCTGTATCAGGATCACCAAACACTCTTCCTGCCGCTTCAACCATACGAGCAACAAAGTCTGAGAATGGCTCCATGGGGCCCTGTATGATCTTAGTAAGATTGCCGCTCACTTCCCCTTTATTAGGTAGGGATTTCCATGCCTTTATAGCAATCCAATTAATCTGTTCAAAAACTTGCACTGGGTATCCTGTCTGCTGATTGGCAAAGCGCCCCTGTCCAAGCAGCATGTCTCTGTCCCATGCTGGATTTCCAGCCGCCTGATTAGCCACGGCCTGCTCATTGGCATATTCAATTAAGAAGGCTCTCCAATCCAAGTGCTGTCCTGGGCTTAGGCATGCCCGAGTTAGCCCACTCCAATCACTAGGGGTCATGCAGTGTCTATTCAGGGCCTCCACTTGTGCCACAGTAAAAGAGGCTGTAATTTCATATGTTCTTACAGATTCGGCCAAAGATTTAATCACCTTAAAATCTAGTGGCTCTTCATATCTATTTCCCTGTGGATCTTGAAACACTGGGTAGGCCAAGCGTAACTCTGTCCTCACTGTCTTCCAGATTCCTGGACAAAAGGAATGCCCTGAACTGCCATTCCTTCCCTCCGCATACGAAGGGGGTGCGGACGGCATCACTGGGCACGAAGGGGACTCACAGCACTCTCTCCCCCCGGGGTCATCTTTCTCTCTCCTTTTCTCTCTCTTTCTTATTCTTGTCTTCTCCACCTGCTCTATGAGAGCTTGCAGCTCTTCCTCAGAATCTGTAGACTCTGAGTCTTCTAATTCTGTGAGATCGGGGTACAAGTTGTTTCTAGTCTTGGTTCCCTCCTCACTACTTGCCTGTTCTGATCTTTCTTCCTGCAACATCTCTAGAGCAGCCTGTCCATTCTCTATCGCCTCACTGCATCGTTGATCCTCAAGGCAGCTCCTTACCAACTTCCAAATAGGCTTCACGCCACCCTTGAGTGTTCCCTGTTCAAAAGCGAAATCTAGATCTCTCCCTAACTTTTCCCATGAAGGGACCGTAAGACTCCCAGAGACTGCGAACCACGGTGCAACGGTATCGCACTCCTCTAAAATTCTCTCTAAGGTGCTTTTTTTAATTTTTAAATTCTTAGAACGAAGCAGCTCACTCAGAGCCAAAAAAATTGGGTGCGACTGAGAAGCGCCCATAGTTAAACTAACAAGTTTCCTTTTAAACTTTTACTTTTGGTTCGCTGCTCCGCGAACTCTTTTCGCTCTCTCTCTATCTACAGAGTAGAGCAAACTACCCGCTTTTGTCGCGGATTCCCATCTTACTTGGGAACTTACCAGCGCGCTGCCCTGACTGCAAAAAGTTCTGAGTCCTTCGAAAGGGTCCCCGTACGGGCCACCACTTGTCGCGACCGCCTCGACCAGCAAGGAAGACGCAACGCTGGGACTCTTCTTTAAGCAGTTTATTCAGGAACCTTGAACAATCTTCTGACCCCGGGGAAAGCCAGTCCATCGTATATAAGGCCTTTGGGTAGCCAACCCCAGTACGCCACGTGGTGAATGCAGATAGGTCCACATACGAGGAAGCAAGCCAGATTCTCAGCCTTAGCCATATATGGAGTTGTTTACGACAGAGAGCGCTCACCATCGGGGAGGTGGAAGGCGGAAGCCAGCGCCCTCTTTAAGGCGAGGCACTTCGCAGCTCTCTACACATAATAATCTCCTAAGCAAACCTATCACCTCCATAGAGATTGAAAAGGTAATCAAAAACCTCCTCCAAAAGAAAAGTCCCATACTGGATGGCTTCTCAGCTGAATTCTATCAAACTTATGCTAAAGAACTGAAAACAATTTTTCTCAAAGTGTTCCTCACAATTAGTGAGCAAAAAATCCTCCCCTGCTCCTATTATGAAGTTAGTATCACCCTATTACCAAAACAAGACAGTGATACAACAAATAAAAAGCCTGTGAAACAAATGCATTTGTACAATATCGTAAAATACATGCTCACTGTAGCAGAGAGCTTCAGATTAACTGAGATGAACTTCCAGACCAGGCACAGTTATGGAGGAAGGGATATTTATTGAAGCTTACAGATCCAGGGGAAGTTCCATAATGGCAGAAGAAGCTGGCCTGCTTTCACAGGCCCAAGCAGAGAGAGAGAAAAGTACAAGCCTAAAAGTCAAAAGCCACAGCACACTTCAGGAACTCCAGCTAGGCACACTTTGCATATCTGTAGATTGCAATATGAAACCTACTACCACACCTTAAGATCCACACAGTGACACTGCCTCCAGCCAGGTGGCTGCAGATGCAAACTATAAACAATAAAGAACTGAACATATTGGGGGCCATCTATTCAAACTACCACACTGACTGAAAGAAAACAATTATCCTCTTAATTTCATGTGCTCTTTAAAACATGTATCAATTGACACATCTTTTTAAATGATGAAACCATGACAAATATTATATTTGACCTTGATTATCTAAATAAGAGAAAGATATGGATTATTTTCTCATAAATATATTAACTTACTTAAGGAGTAATTCACATTACATTAAACACTTACAATTCATGTCCTTAAATTATATGTTAATGTTAGGTATAGAATGCTAAAAAAAAAAAACGGTAATTAATCAGTGTTTTATATTTACATGTAACTTTGTAAGTCTAATCTTTTGAAGCTTAAATCTTACTTAGTGTTCACATATATATTTCAAAAAAGTGTTTTTCATTGTCTAGACAATCTATTTTCTAGGACAATAGCACCCATCTATAAACTCACCAAGTTGTAATATATATAAAAACAGTGAAACATAATGAGTAACTTTTTTTGCATTGGTTGGTTTTATATTGCTTTAATGGAATGCCTGATGCTGAACAATGGTAAAGGGTGTGAAAATCTGAGTGGCATAACACCAGCACTAGCATGATACTCTGGCTGCCTCATCTCACCTCCTGGAAATGGCAAACAAGTGTGTAGAATATTCATGACCATACACAATCCTATCTCAGGACAAGTGATAAAGGCCAAAGGAGGTGCTCATTGACAACTCAGTATCATGGAACAAGACTTGAGGACACAGAAGAACTAGTATAGTCTCCTTAGGTGATCTTCAACCCCAATACCTCTCATTAAGATTCACTACTAAATGGCACACCTTCCCATTCTAGCACCCTGCTGCAGACTAAGTCTCCAACACAGGAACTCACATCAAATACATGTGAAATTATAGATCCCATTCATTAACCAAAACTTAAATGATATGGAGTGGTTGATTATATAATATTTTAGTATATGTGTCTTTATATAATCCTAATAGGCAGACATCAATTGTAGTCCTTTTAGAAAGATGAACATTGCAACAAGGGTGGAATCAGGTTGTTTTTATAGCTTACAAAAACTCAAATTATAAGCAGATGCTATATATACATATATATGCATAAAACAAAATTGTCTTTCCTTTTTGTTTGCATTTTTTCATCCTGTGATATCTATTCAATTGTCAAAGATTCTCTTTTATATCTTGTTAGAATATGTAAGATAAAGTGAATCACTGCTTATATTTGAAAATATAGATTTACACATGAAAATGTATGTGTTTGTACCAGTACTAGTCATTGTTAATTTTAATGTATGTCCATGGATTGGTTCAGATGCACCTTTTCAGGGCTCCACAGGTGGAACCATACTCCCTACACATGACTGAACATTTTCAAGTGTTTATTTTGTCTTCCCTAAGAAAATATATGATAAGCAATTACCATCACAATTCACATAAGCCAAAAAACTTTTAAACATAAAAATCAAACCAATGGCTAGTGAGATGGCTCAGTGATTAAGGTGCTTGCCTGAAAAGTCTGAGTACCTGGATTCAGTTCCCCAGGACCCATGTAAATCCAGATACACAAAGGGGTGCATACATCTGGAGTTGGTATATAGTAACTAGAGGCCCATGTTCTCTGTCTCTCATCTGCCTTTTTCTCTGTCTGTCATAAATGAATAAAATATTTACAAAAATCAAACTATGTAAGAGTTAGGTAGCACCACAAGTTTTAAAGAAGCACGTCTTTTGAGCCAGAAATCAACATTACAATTCTATCTTCATATTTCTGTGATACATATAAAGTTATTAAATGTAAACTACAGTGTCTTACCAATTTTCATTATAGGGATATATTATCATAGAGAGAATGTCAGAACTAATGAATATGAACAACCAGAATAGCACCTCACCCATAAAACGCACACATGAAAATAGATCAATAACTAAATAAGTGGTTTCAATGTTATTAGTAACTATGGAATGGCATGATTAACGTGTACACACTTTTAATTTGCTGGGTTAAGAAAATGATAAATATATTTTATATACATATTTAAACATAGATACAGATGTAGCATTTTAAACCTGCATCCTTAAGACTATATTAATCATCTTATAGATTCATGATAGTTTTTATGAAATGTTAGGTCCTCCCTGACCAGCAAAAAGCACAAGTAATAGACTGCTGTAATACCATCATATTTGTGGTTTTGCACAAGGTACCAGAAATTAAACTTGATAGTATATTACAGCTGATCCTAAAATACATGATATTAGTGGCAAATAACCTTGTTTAACTGAGTAAAATTAACTAAACATAGATAACAAATTATTTTGGAAGCATACTCATCTTTTTCTGTATAACTTCAAATAAAATAGGGCTATGAGCATAGGAGAGAGAGAGAGAGAGAGAGAGAACGTATAGGAACAATGTATACACTAACTTGTTTGCCTTGTGTGTTCGTGTGTGAGGGAGAGAAAGAGAGAAGGAGAGGGAGAGAATATTAAGGAAAATTGTATGGTAAATAATGAAATAATATAAAGAAGTGTCAGGTAATATACACAAAGGCTAAAACTAAGAAAAAAAATATAATCTTATTTCAAAATTGTTACCTTACCTTGATATCTACATTTTAGGAGCAGGTTGTAAAGAATTGCCACATGTTAATGACATTGAAAATGTAGAATATATTTAAATTAAAAATACTCTGGTTTTCAGAACTCATTTCTAAAGCAACAATTTATAAAAATGTCCTTTTGTGCTGCCAGCATGGCACTGGGATTCATGCTATTACATTCAATTCCTCAGAAACATAAATCCTTTCAAAGGCAAGTGGATCCTAAAAATAGTCTGTGGGCAGTAGGAGTAATCAGGCGCTGCTCATGTTATCAGTTATTCATATGCCATTTTCCCAACCAAGCATCCCCACTGCCATAATGACCTGAACGCACGCGGTGCTCAGCTGCTGAGGCAAAGCTTACAAGCTGATTTTATTGCTTTAGGCACATTGAACAACAGAAGAGCCCATCAGCACAGGCACATTAGGATGCCAGAAGTGTTTTCCAATCACTTGCAACAGGAAACCACTCTAGAGTTAAGTTTATACTACATCTTTTCTTTGTTTTCTTCAAATGAGTCTATAAAACACAGTGAACTACACCAGTGATGATGAGTGGACACTCATAACAGAACTACAAGAGGTATCAGATTTCATATTTGGGTTAAATGATTAACAGTTTGCACTAATGGATTTATAGTAGACATCGTTTCTTTCTTCGTCAAAAATAAGTTTTTAGTATATTGAATGTTTATAAATGAAGAAAGCAACATCTACTCCCAGTGACATAGATTAATATTTTAATATGTTTGATTTAGTTTCAGATGTCACATTTACTATTCCTATTCTTTTTTTTTAAACATTTTAATTTTTGTTTATTTATTTTTATTTATTTACTTGAGAGCGACAGAGAGAGAGAGAGAGAGAGAGAGAGAGAGAGAGAATGGGCACGCCAGGGCCTCCAGCCACTGCAAACGAACTCCAGATGTGTGTGCTCCCTTGTGCATCTGACTAACGTGGGTCCTGGGGAATTGAGCCTTGAACCGGGGTCCTCAGGCATCACAGGCAAGTGCTTAACCACTAAGCCATCTCTCCAGCCCTTACTATTCCTATTCTTAAAACAATGTAATGAAATTTGTTTTCCTAGAAACATTGATTTACACTGTTAAAATATATATATTCCATAAGTGTTAAAAAATATGCAGATCTTTCCAGAAGCAAAACTAAAGTAAAATAACTATAGTTCATAGTTTCAATTGAGCTGTTTTTTTTTTTTTTCTCTCAGAACTTTCACACATACCACTTTGTTTTCATCATAGGTCCTGATTTCATATTGTGACATCTTTATTTTATGCAAAATGTAACATCTGCTCAATGCCTTACCATACTAGTTGGCTGACAGAATTAGAGATTGTTATAAAAAATGAATCACTACAAGCACTTATTTTCATGTCACATTTTATTTTCTTCCAACATAAAATCTCACATTGATAAAAGCAAAAATTCTTATTCACTGTCATAGCCTCATCACAGAGTATGTCATTAAAATGAAATTTTAAATTTGTTTTGAATCAAATGGAACACCCATTGGTTTAGTTCCATCTATGGCTTGAGCAAAAAATGCTTTCAAATATCTTCCAGAACAATGAAAAGCAAATAAATCAAACAGCAATATTATAAGATAATATTCTTGATTCAGTTCTTGATTCTGTTGAAGTAAAGTCTATATATTTATGTTATGATATTGTTCATAAATATGTATTTAAATAATGTCAATTTTTCAGTGAGAGTACAATTATTACTAAATTTATATAATTTAGATTTATATAATTTAAAATTATAAATTTAAATTTATTTATAACTGTGAATTGAATATTACTCCTACCTTAAATGTTTAAGATTGCATTGTGAGGAACAGCTGGTTAAACAAGGAGAGATCATACATCTGCTTGTAGGGATGCTCATTTTCCAACAAGTAACAAAAATCAGACCAAGTTAGTAAGTTCAACGTAGAGAATTTAATACATCTCTTATGATATGAACTGAGTTTCCAGGGCACCTAACATACTTTACAATTTTTAACATGTTCTTAATCAGGTGTTTTGCTGAATTAACATTAAAGAATGGATATGAGAAGCTGGGCGTGGTGGTGCACGCCTTTAATCCCAGCACTGGGGAGGCAGAGGTAGGCGGATCGCTGTGAGTTCGAGGCCACCCTGATACTCCATAGTGAATTCCAGGTCATCCTGGGCTAGGGTGAGACCCTACCTCTAAAAACCAAAAAAAAAAAAAAAAAAAAAAAAAGAATGGATATTAGAAATAGATAAAAAAAATTCAGAGACTCCCACAGGCTTGTAGAAACAGTTAGAATAAGATCATACTTCTCAATTCTATTAGACACCTGACAAAAAAACTGATTGGTCTTTAAGTGTTTCCCATCATTTTAGAGCAAAATGATGTTTGCACCCTATTCTGATCATTTTTTAAGTATGAAAAACAAAGTTTGCACTATATCAGTGAGAAAAAGTCCTTCCTCATGCTACTTTCCTCAAAGATATCCAAAGAGAACACTTGGGCTTCCTTCAAAACCGTGGAAACATTTTTCCATTTTTCTTTGTGTTGTCATTATTATTATTTATCTTTTGATGTACATCACTTCAAATTTTGTATGGAGGGCTGGAGAGATGGCTTAGCGGTTATGCACTTGCCTGTGAAGCCTAAGGACCTCGGTTCAAGGCTCTATTCCCCAGGACCCACGTTAGCCAGATGCACAAGGGGGCGCACGCATCTGGAGTTCGTTTGCAGCAGCTGGAGGCCCTGGCGCCTCCTTTCTCTCTCTTTCTCTCTCTCTATCTGCCTCTTTCTCTGTCACTTTCAAATAAATAAATAAAATTTAAAAAATTGTATGGATTCATACATTTTCTTCTAATAAGGAAAAAGAACCCATAAAAAGACAGATTTTGTTCTTTACTTTGTATTTAAAGTATTTGTTAGTTCCTTCCATGTAAGTTCTAAAAGTTATTACTTAATTTATGGATAGTATTTCTTTTCTTGGAAAATTACAATTGATAAAATTGATATATTCCATAGTATCAAAATAATAAAATAATGTGAGATTTTAAATAGTAATAAAGGAAAAATTAAACTCATGGTTTATCTTGTATAATATAATATACATCTAATATAATATATTATATATATAATAATAGATGTATATATATGTACGTATATGTACATCTATATGTATATGTAGCTGTACATCTAATATAATATATTATATATATTATATATATATATTAGATGTATATTATATATGTAATATAATAATATCTAAATAATCAGTAAATATCATTTATTTATTTTTTGAAATATTTTGTATCCAGTACTCTAGAGTATTGCATTTTCAAGCTAAATACTGCAAGATGAAAACCAATTACTTTAATATATAGTTTCTATGGTCATGTAAATAGCATATAGTTTTGTTACATGGCCCCTGCTACATACATATCCTTGAGTAGACTAAAGAGTGTCTATATTGAGAAACATAGATGTTTTTTTTTTTAATATAAGCCTTAGTTAGAAAAAGAATTGGCTGTAGTTGACTAAAGTATAATGTTTGCCCTGTAATTTTTCCATCTATCACCTATGAACATGAGGCCTATTATTAAATAACCTTACTTTCATATTCTAGATTTTTCCTATATGTTAATTACCTTATAGCACTTGTTACATTTCAATAAATTAATACAATATAATTGCAAAGAGATTCACTTAAAACTTGTTAATAAGCTTACTAAAGGGATGAGAATACTGTACTTTAAGAACAGTAATACATAATGTCAAATACACACTGTGCTATTTGGAATTTTTCATTGTTAAATGAACATTTATACATTAAAAATGATATTTCTGTGCACTGGCCTACAAAGCCTAAGGACCCAGGTTCAAATCTCCGGGTCCCACATAAGCCTGATGCACATGGTGGCACATGCATCTGGATTTCATTTGCAGTGACTAGAGGCCCTGGTACACCATTCTCTATCTCTGTCTGTCTCTAATAAATAAATAAATAAAAATAAATCTTTTAAAATATTTCTTTGAAGCATTAATATCATTGTACTTACTTAAATATAATTCAGAATAATTTAAAGCCAAGAATATTTGGACTTACTAGCTTAAATAATAAAGGAGTATCATGTGATAAAGTACAAATAGTGACATTAATCAGAGCACAGAGAGGACATGGAAAGCAAAGTAAGCTATGGAGAGAGTGCACAGAAGACTGTAGAGTGAAGGTCCAAAGAGTAAATCATTCTGTTCAGAAGAGTGGCCAATGGTTAAGTACATTCTTTCAGTATGATCTTTTATCATATTGACTAGAACTTCTAAACGTAAGTCTTTGATAATTTTGATTGACAAACAAGAACAGAATGTGCCAACAGTAGAAGATATAGACATATAAAATATATGATATAAAATAAAAGAGTTATTTAAGAAAAGTGGAATCATTTATATACCTTAGCTATGATAAAAGATACTTTGAAAAGACAAACAACCATGACAACCAAACTCAGATATGACAAAGAATCAGTTTTTTTAAAGAAGTTAAAATAACTGCAAATGACTATTTCAGGGTGCTAATGACAAAAATAAAAATAAAGAAAGAACATAATGAAAACACACATTTGGGTAATGTGAGCTGGAGGAAGGAAACCATAAAACTAAAAAAAAAAAAAAAATGTCTGGAGGCATCACCAGACCTGGTCTATAACTATATTATAAAACCATAGTAATAAAAACAACATAGTACTGGCATAAAAACAGGATAATGGACCAATGGAACAGAATCAAGGACCTGGACTATGGGTAAAGTAACTACAGCTACTTGATATTTGACAAAGGCTGTAACGATGTAGGCTGGAAAAAGAAAAAAAAAAACAGCATCTTCAACAAATGGTGCTGGACAAACTGGATAACCACATGCAGGAAAATGAAACTCCATCCACACATCTTGCCATGCACAAAAATCAAGTCCAAATGGATCAAAGACCTCAAATAAGACCAGAAACTCTGCTACTGCTGGAAGAAAAAAAAAAAAAAATAGGAGGAACTTTCCATGATATAGGAGTGGGAAAAGACTTCCTGAACAAAACCCCAGTAGCTCAGGAAATTAAACTATCACTCAACCATTAGGATCTCATGAAGGTGAAAAGTTTTTTGCACAGGCAAACATACAATAAGCAGAGACATAAGATTAACCACACAATGGGAGAACATTTTTTGCTGGCTATACAACAGACGGAGACCTAATTTCTAGAATCTACAAAGAATTAAAAAATCTAAACAATGAAAGGTCAAATAACCCAGTTACAAAATGGGGCAGAAAACTGAACAGGAAGTTCTCAGAGGAAGAAATACAAGTGGCTAACAAACACTTAAGAAAGTGTTCAAAATCACAAATTACCAGGGAAATGCAAATTAAAACAACTATGAGGCCAGGCATGGTGGCGCATGCCTTTAATCCCAGCACTTGGGAGGCAGAGGTAGGAGGATCGCCATGAGTTCAAGGCCACCCTGAAACTACATAGTTAATTCTAGGTCAGCCTGGGCCAGAGTAAGACCCTACCTCAAAAATCAAATAAAACTAAAAGAAACAAACAAACAAAAAACCCAACAACTGTGAGACTGTACCTTACCCCAGTAAGGAGAGCAAATATTAAAAATCCAATGAGAACAAATGCTTGCAAGGATGTGGAGAAATCGGAACCCTCATTCGCTGTTAGTGGGAATGTAAGATGTACAACCACTATGGAAAGCAATATGGTGACTCCTAAAATGGTTGACTATAGAGTTACCAATAGACCCAGTTATTCCCTTACTGGGCATTTACACTAAAAGCTTCATGCCTCACTTTAGAGAGATTTGCTCAACCTTGTTTATAGCTGCTCAATTCATAATAGCTAAGAGCTAGAATCAACCCAGATGTCCATCATTAGAGGAATAGGTAACCAAGATGTATTATCTCTACATGATGGAATTCTACACAGCAGTAAGGAAAAACGACACAATGAAATTTGAAGAAAAATGGTCAAACTTGGAACAGATCATTCTCAGTGAACTCATCCAATCATAGAAAGATAATCATAGCAGGGTTTTACTCACCTGAGGCTCCTAACCTGAATCTGCCAGAGATGCTAACATACCTAATAAGCATCATGAGGACTGGACAATAGGGAAGGTGGGGTGGGAGTGCAGAATAAGGGGGTCACAAAACTGGACCCAAATGGCAATGGTGTCATAAAATCCTATATCCTGAAAGACAGACTAAAATGTTAAGCTTTCATCAAGTCTTTAGAAGGAACACCTGAATCACAGGGCCCAGGTGAGTATATGATGAATACTAACCTTAATCTTCTCCTGCTTCTCTCTGTCTCTCTGTCTCTCTCTGTGTGTCTCTCTCTCTCTCTGTCTCTCTCTCTCTCTCTGTCTCTCCCTCTCCTCTCTCTTTCTCTTTTATATTACCTATGTTTTTCTTCCTTCTTTACCCTTGGTGATGGCCCATAGTGCTCAACACCAGCATGTGGGTAATATCCACAATGAGCTGTTGATCAGAAAGGCCTACAACATCTCTTCCCAAAAGACAAATTTCTTTCAGAGTATGTGATGACCCACTAAAAGTTAATGGTAAGTCCCTACTGCCAAAGACAATGTATGTCATTGGTACGGAGCATGGAGTGACCTGGCTGGAATCTGGAAGAGATTTAGTCCCCAGACAGTTAGTTCATCTAATGCTAGAAGGTGCTACATGAGTGACCGGGCAAAATGACCAAGATATGCCCAAGCAACTCATGGTATAAACCACTCAGCAGCAAACAACCTGATGTGATGCTCATACAAGTGAAATAGTGGTCCATAGCCATAGTGGGTAACCAACTGCTCTTGATTTGGTTAACAGATCCACTCAGTGGAACAGAATCCATAGCTGGAACTGGGAATTAACTCAGAACCATATCCAAAAAGTTAGGCTGCTCTCCAATATCAAGTTCTCACCAATCTTGGGCTACAAGAGGGCATAGGCCTATTAAATTCTCTCTAAAATCATAATCATTATCACATTTATCTGGTGCTTACCTCACTGTCCTTTGGAGAATTTGTTTCTATTTTTCAGATGGACGCAGATCCTGAGGAGAGAATTAGGCCATGGCACCTCACCAGGGCTCCAGCTGAAACCATAGAGTAATTGGAGAAATGAGCAAGAGATGCTTTCTCGGTGAATCTGGTATCAGCACAAAGGTGAAGGAGACAGACACAGAGAACGCTCAACTCCTAAGTTATCCAGAGACACAGAGGCTCCCAAGACCTCCTCACTGAAGTAGACCTTACATAAATACAACATGGCTCAAGGAAATTTGTGGAAGAGGGGGTGGAAAGATTGTTAGAGCCACAGATTGGGACATTATGCACACAGACATTGCCTCATCCCCATAACTGATGGCTACCCCCACAATACACGACTCATAATCCCTAAATAGGAACGTCCCTTTGGAGGGGGGAGGACAGGAAAAATGCTAACGATACTACCAACATGGCTGTATACACACTGTGTATATAACTAATAATAATAAAAAAGAAATTGTTTAAGGAGCTGGAGGGATGACTTACTGGCTAAAGGTACTTGTTTGCAAAGCCTGACCACCTGGGTTCAATGACCGCCTGGGATCAATTCCCCATTACCCACATAAAGGCAGATGCACAAAGTGGTCCATGCTTCTGGAGTTTGTTTGTCCAGCAGGAGTCCATGATATGCTCCTTCATTCTCTCATTCTGTCAACATTTTTTAAAAGTTAATTCTAGAAATTGAAGCGTAACTGGAATAAGATGTCTGTGGTGGACTCTTTGGTAGATAAAGCATTTATGAGTAAAGCAGTGTTCTTGAAGATGTATCAATATAAACTGTTCACACTGACCAACAAAGATGAGGAAGGATGAAAGGAAAATGGTAGGCAGTGCTCAGGAACTGTGGGGTAGTCAGTACGTACTAGTCACTTAACAAGATACATAGAACTCCACCTATTTGCATTTTAGAAATTATTAAGCATATAGTAAACTACAAGAGATCTAGAAAATGACCTACACACTATTGAAGATGGAGAACAAATTCAGAGGACTGCTGTCGATCAATTTTTGAACAAAAATCAAATTATAGTAATTATGCCATCACGTTAGTGACTAAAGTTAATATATAACACAGAGACTGTCCAGATATAAAAAATTATGTTCATTGCCAATTAACTTTGAATATGAGTTCCAAGACAATTATTTAGTAAAACAGTTTTTCAGCAAATACTATGGTGACTTGGGATATTGCTATTCAAACATGAATTAACAAGTTAGAACTCACACACAAATTCATTTAAAGTTAATTTAAAATAAATCAAGATCTAATATATGGCTCAGTATTGAAGAGTTTAATAAATATTCCAAAATTGTTTAAAGTTACGATTATAAGAACCAACAAATTATGCACTCAAAATAGCTAAATTGTACTATGTGAATTATTTATTGCACAATTACAGAGTAGCTTACTAGTAAGAAATAAACAATCATTTCAAGAAGTATGGAAAAGCTTTGGGGAAAATCCATACTAAAGCCCTGATAAAATTCTCATAAAAAACTCTTCAATAGGTAAAGGATTTCTCCATAAAATATAATTATTATCATAATTAATGATGGGTATTGGAGTATTTTCACATTTGTAATGAAGTTATAAATGCAATCACTATTTAATGTCTGGAAAACAGCATTCTATGACACTCCTCCACATTCTTTGGTTGTTACATTAATTCTGATCCCATTTAATGCAATGCTTTGTGTGTCTTGGGTGACAAAGATATATAGTTTAGCCCTGAGTACTCAACAATCAGTCATTCTGATATCATTTGAGCCTGCAGTAGTCACTGCCATCTACAAAAAGGATCTTGGTTCTAACAATCGTAAGAGTCTCAAATTAGAAAAGAGTCTAGTATTCGAAAGGAAAATCAGTTTAGAAATTCAGATCATGTAGTATGTTACTTTATTCTTTAAAATATAATGGCCAAGCCAGGCATGGTGGTGCACACCTTTAATCCCAGCACTTGGGAGGCAGGGGTAGGAGGATCACCATGAGTTTGAGGCCACCCCAAGACAACATAGTGAATTCCAGGTTAACCTGGGCTAGAGTAAGACCCTACCTTGAAAAACCAAAGCTAACTAACTAACTAACTAACTAAATAAATAAATAAAAATAAAATATAATGGCCATTATAAAGTTGTTTAAGATTATCATAAAGTATGTCCTTAACAAATGTATGGTGTTTAAACAGATTGAAGAGGAAAACAGAAAAAAAAAAGTCAGTTACATTGAATTGTAAAAAAATTAATATATAAAAAGAAAGCTATAATTAAAAGTACAAGAACACACAGGGCATGGTGGTGCATGCCTTTAATCCCAGCACTTGGAAGGTCAAGTTAGGAAGATTTTTCATGAGTTCAAGGCCACACTGAGAATACAGAATGAATTCCAGGTCCGCCTGGGCTAGAGTGAGGTCATAATTTGAAAAAATATATAAAAACAAGAACAAAATAGCATAAATCTTTGTAATATTTGACTGTAAGAGCACTGGAAAAAATTTATATATATCACCATTTTGCTCATAAAATAATTATGTAAAAGCATATATAAATGCATATAAGACAGCTTAGAATAAAGAAATACATAAATTTACATATGCATTTTTTGTGATTTCAATATTTGGTTATAAAATCTATTTAAATGTATGTGTTTCTATTCTGGCTTTTTTGTGTAGACTGTTTTAAAGGCCCTGTATATTTAATATGCATATTAAATAAATATGTACATGTATATGCATAATTAATATGTATATGTGCACATACATATTTATTTATTAAATTATTTCTTTTTCTAGGATATTTCATTTCAACATACTGAAAAATTATATGCAATTATATGCAAGATACTATTTGAGCTTTAGGGGCATGCACATATGATAAAATATTCTAATGCACATAATCATATGCATTTCTTTAAACATTCATCATTTATTTGTGAAGAAAATATTTTAAATCTTTGTTTCTACCTTTTTAGAAATAACAATGTGATTTTTCTCTGGATTCATTCTGTTTTGCAATAGCACACTGGGATTTATTTGTACTATCTATTTAATACACATTGGCCAACCCTTCCCCATCACTTCCCCAATCTCTTTTCTAACAACCTACTCTAGTACCCATTCTAGTTCCAATTTCTACAAGATCAACTTTAGATTCTACACAATAATGAGGTTGTGGTATATCTGTCTCTATATGCATATTTGATTTTACTTAAAAGTATGTCTTACAGTTCCATCCACATTTTTGTAAAAGGTATTTTTTTATCCTTCATATATCTTTATGTGCATATGTTGATTTTTCTTCATCCAATCACCTTTTGATATACAAAGATTTGATTCTCCATATCAATTATTGTGATTGATTCTTCAAAATGGGAGTGCTGACTTCTTTGCAGTATACTTAACTGATTTTCCCTTAGAATTATACTTAAGAAAGGGATTGCTGGCTCTCTCTTACTTCAAGTTGTAGGTTTTTATTTTTAATATACTCCATACTGTTTTCCATATAGAGGCCATAATTTACCTTTCCATAGTCCTCAACTTCATCCGCAGTTGCAAATCTTCTTTTTTTGTTTGCTTTTCTGACTATGTGAAGTATATGTGCTATGTGTGTGTATATGTATGGTGTATGCATGTAGTTGGTGTGTGTGCATGTGTGTGATGCATACACATATGTGTTCTTATACAGTACTCCATAGACTTGCCTGAAGCAAGGAGCCAGAAAAGAGCATTGCATGTCCCTTTCCAATACTCACCAGTTTTACTGTGCAACTGACTGACTGATTCTGGAGCTGTTAGTGTGCTCCATCAAATCTCTGCTCTTTGCTCCCCACTGGACTGAGGTTAGAGGTATTAGTGGCCACATCCAGCTGTTACATGAATTCTGGACATTGGAACTGGGATTATCTCAGGCTTGCTCAGGACCTCCTGCTTTCTCCAAAAGCATTCTGAACCATTGAGCATCTTTCCAGCCCTACTTTGTGTGATTAGCAGCCATTCTGATTGAAGTGAGAGGATAGCTCCCTGTGTTTACATTTGTATTTTTACAATGATGAGTGATGTGCAACATTATGTCATACACCTGCTGACTATTGGATGCCTTCTTTTAGGAAATGGAAAAATATCTATGTATCTTGACTGATGGAATTTACCTAAAACTTTAAGCCTATTGGTTGGACCATGAAAACTAACCTAACTCCTACATTAAGCATATTACTTCACAGTTAAACATATATATCTAACCAAGCAAAAGAAGCATTGTTAAAATTGCACTGAGTCAAGTTTTAACAAAATATAGACTGACCTATGGTCATCCTGATTAATAAATACAGCATAATTAAAATTGAGGATGACTGGACTTTGGAAGCCAGTATTTAAACTAATCTTTAGTGTCTGAATTTATCTAAACCTTGAGCCTATCATCCTCTGGCCCTTCTGTGTTACAAAGTTATAGTAACTTCTCTGGTACCTTCAGCTTATGGAAGTTTTTTTTTTTTTTTTTTTTTTTTTTTTGTGGGGGGTTTCGAGGTAGGGTCTAACTCTAGCCAAGGCTGACCTGGAATTCACTATGGAGTCTCAGGGTGGCCTCAAACTTACAGCAACCTCCTACCTCTGCCTCCCCAGTGCTGGGATTAAAAGTGTGTACCACCACACCCAGCTAGATTTTTTTAATTGAAAATGAACGTTTACACTGCTATTAATAATAGGTTTAAACAATTTTTATTCATACAGTTTGATGAGAAAATATACCCTTGATTAGCTAGTCATTGGGAGATAATACACATACTCACATACACAGAATTACATGAATCAATTAAAAAGCTGTTAAGTTTCATTTATAATTAAAGTTCTGGAGATTGCAATAGGAACGTATCTGTTTTCACACATTTTCATGAATGATTTTGATAAAGTGTAATTATGAGAGTCTTCAGGTGATCTAAGAATCAATTTAAAATAGTGGTTTTAACAATGGGATAAAGATTCATCTTAACATCATTGTGCATGTTTATTCAGCAAACAGCAAAATCAAGCAAAAAATGATTATTCAAATAGGAATCATTATTTTCTGATGGTAAGGCTTCTAATACTGAATTCACACATTGGCACATGCTGGGAAATAACATTTTATAATATTTATAAACTGAATTAAAATTACAAATATGCAAAGAGAGCAATGATAGCCAATCTGTAAAATAAAACAATACTTTTAAAAGAATTAAGATAGGTCAAAAATATTGACCCAAGACATTTGGCCTTAATGCTAATAAGCTGGTACTTGCTAGGGTAAAAAAACAACAAAAACATGTTTTGTGGTCCATAAACCAGAAAGGACACGTTAAAAATGAGATTGAACTTTCCTATTGAAAGTAAATGTAATTAAGCTAGTAATGGTGATGCATGCCTGTAAACACGGCATTTGAGAGGGTGAGTAAAAATATTCAGAGTTCTACAGCCATCTTGAGTTGCACAGCAAGTTCATGACTTGCCTGGGCTATGTAGTGTGATGCTGCATATAGGCAAAAGTATGTGCTAGTGTAAAACTGATTCACATTTATTTTAACTTTTAAAATGCCAATTCCTAGGGCTAAGTAGATGGCTCATTGGAAAAAAGTACATCACTGAAGCCTGAGAACCTGAATTTGATCCCCATACCCCAGGGAAAAGATAGAGGACCCAGATGCTTTCGTTCCAGAATACTGAAAAAAACTGGGAAGCAGAGACAAAAGAAGTTAGGGGGCTCTTATGCGCATGGAGACAGCAAAGAACAGTCTGATATCCAGAGAGAGATATATTGTCTTCAATGGGATAGAAAAGCAAGAAATGACCTAATAATTATCCTTTGACCGCCATAAGATCAGAGCACACCTGCACTCAAACACATAACATGTGTATGCATATATATATATATATATATATATATATATATATATATATATGTATATATATATATATATTAAAATAATTGAAAAATAAAATCCTATTTTCTGAAGGGTAAGCTCCTAAAATAATAATGTTATTGGTTTTAGTATCATGAATAATTATTCGTGTGTTGTAAGTTATTTTTAATGTGAGACATCCAAAGTGATACCGTCAAGTATAACTATATAATTAAAACACATTGACATATCTGAGTTTTTATTTCCTCAAAAGGAATTTGTGTTTTTTCCTTGGCTAAATAGCTAGTTCAGGGACAGAGGAAATGGTTGAGTGGTTAAATGCAGTTGCTTACAAAGCCTTCTGGTCAGTGTTGATTTTCCAATACCCACATAAATATAATAATAATAGTTATAATACCCACATAAATCTAGAGACACAAAGTAACACATGTGTCTGGAGTTCCTTTGCAATAAAGAAGTCTTGGTGCATCCATATTATTTTACTTTCTCTCTCTATTTATATCTCGTTAATCAACAAATAAATAATAGTAAGTTCAAAGCCTGCTGTACATACCTGAAGGAAAGGAAATTTGAGGGGTTTTATAAATTTTTGAGGTATTCACTCAAGGTATACCCACTCTCCTCTCTGTAAACTGTGATGAGACACCTCAAGCCATGTTCATTGTTTGTCTTCTGAATCCCATCTATACTAGGCCAGTCATGGTACCCATGCTGAATAATGAAGAGGATGTGCTTCTTCCTCTCAGCCTCATCACATGGCCATCTCCACACCCTGTCATGAACAGTATATGGCTCCTCTTTGTAGTGCCCACATAACTCACTTTCTGTGCATGGTTTGCCATTCTTTTCAGGGTATATCAGTTAATGTCTCATTGTGGAGACAAAATACCCAACCAGAATCACCTCATAGAAGGAAAATAATTTAATTCACCTTACAGTTTTGTGGGAAAGCTACATCAACATGGAGATGGATTGCAGGTCAGAGTTTGAAACACATGTCACATCTCACCAGATTCAAGAAGTAGAGAGATCAACCACATTTGAGTATAGACAATAAAATCACCAAGCTTTGCCCTGGTGACACACTTCCTCCAGCCGGGTTCCAACTTCTAAAGGTTTAACAACCTTCCCAAACATTGCCACCAGTTGCTGATTCTTTTACCTTCAACCACCATGTGGATCTAACCAGCTATGCCCATCCCTAGAGGTTAGAGTAGCAGATCTTCAGGAACATTCCTAAATGTCAGAGTTGTGATAATGCTAGCCTCTTCTCTCTTTGTTAATATTGTAAATGCTTCCAAATGTTTGACATCTTTAATGTCTCTATGTCCTTTTTTGGCTTCTAATCATCAGGTAAATAATACATTATATTATTTTTTTCTGTTACATAATCCATAGAGTACTTTTGTGAGTTACTAAGCTTAAATAATGTTTGCAGTTCCCTGATAAATTGGCTACTTGAATATTTCAACCTGGTTTCCAATTATATGCAAGTTACTCAAATTATCAATAGGCAACCAAATATCATCAGGTTAATGGGGAGCCCCTTTATAATTTAATTCAAGTGTCTTTAGCTTGCTTTAAATTATGGATGTCAGAAACGAGAAGTGATAGTAGAGTTTACAGAGAACATCCCCAGATCAGCTCAAAGAAATATGACTCGATTTCAACCAGACTTGTCTAATGATCCTGAAGACTTTATTAAAATATTTTTACCTATTGTTATTGTTGTTTCTGTCCATTTTGGCTGTCTAATATGTAGTAAGGGAATTGGAAGACCAAGCTACAGTGTTTTCTTCTAGCTGCTTTGAAAATGTATATTTCTTGGTTTAAGTACCAATTTTTTTGTGATTTCCACTAGTTTATTCCTTCTTTCTATTAACTCAAAGTAAAAGCTTTTTTGAATATACAAATATAAATACATTCATGGATTTACATATATGAAATAGATTTGAAGTTTGTAAAATCAAATGCAATACAATAAAATTTATAGATATACACACAGTAAGAAATATTTGACTCACATAATCATATATTATCTATGTTACATATTTTCCCTATATTTGCAAATATTCAGTGGCAACCTAATATATATGAATAATATGTGAATTTTGAAGAACCCCATTTTGTGTAATATACATACATATATAGCTATATATATTTAGAGTTGTAAATATGAATTTATTTTCTTTCTAATATGATACAATACTGCATATAATATATTGTGAATATAATTTAATGTTTTCATATAAATAATTCTAAAAATATGGCCATAACAATTGCATTTTCTAATTTAACATTTATGTTATAACAAAATATGATCATATGTTCTGAAAGTATAACTCACTAATTTATTCACAAAGCATGCATTAATGTCATAATAATTAATAAATTAATAAAACATTGATTATAACAGTTGTTTGCCAAATATTTCATCAAGTGTTCCCATCCCTTCCAGTAAATTGTTGCTTCATAATGAACTTCCTGAATAAAAATGGCATTAGTTTCCATCATTAAATTGGAATTTGGAAAGGCCTTGAAAGAGTGAATGAGTCTCTGCTGCTCAGGAGAAGCTACAAGTCAGCTTGTTGAGGTCAGCTGCTGGACTCCCAAATAGCATACCTGTGGACTTGCCTTGGAAAATTCAAGGAGCTCTTTGCTTCAGCTCCCCTGTCCTCAACTGCCCTTCCTTTTCTCATCTGTTCTTTCCTCCCTTGCCGGCCTCTCCTTTCCTCCCACTTATTCAGCATAAACATATTGATAAGTGGAATGTCATACATAGTTTGTTCTCAGAGGAAAACAGAACGAACTTTGTGACACAATGACAGAAGTAATGTGATAAGAATTGTGCTGGTTTCTGTTCTATTAATGGTGGAGGCTTCAAAGACCTTCAGAGATGAAATGGTAGAGAAATCAATTCACTCATGATATAGGCTTTGGGAGACCATACAGAACTGTAACGTTCACGTCAGTTTTTAGAAAAATATAATGTATATATCACATGTGTATCAAGTACTAGGAAAGTTCATTAGAAAATCATCTGACTCCCAGTCATGTGTGTTTTGAGCTTATAGTCTTCCAAAGTGCTTTAATATGTGAGCATCATGACAGTCTAATCAATGCATGAAAAGGGTTGAGCATGTACACACCTCTCCAAACAAGCTGCTTTTTGAATATAGAAACCATATCTCATAAGTTTATGTATAACAATGGTGATATATACCCTGCATATCTTTTCAGATATATTGACAATGTGTCCACATTAGTCATTCAGTCAATATACTTTTATATACATACCATTTTGTGATAATATGTAGTATGATTATTGGACTACAGTACTATTCACATGGTTGGTGCTATTTTGATTCAAATGAGTGCACATTAGTAGAATTTGCATCCCTCAGGTAAAAGAAGCAATTAGAACTTTGATCACAGACTGATTTACTTGGAATACTACCTAGGATTGCTGAAGGGAAAATGGAGTATGAGTTGCCAGTAAAAGCTTTTGCTTAAATGTAAATGTAATGGCTATGAAAAGAACAAGGGAATGGAGAAAGAAGGCAGTTGTAGCCGCTCCCTATATAGTTGCAGTGACTTTGGTACTTGTACAATGCATTTCCATTGGCTGGGAATAGCCCACAAGGCATTTGTCTTACTGTGTCAGTCAGTTCCTTTCCTCATTGCTGTGACGAAATGACAAAAAAAAAGAAGGGTTTATTTTGCCTCACAGTGTGGGGGTACTGTCTATCATGGTGGAGAAGACGTAGCAGCAGAAACATGAACAGGCCGGTTATAGCTCAATCCACAGTCAGGAAGCAAAATGATTGATGCTAGCTTTCTCCTTTTTTATTCAGTCCAGAACTCTATGCCCTCATTAAGTTGGGTAGTCCCACTCATTTAACATAATCTAGAATTTTCCATAAAATCCCATAGATTTATTTGTTTTCATGGTGAATCTAGGCACCATAAAACTGAACATGAAGATTAACTGTCACCCCTAGATTCTGTAGTAGGTTCTGAATTGATGAAATGTGAAAATACTCACCAGACCACAACATTCAGGAGCTCTGAGGGAGTCACACCTCAGTATCTGACTTCCCCTGTTCTCTGTGATGTAACAATCCAGTCCTTCAAATATTTTTGGGGAGTAGTTGTTCCTCTAGAATTTTGAGAGGCACTACTACAAGAAGAACTGGAACAGAGGCAAATTATTTGGAACAATTATTATCATTGTCTCAGTGCCTCTCAAAATAGCAGCAGGTTATCACCTCCCTCTGTGATTCGTATGTATTATTTCCTTTACTGTATAATGCAAAGTTATTTGCATCAGATATCTTAATTTTAGAAAAACGTACACTTCCTAAGGCCAGAGGGGCCATTTTTGTCTAAATTATATTAAAAATTGGGCAAAATAACTCCTGTGAACATAACTAGGAGGAATCTGGCCTTCTCACCATTTTGTTAGCAATATAGCATGATCTTTCTTGTTGTGAAGCTGTTATTCTTGCCACAATGGTGTGTATACTTCTCACCCTCTTATTTCTGTGTCTGAAGAGATGAACATGCTCAGATAAAGCAGGGGAAGGCAGCTCAGGTGGGTAATTCCAATGTGCAGAAAGCAAGAAGACCAAAAGTGTCAATTTTATAGTAATACACAGCAAGTTCAAGAACTGCTTGGGCTACATAAGTCCTTGTTTCAAAACAAACAGAGAAAAATAAATAAAAAAGTTCAAAACAAAGCATGCTATAATGGGAGTTACTATCTCACTTTCACTGGGAATTCTGGCTGTGTTTTTGTAAAAGTTTAATCTTTTTAAATAATATTTTAATTTTTTAATTTTTTATTCATTTATTTGAGAGAGTGAAAGAGGCAGAGAGAGAGAGAGGGAGAGAGAGAGAGATAATTGGCACACCAGAGCTTCCAGCCACTGCAAACAAACTCCAGATGCATGTGCCACCTTGTGTATCTGGCTTATGTGGGTCCTGGGGAATCGAACTGAGGTCCTTTGGCTTTGCAGACAAGCACATTAACCACTAAGGCATTCTTCAGCCCAAAAGTTTAATCTTTATTGGACTCTTTTTTAAAATTTATTTATTTATGGGCTGGAGAGATGGCTTAGCGGTTAAGAACTTGCCTGTGAAGCCCAAGGACCCTGGTTTGAGGCTGGACTCCCCAGGACCCACGTTAGCCAGATGCACAAGGGGGTGCACGCGTCTGGAGTTCATTTGCAGTGGCTGGAGGCCCTGGCCTGCCCATTCTCTCTCTACTCTATCTGCCTCTTTCTCTGTCTGTCACTCTCAAATAAATAAATAATTAAAAAAATATTTATTTTATAAATTACCTTTGTACTCAGCAAATACAGTCAATTTGGTAGCATTATTAGGCTCATCCATGACCTAACCCCTCCCCTTGGCCCCTCCTTGTTGAGGTATATGGGCCATGCATTCTAGAGTTAGCCCACACTTATGGGTAGGATAAATGTCTTTGCATATCATGATGCAACATGTGGCTCTGACATTCTTTCCGCCCCCTCTTCCGCAGAGTTTCCCTGAGGAATGTTGGGTTCATTTTTGGTCTGCTTCAGTGATGAGGTATTGGGGGCCTCTGAGGCTCTGGCTCTCTGATTTGGTAGGAGTTGATTTTTCTCTGTTTTGATCTCCTTCACCCTTGTGCTGGTACCCAGTTCATCAAGAAAACAGCACCCTTGCTTGTTTCGCCAATTGTTCTTAGTTTCATCCAGGGCCCTTTTGAGTCATGATGGTGTGGCTCTCTCCTTTGGATCTCTGTCTATCTGAAAAAGAGAAGCAGATTCTCCAACAGAGAGTAAGTTAGCACCAGACAAATGAGATAACCCTTACTTTTTTATAGAGAATTGAATAGGTGTAGGCCCTCTTGTAGCCCATGATTGGTGGTAGCTTGATATTGGAGAGTGGGTTTATGTTTGGATATGGTTCTGACTTGTTTCCCAGCTCCAGCTATGGGTCCCCTACCACTGAGGGGATCAGTTAGCCAAATCAAGGGAAGTTGGTTTCCCACCATGGCTATGTGCCACTATTGTACTTGTGCAAGCATCATGACAGGTTATTTGCTGCTAAGTAAGTTAGACCATGAGTTGCTTGGACAGATATTGGTCATTTTCCCCCAGTCGCCCATGTAGCACCTTCTGGCATAAGATGCGCTGACTGTCTGGGGACTGACTCTCTTCCAGCTTCCAGCCATGACATTCCATTTTACGTGTCAACCACATACGGTGTCCTCAGCAGTAGGGTCTTATCACTAACCTTTGGTGGGTCATCAAGTACTCTGACAGAAATCTGTCTTTCTTTTAGGAAACCTTGTAGGTCTCTCTGATCAAAAGCTCATTGTGGATGATAGCCACATGCTGGTACTGGGAGTTACAGGTCAGTGCCCACTAAGAACAGGAAGAAAAAGATAACTAATATAAAAGAGTTAGAGAGAAGAGAGAGAGAGAGAGAGAGAGAGAGAGAAGCTGTAGAAGATTAAGGTTAGTCTTCATCATACCCCCTCCAGTGTCTTGTGGCTCAGGTGTTCCCTCTAAGGGCCTGGTGAAGGTTCAGCCATTTGATCTGCCTTCTAGGATGCAGAATTTTATGGTACCATTGCTGTTTGGGTCTAGATTTCTGTTTCCGACCCCATCCATTGCCCTCCCCTCCCTCCCCACACATCCTATTGTGTAGTCCACCAGATGCCTGCTGGGTATGTAAGGCATCTTGGGTAGATTCAGGTTAGGTGCTATAGATGAATGAAATTATATGGCATTTTTTTTTTCTGTCACTGGGTAAGTTCACTGAGAATGATCTGTTCCAAGTTCAACCATTTTTCCTCAAATTTCATTGTGTCATTTTTTCTTGCTGCTGTATAAAATTCCACTGTGTGGATATACCACATCTTAGTTATCCATTCTTCTAGTGATAGATATCTGGGTTGATTCCAGCTCTTAGCTATTATGAATTGAGCCACTACAAGCATGGTTGAGCAAACCTCTCTGGCCTGTGGTTTGAAGGTTTTAGGGTAGATGCCCAGTAAGGAAATAACTGGGTCTGTTGGTATCTGTATAGTCTGCTTTTTCAGGAGTCTCCATATTGGACTCTTAACCATTCCGAGTCCAGTGTTGCACATACAAGTATAAAGCTCTCAAACAGCTTATGGCAGATATTGTAAGTGGAAATGCTCCCACTCAAGGTTACCTTAAATATATATATGATAGTTGGGACCCATAATAATTCTAGTTCAGGTTTTTAGTATATGTCCTGTGTCTTTCAACATGGTAATATATCCTTTTCAAGTATTTTTTCCTGAGTGAGCATTTCAGCTATATTGTTCATAGGTATCTGAATAATTGATAAGGCCAGATGTTTTCTGATTGTATTGTGTGATACAATCTGTAGTGACAGAGTCATGCTTCCACTCCGTAGCTCTACTGCTATTAACTTTGTCTCCTTATTGGACAGTAAGTTCTGTGGATATTGTAGACATGTAATAAACACCTGTTAATGAAACCACATTAGACTCTAATTATAAATAAATAAATCAAATCTCAGAAAAGATATATGTCTTTAGATAATAAGTCCACAGCTCTTCCATTAGAGGTCCACAGTGACCAACATGTAACCAAGGGGCAGATTTCCTTCTTTAATAAGCAATGACATATTGTTATGGGGAGACAAATACATCAGTTACTGACAAAATAAACAGTCAAATGAAGCAGTAGATAAATTGACCTCAGTAATTGGGAATATGTGTTTAGTCCCAAATATATCTCTCTCTCAGACCCTATTGATAGTTTGTTTATGTGCCTATCAGTCCAGGGTATCCATTTTCAAGAATTGACTGGAGTTTGTCAATGCACTTTACATGATTGATATTCCACTGGATAATTTCTGGGGAGGAGGAGCATACAATACAAGAATGTTCACACTTAAGTAATCTCCCATGGTCATTTACATTGTTCTATTCCAAACCTACCTGTTCTAGATGTTATAGATATTATCATTCTATGAATTCTACATATTTCTGTTATGGAAACTGCAATTCCTGAATCCTGACCTAGGTTTGAGATAAATATTCATACTTTATACTTGAAATTTATATTGTATTAAAAATCTATGTAATGTCTACAATGTCACTTAATTTCCAAACATAATGAAGGAGATATTACAAATCATAATTACTCAACCATTGTTACTCATAATAAATTTCCAACAAAATCAGAGTGGAAAAATGGTTTAGTGGTTAAGATGCTTACCCACAAAGTCTAATGACCAGAGTTTCATCCCATAGTACTCATGTAAAGTCAAATGCACAAAGTGGTGCATGTATCTAGGGTTTGCAGTAGCTGGAGGCCCTGATGTGTCCATTCTCTCTCTCTCTCTCTCTCTCTCTCTCTCTCTCTCTCTCTCTTCCTCCCTGCAAATAAATAA
This sequence comes from Dipus sagitta, assembly GCA_036346955.1. Lineage (NCBI taxonomy): Eukaryota > Metazoa > Chordata > Mammalia > Rodentia > Dipodidae > Dipus > Dipus sagitta. The sequence continues at coordinate 76,440,890 of CM070781.1, forward strand.
TTAGGAATATTTTTACAAAGCATAGAGTGCTATAACTTTTAGATATGATCACTTTCCAACAATAATAAGAATGAATCTCATTAATATTAGCATTACTTTATGATCTACTCAATAAACAAATATTGATGAGGGGTATTTTTCTATTATATATTTTATACCTTCTTTGCCTCATAAAATAGAATATGATCAGAAGGATGAAGAGAGAGGATGAAAGAAATTGGAAACAGAATAATATTACAAGGAAATTAATGGAATTTTGTAAGTGATATTTTATTATTAACATTCATATACAACAATGTCCTTGCTTTTCACAGTAATGAAACAAGTTTCCATCAGTCAAATATTGTCAACAGTTATAGATTTAACCTGAAGAGACTTTTGTGTAGATGGGAGAATATATTTTTAGAGGCTGAAGAATTACATTGACTTTCTGGACCAAAAGACTAACATCTATCCAATCTGGTCTCATTTCAACCTCCTCACCCCAACATTTAAATTCTAAGAGTGACAAAAATATTCCACTTGAAATAATAGAAACTTAACTTCTCAACATGTCAAACTAGTTGTTTATATCAATTACCTGATATTTTAAGATGTTTGAAAATGAAACATAGTGGATATAGCCATAAATTCTAATGAAGGTTATTGTATGACTTTATTTTTTATTGATGAATCTCTTTATACTTATTCATAATATAAAGAATTTGCAATTTCATAATTTACGTAGTGTGGAACTATATGTAGGCTGTATAGGTATGATTGTATAGAGGTCTGTGAAAGTTACTCTTCTTAAAACCCACATAGAACAATAAAAGTAGAATCATAAATTTAGAAATCGTTTTTTTTTTTTTTTTTCAAGTTGAATGTTTTTTTTTGTTTTATTTTCAAGGTTTTTTTTTTATTAAGAACTTCCATGACTATAAAAAGTATCCCATGGTAATACCCTCCCTCCCTCCACTTTCCCCTTTGAAACTCCATTCTCCATCATATACCCTCCCCCTCTCAATCGCTTTCTCTTTTATTTTGATGTCATCATCTTTTCCTCCTATTATGATGGTCTTTTGTAGGTAGTGTCATTCACTGTGAGGTCATGGATATCCAGGCCATTTTGTGTCTGGGGGAAGCATGTTGTAAGGAGTCCTACCCTTCCTTTGGCTCTTACATTCTTTCCGCCACCTCTTCCACAATAGACCCTGAGCCTTGGAATGTTTGATAAAGATATTGCAGTACTGAGCACTCCTGTCACTTCTTTCCAGCACCACGATGCCTTCTGAGTCATCCCAAGGTCACTGCCATCTGAAAAGAGAAGATTCCCTACAAAAAGTGAGAGTAGCATTAGTATATGGGTATGAACATTAAAAGAAGTGCTTCATGGGCAGTTTCGTAAGCATAGTATATAGAGTTAGCCAAACAGCAGCAGACGTTACACCCCTAGGGCTCATGACTACACCTGTTTTAAGTATCAGGGATGTATCCCCTCCCATAATTTGCATATGCTTGCTGTGTCATAAATATTTATTAAAGATCATTGTAAAGATTTATAATTAAGCCCATATAGTGCTGTTAAATATTAATATTCTTTAAATTTTCATTTAAAGTTTACATTCCCAAACTATTTCTTAGAGAAGGTGCATCCAGGTAGAGAGAACATAAACAATGGTTCTTAAAATGGAGTCATTTTGCTCTCCAAGGGACATTTATGACTGTCAAGAAATTCCTTGGTGGATGCTCTGGAGTATAATAGGTAAAGATTAAGAAGCTTATTATGAACAAAAAAGCCCCTAAAAATAAAATTTCTCAGTCAAAAAAGTCACTACACTGAGGTTAAACTAACTAGCTCTGTAAGTTAATGTGCAAAATAAATATGTGCTCAGGTTATGAGAGATCTAGTGAGTATGAATCATTTTTTATTAATATTTAAAAATGTCAGGAAATTCCATGGAGTGGTCCTCCAGTCCAATTAGAGGTCAGTTGGTTTGCACCATGACTGATGTACCATTATTGCACCCTTTGGCTCATTTGGACTCGCTGGACAAATATAAGGCTTGCAGTGTCCAGTGTTGAGTATCTTCACTGGTGATTTCTCTTTCTCCCATTGAACCTCATGCAGAATGGCTTCCAGATTTCTGTTGGCTGGTCTACATGGAGGAGGTTATCAGCTCAGTTCCAGTAGTATTTCTCAGTGGCCTTGCAGCCCAAGTATGTGGAGTTTTCAGCAATAGGGTCTTACCATCTATTCCTGGTGGGAATCCAAGGGCCTTGACAATGGCCTATTATGTTTTGGGGGCATCAGGGACCTCCCTTGCCAACAACTCACTGGAAGGTATCCCATCCCTGCCACTGGAAATTTTCTAGCAACAATCTATGGCTTCTGAGTGTTCCATTGTCCAAAGAGGTAGGTTTCTATATGATTTATTTATATCCTCTTAGATTCTGATTAGCCCTCCCTCCACCTTTCCTTTACTCAATCTCTTCCCCTGACCTCACTTTGGGCCTTTACACCCCCATTAATCTATTCTTCTACTTACATATATACAATACCATCCTACTAAGTACTCCCCTCCCTTCCTTTCTCTTCCCTTTATATCTCTTTTCTAGCTTACTGGCCTTTGCTACTGAGTTTTCTTCCTACTTACACAGAAGTCCAATCATCTGTAGCTGGGATCCACATATGAGAGAGAACATGTGACATTTGGCTTTCTGGGCATGGGTTACCTCAGTTAATATAATCCTTTCCAGATCCAAAAGAGCAATCCACAATATTTTAGTTAGGTGAAAAATGACAAACTTGATACATATAACCAAAAAAAGCTTAAACAAAGTAAATAGAATTAAATTACACATATTCTGATATGAAAAACTATTTTCAACTTTTCTCCAACAGAGACAGCTTCTCATCCTTAAATCTTCCCAGAATAAATTGGAACATTGTGTATACTGAATAGTTGACTGGAATATCTTAATATGTATTGTCTGTAAGCATAATTTTTACTGAAGCATTTGTAGTATCATTTAAATATCTGCTAGGAAAACTGATAATTTAGCAAAACAGTTTTCACAGTACAGATTTTTAAATTTAGCCTACTTAAACAACAATTTCATATTGCTTTATTGGTTGAAAATAAGAAATAGCCGACTCTAGTTCACCAGTGTTCATTATCTTCAGTGACCCAAGGAAGGCAAAATCTGCTGCTTTCTAAATTTCAATTTAAAAATCCCTCAGAAACTTGAGCAGTGAAATCAAAGAATACAAATTAATAACAGTAGAATTTAGTAAGTATGCCACTGATTACTCCTAGGCGTACCAAAGTACCTAACGTAACTAAGTAGAAAAGTTTATTTTTATATATTAAATAGTACCTGCCATCTTCCTTAGCACTTGTTATGCTTTGAATTATAGTATATCTTGTTACTGGCTTGCCTTATTTTTTTTATTTTTCAGATTAAGAAATTTATAAAATTAACACATATATGAGTTCAAATAACCATTGAATATCAAACAATAGAAAACATTAACAGAAGGAAAACTTGAATTCTGTTTTCTATGTTAATATAAACTAGTTTTGGACTCAGAATTACTTTATGTAGAAAAACAATCTCAATGCAAAAAGTAAGTGGATATATGAAATGCATCAATATATCAAAAAAAGTAGAGGAAGGTAAGTTTTTCAATAAAAAAAATCAAATTTGTTCCTAATTAACTTAATGTATTCCTATTGTTCCTTAGATACTACAAATCTGATAATCTTTAATATGTTCCTATAATTGAATAAGATATTTGATTCCAACATAGTCAAAATTAGTATTGTCCTTCCAGTGCTCTGTCTCCTCTCTCACAAAGGAAATATATATATTTCTAATACAGAGTGTATTTTTATGTAAATAATCTTCTTGAATTATGTATACATAGCACTCATGAGTGTTCGTCACTTATTGTTTAAATACAACTGTACATGTCACTGGATGATTAATATGCACCAAGTAAAGCTCCATATTTTGTAATTGGCACATCTATTTTAAATTATATTTTCATCATACATACATATAAGACATTTTAATTACATAAATAATTACATCCATAACTGTATTTTGAAAACTCTATTTTGCTATTATGTTCCTAATTGTATATTGTACTCACAGATTAATGAACATGTCCTGTAAAAGTTTAGCTCAGGCCTTAGCTTCTCACAAAGTTATAGCCAGCATATCAATCTTGTCTACTCCTCTGTAAAGGGAATTGATTGGTGCCTGCATCAAGGTTAGTTCACAAAACTGTTTATTGTCTCACACTCCATTCTGTGCAAATCCCACTCCTCTAACATGAGGATGCATCTCAGGGAAGCCAGATATAAGGGAAGTATAGTTTCTGCTTCCTGAATCAGTGCCTCAATGAAAACTTTAATGCCCACCTAGTAGAAGTTAGTGAAAAATGGTAATATTGGACAGCAGTTAAACTTCTGGTATATTGGAATTATGAGTTACAGGTTGTGTTTCAGTAACACAAATGCCAATTATCTTTATCACAGTTATCTTTATCATGTTTCTATTTATATTCTGCTCTTATTTTACACTTTCAATGAATATTACTTAATTGAATAATTATCCTAAAATCAGTGATAAATTATCTAGTCACAGACTGAGACTAGAGGGAAAGCAGTGACAATGATAGGGAATATAACTATTATTAAGTACATGGTGTAGCTATAATTTTTCTTTCCTTTAACTCTTAATTAATAGATCAAAATATAAGGTCATAAGCAAAATAAGTCATCTTAATTAAATTCTTATTAACTGAAAGTATTCTGTGCTATTGAGTTTGCATAATGTTGGACATGAGTATTTGGTAGAGTGTTCACTCATCCCATTCCTTTTATACTTAGTAGCAGCTTCTTATCATTGAAAACATAAATCTAAGTGTTATAGCAAGTTATGCTATGGATATGGTATGGAACTATACATACTAGGTGTAGGAAATGCTTTATGCTAGATGATTGTATAATAAACTACTATACAACAGTGTTCTTAATAAAAAATTATTTATTTGCTGATTTAGGTTTTCTGCAAAATAACAAAGTAATTTTTTGAGAAGAGCAGCAATTTTTATTTATTTAGTCTTACACAGAGTTGGAGTATTACTAAAGAGAGAGATATACTGCCTGGAATTTCTATATATTATATCCTTAACATAAGAACAAAAACAATACATATTTTGACATTGATATTCTAACAATAATTTCTTAGCTAGAATTGCAACTAATAGTAAATTTATTTAACTGTGAGATACTTTTTCACAGAAAAACAACAAAATTTAAGTGAGCAAAGGAGTTTATAAATTATTGAAACTAGTAATTAAGGTTTAAGTTAAGTGGGACTATTAAAAATAATATTAATGAAATGTTTAAAAGTAGAAAGATGGATTGCATGTGTTGAATGAATAACTTAAGAAGTCAACTGTTTCCATGTACTTTCAGAGTTCAAAGTATGGATGTGAAAGTAGCTGGAGAATGTAGATTAAAGAAAAATGTGGGAATAACCTAAGGACCTCATTAGATAGGAACATTGATGGAATGTCTAGATGATCATAGAAGACACCTACAAAAAAGTAATTTGATTTATACTATTAAAGAAACAGTATAAACTGAATTCCAGCATTGATGAAATGCTGCTCATAAGTGAGTTGTCATTATAGTGAAAGAAAAGAGGTGAGAAGAAAGTTCAGAGGGATTCTTCTGAATTGTAGGATTAAAATTCCAACTAATAAGTGCAGAGATAATAGAAAGCCATATCTTCACTCACATTATGATTGAACTTTCTCATTAAATATTATTGCTTTCTCACTGGAGAACTATTCACTGAAGTTATGGAGATAGAACTTTATGTTAAAAACATGAAGTAATTTTTCATAATGCAAAACATTTAGAGAACAATCAAAAGATTTGAGAATTTACCAATGGGATCACATGAAGCTGAATAGTTTCTTTACAGACAAGCATACACTAAGCAAAGCCAATAGATCACACAAAAAATTGGAGAAAATATTTGCTGATTATCAAACTGACAGAGGCCTAATCTCTAGAATCTACAAAGAACTCAAAAATCTAAACAGTAAGAAGTCAAACACCCCACTCACAAAATGGGGCAAAGAGCTGAATAGGCAGTTCACAGAGGAAGAAATGCAAATGGCAAACACACACTTAAGAAAATGTTCATCATCCCTAATCATCAGGGACATGCAAATTAAAACAACTATGAGATTCCACCTTACCCCAGTAAGGACAACAAATTTCAAAAAATCACATGAAAATAAATGCTGGCGAGGATGTGGAGAATTAGGAACCCTCCTCCACTGTTGGTGGGAATGTAAGATGGTACAACCTCTTTGGAAAGCAATATGGAGATTCCTGAAGAAGCTGACTATAGAATTACCAACAGACCCAGTTATTCCCTTACTGGGCATCTACCCTAAAACCTTCAAACCATAGTCCAGAGAGATATGCTCAACCATGTTTATAGCATCTCAGTTTGTAATAGCTAAGAGCTGGAATCAACACAGATGTCCATCGCCAGAAGAATGGGTGACTAAGATGTGGTATATCTACACAATGGAATTCTACACAGCAGTAAGAAAAAACGACAGAATGAAATTTAAGGAAAAATGTTTGAACCTGGAACAAATCCTCCTCAATAAACTTACCCCATCACAGAAAGAAAATCACCACATTGTCTTATTCATGTACACACTTAAACTGAATCTACCCAATATGTTGGCATACCCAGCAAGCATCTCGAGGACTAGACAATAGAGTGGGCAGGGATGGAGTGAAGGGTAAGGGAGGGAATGGGAGACACAAATCTAGATGCAAACGGCAATGGTACCATAAAACTCTTCATCCTAAAAGACAGACCAAATGGTTGAACCTTCGCCAGGCCCTTAGAGGGAACACCTGAAGCACAAGACACCAGAGAGGGTATGATGAAGACTAACGTTAATCTTCTACAGCTTCTCTCTCTCTCTCTCTCTCTCTCTCCTCTCTAACTCCTTTATATTAGTTATCTTTTTCTTCCTGTTCTTAGTGGGCACTGACCTGTAACTCCCAGTACCAGCATGTGGCTATCATCCACAATGAGCTTTTGATCAGAGAGACCTACAAGGTTTCCTAAAAGAAAGACAGATTTCTGTCAGAGTACTTGATAACCCACCAAAAGTTAGTGGTAAGACCCTACTGCTGAAGACACCATATGTGGTTGACATGTAAAATGGAATGTGATGGTTGGAAGCTGGAATAGAGTCAGTCCCCAGACAGTCAGCACATCTAGTGCCGTAAGGAGCTACATGGGCGACTATGGGATAATGACCAATATCTGTCCAAGAAACTCATGGTCTAACTTACTTAGCAGCAAATAACCTGTTGCGATGCTCACACAGGTGCAACAGTGGCACACAGCCATGGTGGGAAACCAACTGCCCTTGATTTGGCTAACTGATCCCCTCAGTGGTAGGGGACCCATAGCTGGAGCTGGGAAACAAGTCAGAACCATATCCAAACATGAGCCCACTCTCCATTATCAAGCAACCACCAATCATGGGCTACAACTAGGCCTACACCTATTCAATTTTCTATAAAAAAGTAAGGGTTATCTCATTTGTCTGATGCTAACTTACTCTCTGTTGGAGAATCTGCTTCTGTTTTTCAGATAAATGTAGATCCAAAGGAGAGAGCCACCCCATCATTACTCAAAAGGGCCCCGGATGAAACTAAGAACAATGGGCGAACCAAGCAAGGGTGCTGTTCTTTTGGTGAAACAGGCACCAACACAAGGGTGAGGGAGATCCATACACAGAACAATCAACTCCGACCAAATCAGATATCCAGAGACCCAGAGGCCCCCAACAACTCATCACTGAAGCAGACCAAAAATAAACCCAAGGACTTCCAGTTAAGATGGCAGCATAAGGTACCATGCCAAAGCAGCCAAGGGGGGGAAAGCAAAAAAAAAAAAAAAAAAAAAAAACCAGCAAAATACACACTTTAACTAAAAAGTGAGGGGCACAGGAAATTGAAACAGCAGCGGAGAAGTAGGAGAGATCCAGTGCATCCAGATCCCACATAGGCCAACAGAAGCTTCTCCATAGGAATGCAGTGGTGGCACACCAGCCAGCCACCAGGCTCGGTTTGGGACTCAAGAAAAGCCAGGTGAGGGGATTTTCCACTCACACTGGAGCTCTATGCAAACTCAAGAAACATGAAAGGGAGAATGACAGTGAGGAACAGGGGAGCATATCACAAGGTAGAAGAACATGTGGAATAGCAAGAGAACTAGAGCAGCATCAGCAGCATCCCCTCTCCCACTGAAAGTGTGCAGCTCCAGCGAACAGAGCAGCAGTCCAGGGTCCTGGCCATGCCTACTTGAACGGACAGTGGGATGCAAGCAGGAGCAGAGACCAAAAACATCCCAAAAGGTTACTGGGATTACACCAGGTCAGTACCGGCCTAATTAACATGGTTCATAGCCCTGAACCAGAAGTGTTAATTGCACCATCCATATCAGGATAAATTATATGTTAAACCTGATGGATGGTCAGATTTGCCATTCTTAAATAAGCTGTATTTTGAGCTTCTTATTTGTTGCTTCTTGATTTATTGTGGCTTTGTTTCCTCTTCTGTTATACATTAGGGAAGGGTCTCACCTGGTCACCGGATGACTTGGAACCCTCTACAGACCAGAAATCTAAACCTCCTTGTTGTCAGGATTAAGGGAGTGGGTGAGGCACCACACAGCCTAAGGGACAGACAGAGGACCAGGTTGTCATAATACCTACTCTTGGATAAATACTCTGTGCTGTTTTTCATTGAAAGTGTACATTGTTTAGTTAAATTTTAGAAACTATCTGCATTTGGTTCCACTAAGCCTACTTGAATACTCTCATAGCAGGCAATCCCAACACCTAGAGTGACTTTTGTAAGTATGCTGAGAGTCTTGAGAGCCACACCTGGCACGTTAAGCTCCTACCCTGAAGATATATGAAATCAGATTGATTGATACATCTACTAATACCCAGCTAAATAGAAAATCAAATCATTAAATAATCCAGGATGCAAAAATATGTACATTATAACAAGGGAAACACCAAAAAACAAGACAATATAAATCCACCAAAAAGTATTAATGCATCAGAAATGACCTCCACTGAGAATGAGTTTGAGGAAATGCCTGAGAAAGATTTCAAAAGAATGATTATAAATATGTTCAAAGAACTCAAAGAAGAAATCAAAGGAAGCAAAGAAGACACAGGACACCAATTTAATGAAATAAAGAAATCAATACAAGACATAAATAAGGAAATAGAAATAATAAAGAAAAACCAGTCAGAGTTACTAGCAAACAAGAACACAGTACATGAAATAAAAAACTCTGTAGAAAATCTCACCAGTAGAATGGATGAAGGAGAGGACAGAATACCTAATCTAGAAGACCAGGTGGCAGATCTAATACAGTCCAACAAAGAGAAAGACAAACTAATAGAAAAGTATGAGGGGGAATTTTAAGATATTCGGGACACTATGAAAAGATCAAACATAAGAATTCAGGGCATAGTAGAAGGAGAAGAATTTCACTCCAAAGGCATAATAGGTGTCTTCAACAAAATCATAGAAGAAAACTTCCCCAAATTGGGAAAGAGGTGCCAATGCAGATACAGGAATCCGTTAGAACACCAGCCAGACAAAACCTGGAAAGAGCCTCTCCTCGCCATATTATAATCAAACTACCAAACATACAAACCAAAGAAAAAATATTGAAAGCAGTCACAGAGATAAATCAAGTTACCTACAAAGGCAAGCCTATCAGGATTACATCAGATTACTCAACACAAATTTTAAAAGCCAGAAGGGCATGGAGTAATGTATTCTAAGTTCTGAAAGATAACAACTGTCAACCAAGGTTACTTTATCCTGCAAAGCTGTCTATACAAATGGAGAAATAAGAACATTCCATGACAAAAGCAGCCTTAAGGAATATTTGAAGACAATACCAGCTCTACAGAAAATACTTGAAGGAATCCTCCATGCTGAAGAAAAAGAAAAGCACACATATAAGGAACCAGGAAAAAACAAACAATACTCAAAGACTAGTTAACAGAAGAGAGCAAAGGTAAAACCAGAAGAATAACAACAACAACAACAAAAAAAAAAAAATGCCAAAAAAGAATACACCCCTTTCAATTATACCTCTTAATATCAATGGCCTCAATGCCCCAACCAAAAGACATAGGTTTGCAGACTGGGTTAAAAAGCAGGATCCTTCAATTTGTTGCTTCCAAAAAACCCACCTTTCTACTTAGGATGAACACTATCGTAGGGTGAAAGGTTGGAAAATAGTGTTTCAAGCAAATGGACCTAGAAAACAGGCAGGGGTTGCTCTCCTAATATCTGACAAGGTAGACTTCAGTCCAGTATTAGTTAAGTAAGATAAGGAAGGCCACTTTATATTGATTAAAGGCACCCTCCAACAGGAAGACATTACAATTCTAAATATATATGCACCTAACATGGGGCCCCACAAATTCATCAAACAAACACTGTTAGAACTAAGCTCACAGATAACACCAAACACAGTGGTAGTGGGTGACTTCACCACCCTACTCTCATCAATTGACAGGTCATCCTGGGAAAAAATAAACAAAGAGGCATCTGGACTAAATGTGGTCATAGAAGGATAGGACCTAACAGATATATACAGGACATTTCATGCAAAAGCTGCAGAATATACACTCTTTTCAGAAGCACATTGAACATTCTCTAAAATAGACCATATATTAGGAGAAAAAGCAAATCTTAACAAATACAAGAAAATTGAAATAATTCCTTGCTTTCTACCTGACCACAATGAAATCAAACTACAAATCAATAGCAAGAAAGGCTATAGAGCATACACAAAATCATGGAAATTAAACAACACACTACTAAATGATGAATGGGTCAATGAAAAAATCAAGAAGGAAATCAAAAAATGTATAGAGTCAAATGATAATGAGAACACAACATACCAAAATCTCCGGGACACAATGAAGGCAGTCCTAAGAGGTAAATTCATAGATTTAAGTGCGTATATAAAGAAATTAGAAAGGTCACAAGTAAATGACCTAATGCTTCACCTTAAAGCCTTGGAAAAAGAAGAACAAGGCATACCAAAAATCTGTAGACAGGAAAAAATAATAAAAATTAGTGCAGAAATTAATGAAATAGAAACAAAGAACAAAAAAAAAAAAAAAAAAAAAAAAAAAAAAAAACAATCCAAAGAATCAATGCAACAAAGAGTTGGCTCTTTGAAAGGATAAAGAAGACTGATAAATGCTTAGCAAAATTGACCAAAAGAAAGAGAGAAGAGACAAAAATTAATAAAATTAGAGACGAAAAAGGTAACATCACAACAGATGCCAAAGAAACTCAAAAAATCATAGGGACATACTATAAAAGCATATACTCCTCAAAATATGAAAATCTGAAAGAAATGTGTGATTTCCTTGGTTTATATGACCTACCTAAATTAAATCAAGATGAGATTTAATACTTAAATAGACCTAAAACAAGCATGAGATCCAAGCAGCTATCAAAAATCTCCCACCTAAAATAAGCCAGGCCCAGATGGATTCACTACTGAATTTTACCAGACCTTCAGGAAAGAACTGACACTACTGCTTCTTAAGCTTTTCCATTAAATAGAAAAAGAAGGAATCCTACCAAACTCCTTCTATGAAGCCAGAATCACTCTTATACCAAAACCAGGTGAAGATAGAACAAAAAAGAAAATTACAGACCAATCACCCTCATGAACATAGATGCAAACATTCTCAACAAAATATTGTCACACAGAATACAAGAATATATCAGAAAGATCATTCACCCTGACCAAGTAGGCTTTATCCCAGAGATGCAGGGATGGTTCAACATACACTAATCGATAAATGTAATACATTATATAAATGGACTGAGGGACAAAAATCACATGATCATCTTATTAGACACAGAGACAGCATTTGACAAAATCAAACATCCCTTCATGATAAAAGTCCTACAGAGACTGGGATAGAAGGAACCTATCTCAATAGAAAAAAGGCTACAGCCAACATATTACTAAATGAGGAAAAACTGGAAGGTTTTACACTAAAATCAGGAATATAAAAAGGGTATCCACTGTCCCCATTTTTATTTAATATAGTTCTGGAAGTCTTAGCCACAGCAATAAGGCAAGAGATACACATAAAAGGGATACAAATTGGAAAGGAAGAGATCACATTATCATTATTTGCCAATGACATGATTTTATACATAAAGGACTCTAAAGACTCTACTGCAAACTGTTACAGCTGATAAACACTTACAGCCATGTAGCAGGATACAAAATAAACACCCAGAAATCAGTAGCCTTCCTTTTGCTAACAACAAACACACAGAGGATGAAATCAGAGAATCATTCCCATTAACAATTGCATCAAAGAAAATAAAGTACCTTGGGATAAACCTAACCAAGGAAGTAAAAGATCTCTACAATGAAAACTCTCAAACACTCAAGTGAGAAATTGCAGAAGACACTAGAAAATGGAAAAAACATCCCTTGTTCCTGGATTGGAAGAATCAATATTGTGAAAATGGCAATCTTACAAAAAGCAATCTACACATTTAGTGCAATCCCCATCAAAATTCCAATGGCATTCTTCATGGAAATAGAAAAAAACAATCCAAAAATTCCTTTGGAATCATGGAAAACCTCCAATATCTAAAATAATACTGAGCAATAAAAATAAGGCTGGTGATATAACTATACCTCATTTTAACCTATACCTCAGAGCCATAGTAACAAAAACATCATGGTACTGGCACAAAAACAGACTTGTAGATCAATTGAACAGAATAGAGGACCCAGATGTAACTCCAGGTAGCTATAACCACCTGATATTCGATAAAAATGGCAAAAATACTCATTGGAGAAAAGACAGCCTCTTCAGCAAATGGTGATGGGAAAACTGGATATGTATCTGTAGAAGAATGAAAATAGATTCTTCTCTCTCTCCATGCACAAGAATTAAGTCCAAATGGATTAAAGACCTTAACATCAGACCAGAAACTCTGAAACTTCCAGAGGAAAAAGTAGGGGAAACCCTTCGACATATTGGTCTTGGAAAAGACTTTCTGAACACAACCCCAATTGCTCATGCAATAAAACCACAGATTAACCACTGGGACCTCATGAAATTACAACGATTTTGTACTGCAAAGGACACTGTGAAGAAAGCAAAGAGGTAACATAGAGAACGGGAAAAAATCTTTGCCAGCTATATATCTGATAGAGGATTAATATCTAGCATACACAAAGAACTCAAAAAGTTAAATAAGAAATAAAACAAGCCAATTAAAAAGGGACTATGGAGCTAAATAGAGAGTTCTCAAAAGAAATATGGATGTCATATAAGCATCTAAAAAAATGTTCTACATCCCTAGTCATCAGGGAAATGCAGATTAAAACTACATTGACATTCCATGTCACTCCTGTCATATTCCTACCATCAAGAAAACAAATAATCATAAATGCTGGTGGGGATGTGGAAAAAGAGGAACTCTTCTACACTGTTGGTGGGAATGCAATCTGGTCCAGCCATTGTGGAAATCAGTGTGGAGGTTCCTAAAACAGCTAAAGATTGATCTACCATATGACCCAGCAATAGCACTCCTAGGCATATATCCTAAGGACTCATCTCATTTCCTGAGAAATACATGCTCAACCATGTTTATTGCTGCTCAATTCATAATAGCTAGGAAATGGAGCCAGCCTAGATGTCCCTCAACTGATGAATGGATAATGAAGATATGGCACATTTATACAATGGAGTTTTACTCAGTGGTAAAGGAAAATGAAGTTATGAAATTTGCAGGAAAATGGATGGATCTGGAAAGGATTATACTAAGTGAGGTAACACAGGCCCAGAAAGCCTAGTGCCACATGTTCTCTCTCATAGGTGAATCCTAGCTACAGATGATTGGGCTTCTGTGTGAGAAGGAAAAAACTCAGTAGCAGAGGCCAGTAAGCTAAAAAAGGGATACAAAGGGAAGAGAAAGGAAGGGAGGATGGTACTTAATAGGTTAGTATTTTATATATGTAAGTAGAAGAATAGATTAACAGGGGTGAAATGCCCAAAGTGAGGTTAGGGGAAGAGATTGAGTAAAGGAAAGGTGGAGGGAGGGCTAATCAAAATCTAGGAGGACTTACGTAAATCTCATGGAATCCCCCAGTTGTGGACAATGGAACACTCAGGAGCCGTAGATTGTTGCTAGAGAATTTCCAGTGCCAGTGATGTGATACTTTCCAGTGAGTTGATGGCCAGGGAGGTCCCTGTTGTCTCCAAAAAATTATAGGCCATTGCAGAGGCCCTTGGTTTCCCAATAGGAATATATGGTAAGACCCTACTGCTGAAGAGTGCACATACTTGGGCTTCAAGGTCACTGAGAAATCCTACTGGAACTGACCTAATAACCTACTCCATGTAGGCCAGATGACAGAAAGCTGGAAGAAGCCATTCTACATGCAGTTGAATGGGAGAAAGAGATACCACAAGTGAAGATACTCAACAGTGGACACTGCAAGCCTTATAATTGGCCAGCCAGTCCAAATGAGCCAATGGGTGCAATAGTGGCATGTCTATCATGGTGGAAACCAACTGCCCTCCAATTGGACTGGAGACCCGCTCCATGGGAGGGAATACATCCCTGATCCTGAAAACCTACAACACGGGTAGTCAGGAGCCCTAGGGGTGTAACATCTGCTGCTGTCTGGATAAATGTGTATACTACGCTTATCAAATTGCACAGTAAGCACTTCGCTTAATATTCATACCCTTTTATTAATGCTACTCTCATTTTGGGTAGATAATCTTCTCTTTTCAGATGGCTGTGATGTTGTGACAACTCAGAATGTATCATAGTGTTGGAAAAAAGTGGCTGGAGTACTAACTAATATCTCAATCACATCTTCCAAGGCTCAGGGTCTAATGTGGAAGAGGTGGTGGAAAGAATGTAAGAGCCAAAGGAAGGGTAGGACTCCTTACAACGTTCTCCCTCCAGACATAAAATGGCCTGGATATCCATGACCTCATAGTGACTGACACTACCTGCACAAACCAACGTAATATGAGGAAAAGATCATGACACCAATATAAAAGACAGACTGATTGAGATGGGAGGGGATTTCTTGGAGAATGGAATTTCAAAGGGGAGAAGGGGTGTAGGGTATTACTGTGGAGTATTTTTTATAATCATGGAAAACCTTAATAAAAATTGAGAAAAATAAACAAAAGCAAAACAAAACAAAACAGAAAAACAAACAAAATGTACCCAACATGGCTCAGGGAAATTTTGTGGAAGGGGGGGCAAATGAATGTCAGAGCCACATGTTGGGTCATGATATGTAGAGACATTTCTCCTACCCATAACTGTAGGCTAACTCCACAATGCATGACCCATATACCTCAACAAGGATGGGCCAGGTTGTTGGGGTAGTACATGGATGAGTCTAATAATGGTACCAACTTGACTGTATTCACTGAGTACAAAAATATAAAATTTTTTTTAAAAGCCACAGAAAACCAAAAAAAAAATTGTTCAATGAAAATTCAGAAGCTTTTATTGAAATAGACATTAAACAGCAAGGAGCCACATATATTCTAGTAGTAAATGATAAGGACAAGACCAATATGTGGAGGATTCATTCTCTTCAAAGAGAGGTGACACAGGCCTAAATATTTAGAGGTCATTTCCTATCTATATAGATGTCAAAATATAAATGTAATCTCAGAAGTTTCTCACATATTTGAGAGTAACTAACTTTATCTAACATGTTGAGAATAATTTCTGTAATATACAATAATATCAGTTTAACAATAAATATGTATTATATATAATGCTCTTAAATTCATTATAACTACATAACTGTATTTTATGACATACAAATTCTTTAGAGACCTAATTCAAGTTGTGTTGAAATAATGTGTTTTTGTGTGAAAAGGCACAACATGATATTTTTATACAAATCTTTATGTTCAAGATTCCATCACCTTGGGAAATATAAAGCTGTTTAACTATGTGTTAAAAAGTAAGATTTGGTATTGTGGAATAAACAAAAGATTGATATGAAATTCCTGGCTCATTAATATATTTATAAAAAATACACTCAGAAGCTTGGAAATTTAACTACTCAAGGAAGTCAGGAAGTATATTTTCTAAATTTTTTGTGATACAATTAAACAATCTGAGACAATTTTATTGACTCTACCAGTAAATATTAAATAGTATAATCATGAGACTCAGTGTGAAAAATTAATGTATTTTCTAACTTATATTTATTAACCCATTTGGCAGCTTACTTGGGGATTTTCCAAGTAGAAATGCTAATATAAAATGCATTAGCTTTCGCACACTGAAAGCTGCTGAGGGCCCTCTCACAGAACCAACATCAATTTTTAACAATACACTGGCAGAGTTTTCCATTATTACTAGATGAGTGGCTAATGACACAAAAAATATATTGCAACTTTGGCATACCTCTAGCAATGTTAATACAATTCATACGTAATTACTAACCTACAAGTTACTTTATATTACTTAGCACAATAACACTGTCAGGTCTCTTACACCAATTGCATTGCTTTGGAGCAAAGAAGCCACAAATGGGATGATGTTGTAGGACAGATGCAAGCATGAGAAGGTGACATTGATCAGAGAACAACTCACCAAGCTAGAATTCCATGCCAAATAATGGTGACAATTTACCAGAAGGCACTCGAGTTTCCACTAAAATTCTTCCTTATTGATTGATTCATCATTTTTCTCACATGTTCAAAGCATTTTTTCTCTTCAGGAAAATCTGTTTTCATTTTTTTGGTTCTATCATATAAGTCTGTAGGATTTTAAAGTACAATGATAATATGCATTTATTGAAGTATAACAGTTGCTGTCCCTTTTTTTAATATCTTAGTTACTACTGTTTCAATGCAAAATCCTCACTGTCTTAAGTTGGATGGGGAGTGTTGCATTATTGATGCAAGGTTACAGGCTACCCTCCAAATATGTATCTAGGTCTTTCTGTCATGTGAGCAATCTGTGCAGACGGACTTTTAAATATGGTGCTTCCTGAAGTGAAACATATTGACATTTATGCTATTATTTAAGGCGTATTAATGCCAAAAGTGATACCAAAGGGACTAAGACAAAAAACCAGTCGCATTTTATAAACCTAAGTTTTATAAGAATTCTGTGGAAGGAAGTAGGAGAGCAAGTTTTTTCAATACCCTTGCTTTTTTCCATAACTGCATAATTCTGAACAATGTTTTTACTCATTTGAGAATTCAATTTTCAAATAAGAAAATGAGAATTGAAATACATGAGTTTTAGGCTTGAACCAAAAACTATCATAATATTAAACTTCACTGGGAAAAATTATAGGGTATGATGCATGATATTATCCCTTCTCATTAAAGTTTACTATCATTGTGATCGTTAAACATTTCAAAATAAACATCCAGATTTTAATAAGTAAAAATTATCTGATATTCTCATTTTCCCTAAGTAAAAAAAATGAGTGAGCAAAAATTACACACACACACACAGACACACACACACATATATATATATATATACATATACAAACATCTGTAGCTAGGATCTACATATGAGAGAGAACATGTGGTGCTTGGCTTTCTGGGCCTGTGTTACCTCACTTAGTATAATCCTTTCCAGATCTCTTTTAGAAAGAGGTGACCTAACATTCTAGGTTCAATAGACAGCATCACCTGAGTTTCTATGGTAAAAAAAAATTGAAGGTTTTGAGAATGTAAAGAGAAACAGTTGAGTCCAAAGCAATGAATGCAAATGCATGAAAGCTTTGGCAGGCATGTGGCAGGGGTGAGTTGGACGGACATGGGAAGATTTGGTGATTATGCTGAGATGACTGACATTGTCAGTTCAACAAGTTTTTAAGTCTCCTCTTTTATTTGAGTATTGATTGGCAAGGACAGTTCATGAAGCCAACAAATTCATTATTCCTGATGATTCCTCACGCTGAGTGGGAAAACGAAGGAGTTATAGTCAAAAATTACATCACCCCCAAAAGGCAATGAATTCTGATATCTATCAGTAAATAAATGCAGATATTTAAGCAACAAACTTACTTTGGTAAGGACTGGAGTGATGACATAAAGGATAAGGTGCTTGCCTGCAAAAGCCAAAGGGCCCATGTTCAATTTCCCAGGACTCACATAAGCCAGATTCACAAGGAGGCACATACATCTGGAGTTCATTTGCAGCAGCTGAAGGACCTGGTGTGCTCACTCTCTCTCTCTCTCTCTCCCTCCCTCTTTCTCTCTCTTTCTCTCTCTCTCTCTCTCTATATATATATATATAATATATATATATATATATATATATATATATATATATATACATATACATACACACACACACACACACACACATATATATATATACATATATATATATAAATTAAACAAACATATTTAAAGTTACTTTCATAAAAATTCATATTTACTCTTGGAGTAGATATAATAAAAACAATTTCAATTAAAGTTCCTGAAAAAATTATCAAGTAAAATTTGCATTGTGTTTTCTCAGTTTTATAATAAAAGATGTATAGAAAATAAGCCTTTCAAATGCATAACATTTTATCATGTAATATTTATTTGAACAAGTTTTAAGTAGTACAATACTGACATATATATACATATTAAATCCATCAAAAATATATTAGAATTTTAAGTAGCCAAACGTTGCACAAAACATTAATTGTATAACATGAATAATGTAAAAGATACTTAATACAATTCAAATATTTGTATGTGAAAGAAAACCATTTCAGAATTTCTGCATTTGCATGAAAGAAAATACTGTTCATTAACTTCCATGATTTTTTTTTTTCTGGAAGAATGTGGATTGATACAATATCTTATTATCTTTGCTTCAGGAGGGAAAACATCTTTGACAAATAACATCTTGTTATTTTTTATTGTTATTTTGTTTTGTCTTATTTCTTAAGTGGCTTCATGCAGACAGAGAACATCAGTAAAACCACTGGGGTTGGTGACTTTTCATAACTACAAGGCATAGTTTATCATGGATGGATTATTACATCAGAAAACAAGCACCTGCTGGGAAGCTGTGTTTTTGATTACTTTTTAACACTGCTTCTAGTGTACAGCTATAAGGGAATACCAGAATGAGAATGACTGTTCAGATCAAGAACAGAAACATTTAAAACATCCATAATACAAGAAATGCTTTCATCCAAAATATAAGCAATGTGTTTTTGTTCATTTGTTACTTTGTACATTGGTGCACAAAATGCTCAGATAGTGAAATTTTTTTTTGTAGACTGCAGAGGTAAAGGAAAGGGAGTTAATGAGGACAGAAATATCTGATGGTGAGAGTTGATAAATGATGACTTAAATATGACCATTACCGTCTAGTAGCACTCGTTCCAAATTTTATTGTAGACCAAGAATTATACAAAAAGCAATATTCATTACAGAAGTGTCATTTATGAGAATTCGGTAGCTTCAAGTTATCCTTGGCTATTAGTGAGGTAGGAAAAGGAACAAGATAGTGTTTTTTATAGGTAGGCAGTTAGGGACAGAGGCTCAAGGCCGTGTCGATGTCACTCTGCTTGTCCTGACCAAGAATCACCCAAGATTGCTACAAGCAACAGTCCTAGCAACAGCTTTGGGCTTCTCTAAACTTAGGACATCTGGGTTTGTTGTCACCTCCCAAGTCAGCCTCTTAGCTCCCACCAACCAATCAGGTCTCTCCCTCACACACACGATTCCGGTAAAGAGGCTTATCCTAATTGTAAGCTTAACAATAAATATGCCCGTCACATGTGTATAAATCTCTTCCATACTCTTCAGGTCTTTGCTTCCTGTCCTACATTGGTAAGCTCCCCTAGTCTAACTGTAAATGGGACCATTTTGGGGGGGCGGTTGCGGGGACAGGGCATTTGTCTGTTTGCTTTACTCACATAACTTTGTCCTGGGTGCCTCTGGTCTATTCATGAAAATAGTTTTATCTATTGTCTCTTAATTCTCTTGTACACTGACTCTCATGGTCCTTGCTTTGGTAGGTCCCCTCCTTCTAGCCTGCATGGTAGGGGGAAGGTTTATTTTTGTCCGTGTATTTCCTGCCGCGTTTGGGGGTGTTTTGTTGCTTTTTAATAGATGTATGATCTCTCTTTAAACTCTAAATCCTTTACTATCTTTCAGTCTTTTTTGACTCCCTGGGTGATGATGTTCTTTTGACTTGGGTTCTCATGTTTTTCCTTTGGAGTCTGTGTGGGCATGCACACCCATGCACATTATGTGGGTGCCCACACTTTTCCCTATGTGAAGGATTCTTTCTCTGTTTCCATTTTTGGCTTGGGCATCCTCCTAGCCCTCCCTTTGGATCTTAACTCTCCCTGAAATAAATGTTATAATTCATAACTCTCCCTTCACAGAGTCTGTGTTTTCAATTCTTTGCTAGCTCAGATAAAGATCCAAAAGTTCAGGTCCAAGGTCGCGGAATCTCCTGCATCTTTATAGAATTTAATACACCCCTGGGACCGATGACTTGCATCATTAGTTAAACGTGGATAATATTGTTTAGACAACATGATATTGACTAATATCATTATTTCAGTATCTGTTATAACACTATATCCTATATTGGCTTCTTAATAAATATTTAATGATGGTGGGCATCGTTATTAATGATAAAAACAAAAATCACAACAATTACATGTGATTGGTGCCACAGTGAATGCCAGGACCTGTGAAAACATTAGCATATGCAATCATAAAGAACATCTATTAAGAACTTTATTGACCTGTTTAATAGATAAAACTACTTGACTCATAAATAAGTTTAGTAGCACATTTCAGATTGAATAATTATCATTTTAAAATACTTTTAACAAATTATCATTTCAATCAGTCTAACCCAAGACAAGGAAGACTTTGCTACTTAAACTAAAATGTCATTTTCAATACCCAGTTCCCTTTTCCCTCAAAACAGTTTTTAATAAGTGGGTAAATAGATGGAGGCAATGAATTCTTAATATTAATGTATGGATATGCATGTATATACACACATAGGCAGTCCCACAAACATTGTTACAATGCAATTTTTTTTATTTTTTTAAGTAGCAAAATATTTAGTAGAGAAATATTATTACTTTTAAAGCTATTTCCAAATTGTGATATTTCAATGTGTATCTGCTGGATTATTTATGACTTTTAGTTCAATTGCTGGACCATTCTCATTACAGATGACTATTATACTCTAACATAGCTTTCACAGGAAAATATTTAGTTGTTGCATAAACTCTCATACATCTGGACCTTGAACTCTGTATTTGGTTAATTGGAAACTGAAATTCATCCTCTTCCTCTTTCATTTTGTGATATAGCAATGTGTATTTTAGAGTTAATATTTTTCTTTATGAAGTTTTAACTAAAAGGGGATAAGGAATCATTTCCTACCCCAAATTATTCTACACAATTGTCCTTATCATCCATATCCTTATAGAAATGTGATCACCCATACCTTCTAACAAATTATCATTTCAATCACTCTAACCCAAGACAAGGAAGACTTTGCTACTTAAACTAAAATGTCAATATCTAGCACAGTTGATAGTACTGAGCATTAAATTCTCCAACTTTGACTGTAGATTTTTTTTTCCCATTTAGGAATATGAGACTGTTTTTCATGTTAATGATCTGTTTGATCATAGGAATTCGAGTACTGGACCCATGTGAAGTAGAGGGCAAAAATGTACTGCCATGAAGAAAGAAAGGGGCTAGGGAAAGGGAAAGGAAGAGATGGCAGTACATTACATCACTGCATTCATTTGAATCCTGAATAAGTTTTCTAGAGTCCCATCTATTCTAACAAACCCTAGATTAGGATTACAACTAACTGAATTTAATGACCTGTGTTTCCAAATTAAAGAATCGTACTTAGTGTGAAAGAAAATTTTCAAAATGAGAAAATCAAAACTATCTCCACATTAGAGTAACATGTTAATACAAAACAAATATGTTAGTTTGAGCTTTACAAAACAATGCTTCAACTTTGTTCTGAATGGTCATTTATAAAGCTCTTCATTTAAGTATGCACCTCTTATACTTCATAAAGGTCAATTGCTATCTATGCATATTGAATAAAATACTCATACAGTAGAACTAAAAATGTGTTTATTTAATAAGATGCATGATTGTTAGCATAACTGGTGTGACCAGAGAGGCAGCTGTATTTTTCACTTTATAATTATGTAGAAATCAAAAGAGAAAATATTTCAATGAAAAGCTTAACTATAAAGGAGAAAACCATAGCTTCCTTGCCATTTGTCTGTTAATATTTAATTACTTGAATTATTTTTTCTATTTCTTCATCTGTACGTAATATGATGTTACATTGACATTCATATTTAGGGGCAAGATTTTTAGTTCTTTTTTTTGAGAGAGAAGAGTGTGTGAGAGAGACAGAGACAGGAGAGTAAGAGAATTGGCCCACCAGGGCCTCAGCCACTGCAATCGAACTCCAGATGCTTGTGCCACCTAGTGGACATGCGTGACTTTGCGCTTGCCTCACTTTTGTGCATCTGGCTAATGTGGGGTCTGGAGAGCACACCACAGGTCCTTAGGCTTCATAGGCAAGTGCCTTAACTGTGAATCCATCTCTCCAGCCTAATTTTTAGTTCTCAATGAAAACTATAATGACGTATTTCTCTTCTGAAACTCTCTTTGCAATCCCATAAAATTATTTTATTGTTTCAGGTTATACTATTTATTTTATTATTACTTTCACAGTTGATTTTTTTAAATAATCAGTTCTTGATACTTTGTTGATAGTTTTTTTTTATTTTTTATTTTTTTTTTATTAGTCAGTTCTGTATTCAGCAAATACAGTCAGTTTGGTACCATTATTAGGCCCATCCGTGACCTACCCCCTCCCCTTGGCCCCTCATTGTTGAGGTATACGGGTCATGCTTTGTGGAGATAGCCCACAGGTATGGGTAAGCTAAATGTCTCTGCATATCATGACCCAACATGTGACTCTGACATTCTTTCTGCCCCCCCTTCCACAGAATTTCCCTGAGCCATGTTGGGTTCATTTTTGGTCTGCTTCAGTGATGAGGTGTTGGGGGCCTCTGAGGCTCTGGCTCTCTGATTTGGTGGGAGTGGATTTTTCTCTGTGCTGATCTCCTTCACCCTTGTGCTGGTACCCAGTTCATCAGGAAAACAGCCCCCTTGCTTGTTTCTCCAATTTTTCTTAGTTTCAGCCGGGGCCCTTTTGAGGTGTGATGGGGTGGCTCTCTCCTTAGGATCTACATCTATCTGAAAAAGAGAAGGAGATTCTCCAACGGAGAGTAAGTTAGCACCAGGACAAATGAGATAACCCTTACTTTTTTTTTTTTTTAAAGAGAATTTAATAGGTGTAGGCCCACTTGTAGCCCACAATTGATGGTAGCTTGATATTGGAGAGTGGGCTTATGTTTGGATATGGTTCTGACTTGTTTCCCAGCTCCAGCTA
This sequence comes from Dipus sagitta, assembly GCA_036346955.1. Taxonomy (NCBI): domain Eukaryota; kingdom Metazoa; phylum Chordata; class Mammalia; order Rodentia; family Dipodidae; genus Dipus; species Dipus sagitta. The sequence goes on from CM070781.1 coordinate 76,464,520, forward strand.
TGGGTCCCATACCAGTGAGGGAATCAGTTAGCCAAATTGAGAGCAGTTGGTTCCCAACCATGGCTGTGTGCCACCACTGCACTTGTGTGGGCATCACACCAAGTTATTTGCTGCTAAGTAGGTTAGACCATGCGTTGCTTCGATAGATATTGGTCAATTTCCCCCAGTCGCCCATGTAGCACCTTCTGGCATGAGATGCGCTGACTGTCTGGGGACTGACTCTCCCCCAACTTCCAGCCATGCCATTCTAATTTGCATGTAAATCACATAAGGTATCTTCAGCAGTAGGGTCTTACCACTACCCTTTGGTGGGTCATCAAGTACTCTGACAGAAATCTGTCTGATTTTTGGGAAACCTTGTAGGTCTCTCTGATCAAAAGCTCATTGTGGATGATAGCCCCATGCTGGATCTTGGAGTTACAGGTCAGTGCCCACTAAGAAAATGAGGAAAAAGATAACTAATATACAAGAGTTAGAGATAAGAGAGAGAGAGACAGGGAGAGGGGAAGTGAGGGAGGGAAGATGTAGGAGATTAAGGTCAGTCTTAATCTTACCCTCTCCAGTGTCTTGTGGTTCAGGTGTTCCCTGTAAGGGCCTGGTGAAGGATCAGCCATTTGGTCTGTCTTTTAGTAAGTAGAAGATTATGGTACCATTGCCGTTTGGGTCTAGATTTGTGTTTCCCACCCCTTTGATGCCCTCCCCTCCCTCCCCTTCCATCCTAGTGTCTAATCTAGGAGATGCTTGCTGGGTATGTAAGGTATCTTCGGTAGATTCAGGTTAGGTGCTGTAGATGAGTGAGACTATGTGGCGATTTTTTTTCTGTGATTGGGTAAGTTCACTGAGAATGATCTGTTCCAGGTTCAACCATTTTTCCTCAAATTTCATTGTGTCATTTTTTCTTACTGCTGTATAGAATTCCATTGTGTAGATATACCACATCTTAGTTATCCATTCTTCTAGTGATGGACATCTGGGTTGATTCCAGCTCTTAGCTATTACAAATTGAGCCGCTATAAACATGGTTGAGCAAATCTCTTTAGTCTGTGGTTTGAAGGTTTTAGGGTAGATGCCCAGTAAGGGAATAACTGGGTCTGTTGGTATCTCTATACTCAGCTTTTTCAGAAGTCTCCATATTGCTTTCCAAAGTGGTTGTTCCATCCTACATTCCCACCAACAGTGGATGAGTGTTCCTACTTCTCCACATCCTCGCCAGCATTTATTTTTATTCGATTTTTTGATGCTTGCTATCCTTATTGGGGTAAGGTGGAATCTCATAGTTGTTTTAATTTGCATTTCTCTGATGATTAGGGATGCTGAACATTTTCTTAAGTGTATGTTTGCCATTTCTATTTCTTCCTCTGTGAACTGCCTGTTCAGCTCTTTGCCCCATTTTGTGAGTGGGGTGTTTGACTTCTTACTGTTTAGCTATTTGAGTTCTTTGTAGATTCTAGAGATTAGTCCTCTATCAGTTGGATAACCCACAAATATTTTCTCCCATTCTGTGGGTAATCTATTGGCTTTGCTTATTGTATGCTTGTCTGTAAAGAAACTTCAGCTTCATGTGGTCCCATTGGTTGAGTGACGATTTAAGTTCATGAGCTACTGGGGTTTTGTTCAGGAAGTCTTTTTCCATTCCTATATCATGGAATGTATTCCTAAATTTTCTTCCAGTAGTATTCGAGTTTCTGGTCTTATATTGAGATCTTTGATCCATTTGGACTTGAGTGTAGTGCATGGTGAAATGTGTGGGTTAAGTTTCAGTTTCCTGCATATGGTTATCCAGTTTGTCCAGCACCATTTGTTGAAGATGCTGTCTTTTTTCCAGCCTATATTGTTTGGGGCTTTATTGAATATCAAGTAGCTATAGTTGCTTGACCCAAAGTCCGGGTCCTCAAGTCTATTCCATTGATCTATAGTCCTGTTTTTATGCCAGTACCATGCTGTTTTTATTACTATGGCTTTGTAATATAGCTTTAGATCAGGTATGGTGATGCCTCCAGAGGTATTTCTTTTGCTGAGGATATGTTTGGAAATGCGAGGCCTTCTGCTTTTCCATATGAAATTTGAGATCATTTTTTCTATCTCTGTGAAGAACACTGTGGGGATTTTAATTGGTATTGCATTAAATCTGTAAATTGCTTTTGGTAGGATTGTCATCTTCACAATGTTAATTCTGCCTATCCAGGAACATGGGAGGTCTTTCCATTTTCTCAAGTCTGCCTCAATTTCTTTTGTGAGTGTTTTTATGTTTTCATTGTATAGATCTTTCACTTCCTTGGTTAACGTTATTCCAAGGTATTTCATTTTTTTTTGTTGCAATTGAAAATGGGACTATGTCCCTTATTTCTTTTTCTGTATCTTTGTCCTTTGCATAAAGGAAGGCTACTGATTTTTGTGCATTGATTTTGTATCCTGCTACTTTGCTATAGGAGTTAATCACCTTCAGGAGTTTTGGGATGGAGTCTCTCGGGTCTCTTACATATATAATCATGTCATCAGCGAATAAAGCGAACTTAACTTCCTCATTTCCAAATTGTATCCCTTTTATTTCCTTCTCCTGTCTTATTGCTTGAGCTAGGACTTCCAGTACTATATTGAAAAGCAGAGGTGAGAGTGCACAACCCTGTCTTGTTCCTGATCTTAATGGGAATTCCTCCAGTCTCTCTCCATTAAGTATTATTTGGGCCTTTGGAGGTTCGTATATTGCCTTTATTAGGTTAAGATATGAACCAACCATGCCAACCCTCTCCAGTGTTTTGAACTTGAAGTGATGTTGAATCTTGTCAAAGGCCTTTTCTGCATCTATCGAAATGATCATGTGGTTTTTATGTTTAACCTTGTTTATGTGGTGTATTATATTGACAGATTTCCATATGTTGAACCACCCCTGTGTTCCTGGAATGAATCCCACTTGGTCAAGGTGGATAATGGTTTTGATGTGTTGTTGGATTCGGTTTGCAAGGATTTTGTTTAGGATCTTTGCATCTAAATTCATCAGGAAAATAGGCCGGTAGTTTTCTTTTCTTGTGGCATCTCTGCCTGGTTTTGGAATTAGGGTGATGCTGGCTTCATAAAACGAATTGGGTAGCTTTTCCTGTTCATCAATTGTGTGGCACAGTTTGAGGAAGATTGGTTTGAGTTCTCCCATGAAGGTTTGATAGAATTCAGCTGAGAAGCCATCTGGTCCTGGACTCTTCTTTTTTGGGAGGTTTTTTATTACTTTTTCAATCTCCATGAGTGTGATGGGTTGATTGAGGTGCTTAATCTGCTCTGTGTTTAGCTTTGGTAGATGGTATGCGTCCAAGAATTTATCCATCTCCTCCACATTATCCAGTTTTGTGGAGTAGAGGTTTTTGAAATAAGTCCTGATGATTCTTCCAATTTCACTTATGTCTGTTGTGATCCCTCCTTTTTGATTTTGAATTTTGTTAATTTGAAGCTTCACCTTTTTTTGCTTGATCAGATTGGCCAGGGGTTTGTCAATCTTGTTTATTTTTTCAAAGAACCAGCTCTTTGTTTTGTCAATTGTCTTAATTGTTTCCTTGGTTTCCAATTCATTGATTTCTGCTCTGATTTTAATTATTTCTTTCCTTCTGGAGCTCTTTGGGTTGGATTTTTCTTGTTTTTCCAGTGCCTTTAGGTGGATGGTTAGGTTATCGATTTGTGACCTTTCTGTCTTTTTTACGAAGGCATTGAGTGCTATGAATTTTCCCCTGAGGACCACCTTCATTGTGTCCCATAAGTTTTGGTACAATGTGTTCTCATTGTCTTTCATTTCCAGAAATTTTGCAATTTCATTCTTTATTTCATCCACTATCCATTTATTGTTTAAAAGTGTGCTGCTCAGTTTCCAGGTGCCTTTGGGATTCTTGGTGGGTGTTTTGTTGTTGATTTCTAGCAATATAGCATTGTGATCTGATATCATGCAGGGAATTATGTCAATCTTCCTAAATATGTGGAGGGAGTCTTTGTGACCCAATATATGGTCTATTTTTGAGAATGTTCCATGGGCTGCTGAGAAGAATGTGTAATCTGTGGATTTGGGATGGAAGGTTCTGTAGATGTCCGTTAGGTCTAAGTGATCTATGGTTTTGTTGAGCTCTCTCACTTCCCTGTTGTGTTTCTGTTTGGATGATCTGTCTATTACTGATAATGGTGTATTGAAGTCCCCAGTTATGATGGTGTTTGTGGTTATTTCTGTTTTATTGTCAAGTAGGTTTTGTTTTATGAACTGTGGTGCCCCTGTGTTTGGTGCATACAGATTTATGATTGTGATATCGTCTTGATGGATCGTTCCCTTGATAAGTAGGAAGTGCCCTTCTTTATCTTTTTTGATTATATTTGGTTTGAAGTCTATTTTATCCGATATTAATATAGCTACACCTGCTTGTTTCTTATTCCCGTTTGCTTGGAATACTGTTTTCCATCCTTTCACGCTGAGGAGATGTTTGTCTTTAATGGTGAGGTGGGTTTCTTGAAGGCAACAGATTGAGGGGTCTAATTTTTTGATCCATCCTGTTAGCTTGTGTCTCTTGATGGGTGAATTAAGGCCATTAATATTTAGGGTAATGACTGTGAGATTTGATTTGATCCCTGCCATATTGTGATGGTAAATGTGGGTTGGAGTTTTCATGGACATTGAAGTTTTTTGTGCCTACTCTGAGTCTGGTTGTTGTGATCTGCTTCTTGTAGGCAATTGTGTTCGATATTTTTTTCTTCTCTGTGGAGAATTTCCTGAAATACTTTCTGTAGGTTTGGTTTTGAGTTCATATAATTGTAAAGCTGAGTTTTGTCATGGAAAGTTTTTCTTTCACCATCTATTATGAGGGATACTTTTGCTGGGTAGAGTAGTTTGGGTTGGAAGCCATAGGTTCTTAGACTTTGCAGTGTTTCATTCCAGGCCCTTCTAGCTTTCAGGGTTTCCATTGAGAAGTCTGAAGTAATTCTGATGGGGTTACCTCTGAAGGTGGTGTGCTGTTTTTCCCTAGCTGCTTTTAGGATTTTCTCTTTGGTGTCAATGTTTAGAGTCTTAATGATAATATGTCTTGGAGAGTTTCTCCTTTTGTCCAGTCTGTTTGGAGTTCTATTGGCTTCTTGTATCTTGATGGGCCTTTCTTTTAAGAGACTGGGGAAGTTTTCTTCAATTATTTTGTTAAATAAGTTCTCCATGCCTTTGGTCTGGATTTCTTCTCCTTCTGGTATTCCAATGATCCTGATATTGGGACGTTTAACTGTATCCCACAATTCCCTCATGTTCTGTTCACAGGAACTTTTAAACTTACTGAAAATTTTGAACTCTCTAACTGTTTCTTCCATCTTGTCTTCCAGATCAGAGTTTCTATCCTCCACTTGGCTGACTCTATTCTTGAGGGCTTCTAGTGAGTTTTGGACTTGTTCAATTAAGTTTGCATTTCTATTATTTTTCTATGTATAATTTCCATCCCTCTGTCAAGCTCCCTTTTCACATCATTTTCTGATTTTCTTGATGTTTCTTGGAGTTCATCCTTGCATTTCTTTATGTCTTCATTTAGCATGGCCAGCTAATTTTTAAGGTCTTCTTTTTTTTCACTCTCCCTCAAATCTCTTAACTCTCTTTGAAATCCTTCCATTTTCTTATCTAATCCTTCCAATTTCTTATCTATTAGTTCTAGTTTAGTGATGGCAGCATCCACACAATTGTCGGCCCTTTGTTGCTTTCCTGCAAGTTCTACCAATAGGTTGGTTAGAGTTGCATTGCTCATCGCTTCAATTTGGTGTTCTGGTCCTATTGATTCTTCTATGTTTTCGTTAGATGTATTCATTTTGGGACTGGGTGATCTAATTGGATTTTCTTGCATTTGATTTTTCATGTTATTTCTTTTGCGCTGTGTTCTGCCCATGACAGTGTATGGGCAGATAAGTGGGCGTATCAGCCTGGGCTCAAGTACAATGGGAATCTTATGCAGCCTGGGGGTGTTGCCAAGAAGCCTGGGCTTTGGCTGTCACTTGCCAAAGCTGCCTATCTACTGCCTGGCAGGGGTGCTGAAGTTGCCTGAGTTCTCAAGCAGTAATGTGCCAAAGCTGCCTGCGTTCGAACTAGGAGTGGCACTGAGGCACCAAGCACTGATGCAGCCCCAACTCTGGCTGGGCATGCTGGGAACCGGAAACAGTCTGCGCTCCACCACCACAGGACAATTGTGGACAGCCGCGCGGCAGACAGAGGGTGAGTGGAGGAGAGTGCAGGGCAGTATAAGCTTCCGCATGCAGGGAACAATCTCACTTGCCAAAGCCGCCTATCTACTACCTGGCAGGGGCGCCAAAGTTGCTTGAATTCTCAAGCGGTAATGTGCCACAGCTTCCTGCGTTCGAGCTAGGAGTGGCACTGAGGCACCAAGCACTGAAGCCGTCCAGATTTTGGCTGGGAACGTTGGGAACCGGAAGCAGTCTGCGCTCCCCCACCACAGGACAATGGCGGCCTGCCGGTGCGGCAGGCAGGTAGGGGGTGGCACCTGAGCTGACGCAAGTGAGAGATACAGTCTGAGCTTGTGGGGCAGCTGCTGCGGGACTGGGGACACTCAGTAGGTGGGCGAGTGGACAAGGGTGCGGAGCAGTCTAAGCTTCCGCGCGCAGGGAACGATTGGCGCGCGGTGGTATCCGTGCGGGCTCCGGAGCAGCAGCAGCGGCAGGTGTGGAGCTTTGCACACGGCGGTTATTTGGAGCGAGGGGTGCCTACCCGCCCGCAAGGGGATCAGCAATTCCCTGTTCCCTCACCTCTGTGTCCTCCCAGATTTCTCTCCCCTAAAAGCCACTATATACCCTTAATATCTTGCCTTTCTTTCCCCGGGATTTGCAGCGCAGCTAGGCGGTCGCCATCTTGGCCGGAAGTCCCCAATAGTTTTTCTTAACTGGTTTTATTTTTGTTTTCTGTCTTGTCCAATCTGTCATTTTTTTCTCTCTCTCCTTTTCTCTGTCTCACTCTCTCTCTATTCCTCTATCTAAAGAAATGACAGTAGGTCTATTGCTTTAATGATCTCATTAAGTTGAAGGGATATAGTTGATCAACATCCATTTGTTTTTCATCTATTTTTCTTTTGTTCCATAATTTGCCTCTTTCTCTAGCATTTCCTGTCATTTTTTTCTATTTATCTCACTCACATGTAAACTTTTGGAACATATTTTAAAATTAATCCAGCACACAACTGCTTCTGAATGCTTCTTCCCTGTGATCTTCACTAAATCATCATCATTTTCATCACTTGTAGTATGTGTAATAAGTAGTGTTTTTGTCTGAGCATATTATTTTCAAGTGCATACACTTAACGGTAAATATATATATATATATATATATATATATATATATATATCGGTATATATATGTAGTTGACAACTACAGTTAATGGTATATATAGTTGACAACTTCTGTATTTACAGACAACAAACCATGATACTTCTGTCACCTCCTCCACTTTCCCCTTCATAACTCCGCTGTCCAACATATCCCTCCGTCTCTCCATTAGTCTCTCTTTTAACTTGATGTTGTCATCTTTTTCTCCTATTATGAGGATCTTGTGTAGATATTGCTAGGCACCAAAGGTCATGAATATTGAGGCCAATTTCTGTCTGCATAGTTGAAGTAAGGAGTGGTACCCTTCCTTTGGCTCTTACATTCTTTCTGCCACCACTTCCACAATTGACCCTGAGTCTTGGAGGGTGTGAGATGTTTCAGTGGTGGACACTCCTCTGTCCCTTCTTCTCAGCACTATGTTGCCTTTTGAGGCCTCCCAATGGTCATCGCCATCTGAAAAAGAAGCTGCTCTAACCAGAAGTGAGAGTAACATTAATATATGAATATGAATGTTAAGTGTAGTGCTTTCAGGGCAATTTGGTGAGAATAATATATACATTTAGACAGACAACAGCAGACTTTATACCCCTAAGGCTCATGGTAAGGCCAATCAAGAATATATAACCCACAACCTGCCCTGACATGGATAGCTGTTCCAATGCAGGCCTATGCACCCGTTTTTTTTTTTTTTTTTGTTGTTGTTGTTGTTTGTTTGTTGTTTGTTTTGTCAATCGGCCTTATTACTTTTTGGGGTGGCTTCCAATCTCACCAATGCTGAGTTCCCACCTTGATCCCTCCGTGTTGTGCTGTGGAGCTGGAATTCTGATCAGCTGTGCTGGATGCGCTGCCACTGGGGGCTGAATGCAGGAGGTTTTTTGTTCTGATGGTTGGGGATGGGAGAGTGGAGACCCCTGGAGTTGCTCACACAATTCCACCTGTATCCCTTTCAGTAGTTCCTTAGTTGATCTCAGTTGTCTTTCTTTCAGGTTTCTTAACTTTGCAAGAAGGCTGAAGAAGTTGAAAACTCCCCTTGTTTGGTCTCTGTGGCTGCTGCTGCTTGGCACACCTGGTGGGGCGGTCTATTGCAGGTGTGTGGATTGTGCGGATCAGCAGACCACAAGCAGCTCATGGGATTCTGGCTGTTTTCCACCTTTCTGGTGGATCTTGGTCTTTACTGCTTCTTTGCTGTGTCTAAGAATAACCTATACTCCTTCACTGTTCAGAAGAAGAGTGTATTTTGCTGTGGTATTGCTTAAATCCCTCCCTAGGCTGGTTTGGCGTGGCTCCTATGCCACCATCTTACCCAGAAGTCAGTCTTTTTATTTTCAACATAGTAGCCTTTAAAATGAGAACATTTGTCTTCAGATTTTCGTTTCAAAGTGTAAGAAACATCTTGTGTAGTGGTACACATTTTAATGTCAACCCTTGGGAGGTTGATATAGAGGGTATATCCAATTAAACCTAGATGTTCCAGGGTACAATCCTACAGTATGTTACCGAGTGAAACTCTGTCATCCACTAGAAGGTGTAACAACCATGTAAGTCTTCACCTGTGTCCTTTAAAAATGACAGAATAAAAGAGAATAAATTGAATATCAGTAACTTTGATTGTGCCCATTAAAACTAGAGGACCTGTATAATTCACTTCTGCAATGCCTTGAAAAACTGGGGAATCAAGGAAATAAGCCACAGGAGTTTAACAGGACCAACAGCCAATAAAATGGTAATGTAAACAAATTTTGAGAAGTTGAGTATGGAAAGACTTGAGAATGATAAATTTCTTGAGGTCACCACCTTAGAGAAGTCTGTTCCCAAATGGTGGTCTTTATTCATAGGAACAGAACAAGGAAAATAATGAATAACTGCAATATGTTCTTGGAGTGTGGGGATACATCTCTAAAGACAAAAAGAATACCTATTATGAAATATCCCCAGAAGATTCTCAAAACAAAGACCAGCTCAGTGGTAAGAAGGCTTTACCAAAGGATTGTATAAACCTATCACCTAGTGGGGCAACCTTATGGAAAGCTTAAGGAATATACAGGATGAGGGATATAATTATTTTGTACTGCTGATGTGAGCTTGAGTAATAATTATGTAAGGAAACTTCTATATTAATGAATATATTTCATAATTTTGATGAATAACAAAGAAACTTACAACCCATGGTAGCAACTTTGATGCATCCAAAATATAATATATCATTAGTAGTCAGAAGATCTAAGTTTAAGAATGAAAACTTAATAAGACCAAAGTATACAAGTGTGATATATATATATATATATATATATATATATATATATATATATATATTATGCAAAGTGTCTAAGGAAAATTACTCCAGCGATTTTGCTAATGATAGAGGTTGAAAGCAAAGGCATGCAAAAGTTGAAGTGAATGATAATGACTCTAGTTGGTAGGGTTATTAATTCTCTAGAACAGTTGAAAATTATTCAATCACTCTATAGATACGTTAGAAGTGAAGAGTTATAGAAACAGATGAAATGATTGAAACTGATCTTTCTAATACAATTGAAATTATAAAGTTTATAATATGCAGAGAAAAGGACACAATGCTTCATGTGGTAAGACTTTAGATTCATAAATAGGTAGGGAATCGTGTTGTTTGAATATAGACATGGATAAATATAAAATACTTAACTTATGCATATACAAATCTAATTTAATTCTGTGAACTTAGTTTAAAACATTGCTGAACTGGTGTTAAGGAATATATCCAGGCTCCAAACCTTAGTTTTCAACTATGTTGTAATAAAAAGACATGAAAACATTTAGAAAAAGAAGGACTAATCCTAGGACTGGAGAATAAATACAGATGATAAACCCAAAGCATATTATACAGCTTGTGGCTGTTTGAATTATGTGCCCTCCATAAACTCATGTTTTCGGAATGCTTGGTCCACATGCGATTGTAATATGGTATAATGAGCCTTGCTGAAGGAAGAGTGTGGTTGGGGGCATTCTTAGGGTTGTTATAGCCAGCTCTCCTTTGTTAGAGTTCAGTCCACATGCTTGCCACTGTTTTACTCCTGCTCTGCTCATTCCATACTTTCCCTGCCATCATGCAACTTCCCCTGGGGGCTGTATGCCAGATTAAATCCTTTCCTCCCATTAGCTGCATTTTGTTTGTTTGTTTGTTTGTTTGTTTTTGGCCATACCCAAAGGTGAAGGTAATTGCAACAGTGCTAGAAAGTACAAAATGCATAAACAAAAGGCCATCATTACGTTTATTAATATTTTTCAGCAGATTTAAACATGCACACAGAAATATGCCAAATCACTGTAAGAGGAAACTGAATATGTCAAATCAACAATGGAAGGAGAAAATTAAAGATCTCCTAGCACCCAGACCTATAAAACATCATAAAGTAAGTAACATTGGAGTTTATCCCAAAGCAAAAAATAACTATGTCTATGTCATTATGATATAAATAAACGAGCAAACAATTGAGAAAACAGAACAATAAATCTGTATTACCAAAAAACTAGGACAATGTTCTTGGTGTACAGAAAGCCTTGCATTTTTTATTTGGAGTTCTCTTGGAGTCTGCTTACTAACACAATGGTAGGCAAAGGAAAAATATAGTACTATATAGCAGAGAAATATGACAAAAACTATGCCATCCAGGTAACTATAATCAATTCCAAAATTGATTATTTGGAAGTATAAGTGATATTTTTTTCTATGTGAATGGGCATGTAACTTTATCTTTATTTTCCTTCTCCAGAAATTATGAGCCCATTTAACTCAATCTGAGCATAATGACAGCAGCAACAAGATTTCCACATAAAGGAAATTTCACAAAATGTCTGTCCATCATTTCCAAATATTATTAAGATTATCAAGCAAGGAGTATTTGAGAATCTGCCTAAACCAAGAATTCTAAGGAGACATGTAAACTAACATAACATAGCATTGGGTTGAGGCTAATAAATATGAATGAAGTATGTCATTTAGCAGTATTACTCATGTGGTCTCTCTGAATATCAATATCAATTTACTCATTCTAACAAATACACCATACAAAAACAATATAGCAATAATAATAACATATATGAGTTTTGTGTAATATTAGCACATTGTTGAATAATGAAAAGTATACTAAATGCATGTGTTTATATTTTCAAATCATACACAGAGAAACAGAGAGAGACTTTTATAGAAGATCCTATACAATCTATGAGATCAGTCTATCATCCCCACCTTGGCCTAAGTCTCTGTGTCATGGACATGGACTGAATATTCACTTATTTCTTTCTGTTGGAAAATATGCCAAAAACATCTGATATGAAAATAAGCCTTACAATAATTCTCCATCTATTCCTCTACTTCATTTCTTTTCAGAATGCTGATTTCAAGCTTCTATGTATGTATTCATATCTTTGCTCAGTTTTCTGTGTTTCTCAGTGTGTGTGGGGGGGCAGGGTGTTTGTGTGATCTCAGCAATGTGTTTCGTTAATGAAGCAAAGGATTTCATCCCATTGTGTGCACTGCACATATTCTAGAGTCTGGAGCTAAACTGCCAAGGTACTTGAAATATTTTCTGAATCAACAAATGAATGAAAAAAATTGCACATGCTTTATCAACTGTTATTTTTCCCTAGAAACTGGAAGAGGGAAGGTCCAAACTTTAATTAAACCAACATGGTTATTAAAAAGAAATTAATTCAAGATTTAAACAAAATATTAATAGCCTAAAGTAGCATCAAAAATTCATAGAAATGTATAAAAATATAATGTTATATATAAACAAATTTATAAAAAAGGATTACTTATAGTCCCATTTAATGATATATAGATGGAAAAATTTTATATATATACACATATATATATGTATATATATATACATATATATATTTCCCCTAGCATCTCTTATTAGTCTATTATTAACATTCTTCCAACTTTGTCATGGTAGTTTGTTTATTGATTCATAAAATACTCACCATACAATGAAATAAATATTTATATCTCTCCTCTTCCATACAATCAGCATCATTAAAATGGATTTTTTATATTGAAAGACATTTCTGACAAAATGCTATCACTGACACATATAGTGTATTGTCATTTCAGACACTGCTGTGATTCATATTGACTTAAATCCAGCCTTATTTCAATGTATGTTTAAAATGTTAGAAATGAAATTCAACATTTTCCCCAGATGTAAATTTATTAACAACCTTCAAACTCAGGACAAGTTATTTGTTGTACCTACTGCTGATGCCTTATCTTTTTGAATTGCTATGGTATGTGACCATGAATTTATATATGGGATAATATACCCAAAGAAATAGAAATTTACCTTAAAAGTAAAATCATGAGTAAAAAGGGAAGAAAGACATACAGTTATTGTCATGTATTCACATTTTATATTGAATAAGAACTTAAAATTATACCTAAAAGACTGCTTGGCAACACATGCACATCCAGTTTGCTTTATCATGAGATTCAAACCCCACTGCTAACAGGATTTTGCTGAAATCGAAGTCTTATTCAACAGATCATTTACATTGTAAATATGTTTTTTTTTTTAAGTGCTTTCCTGTATAATTGTGTTTTGATATCTTTGAAGTCTTAGTTGACTGGAAAAAAAGACTGCTATTTTTCAGGTCAAACAATTCTGAGACAGGAAAATGCCAAGCCAGAGACTGATGTCTTTTGCTGAGACTTATCTGTGAAGATCCCAGCTTCCTCCTTCCAACCACAAAACCCAGAACTTCACAGGCAATGAAAACTGGTATAATGGTTCCAAATATCTTGGAGTTATTCAACGATGTCAACCTGAACCTTTATCAATGACCAGCCTTACAAGTGTCGCATAAGCCTCAAGAAAGCCAGGGCTAAGAAACTTACCTTTGCCTCTTTCTTCTGACTCCTAGCCACCTTCCTTCTTTCTCTTGGGCTCTTGCAAGGAATGCTCCTCTCTTCTCCCTTACCAGTGAATAATAAATGTTAACCTTCTGTAATTCCAGTGAGAGACCTTTTATTGTTCTGCATATAACTACACCAAACCTAACTGGAATATCTTATAACACCAGTGATGATCCTACATATGCAGGAGAAATCTTATAATCATGATAAATAGTATTTCTATTATGATACAGAAATGCTACTGCCTTTTCAGTAGTTAGATAGATAGATAGATAGATAGATAGATAGATAGATAGATAGATAAATAGATAGATAGACAGATAGATAAAGACTATTAAGTTCACTAAGTCATGTAATTTTAACAAAATAGACTAATATCTTCCTTGCTGGTGAGTATTCTCAGGAATCATATTAATATTAAATTCTTGACAAAAGTTCCTAAATAATTTTGTAAAATTTAAGAAGTATATACCAACAAACAGCCTTAACTGTGAACTCATTATCATATTTACTTTTGAATTTTCAAATTGGTGTTAGTAACAGGTTTACTATAAGAATATAAAGCCCTTAAATGGATATTCTTGGTTTATGTTTGCAGCACTCCTGTGCTATTGTGATATTTCAAAAGTAACGTCACGGATTATCTAGTCTTCCTTCAACGGTCATGCTTCTTCATTGCTCCTGAAAACAAGTAAACCTCTGAGTGTCTGATCACTTGAACTTTGTTAGTCCAGGAGTTTGGAACATGGTTTTTCCTCAGGCATTTATGGAAATTCCAAAGAAACACAGCCTCTAAATAAGGTCTTGATTTCAACCTGTCATCTTACTTGGTCATTTAACCATGTTAGGTTTGTCTGCAGGTCACATTTTGCCAAAGAATAACTAATTTTTCAAATTGATAACATACCATAAACACATATATATTTAATGCTGTTGTCTCAGTGATGTAATAAAATAGTAAACTTACATTTGTATAGATATTATCAAATATTTTTGAAATTACAATAAAATTAGACAAAAGACAAATTAACAGAAGGTAAACTTGGGCTGGAGAGATATACCAGTGATTAAGGTACTTTCCTGGGAAACATAAGCACCCTGGCATGAGTCCCTGGTGCCCGTGTAAGCCAGATGTACATGGTGGACATGTGGAGTTTGTTTTCAGTGGCTAGAGGCCCTGATGTGCCCATTCTCTCTTTTTATCTATCCCTCTCTATAATAAATAAAGAGATAAAATTAAAAGAAAGAAAGTAAATTGTGTATATATATATATATATATATATATATATATATATATACATACATATATTTCTATACACATTATATGATGAAGATTTCCAACGTGGTCTTTATGTTGCCTGTTGACATTTTGATGATTTTTTTGATTTTTTTTTTTTTTTTGATTTTTCGAGGTAGGGTCTCACTCTAGACCAGGCTGACCTGGAATTCACTATGTAGTCTCAGGCTGGCCTCGAACTCACGGCAATTCTCCTACCTCTGCCTCCCGAGTGCTAGGATTAAAGGCGTGTGCCACCATGCCCAGCTTGATGATTTTTTTTATAAGTGTACAATATTGGGGTTTCTTTTTGGTATTGTTTTTGTTTTTCAGTTTCACGGGATCCCAATTCTTAAATGTATTTGTTTTCTTCCCTGGGTTTCTGGGGTCTTATTCAGAAAGTTTTTCACTACTTCTATATATTGGAGTGTTCTCCATACTTTTTCTTTTAGTTCTTGATCCTTTTTTTTTTTTTTTTTGCAGTTTCCAGCGCGTTTATTCACGGGCGTCCATCAGTTCTCCGGTGTGCACTGCTGTGCTGACAAAAGGACACGGAGAAGATTTCACAAGTTCATCATTTAATAAGTCTCAATTCATTTCACCACATGGTACTGTACACAGTCATCTGTTGAAACAGATTTATTTTTTTTAAACAGATCTTAGTTTAAAAAAAGTCATAGATACTGTGAGTTCTGTATAAACTGGTGGACAGAAAGTTAGTTCCTTTGTTTTGATTTATAAGCCTCAACATCACCGCAGAATACAGAAGGTAGGCCAAAGAAAGCATAATCAGTCAATCGTATAGAACAGTATTGTTTCTATAATTTTAAGCTTTCTGAATGGACAGGTTCAGGCCTGATCCAACTGTAAAAAGATTACCTAATGAATAGACTATATGGAAATTGTATAAAATGTTATTAACTTTCAACATTAACAGCTTCAAGAGCACTACATTACTAATTGCTATTCAAAATAAAAAAAACCTGCTTCTGAGTCCCCAAGGTGGCCTGAGTACATAACCATGCCAGCCTGCACTTAAGGGGGTGTCAATACTCCAACGGAAACTTTGGCTTTAGGAAAGTGTCACAAGCATTTAAGAGAATGGCTTTAATCGTCATTTTAAGTATACGGGAGGCAGGAAAAGTGCTTAATTAAATATACAACCATAGCAGTGATGCTGCAGGGCGAAGTTACTCCTGCTGTCAGAGTAGTAAAGACTCGTTTGTACATGATATGACAGTGAGAGGAAAAGCAATCCCTTTGAAACAAAACTTGAAAGTAAAAACAATGTTCACAGTGGTCTGTATTAACAGTGTGCATTAAAGACAAGAACATGTACAGATCTGAGCACCCTAGGGCTCTCTCTAGATCCTCAAGGAAACGAGAATTTACACAGTCATGCTTAGTACTAAGTTAAAAAAAGATCATTTGTACATGCCCCCTCAGACAGTCTCCATGTCCTGGGGTATGCAGCTTAATACCATCATTAAAATTGTCGACAAAAATAATAGGAAATTAAAAAACAAAAACATTCTTGGGAACATCTTTCACTGCTGTTATAAGCAGCAAATACCATTCATGAAATCAACACTGAGGGAAGGCCCCACAAACACAGGTCTATCTGGGCAGGCTGAGCAGTACACATTATAGTTTTTAAAATGAAAACAAGTCCCAGCTACAAGTGTCACATCTATTTCTTTGCTTGCTTTGTGACCATACCTCTTGGAGGTGTGACAGGTCTGTGGCATTGAGCTTCTTTTTCTCTGCAGGCTTTAAAATATGAAAGGAGCACAACAGCTTCTCATCCACACTCATCATGGCGCCTGCATTGTCAAACTCTCCACAATAATTGGGTGCAGAAAACAGAGTGAGCAACTGCCTTTTTGCAAAAAATTCATATCCATCTTCAACCACCTGATGGACTCTACATATAAGATCCAAATCATGCTTATGGAGAAAGTTTGCAAACACGTCTGCACCAAATGTGAAGGACACTCCTCTGTTATTTTCACCCCAGCCTAAGACATCTTTATCGGGGTCAGACCACAAATACATCACAAAGAAGACCTTGATCTGGTACATCAGTAGGTCACATAATTCGCCGAATCTGCTCCATGACAGCAGAGTATCTTCTCATCCAGGATGGCTGCAATCTGTTAAAACACTCTGAGAATGAAAATGTTTCCCACAGTTTAATGTTGTATCTTCTTTTACATTCATCATAAAATCCATAAATTCTATTGATGTTGGCACACTCGTGCTTCCCTCTGAGAAGGAAAAAGTTCTCAGGATACTTGATTTTGTAGGCCAGTAAGAAGCAGATAGTCTCCAATGACTGCTTCCCCCTGTCCACATAGTACCCAAGAAAGAGATAGTTGCTGTCTGGCGGGAAGCCAACCTATTCAAACAGTAGTATTGTCCGTGGATGTCACCACAGATTTTGAGTGGTGCTTCAAGCTCTAGTAGGATACGTTGACTGAGGAAGATCTCTCGAGACTTTAAGCACAGTCCTCGGATTTCATTCTCCTGCAGCTGCACATTCTTACCTGGCTTGGACCCTCTCACCTCAGCAGCCGTCGGATGATGCTGTCGATGTTGAGTTCACTGATATCAGCCATTGCCGTCCACCGCCGACCCTCCCACAGCGCCGCAGGCGGGCACTCACAGCGCCTTCCGCTCCAGAGCGCGCACTCCGCAGTTGGAGGTGGCGGTGGTGGTGGCCTAGTTCTTGATCCTTTTGGAGCCGATTTTTGCTAAGGGTAACATAAGAGTGTATAGATTGATTCTTCCATATATGATTTATACTACATAATACATTTTTATAATTTATTTTTTAATTAATTAGTTTTCTACTCAGTGACTACAATGAAGTTGGTACCATTGTTAGGCTAGTCCATGACCTACCCCCTCCCCCTGGCCCCTCCTTGTTGAGGTATATGGGTCATGCATTCTGGAGTCAGCCCACAGTTATGGGTAGGATAAATGTTCCTGCATCATGACCCAACCTGTGGCTCTGACATTCTTTCCGCCCCCTCTTTGGCAAAATTTCCCTCCGCCATGTTGGGTCCATTTCTGGTCTGCTTCAGTGATGAGGTGTTACAGGCCTCCGGGTCTCTGGATATCTGATTTACTAGCAGTTGATTGTTCTCTGTGTCCATCACCATCACTCTTGTGCTGGTACCCGGTTAAACAACACAAATGGGATAGCGTATTTTTTTTTTTTTAATAGAGAAGTTAATAGGTGTAGACCCTCTTATAGCCCACTATTGTTGGTAGCTTGACAATGGAGAGATGGGTTATGTTTGGACATGGTTCTGACATGTTTCCCAGCTCCAGCTATGGGTTCCGCTCCAGTGAGGGGATCAGTTAGATGAATCAAGAGCAGATGGTTTCCCACCATGGCTGTGCACCACTATTGCAATTGTGTGAGCATCACGGCAGGTTATTTGCTGCTAAGTAGGTTAGACCATGAGTTGCTTGGACAGATATTCATCATTTTCACCCAGTCGCCCATGTAGTACCTTCTGGCACTAGACGCGCTGACTGTCTGGGGACTGACTCTCTTCCAACTTCCAGCCATGTTATTCCATTTTACATGTCAACCACATAAAGTGTCTTCAGTAGTAGGGTCTTATCACTAACATTTGGTGGGTCATCAAGTACTCTGACAGAAAGCTTTCTTTTCGGAAACCTTGTAGGTCTCTGTGATCAAAAGCTCATTGTGGAGAGGATTCTGGGAAGATGGCCACCGCCTACCTGCGCTGCAGATCCCTGGGAAAGAAAGGCAAGATATTTAGGGTTCATTGGGGCTTTCAGGGGAGAGAAATATGGGAGGGCACAGAGGCGGGAGAAACAGGGATCTGCAATCACAAATTTCTCTCCCCTGAAAGCCCCAACAGAACGCCCACAGAATGGGAGAAAATATTTGCGGGTTATCCAACTGATAGAGGCCTAATCTCTAGAACCTACAAAGAACTCATAAATCTAAACAGTAAGAAGTCAAACACCCCACTCACAAAATGGGGCAAAGAGCTAAACAGGCAGTTCACAGAGGAAGAAATACAAATGGCAAACGTACACTTAAGAAAATGTTCATCATCCCTAAGCATCAGAGAAATGAAAAATAAAACAACTATGAGATTCCACTTTACCCCAATAAGGATAGCCAACATCAAAACATCAAATAAAAATAAATGCTGGCGAGGATGTGGAGAAGTAGGAACACTTATCCACTGTTGGTGGGAATGCAGGTTGGTACAACCACTTTGGAAAGCAATATGGAGACTTCTGAGAAAGCTGAGTATAGAGATACCAACAGACCTAAAGATTCCCCTACAGGGCATCAACCCTAAAACCTTCAAACCACAGGCTAGAGAGATTTGCTCAACCATGTTTGTAGCAGCTCAATTTATAATATCTAAGAGCTGGAATCAACCCAAGTGTCCATCACTCGAAGAATGGATAACTAAGATGTGGTATATCTACACAATGGAATTCTATACAGCAGTAAGAAAAAATGACACAATGAAATTTGAGGAAAAATGGTTGAACCTGGAACAGATCATTCTCAGTGAACTTACACAATCACAGAAAAAAATCACCACATAGTCTCACTCATCTATAGCACCTAACCTGAATCTACCCAAGATACCTTACATATCCAGCAAGCATCTCATGGACTAGACACTAGGATGTAATGGGAGGGAGGGGGGGGCATTGAAGGGGTGGGGAACACAAATGTAGACCCAAATGGCAATGGTACCACAAAACTCTACTTACTAAATGGCAGCCCAAATGGCTGATCCTTCACCAGGCCCTTACAGGGAACACCTGAACCACAAGGCACTGGAGAGGGTAGGATCACGACTAAACTTAATCTTCTACATCTTCCCTCCCTCCTTCTCCCTGTCCTTCTCCCTCTCTCTTCTCTCTGACTCTTGTATATTAGTTATCTTTTTCCTCATTTTTTTAGTGGGCACAGACCTGTAATTCCCGGTACCAGCATGGGGCTATCATCCACAATGAGCTTTTGATCAGAGAGACCTAGAAGGTTTCCTAAAAGAAAGACAGATTTCTGCCAGAGTACTTGATGACCCACCAAAGGTTAGTGCTAAGACCCTACTGCTGAAGACACCTTATGTGGTTGACATGCAAAATAGAATGGCATATCTGGAAGTTGGAAGACACTCAGTCCCCAGAAAGTCAGCGCGTCTAATGCCAGAAGGTGCTACATGGGCAACTGGGGAAAATGACCAATGTCTGTCCACGTAACTCTTGGTCTAACATACTTACCAGCAAATAACTTGTTATGATGCCCACACAAGTGCAATAGTGGCACACAGCCATGGTGGGGAAACAACTGCTCTTAATTTGGCTAACTGATCTCCTCAGTGGCACAGGACCCATATATGGAGCTGGGAAACAAGTCAGAACCATATCCAAACATAAGCCCACTCGCCAATATCAAGCTACCATCAATCATAGGCTACAAGAGGGCGTATACCTATTAAATTCTTTATAAAAAAAGTAAGGGTTATCTCTTTTGTCCTGATGCTAACTTACTCTCTGTTGGAGATTCTGCTTCTCTTTTTCATATAGATGTAGATCCTAAGGAGAGAGCTACCCATCATACCTCCAAAGGGCCACGGCTGAAACTAAGAAATATTGGCGAAACAAGCAAGGGGGCTGTTTTCCTGATGAACCAGATACCAGCAGAAGGGGGAAGGAGATCAACACAGAGAAAAATCAACTCCTACCAAATCAGAGAGCCAGAGCCTCAGAGGCCCCCAACACCTCATCACTGAAGCAGACCAAAAATGAATCCAACATGGCTCAGGGAAATTTTGTGGAAGAGGGGGAGGAAAGAATGTCAGAGCCACATGTTGGGTCATGATATGCAGAGACATTTAGCTTACCCATAACTGTGGGCTACCTCCACAATGCATGACCCGTATACCTCAACAAGGAGGGCCCAAGGGGAGGGGGTAGGTCATGGATGAGCCTAATAATGCTACCAAACTGACTGTATTTGCTGAACACAAAACTAACTAATAAAAAAAAAACACAAAAATATAGACTGTTAAAGGGGATACTGTCCTCCAACAGCAAAATTAAAAATAAAGAAATAAAAAATTAAAAAAATTAAATATTTAAATATAAAAAAAAAAAGCTCATTGTGGATGATAGCCGCATGCTGGTACTGGAAGTTAAAGGTCAGTGCCCACTAAGAACAGGAAGAAAAAGATAACTTATATAAAAAAGTTAGAGAGAAGAGAAGAGAGAGAGAGAGAGAGAGAGAGAGAGAGAGAAAGAGAGGCTGTAGAAGATTAAGGTCAGTCTTCAGCATACCCTCTCCAGTGTCTTGTGGTTCAGGTCTTCCCTCTAGGGGCCTTGTGAAGGTTCAACCATTTGTCTACATTTTAGGATGTAGAATTTTATGGTATCGTTGCTCTATGGGTCTAGATTTGTGTCTCCCACCCCCTCTCTTCCCTTTCCCTCCCTCCTGCACACCCTATTGTCAAGTCCTCGATATGCTTGCTGAGCATGTTGGCATCTTGGGTAGATTCATGTTAGGTGCTGTAGATGAGTGAGACTATGTGGCAATTATCTTTCTGTGATTGGGTAATTTCACTGAGAATGATCTGTTCCAGGTTCAACCATTTTTCCTCAAATTTCATCGTGTCATTTTTTCTTAATGCTGTGTAGAATTCTATTTTGCAGATGGACCACATCTTAGTTATCCATTCTTCTAGTGATGGACATCTGGGTTGATTTCAGCTCTTAGCTACTACAAATTGAGCTGTTATTACCATGGCTGAGCAAATCTCTCTGGACTGAAGTTTAAAGGTTTTAGATGTAGGAGACCCGAAAGACTCCATCCCAAAACTCTTGAAGGTGATTAACTCCTATAGCAAAGTAGCAGGATACAAAGTCAATGCACAAAAATCAGTAGCAAAACACACAAAAAAGAAATTGAGGAGGACTTGAGAAAATGGAAAGAGCTCCTATGCTCCTGGATAGGCAGAATTAACATGGTGAAGATGGTAATCCTATCAAAGGCAATATACAGATTTAATGCTATTCCAATTAAATTCCCAACATTGTTCTTCACAGAGATAGAAAAAATGATCCCCAATTTCATATGGGAAGTCAGAAGCCCTCGGATATCCAAGCATATCCTCAGCAAAAGAAATACCTCTGGAGGCATCACCATGCCTGATCTAAAGGTATATTACAAAGCCATAGTAATAAAAGCAACATGGTACTGGCATAAAAACAGGAGTATAGAACAATGGAATAGAATTGAGGACCCAGACTTTGGGTCAAGCAGCTACTGCTACTTGATATTTGACAAAGGCCCTAACAATATAGGCTGGAAAAAAGACAGCATCTTTAACAAATGGTGCTGGACAAAATGGATAACCATATGCAGGAAATTGAAACTTGATCCACACATCTCACCATGCACTACACTCAAGTCCAAATGGATCAAAGACCTCATTAGAAGACCAGGAACTCAGCTACTACTGGAAGAAAATATAGGAAGAACTTTCCATGATATAGGAATGTAAAAAGACTGCCTGAACAAAACCCCAGTAGCTCATGATCTAAAACAATCACTCAACCAATGGGATCACAGGAAGCTGAACAGCTTCTTTAAGATAAACATACAATAAGCAAAGCCAATAGATTACCCACAGAATGGGAGAAAATATTTGCTGATTATCCAACTGAGAGAGGCCTAATCTCTAGAATCTACAAAGGCCTCAAAAATCTAAGCAATAAAAAGTCAAACAACTCTCTCACAAAATGGTGCAAAGAGCTGAACAGGCAGTTCACCGAGGAAGAAATACAAATGAAAAACACACATTTAAGAAAATATTCATCATCCCAATCATCAGGGAAATGCAAATTAAAATATTATGAGATTCCACCTTACCCCAGTAAGGACAGCAAACATCAAAAAATCAAATTTAAATAAATGCTAGTGAGGATGTGGAGAATTAGGAACCCTCATCCACTGTTGGTGGGAATGTGAGATGGTGCAACCACTTTGGAAAGCAATTTGGAGACTCCTGAAAAAGCTGACTATAGAGTTACCAACAGAACCAGTTATTCCCTTATGGGGCATGTACCCTAAAATCAAGAATATATTTTTCTTTTCATCAGCACATTTAACTTTCTCTGAAACTTTATGTTAGAACACAAAGCAAATTCTAAATGATCACAATGGAATAAAACTACATACAGTAGACATAAGCACATATTCATATAAAAATCTCATATAATAATCAATGAGATTAATATATATGTATATATATTTATATATACAAAATTACTCAAATGAATAATGTATAGGCCCTGGTAGCATATGGTGTCTTTAATAATAGAGTATTACCTTTAATCTCAGGCCACTAATCAAGTGCTTTAAAACAGCCTGTCTTGGGGCTGGAGAGATTGCTTAGTGGTTAAGCGCTTGCCTGTGAAGCCGAAGGACCCCAGTTCAAGGCTCGATTCCCCAGGACCCACATTAGCCCGATGCACAAGGGGGCGCATGCGTCTGGAGTTCATTTGCAGTGGCTAGAAGCCCTGGCGTTCCCACTCTCCTCCCTCTCCCACTCTCTCTCTCTCTCTCTCTCTCTCTCTCTCTCTGTCTGTCACTCTCAAATAAATAAAAATAAAAAATAAAAAAAAAACAACCTGTCTTGTTTTGAAAGGTAGACAACTTGAGGCCCATACAATAGGAATGGAAGAATTTGGGGGAGGGGAAGGGGAGTTTTGGGGAATAAAGCACAAAAATTAGCCCCAAATGAACAGCTGCCATAGAAATCTTCCTTGTAGAAGGTAGGCTAAAGAGTTAATCCTCAATGTGGGTGTGGTGGTTTGGTTGGTTTAGGTGTCCCCCATAAACTTAGGTGTTCTGAAGCTAGGTTCGCAGCTGATGGAGATGTGGGAAGTAATGCCTCCTGGACCGAATGTATTGTTGGGGGTGGGCTTATGGATGTTACAGCCAGTTTCTCCTTGCCAGTGTTTGAAACACTCCCCTTTTGCTATTGTCCACTTTATGTTGGTCAGGGGGTGATGTCTACCCACTGCTCATGCCATCATTTTCCCTGCCATCGTGGAACTTCCCCTAGAACCTGTAAGACAAAATAAACCTCTTTTTCCCACAAGCTGTTCTTGGTTGGATGATTTCTACCAGCAATGGGAACCTGACTGCAACAGGGAGCATAGGGGGTGCCAAAAAGTATTGCCCTGAAGGGGGTGGGATGAAACCTAACCATAAAAATTTGGGTTCTGGCTTTTAACTCCCTGTACCAGAAATTAACACACACTGAGCTGTTGATCATGTCAATGTTTTGGCTGCCTTTTTCTTTTTTCAGTGTTGTGTCCTTGATTTTCTGACTTTCATCTTTGTATGAACACTTTTTCAATATAAATGACTGACAGGATAGGATTTTCACTAGATTGCATAAAATCTACAATTTATGTTGAGAATGAGTGACATCTTGACAAGCCTATGTCTGCCTATCCTTGAGCAGAAGCTTATGTGTTTGGTTAGTTATTTGATTAATCAGTTTTGTAGGTTTTTATACAGATTAATAAATAGTTTAGTATATATACTTAAATGTATATTCCATATTTTTAAGAGAGAGAAAGAGAGCCAGAGCCTCAGCCACTGCAGTTGAACTCCAGAGGCTTGTGCCCCCTAGTGGGAATGTAACCCTAACCTTTTGCTTGCCTCACTTTTGTAAGTCTGGCTTACATGGGATCTGGAGAGTCAGGCATGGGTCCATAGGCTTCGCAGGCAAACGCCTTAAACTCTAAGCCATCTCTCCAGCCCCATATTCAAGTTTTATAATAATAGTCTACACAATGTTATGTGATTTTTAAAATTCCAAATTCAAATGCTTATTCCAGGAAAACATACAGGAATTTGATGTGAATATCATTTTTTTTTAATTCCTGCTACTCTTTTATAGTCATTTGCTACTTCTAGAAATTTAAATTTTGTTTGAATTAGTTTGTGTACATTCATTCCAATTTTTTCCATGGATAGATAATTGTACAATTATGAATAAAGATGTTTGTAATTTTTCCTCTTCCATCTTTTTATTTCTTTTTTACTTTTATTTTTTTCTTACATAAGGTGAAATTTCCAGTACAGCACAACATCCCTGCCTTTTATTAAATGATATAGAAGTGAAAAGATTCCATCATTAGATATAATGTGACTATTGAGTTTTTATAGATTGTCTTTATGCATTTGACACAGGCCCCTTCAATTCTTACTTGGTTGAAAGAATTGATCACAAATGGGCACTGAATTTGAGAATTGCTTTTTGCATCTATTGATATTGCTATGTGATTTTCCTTCTTTAGACCGATGATGTAAATTGCTCTCCTTGACTTTGAAAAACTATATTATATTTATTTCTTTATTTGAGAGAGATAGAGAGTCAGATACACAGATAATGGATACATCAGGGCCTTAGCTACTGCAAACAAACTCCAGATGCATTTGTCATCTTGTACAATTGGCTTACGTGGGTACTGTGCAGTTGAACCTGGGTCCTTATGTTTCTCAGGCAAATGCCTTAACTGCTAAGCCATCTCTCCAGTCCCCCACCATTGATTTTAAGTATTTATCCAGCTGTGCATATATACAATGATTTTAATTTGGTTGTAATTGGTGTATGTACTCTCACCAGTAGTTTTCTTTTAATTCTTAATTTTTAATACTTGTAATTATGGAAAATTCTGTACTGAAACACATTCTATTTGGAAACAACAATGGGTTCAGTTTTGAACAGCAGTAAATAATTAGAACAAATTAACTGCAAAATGTATTTGTCTAAAATATTTTTAGTACATGTGTGGGGTCAAGTGATGCTTTTCTGACAATTAAGACAAACATTACTCTCAAGATTTCTTCTTATGTGGTGGTGGTGATGGTGCTAGAGGTAGTGATAGTGGGGGGGGGGTATTGTGTATGTGTGCCATAAAGGAGTCAGACGTGACTCTTTAAAACCTACATCCTATCTCCTTTCACATTGTTCACTGAATGCAGGCAGGACATTTTAGAGTGGTAACTCCCTTTAATGACTCTTAGCAAAAGGCCTAGAGATTGGAAAGCATCATATCTACCATTACTTAAGGAACATAAAATTTCAAAAATAATTTGAATTCACATTACTTATTTTGTCAGCAAAATAAAGTTTGGCTTTTTAAGCTACTATTACTTATATGGTTGTTTATAACTGTAAGCAATTCTAGTGATGAGTGTTCCTAAAATTAATTCTCTTTTATGTTGAAGAAATTAATAGTTTTGAGTCATAGCTGAGAAGATTTGATTATTTTATAAAAGAAAACCAGTGCATAATAATATCCTACCTTATATTATGTTATCAATATTTTTGCTACTCAATAGACATTTATTGAATACTTAGTGATCTAACTCATAATATTAGTGTGACACTTGAATATTGCTCAGAAGTACCAGACTATGTCAATATTCATACAATGCTCAGATTGTCAGTGTAAAGTGATGTCATCAAACATACACTTTTTATTTATTGTTTAAAGTCAACTCATGGTCAATGATAATTTATAATTACAGTCACTCATGATTCATTAACTAAATCAAAATAATTATGGAATAATGTCCATCATACTAATGAAGCTATTTACTGTTTAAAGCAATTTAAATTATGAAGTGTACCTGTAATGGTCAGTTCCGAAGTTACTATAACAAAGAAGGCAAGGTAGAAGATTTTTCAGTGTTGATGATATACTTAAATAAAAGATATAATAGCAAATAAAATGATCAACAGTTTCAGAGTTTTCAGTGATAAAGAAACCATTGTTTCAAAGGAAAGATTTTTGTTGTTGTTGCTTCTTTATGTTTTTTCGAGGTAGGGTCTCACTCTGGTTCAGGCTGAACTGGAATTAACTATGTAGTCACAGGGTGACTTCTTAACCATGATCCTCCTACCTCTGCATCCTGAGTACTGGGATTAAAGGCATGTGCCACCACACCCAGCTTCAAAGGAAAGTTTTAAGGTATAAAAGTAACATTATTCAGTTAGAACAATGCCTGGCCAAGTTGCATTGTAGGACTGATTTAGAGTTGTTTTGGTATCACAAAAAAGACATCAACATTTTGAAAAGATGGAGAGTTTCACTGTTAGTTTCATCTTTAACAAGGTTTGTCAAAGTGGTTATTTACCGATAGAATATGTTGTTCTCTTAAATCTGGCTTGGAGTAAAATGATCATAGACTTTGCTGAAATATGGAAACATTTAGAGAACACATTAGATGGTAATAAGGAAGACTGGTTTCAATCTCATCCTCATGCTAATGAGGTTCCTCCCTCTGGACAAGCCTTCTGGTCTGTTTGGACGTTCATTCCTCTGGAGTCCTGTTTACACATCTGCAAAACCAAAGGCTTAGGCCAAATGACGTTTAATGCCCTGTAAGTTCTACATTTTGAATCTCTTTTAGTCTAATATATGAATAAGAATTTCTGTTGTGACATTTAGCATATGAATAATAAATTACAACTTATTCCCTTTCAGATATTAAGATCTGATTAATTTGCCATCTGCCATGTTGAAAGATATATGATAACTGATGAATATTCAGAAAACTAAGTTGTATCTCATTTGACTTTATTTAAAAAACAACCTTTACATATTTCAACAGACTTTTCTGTACTCTATTCTACTTTAAAACATTCCACAACAATTGTCTTTATACATCACCTGAAAATGATTTGGGAATTTTGTGGTTTCTAGTGAGAAGTCTAGCTTCCATAAAAAGTGAAAGATTTTTTTTTTTTTTTACATTTTACTAAATTATATCTGTGAGTCAGAGCTCAAATATCCATCTGGCCAATTGTACCAGGAAAATCTGGATTCTTGCAGAAGTGATGAAGTTGGCTTTCAATTTTGCAATTATAAAAGTGCAGGTGTGATTTTAACTTTGGAACAAAGTAAGAGTTTCCATTGCTTCTCAAAACCATGTAGAAATGGTGCCTGAGTGATGTATAAAATTAGCATATCAAAAACGTCTTAAAATCTATACACAAACTTACCCCAAGGTAAAATCTCAGTAACTCTAAATTACCTCAAATCACATCAAAGTCCTGTTGGTTCATCTTAGCATATTTCAAAGTATGTCCTCTTTAGGTCCAATGCCTTCTGCTCTCTATAGGTTTTTAATTTCTCTTAAAGGACTAATCATCCTAGGTTTCATTTCTTCTCTACTCATACCATGTCTCCTCATGAAAATGGTGTGTGCTTCACTGAGTTCTTAAACTCATCTTCTTCCCATACAATTCATTCTCTAAGAACAGAGACAGTTGACTTATTTCTTCACCATGTAAGATAATTATGACTCATAGTAGAAAATATTCCCAAATAAACAAAAAATCCATTGAATGAATAGAAAATAAATAGAAAAACCATAAATATAATTTTGAGTTTTTTATATAAAACTTCTAGTGACTTAATCTTTCAGCCTAAAATTAATATATCTTAGCTCAGTGTACTTTTAACATCTAAATCTCATTATCAAAATGTTCAATTTTCTTTACCATGGAATGTATTACATAATTCCTGATGTCTAAACTACACCAGTGTCTGTACCTTGAAGTGCTTTTGTGTCACAATTTGTATTTTCTCCTTAGAATCTCATTACATATTATTTCTGCAAGTACAATTTTCATGTTTTAAGTTCACCCATTTTTCTACTTCATAATTGTACACTTAACTAACACTTGCAAGCAACAGGTTTCATTTATTTTTTTGGTCTAAGTGCAAACAAATACTATATCCTGAAATCATGTTTGATTTATCTTTAAGCTCATAGGGTCTATTAGAGTATTTAATATAATACAAAAATATAGTGGCTTTCTAAAAATTGCTTCCAAACATGTAAGCCACTGATTCAGTGTGGGTTAGTTGCTATATACCTACTTGCTGCAAAGATACTTGAGAAGACATTTTTCTTAATCTCACTTTCACATGGAGCTATAATTGCTGAAAATAATGTGTTACATCTGCATATTGTTAAATAAAATTGACTAATAGTGTGAAGTATTAAAAATACAAGTAATTTTATTCTACCAAAAGGTTGTAAAAAAAAAGGTTGTGAAATTTTCTTTTGTGACTATGAAGAAAAGATCATTTTATTATATATAATCAGTGATGGTTTAAAAACATATACAGATACACAATTTGGAAACATAATTTATATATTTGACTAAAGAAATGATATTTAGTATTAAAGTAAATATCAATGTAAATATTCTATTTTGTTCTACTTATATATTATGAAAATTTTGGGATATTTACTATGTCTGCTACATATATCCATATGATCACAAACACAAAAACATTGACACTTTATTTGTATATATGAAGTTGTGTATGGATATGCCTATTTAAATAACACATTATGCAACCTGAATACAAATAAATTCTGCTTATAAAGCTTAAATAATATTTGGAAAATAAACTTATCATAGGCATTTATGTCTATTATTATTATAAATTACTACTTATGCAGTTTTAAAATATTTTAATACATATATATATAGATAGTATTGTAATATTGATAAAAAATTTGATAATTTTCCAATATTAAAATCTATAAAATCATCTTTAATAAATTCAGCTTTATTAAGTAAAAATTTTAAATGTTTTTGATGTATGATCTCCACTCTAGCCCAGGTTGACCAGGAATTCACTATGTAATCCTAGGCTGGCCCTCAAGCTCACAGTGACCCTTCTACCTCATCTTCCTCAGTACTACGATTAAAGGTGTGTGCCACCATGCCCAGAAAATTTAAGAAATTTTTAAGTTGCACCAGCGTGAATTTTAATTACTGCCGAAGTAATACTTTTACAGTAGCAAATACAAATGCTTAGAAAGAAATGAGAATGAGATTATTCATGGATTACATGATCACAGAGAGTTATCAAGAACAATGACATTTTAAGACAGATTAGACTGTTAACTAGTAAGTATATTAAAGTTTATATATTAAGAACATCAATTTAAATATGAGGACTGGGGAAATACCAGTGGTAAAGGAATTGCCTTGTATGCACAATACTTTGAAGTTCAGTCCCAAGCCCTCACTACTGGATAAAAAAAAAAAAAAAAAAAAAAAAAGCTAAAAGTGGCATGTTGATAACAGTCTATTTCTTCTCTCTCTCATGAAATTCCACTAATATGAAGTTAATGTGTTCTATATGTATTAGAACTATAAACAGAAAACTACTTGAGACAAGTATAAGTATAAATGGCAGCTACAACAAAGTGTGAAAGAATTAGCAGGTTTTAGAAAGATGCACCATGTTTGTGGATATGTGAAGCACAACATGAAGGTAACAATCGAAGAGACAACTTGAGTAAGGGGAAGCAGAACTGGAGGATGCAAGGAGTCAAAATTCTCTAGGAAATACATATGCATAGCAAAACCAACATCATGATAAAAAATCTCTGAATAAAATCGACATAGATGTAACCCATCTCAACCAAACACAGGCTACTTAGGACAAACACATATCCAACATTATTCAAAATTGGAGTGAGCTCTGGAGCTCAGAAATCAATAAATATTTCTTTGTTATCTTCTAAAGAAAATATTATTTTCCAAATATAGGAGATTGTGAAGGCATATAGGCAGAAGGAAAATATCTGTAAACCCAATTTTCCACTTCTTTTTAAAAATACTTTTCAGTGCTAATGAATGCATTAGGTCTGTTAAGTGAATTATGGCCATCTCATAAAACTACCTGGAGTCTCAGACATGTTCCCTAATTTGGGAGAAGTGAATTATAAACTCTATTTCTGCTCTCCAGTGTCTGAAGTCTAAAAGGTTTTAGGTGTGTAAGTTTTTGAGTATTTATCACTGAATTATTTACATCATCTCTCTAAACAAATTAAATTAATTTTCTAATTTGTGATGCTAGCTTAATTTCTCAGTAATGATGACTCTACAGGCAGTTGTGTGCAGTTATTAATGTATGATTATCACTTCATCTTTAAAAAACTTGATGTCTCTTGTGAATATTTGTATGGCTAGAATATCAAAATAAATAAAAAGAAGAGAAAGAAATAAAATATTCAAACTGGCAATTCAGAAAAGGAAACCCAGTAAAAATTAGTACATAAAATTTTTGCCCAAATTCTTAACTGAAAAAAAGAAAATAAAACCTCAATTATAACAACTATAAGGTTCTCTTTTTCTCACTTCAAAAGACTGAAGAAATTATAATCACTATATTGATGCTATTCATAATTGTTGATGTTTGGGTCATAAGACCATTTGTTAAATGCATGAGATTAATATGAAATTTTGCAAGTACCATGGTGATTCAGAAACAATGCATACTACTGGAAAGAATTAGTTTTATGTAATCAGTCTGAAGACATTTCTGTAAATATCAATAAAATTGCTTATATAATAATCTATCACTCTAAATTGGTACTGCAGAGAAAGTAACACACATTGCCATTCCAGTCCAAGATTGTCACAGTCCATCCAAACACTACTATGGTTATGAACAGACAGGCACAGTGGAGAGCACCACTAAAAATGTATACTGAGAGATCAAAGCTGTTTTGTTCATTTTTCCTCTTATTTTCATCATTTTGAAACATGTCAGCAATAGTTAACCCTCTTGATAGCTTGTCCTCGTAATGCATTTTGGTCTTAATATTTGGATTTAAGTTAGTGTTCACTTCTGTTTCCAAAACCATTTTATCCTGAGCAAAGATATTGTTAATGTAAGAAGCAGAGATAAGAGACAGACATTGTCACCATCTTTGGTAACTAAAGGGCATAATGAAAGCCATGGTTTCTTTCTGTCCTCTCCTCATTGCATAAATTCTCACAGCTTGTCATTTGCATTATTTGGTCACATAGTATTGGTGGCCTTAAATTTGTAAATCTTTTAGTTTTAAAATATTTTATTTATTTATTTATTAGAGGAAGAAAGAGAAAGTGAGGGGAAGTCAGATAGAAAGAGATTTGGTAGGCCATGGCCTCTAGCCACTGAAAACAAACTCCAAATGTATGTGCCACCTTGTGCATCTTGCTTGTGTGGGTTCTGGGAATCAAAGAGGGGTGCTTAGGCTTCACAGGCATGCACCTTAATAGTTAAGCCATTTATCCATCCCAAATTTTTTATTTTTAATTGTATTTAAAAAAGTGCTCATAGAAACTGACTAAAACCAAAGTTAGCAAATACATAGGTAATCACATGGTGATTTGAAAACATAAGTTTTCAAATATTATATTAACATTAAATATTTTTTCATTTAAAATAATGTATGAAAACCCCCAGCACCCAATGCAATATATTTTTAATGTATTCCTGGGCATGTTTGATAAGACTTTTATAATAAAACTGAAACTTTATAAAACTGTGTTAGCATGATCTGCCCTAATTCTGAATTTCATGTCTGAAAGTCAATCATATAAATTAAAATATTATAACTCAGGTAAATCATTCTAACATAAAAGAAAGTCATCAAGCATATACACATAACAATTAGGATAGTTTTAAACAGAAATATAGATACAGTTGTTAAAGAAACTAATCTTATTAACATGATCTTATGTACATTAATTATCTCAAATAATATATTTTACTAACTACAGGTTAACTCATTAAATTAACCAAAGCAATTATTTCATGTGAAAACTATTATTCTTCACAAAAATTCATCACATCATTGTTTTCTATTTAAAAGGGAGTAAAGAATAATTTGCCACCAGTGATGATTAATAATAATATAATCTTGAACATTTAGAAAGTTGTTGAAGACTATGCTTTTTCTTCGACTTTTATCACATTTTTGCACAGGAACAAATTAGGTTACTTGTATTATTATTATTATTTAAACATATTTTGTATGGATACATCAGGTTTTAGTACCCTCTTTTCCCTCATTACTCTCCCCAGTCTGCTGGGGACCCTCCTCAGTGGAGTTGCAGGCATTCCCCATGGGGTTGTGGATTATGTTTTGTGGGAGCAACAGTCATTTTTGGTGGGAGAGGCAATACCTATGGCATGAAGTCTGTATATTGCTTTTGGTACAACTGCCATTTTTGACAATATTAATTCTACCTGTCTACGAACATGAGAGGACTTTCCATCTTCTCAAGTCCTCCTCAATTACTTCTTGAGAATTTATTTTTGTTTTCATTATATAGTCCTTTCACATGTTGGTTAATATTATTTCAATGTATTTATTTCATTGTTGTTTTTATTGCTAATGAAAATGAGACAGCCTTGCTGATTTTTTTCTCTGCATATTTATCCTTTCCATATAGAAAGGTACTGATTTTTATGTAATGATTTTGTATCCTACCACTTTAACGAAGGGATTCATCACCTTTAGAAGTTTTTGTATTTTTCTTCTTTCATTTTTTTTCTTCTTCTTCTTATTATTATTATAACATATTTTGTATAGATATATCATGTGTTGGTACCCTCTTTTCCCTCATCACTGCCCCCATTCCTCTGTGTACCCTCCTCAGTGGGGTTGCAGGTTATGGGGTTGTGGTTTATGCATTGTGGGAGAAGTAGTTAGTAATTTCTTTTTGGAGGGGGATACCTCTGGCATAATGTCACAACCAGTGGTTCTTACAATATTTCCACCCCCTCTTCTAAAAAAATTCCCTGACCTGTGGTGGGTGAGTTTTAAGTCTACTTCAGTGATGAGCTCTTAAGAGCCTCTGGATCTGTACTTTGGTAAGTGTTGAGTATCATCAGAGTCTGTCTCCTTCAACCTGTTGCTGATTATCAGGTTCACCATGGAATAAACATGCTTACTCATCTCTCCAATTCCTCTGTGGTTTCAACTGTGGCTGACGTGTGAGGGGTAGTTTATCTTTTCAGGTCTTGCTACTTTCTGAAAAAGAACAGATTTTCCAACAGAGAGTGAAGTCAGCATAGTTCAAATGGGGTAAGCATTACTAATTTAGGGAGAATTTGATGTATGTAACCCCTTTTTTAGGCAAACACTATTGAGAGCTTGACACAGGAGAGCATAATGTTTGTATCCATAGGATTCTGATCTGGTTCCCAACTCAAGATATGGGTTCCTTTACACTGAGCGGATCTCTTTTTAATATTGGATAGCTATGGGTTACCCACCCAGGGCCCATGATTGTACTGGGGTGTACATCATATCAAGGTGTTTGTTTCTAAGTAGCTTAGAATCTGGTTGGTCAGACCACT
Source organism: Dipus sagitta (assembly GCA_036346955.1). Lineage (NCBI taxonomy): Eukaryota > Metazoa > Chordata > Mammalia > Rodentia > Dipodidae > Dipus > Dipus sagitta. The sequence goes on from CM070781.1 coordinate 76,498,276, forward strand.
GATGGCTACTTTCCCCCAGTAGCTCATGTAATGCTTTCCATCAATAGATTGGTCAACTGTCTAAAGAACAGCACTCTTCCAAATTCCAGCCAGGTTTCTCCATGTTCTGTGTCAGCAGCACAAGGTCTGTTCAGCAATAGGGTCTTACCTTTTGCTTGAGGCAGGTAATCAAGTGTTTTGAAAGACACATGTCTTGCTTTGGAGAACTAGTAGGTCTCTCTAATAACATCGCATTGTAGGTAGCAACTAATTTCTGTTACTGGAAGTTATAGGCCAGCTACACTCATAGTAGATTAATCTCCTAAGTAGACCTATCACATCCATTGAGACTGAAAAGGTAATCAAAAACCTCCCAAAAAAGAAGAGCCCAGTACCAGATGGTTTCTCAGCTGAATTCTATCAAACCTTCATGGGAGAACTGAAACCAATTTTTCTCAAACTGTGCCACACAATTGGAGAACAGGGAAAGCTCACAAACTCCTTCTGTGAAGCTACTATCACCTTAATACCAAAACCAGGCAGAGATGCCACAAGAAAAGAAAATTATAGGCCGATTTCCTTGATGAACTTAGACACAAAGATCCTGAACAGAATCATCATAAACCGAATTCAACAACACATCAAAAGAATTATCCACCTTGATCAAATAGGCTTCATCCCAGGAATGCAGGGATAGTTCAACATACAGAAATCTGTCAGTATAATACACAACATAAATAAGCTTAAACACAAAAACCCCATGATTATTTCAATAGATGCAGAAAAGGCCTTTGACAAAATACAACATCACTTCATGATCAAAACATTGGAGAGAATAGAAAAAGATGGTCCTTATATCAACATAATAAATGCTATATATAAAGCTCCCAAAACCCAAATAATAATTAATGGGGAGAGACTGATGGAATTCTCTTTGAGATCAGGAACATGACAAGGGTGTCCACTCTCACCTCTGCTCTTCAACATAGTACTTGAAGACCTAGATCAAGCAATAAGACAGGAGAAAGAGCTAAAAGGGATACAAATTGGAAAGGAAGAAGTTAAGTTAGCCCTATTCACAAATGACATGATTCTATACATGCCGGGCTCCGCCGGCGGGGGCAGGTAGTGCCGAGGGAAGGACCAGGCCCGCTGGTTCCTCCCGAGGGGCTGAGGAGGAGATGAGCGTCCGACGACTCAGACCTCTCCTGGCCACCGGAGAAAAACCACACTGAGTCGGGAGTCTTGTCGAAGCAGGAACTCGATTTATTGCTATGAACAGTTGCCTATATAATGTTGGGGGTGAAGGCGGGGATTGTAGGATGGTGGGGAAAGGTAAGGGCCAATAGTAAACTGTGACTATTGAGATGATAATCCTAAATCCCATGCGGAAGTAGCAGACAAGAAGCCATTAGGCGTCTTGCTGAGTCACGTCTGGCCAGAGGCAGACCACTAAACTTTAGCTAAGCTCAGGAAGTTCCACTAGGCCTCACACCTGGGCCTTTCGGAGCCCAACATCTCCCCCTTTTGTTTTTGTAAGAGCATTAGTCACCATGGCCCCTGTCTTAGGTTGTCCCCCTCTGGGGGTCTTAACCGTCATTGGGTACCAGGTGTTTAGCTCAGAGCATTCATCATGGCCCCTGTCTTAGGTTGTCCCCCTCTGGGGATCTTACCCGTCACTGGGTACCATGTGTTTAGCTCACTGAGAACCCACTCCATGGCCTGTCTTAGGTTGTCCCCCTATGGGGATCTTACCCGTCATCGGTCACATGGAGGGCAGAGGAGGTGGCAGTGGGTCATCTGCGGAACTTAATTCCTGAGTTTCCAGCCTGTATTTTGACCTGATGAGGTTTTATTGCCTCTAGCCATTGGTGAATAAATTGTGTAATCTTATTAATTGCACAAGGCCCGATAGTGAGGAGAAGGAGGGGGAGGGGCCCAAGTACAGGGAGACGGTAGGGTAAGAAGTCATATAAGCCCGTCCGCAGCGGGTTGTCCTGGAGGTCCCGCTGCCTCCTCTCCAAGTCTTCCTGGAGCCTCTTAATCTTGTCCTGGATGATTCCTGATTTATTGGCGTAAAAGCAGCATTTTTCCTGTAAAAACAAACATACGCCTCCTTTTTCGGCCGTTAGTAGGTTTAGTCCTCTCCTGTTTTGTGGGACTACCTCAGCCAGGGAATCTAGCTGTTGTTGAAGATAGGTCTCCCTCTGATACAGGGAGGGCCTCATTTCCAGGGATGATATTTACATCTGGGATTAAGGTGGCTGGGGCACAAAGGCCCGTCCAATTGGTGGGCAGAAAGTCATAGGCCATCCCGCCTCCACAAACATAAACCATTCCAGAAGGTGGGCAGCATTGAGCATTGGGATCAGCTGTGTTAAAAGTACAGAAGGAAGGATGAATGTATCCCACATCTATACTGGAATTATTAGGGGAAGGCGGGGCCCAAATGCAAGTTCCAGGGGAAACATTGGGAAAAGCTGGACGGGGATGGGGAAGGTGGCTGAGTAATGTTTTAAGGTCGTACAGGCAACTGTACTGCAAGCAGCCAGAGAGGCCCAGATTGGAGGCAAAGCCAGCAATCCTCCACAAGGGAGGGAATTGTTTAGTTTAGTAGGGTGAAGGACCATTTTAGGAACAGTCCTCAGGGGTGGGACACTCCCTAGAGAAGTGACTGTCAGTGTCCTCTTGTTGGGACAAATATTTTAGGTCTCTCGCTGGTACCCAAATGGGTCTTTTTTCATCTTGAGGGAAGACACATCCAAACCCTCTCCCTGCTGTGAGGAGCGGATCAGGCCCTCTCCAGGCCCCAGTCAATGGGTCCCTCCATCTTACCCAGATAGAACTGTAGGTAATGGATGAAGACCAATGTTTTTGAAAAGGGGAGAGTTGTTTATCTTCTTTAGAAAAGTTTAAAATATTTAGGGTAAATAATGCCTTTTTTAGTTGGTCGTGTGGGGGTAAGGATTCCCCCTTTTGTTTTTGTAATTGAGACTTGAGAGTCTGATTATATCTTTCAACGATAGCTTGGCCCCGGGGGTTGTATGGGATGCCTGTAGAATGTGAGATTTTCCAGTTCTGGAGAAAATCTACAAAGGCCTTGCTTACGAAGCAGGGGCCATTATCTGTTTTAATTTGATCAGGCAGCCCAAGAGTGGCAAAACATTGAAGCATATGACTAATGGCATGTTTAGATTTTTCCCCGGCATGTGCTGATGCCCAGCAGGCACGGGAAAAGGTATCAACTGAAAGAAAAATATATTTAAGTTTCCCAAATGGAGAATAGTGTGTGACATCAATTTGCCACAGATGATTAGGGCGTAGCCCTCTAGGATTGCTTCCTGTAGTTTGAAGGGGGGGTACTTGGAGGAAGGGCTGACAGGACTTACAAGTCCGGACAATTTTTTTAAGGTCCTTGACTGGTACCTGTGGAAACCTGTGCTTGAGACCTCTCCAGTTGACATGTGTCAATAAGTGGAAGCGTGTAGCTTCTGTAATAGTATTACACTGAGGCATAGAAGCCATTTTATCAGCCAAATTGTTTCCTCGAGAAAGAAATCCCGGTAAGTTTTGATGACCCCTGAGATGTTGAAGAAAAATGGGGTTAATTCTTTGTTTGAGTAGGGAACGAGCTTGAATCATCAGAGGAGATATAGGGTTGGAGTCCAGTCTAATATGGGCCTCAACCAGGTTGGGTAATAAATTAACAACATAAAGGCTGTCAGAAAATAAGTTAAATGGCTCTTGAATAGTGTCCAAAGCTAGAATGACAGCAAATAGTTCTTTGAATTGTGCTGACCCCTCAACCTCATGAGAGACTGACTTTATGGGCATAGGCTCTTTTTCCTGTTTTAAGGGAGGGTAAACGACTAGGGAAGCCCCCAGGTGCCCTCCATCAGTAAACACGGTAAGAAAGTCAGGGTTAGGTTGAGACAGAAAAAGCCTGGGGGGCTTCCATTCTAATCTGGAGAAAGAACTCATCCATTTGTGGGGGCCATAATGGCAATCAATTTTACCTAGAAACCCCTCGAGAGCCATAGCAACTCTATTATTATTTCTCTGAAGCCAGGTGAAATCTGTTATCTTAAAGGGGGTGACAATAAGGTGAGGTTCTGTGCCAAACAACCGGACAGAGGTGTCTCTGCCCTTGATAATGCAATCAGCAACCTGGTTGGTTATAGAATAAACTCTGGGGACCCCACCGATTGAGAGGTGGACCCATTGGATGGGTTCACCTTCCTGGGCCAACAGTGCAGTGCATAATGTTTCCCCAGAGAAAATGTAGAGGGAGATGGGCAAATCAGGATTGAACCTCTTTAGGGTCACAGTATTTATAGCCTGTTGTACCTTATGAAAAATTTGTTGATGACAAGGGGACAAAATTACCTGAGAGGAGAAGTTAAGGTCCTTTAGGAGGTCAAATAAAGGGGACAGCTCTTCAGTAGTTATGGGTATCCAAGGCCTCATCCAATTAATTTCTCCCAAAAGCTTCTGGAGTTGAGGCAAGGTGTAAGAATCCTGAATATAAAGTTGTGGTTTAACAGGTGAAACTGTATCTAGGGTAAGGATCGAGCCCAAGATCTTAAAGGGAGGCACAGTTTGAACTTTTTCTGGAGCTACTTTAAAGCCGTGAGTATGCAGGATAGTTAGACATTGGTGGGTAAGGTCCTGGAGTGTGGAGGAATCTAGGCACCCAAGAATAATATCATCCATGTAAATATAAAACAGGGTATCAGGGAGATTGATAAGAGAAGAGAAAATGGATGACAGGTAATATTGACAAATGGGTGGGCTATTTGCCATGCCCTGAGGTAAGACAGTCCATTCAAATCTCCTATCTGGGCCACAAAAATTAACAGCAGGTACAGAGAATGCAAATTTTTCCATGTCTCCTGGATGGAGAGGGATAGAGAAGAAGCAATCTTTAATGTCAATGATAGTAATATGGTATATATTGGGAATAGCTGGGATCCATGGGAGTCCCCTCTGGGGAGTTCCGAAGGGGATCATGCGTTCATTGATCTTTCTTAAATCATGTAAAAATCTCCAGGACCCATTAGGCTTTTTTATGACAAAGACAGGAGAGTTCCAGGGACTAGTGGAGGGACGAATATGTCCGGCCTCCAACTGTTGATCAATAAGTATGTGGAGTTGGTGTAACTTAGAAGAAGGGAGAGGCCACTGCTCAACCCATACAGGATCCCCCGGTCTCCACTGGATTTTAAATGGGGGGGGGCTGGGCAGTGGCCCTTAGAATTGGGGGTGTTTATTGGAGTACTTTTGTCTGAGTTGCTCAAAGTAAGGGTCATCTCTATAATTGGGATGATATTCCCTCCCTTCCTCAGACTGTTGTTGATATTCTTTTTTATCTAACAAATCATTATAAAAGGCCTTATGGTCAGTAGTGATGAAAGCCTCAGCATCTCCAAGGATGTCTTGCCCCAGTAAGTTAGCAGTGAGCCCAGTCACCACGAGAGGGCGGACTTTTCCCCTGTCCCCACCTGGGTCAGTCCAAGGGAGCCACGTGGCAGTCTCCCAGGAGGTGGATTGCCCGCCAATTCCCAGTAGGGGAGGGCCGGGCACAAGCTGCCAGGAGGGGGGCACTTCCTCCTTTCTCAGGACCGTTCGGTCCGCTCCAGTGTCAATGAGAAGTTTGAATTTTTTATTGCCAATATTCAAAATAATTTTGGGTCTAAGGCCGGGGACCAGGGGGACGGTCCAATAGGCTTTGATGGTCTCTTTCCCCTTATTTAACGGGGCTGGGGGAAGCCCCTGGAGGAGTTTAAAGGCTTTCCCTGTATGTTAAACTTCCATTTACATTCCTTAGCCCAATGAAACCCTTTATTGCATTTAGGGCAAAGGGTGTGAGGGGCGTTGGTCGTCCCCCCAGAGCGCGGAGGAGGCTTTGTCCTGTTGGGGCACTCCTTTTTAAAGTGGCCCTCGTCCCCGCATCCAAAACATGTCAAGTTTTTAGAATTTAACTGTAATGCACAGATCGTATTGGCCAAATCTCTCTGTTTATTTTCCTGAAGGGCGGCAGCCATGGCCCTAGCCTGATGGGAGATAGTGCCAACGTCCTTGGTGGCTACAATCCATCTACTCATGGAGTTGTCCTTGAGACCCGCACAGGCGAGGCGGTGATCGGCCGTCATCCCATCCCAGACCAACATTTTAGTAAACTGATCCCGTAATGCCCCTGGGGGAAATTTTCTTTGGAGACTTTTTTCCACCCTATCTATAAATGTAGCCAAATCCTCAGATGGTTTTTGAGTAATACTCATAAGGGGAGTTTCAGAGGGTCCCTCATCAAGCTTTTTCCATGCCGCCAAGCCCAGTGCCCTGACCTGGTCCCTATACGGGTCAGGTATAGCCGCCTGTTGAGTGCCTGTAGCATATTGATCAGAGGTACCAGAGAGCATCCCAAAAGTTATCGGCACAGGGGGCTGTTGATTTTGGTTTCGTTCTGCCTGTGCATGGCATTCATCTCTAAAAAAGGCACACCACTTAATGTATAGGGGACCTGACAAGACAGCCCTGACTAGATTTTTCCAATCTTGGGTTGTACAAGGTTGATGGGCAAGGCCCTGTAACAGGGTCTCAGCCCAAGGAGAGTTGGGTCCATCCTCCGAGACCGCTTTTTTAAGCTCCTTAAGGTCCTGAGCTTCCCACGGATACCAGGCAGCAGGGCGATTGCCCCCAGGATTTAGATTGACGGGAAATAAAAAAGTAGCTTTATTTTCTGACGGCTTGGCTGCCGAATATGGAGGGGCTGAGGGGGTCTCGGCGGCCGAATATGAAGGAGGGGCCGAGGGGGTCCAGAAAGGGTTAGTTGATGGAGGAGGTGGAGGAGGTCCCCCGGAAGGCCAGGGAGCACTCTCAAAGGGATCGAGTGAGGAGCATAAAGATGCATCCTTTTGGGGTTTTTTTAAAGCTGTATCTCCAGGAGGAGTAGCTGGATTAGGCTGTATATTATCTTTTTCTTCTGTCTTTTGTTTATGTTTGGTTGGCCTTGGAGGGAAGCAGGCCTTGAGGGCTGAGATCATAGGGAGGACCCCTGAGGGGGGTATTTGACCCTTCTCCACATGTGCCCGACAAACAAGGGCCTCTACCCTATCCCACGTGTCCCAATCAAAGAGATTTCCTTCCGGCAGCCATGGCGCCAGTTTGAGAAGGCAATCCCAGGTCTGTTGAGCCTGATTATCAGTCAAATTAAGCCCTCTACTCTTTAGGAGTGCCCTGAGAGATTCTAAGGCAGGATTGGATTTACAGTTAGACTGTCCCACATTATAAAGTTGAGAGAAAAATGTCCATAAAATTAGGGCAATAGCAACCCACATACACATGAGTACAATACAACCACAAGGATCCAAAAGATAGGTAAACATGCTGTACAAAAGCTGCAGATGTAGCTTGTCTGCAAACTAAAAGTGAAAGGAAAGAGAAAGAGAACAAAGAGATGTTGATCAACAAGTACAGGTTATAGAAGCAAAGTTTAGTGCATTAAATATAAAGACTACTTATAGGGGTACGCTCACCCGCATATGTACACCGATTGACCTCCTCAACGAATGTCTCTCAGGGGGCACTAGTCTGCCGGATTCCAAGAGCCGCACGTTAGGCGCCAGATGCCGGGCTCCGCCGGCGGGGGCAGGTAGTGCCGAGGGAAGGACCAGGCCCGCTGGTTCCTCCCGAGGGGCTGAGGAGGAGATGAGCGTCCGACGACTCAGACCTCTCCTGGCCACCGGAGAAAAACCACACTGAGTCGGGAGTCTTGTCGAAGCAGGAACTCGATTTATTGCTATGAACAGTTGCCTATATAATGTTGGGGGTGAAGGCGGGGATTGTAGGATGGTGGGGAAAGGTAAGGGCCAATAGTAAACTGTGACTATTGAGATGATAATCCTAAATCCCATGCGGAAGTAGCAGACAAGAAGCCATTAGGCGTCTTGCTGAGTCACGTCTGGCCAGAGGCAGACCACTAAACTTTAGCTAAGCTCAGGAAGTTCCACTAGGCCTCACACCTGGGCCTTTAGAGGCCAGCATATACATAAGAGACTTCAGAACCTCTATCTTAAAACTCTTAAAAGTGATTAACTCCTTCAGCAATGTAGCAGGATACAAAATCAATGCACAAAAATCAGTAGCATTTCTAAATGCAAAAGAAAAGGTACAGAGAAAGAAATAAGGGACATTGTCCCATTTTCAATAGCAACAAGAAAAATTAAAATAAAATAACTTGGAATAACATTAACCAAGTATGTAAAAGACCTATACAATGAATACATTAAAACACCCAAGAGTGAAATTGAAGATGACTTGAGAAAATGGGAAGACCTCCCATGCTCCTGGATAGGCAGAATTAACATTGTGAAAATGGCAATCTTACCAAAGGCAATATACAGAATTGATACAATATCAGTAAAAATCCCAACATTTTTCTTCACATAAATAGAAAAAATGATCTCAAAATTCATATGAAATGGCAAAAGGCCTTGGATATCCAAGCATATCCTGAGGAAAAGAAACACCTCTGAAGGCATCACCATACCAGTTATAAAGCTATATTACAAGGCCATAGTAATAAAAACAACATGGCACTGGCATAAAAACAGGATTATAGACCAATGGAACATAGTTGAGGACCTGGAATTTGGGTCAAGTAACTACATCTATTTGATATTTGACAAAGGCACTAACAATGTAGCCTGAAAAAAAAAAGACACCATCTTCAACAAATGGTGCTGGACAAACTGGATAACCATATGCAGGAAAATAAAACTCAATCCACACATCTCTCCATGTACAACCATCAACTGCAAATGGATCAAAGACCTCAGTATAAGACTGGAAACTCTGTTACTACTGGAATAAAAGATAGGAGGAACTTTCCATGATATAGGAATTGGATAAAAAAGACTTCCTGAACAAGACCCCTATAGCTCAGGAAATTAAACAAACACTCAACCATTGGAATCTCATAAAGCTGAAAAGTTTCTTCATAGACAAACATACAATAAGTAAAGGCAGTAGATTACCCACAGAATGGGAGAAAAATTTTGTTGGTTATACAACTGACAGAGGTATAATTTCTAGGATCAACAAAGAAGTCAAAAACTTAAACAATAAAAAGTCAAACAACCCACTTACAAAATGGGGCAAAGAAATGGACAGGGAGTTATCAGAGGCAGAAATACAAATGGCAAGAACACACTTAAGAAAATGTTCATCATCACTAATCATCAGGGAAATGCAAATTAAAACAGCTATGAGATTCCATCTTTCCCCAGTAAGGACAGCAAACATAAAAAATAAAATGAAAATAAATGCTGGTGAGGATGTGGAGAAATAGGAACCCTCATTCACTGTTGGTAGGACTTTAAGGTGGTACAATCACTATGGAAAGCAATATGGAGAGTCCTAAAAAGGATGACTATAGAGTTACTAACAGATCCAGTTATTCTCTTACTGGGCATTTACCCTAAAAGCTATACGCCTCAGTTCAGAGAGATTTGCTCAACCATGTTTATAGCTTCTTAATTCACAAAAGCTAAGAGCTGGAATCAAATCAGATGTCCATCATTAGATGAATGGATAAACAAGTTGAGGCATATCTACACAATGGAATTCTCCACAGCAGTAAAGAAAACTGACACAATGAAATGTGAAGAAAAATGGTTGAACCTGGAACAGATAATTCTCAGTGAACTCACCCAATCACAGAAAGATAATCATCACAAGGTTTCACTCATCTGTGGCTCCCAACATGACTCTTTTCGAGATGCTGACATACATAATAAGCATTTTAAGGACTATAACTCCAAGGACCAGCATGTGATTAACATCCACAATGAGCTGTTGATCAGAGAGACCTACATGTTTTCCCAAAAGAAGACAGATGTCTGTTCGAGTACTTGGTGACACACCAAAAGTTAGTGGTAGGACCCTACTGTTGAAGACACCTTATACTATTGGTACAGAACATCATGTGACCTGCCTGGAATCTGGAAGAGCATCAGTCCCCAGACAGTAAGATCATATGGTGCCAGAAGGTGCTACATGAGTGACTTCAGTAAAATGACCAACATCTGTCTAAGCATCTTGGTCTAAGTTACTGAACAGCAAACAACCTGATGTGATGCTCACATAAGTGCAATAGTGGCACACAGCCATGGCGGGTAACCAACTGCTCTTGATTTGGCTAACTGATCCACTCAGTGGAACACAATCCATAGCTGGAGTTGAGAAACAAGTCAGAACCATATCCAAAAAATAAGCCTGCTCTCCATTATCAAGCTCCTACCAATCTTGGGCTACAATAGGGCCTAAACCTATTAAATTCTCTCTAAAATAATAATGGTTATCCCATTTATTTGGTGCTGAATTCACTCTCCATTGGAGGTTTTACTTCTCTTTTTCTGATGTATGCAGATCCTGAGGAGAGATTCGGCCCATCGCATCTCAACAGGGCCCCAGCTGAAACCAAGAGTAATTAAGGAAATGAGCAAGAGTGCTGCTTTCTTGATGAACCTGCTACCAGCACAAGGGTGAAGGAGATAGACACTGAGAACTCCTACCAAACAAGATATCAAGAGACACAAAGGCTCCCAAGACCTCTTCACTGAAGTAGATTTAAAACAAACCCAACATGGTTCAGGGAAGTTTGCATAAGAAGTGGCAGAAAGATTGTTTGAGCCACATGTTGGGACATTATGCATAGATATTGCCTCTTATCCATAACTGATGGCTAACCCCACAATCTATGACCTGCACTCCCCAATGAGGAGGGTCCCTACAGAGGGGGAAAGACATAGAGGGGGCTAGCTATGGTACCAAAATGGCTGTATACACACTGTGTACAAAACTAATTAAAAAAAAATAGCCGGGCGTGGTGGCGCACGCCTTTAATCCCAGCACTCGGGAGGCAGAGGTAGGAGGATTGCCGTGAGTTCGAGGCCACCCTGAGACTCCGTAGTGAATTCCAGGTCAGCCTGGGCTAGAGTGAGACCCTACCTCAAAAAACCAAAAAAAAAAAAAAAAAAAAATAAGCATAGACTTTATCCCACCCTCTTCAGGGCCCTTCTTTTCAGGTGCTCCCTGCTTACTCCTCTTGAGGGTTATATCTTCTATGCTATCACCAAGCATATAGGCTTCTATGGTACCAATTCATTTTGGATTACATTTCTGTCCTTGTTTGTTCCCATGCTCCTCTTCCCCTCACTCCAAACCCTTCCATCCCTATTGCCTGGGGCTTGAATTGCCTATTAGGTATGTCAGCAACTCATGCTGCTCTAGGTTAGGAACTGCAGGTAAGAAAGACCATGTGATGTTTTTCTTTCTGTGATTATGTGAATTTGCTGAGTATAATCTGTTTCAAGTCTGTCCATTTTTCTACAATTTTCATTGTATCATTTTTTATTACTGCTGAAGTCAAATTCCATTGTGTAAATGTACCACAAATTTGTTACCCATTTATATAATGATGAGCACCCGGGTTGATTCCAGTTCTTAGTTTTACTGAATTGAGTAGCTAAAAATATGGTAGAGCAATTGTCTCTGTATTTAAGCATGTAGAATTTAGGACAAATGCCTAGTAAGTGAAAAAATGGGTCTATTGGTAGCTCCATATTTATCTTTTACTGCCACCTCCATATTAATTTCCATAGTGGTTGTACAAGTTTACATTTCCACCAACAGAGGAAGAAGGTTCCTCTTTTGCCTACATCCTCCCCCAATATTTGTTGTTGTTTGATTGTTGTGATGATTGCCGTCTTTACTGATGTAAGGGAGAATATCACAGCTGTTTTAATTTGCATTTCCCTAACAGTTAGGGATATTGAACATGTTCTTAAGTCTGTTACCCATTTGTTTTTCTTCCTTTGAGAACTCCCTATTCAGTTCTCTTTCCCCTTTTCTGAGGGGGTTTGATTTTTTTTTTTTTTTTTTTGCTTCATTTGTTGAGCTCTTTATAGATTCTAGATATTAGGCTTTTGCCAGTGGTATGGCTGGCAAAAATTTTCTCCCATTTGGTGAGTAATCTATGGATCTGCTTATGGTATGTTTGTCTGGGCAATAGATTGTTAGTTTCATGAGATCCCATTGGTTGAGTGATTGCTTAATTTCATTGGATACTAGGGTTTTGCTCAGAAAGTCTTTCCCCATTCCTATATAGTGGAGAGTTACTTCTATTTTTTCTTCTGTTAGGATAAGAGTTTCAGGTCTTATATTGTGGTCTTTAATCCATTTGGAGTTGATTTTTGTGTATGATGAGATGATTGGGTCTAGTTTCATTTTTCTCCATATGATCATCCAATTTGTCCAGCAACATTTGTTGAAGATGCTGTCTTTTATCCAGTCTATGTTATTGGCACCTATGTCAAAGATCAAATAGCTATAGTTACTTGACCTAAGATCTGGGTCTTCAGTTCTGTTTCATTGGTCCATATTTCTGATTTTATGCCAGTAGCATGCTGTTTTTGTTACCACAGTTTTGTAACATAGGCTTAGATTGTTTAAGGTGATACTGCCAAAGGAGTTTCTTTTGCTGAGGATATGTTTTAATATCTGAGGCCTGCTGTAATTCCATAGGAATTTTGAGATAATTTTTTTTCTTTCTCTGTTAAGAATGATACTGGAATTTTTTATTGGAATTGCATTAAACCTGTATATTGCTCTTGGTAGAGTTACCATTTACACGATATTAATTTTACCTATTCATGAGCATGGGAGGTCTTTCCAACTTCTGAAGTCCTCCTCAATTTCTTTCTTGAGATTTTTAAGTTCTCTTTATATAGTTTTTTCACTTCCTTGGTTAGTGTTAATCCAAGGTATTTAATTTTCTTTGTTGCTTTTGCAAATGAGACATCCTCGCTGTTTTCTTTCTCTGTATATTTGTCCCTTGCTTATAGAAAGGCTACTGATTTTTGAGTATTTTGAGATTTTGTATCCTACCACTTGAATAAAAGGATTCATCACCTTTAGAAATTTGAGATGGAGATTTTTGGGACCCTTGTACATTGGATATCACCTGCAAGTAGGGCTAACTTGACTTCTTCTTTTCCAATTTCTATCCCTTTCATCTCTTCCTCCTGTCTTAATGTTGGACTAAGACATCTAGTACTATGTTGAAGAGCAGTGGTGACAGTGGGCACCCCTGTCTTGTTCCTAGTCTCAAAAGGGACTCATTGTGGCTTTCCCAATTATGTAATTTGGGGGCTTTAGGTGCTTTACCCATAACCTCAATTGTATTAAGATATAACCCCTTCATGTCTATTCTTTCGAACATTTTAATCATGAAGTAGTGTTGTATTTTGTCAAAAGCCTCTCTGCAGCAATTGAAATGATCATGTGGTTCTTCATTAATTTCCATTCTGATATTGAATATTTTTCTTCAAGTGGAGCTCTTGGGTTGGGTTCTTCTTGTTTTCCCAATGCCTGTGGGTGGACAGTTAGGTTATTAATTTGGGATCTCGCTGTCCTTGTTATGAAGGCACTTAACACTGTGGTTTTATTCTATTAAGTTAAGCCTAGTGACAGAAGCGCAGTGCTCTAAAAGATGATTCAGCACAACTTCATTTACGAGATTGTTGGTTTCTTGATGGCTTGCTTCCAGTTCAGCAATTGTTTTGATCAGAGTCACATAGTTTGTTGTGTTTTCATTTTGGGATTCAATTTATGTTGATTTCTCTATGATTTCATTGGAGGCTTCCATTGTGGGACTAGTTATCCTTAGTGGAGATCTCTCTTTTCTGATTTTCATTTGTTTTTTGCATTGTGTTCTACCCATCTTGGGGAAATGTTTTATTTTATTGAAGGGGAAGCAAGTATTAGTCCTTGTGGGATCTTCAGTTGCTGTTCTGTTCTAAACATGAACCAAATTGCTTTATAGTGGGGTTATAAGCACAGAGGCACAGATTGTGGAGATTGCAAATACATCAAATGTGTCTGGGGAACTGGAAGGTGGGGAAATGGGAGGTGTGGGCTATTCACTCTACTTGTATGCAATCTTCAGCACATGGAGATTGGGAATTGAAGAACCACGTGTCAGGAAACCGGAGAGCAAAGGGGAGATGCTGCTCCTATAGCTGCCCATGGACACTCTTGCTCAGGGGAATAGGAATTTGGGCACCCATGGTACAGTCAATCAGGAAACCTGAGCATAAGGCTTGCTTCTGCAGCCTGCATGCAAGGAGGGACCAGGCTTCCCCAAGCCTGGAGCAGGTATAGCGGGACCAGGGAACCAGGAGGTGGGGGAGGAATCTGTAGGTCTGATCTACTTACTCAGCAATTACACCCTGCAGAGCAAGGGATCTGGGAATTGATGACCCAGAGGCCATTCAATCAGGATGAGAGAGGAAGCTGCTTGATTCTGTTGCAGGCTGGCAGAGTCTAGGCAGTCCCAAGGCAGTAGTAGGGGAACCAGGGCCAGGAAACTGGGAGGTGGGTGGGGGAACAGGGAGATATGACCTACTCATAGCATGAGGGTGCCCTCCAGAGCAGCAGATCCAGAAGGTGGGGACCCAGGCACCACTCACTTAGTAATAAGGAGCAATGCGCAAGCATCTATAGCAAGCTTTCAGGGTCCAGGCACACCGAAGCCAGCGCAGGGGAACCCGGACCTAGGGTGCCTTTTTAATATACATCTTATGCATGAGAGAACAATCACATAAGCATCTTTCCTTGGAAATGTTTGTGACTTTACGATAAAAAGAGACTAAAATTGAATCCTGGCTATTTGACAAGACTGTCCTAATGTAAACTTATGTTCACTTATTAAATATTTAGTAATTAACAACCATGAAAAAATAAAGCATATTCTCAACAAATAGTTAAATATATACATTTTGATCTTATTTTTAATAACTGTATTCTGAAAATATCTTCAATAGGAGAATAAATTGTATTATAGCTCCATAATGGAATATTACACAGAAAAAATAAAGTTTTATTGCATATGACACAAAAAAAATCTCAAAATTATTTTACTGAGTAGAACAAAAATCAAAGGCTGATATGATTTTATTACATGTTAATTATTCTCCAGAATTTCAAAATTAATAATGAACCATATCTTCTTTGATATAACAGCATGGTGAAAGTTCACAAGAAATCTTAGGATATGATAAAAATATCTATTACTTTGATATATAATTATGAACTTATAATTAATGTAAAAAATTCAAATATACAATTATTATGTATCAAATTCACTAAGTGATTACATTTACATAAGAAATGACTTCTGGGTTCTTCATCAAACCCAATTAAAAAATCATTTCACTGAAACCTTGTGCTACAAAAATATCGAATAAAAAATAAGAGTCTATCTAGAGTCAACACTAAAGGAGACTTTAACCATGGCCTCCAAGCTTAGGGATAAGTGCTGAAGTTGGAGTAAAAAGAATGTAAGAGTCACATGGTATGTAAGAATAATTTGGGGTGCTGAATGCCCAACATGAGCTGACTGGTGCATTTATGACACTATAGTTGTTACAAATACCCTCACAATACCAGAAAAATTCTAAGCCCTTTAGCATTTTGACATGGAGGAAAAGCAGGAAAAAAAGAATGAGACAACAAAACAGACAAAGGCCTACCTTGAAAGAAGAGGGTCCTTAAGGGATAAAAATAAGGTATAGGGGACCAAAAAGTATAAAAAGATGCAAACATGATTGAATTACTGTATGTTCATAGGTTAATGTTCCCAATATAAAGCATATTTTTAAATATAATATTAAATAATACTGAATAGTATCTAGAGGGTCTACATGTCTCACTGTTACTGTAATAAAAATGTTCCATAAATACTCAAACATTATATTCTAAATAGCATTTTTCCTCAAAAGAAGAATGGCTCAAATGTGCTGCCTATCTCTCTTGGTACAGCAAGATAATACACCAACATGTTTCAAGCCCCACTTCAATGTAGCTGAGGACATAAGCTACTTGTAAAAGCATTACATATGGTGAGAAAACAAAAGGTGGCTGGCAACATATCTAAGAGAAGAAGGCTGGACTTCCAGTTATGATGGCAGTGTAGGAACCATGCCAAAGCAGCCTAGGGGAGAAATAGCAAGAAAAAAACCCAGCAAAATATACTCTTCTACTAAAAAGTGAGATGTATAAGAAATGACCAATGACAGCAGAGAAGTAGAAGAGATACAGAACATCCAGAGCCCTCATAGGCAGACAGAAGTGGCTCCAGCAGTGGCAGCACCAGCTCTGCAGGGCCATAGCTGCAAGGCTTGGCTTGAGCCACAGGAAAAGCCAGATGAGTGAATTTTCCACTGACACCGGAGCTCTTCTCAAACTCAAGAAATGTGAAGGGAGGACCCCAGCGAACTACAGAGGAGCAGATCATGAGGTAGAGAATCACGTGGACCAGTGGGAGAACTAGAGCCATCACCGACAGCCTTCCCTCCTCCACCACCAGCACAAGCACCAGCAAGCACCAGAGACCCACCTATCCAGCAACTCAGCCAACCTACTTGAACCCACAGTGTGCCAAAGAGGGAACCAAGCAGGAACACAGCATAACTGAGACCAAAATCATTTTAAACGGTAACTGGGATTGCACCAGGACAGTCCTGACCAAATAAGCCTGGTATATAAGCCTGAACCAGAAGTCTTAATAATCAGAATACATTATATGTTAAATTTGATGGATGGTCGGATTTGCCGTTCTTAAATAAGCTATATTTTGGGCTAGTTATTGGTTGCTTCTTGATTTATAGTGGCTTTGTTTCCTTTTCTGTTGTTCATTAGGGAAGGGTCTCACTTGGCCACAAGCTGACTTGGAACCCGCAACAGACCAGAAACATTAACCTCCTAGTTGAAAGGATTAAGGGTGTGGGACACCACACATCTTAAAGGACAGTGACTTTGTTAGAGGATCTATATACTGTGTGTTGTTTTTCATTGAATATGTACATTGTTTAGTTAAATTTTGGAATCTGCCTGTATTTTTTTTTCCACTCAGCCTACTTGAATACTATCATAGCCAGCAAACCCAACATCAAGGATCACTTTTGTAGATACTCAGAGAGTCTTAAGAGCCACACCTAGCACATTATGCTCCTACCCTGAAGATATATAACATCATATAGATTGATACATCTAATAATATTGCAGCTAACTGGAAAATCCAAGCATAAAATTAACCCAAGATGCAGAAATATATACATTATAACACGAGAAACACCAAAAATCAAGACAATATAAATCACCAAAAAGCATTAATGCATCAGAAATGACCTCCAGTGAGAATGAGTTAGAGAAAATGCCAGAAAAAACTTTCAGAAGAATGATTATAAATATGCTCAAAGAAGTCAAAGAGGAAATAAATTGAATGAAAGAGGAAATCAAAGGAATCAAAGAAAACACAGGAAAATAATTTAATGAAATAAAGAGGTCAATACAAGACATAAATAAGAAAATAGAAGTAATAAAATCTATCAGAATTACTAGGAATGAAGAACACAGTTAATGAAATAAACTTACTCTTTAGAAAATCTCACCAGTAGAATGAAAGAAGGAGAGGACAGAATATCTAAATTAGAAGATCAGGTGTCAGATCTAGTATAGTGCAACAAAGAGAAAGACAAACTAATAGGAAAATATGAATGGGAATTTCAAGATATTCGGGACACTATGAAAATATCAAACTTAAGAATTCAGGGTATAGTAGGAGAAGAATTTCACTCCAAAGGCATAGTAGGCATTTTCAACAAAATCACAGATGACAACTTCCCCCAAACTGGGAAGAAGATGCCAATGCAGATGCAGGAATCCTTTAGAACACCAGCCAGACAAAACCTGGATAGAACCTCTCCTCGCCATATTATAATTAAACTACCAAACACACAAACCAAAGAAAACATATTGAAAGCAATTAGAGAGAAAATTCAAGTTACCTACAAAGGCAAGCCCATCAGGATCACAGCATATTACTCAACACAGACTTTAAGAGCCAGAAGGGCTTGCAGAGATGTGTTTGAAGTTCTGAAAGATAACAACTGTCAACCATGGTGATGTTATCGTGCAAAGCTATCCATTCAAATAGATGGAGAAATAAGGACATTCCACAACAAAAGCAGGCTAAAGGAATATTTGAAGACAAAGCCACCACAACAGAAAATACTTGAAGGAATCCTCCATGCTGAAGAGAAACAAAAGCACACATATAAGGAACCTGGAAAAAAAAACCATACTCAAAGAGAGCAAAGATAAAACTGGAAGAACTACAAAAATGGCAAAAATAAATACACAACTTTCAATAATATCTCTTAATATCAATGGCATCAATGTGCCCAAGCAAAAGACAGAGGTTTGCAGACTCGGTTAAAAAGCAGGATCCTTCAATTTGTTGCCTCCAAGAAACCCACCTTTCTATAGAGGATGGACACTATCTTGGGTGAAAGTTTAGAAACAGTGTTTCAAACAAATGGGCCCAGAAA
The DNA here is from genome assembly GCA_036346955.1 of Dipus sagitta. Lineage (NCBI taxonomy): Eukaryota > Metazoa > Chordata > Mammalia > Rodentia > Dipodidae > Dipus > Dipus sagitta. Next base: position 76,516,707 of record CM070781.1, read on the forward strand.
ACAAGCATGAGTTGCTACCCTAATATCTGACAAGGTAGATTTCAGTCCAACATTAGTTAGGAGAGATAATGAAGGTAACTTCATATTGATTAAAGGCACCCTCCAACAGGAAGACATTACAATCCTAAACATATATGCACCTAACATGGGTCTCCGAACTTCATGAAACAAATGCTATTAGAACTGAGGTCACAGATGACATCAAACACAGTTGTAGTGTGTGACTTCAACACCCCACTCTCATCAATTGACAGGTCATTCCAGAAAAAAAAAAAAAAATAACAGAGAGGCACCTGGATTAAATGAGGTCACAGAAGAAATGGACCAAACAAATATATATAGGACATTTCATCCAAATGCTGCAGAACACACATTCTTTTCAGCAGCACATGGAGCATTCTCTAAAATAGACCATATATCAGGACACAAAGCAAATCTTAACAAATACAGGAAAATTGAAATAATTTCTTGCATTCTATCTTACCACAATGGAGTCTAACTACAAATCAATAGCAAGAAAAGCTATAGAACATATACAAAATCATGGAAACTAAACAATCATCTACTAAATGATGAATGGATCAATGAAGAAATCATGAAGGAAATCAAAAAGTTCATACAGTCAAATGATAATGAGAACACAACGTACCAAAACCTTTGGGTCACAATGAAGGCAGTCCTAAGAGGGAAATTTATAGCTTTAAGTGCCTAAATTAAGAAATTAGAAAGGTATCAAGTAAATGACCTAATGCTTCTCCTTAACGCTTTGGAAAAAGAAAAACAAGGCCAACTGAAAATCAGTAGATGGAAAGAAATAATAAAGACTAGGGAAGAAATTAATGAAATAGAAACAAACAAACAAACAAAAAATCCAAAGAATCAATGAAACGAAGAGTTGGTTCATTGAAAGGATAAACAAGATTGATAAACCCTTAACAAATCTGACCAAAAGAAAGAGAGAAAAAACACAAATTAATAAAATTATAGATGAAAACGGTAGCATCACAACAGATACCAGAGAAATTCAAAAAATCATAGGGACATACTATAAGAACATACACTCTACTAAGTATGAAAATCTGAAAAAATGGATGATTTCCTTGATTTACATGACTGTGGTGGTTTGATTCAGATGTCCCCCATAAACTTAGGTGATCTGAATGCTAGGTTCCCAGCTGATGGATATTTGGGAATTAATGCCTCCTGAAGAGAGTGTATTGTTGGGGGAGGGCTAATGGGTGTTATAGCCAGTTTCCCCATGCCAGTGTTTGGCACACTCTCCGGTTGCTATTTTTTACCTTATGTTGGCCAGGGGGTGATGCCCACCCTCTGCTCATGCCATCATTATCCCCTGCCCTCGTGGAGCTTCCCCTCAAGCCTGTAAGTCAAAATAAATATCTTTTACCCAGAAGCTTCTCTTGGGTGGGTGATTTCTACTAGCAATGTGAACCTGACTGCAACAGTAAAGTGGTACCAGGAGTAGGGTTGCTGCTAGACACCTGATTGTGTGGCTTTGGCCTTTTGAGCTGATTTTAAAGAGGAATGTGAGAGAATTTGAAACCTTGGCCTAAGAGATGCCTTGCATCTTGTAAGTACAGCTTGATGGATTATTCTGGTCTGAGCTGCAAGACCTGAATGCAATAAGAACTATGGACTGTGAGGGTTGGCTTATGAGGGTGAGAAAGAACTTTGCTTGGACTGGACTTGCAGTTTGTGTGAGAATCTTGCTCTTATGCCCATGTCCTGAGAAGTTGTACAGGATTTCTTTGCACAGAGATGAACTGGTGTGAGTCGAGGGATATGACACAGAAAAAAAAAAAATCTTCGGTGAACTGTTGACTGTTCAGCTGCATCTGAGAGATTACAACCTTTGAGACTGGCTAGCTGAGCTGCACTGGGGCAACAGGAAGAATGTTGATTCTTTTGAAGGGGACTGAGTGCTCAAGGAGTGTCCTGTTCTTCAAATTCTGCTTTACTTGCCCCTGGATTAACAAACTGGGACACTACCTGGTATTGTGTAATTTAAGAAATTCAGGAAAGAGTGGGTCATTGAGTTTGCAACACAGTCTTGAGTTTTGGAAATGGCCATGAGTAGTGTGAAGCAGGTTTGCTGGATGCCTGCATGGAGCCACATGGGTTTCAGTGGAGACCCGTGGAGATGCCAGGACCATGAGATGGCTTTCAAGGATAGCTGATGGCACTCATAAAGTTTTTCAGGGCTGTGAATAGCCTAGCTGGAGAGGTGGAATTGGAATGCCAGAGACTTGTTGCTAGTTAAAATTATCAGACTTGGAGATTTGTCACTGGCTAGAGTTGTTGGACTTGAAGCTACAAAGTTTGATGTTTGCCCTGGTTGTTTTAAATCTGCTTTGGTTGAATGTTTCTTTGCTATGTCCAATGCCATCTTTTGCAGTGTGAGTATTTATTCTCTGCCATTATGGGATTTTTGAGGTTACTTTTTGGTATTATGGCTCAGTTAAAAGATCTTGGACTATGGGGATGTATGAACATCATTATAATTGATAAGAACTCTGGGTCTTTTAAAGTAATATGAATGCATTGCATTTTACATCATGAATGGTTATCATTTTATGGGGGCCAGGGGTGGAATGTGGTAATTTGATTCAGGTAATGTCCCATAAACTTAGGTATTCTGAATGCTAGGTTTCCAGCTGATGGATATTTGGGAATAATACCTCCTGGAGGGAGTGTATTGTTGTGGGTGGGCTTATGGGTGTTATAGCCAATTTCCCCATGCCAGTGTTTTGCACACTCTCCTGTTGCTATTGTCCACCTTATGTTGGCCAGGGGGTGATGTCCACCCTCTGCTCATGTCATAGTTTTCCCCTATCATCATGGAGCTTCCCATCAAGCCTGTAAACCAAAACAAATCTCTTTTACCCAGAAGCTGCTCTTGATTGGGTGATTTCTACCAGCAATGTGAACCTGACTGCAACACATGACCTGCCTAAATTAAATCAAGATGAGATTAATCACTTAAATAGACCTATAACAAGTATGGAGAGCCAAGCAGTTATCAAAAATCTACCAACTAAAAAATGTACAGGCCCAGATGGATTCACTGCTGAATTTTAGCAGACCTTCAGAGAAGAACTGAAACCATTGCTTTTTAAGCTTTTCCATAAAATAGAAAAAGAAGGAAATGTACCAAACTGCTTCTACAAAGCCAGCATCACCCCAATACCAAAACCAGGTAAAGATAGAACAAAAAAGAAAATTATAGACAAATCTCTCTCATGAACATAGATGCAAAAATTCTCAATAAAATATTGGCAAACAGAATACAAGAATATATCAGAAAGATCATTCACCCTGACCAAGTAGGCTTTATCCCAGAGATGCAGGGATGGTTCAACATACACAAATCAATAAATATTATACATCATATAAATGTACTGAAGGACAAAAATCACATGATCATCTCATTAGATGCAGAGAAAGCATTTGACAAAATCCAACATCCCTCCATGATAAAAGTCCTACAGAGACTAGGAAGAGAAGGAACATATGTCAATATTGCACAGGCTATTTATGACAAGCCTACAGCCAACATATTACTAAAAGGGGGAAAAACTGGAAGGTTTTCCACAAAAATCAGGAACAAGACAAGGTTGTCCACTGTCCCCACTTTTATTTAATATAGTACTGGAAGTCTAAGCCATAGAAATAAGGCAAGAGACACATATAAAAGGGATACAAATTGGAAAGGAAGAGATCAAGTTATCATTATTTGCAGGTGACAAGATTCTATACATAAAGGACCCTAAAGACTCTACCAGCAAACTGTTGGAGCTGATAAATACCTATAGCCATGTAGCAGGATACAAAAGAAATAAATACTCAATAGTGGGTAATGCAAACCTTATATTTGGCCAGCCAGGCCAAATGAGTCAGCAGGTGCAATAATGGCATGGTTATCATGGTGGAAACCAAGTGCCCTCTAATTGGACTAGAGGCATGCTCCATGTTAGGGAATACATCCCTGATACTGAAAAATTAAAACATGGGTAGTCATGAGCCCTAGTGGTGTAATGTCTGCTGGTGTCTGGCTAAATGTATATAGTATGCTCATCAAACTCCCCACTAAGCACTTCTCTTAATGTTCGTACACATATATTAATACGACTCTCACATTTGGTAGAGAATCTTCTCTTTTCAGATGTCAATGACCTTGGTATGACTCAGAATGCATCATGGTGCTAGACAGAAGTGACAGGAGTGTTCAGTACTGCATTATCTCTATCTCACCTCCAAGGCTCATGGTCTATTGTGGAAGAGGTGGTGTAAAGAATGTAAGAGCCAAAGGAAGAGAAGGAGTCCTTACAACGTGCTCTCCCTGGACACAAAATGCCCTGGGTATCCACGACTTCACATTGCCTGACACTACCTACACAAGACCATTGTATAAGAGAGCTTCAGGTTCACTGAGATCAACTTCCAGACCAGGCACAGTTATGGAGGAAGGGATTTATTGAAGCTTACATATCCAGGGAAAGTTCCATAATGGCAGAAGAAACTGGCCTGCCTTCACAGGCCCAAGCAGAGAGAGAGAGAGAGAGAGAGAGAGAGAGAGAGAGAGGCACAAGCTAAAAGCCACACAGCACAGGACACTTCAGGAACTCCTGCTAGGCACACTTTACATATCTTTAGATTGAAACCTGAAACCCACCACCACACCTTAAGATCCACACAATGGCACTGACAACAGCCAGGTGGCTGCAGATGCAAACTACAAACAACTGAATATATTGGGGGCCATCTATTCTATTCAAACCACCACATTCCGCCCCAGGCCCCCAATAGATTTATAACCATCACACATTGTAAATTGTACTCAGTTCAGTTTCAAGTTCCCCACAGTCTTGACCAATTTAAGATATTAAAACCTGTAAAATCAAACAAGTTAAACATTTCTAACTTATAAAGGCACAGAGTAAACTTTTTAACTAGTATAAGGCATAGTAAGGAGAGACTAAAACAATGCAAACTCAGCGACCATCAAACACACATCAAAATGCTGCAGTTCAAGTCCAATACAACCAAAGGCTGACAGTCTCCAGATTTTCCAAATTCCGCCCCTCCAGCTGGGCAGAGTATCCAAGGAACACTTCCATCTCACGCCAACAGTGCCCTCTATGGTAGCGCTTGCATAGTCCTGGTATATTCAAAACATCTTGAGGTCTTCATGCAAACCACGGTCCATCTTCCAAAGGCTCTTTCAGACTATCAGGGCATCATGCCCTGCCTCATGCTGCATCTCAACAGCATCTCCTGAAACCATGTGCAATTTATGGTCATAAACTCCTCACATTTTTCCAAAGGCTCTATCAGCCTATTAGGGCCTCAGGCTCTACCTTATGCCACATCTCAGTGGCAGCTCCTGGAAGCATGTGCAATTCACTACCACTCCTCACATTTTTCATGCTTCTGAAACCAATACCAGGTGTGCAGGACACAGCCATATTCTTAATTCACAGATGAAGTAAATCCTAACCTTGAAAAGCAGGTTCCTTCTCCAGTCAACTCTTTCCAAAAGAGTTTGCATTTCTATGATAGTCCTTCCTCAGGCAACCTTTCCATTGTTTTAATGTAAAGCAGTTGGACCATCTTCCTTAAGATTGTTAATGTGTTTGACAATAGCAGGTTCAGTAACCTAAAACCAGTATCTGTGCCTGTAACTTTAACTTGTATGAGGTTTCCCACTTAAAATCTTAAATCTCTCAGTCCTATATCTCTAGCCAAGCACACCAGTCCATTACAAATTTAACCTTTATCAAACTCTCTGGGCCTGGGCAGCAGGATGCAGCCAGCCCTTATGCCAGTAGCCCAGTTCCAACAAAGTCCTCTGCAGTCTTTCCTTCCTCTTAGAAAGCATATAAGCCAAGCCTCGAAGTTCAATGCTGTCTGCACTTAGCATTCTCAGACTCTCATCAGAATAGTCCATAAAACTTGGCTTACCATTCCAGAAGACATCTTCAGTTGCAAGCACCAAGTCCATGCCTATTCCTCCAAAACAAAGGTTCCAAAGGATGAACATCCACATGGTCAGGCTCATCTCACCCCACTCCTGGCACCAAATTCTGTATCAGACAGCTTCAGGTTCACTGAAATGAACTTCCAGACCAGGCACAGTTATGGAGGAAGGGATTTACTGAAGCTTACATATCCAAGGAAAGTTCCATAATGGCAGAAGAAACTGGCCTGCCTTCACAGGCCCAAGGAGAGAGAGAGAGAGAGAGAGAGAGAGAGAGAGAGAGACAAGCTAAAAGCCACACAGCACAGCACACTTCAGGAACTCCTGCTAGGCACACTTTGCATATCTTTAGATTGAAACCTGAAACCCACCACCACACCTTAAGATCCACACAATGGCACTGACAACAACCAGGTGGCTGCAGATGCAAACTACAAAAAATTGAATATATTGGGGCCATCTATTCTATTCAAACCACCACAACCATCATAATAGGAGGAAAAGATGATGACATCAAAACAAAAGTGAGACTAGACTAATTGAGACAGGGAGGGGATATGATGGAGAATGAAGTCTCAATGGGGAATGTGGCAGGAGGTAGGGCATTATTATGGGATATTTTTTATAATCATGGAAGATGTTAATTAAAAACAAATTGAAAACAAAACAAAACAAAGTAAAGGTAAAAAGCGAGACCAGACCATGGGATATTGTTTACAATTATGGAAGTTAAAAATAAATAATTAAAGTAAAATTTAAAAAAGAAGATAAAAGGGCTGGGGAAATGGCATAGCAATTATGGCACTTGCCTAGAAGCCTACGGATCCAGTTTCCATCCCCCTGTACCCACATAAGCCAGATGTACACGGCGGCACATGTATGTGGAGTTTGCAGTGGCTAGAGTCACTTCAGTGTATTTAGGAATGATAACCAACAGTATGAAAGACAAGGTTATATTTTCCAAAAATATAAATCATGAATAATATAATGATAATAATCATTTAAACATTCAATTATTTTCCCACAAAAAATTAATATACAAGGCAAACTTAGAATGTTAAACTTTAAAATTTAATGAGAGAGTGGACATTTCATTGTAGAGGCAACATGTTAGCTGAATTTTATGTGTGAGGAAGATTCAAGGGAGGAAAATGACATATTTAAGCTTGAATCCAAAGTATATTACCCTATGATATCAACAAAGACAAAGTCAAATATTTTTTATATTTTAAGGTGAGAGATGGAGAGATGGCCTAGGGATTAAAATGCTTGCCTACAAAGCCTAAGGACTCAGGTCCATTCCCCTAGTACCCACATAAAGCCAGTTGCCCAAGCTGGCACAAGTGTCAGGAGCTCGTTTACAGTGGCTACAGGCAATGGCACACCCATTTATTTATTTATTTATTTATTTATTTATTTGAGAGAGTGAGAGAGAGAAAGAGGTAGACACAGACAGAAAGGGTGGGCACGCCAGGGCCTCCAACCACTGCAAATAACTCCAAATGCATATTTCACCTTGTGTATCTGGCTTACATGGGTCCTGGGGAGTCAAACCTAGGTCCTTTGGCTTTGCAGGCAAACACCTTATCTGCTAAGCCATCTCCCCAAGCCCCATGTTTAATGTTTAATTGAAAAAAATTGAAATTGCAGTAATATCAGAGAATTGATTATGATTATTATCCTGGGGTATAATGTCTCATAATTACATAAAATGAGTCAAGTCATGAATATTTCTGATATATCCTTCCAATTTATTCAAGTATAGGAGAAAAACAAAGTGAGCAAAAGCTATATAGTTTTTCATGAATTTTACCAGTGTGTACTCTATTAGTTTAATTATTTTAAAGATAGACATTTTTTTTTTATTTTTATTTTGTTTTTTGGTTTTTCGAGGTAGGGTCTCGCTCTAGCCCAGGCTGACCTGGAATTCACTATGGAGTCTCAGGGTGGCCTCGAACTCACGGCAATCCTCCTACCTCTGCCTCCCGAGTGCTGGGATTAAAGGCGTGCGCCACCACGCCCGGCTAAAGATAGACATTGAAAGCAAGGCACAAAAACGTAGGCACTAGGCGGTGTAGGCATCACACCTGGGGGTGGGAACTGATGAGGAATCATGCCTACTTTCTATAAAAATTTTGCTGAGCCTTTGGAATCTGCTGTGCAATTAGTTTACTAGAGGTATCTGTGGAATCATCCTTCATCTGCTGTCATATGTGCCTTGTGCTTGTACCCTTGTTAGAACTTTATGTTAAAATAAGCTTGTTTTGATATATATTTTATCTTATAAGTAGTTTTAGGAATTACAATGAGTCTTGAGCATAGATTTGATTATATTGGTGTGAATTAATTTAGGATGCTCCATATGTAAAAACTTTAGAATTATACTTTGTTTTTCCATTTCTGAGTAGTATTTGTGACTTTACTCAGTACCTGTGAACCTAATTAATTTTATCTTTCATTTCAAGAGGATACTAGCTTTCCTGACTTCACTGAGTTGCAATGAAAATGAAATGAGATAATAGATGCTTCATTTGTGAATCACATCTCAGACACAAATACCATAATCAAAACAGAAATTGCAGACTCTAGAACAAATCTTGATTTAAATAAAACCTTTCCACTTTCCAACTGTGGTCTCTTAGGAAATCCCAGACTCTCTATAGTACATCTTCTTTTGTATAAAATTATCTAAGATAATACTTCTGACCTTACACGGACATGGAGGTTAAAAGAAATACACAGTAGTCAATCACAAATTAGTGTAGTCAGAGCTTAGTTCACTCTTTTGCTTTTGTTTTCACCTGCAGTGACCAAGGTAATGTTCAACCTCTGCTCATGCCATGTTTTCCCTGCCATTGTGAAGCTTCCCACAAGACTATAAGCCAAAAGAAACAACTCCATCTGTCATCAGCTACTTTTTTGGGGTGTTTTATCCAAGCAATATTCAAGAAGGTATCTATCACAAAAATTTGATACCAGAGGAGTGATGTCATTGCTGCTAGAAATCTGACTGTGTGACATTTGGTCTTTTAGAACTGATTTGCATGGGGAACATGTAAGGATGTGAACGCCTGTTGCAAGAATCACATTGAAGCAGTGCTGAAGTCAGAATCTGATGGAGCATTCTAATAAGAGTTGAAATATCTAAAATGCAGAAAAATGATAGACTTGTGTGTTTGGTTTGTGAAGGGACGAAAGTGCTTTTCTACTGACTAGAATAGAAAAAAATTGTGTGAGAGCCTTGCTTCATTCTGCCTGTGTCATCAGAACTAGCGCAAGCTTGAGCTTAGAAGAAATGGACTGCTGTGAGCAGATGGATGTGATACTGAAATAAATGAAAGTTTGGGGCAGGAGACAGCAGCGCCACTTCAGTTGCAATTATTTGGAAATGACACTATTGTGTTTGAGTTATCTGTTTTACACTGAATGAATAGGAAGAATGTTGACCCAGGTAAGCCAGATGCTCAAGGGGGCTCATACATCTGGAATTTGTATGCAGGGGCTGAAGGCCCTGGCGAGCCCATTCTCTCTCTCTCTCTCTCTCTCTCTCTCTCTCTCTCTGTCTTTCTCTCTGTGTCTGTTGCTCTCAAATGAATAAATAAAAATAAATTTAAAAAAGCAGGGTGTCTGAATATTAAGGTGCACTGTTCTTAAAAGTCAGCTTTCGTTCCCCCTTGAATTAACAAATTTGATGTCCCACCTGGTACTATGGGAGTTTAACATACATAAGCAAGAGAGGGTCACTGAATTTACAATGTGGTTTATTTGTCCTTGAAATTGACACTGAACAACATGAAGCAGGAAATTCATGTGTGGAGGACAAATGGAGCAAAGGGGATAGACCATGGTTTGCAGTGGAGACCCCAGGTTATTTTTTTGAGATACCAGAACTATGGGATAGCTTACAAAGACTACTTCAGGCTCAACAGAGAGTTTTCCCCAGGCTGTGAGATGAAGGAACAGTATTATAACTCCAGAGTCTTCATCTCTGGTTATAGATGCCTGACTTAGAGATACAGGATTTGATGCTTGTACTATTTGTTTTAGATTTTGCATTGGTGCAAACTTTTCTTGTTATGCCTATGTCATCTTTTGTGGTGTGAATGTTGACTTCATACCATTTTGTGCTTTTTTTCTGCCATTTAAGAGATCTTGGACTAAAGATGTTTGAATTGAGTTCTTTATCCAAGCAATGAGAATATAAGTACAATAGTAAGTCTGCACATATTAGGAAAATTGGCATGGTTCCCTATCTTATATGTTAGCAAAATGCAATAAATTTATAAACCAACAATAATGATACCAACAGAAAAGAAGCAAACTTCTGGAGATTGAACAAAGTGTTGATCAATGAATAGGTCATTGAAGAAATCAAAAGAAAATGAGGTACTGGAGTGATGTCAAAGCAGTTAAAGTTACTTCCTTGCAAAACCTGACAGCCCAAGTTAATTTCCTTAGTACCCATGAAAAGCCAGATGCACAAAATGGCACATGCATCTGGAGTTTGTTTGGGCCCCAGGAGGCCCATTTCCTCTCTCTCCTTATCTCTCTGTGTCTTTCAAGTTGCAAATAAATAAAAATATTTTTTTTAAAAAAAGTAAAATTCTAGAATTGAATGAGAATGAAAATTAAGCATACAAAAACTTATGGGAGGCAAAGAAGGTAGCGGCAGTCCTGAGGGGAATTTATAGTTCTAAGTATTGACATTCACAAAAAAGAGGTCAAAATAAATAATAAATTTTGGGTGTATCTGAAGACTTTGGAAAAAGAAGACCAATCTAAACCTGAAAGTACCACACAGAAAGAAAAAATCTGATCAGAGCAAAGTCAATGAATTAGAAATTAAGAAAACAATGTATAAATTGATGAAACAAAGTGCTGATTATTAAAAAACATAGCCAGATTGATTAACCCCTGGCCAAACAGATAAAAAGAAAAAAAATATTCAAATTAATAAGATTAGAGATGAAAAAGGAAATGTTATAACAGACTCATTATTTCACAAGCCTATATTTCACAGAATTGAAGATTCTGGAAATATAATTGATGAATTTGATGATTCATATAACCTACCAAACCCAGACAAGATAAATAAAATTAATCAAATTCTAAGATCTATTGGCAATGAGGAATAACTAAAATCCTCCCAACCAAAGAACATATCCAAGCTAGATGGATTCACTGACAAATTCTACCAAACATCTATAGAGGAACCAAAACTACTGCTTCTCAAATTATTTCACACAGTTGAAAAGAAGGGATTACTCCATGCCTCCTTCTATGAATCCAGTATTATGTTAATACCAAGACCAGATAGTCAGAAATTAAAATAAATAAATAAATAAAACTAAAAGTCTCATGTCCCTGATGAACTTAGATGAAAAATGACTCAATAAAATAATTGCAAATCTAATCCAACAAGCATAAAATGTATCACCCACTTTGATCCACTAAGTTTCATCCTAGGGATACAGGAATAATTTACAATATTTATATTGACAAATATAATACCACATAAACCAAAGGACAGAAATCGCATGATAATTTCAAATTTCAACAGGTAGAGAAAAAGCATTTGATAAACTACAAAATCCCTTAATAATTGAAATCCTGAAGACACTAGGGATAGAGGAGGGCTCTCAAGGAAATAGAGGGTTAGATGAAGGAATGCCAGAGCATAAACTGATGGAAATATGACCAAGTTGCAATATGTTCATGTATTAAAGTTGCTCCAAAAGAAGATATTTAATATGGAAAATTGTATCACTGACAGCACTTACTAAAATTCTTCCAGTTGATATAGTATGGAGATAGGAAAATGGCAGAAATTGGTCCCTAAAGTTCTAATGTGGGAAGCAATAGTATCTGATAATTTTGTGAAATAAATATTTTAAGAGGCAAAGCAATATGGAAATATCTGCATTTAATTTGCTCTCTTTCTCAGCTATTCATTACCATTTATTAATAATTTATTGGAGGAAAGTTGAAGGGCATGAAGAGGAAAATAAGATACAGTTATTTTAGAAGAGTTACTTTAAGAGGAGTATTACCTTTACTTTTTGCTATTGTGATATTGATCTATTCAGATCCCAGATGTGTATGCTTACATTGTTTCTCCCATGTGATCCTACCAATGAATACACTTATAATGGTCATTTGAAGCATATTTGAAATCCAGATGAAAAGAAAATGGACAAACTTAATGTAATTAATAGCCCACAATATGTATATGCATGCTTACATTTTATGGAAAGTCTACTGGGATTGAAAAATACACAACATGGGGACTTCTGCTCAAGATGGCATCCACCTAACCACTTTGCACGTCCCAGGGAAGAAAAAGCAAGACATTAAGGGTTCATTGGTTATTCTATGGGAGAGAAGACTCTAAAAGACCTCTAGTGGGACAGCATAGAGGGGCAAAAAAGGGAATTGACTGATTCCCACATTTTCAGGTAACCCACCTGCCCCCCAATCCTAGCAAGCAGTCATCCTAGCCATAGTACCAGCTGCAGGTTCCTCCTGCACTAAATGCAAGCAAGGAGGCACAGGCCAGTGTAGCTCCACCTGTGCCACCACACATGGAATATCAGCCCATCCCTCCACCCCGTGTGAAAGCCACCCCACTCTCTCCCCCGTTTTATGACCCTCCCCACACAACCACAGTCCCACTCCCTTCACCCTGCATGACCTCATCCCCACTCTTCCAGCCCCTCACAACCATCCTTCTGCTCTCCCTGCTTCTAACCCAAACTACTCTACCCAGCAAAATTATCCCTCATAATAGGTGGTGAAAGAAAACTTTCCATGACAAAACTCAGGATTACAACTATAGAAACACAAAGCCAAACCTACAAAGAGTACTTCAGGAAATTCTCCACACTGAAGAATCAAATTGTCAGCCTCAAGTGCCTACAAGAAGCAGAGCACAATAACCAAACTCAGAAAAGGTACAAAACTTTCAAAGCCCAAGAAAACACCAAACCACATAAACCAACATTATATGGCAGGGATCAAATCAAACCTCACGGTCATCACCCTAAATATTAATGGCCTTAATTCACCCATTAAGATACATAAACCTATAGGGTGGATGAGAAAATTAGACCTCTCAATCTGTTGTCTTCAAGAAACCCACCTAACCACCAAAGACAGACACTTCATCAGGGTGAAAGGGTGAAAGGAAAATGTTATTCCAAGCAAATGGGTTTAAGAAACAATCAGACATAGCTATACTAATATCAAATGAAATAGACTTCAAACCAAAAATATTCAAAAGGTCCAAGAAGGTCACTTCCTACTTATGAAGGGAACAATCCATCAAGAGGATATTACAATCATAAATCTTTATGCACCAAACACAGGGGCACCACAATCCATAAAATAAAACCTAATTGACAATAAAACAGAAATAACCAACAACACCATCATAGTTGGGGACTTCGATACTCCATTATCAGCAATAGGTGGATCATCCAAACAGAAAATCAACAGGGAAGTGAGAGCACTCAACAAAATCATAGAACAATTAGACCAAACAGACATCTACAGAGCACTCCACTCCAAATTCACAAACTACACATTCTTCTCAGCATCCCATTGAACCTTCTCTAAAATATATCATATACTGGGTCACAAAGCCTGCCTCCACATATTTAGGAAGATCAACATAAATTCCTGTACAATATCAGATCATAATGTTGCATTGCTAGAAATTAACAAGAAAAGATACACCAATAATCCTGTCGGCTCCTTGAAACTGAACAGCACACTTTTAAATAATAATTTTGTAGTGGATGAAATAAAAAGTGAAATTGTGAAATTTCCAGAACTGAATGACAATGAGAATTGATCATACCTGAAACTGATGGGACACATGGAAGCAGTCCTCAGGGAAAACTTCAAAGTAACACTAAATACCTTCATAATAATAACAAAGAGATCCCAAATCAATAACCTAACCATCCACCTAAAGGTACTGGAAAAACAAAAAGAATCCAACCAAAAAGCTCCAGGCAGAAAGAAATAATTAAAATCAGAGCAGACAACAATGAACTGGAAACTCAGATAGCAATTAAGAAAATTGATGAAACAAAGAGCTGGTTCTGTGGGGAAAAAAAAAAAAAAAAAAAAAAAAAAAAAAAAAAAAAAAAAACAAGCTTGACAAATGCCTCTTCAATTTGATCAAGCGAAAAAACACACTTCAAATTAACAAAATTAGAAATGAAAATGGAGAGATCACAACAGACAAATGAAATTGAGAGAGCCATCAGGGTTTATTTCAAAAACCTCTACTCCAAAAAACTTGATAATATGGAGGAAATGGATGAATTCCTAGACAAATACCACCTACAAAACCTATCACACCCACTGAGATTGAAAAGGTAATCAACAACCTCCACAAAAAGAAGAGTCCAGGAACAGATGGCTTGTCAAACCTTCATAGAAGAACTGAAACCAATCTTTCTCAACCTGCCAAACAACTGCAGAAGAGGGAAAGCTCCCCAAATCCTTCTATGAAGATAGCATCAACCAAATACTAAAACCAGTCATAGATGCAATGAGAAAACAAAACTTTAGGCCTACTTCCCTGATGAACTTACATACAAATATCCTGAATAAAATCCTTGCAAACCAAATCCAACAACATAGCAAAGGGGTGGTTCAACATATGGAAAACTGTCAATGTAATACACCACACAAGTAAGCTTAAACACAAAAACGACATGATCATTTTGATAGATGCAAAATACAACATCACTTCATGATCAAGATATTGGAGAGAACTGGTACAGCCAGTTTATATCTCAACATAATAAAGGCTATATATAAAGCTCTTAAAGCCCAAATAATAATAAATGGAGAGAGACTGAATGAATTCTCATTGAGATCAGGAACAAGAGAGGGGTATCCAGTCTCACCTCTGTTCTTCAATATGGAACTGGAAGTCCTAGCTCAAACAATAAGATGGGAGAAAGAAATAAAAAGATACAATTTGGAAAGGAAGAAGTTAAATTACCTCTATTCACAGATGACAGGATTCCATACATAAGAGATCCAAGAGCCTCCATCTCAAAACTCTTAAAGGTGATTATCTCCTTCAGCAAAGTAGCAGGATACAAAATCAATGCAAAAAAATCAGTATCCTTTCTATATTCATATGACAAAGATACACAGAGAGAAATAAGTGACATTGTCCCATCTTCAAAAGCAACAGAATATAAAGATTTATACAATGAAAACACTAAAAAAGAAATTGAGGAGGACTTGAGAAAATGGAAAGGTCTCCCATGCTCCTGGACAGACCAAATTAACATTCTGGAAATGGCAATCCTACCAAAGGCAATGTACAGATTTAATGCAATATTAACCAAAATTACAACATTGTTCTTCACAGAGATTGAAAAAATGATCTGAAAATTCATATGGAAAGGCAGAAGGCCTTAGATATCCAAGCATGACATCAGCAAAAGAAATACCTCTGCAGGCATCACCACACCAGATCTAAAGCTATATTACAAAGCAATAGTAATAAAAACATGATGGTACTGCATAAAAACAGGAGTATAAACAAATGGAACAGAATCAAGGATCCAGACATTGATTTAAGTTACTACAGCTACTTGACATTTGACAAAGGCCCTAACAATATAGGCTGGAAAAAAGACAGCATCTTCAACAAATGGTGCTGGACAAACTGGATAACCATATGCAAGAAATTGGAACGTGATCCACACATCTCTCCATGCACTACAATCAAGTCCAAATGGATCAAATACCTCAATATAAGACCAGAAGATCAGGTACTACTGGAAGAAAAAATAGGAGGAACTTTCCATGATATAGGAATGGGAAAAGACTTCCTGATCAAAACACCAGTATCATAGGATCTTAGACACTCATTCAACCAATGGGATCACATAAAGCTGAAAGGTTTCTGCACAGACAAACACACAATAATCAGACAATAGATTACCCACAGAATGGGAGAAAATATGTGCTGAATATCCATCTGACAGAGGCCTAATGTCTAGAATCTACAAAGAACTCAAAAACCTAAACAATAAAACAAATCAAACAACCTACTCACAAAATGGGGCAGAGAACTGGACAGGCAGTTCTCAGAGTATGAAATACAAATGACAAACACACAATTAAGAGAATGTTCATCATCCTTAATCATCAGGGAAATGAAAATTAAAACAAATATGAGATTCTATCTTACCCCAATAAAGATAGCAAACATTAACAAATCAAATGAAAATAAATGCTGGTGAGGATGTGGCAAAATAGGTACCCTCATCCACTGGTGGTGAGAATGTAAAATTGTACAACCACTTTGGAAAGCAATATGGAAACTCCTTAAAAAGTTGACTGTAGAGTTACCAACAGACCCAGTTGTTCCCTTACTGGGCATTTATTCTAAAAGCTCCATGCCTCAGTTCAGAGAGATTTGCTCAACCATGTTTATATCTGCTCAATTCGTTACAGCTAAGTGCTGAAATGAACCCAAACATACATCATTAGACGAATGGATAACCAAGATGTGGTATATCTACATGATGGAATTCTACACACCAATAAGGAAAAATGACACAATGAAATTTGAAGAAATATGGTTGAGCCTTGAACAAAATCATTCTCAGTGAACTCACCAAATCACAGGAAGATACTCCCCACATAGTCTCACTTATCTATGGCTCCTAACTTGAATCTACCGGAGATGCCAACATACCTAACAAGCACCTCGATGATCTGACAGTAGTGTGGGTGGGAATGGAGGGGAGGGCAAGGGGAAGACACAAAACTGGACCTGAATGGCAATGATACCATAAAATGCTACATGCTAAAATTCTCAACAAAATATTGGCAAACAGAATACAAGAATATATAGAAATATTATTTACCCTGACCAAGTAGGCTTTATCCCAGAGATGCAGGGATGGTTCAACATATGCAAATCAATAAATGTAATACATTGTATAAATGGACTTAAGGACAAAAATCACAAAATCACCTCATTAGACACAGAGAAAGCTTTTGACAAAATCCAACATCCCTTCATGATAAAAGTCCTACAGAGACTGGAATAGAAGGAACATATCTCAATATAATAAAGGCTATTTATGACAAGCCTACAGCCAACATATTACTAAATGGGGAAAACTGGAAGCTTTTCCATTAAAATCAGGAACAAGACAAGGGTGTCCACTGTCCCCACTTTTATTTAATATAGTACTGGAAATCTTAGCCATAGCAATGAGGCAAAAGACACACATAAAAGGGATACAAATTGGAAAGGAAGAGATCAAGTTATCATTATTTGCAGATGACATGATTCTATACATAAAGGACCATACAGAATCTACCAGCAAACTGTTAGAGCTGATAAACACTGGCAGCCATGTAGGAGGATATAGAATAAATGCATAGAAATCAGTAGCCTTCCTATATGCTAACAACAAACACACAGAGGATGAGATCAGAGAATCACTCCCATTCACAATTGCATCAAAGAAAATAAAGTACCTTGGAATAAACCTAACCAGGAAGTAAAGGATCTGTGCAATGAAAACTCTCAAACACTCAAGTGAGAAATTGCAGAAGATACTAGGAAATGGAAAAACATCTCTTGTTCCTGGATTCGAAGAATCAATATTGTGAAAATGGCAATCTTACCAAAAGCAATCTGAAGATTTAATGCAATCCCCATCAAAATCGCAATGGCATTCTTCACGGAAATAGAAAAAAGCAATCCAAAAATCCATTTGGAATCACAGAATACCTCGAATATCTAAAATAATGCTGAGCAACAAAAATAAGGCTGGTGGTATCACCACGCCTGATTTTAACCTATACTACAGACCCACAGTAACAAAAACAGCATGGTACTGTCACAAAAGCAGACATATAGATCAAAGGAACAGATAGAGATGCAAAAGTAAGTCTAGATAGCTATAGCCACCTGATATTTGATAAAAATGCCAAAAGCACTCATAGGAGAAAAGACAGCCTCTTCAGCAAATGGTGCTGGGAGAACTAGATACGTACCTATAGAAGGATGAGAATAGATTCTTCTCTCTCTCTATGCACAAGAATTAAGTCCAAATGGATTAAAGACCTTAATATCAGACCAGAAACTCTAAACATGCTGGAGGAAAAAGTCGGGGAAATCATTCAACATATTGGTCTTGGCAAAGACTTTCTGAATATAACCCTAGTTGGTCAGGCAATAAAACCACAGATTAAACACTGGCAACTCATGAAATTGCAAAGTTTTTATACTGCAAAGGACACTGTGAATAAAGCAAAGAGGCAACCTGCAGAATGGGAAAAAAATCTTTGCCAGCTGTATATCTGATAGAGGATTAATATCTAGAATATACAAAGAACTCAGAAAGTTAAATAATACGAAATCAAACAAGCCAATTAAAAAAGTGGGCTATGGAGCTAAATAGAGAGTTCTCAAAAGGAGAAGTACAGATAGCACATAAGCATCTAAAAAATGTTCTACATCCCTAGTCATCAGGGAAATACAGATCAAAACTACATTGAGATTCCATCTCACTCCTGTCAGATTGGCTACCATCATGAAAACAATGATCATAAATGCTGGTGGGGATATGGAAAAAGAGGAACCCTTTTCCACTGTTGGTGGGAATGCAATCTGGTCTAGCCATTGTGGAAATCAGTGTGGTGTTCCTAAAACAGCTAAAAATTGATCTACCATATGACCCAGCTGTAGCACTCCTAGGCATATATACTAAGGACTTATCTCATTTTCTTAGAAGTACGTGCTCAACCATGTTTACTGCTGCTCAATTCATAATAGCTGGGAAATGGAACCAGCCTAGATGTCCCTCAACTGATGAGTGGATAATGAAGATATGGCACATTTATACAGTGGAGTTCTACTCAGCAGTAAAGAAAAATGAAGTTAAGAAATTTGCAGGAAAATGGATGGATCTGGAAATGATTATACTAAGTGAGGTAACCCAGGCCCAGAAAGCCAAGCACCACATGTTCACTCTCATATGTGGATCCTACCTACAGATGATTGGGCTTCTGTGTTAGAAGGAAAGAACTCAGTAGCAGAGGCCAGTAAGCTAAAAAAGAGATAAAAAGGGAAGAGAAAGGAAGGGAGGAAGGTACTTAATAGGTTGCTATTGTATGTATGTAAGTAGAAGAATAGATTAACGGGGGGTGAAAAGGCCCAAAGTGAGGTCAGGAGAAGAGATTCAGTAAAGGAAATGTGGAGGGAGGGATAATCAAAATCTAAGAGGATTTAAATAAGTCTTATGGAATCCTCTGGTTTTTGACAATGGAACACTCAGGAGCCATAGATTGTTGCTAGAAAATTTTTAGTGACAGGGATGGGATACCTTCCACTGAGTTGTTGGCCAGGAAGGTCCCTGATGCCCCCAAAATATTTTAGGCCATTGCCGACGCCCTTGGTTTCCCACCAGGAATCGATGGCAAGACCTTATTGCTGAAGACTGCACATACTTGGGCTGCAAGGACACTGAGACATCCTGCTGGAACTGAGCTGATAACCTCCCCCTTGTAGACCAGCTGACAGAAAGCTGGAAGAAGCCATTCTACATGTAGTTCAATGGGAGAAAGAGATACTACCATTGAAAATACTCAACAGTGGACACTGCAAGCCTTATAATTGGCCAGCAGGCCAAATGAGCCAACAGGTGAAATAGTTGCACGTCTATCATGGTGGAAACTAACTGCCCTCCAATTGGACGGGAGGCCCGCTCCATGGGAGGGAATACATCCCTGATCCTGAAAACGTACAACGCAAGTAGTCATGAGCCCTAGGGGTGTAACATCTGCTGCTGTCTGGATAAATGTATATACTATGCTTATCAAACTGCCCAGCAAGCAATTTTCTTAATATTCATACCCTTATATTAATGCTACTCTCATTTTGGGTAGAGAATCTTCTCTTTTCAGATGGCAGTGACCTTGCGACGACTCAGAAGGTATCATAGTGCTGGAAAGAAGTGACTGGAGTACTGAGTAACACCTCGATCACACCTTCCAAGGCTCAAAGTCTAATGTGGAAGAGGTGATGGAAAGAATGTAAGAGCCAAGGGAAGGGTAAGATTCCTTACAACGTGCTCCCTCCAGACATAAAATGTCCTGCATATCCGTGACCTCATAGTGCCTGACATTACCTACACAAGACCATCATAAGAGGAGGAAAAGATAATGACATCAAAATAAAAGAGAGACTGACTGAGATGGGGAGGGGATATGATGCAGAATGGAATTTCAAAGGGGAAAGTGGGGGGAGGGATGGTATTACCATGGGATATTTTTTTATAATCTTGGAAAATGTTAATAAAAATTGAGAAAAAAATGCTACATGCTAAAAGACTGACTAAATGGGTAAACCTTCCCCTTTTCCTTAAAGGGAACACCTGAATCACAAGGATCTGGAGAGGGTACAGTGAAGACTGTCCTTGATCTTCTGTTTCTGTTTCTTTCTTTCTTTCTTTCTTTCTTTCTTTCTTCTCTCTCTCTCTCTCTCTCTCTCTCTCTCTCTCTCTCTCTCTCTCTCTCTCTCCCCTCTCCTCTCTCTTATCTCTATCTCTTTTACATTACTTACCTTTTTCCTTCCTTCTCTTCTTGGTCTCCAACCTGTAACTCCCAGTACCAGCCTGTGGCTATCATCCCCAATGAGCTCTTTTTTTATTTTATTTTATTTTTTTATTTTCTTTATTAGTCAGTTCTGTATTCAGCAAATACAGTCAGTTTGGTACCATTATTAGGCTCATCCGTGACCTACCCCCTCCCCTTGGCCCCTCCTTGTTGAGGTATACTGGTCATGCATTGTGGGGTTAGCCCACAGTTATGGGTAAGCTAAATGTCTCTGCATATCATGACCCAACATGTGACTCTGACATTCTTTCCGCCCCCTCTTCCGCAAAAGTTTCCCTGAGCCATGTTGGGTTCATTTTTGGTCTGCTCCAGTGATGAGGTGTTGGGGGCCTCTGAGGCTCTGGCTCTCTGATTTGGTAGGAGTTGATTTTTCTCTGTGTTGATCTCCTTCCCCCTTGTGCTGGTATCCGGTTCATCAGGAAAACAGCCCCCTTGCTTGTTTCTCCAGTTTTTCTTAGTTTCAGCCGGGGCCCTTTTGAGGTATGATGGGGTGGCTCTGTCCTTAGGATCTCCATCTATCTGAAAAAGAGAAGCAGATTCTCCAATAGAGAGTAAGTTAGCACCAGGACAAATGAGATAACCCTTACTTTTTTTTTTTTTTTTTTTTTTTAGTAGGGAATTTAATACGTGTAGGCCCTCTTGTAGCCCACAATTAATGGTAGCTTGATATTGGAGAGTGGGCTTATGTTTGGATATGGTTCTGACTTGTTTCCCAGCTCCAGCTATGGGTCCCATACCTGTGAGGGGATCAGTTAGCCAAATTGAGAGCAGGTGGTCCCCACCATGGCTGTGTGCCACCACCCAATGAGCTCTTAATCAGAGAGACCTACAAGGTTTCCCCAAAGAAGACAGATTGTTTCCAGAGTACTTTATGACCCACCTAAGGTTAGTGGTAAGACACCATATGCAGTTGGTATGGAACATGGAGTGACGGCTGGAAGCTGAAGAGAGTCAGCCCACAGCTCATGTAGTGCCAGAAGGTGCTACATGAGTGAGTAGGGGAAAATGACCAATATATCTGTCCTAGTGACTCCTGGTCTAAACTACTCAGCAGCAAATAACCTGTTGTGACTCTTACCCAAGTGTAATAATGGCACCCAGCCAGGGTGGGTAAGACATTATATTCAATCATAGAAAAATCTAGTTTTATAAAGTTATTTTCATTGGAATATTACTTTGAAATTTTTTAAATAATGCATGTTCCCTAATCATAACAACTACAACAATTTTAGATCACATTTTTTCCAGTTTAATCTTTCTAATCAGGCAAGCAAGAATATATAAATAACCATAGTATAACAGGGTTCAGTTGTTTTTTGAATAGCTCAAAAATATTATTTTGCTGTCCAGACAATAAAAGTTAAAATATTTTATTTGTTAAATTATTTTAATCATTTATAGAGTGTCATTTTACACTTTAAAATATATACATATACATACACACACACACACACACACACACACACATATATACATATATATATATATAGACTAGCATTAAACATGATATTCAATTGTTTTCTTTGCATATTACAATTCTATACTGTATATATAAACATGCCATAAGTAGGTATTTAATAAATGCCAAGTTACTTGGTATCAATTGTCCTATTACTAACTCTTATTATTTTTTATAGCAGTTTTAAAATCTTAATGTACAAGCTTCAAAATTTTTTTCCAATGACATTTAAAAGAAGGGATTCAGCATGGAGGAATACAAGGTGGATAAGAAATGCTTAAAGTAAGAAGAATAAATCAAAATATATTAGGAACACCTATACAACTTCCAAGAAATTATACACACTTATACACACACCCATTTTGTACATATAGAAAAACAACATATCAAAATCTACTGCTATTTATAATTAGCATGTATTCATAACATTTATTATTTTGATTATAAAAAATATGGAATAATATAATTTATGAAAAATTATAGGAGAGGGTATGAAGAGATGGCATAGCAATTAAGGTGCTTTCTTGCAAAGCTGAAAGGACTTCAGTTTGATTCCCCAGGGCCCACATAAGCCAAATGCACAAGGTAGAGCATGCATCTGCAGTTTGTTTGCAGTGGCTAGATGCCCTGGCAGGCCTTTCTCTCTCTGTCTTTCTCTCTCTTTGTGTGTGTGTGTGTGTGTGTGTGTGTGTGTGTGTGTGTGTGTGTGTCTGTGTGTGTCTGTGTGTGTCTGTGTGTGTCTTTCTCTGCCTCTTTCTCTCTCAAAAATGAATAAAAATATTTTTAAAAAATTCAAAAAAATATGAGAATAATTTTCCATCTCATTATAATCATTATTAAGAAAAAGGTGTTCTTTGAATTTTAGGTTAAAGAATGTTTCTTCTCACATTTTTTAATTTAGATTTAGAGCATGCTACTAGAAAGCATGTGTAAAATTAAACTGTTCTCTATATACTGTTCTTTCTTTAGTATTTTGTAACATCCTCAATTCTCATTCACCTTGAAGTTTTTATTTTAATAATATCCACTTCTATATTTTTCATATGTGTAGTATACCATGAAAATTTCACCTTATTATTCAACTCAATACAAATATTCCTTCAGAGTATTTTGTGTCAAAATTTATGGCCCACTGCTATATTCCAGATTTATATTTACAAAAGGTAATAATTATCGTAATGTTTTCACACAACACACACAAACACACATACACACACAAATGCAACCTCATCATTCATTCACAAGATTACATTTGATATGTGTTGTATTTTAGCAGGTAGCTAAGAGTCATCATCTGAAAGTGTTACCATTCTATTATTGAACACAGCATTTAAAATTCATTCAGCCCTTATGAATGAACAGGTGATGTACTGCTACTTATACTATTATCACATTTGATATTTTCAAATATATGAGAGAAGGTACATTATTATTCTTATAGCCCAGAAAATCAATCTGAAGCTTAAAGGAATTTAATTACTTTTCAAGTCAGAGTACAAGTAAAAACAAAACAAGGATTAAAAAATATTTAAATTAGCCTATAGAGATGGCATAGCACTTAAGACACTTCCCTGCAAATCCCAGGGAGCCAGATTTGATTCCCCAGGACCCACATAAGCCAGATGGACAAGACAGCACACATGTCTGGCGTTCATTTGCAGTGGCTGCAGGCCCTGCCGCACCATTCCCCTTCAATCTGCCTTTTCCTCTCTCTTTCAAATAAATAAAAAGAAATTTAAAAAGACCTAACTTAAAACATAGTACTTCATCATACCTCCTATAAAATTGAGGTTTCTTTCAAGGATCTGTAAATATATGTTAGTCTATATGCATATTTCATAGTGTTGCACAAATACTTCTCGTTAAAACCTTTTTAACAGTGAATTTGACAAATGTTAATGAACATAAGAAAAAGTAGCCAACATGAACAGTTGTATAAAAATTTGATGCAATTAGCAAGAAGAGTCAATGGCCAAGAGGACATTAGACTGCAAGGTCTAATATTTGGATGTACAGTTCAAAAGTTGGTTGATTACCAGCACTCTGAAACTGTGATTATGTTAGAATTTCTGATAGGAACAACTATGTGGCTAGGGGAGTTATATAATATTTACTAATGCTTACTAAAAATCAATAAATATATATATATTTCTTAACATAATATATTATATTATAATTGTATGTATTATATAATATAATATATATATGTACATATGTAAACATTATAATGTCTCATCAAACTTCTGAAATAAAAATTGAAAAAAAAATGAGAACAAACTGTTGATATACAAAACAATGACTCTCTCATTGTTTCCCTGACTTCTACAACTTTACATAGTATAAGATACATTAAAGAAATTAAGGGTGAAGCTCAATTTTATGTTACTATTCAAGATTTCAAGAAGGATACCTAAACTACAATTATGCATGTAGGCACAATATGATACTTATGTATTTAAAATGATAGCAAGGAGCAAAGAGAAGTCTAGTGATCAGCATTGAGACTGTTGCTAAGGAAATGGTGGTGTGGTATTATAAGCCAAGAAATAGTTATCTCCTATGGAAACATGAAAAATGATTCTTTCCTGGTGTCCCCACTGAGGAACACAATCCTTTATTGTCTATTTGGCTTTGTAAGACATGGTGTCTGAATTAAAAGTCACTAATGTTGTATTGTTTCAAGCAACAATCTGCAATACATGGTGTGCTTCAAGATATTTTTAATACTATACAGCAAGGAAATAGTTTCTTGTGTTAAAATATGCATTCACATTTCTTCACAGTTTTTATTTCAAGAAACATTGGAAACAACATTTTGAAAAAAAAGTTTTTTATCTAAAATGAAAATTTATTTTACAGAAATGAAGCAATAAACTATAATAGACAGTTAGCCTAAGATTACGGATTTTCTGAATTTTTATTAGTAAAAGATGTATAGGTTTTTTAAACATTGTATTAGACAATGTTTGCAGGAACAGGATAAGTGGTACTTCATGTCAGCTGCACAGCTAGACTATATGTTTTATTCAAGTAAAAAATTAAATAACAGTTATTGGAAGGCCTATTTCCATAGATTTGTGTGCTTTCTTAATATTTCATAATGAGTTTTAATAACAATGGAAATTATTATATTTCTTATAGTATTGAAGGACTGAGCTCAGTGGAATTAGGCAAGTTCTTCTAATATCTTTTTTTTTTTCTTTATTAGTCAGTTTTGTATTCAGCAAATACAGTCAGTTTGGTATCATTATTAGGCTTATCCATGACCTACCCCCTCCCCTTGGCCCCTCCTTGTTGAGGTATATGGGTCATGCATTGTGGAGTTAGCCCACAGTTATGGGTAAGCTAAATGTCTCTGCATATCATGACCCAACATGTGGCTCTGACATTCTTTCCGCCCCCTCTTCTGCAAAATTTCCCTGAGCCATGTTGGGTTCATTTTTAGTCTGCTTCAGTGATGAGGTGTTGGGGGCCTCTGAGGCTCTGGCTCTCTGATTTGGTAGGAGTTGATTTTTCTCTATGCTGATCTCCTTCCCCCTTGTGCTGGTATCCGGTTCATCAGGAAAACAGTCCCCTTGCTTGTTTCTCCAATTTTTCTTAGTTTCAGCCGGGGCCCTTTTGAGGTATGATGGGGTAGCCCTCTCTTTAGGATCTACATCTATCTGAAAAAGAGAAGCAGATTCTCCAACAGAGAGTAAGTTAGCACCAGGACAAATGAGATAACCCTTACTTTTTTTATAGAGAATTTAATAGGTGTATGCCCTCTTGTAGCCCACTATTGATGGTAGCTTGATACTGGAGAGTGGGCTTGTTTTTGGATATGGTTCTGACTTGTTTCCCAGCTCCAGCTATGGGTCCCATACCTGTGAGGGGATCATTTAGCCAAATTGAGAGGAGTTGGTTCCCCACCATGGCTGTGCGCCACCACTGCACTTGTGTGGGCATCACACCAAGTTATTTGCTGCTAAGTAGGTTAGACCATGCATTGCTTTGACAGATATTGGTCATTTTCCCCCAGTCGCCCATTTAGCACCTTCTGGCACTAGACGCGCTGACTGTCTGGGGACTGACTCTCTTCCAACTTCCAGCCATGCCATTCTAATTTGCATGTCAATCACATAAGGTGTCTTCAGCAGTAGGGTCTTACCACTAGCCTTTCATTCTCAGTGAACTTACCCAATCACAGAAAAAAAAAATTGGCACATAGTCTCACTCATCTACAGCACCTAACATGAATCTACCCAAGATACCTTACATACCCAGCAAGCATCTCCTAGACTAGACATTAGGATGGAAGGGGAGGGAGGGGAGGATATCAAAGGGGTGGGAAACACAAACCGGCAATGGTACCATAATCTTCTACTTACTAAAAGACAGACCAAATGGCTGATCCTTCACCAGGCCCTTACAGGGAACACCTGGACCACAAGACACTGGAGAGGGTAAGATCAAGACTAACCTTAATATCATTTTTATTCATATATTTATTTGAAAGTATGAGAGAGAGAAAGAAAGAGAAGGAAGTACCGGGACCTCTAGCTACAGCATACAAACTCCAGAGGCATGTGCCAATGTGAGCAACTGGCTTTAAGTAGGTACTGAAGAATCAAAGCATGGTGCTTAGACTTCTCAGATAAGCGCCTTAACCACTGAGCCAGCTCTCCACCCCAAGTTCTTAATATTAATGTTAGACTATAATCAAAATCTCATCTTCTTCCCCAAAGATCTCTTAATTGTATCACTCACAAAATTATGCATAATATTTTCAACTTTAAAGATGACATGGATTTAATTTTGAAAATGAGAAGACAGAGAAAAGGAAAAAGAAAGAGAGAAAGAAAGAGGATTAAAACAAAAAAGAGTCATTTTACTCATCATTGCCTTCCTAAATATATTCTTGGCAGACACCCTCTCAGTTTTTTCTTGCATTAACTGGAAAGTGTTTTATACATACATACACACCCCACCAAGAACAAGCAAGTATGTATTTCTTTCTTGGGTGAGATAGATTTCTGTGCATACTGTTGTGTGTCTTGCTTTCCCATTTAACATTTTCCTTTTTTGAATACACTAATTGTTGTAAGAAATTGACTATTTTGGTATGCGAATTTCATGAAATGCTTACATATTTGGAATTTCGGTATACTAAACTTAGCCAAATCATTAAAACATAGGTTCAAACACTGTGATTGTAACTGGAAATATCCTTGAAAAGATTATCAAAATAAAGTATTCATAACTAATCTAAATTTATTCTCATTGCAATTTATTTCCTTTAGAAATCCCTGATAGTACTTAAAAGATAGAAATCAAGAGCCTGGAATTTACAAGTTTTTGATAAATTAAAGAAAGATATTTGGTGTGGATACAATTTGGGATTGGGTACACAGATGGCATAATACTTCAGAATTGATGGCCACATAGTTCATAATTATAATTTGCTTCATGACAGAAGTAGAATAGTATAATGTTAGAATAAATGAATATTCGGGAATTTTAAATAACAGATGATATTACAATTTATTTCAAAGAAGATTGTTCTGAAATTTAGAGTTTAGCTGAATGTAAACTGTCATTTGATATTTAAATATTAATGTTCACTTGTAAATTCATATGGACACTAAATTATAGACTATAGATTATTTTACTTTTTATAAGACAGTGGTTTCAATGTTGAATTATATCAGAACAATAATTCAATTATGTATAAATGTCCCTAGACTTTCACAAGCTTAATGTGTTCTTACTGTTTGTTAGAGACCTTGCTTGGAGTAGCAGTCTTATTTGGGAATATAATGCATGGACTCTCCAGTCACTACTCGTCAACAACTACCAACCACAGAAAGATAAGTAGGTAGATAGATTAGATAGACAGTAAGTAGAGATATCAAAATTATGTTTCACTCTACAAGGCCTCTTAGCAACTAAGAAACAAACTACTTTGAATTTCTGAAAATTGATTAAGTCTGCAAATTGGGATGTTTATTATAACTCCATTTTATTACTAGATATATATGGTGAAATTAACCACTGAACTAACACCTTATTTGTGATGTGTAGAGAATAATCAGCCAGCAATCCTCAACTCCTCTTCCCATAACACATACGAAAGGATACACACACACATATACACACAAGTTCAGAAATTTTGTTGAGAAATACCTCATTGTTTTTTGATACAGTTGCAGTGCATGGTTGTCAGTGGTTAGAGCTTGTACCTCCTCCTAGTGCACAAATTTGGTAGAGTTTCTCCCATAGTGCTTTTCCTTAACTTGACCTCTTGTGACATAAAGAGGAACATATTCTCTCTCTTCTGGAATAAAAGGGGGGGGGGGAAAAAAAAAAACTACATGAACAGAGAATTTTTTAATGGGCTCAAAAGTACAAAGTACATTTTCTCTTTCTTTTCTTCTGTAATTCCTCCTCTAATGAGTTCAAAGTTCAGTGTCATTTCTAGTGTTTTTGTAGTTAGAATACTTTTATTCCTTTGTAATTTTAATCCACCATATCCCACTGCAATTTGTCTACCTACTTAAATCATAAGTTTCTTGCATCTTTCAAGCTTCAGCTTCATTGGTTGACTTTTCTATGATAAAACAATATAACTACTTGTCAATTAATTATGTACTTTTTTAGTTCTACAAGTTAAGAAAAAAAAAAATATATATATATATTCTAATGAGAATAGGATGACTCAAGACTTTTCAGAGTCATTTTATCAGAGTGAACACTACCATTTTCCTCTCTGCAAGAACTGATAACATATGAATTTGAGCATAGTCATTTGAAATCTTAAAAATGAAGCTGACTTAATGATCTTTGTGTCAAAATGGAAAATTCCCCAAAAGAGGCCTGATTCTTATCGCCAGTCATGCACTTGTTATTTGTTAATAAATTATTTGAACAAAAACATATACCTAATAACTTGACAGCGCACTAGATAAAAGCAATATGTGATGTGGGACTAAATGAAATTTCTAGATGAAGAGTAGAGCTAATCTGATAACACTAATAGTAATGGTAGGTTATAGTCTAACCATGAGAAAACTTAGATTGAGAGGTGACATTAGTAGTCAATGTTAGACATCTAAAATAATATTCATTAGTAAAATTTTTGTACTGTGATAGATTCAGGAAAAGTGGTTATATAAACCTGGTTCCTCTGTTCAAATGAGCCAGCTTAAACTAAAGTAACAATTATATAGCTATAACTTTTAGCGCAAAGTAAGAATAGAAATAAATGATCAATTAAGTTAACCTCAGCCAAAGATGAAGTTGTCTAAATTTTACAGAGAAGCAATAATTTATGTATTTCCTGGAAAAGATATATGTCAGAAAATATTCACTGATGGGGCTGGGCACAGTGGCACTTGCCTTTAATTCCAGCACTCAGGAGGCAGAGATAGGAGGATTTTCATGAGTTTGACACCACCCTGGAATATGTAGTGAATTCCAGGTCAGCCTGGGCTAGAGCAAGATCCTACTTCAAAAGCAACAACAAAAATAATAATAGTAAAAATAAAAAGAAAAGACAATATTCACTGACAGAGTAGATAATACTGGCTGGAAATAATTGTCTTAGAGTTGTCAAAACATAAGTCATTATCTTCTAACCAGCAGTTTGAAAGGGAACAGTGGAGTTACTGTTACTTGTGTATCAGTTACTGAGACCTAAGTCAGAGATTTCCCTTGTGTTCATTGATGGCCTGAATATCCATTATAATTAGAAAAGTAATGTTTGATACATTTGTGGTTTTTAGTGCAATAATTCATCTCTCTGCCTCAGTAATTAATTTCAAGTCAGTTTATAACTGTTGGTGGTAAAAGGGCAAGACTCTCAATATTATTTTGATTTGATAGGAAGAAAATAATAATCTTCCCTAAACACAGTAGTTATCAGAGATTTGAGACAATAAACAGCCACTGAGAGTCTGCTAAGATTAATTTTATTTCTATCTTATATCTAGATAAATCCAGTATTATAAATGCCAGGGATATTCTTTGTGCCACAGTATGTACACTTCAGTTTGGTTATTTTTTCAACCTCTCATCTTTACTGCTTCAATACCTTGCCTCCTTGGATTAACACTATACTGATTTTCTGCCTCCATGATCCTTACAGATTATCCTTCACAGCCTGTTTAAACATGATTAGTTCCATCTAATTCTCTTCACAGAAATCTAGCTAGCCAAAGTCAGTTCCACTTTTCTGGGAAACTTCCTTGGAAATGATTATTTTCACTTTGCCATGTGCTATGAGATCAGTTTTTTTCTAAAACATTCTCAAACAGACCATTCCAATGCTTCTTTTAGTACTGAATGACAATTTTCATAAATATACATAACGTATATTTGATCATAATCCCCTCCTATTACTTTCTGTTGCCTTCCCTCCTTTATATTTTTATACTCCTTCCTCTGAACCGCTTCCTTTTTGCATCTAATCCCTTTTTCTGTTTTGATGTCTTTTTTGCTTTCCTCCATACACCATGACCAGTTGATGGACCCAACATTGTGCAGGTAACAAAAGTCCCTTCATATACAGAAGACAATATTCCAAATCACTCTTCTCTCTCATTTGGCTCTTAATTCTTTCTGCCCTAACCTATATTGTTCTATGGGCCTCATTTTTACTGTAGATTTGCTTTAGTTTTGTTGTGCTGCACTAACAATACATCCCAGAGCCTTAAAACTTATCACTAATATATACTTGGTCCACAACTTTCTCCACCTTTTTTGTAGGAGGAAAAGGTTTATTTTGGCTGGTGGGGAAAGTATCACAAAGTGCCTGAGTTCCCCTGGAATTCCTAAGAGTGCTTGTGTGTGGATTAGAGTTTTTTTCTGCTTGGACCTGTGAAAGTGGACCAGCTTCTGCCATTATGGAATTTCCCTTGGATCTGTAACTTCAATAATTATCCCTTTTCTCCATGACTGGGTCTTTTTTGGAAGTTCATCTCAGCAATCTGAAGCTTTCCACTACAAAAATTGTTACTGAGGAGTGGGATAAAGGGCTGAGATGAATCTCACCATGTAGATTTTGTTTTGTGGAACTTGTGTGCTGTATGAATGGGAAACTTAATGCTTGCAACTGAAGACACCTCTGGGATGGTAAACCAAGTATTATGGACCATTATGATGAGAGTGTGCAAATGTTAAGTGCAGAGAGAATTGAACTTGGAGCCAAGTTCAGTTGGAGCCATGAAATTTCTAAGGGGAAGGAAAGACTGCAGAAGACGCTGATGGAACTTGGCTACTGGCATAAGGACTTGGCTGCATTCAGCTGCTTATGCCCAGAGAGTTGGATGAAGGTTAAATTTGTAATGGACTGACATACTTGGCCAAAGATATCAGACTGCAAGATTTAAGATTTTAAGTTGGATAAATTCTAGCAAGTTAAAATTATGGGCACTAAGACTAATTTTAGGTTGCTGAAGCTGCTACTCTCGAACATATTAGCAATGCTAAGGAAGATGGCCCGACTGCTTTACATTAAAAGAATGGACAGGATACCTGAGGAAAGACTATGATGGAGATGCAAACTCTTTTGGAAAAGAGTTGACTGGAAAAGGAACCTACTTTTCATGGTCATGATTTATTTCATCCCTGAATTAAAAATGGATGTGTCCTGCAAACTTGGTATTGGTTTCGGAAGCAGAAAAAAATGCAAGGGGAGGTCCTGAAATGCACGCGGTTTCAGGAGCCACTGATGAGATATGGCATATTTGCAGGGCATTATGACCCTCAAGAATGAGATGGAAGAGCCTTTGGAAGATGGACTTCAGTTTTCATGGAGACATGAAGATGTTTTGGATACACTAGGACTGTACATGAAGGCTGATACTAGGGATGGAATTTTTCCTTGGCTACTCAACCTAGCTGAAGGGGCAGAAATGGAAAATCAACAGGCTGTCAGTCACTGGTTATATTGGACTTGAACTGCAGAAGATTGATGTTTGCTTGATGGTGGTTGAATTTGCACTGTTGTATCTCTCCTTGCTATGCCTTATAGGAATTGAAAATGTTTGCTCTGTGCCATTATATTTTGAAAGTATATAACTAGTTAGTTTGATTTTACAGGACTCATAGATAAGAGGCAATCTTAAAAGTCAGGTGAGATGTGGGACTTTGGGAATATGCAAAGTTGGTAAAACCTTTGGGAACCTTCAAATTTGAACTGAATGCAGTTTACAATCTGAGATGGTTATGAATCAATTGGGGTCCAGAGGCAGAATGGGTTGTTTGAATAAATGCCCCCCAATAGATTAAGGAATTTTAATAAAGCTTCTTAGATTTTCAGCTACCTGGCTAGAGGACATGCCACTGGGTGTATCTTAGGGTCCAGCCCTAAGGTATGGGGGGTACATTTGGAATTCCAGTCTAAATATGCACAAAATACCTGAGTTCCCCCTGGAATTCCTAAGAGTGCTTATGTGTGGTGTGACTTTTTTCTCTCTATTGAACCTATGAAAGTGGGCCAGCTTCTTTATGGATCTTTAGGTTTCAATACATCACCCTTCCTCTATAACTGTGCCAGTTTGGGAGTTCATCTCAGTGATCTGAAGTTGTCTACTACAGCAGGTTACCCATTTTGTTATAATTTTGTTAGCAATCCCATTACATAATTGTGTACTAAGTAAAATATAATGTGATCGTGCAAATTCAGATGATTGTAATTAATGTAATAAGATTTCTCCCTCACATTTTTATCAATATTGTGCTACTTTTGAATGTAATTTTACTCTGCCTACTGGTATTCTGAAAGTTAGTGTGGTCATAGTTTGGTAGGTTGTAGTTATTTACCATCATGCATGCAAAGCCAAGTAAGCTGTAGTGATCATAACTACACATACAAAGACATCGAAATAAAAGAGGGACTAGTTGGGAATCAGGTGTTCAATGGAAGGAAAATAGGGAGGGTTCAAGATAAGCTAAGGAAATAATCATGGATAAAATTGTCAATAAAAATAAAGAACTTTGGACTTCTAGGCCAAGATGGCCACCACCTAATGGCACAGCACGTCCCCGGGAAAGAAAGGCAAGAAATTAAGGGTTCACTGGGTCTTTTAGGGGAGAGAAATCTCCAATAGATTGCCAGTGGGAAGGCACAGAGGGGAAAAAACAGGGAATCCCTGATTCCCTCATGGGCAGGCGGGTAGCCCACCCCTCCCCCCCAAGCAGCCACGGTACCACAGTACCAGCTTCAGGAAACTCCCACACCTACTGTCAGAAAATGGTCTCAGGCCAACATACTTCCACTTCCGTCACTGCACAGGGGCGATTGCCCTGCTACCCCTGCCCACAAGTGACCTTGGCCAGGCTACGCCTGCTGGCCCATTGGAGCTGGGGCTCCCTTGATCAATTTAAATGGTGCATGCCCCTGCTCTGATCCCGATTGTGGAAGTTTAGTCTGCTCCACCCACTATCCCACTTATTCTGGCCCCTGCACATTCACGAGAATGAGCCCAGGCCAATTTCCACCTCCACACATGAGCTCGGACTGTGTCTGTCGCTTACACTAGCTCAGGTGCCATCCCCTCCCTGTCTACCACACCTGTCAATGGCTATTGTTCTGTTGCGGGGGACTGAAGACTGCTTCTGGGTCACAGTGTTCTGCCACACCAGAGTTTGTGCTGCTTCAGTGCTTCCTGCCTCTGTGTCCCTCCTAGCATGAGTGTAGGCAGCTTTGGCACATCACTGCATGAGACCTCAGGCAACATTGGCGCCCTGGCCAGGCAGGAACTCAGGTGGCTTTGGCAAGCAAGAGCCAAAGCCCAGGCTGCTTGGAAACAGCCTCAGGGTGCCTCAGATTCCATTGTGCTTGAGTCCAGGCTGGTCCACACACCCACGTGCCCGTACACTGTGATGGGCAGACCACAGCACAAAAGAAATAACATGAAAAATCAAATGCAAGAAAATCCAGTTAGATCACCCAGTTCTACAATGAACATCTCTATTCAAAACATAGAAGAGTCACTAGGATCAGAACACCAAAATGAAGCTATGAGCAATGCAACCCTGATCAAGCTACTGGTAGAACTTGCAGAAAAGCAACAAAGGACAAATAATCATGTGGATGCTGCCATAACTAGACTAGACGGAATAGATAAGAAAATGGAAGGAGTTCAAAGACACTTAAGAGATATGAGGGAGAGTGAAAAAAAAAAAAAAAGAGGACCTCAAAAATCAGCTGTCAATACTAAATGAAGACATAATGAAATGCAAGGATGAATTCCAAGAAGCATCAAGAAAATTAGGCAATGATATGAAAAGGGAGCTTGACAGAGGGATGGAAATCATACATAGAAAAGTACATGCGAACCTAATTGAACAAGTCCAAAACTCTCTAGAAGCTCCCAAGAATAGAGTCAGCCAACTGGAGGATAGAAACTTTGATCTGGGAGACAAGATGGAAGAAACAGTTAGAGAGTTCAAAAACTTTGGTAAGTTCAAAAGTTCCTGGAAACAGAACATGAGGGATTTGTGGGATACACTTAAATGTGCAAATATTAAGATGATTGGAATACCAGAAGGAGAAGAAATTCAGACCAAAGGCATGGAGAACTTATTTAACAAAGTAATTGAAGAAAACTTCCCCAGTCTCTTAAAAGAAAGGCCCATCAAGATACAAGAATCCAACAGAACTCCAAACAGACTGGACCAAAGGAGAAACTCTCCAAGACATATTATCATTAACACTCT
This sequence comes from Dipus sagitta, assembly GCA_036346955.1. Lineage (NCBI taxonomy): Eukaryota > Metazoa > Chordata > Mammalia > Rodentia > Dipodidae > Dipus > Dipus sagitta. The sequence goes on from CM070781.1 coordinate 76,551,533, forward strand.
AAACATTGACACCAAAGAGAAAATCCTAAAAGCAGCTAGGGAAAAACAGCACACCACCTTCAAAGGTAACCCCATCAGAATTACTTCAGACTTCTCAATGGAAACCCTGAAAGCTAGAAGGACCTGGAATCATATATCTATATGCACCAAACACAGGGGCACCACAGTTCATAAAACAAAACGTACTTGACAATAAAACAGAAATAACCACCAATACCATCATATCTGGGGACTTCAATACACCATTATCAGTAATAAACAGATGATCCAAACAGAAACTCAACAGGGAAGTAAGAGAGATCAACAAAACCATAGATCACTTAGACCTAACAGACATCTACAGAACCTTCCATCTCAAATCCACAGATTACACATTCTTCTCAGTAGCCCATGAAACATTCTCTAAAATAGACCATATACTGGGTCACGCAGACTGACACCATGTATTTAGGAAGATTGACATAATCCCTGCATGATATCAGATCAACAACAAAAGACCAAAGAAGAATCCCAGCGGCACCTGGAAACTGAACAGCACACTTTCAACAATAAATGGATAGTGGATGAAATAAAAAATGAAATTGCAAAATTTCTGGAATTGAAAGACAATGAGAACACATCGTACCAAAACATATGGGACACAAGGAAGGCAGTCCTCAGGGGAAAATTCATAGCACTCAATGCCTTCATAAAAAAGAGAGAAAGGTCCCAAATCAAAGACCTAACCATCCACCTAAAGGCACTGGAAAAACAAGAAAAATCCAACCCAAAGAGCTCCAGAAGGAAAGAAATAGTTAAAATCAGATCAGAAATCAATGAACTAGAAACAAAGGAAACAATTAAGACAATTGACAAAACAAAGAGCTAGTTCTTTGAAAAAATAAACAAGATTGACAAACTCCTGGCCAATTTGATCAAGCAAGAAAAAGAGATACTTCAAATTAACAAAATTCAACATGAAAAAGGAGATATCACAACAGGCACAGTGAAAGTGGGGGAACCATCAGGACTTATTGCAAAAACCTATAGTCCACAAAACTGGATAATGGGGAGGAGATGGATAAATACCTGGACGCATACCATCTATCAAAGCTAAACTCAGAGCATATTAATCTCCTCAATGAACCTATCACACTCATTGAGACTGAAAAAGTAATAAAACAAAAACCTCCTCTAAAAGAAGTGCCCAGGTCTAGATGGCTTCTCAGCTGAATTCTATCAAACCTTCATGGAAGAACTCAAACCAATCTTCCTCAAACTGTGCCACACAATTGGAGAACAGGGAAAGCTACCCAACTCCTTTTATGAAACCAGCATCACCCTAATTCCAAAACCAGGCAGAGATGCCACAAGAAAAGAAAACTATAGACCTAGTTCTCTGAAGAAATTAGATGCAAAGATCCTGAAGAAAATCCTCACAAACCAAATTCAACAACACATCAAAAGTATTATCCCCCTCAAAAAGTGGGATTCATCCCAGGAACACAGAGGAGCTTCAACATAAGGAAATCTGTCAACGTAATAGACCACATAAAAAAGGTTAAACACAAAAAGCAGATGATCATTTCGATAGATGCAGAAAATGCTTTTGACAAGATGCAAGATCACGTCATGATCAAAACATTGGAGAGAATTCGCATGGTGGGTTCATATCTTAACATAATAAAGGCAATATACAAAGCTCCTAAGGTCCAAATAATACTTAATGGAGAGAGACTTGAGGAATTCCCATTAAGATCAGGAACAAGACAGGGTTGTCCACTCTCACCTCTGCTTTTTAATATAGTACTGGAAGTCCTAGCTGAAGCAATAAGACAGGAGAAAGAAAAAAAAAAAAGGATGATTTTGGAAAGGAAGATGTTAAGTTAGCTATATTTGCTGATGACAGGATTGTATATGTAAGAGACCCGAAAGACTCCATCTCAAAACTCCTGAAGGTGATTAACTCCTATAGCAAAGTAGCAGGATACAAAATCAATGAACAAAAATCAGTAGCCTTTCTATATGCAAATGACAAAGACACAGAGAAAGAAATAAGGGACATGGTCCCATTTTCAATATCAACAAAAACAATAAAGTATCTTGGAATAATTTTAACCAAGGAAGTGAAAAATCTGTACAATGAGAACATAAACACACTCAAAAAACAAATTGAGGGGGACTTGAGAAAATGGAAAGACCTCCCATGTTCCTGGGAGGACAGAATTAACATTGTGCAGATGGCAGTCCTACCAAAGGCAATATACAGATTTAATGCCATTCCAATTAAATCCCAACGATGTTCTTCACAGGGATAGAAAAAGTGATATCAAATTTCATATGGAAAGACAGAAGGCCTTGCATATACAAACATATCCTCAGCAAAAGAAATACCTGTGGAGGCATCACCATACATTATCTAAAGCTATATTATAAAGCCATAGTAATAAATACAGCATGGTACTGGCATAAAAACAGGAGTATAAACCAATGGAATGGACCTGAGGACCCAGATTTGGGTCAAGCAACTAAAGCTACTTGATATTTGACAAAGGTCCTAACAATATAGGCTGGAAAAAAAGACAGCATCTTCAACAAATGGTGGTGGACAAAGTGGATAACCACATGCAGGAAATTGAAACTTGACCCACATATTTCGCCATGCACTACACTCAAGTCCAGATTGATCAAAGTCCTCAATATAAGACCAGAAAATCTACTAGTACTGGAAGAAAATATAGGAAGTAGTTTCCATGATATAGGAATGGAAAAAGACTTCCTGAACAAAACCCCAGTAGCTCACGATCTTAAACAGTCACTCAACTAATGGGATCACAGGAAGCTGAAGAGTTTCTTTACAGACAAGCATACAATAAGCAAAGCCAATAGATTACCCACAGAATGGGAGAAAATATTTCCTGGTTATCCAACTGACAGAGGCCTAATCTCCAGAATCTACAGAGAACTCAAAAATCTAAACAGTAAAAACTCACACACCCCACTTACAATATGGGGCAAAGAGGTCCACAGGCAATTAACACAGGAAGAAATACAAATGGCAAACACACACCTTTAATCCCAGCACTCGGGAGGCAGAGGTAGGAGGATGGCCATGAGTTTGAGACCACCCTGAGACTACATAGAGAATTCAAGGTCAGCCTGAGCTAGAGTGAGACCCTACCTCAAAAAAAAAAAAAAAAAAAAAAAAAAAAAGTTCATCATCCCTAATCACCAGGGACATGCAACTTAAAACAACTATGAGATTCCACATTACTTCAGTAAGGATAGCAAACATCAAAAAATCAAATGAAAACAAATGCTGGTGAGGATGTGGAGAAGTAGGAACACTCATCCACTATTGGTGGGAATGTAATATGGTACAACCATTATGGAAAACAATCTAGAGACTCCTAAAAAAGTTGACTACAGAGATGCCAACAGACCCAGTTATTCCCTTACTGGGCATCTACCCTAAAACCTTCAAACCACAGGCTAGAGAGATTTGCTCAACCATGTTTGTAGTGGCCCAATTCATAATAGCTAAGAGCTGGAATCAACACATATGTCTATCACTAGAAGAATAGATAACTAAGATGTGGTATATCTACACAATGGAATTCTATACAGCAGTAAGAAAAAATGACACAATGAAATTTGAGGAAAAATGGTTGAACCTGGAAAAGATCATGCTCAGATAACTTTCCCAATCACAGAAAAAAAATCACCACATAGACTCACTCATCTACAGCACCTAACCTGAATCTACCCCAGATGCCTTACATACCCAGCAAGCATCTCAAGGACTAGACAATACGATGGGTGCGGAGGGAGGGAAGGGTAATGGAAGGGTGGGAAACACAAATCTAGACCCAAATGGCAATGGTACCATAAAATTCTACTTCCTAAAAGGCAGACCAAATAGCTGAACCTTCACCAGGCCCTTTGAGGGAACACCTGAACCACCAGACACTAGAGAGGGTATGATGAAGTCTAACCTTAATCTTCTACAGCTTCCTCCCCCTCTCTCTTCTCTCTAACTCTTGTATATTAGTTATCATTTTCTTAGTGGGCACTGACCTGTAACTCCCAGTACCAACATGTGGCTATCATCCACAGTGAGCTTTTGATCAGAGAGACCTACAAGGTTTCCTAAAAGAAAGAAAGATTTCTGTCAGAGTACTTGATGACCTACCAAATGTTAGTGGTAAGACCCTACTGCTGAGGACACTTTATGCGGTTGACACACAAAATGGAATGGCATGGCTGGAAGCTGGAAGAAAGTCAGTCCCAAGACAGTCAGCGTGTCTAATGCCAGATGGTGCTACATGGGCAACTGGGGGAAAATGACCAATATTAGTCCAAGCAACTCATGGTCTCACCTACTTAGCAGTAAATAACCTGTCATGATGTTGACACAAGTGCCGTAGTGGCACACAGCCACTGTGGGAAACCAACTGCTCTTGATTCTGCTAATTGATCTTCTCAGTGGTATGGGACCCATAGCTGGAGCTGGGAAACAAGTCAGAACCATATCCAAACATAAGCCCACTCTCCACTATGAAGCTACACCAATTTTGGGCTACAAGAGGCCCTACACCTATTAAATTCTCTATAAAAATGTAAGGGTTATCTCATTTGTCTGATGCTAACTTTCTCTCCATTGGAGAATCTGCTTCTCTTTTTCAGATAGATGTAGATCCTAAGGATAGGGCCACCCTATCATACCTCAAACGGGCCCCAGCTGAAACTAAGAACAATTGGTGAAACAAGCAAGGGTGCTGTTCTCTTGGTGAACCAGGTACCAGCACAAGGGTGAAGGAGATCAACACAGAGAAAAATCAACTACCAAATCAGAGATCCAGAGACCCAGAGGCCCCCAACACCTCATTACTGATGCAGACCAAAAATGAACCCAACATGGCTCAGGGAAATTTTGCAGAAAAGGGGGTGGAAAGAATGTTAGAGCCACATGTTGGGTCATGATATGCAGACATGTATCCTATCCATAACTGTGGGCTGACTCCAGAATGCATGGCCCATATACCTGAACAAGGAGGGCCCAAGGGGAGGGGGTAGGTCATGGATGAGCCTAATAATGGTACCAAATTGACTGTATTCGCTGAGTACAAAACTAATTAGTAAAAAAGTCTGACACAAAAAAATAAATAAAGAATTTTTGTGTATGGAGAGATGGATGAGTCTAGTTCCACTTTTATACATCTGGTTATCCAATTTGTCCAACACCATTTGTTGAAGATGCTATATTTTTTTCTAGTCTACATTATTGGCACCTTTGTCAATGATCAAGTAGCTGTAGTACTTGACCTAAGGAGTAGGCCTCCAATTCTGTTCCATTGGTCTATGTTTCCATTCTTATGCTAGTACCATACTATTTTTGTTATTATGGCTCTGTAGTATAGCTTTTGATCTGGTATGGTGATACCTCCTGAGGTGTTTTTTGTTTATTTGTTTGTTTGTTTGTTTGTTTCTGAGGATATGTTTGGATATCCAAGGTTTGCTGCGAGTCCATATGAATTTTGAGATCATTTTTTGTATCTCTGTGAAAAATGATGCTGAAAATTTTATTGGTATTGTATTAAATTACTACATTGTTTTTGGTAGAATTGCCATTTTAACAATATTAATTCTGCATATCCAGGAGCATGGGAGGTCTTTCCATCTTCACCAGTCCTCCTTAATTTCTCTTTTGAGTTTTATTTTAATGTTTTCATTATATGTCTTTCATATCCTTGAATAGTGTTATTACAAGTTATTTAATTTTTGTTGCTATTGAAAATTGGATAGGCTTGTGGACTTCTTTCTCTGTATATTTGTCCTTTGCGTACAAAAAGGCTACTGATTTTTGAGCATTGATTTTGTATCATCCCACTTTGCTGAAGTAATTAATCACCCTTAGAAGTTTTGAGATGGAGATGTTTGGGTCTCTTATGTATAGGATCATGCCATCTGCAAATAGGGCTAATGTGACTTCCTCCTTTCCAATTTGTATCCCTTTTATTTCTTTCTCTTGTCTTATTGCTTGGACTTGTACTTCTAGTACTATGTTGAAGAGTAGTGGTAAGAGTGGGTACCTCTGTCTTGTTCCTGATCTCAATGGGAACTGCTTCATTCTTTCCCCATTCTTCTCTCCATACACAAAAATCAAGTCCAAAAGGATTAAAGAACTCTATATAAGACCTGAAACTCTTCTCCTACTGGAAGGAAAAAATAAGAGCACTTGCCACAATATAGGGGTGGGGAAAATCTTCCTGAACAAACCCCAGTAGCCCAGGAAATTAAACCATCACTCAACGAAAGGTATCTAGTGGAGCTAAAAAGCTTTTGCACAGACAAACATACCATAAGCAGTGCCAATAGATTACCCACTGAATGGGATAAAATCTTCACCAGCTATACCACTGATAGAACTCTAATATATGGAATCTACAAAGTACTCAAAAAACTAAGCAATAAAAACATCAAACAACCCACTCAAAAAATGGGGCAGAGAACTGAATGGGGATTTCTCAAAGGAAGAATTACAAATGGCTAACAGACAGTTAAGAAATTGTTCACCACCCATAACCAATAGGAAAATGTAAGTTAAAGCAACCATGAGATTCCACTGTACTCCAGTAAGGATGGTGATCATTAAACCATCTAACAATGACAAATTTTGGCAAGGATATAGGGAAAGAGGAACTCTTATCCACTGTTGTTGGGGATGTAAACTTATACAACCACTATAGAAATCTATTTGGAGATTCCTGAAAAGGATGAATATAGAGCTACCAACATACTCCTAAATGTTCCATGCACCACTACAGAGATATTTGCTCAAACATATTTATAGCTGCTCAATTCATTATAGGTAGGAACTGGAATCAACCCAGATGTCCATTATTGGATGAATGGGTAACAAATTTGTGGTACATTTTCACAGTGGAATTTTACTCAGCAGTGAGAAAAAAATGATACGATGAAATTTGTAGAAAAATGGACAGACTCGGAACAGATCCTAAATAGAAAACTCACCCAAAAGTCACAGAAAGACATACACCTCATGGTGTCACTTATCTGCAGTTCCTAACCTGGACCTGCTATAGTTGCTGACATATCTGTTAGGCAACTCAAGGCCCAGACAATAGTGATGGAAGGTTTTGTGGGGAAGGGAAAGTAAAGGGGTGGAAACAAAGACAAAACTAAATCCAAAATGATCTGGAACCATAGAAAACTTTATCCTTGGAGATAGCCTAAAAGATATAACTCTCAAAAGGAGTAAGTGGGGGGGGGGGAGCACCTGAAAAGTAGATCCCTTGAGAGGTTGGGATGAAGCCTAAGCTTAAAAGAATTTATTTTTTTCTGTCTCTGTCCTGTAACTCCCAGTAACAGAGATTGGTTACTGTACACATTGAGCTGTTGATCAGAGAGACATACAAGATCCCCAATCAAGACAGCTTTTGGCCAAAGCACTTGATTACTGACCAGAGGCAAAAGCTAAGGCCCTATTTCTGAAGACACCATTTGCTACTGACACATAGCATGGGGAAACCTGCCTGGAATTCACAAGAAAGCCAGTCCCCAGATTGTTAGGCTGTCTAGTGCTGGACAGGAATACATGAGCTACTGGGGGAAAGTGACCAACAACAGTCAGAGTTACTAGAGGTCTAAGCTACTCAGGAGCAAACACCCTGACAGGATTTACATGCCAGTGCAATAGTGGCACACAGCTTTGGTGGGTAACCAATAGCTTTCTGATTGTCGAAGAGATTCACTCAGTGTAAAGGAACCCATGTCTGGAATTGAGAACCAGATCAGAATCCTATGGAGACAAAAATTATGCTCTCCAGTGTCAAGCTCTCACTAGGTCTTTGGCTAAAATATGGATGACATTTCATCATACTCTCCCTAAATTAATAATGCTCATCCAATTTAAACTATGCTGATGTCACTCCCATTGGAGAATCTGTTCTTTTTCAGAAGGTAGTGAAACCAAAGGAGATAAACTACCCCTCACACTTCAGCCAAGCCACAGCTGAGACCACAGAGAAATTGGGGAGATTTCATGGGTGTGGCTTCCATGATGGACCTGTTAATCAGTGCCAGGGTATAGGAGACAGACCCTGAGGATACTCAACACCTACAAAATCAGAGATCAAGAGGCCCCTAGGAAATCATCACTGAAGTAGACTTAAAACTAACCCACCACAGCTCAGAGAATTTTGTAGAAGAGGGGGGCTAAATATTGTAAGAGCTACAGGTTGAGAAAATATGCCTAGAGGCATTCCTCCCCCCTCCCCAAATAACTGATTGCTGCTCCAACAATGCGTACACCACAACCCCATAGGGAATATCTGCAACCCCACTATATATACATATATATATATATATATGTGTGTGTGTGTGTGTGTGTGTGTGTGTGTGTGTGTGTGTGTGTGTAGTTTAAAAGCTGCGCAAGAGTTATGGAGAGAAAATAATTTGAACTAATAACAGAAGAAAATAGAATAATTTTTATTTTCCTGAGAAACTTGTCATTTTATACTCACTGCTTTCAAGCATTCAGCTTGATGGAACAGTATGGAAAGAACATTAGTTTTGAGTTCACAAAACATTAAAATGGATCCTTGCTCTGTCATTTATGCCATGGATTATTTTTGCACTTTCTGGGCTTATGTTTCCTGGGCTTTAAAGTAAAGGACAATGTAATTCCCATTAAACATTGCTGTAGGGACTTATCTAATATTATCTGGCAGGGGAAGAGGACCCTATTGGAATATTTTAATTACTTTTTTCTTCACAAGTTTCTTTTGTTTGAAATTTAAGTCTGGTCTTGACTTTTTCATGGTAAAACTTGAGATCTCCCCATGAGATTTTCTCATTTTTTTTCCCTTGATTATTGAATTCTCTCAAAGTTGATATGTTTTCTCAGCATCTTAACTCCTTACTCCTTGACATCTGTATCCTCTGTTCCCATCCCTATATTAGATTCTTTATCTTTCTAGATTTAGGGATCTCATTCCTTGGACTGAATTAACTTTCATGATTTAACTTTTCATTTTTTAACTATCATGGACTAAGTATTTTCCAACTTTCTTTCTGTACACTCTGCCAGAATCAATGACCTCCCAGTTTCCAATAACACATTATTGCAGCAGTTTGACATGGTAGGTCTGATTTGCTGGATTTCAAACCTAATGTAGTGCTTCATAACATGCAGCCTTGGCTTCTCAGACGTAATATATTCAGTATACTCAAAATTCATTCCTCAGCCAGGCATAGTGGCACACTCCTTCAATCCCAGCACTTGTGAGGCAGAGTTAGGAGGATTGCTGTGATTTTGTAGCCAGCCTGAGACTACATAGTGAATTCCAGGTCTGCCTGGGATACAGCAAGACCCTACATTGAAAAACAAATAAAAATAGTTTCTCATGGTTTTCAAAAATGAATGTTTCTGGGCTGGAAAGATTGCTTAGTGGTTAGGCGCTTGCCTAAGGACCCTGGTTTGAGGCTCAGTTCCCCAGGACCCACGTTAGCCAGATGCACAAGGGGGTGCATGCATCTGGAGTTCGCTTGCAGTGGCTGGAGGCTCTGGTGTGCCCATTCTCTGTCTCTGTCTCTCTCTCTCTTTCTCTGTCTCTGCCTCTTTCTCTCTGTCTGTCACTCTCAAAAAATAAATGAAATTTTAAAAATGAATGTTTCTTAGGTTTCTTGTAGTTTCTGATATTTTAATGTTGTCAATTTTCATAAATAGAAATATTCAGTATTATAACAATTATCCTTACCATTAATATGAGCTTCATTAAAACTTTTATTTCCTACACATGAAACTGTCTCTCTGCATTCTCTTGATGAAGTTTAAAGTCGCTCTTCAAAAGGTTTGAACTTTGCTGCTTTAATGGCTTTAGAGCCTTTCAAGCAAAACTTTCTAGTAAGACATTAAATACCTTTGATTACACTGTGAATGTGTCCATGAAAGTTAAATCAGAAAATTCATTCTGAATGCAACATAGCTGAGGGATAAGAGATTCGGGAGGTAGTTAGATCAGAAAGGTTTTGTCCTCATGAAGTGACTGGTGTGTGAGGAGGGGTTAAGGTATCACTAGAGTGAGCTTCTGATGAAAGGCTGGGTTCAGACCAATTTATCTCTTTCAGTCTCTAATATATACCCTTGTTCTTTTGTCATCCTTTACCTGAGATGGAATGTCAAAGTAAGAAGTCATGACTCAATGTCATCACCTAGATTTCAGATATCTCAAAATCTGGATACCTAGTAAAATATTAACTCAGTAAACTTCTTTTATTTAGAAATTCTAAATTTGTAATATTATATTATAGGATCTCAAAATTGACTATGACAACTTCTGTAATGAGATTTTAACAGTCTGATGTACAAAACTTCACCCAGGCATCACTTCATAATTACATGGAGACCATGTCAATTCTCTAATCAATCTACCTGCTTCTTTGAATTTACAGCCCTATTTCATATGTTTATCATCACTTGGTAGACTTGCCATTTTATTTTCCAATTATTACAATATAAACTGGTCTCCAGAAGTATGGAATTACACTGCCTTCATAAAATACTTATTTAATGTTAATTTCTTTCTTTAAAGTAGTCAACAGAAATATCAGTATTTTATCTCATTTTTTAACTTTTGTTTTGACTTCCACAATACTTTACTTAATTAATGAGCATGGTTATCTACTAGACCACACATACAGACAGTTTCATCCCACTCATTTTTAATATTATTTATTTATTATTAGAGAGAGAAAGAAGCAGAGAAAGAGAATGGGCATGATAGGCAGGGCTAACAAAGATACAGATGTCCTTCAACAGATGAATGAGTAAAGCAAAACGGGATCTATTTTTCACAATGAAGAGAAAGGGAATGAAATTTATAGGAAATGGAAACATTATGTTAAGAGAGATAAATCTGAATAAAAAACTCAAATATGACATGTTTACTCTCACATGCAGAATCTAGACTCAATGTGTGTGTGTGTGTGTGTGTGTGTGTGTGTGTGTGTGTGTGTGTGTATGAGTCATTTAAACTGAAAGGGGACCATGAGAAGCGAATATAATATTTTGAAAAGGGGGGTGGTAAAGAGAGAAGATGGAAGGCAAGGTAATGTAAAACATGAGATATTAAAGCAGAAAACTTATTCTGTGTTTAGGCATTGAAACAGTAAAAATTAGGCAAAAGAGAACAGGGAGGAGAGTAGGGCAAGAGAATAGAAATATAATGTCACTTGTGTATAAAAAATACCATAGTGAATCCCATTAGTATGTGAACTTGAAAAAGTAATTATTCAATGTCACAAACAAAAGTTATTTAGCAACAAAATGCATGTTCCATTCTATCATAAATTATGACATATTATTGGAATTTTATTTTTCACAATCCAGTCTTCATGATAAAAACATCCTCAGGTAAATTTGTTCAACTGTCATTTTGTTTCATGAAATGTAACATCTTAATTATCATAATTGCTTTTTTCCCCAAAAATCATGCCATATGAAGCTTCCTACTAAGATTGGTGAATATCTTGAGATTTGCACTAGCTTGGGTCCATGGGTATTATGAATGAAGCTTTTGTTGCTTCTAACTTGCAGTGTTGCTCTGGAGTTCTTCCCCATGTCTTCTGACCATTTTTGACAGTCTCACATGGTATCAGCTCCTCTGATTATTTATCTATCCAATATCAAATCACTATTATTATGTATCTCCATGAATACATTCACATGCGCACATTGTAAAATTAGTATTATACAGTGGTAACATTGTAAGTAGTAGATATAAAATGATGATTCTACATGGGACCTTTTTGTCTCTATTTACTTGTGGCTTTATATATATTATATAATATATAATATAATATATATGTATATAAAGTTCATATATATATATATATATATATATATATGAACTTTTAAGGACTCTAGGTTACCTTCCTCTTGCACTTTTTGACGCAAGTGAAATCAAGTTTAGAAAAGTGTAATCATTAGCAGTGCTAGAGTTTCTTTGCTCTTTGAACCCTTTGCAAAATCTACTTTGAGGCTTGAAATTTTTCGATTTCTTAGCCTCATGGGGAAGGGACAATGGCTTGTTTGCTGCAGTTTAATATAGCTTTTAACATAGCCTTTTAAAGTATATATACATATATATATATATATATATATATATATATATATATATATATACCATAATTATGTAGAAGGCATTCTAAGAAACATTGTTTTATTTCATTTACTATTATATTTACTTACTTAAGAGAGTGTGAGGTCCAATGTCTGTTACAACTGCAAATGAACTCCAAACATATGTGCCACTCTGCATCTGGCTATGCATGAGTACTCTGTTATCAAATTCAGGCAGTCAGACTAAGCAAGAAAGTGCCTTTAAGGACTGAGCCATTTCTCCAGCCCTAGAAATACTATTTTCTATTAAGAACTTTACTCAAATAGTTAAGTTACTTTTACTGAGCTGCTACATAATCCGTGGCCTTTTATTCCATCATGCCATCTACAGCATCTGCATTATAGAGTTATACTTTGGGATGCCTATTGAATGCACTTTTTGTTGAAGAATTCATTATAATGAAATATGCTAGCATTATTTTGTCCATGACTTTCTGCTATATGGACTGTCTTTCTCTCTTTTGAATATAATACCTTGATTTTCTTTGCAGTATTTTTTTTCTCCCTAATGAAATTCTAACTTCATTTGAGGTAGCAAAGAAAGACTAAGTTATTTGCATTTTAATTTTAATTTTCATTAATATATCTATTTTGAATATAGTTACTCTTCAAAGTTCTGAAATTTTGAACAATGAGGTTCTTAAGGGGTGAAATAATTGTTCTCCACTAATTTCCACTAGTAATCCCTGCCTTTTCAGAGTTACAATATGTTTTTCATAGTGTGACTGCTCCCCTTATGTAATTAAAGTATGTATTCAAGGAAAAATGACCTTTCACTTGAGTATTGGTTAAAGTATGGATTTTGTGGTATTTACAGAGCTCCAAAGTATATTTGGTATATTATTCCTAAAACCAATACTACAAATTTTGTATTATAATGTATCTCTCCTCCTCTCTATACTTTTTTTAAAGTTATGTATATAGTATGTACACAGCCATCATGGTACCATCACTGGACTTCTCTCTGCCATTCCCCATGAGGATTGTGGGTGTTGCATTATGGGGGTGGCCATCAGTTATGGGGGAGAGGCAGGGTGTATAATGACCCAATTTATGGCTCTATCAATCTTTCCGCACCGTCTTCCGCAAATTTCTCTGAGCCATGTTGGGTTCATTTATCTCTATTTCAGTGACAAGGGCTTGGGAGTCTCTGTGTCTCTGTATATCTGATTTGGTAGGAGTTGAGTGTTCTCTGTGTCTATCTTCTAACCCTTGTGCTGATAGCAGGTTAACTGAGAAAGCAGCTCTTACTCATTGCCCCACTAATTCTATGGTTTCATCTGGTGCCCTGGTGGGGTGCGATGGGCTGATTATCTACTCAGGTTCTGTGTCCGCCTGAAAAATAAAAGCAAATTCTCCAACAGAGTGTGAGGTCAGTGCAAGCTATATGGACACCCATTATAATTATAGAGAGAATTTAATAGCCCACTATTGGTGGGAGCTTGATATTGGTGAACGAGTCTTTTTTGTATATGGTTCTGACTTGATTCCCCATTCCAGGTATGGGTTCTGTTCCACTGAGTTGATGATCTGCTAGCCAAATCAAGAGAAGTTGGCAAACAACCATGGCTTTGTGCCACTATAGCACTTGTGTGAGTATCACGTCAGGTTGATTTCTGTTGAGTAGCTTAGACCATGTGTTGCTTAGACAGATGTTGGTCAATTTCCCTCAGTTGTTCATGTATCACCTTCTAGTACTAGACAAGATAACTGTGTGGGGATTGACCTTCTTCCTGTTTCCAGCCAGGTCTCACCATGTTCTGTCCCAACAGTATATGGTGTCTTAGGAAGTAAGGTCTTACCATTAACGTTTGGTAGGTCATCAAGTTCTCTCACAGAATTCTGTCTTCTTGTGGGAAACCTTTTAGGTCTCTCTGAACAACAGCTCACTGTGGATGTTATTGACATGCTTGTTCTAGGAGTTAGAGGTCATTTCCAAGGGAGAAGAAGGAAGAAAAATATAGGTAATATAAGAGAGAAATAGAGGAGAGAGAGAGAGAGAGAGAGAGAGAGAGAGAGAGAGAAGAAGAAGAAGAAGAAGAAGAAGAAGAAGAAGAAGAAGAAGAAGTTGTTTGAGAATGGTCTTTATCATACCCTCTCCAGGCTCCTGTAAATCAGGTATTCTCTCTAAGCACCTGATGTAGGTTCTACATTTTAGTATGTCTTTCAGGATGTAGGATTTTATGGTACAATTTCCATTTGTGTCCAGTTTTGTGTCGCTGCCCACCTACCCTTACCCTCCCCTCCAGCCCCAACAATCCTATTGTCCAGTCCTTGAGATGTTTATTAGGTATGTCAGCATCACAGGCAGATTCAGGTTAGGAGCCACAGATGAGTGAGACCATGAGACAATTATGTTTCTGTGATTGGGTGAGTTCACTGAGAATGATCTGTTCCAAGTTCAATGATTTTTCTTCAAATTTCATTTGTCATTTTTTCCTTACTGATGTATAGAATTCCATCAAGTATATATACCACATCTTAGTTATCCATACATGTAATGATGTACACCTGGGTAGATTCCAGCTCTTAGCTATTATGAATTGAGCAGGTATAAACATAGTTGAGCAAATGCCTCTGAGGTTAGGTTTAGAGCTTTTAGAGTAAATGCCCAGTAAGGGAATAACTGGGTCTGTTAGTATCTCTATAATCATCCTTTTAGCAGTCTCAATATTCCTTTCCATAGTGGTTGTGGTGATTTGAATAGAATAGATAGCCCCCAACATATTCAGCTGTTTATTTGTTTGTAGTTTGCATCTGCAGCCACCTAGCTGGAGGCAGTGTCACTGGGTGGATCTTTAGGTGTGGTGGTGGGTTTCAGATTTCAATCTAAAGATATGCAAAGTGTGCCTAGCTGGAGTTCCTGAAGTGTGCTTTTAGGAGTGTGCTTCTCTCTCTCTGCTTGGTCCTGTGAAAGCAGGCCAGCTTCTTTTGTCATTATGGAACTTCCCCTGGATCTGTAAGCTTCAATAAATATCCCTTCCTCCATAACTGTGCCTGGTCTGAAAGTTCATCTCAGTGAACCTGAAGCTGTCTGCTACAGTGGTTGTACCAGCTTACATTCCCACCAAAAGTGAACAAGGGTTTCTATTTCTCCAGAACCTCTCAAGCACTTGTTGTCATTAGATGTTTGCTATCCTTACTAGGGTAAGGTGGAATCTCATCATTATTTTAATTTGCACTTCCCTGATGAATAGGGGTGTTGAACATTTTCTTAAATAGTTGTTTGCCATTTGTATTTCTTCCTCTGAGAACTCCCTATGCAGTTC
The DNA here is from genome assembly GCA_036346955.1 of Dipus sagitta. Lineage (NCBI taxonomy): Eukaryota > Metazoa > Chordata > Mammalia > Rodentia > Dipodidae > Dipus > Dipus sagitta. The sequence goes on from CM070781.1 coordinate 76,566,986, forward strand.
TATGCCCATTTTGTGAGTGGGTTGTTTGACTTTTTATTATTTAGGTTTTTGAAAACTTTTTAGATTCTAGAAATTAAGCCTCTGTCCGATGTGTATCCAACAAGAATTTGCTCCCATTTTGTAGAAAATCTATTGGCTCTGCTTATTTTATGTTTTGCTGTGAAAAAGCTTTTCAGCTTCCTGGATCCCAATGGTGGAGTGATTATTTACTTTCCTGAGCTCCAGGGGTTTTGATCAGAAGTATTTTCCCACTTCCATATCATGAAAAGTTCCTCCTACATTTTCTTTCAGTAGTAGAAGAGTTTCTTGTCTTATATTAAGGTCTTTGATCCATTTGGACTTGATTATTGTGCATGCAGAGATACGTGGATTAAGTTTCATTTTTCTCCATATGCTTATCCAGTTTGTCCAGCACTATTTGTTGAAGATGTTGTCTTTTTTTCCAGGCTACATTGTTAGGGCCTTTGTCAAATATCAAGTATCTGTAGTTACTTAACCCAAAGTCTGGGTCCTCAATTCCATTCCATTGGTCTATGTTCCTGTTTTTATGCAAGTATCATGTTGTTTTTATTACTATGGCTTTGTAGTATAGATTTAGATCAGGTGTGGTCATGCCTCGATGATGTTTCTTCTGCTGAGTATATTCTTGGATATCCGAGGCATTCTGCCATTCCATATGAATATTTAGATCATTTTTTTTTCTGTCTCTATTAAGAAAGATGTTGGGATTTTACATTACATTAAATCTGTATTTTGCTTTTGGTAAGATTTCCATTTTCACAATGGTAATTCTTCCTATCCAGAAGCATGGGAGATCTTTCCATTCTCTCAATTCCTCCTCAATTTCCTTCTTGAATGTTTTCATGTGACTACAAATGCCAAGAAAACAGGAACAACATAAACCACCACAATATGGCAGGTATTAAATCCAACCTCACAGTTGTTACCCTAAATATTAATGGCCTTAATTCTCCCATCAAGAGACATAAGCTAACAGGGTGGATCAGAAAATTAGACCCCTCAATCTGTTGTCTTCTAGAAACCCACCTCACCACTAAGGACAGACACCTCCTCAGGGTGAAATGGTGGAAAATGATATTCCAAGCAAATGGAAATAAGAAGCAAGCAGGTGTAACTATACTTATATCACATAAAATAGACTTCAAACCAAACATAATAAAAAGAAAAGACAAAGAAGTCTACTTCTTACTTATCAAGGGAATGACCTCACAAGAGGATATCACAATCATTAATCTTTATGTACCAATCACAGGTGCACCACAATTCATAAAACAAAACCTATTTGACAATAAAACAGAAATAACTTCAAAACTGCACTATCAGCAATAGATAGATCTTCCAAACAGAAAATTTACAGGGAAGTAAGAGAGCTCAACAACACCATAGATCAATAAGACCTAGACCTAATGGACATCTACAGAACATTCTACCCAAAATTCACAGATTGCACATTATTCTCAGCTTTCCATGGGATCTTCTCTAAAATAGGTCATATACTGGATTATAAAGCCTGCCTCCATATATTTAGGAGGATCAACATAATTTCCAGATGATATAAGTTCACAAGACTGTATTGTTAGAAATTAACAACAAAAGTTGTGCCAGAAGCCAAACCAACTCCTAGAAACTGAACAACAATAAATGGGCAGTAGACAAAATAGAAAAAAATTAAGTTGCAAAATTTCTAGAAATAAATGACAGTGAGAACACAATATACCAAATCTTATGGGACGCAATGTAGGCAGTCCTCAGGTGAAAATCCATTGTGCTAAATGCCCACATATCAAAGACAGAGAGATCCCAAGTTAATAGCCACCAAAAGGCATTGGAAAAGCAATAAGTATTCAAACCAAAAAGCTGCAGACAGAAAGAAATAATTAAGTTCAGAGCAGAAATGAATGAATTGGAAACTAAGAAAACAATTAAGAAAATTGACAAAACAAAGAGCTTGTTTTCTGTAAAAATGAATGAGATTGATAGACCCTTGGCTAATTTGATCAAGCAAACAAAAGAGATGCTTCAAATTAACAAAATTAAAAATGAAAAAGGAGTGATCACAACAGACATAAGTGAAATTTGGAGAATCATCAGGACTTACTTCAAAAACCTCTATTACACAAAATTTGATAATATGGAGAAAATGGATGAATTTCTGGACACATACCACCTACCAAAGCTGAACTCAGAGCAGAGTAATCCCCTAAACAAACCTATCACAAACACAAACAAAAATCAAAAACATCCCTGAAAAGAAGAGTACAGGATCAGATGGCTGATCAGCTGAATTCTATCGAACCTTCATAGAAGAATTGAAACCAATTTTTTCTCAAACTGTGCCACACAATCAGAGAACAGGGAAAGTTCCCCAACTCCTTCTATGAAGCTGGTATCACCCTAATACCAGGCAGATATGCCACAAGAAAGGAAACTACCTACCTACTTCCCGATGAACTTAGATGCAAAGATCCTGAACAAAATCCTTGCAAACCCAATTCAACAGCACATCAAAAGCATTATCCACCTGGATCAAGTTGGCTTTATCCCAGGAACACACAGGTGGTTCAACATATGGAAATCTGTCAATGTAATACACCACATAAATAAGCTTAAACACAAAAACCACAGGACCATCTCTATAGATGCAGAAAAGGCCTTTGACAAAATACAACATCACTTCATGATCAAAACTTTGGAGAAAATAGGCATGGATGGTCTATATATCAACATAATAAAGTCTATATATCAAGATCCTAAAGCCCAAATAATACTTAATGAGGAGAGACTTAAGGAGTTCCCATTGAGATCAGTAACAAAACAGGGGTGTCCACTCTCACCTCTGCTCTTTAACATAGTACTGGAAGACCTAGACAAAGCAATAAGACAGGAGAAAGAATTAAAAGTAATACAAATTGGAAAGGAAAAAGTTAAGTTAGCTCTATTCACAAATGGTACATATACATAAGAGTCCTGAGAACCTCCATCTCAAAACTCTTAAAAGTGATGAACTCCTTCAGCAAAGTAGCAGGATACAAAATCAATGCACAAAGTTCAGAAGCCTTTCTATATACAAAAGACAAAGATACAGAAAAAGGAATAAGTGACATTGTCCCATTTTCAATAGCATCAAAAAATAAAATAAAATAAAGTACCTCATAATAACTCTATATTTTTCAATTCAACTCATTCCATCAGAGTTGCATAAATACACTGTCAACATTGTCATTAATTTCTATAGGATATCAGAACTTATAATGCCACTTGTTGCTGTTAAGACCTGCAAGGTAATGAAGACTAGATGTATATAATTTTGTAAGATATAACAAAATTGCAAGGCTCAATGCCACTTTTTCTCAAAAAAATTGTGAAGAATAGATCACACTGAACTGAAGATATGAAGCCCCCCATTTTTTAAAGTTATCCTTTGAATACAATCTCATTCAGGAAACCAGCCCTAATCTTCTTTGATTCCCCCATGGGTAATCGCTACTTCTATAATGCAACCTCTGAATTATATATTCTAAATTAATCTATTCTTATAATATGTACCTCAGCTAATCTACATATGTACTGTCTATGAGTTTTAATTCTTATAATATGGCACAAAATTGGTACATTATGTACACTACATATAAGGAGTTAATATGACATAATCTGAAATATATTAAAAACTATATCCTATATAATAACATAGATCACTACTATTGGGAGATATAATATGTCAGCATTTCTTCCTCTCAAATTACAAGAATATGTATTAGTTTAATTCCAATTTGTGTTCTGGAAAGTGGTCAGCTTATTCCAGTTTTGTGGAAGAAGCAAAATAGAAATTTTCTATTTAGACAGTGGGTGTAGTGACAGGTGGGTGGAGTACTAGGCACAAAGCACAAAGAGTAACAGTAAAATATTAGAAGAATAGTTTTCTAACTCAATTCCACCTTTCAAACACTAGTTCCTTGTATATATGTATCTGTATTATGGTATGCCATTATCTTAGATTTATTTCTGTATTAGTTGAATCATAGAACTGATTTTCCTTGTTGTAATTTCGTGCTTACAAGCACTGTATTGATTGCAATTTAGCTTCTTGTGTTTTGTGCCTAAAATGATATATATATATATATTATCCTGAGAAGCTGAATGTTGTTCCATTAACTGTTAGGGGGTTTTATAGTAAATTAATCTATCTGAATTCTTTTTTCATTATAAGTGAACTCACACTGTTCTTACTTGCATAATATGTGTGTTATAAACATATCATTTTCCCTTATATCTTAATAAATTCATGCTTATTTATAAGGTCTGTAATTTTGAAAAGTATTATAATTTAATTTAGCAGAGATCCTGTGGCAGACAGCTTCAGGTCACTGAGATGAACTTCCAAACTAGTCACAGTTATAGAGGAAGGGATATTTATTGAAGCTTACAGATCTAGGGAAGTTCCATAATGGCAGAAGAAGCTGGCCTCCTTCCATAGGTTGAAGCAGAGAGAGAGAAGCCACAAGCCAAAGTGCAAAAGCCATACCACAAAACACACTACAGGAACCAGAGGATCTCAGTTACTTTGCCTATCTTTAGAATGGAATTCCAAATCTACCACCACATGTAGCAGCTGATACCCCTTCTAGCCAGGTGGCTGCAGATCTAAATTACAAACTAATAAAACCTTGCATATATTGCAGCCATCTATTTAAACTACCACATTCCACCCCTGCCCCCCAATAGATTTATAACCTTCTCACATTATAATTTGTACTCAGTCCAATTTCAAAGGTCCTCGTAGTCTTTACGAAGGGCTTAGGATAGTTACAAATCCTGAGCCTCATCTAAGATTTAAAATTGTCTCTTAGCTGTGAGTCCTATAAAATCAAACAAGTAAACTAATTTCAACACACAAAGGCACAGACTAAATATTTTAATCTGGTTTATAAGGCATAGCATGGGGAAACTGGAATAATGCAAATCCAAAAACCTTCAAGCAAACATCAAAATTCTGGAGTTCAAGTCCAATATCATAACCAGTGACTGTCAGTCGTTAGATTTTCCAATTCTTCCCCTCCATGTGGGCTGAGTAACGAGGGAAAGCTTCCATCCCTAGCCAACAGCCTCCATGGTAGCCCTTGCATAGTCCTGGTATATCCAAAACATCTTCTGGTCTCCATGCAAACCATGGTCTACCTTCCAATGGCTTTGATACCCTATTGGAGTCATTATACCCTTCCTCATGTCACAGCTCAACAGTGACTCTTAGAACTGTATGTGCACTTCTTAACACACTCCATGGATTTTTCATGCTTCCTAAACCAATACTAACTGTGCAGGATATAGCTATATTCTTAATTCAGATACAAAACAAATCATGACCTTGAAGAGCAGATTCCTTCTCCATTCAACTCTTTTTTCCAAAAGGGTTTGAATTTATATCACAGTTTTCCCTAGGCATCCTCTCCATTGTTTTAATGTAAAGCAGCTGGGCCAACTTTTGTAAGATTGCTAATGTGTGTGAAAATAGCAGATTCAGTTATCCAAAACCCATTTCAGTGCCTGTATTTTTAACTTGCTTGAGGTTTTCCAACTTAAAATCTTAAATCTCTCTGTCCACTATCTTTAGCCAAACTCATCACTCCATTACACATTTAACTGTGTTCAAACTCTCTGGGCCTGAGGAGAACACAGCCAGCCCTTATGCCAGTAGCTCAGTTCCAACAAAGTCCTTTGCAGTCTTGTCTTCCCCTTAGAAAGCTCATAAGTCAAGCATTGAAGCTCAATACTGTCTGCACTTAGCATTCTCAAACCCTCATCAAAATAATCCATAAAACTTGGCTTACCACTCCAGAAGGCATCTTCAGTTGTAAGCACCAAGTCCATGTCCATTCTTCCAAAACAAAAGTTGCAAAAGACCAAAACCTACATAGTCAGATTAATCTTGCCTCACATTCTGTAACCAACTGCTGTGGCAGATAGCTCCAGTTGGCCAAGATCAACTACGAAACCAGGCACAGTTATGGAGGAAGGGATATTTACTGAAGCTTACAGATCCAGGGGAAGTTCCATAGATGGCGGAAGATGCCGACCTGCTTTCACAGGTCCAAGCAGAGAGAGAGAGCAGCAGTAAAGTGAGCAAAATATTATATTTCTCTATACTTTTTATACCTAGCTTAGAGAAAAATTGAAGTCACTTCCTTGTAGGAGCTCATGGAAGCATAGAATGAAACACTTGCTTAAGCAGATGGTAATGGTAGGTAAACAGGAGGCTGTGCTTTTCTGAATAGCATTACCCCAGGCCTGAATTGTTGAGCAAAATCCTTAAGGGTAGATAAGTGGGCCATTGGGAGACTCCTGGTCATAGGTCTACCTCACACCACCCCCCCCCACCTGGCACTTCCTGTAACTGACTAAAGACCTATTTACAAGTTCTTTTTTTTTTTCTTCCCTGTCGTCTTCTAAGATGCACAGAATTCCCCATTATGTTTAAAATTATTTTCATGGCTGTAACTGTAACATGTGAATTGTGCTTTCTGGTTTAAATCCCATGCTTTTTTTTCCTGTAAGCATCAAATTGTTATTTCCCTCTGGGGTGCAGACCTGCTATACCAGATTTTCTTCTTTTTCTTTTTTTTTTTTTTTTACCCAATAAAACTTTGCCTTACATTTTGTGAGTCAATGGTCTTACTTGTGCAACACTGGACCCCATAACAAAGCCAAATCCAAAGCCCAAAAGCTATACCACATAGCACATGTAAGGAACTCCAGGGGATAGAGTTCTAAATCTGCCACCACAGCATAGTGCTGGACCCTAAGTTCTGCCAGTGACACCTCTTCCAGCCAGGTGGGTATATATCTAAATTGCATGCTAATAAAATCCTGAATATATTAAGGGTCATCCACGTAAACTACCACAGATCAATTTTTCCACTGTTCATGGATATTTAAACTTCTCACTTTTTTTTTTTCTAACTCAACATAAATGCTGTTTTTCAGAATAGTAGGATCTATGGATGCCAGATGCAGGGGACAACCCTACTTAGCTACATTCTGTGCTATCCTATTCATTCATTCACACATTCATCTGTTGACCAATTCAATTATTCACCAAGCAATTATATTTACTGGGATGTGGCAGAGCTATTAGAAGAGAATCCAAGAAAAATGATACTCCATTACTGTTTCTTGGTGGTGACAATTGAGTGGAATGAGTAAAATAACTTGGATGGCATGTGAAGGATGTATGTGTAGTATAGTAAGAAAGCAAGGAAGAACAATTAGCTCATTGTTTGAAAATGGAATAATTAACATTATATGCATTTTGAACAATTTTTAGAAAGGAAAAACATTAACCAACTCAGAAGATCTGTAATTATTGTCCTATAACTGTGCAATGCTAAGGTAAGTCATTGTAGAATATAACATGCTGTCTTCCCCAGTATACTTCAGATAATATAGCTATTACTGTTCTTGATGTTTTTCAGAGATGCTCCAAAATTCTTAGTTTGTACATTTAAATATGGGAAGGCATCTTCATTTTCAATGGCTTATGAGTCTATTCTGTCTTATGAAATGATAGAGCATAGTTTTCAAAATGCACATTACTGAAATTCAAGGAAGATAATAACAGAGTTGGTACTATAGTGGTTTACTCAGATGTCCCCCATAAACTTAGGTGTTCTGAATGCTAGGTTCCCACCTGATGGAAATTTGGGAATTATCGCCTCCTGGAGGGAATGTATTGTTGGGGGTGGGCTTATGGGTGTTAAAGCCAGCTTCCCCTTGCTAGTTTTTGGCACACTTTCCTGTTGCTATTGTCCACCTTATATTGGCCAGGGGTGATGTCCACCCTCTGCTCATGCCATCATTTTCCCCTGCCATAGTGGAGCTTCCCCTCAAGCCTATAAGCCAAAATAAATCTCTTTTTCCCACAAGCTGCTCTTCGTTGGGTGATTTCTACCAGCAACGTGAACCTGACTGCAAAAGGTACATACACAAATAAATCATTCTATTGTTATTCCTAACTGGTATAAGTGACTATAATATTTTCAGTTAATTGTCTAAATTCATTTTTTAATATTTATTTATTGATTGATTTATTGATAAGGAGAGAGAATGAAAGAGAGAGAGAGAGAGAGAGAGACTTTAGCCACTACAAACGAACACCAGACACATGAACCAACAATGTGCATCTGGCTTACAGTGTGTACTGGGTTAATCAAACCTGGATCCTTAAGCTTTGCAGGTAGGCACATTAACTGCTAATCTATCTCTCCTGCCCCTAATTATAATTTTAAACCAAGCATTTCTGCAGTTGGAAATTTAATTTGAAAGCAATCCTGACCCTTTTAAAGTTATAAATCTAAGAATCTTGAATTTTCCCATTTTTGTGTAATTCATCAGATATGTCCATTTTACTCAAAAATTTAATTTATTTTTAAATTAATTTATATATAATTACCTTGTACTTCTCTGCACTTCCCTGACTCTATCTTTGGGAAGGTGTCATATGTATTACTGTCATAACCTATTTATTAACATCAAGTCATCTTTACCTAAAACTCCTTCTTCACATGGGAGTTGGAAAGATGATTATTTTACTTGCTGTTTTTCAGTGTGTATGTGGTATATAATGTGTATTTTTAGTGTATGCAGGTGTTTGTACAAATGCACATGTACCATGTGCTTCCCTGCAGGGACCACAAAAGATAATCTACAGACTTCCTTTAGCACTTTTCTTCTTTCTTTCTCCTACTGAACCGAGAGCTTCTATTTGACTTTCAGTGACACTGGCTGACCAACATGCCCCAATGATTTATCTGTATCTGTTCCCACAAGACTGAGGTTAGAGAAAAGCTAGGCCACTCTGGGCCACGGGATCCAATTAGGGAAATTCAAGCCTTCTCAGGCATTCATGCTTGCTTAGCAAGCACTCTTACCTGCTAAACCATTTCAACTAGCCAAGAAATATTATTTAAAAATAAATAAATAAATAGGTCAGTTTCATAATAAGCCAACCATGGTAACAAACAAGAAATTCTTTGGAAATTTCTCTATTGCCTTTTAAGTTAAGTATAAATGTATTCCTAAGGCAGTTAAGTTCCTTTTACCTCTAGACTCTTTTAATTTCTTGTACTAAGCGAGAGTGTCCACTCAACAAATACATACCACACACATTGACCTCCTCTTCATTCTTCCACTTGCTATGGATTTGCCCTCTCTCTTTTTGTCTTCTTTGGACATTTCTGACTCACTGTCCCATGGCTAGCTTATTCTCAAATATGACTACTAACTCACTCTATTTACTCTGTTTGCAGAGCTCCACATACTGTGAAACCACCATCCTGTTAATATAGTACATTATTATTCTTCCTCATTAGCAAAGAAGAAGCCCCAGGAGAGAGCAGTAATGTTGTTTAGCTCTCCACCATGTCCTTAGCAATCACCATGGTAACTGCAGCATGATAATGACAAGATAAATATTTGTTGAATAAAGTTATATATTGAAAATATGAAGGTAATTCAACTTGAATTACCTACTACTTGGCTTGCTTTATTAAATATAATTATATATTTCATTCCTTCATAGCTGCTTCTCTTTTTATAATCAAGATTCCCCTTCACACTCACTAACATAAGTTGAAGTAAGAAGTCATAGCCCAGCCATGCTTGGGAGTAAGTTTCCAATTCCCCAGGTCTTCCCCTACTATGCACACATGTCTCCATTGGCCTCTAGACCAGCTCCACCACACTTTTGGTGTGAGTGTATGAGCTCTCAGTTCCCCAAGTCCTCCTGTGCTCCACCCATGTGTCTCTTTGGTTTCCTAGCCTAGGGGTTTCATACCTATTATCCTACTCTGCCTGTGTGTCTCTCTGGGTCTCAGACCATGAGGTCCTTCCCTACTCTACCCCAGTATCTGTCATGGTATTAGGGTAGCTACATGTACAGATGAGTTTCTCATTTCCCAGAACCTTCTACAGTCCCACCTGTGCCTACATGTCTTTCCTGCTAATCCTGCTAATCATGGGAAGTCCCCATTCTTAGTGACTTCACTCCCACTAGGGACCCACTCATCCCAGCACACCACTCCTCCATGCTTAATACTGGTATTACTGGTGAGCAAACCTATATCATCCCACTCCTTCTTCAAAGCCTTTTATAAACCAACACAACCTACAGGAGCTCCTGTAACCTATGTGGACACTCCATGAGTAAGTCTAACCCCAGCATTCTCAACAAGAACAGTGGAATATCTTCAGATGGGCAAATCCCAACAGAAAAAAAAAAAAAGTTACACTAAATACCAAGGCAATATATCCTCATTAGGAATGCCCAGTCCCACAGGAGATGCCCCTCATGTGAGCTACTTTGAGGAACTTCCAGACCATTCAAAAACATGAAAAAAAATATATTCATATGTATATCATATATGTATGTATACATATTTATACATATATATCATATGTACATATATAATTTATAATGTGCATATATTTTGAACTTTAAAAGGAAATACATAAACACCAGGATAAAATTCAAGCAAGCACAAACAACTGAAAGAACTCAGATGCATGATGAATTTTAAAGAGTGCATGTAAAAAAATCTGAATCAAATCTAAGAGAATACAAACATCCAGGTAAATCAAATGAGAAAGTCAAACCAAGATATGAAAATGGAACTCAATAAAGAGATAAAAACACTGAAGAAGGTTGGGAAGATTTCTCAGTAGTTACAGATACTTGCTTGCAAAGCCAGACAACATGAGATTGATTCTCCAATACACATGTGAAGTCAGGTACATTTTACAAAAACAAAAAACAAACAAACAAACAAAAACCTGGCACATCTATTCTCTACTATTCACTTTTTCTCTCTCTCTTCTTGAAAATAAATAGATAAAAATACCTTTAAAAACTGAAAAGCTAAGAGTTATCACATACAACTTTAATCCCAACACTAAGAACACAGAGGTAGGAGGATCACTGAGAATCTGAGGTCAGCCTGATAATAAGTAGAGAATTCCAGGTCAGCCTGGGCAAGTGTGAGACCCTACTTCATTAAAACCAACAAAAAAAAAAAATTAAGAAAAGCAAAACATAAATGAAAAAAATATAATAACTGAAATGAATAGTTCCGTGGTAAACATGACCAAACAATGGACCATGTGGAAGACAATCAGGAATTGAGGACATGGGAGAGGAAACAGACCAGGGAGGTAAAATCAATGATGAATACAAAGAAACATATGAACAGAGCATGAACGAAATACGTAAGTTGTAATAAGTGGCAGGAGTAGATTAAGGGAAACTAGAAAGAGGTCAGGAGAAAGGAAGAAGGGGCAGAGCTTGGGGGAGGGAATCCTAGATATGAAAGCTAAGGGACATAATACAGGGCAGAAAGGTCCAAGTAACTCAGGAGAAGGGAAGCAAGGAGGTGTTGTGGGTGGTGGATTCCACAGAACAATTGGCATTATGAATAATAAGAAACCCAGTTTGTTTACAGATAATTTAAAAATGCATAACAACAAAAAGAAAGAAATAATTTGGGCAGAAGTAATCTGCTAGGGTAGAGAACGCCATGACCAAAAAAAGCCATGGGTTGTAACTGGGAAAATCACAGTGCCAAAGGAGGAACACCTCTGAATGAATGGTTGGTCAAGGGGCTATCAGACCTCCCCATTAAAAGACAATGCAGGGGCTGGAGAGATGGCTTAGCTGTTAAGCGCTTGCCTGTGAAGCCTGAGGACCCCGGTTCGAGGCTCAACTCCCCAGGACCCACGTTATCCAGATGTACAAGGGGGCTCACGCGTCTGGAGTTCATTTGCAGTGGCTGGAGGCCCTGGCGTGCCCATTCTCTCTCTCTCTCTCTCTCTCTCTCTCCCTTTCTCTCTCTGTCACTCTCAAATAAATAAATAAAATAACAACAACAAAAGACAATGCAGATATTTTAATACTCTTGAGTGTCCACCAGAAGGCGATATTAAGGCACTATTGCTGAAGACACCATAGGCAGCAGGTGCAGTAAAGTACCCACATAAAACCAGATGCACAAAGTGGTGCATACATCTGGAGTGTGTTTGCAGCAGCTGGAGGCCCTGGTATACCCATTTTCTCTGTCTCTTTTCTTTCTATCTTTCTCTGCTTGCAAATAAATAAATACTAAAAAGAAACATTGGTTTCAGGAGAAAGTGTTGATTTCCTAGTTTGATTCTAAATTTCTGATCGACTGATCGTAATCACTCCGTAGAATTTAAGGTGACGCTGCATTTCCAGTTCCAGGCTGTGCTTTCCCACTGTGGTACTTCACCACTGGAGGCCTGTCACCAGATTCTTCTCAAAGTGGCTCAAGTAATTCCTTGTCTCAGCAAATCCTCACCCATTTCTCACCCCATTCCAGGTGTCTTCTTTAGAATATCTACATATTTAAATTTGCCTTGAATTTCGTCAAGGTCAGCAAAAGACTGAAATTTCTTTGTTTTTCCTTCCAAAGTAAAAGCATCTAGCATCTTAAACATCCCAAGATGTTTATATTGTTTCAAATCTCATTTTAACCCCACCTCATTCTTAAATATTTGAAGTGTTCTGATTTTGAAATAAAGCAAGCCCACCCCCGTGTAGATGGAGAGATGACAATGAGCAACTCACCTTTCATAACATCCTGGGCGCTGAGGACGGACGGCTGACCCATGAGCAGCAGCATGCCCTGAAAGCAGCTGTAAAGTGACAATGCTGTCAGGGAAAAAGACCAGGAGCAAAGTAGCTGCAGACAACAGGGATTCTCTCAACTCACGTTCTGGCTCCTTTCTTGAATTAATGGAAAGACTATTTCTTCATCCATGTTCCATAAACTGCATTCTGATGTTCACCAAAAAATATTTATTTAAAGCAATTCCTTAAATTCTTAGGAATTGCTGTAGTCACACATATTTTAGGAATATGACTATCATTAGCATTCATAATGTTGGGAGAGCTTATAACAACTTCATTAGAACTCTGACAGTCCTAGGACTTATCCTAAAATATAACATAATCTTAAAACAAGAAATCCAGTAGCTGGAAAGATGGCTAAATGGTTAAGGTTCTTGCCTACCAATCCTAATGACCAGCGTTTGATTCCCCAGTACTCACGTAAGCTAGATGCACAAAGTGATTTCATGCATCTGGAGTTCATTTTTAGTGTCTGCAGACCTTTGCAACCCATTCTCATTCTCTCTCTCTCTCTCTCTCTCTCAAAAATACAAAAGGAAAAAAAGAAAGAGAGGGAGAAAGAAAGAAAGAAAGAAAGAAAGAAAGAAAGAAAGGAAGGAAGGAAGAAAGAAAGAAATCCAGTTATACACAGTGAAAATTTACTTCTTCTTTAAAAGGCCTATTGTTGTAAAATCATAACATGTTGCCTATATTAAGAAAAGATGGGACATATGTACTTTCATATATTTTCTTCTTGTTATTAATCATGTGGGATAGTTAAAAATATGAATGAATTCAATATCAGTTCTAGAACAGGAAAGTATTAGGCAAATTCTTCTTCAAAACCTTTATCATGGAGATTAACATGTATTGATAAGTCTATGTTTTAATCATAAATATTCTTTATTATTATTTTACTTATGGAAATTATTTTTTATTATTAACATTTTAATTAGCACACCTAGTAGTGACTTTAATCATTACTTTTTCATAGATGTTTATAATGCAATTTGCTCACATTCATCCTCTCATTATCCTCTCTTTTTCCCATTTTGCTGGACCCCCTCTTCCCTAAAAACAGTCCTTCTATTTCTTTCTTGTGATAAATACATATTACACCTAGAGTGCACATGTGAGAGGAAATGTATAAATGTCTCTCTGTTATCGCACTGCCACCTCTTGTTTCCCTTTCCCCTTCTTTTACCTCTTCTCTCGCTGAGGCTGTCTTCTAGTTTCACATGATGCATTATGATATATATTGATTTTGTATTGCTTTTATAACCTCAATGTCATGAAAGTATTCTACCATGAACTTCATTATTTCTTCTCATTTAATGGTTTTCTGTTTTACTTATTTATATGCATGCATATAGTCAATGACATCCACTATTCTGTACCTGGGTCTTGTTTTCTTTCATTAAAATGATAGACAGTTCAGAGCATTTCCCTTTAAATGATGTGATTTCATTCCTCTTCACAGCTAAATAAAGGTCTGATATGTATGTGCACCACATTTCATTAATTCATTCACTTGTAGATAGTTATCCAGGCTACTTCTATATCTTGGCTCTTGTGAATAATTCCACACTGAACAAAGATGTGGAGGTATCTGTGTGGTGTGATGATGTAGCTCCTTTAGATATGTGTCCTGTTTTCTGTGGTATCATGGCTTGGATTCCTGTAGGTATATTTCCTGGATAGACATAACTTGGTTTTCTGTGATACTTATATATTGAGTGCTTTGAGGAACCTCCATACTGATCTCCATAGTAACTAATCTATATTTCTCCTACAAGAGCATAAAAATTCATTTCCCCCACTTCCTCTTTCAATATCTGTTTTGCTTTTTTATGTATTTTAAAAATATTTTATCCATTTATTTATTTAAGAGAAGGAAAGAGAAAGAGTCAGATGAGAGAGAGAGAACGGGTGCACCAGGGCCTCTAGCCACTGCAAACAAACTCCAGATGCATGCACTACTTTGTGCATTTGGCTTATGTGGGTACTGGGAAATAAAAACCTGGGTCCTTGGGCTTAACAAGTGAGCACCCTAACCACTAAGCGGTCTCTTCAGGCCTATATTTTTAAGGTTTTTATTTAATCTTAGTGTACTTTTTTATTTGCAATTCCTTGATAGGTAAGGATGTTTAACACAAGGTGGTGCATGCATCTGGAGTTTGTTTTCTTCCTGAATGTCAAAGTGCTGGGTCACATATTAATAATTTGGTCTATTTGGAACTTCCTCAACAGAGAGAATATAAGAAGCGGTAGCCCCTTGTGATGTGAGGTCTTGTGCTGGTTCTAGCTTTGTCTTTGTCTTTGCCTACATGGAGCATCCGTACAGACTTGCTCCTGTTTTGCTCTAGGTCCTGTTCAACGTTGGCACTAATGTACTGTGTGGTTCATTGCAGTTTTTCTGGTGTGTGGTAGACTGCCCTCAGAAATCAAGGAGGCTTTTGTAGGTATTGCACAACATAGTCCTGTTTGGAAAAACAAGATGGTTATTATGTCTTTTAAAGGACACATTGCAACATGTTCTCGTCCACTGGACTAAAGGTAACAGGGAACCTGTGACTTATTTGTTCCAATTAAGGACACATTCTAAAGAGTCCAGTTATACAGGAGATACTTCATTTTGCCTTCCAATATCAGCTTAGTGCCTTTGATCTAGTAGCTCATGTGATATGCTAAAGGATGCTTCCTTCTCCAGGTCTCCTAAATCATTTTTCACAGAGGAGATCACAGTCAGATAAGTGTATAAAAATGCATCACTTATTTTTTCCTTTGTTGTGAACAAATGTCTAACAATTTTAAGGAGTTTTATTCAGTTCATTGTATGTTGGCCCTATGTACTTGAATAAAGTATCATGTGGATAAGTGTATGGTAGAGGACAGGTACTCTCTTCATGACAGACAGGAATAAGAGAATAAGACACTCTCATCACACCCTACTGGCTTTCTTCTTGAAGCTGGACTTCATCACCTAAAATTTCCATAAGTTTCACAAATAACACAGCCAGATAGGAACCGAGCCACCACCACAAGAGCCTATGGGGTACATTTCATATAAAAGCCACAAAAAGCACGCTGTTGTTGTTTTCAAATGATTTTAGACTGTTTCTAACACTAATAAATACAAATACTTACCTGTCATATAAAAATGATAGGAAAATATTCAGCTGATCAGTACTTCCATATTCTGCATGTTAGGCTGTGTAAATCTGCTCTACTGATTACCTGTCACTGGGTGCAGCAGTTACAACTGGTATTGACAGAAACAGAGAAAAGATTTATTTTGGCTCACCATTTCAGTCCATGGTCACTTGGCCCCATGTGTAAGAACAGAACATCAGGTTGGCAGGAGTGTGTGGTGGAGATGAGTTGTTCAGCTCATGGTGGACTGGAAGATTGCAGGAGTCCTTTGTCATTGTCATCTTCAGCTGGTTTTAAGGCCAAACTGATGAATTAACTAGAGACAAAAATGAGCACTCTATTTTTATTCCTTAGTATAGCTCTCAGGACAGCTTATTCTGCCACTCCTTTCAGGATGCAGTATATTTATATTTGCTGTCCTATATGATAGGAGAACAGTTATAAAGACTTACTTGGCATTCCATACTCTGACATTTGTCCCAAGTAGATGAAGCAGAGAATGTGGGAACAGTGCATGCATCAAATATGCTGCTTTCAATTATAAATTAGAACAGCAGGTGTAGACTCATAAGCTTTGGACCTACTGTGAGCTAGACAGATGTGATAAAGTCCATCCTAGCTTATATGTCAGAATGGGGAGTGAGGTCAAAATGCATTTGTAGATGTAGGCATATGTCAAAGTAAATTAAAAGACAAAACAAATGCCAAGGTGATGCCATTAAGAGTTAGGGCTTTCAAGTGATAATGCCCTGAGATCTGTGCCTATATTAATGACATGTTTTATATTATAAATATTATACAAATATGATACAAGCTACATATATATCCATATATCATACTATGTGATGGAACACACATAGGACAAAATATGAGGTATGAAAATATATTTTAATAAGTGCAGAGGAACTGAACAGACCACAGAACTGTAAGAAATGTAGGGTTTTATGAATCTTCTAGTCTAAAAATTTTATTTCAGCATCCTGAAGTTGTAAGACATGACAATTTTTTTGATTTCTTGCAAGATAATAAAAGTTTCAGGAATACTGACAATAATACAAATTTAAATAAAGAACAGCATGTTGGAAGTCTGGATATCAATCATAGCTCCATCCCCAACCGTTTTGAAATATTTTACTATCTCAAAAAGGATGACAGATTTGGGGGAAAACACAAGTGATCATCAATGTGCATAGTTGCTATAGAGGTGCAGACCCTTCTTTATGCATAGCTGAGTACTCCTCCAGGTAATGTGTAGTGGTTTCAAAGTGTGGCTCACCTCTGGAAACCGCACAAGAAATTATGACTATACTTGGAGGCACCTTTCTTGATCATCTCCCCCTGATTAGTTGAGTACTTTCTTAACCTGTATTGCTTTTAACATGTATGTATGGATGGATGTTTATTATTTGTATATATGGGCATGTACATGTCATGGCTAACATGTGGAGTTCTGAAGGTCATCTTAGGGAATTTTTCTTCTCCCACTCCACTTTATACAAATTCTTACAGGGCGTGGTGCACACTCCTTTAATCCCAGCGCTCAAGAGGCAGAAGTATGAGATTTTCTGTAAGTCTGAGACTGTATAGTGAATTCTAAGTCAGACTGGGCCAGAGTGGGACTTTACCTCAAAAAATAAAAATAAGAATAAGCAGCAGATTCTTTCTCGTTTTCCCCCTACTTTATGTGTGGTAGTCTAACTGGTCTGCAAGCTTCCAGATGTTCTTGGCTCTGCCTCAGACATTGGGACAATGGTATTGCACCCGGGTTAATGTGGGTGCTGGGAAAGTGAACATGGGCTGAATTGACAGGCTTGTAAGAAAGTGTCAAGCCACTAAGCCATGTCTCCAGCCTCGTTTAGACTATAGAACAGGAAATATTACTGAATGCACATCCCCGGAGCCCTTAGGAAGATGTTAGTGCACTGATATATGCCCCAGCTTCTTTCCATCAGACTCCCATGGCTGCCACTAACGACATTCCTCATTAAAAAAAAAATAAATAAAACTATGTTTGCTAGATTTCTGATCACATGAGCTCTAGAAGTATTTTTCCAAAGATGGTACTTTTCCTTTGTTTTCTGAGAACCCAGTCTTTTTGGATTTGTATATATTTTTTCTCATTTCTTTATTTTTTAAGTAGAAAGTTGTATGAATTAATCATAGGTTAGTACCATCATTTCCCTCCTCCATGCCTCCATTCTACTGAGGTCCTTCCTCAGTTGCTAGTATTTCCCCTATGTTTGCAGGTTATGAGATGGGAGAGCATCAGTCAGTCATTGTAAGGTGGGGGGTAGTGCCTCTGTATATTCCTTTCCAATTTGTGGCTCTTCGAATCTTTCTGCCCCCTGTTCTGCAAAATTACCTGAGCCATGGTGGGTGGGTATTAAGTCTACTTTAGTGTTGTGCTCTCAGAAGTTTCTGTATTTCTGCTTTGGTGAGATTTGAGTATCCTAAGTGTCTTTCTTCATGACCTTCATGATAGTTGACAGGAGACTTGCATATTTTTAAAGATAAACAATCCACAATTATGCCACTAGTGTCCTTCTTAGTAAAATCACTTCTTCAAAATGTTTTTTTTTTTTTTTTTTTTTTGATTTGAGAACTGTGTATCCTTCAAGATCTCCACTGCGCATGATAACCTTTACACTTTTAAACCTTGTCTACTATGTTCTCGGAAGTTATGGCTCTTGGCGTTTGAGCTCCTTCTATGCCATCTGCCACAGTAACATTTGCATTTCTACCTCATTGAGTGTGTTAGATTCCTACTGGTGCTGTAAAAAATGACCACACATTTGGTGACTTCCAAAAACACAGATTCATTATCTTGCACTTCAAGAGATCAGATGATTGAAAAGTAGCTCCCTAGGCTATTATCAAGTTGCTGACAAGGCTAAATTTCTTAGTGGAAATATGTTTCATAACTTTTCAACTTTAAGAGTTGGCCTACAA
Source organism: Dipus sagitta (assembly GCA_036346955.1). NCBI lineage: Eukaryota > Metazoa > Chordata > Mammalia > Rodentia > Dipodidae > Dipus > Dipus sagitta. The sequence goes on from CM070781.1 coordinate 76,585,779, forward strand.
AAACTAATGGGTGGTTCCTCTTATCTGTGAAGGCAGAAAATGCAGTAACTCACTTCTCATATTGTCATCTATCTCGTCTCTTTCTCTGCTTCTAAAATCTCTTATAATTGTGTGGTGCCTTCCAAGTTATGTTATAAATAAGTCCCATAATTTAAATATCAATCTTAATAATGCCTGAAACTTTACTTTCCCCTTTCCACATAACCTAACATATTATACACTTAGGAGTTTAAGGCATCTTTTGTTGCCATTGTTCCATAGGCCATTTACTTTTCTCCACTTCTAATAATCTTCTGCCAGAATTTGTATAACACTTTTGCCTTCTGTGACCTTGTTTGGAGGTTGATCATTTTTTAATTAGGCACTGGGGCTGGTCCTATCTTTCTCTGTCCTCTCATGATGGGAGACGAGAGTCTCTTTTTCCAGCACCAAGAAGAGATTTTAGCGTTCACTGTTACCATTAGCATCAATCACCAGTTAATCACTGTCAGTCGCTTGCTGTATCTTCCCAAAGCAATCAAGCTCAGCAATTCTACTGTACTTAATGTTCCAATCTTCCCAATAATTTTTCAAGTCTTAGTGATCACACAGATTATGCCCTCCCTCAATTATATCATCCTTGTTCATCAAAGGTGAAAGTTTAAACAATTGGATTGCTAGCTTGGACCAGAATGTATCTAGGTTTCACATCACAGTTACTAAATCCTCATTTCTATCCCAGAGGTATACAATACATTTTAAAATCCCATCTCCCTTCCTTATTTCCTTCTTTCCTAGAATAATCTCTGGGTAACATCTCCAGACTCATCAAGAAATAAAGTTGAAACAAATTCATAATGCAAGAGGTATGTTAAAGGATACTTAGATTGATTTTTCTTGAAAGAAAGAGAATGAAAAATTGGTGGCCAAGGAGACAACTGGAGTAATTTCAATCAAGACCCTGTAATACCCTATGAGGTGTCCTCAGAGAATAAAGAGTCTGGTCTTTGGCTAGGCCCTTCATTTCAGCTGAAGAAATTCCTAAAGGGTACTGAGAGAGAGCTGAACAAATAGAAACATGTCTTGATTCTTGTAGGGTACTGAGCGTGGAAGATGTATCCATAAAAAGTACATTTTTATTTTTTTATGAGAGAGAGAGAGAGAGAGAGAGAGAGAGAGAGAGAATTGGCACACCAGGGCCTCCACTCACTGCAACTAAACCCCAGACATGTGCACCACCTTGTGAGCATGTGTGAACTTGCAAGCATTTATCACCATTTGTGTCTGGCTTACATGGAATCTAGAGAGTTTAACATGGGTCCTTAGGCTTTGCAGGCAAGTGCCTTAACCACTAAGCCAACTCCCCAGCCCCAAGGTATATTCTATGTATAATAAAAGAGAAATAATTACATCATGAAATCTCCCACCACAAAATCTCAAGTAAACATTTTGTTAACCTCCACAAATCACTTTCCAAACACTATCATATTGAACATTGTATGTCCTTCACCATTCAAATTTTGGAGATAAACCACAATAAACACAATATGGTAAGAATCTACCATAACTTAGAATTCTGATTTTGATTATGTACAAGAATTATATCATAGTTAGAACTAATGTGAACACATTGCTACGCCTATTAGATTCCTTAATATTCAAAAGAAGTAGTGTACATTTCTCTAAGAGTAGTGGTGAATGCCTTTAATCACAGCCCTTGGGAGGCAGAGGTAGGAAGATTGCTGTGAGTTCAAGGCCAGCCTTGATGTCAGTATGATACTACATACTGAATTTCAGGACAGCCTAGGCTAAAGTGAGACCTTATCTCAAAAAAGAAGAAGAAGTAAGTAGTGAGGCACTTAATGAGCATTTAAAAATAGGATGAATAATTTAGTCTATCAACTTCTGTCTTCATGAAGGTTAACTAACCAGTACAGACTTGAGCTTCTTTATAAAAGATGTATATACATTCTCCTCTTCTCTTCATTTATAATGTCAAAAGAGTTAAATCCTTTTTGTTTTAATTTTCAAAACAAAATCATAGGAAAATCTAAGCAGAAATTGACAGTTTATTTGAGCTAATAGCAAGAAAGATCAAGATGCATACAAGGACTTTATGTTATTATTTATTACTGAATAATATTATCCATCATATATATGTATACACATATTTATTATAATCTATACAATTTTAATCCAAAGTAAAATTTTAATTAGAAGCCATTTCTTTAAATCTGTGGTCAAGCATCAAAGATTCTTTAAATAAGAATTTAACTTTTATTTTTAAATATTTTATTTATATATTTGAGAGAGAAAGGCAAAGAGAGAGGGAGAGAGAGAAAGAGAGAGAGAGAGAGAGAAAGAGAAAGAGAGAGAGAATGAGTATACCAAGGCCTCTAGCCACTGAAAACAAATTTCATATGCATCTTGGCTTGGGCATCTGGCTTTACTTGGGTACTGGAGAATCAAACCTCGGTCTTTCGGTTTTTCCGGCAAGTGCCTTGATCACTAAACCATATCTCCAGCTCAGAATTATTTTTTTAAACACATACCACAAAAGAAAATATCTTTTGAATTTTAGGGTACTATGAAAGCATATAATTAACCTATATTAAAATAAATATGCTGTTTTATAATCCACATAGGAATTTCTAATGTCATTGAATACTTGAAATATTGAACCATAACATAGCCATTCTCACTAGTCTATTAGGTAACATTTGTCACAGAAACATTCTGAATATTATACAGAATCTTTCAAATTAGAAAACAAGTTGTCCTCCTTTCCACAAAAAAACAAAAGCTTACCTTTTAATCCCTTCAGGGAAAACTTCATAGTTAGACACAACACGCTATATCAGGGATTATATTATGTAATAAAATAGATATATACGGCAATTTGTTTCATTCCTTTTCTACCACTAAGCAGTGAAGATCAGCGACATTGGAATTGGGATAAAAACTGAGAGGTAGACATGCTCTCAGAGGCAAGTTGTAGCTGGAAAGGTCGCATCACGCTTTCATGGTGTTTATTCTAAAATACAAAGCCAGTTACCCAAGTGTCTGCACCCAGAAACTGATGGAATGTGGAGAAGAATTCCCATAGGAAATGTTCAGTGTTTGAATGCAAAGCAGGAACCCTGGAATATATCACAAGGCTTTGAGGTGGGTTCTGTCAGTTGAGAGGGTTCCCATTCTGAATTCATCACAAGTTTGACACATGCTGCTTCAGGGAGCTAAAGGGACCTCCAAGTCTCATTCTGTGTGCAGTCTGGCAGTAATTTCATTTTGGTTTTCTAAGTGGTTGTCCTTTCAGCATTTTGCTGAGCTGAAAAAATATATATCTTTTAATGACTGAGAGGAGCAACACCCTGCAACAGATGTATTCCAAGTAAACATATGGTAATGGAGCCTTGGAGAACATAAACTAGTGTTTTTCAAAAAATATGTCAATAACATAAAATCAATACATAAGATGAATAAAAGTAGATTAAATGGATTTTTTTTTTTGAATCCACATGGGACAAAGATCTTTACCTCATAAGAAATGATGACTAAAAGATTGAAATGATAAACAAATAAAATCCATAAGTAAACTATCTTTGTGTGATACCAATAATATTAGATAATTCATTTTAAAATTCATAATTTCCCATTCACATCTGCAAAAATATTTGACTTATTTTTGTATTGAATTTAAGCCTTTGAAAGGTTTTCATAAAATAAGACTATTTTAAGTATAAAGATAATAATTTCTACATGTAAATGTTAGCTTTAAAAGACTAGTTCTGGAATAAATGTCATTATATACAATTGCTACTTAGCCATTAACTTACATGGTTGTAAGGAATAGTATAACTGATATTTATCAAAATTAATATTTCATGGTGGCTCCCTCTCTCCTGATATCCCAGAATCTGGGAAGATGAGGTAGAAGGTCTATGATGAATTCAAGGTCAACCTGGGCTATATTTTAAGTTCTAGATCACATATGCATACTAATTAATTGACATATAAATTATACTTTTTCCTTAGAAATATACTAAATTTCTCATTATTATAGGTATTCTGTCTGTTTAATAATTGATAAAAAAGACAAACCAAGTTTAACTATTTAGATAGAGTGCTAAGTAAAATATTCACTAGTCTTAGAGCTGCCTGACTCCGGAGAAGTAGGGAAAGGTGGAAGTTTTCCAACATGTCTAATATCCCATAGAGTCAATAGTAAAAACTGAGGTAAATAAATAGCTAAATGAACAGAATGTCTATTTCTCCTATTTATCTGTAAGTTAATAATGAAATATTGTGGGCTGCAGAGATGGCTCTGAGGCTAAAGATGCTTTCTTGCAAAACTTATTAGCCTATGTTAGATTCCCTGGTACCCATATAAAGCCAGATGAACAGTGTCTCATGCATCTGGAGTTCATTTGCAGTGACAGGAGGCCCTGACATACCCGTATTCTCCTCCCCCAACCCTTGCATACGTTCTCAAATAAATAAATAACAATACTTAAAACAAAAAGGAAACACTGTCAATATTTAAGACATTTATCTCCCTATGGCCTCTACTTGGTCTGTCTCAGGTCCCACATACCATTTATGTTTTCTGCCCTTTCAGTAGTCCTGGAGAAGTCTGGGCAAGGCAGACAATCCTAGCACCCTCACTCCTTCTGCTGCACTAAACTATTCTGTAATTTACTGAAGGTTTCCTGTGCCTAGTTAAATGAATTTTTAAGTACAGTGTTAATGTTTCACTAAACTAACCCACAAAAGAAGCATATGGGTAAGACATACTTCCTTTAAAGAAATCACAGACTAAAGCCAGGCCTGATGGTGCACACCTTTAATCCCAGCACTTGGGAAACAGAGGTAGGAGGATTGCCTTCAGTTCGAGGCCACCTTGACACTACATAGGTCAGCCTGGACTAGAGTGAAACTCTACCTTGAAAAACAAGAATAAAAAAAGAAAGAAATCACAGACTGAAAGTTTCTAATCTCCAAAGCAGAAGCAAACAAAGGAAACAGTGGCCTGACTCCAGCTATGACTGTACTACAGATACTTCAGGAACAAAGTGCAGTGAACAGTAATGATGTGTTTAGATATGATAAGTCAGCCACGGCATTTAAATTCCCATGGAAACAGTCTCACATGAAGTGAGACTAATGACTAATACCATTAAGAATTAATTTCACCTTCTATTCATTATTCTGTCTTAAAATACCAGTAAGTCATACATAAGGATCATATCTTCACAAACTATTCTTTTTACTTCAAGTATATCTGTGTTTTAAAAATATTTTATCTTTGAGGTACCATTAATTACACAAAGTAAGTGAGTGGATAACTCTGTTCACATTGTGAACAATGCATGGGCCCCTAGCATTACAGTGAGCTGAAAAGAGCACTCACTCAGGAGTGAGTTTATAGAAATTTTTATGTAGCACAACTAATTACTTAGCTCTTAGCTTCAATGTCAAAGCATATAAAATGAAGAGAATTGCTCCAATCCATCCTTGACAAGAAACAACCCTGTCAAATTTGTCTGTTTCACCATATTGCTACTGTTTTCCTTCACTGGAGACTGGTTATTTGAGATGTTTTTATATATAATTGTTTAATGTTAGGATTTCTATTTCACTTTTCTTATAATTAATCAATGTGCTTTCTATACAGTAAGTATTATGTGAACTAAAGAAGAAATTATTTTCCGACTGAATGAGTGAAATAAAAAAAAAATACTTTGGGGCTGGAGAAATGGCTTAGCAGTTAAGGCATTTGCCTGCAAAGCCAAAGAACCCAAGTTTGATTCCCCAGGACCCACATAAGCCACATGCACAAGGTGGTGCATGCATTTGGAGTTCATTTTCAAGGGCTAGAGGCCCTGGAATACCCATTCTGTCACTCTATCTGCCTCTCCCCCCATAAATAAATAAAACTAATATTTTCAACTACAAGATTCCACCTTGCTCTGGTAAGGATGACAATCATTAAAAAAATAACATGACAATAAATGCCAGTGAAGATGTGAAGAAATAGCAACCTTCATTCAATGTTGGTGGGATCGTAAGCTGGTACAACCCACTATGGAAATCAATATGGAGATTCCTGAAAAGGATGAATATAGAGCTACCAAAAGACCTAGTTATTCCATGCTGGGCATTTACCCTAAATGCTGCATGCTTCACTACAGAGATAGTTGCTCAACCATATTAATTTACCCTAAATGCTCCATGCTTCACTACAGAGATAGTTGCTCAACCATGTTTATTATTCCTCAATTCAGAATAGCCAAGAAGTGGAATTAACCCAGGTGCCCATCATTGGATGAATGGATAACCAAGATGTGGTATATCTACATGATGGAATTCTACTCAGCAGTAAGAACAAAATTATACAATGAAATTTGTAGAAAAATAGTTGGACTTGGAACATCATATATGCAGTGAACTCACACGATTACAAAAAGACAATCACCACATGATCTCACTCATCTGTGGCACTAACCTGAACCAGCCCGAGTTGCTGATATACCCAATAGGCAACTTGAGGCCTGGAAAATAGGGAGGTAAGGCCCTGGGGGCAGGAGAATGGTGGTGGGAGACAGAAAACTGAACCTAAAATGAACTGTACCATAGAAACTTTTATCCTTAAAGATAGACAAAAAGGTTTAACCCTCAACAGGAGCATGGGGGAGCATGTGAAAAGAATGGCCCTGAAGAGAGTGGGATAAAGCCTAACCTTAATTTTTTTCTTCTCTTTTGTTCTCCTCCTTGGCTCTGGCCTGTAATTCCCAGTACCAGGATGCAGTTGCCACCTACAATGAGCTGTTGATCAGGGAGACCTGCAAGACTCCCCAAAACAAGATAGACTCCTGTCAAAGCACTTGATTACTCACCCGAGGTTAATGGTGAGACCCTACTGCTGAAGATACCATGCACTTTTGGCACAAAACACGGAGAGACCTGGATGGAATCCAGAAGAGAACCAAACCCCAGAAAGTTATCCTATCTAATGCTGGAAGTCACTACATGAGCTGCTGGGTGAAAGTGGCCAAGAGCTGTCTGAGCAACCTGGGGTCTAAGATACTCAGAAGCAAACACCCTGATGTGATATACACACAAGTGCAATAGTGGCACACAGCCTTGGTGAGGAACCAATAGCTTTTTGATTGGCTAATGTACCCGCTCAGTGGAAAGGAACCCATATCTGGAACTGGAAAACAGATCAGAATCATATTCATAGTTGCCAGTTTTATGTACTGGGTAAATTCTAAGATTCTACAGAGCTTTGCACTCTGGTTTGTGCATCAGTTAAGAATTTTGCCCCAGAATAGGTTTAAGAAGATTCCAGCTGGAATTTAACCTGTAAATGTGACAGCTATTTGAGTTGTCAGTCCTTCCACTTCCCATTGCTTCCCATTGCTTCCTGCTCAGATTGCAGATTCATAACCAACACCTTAAGCAAAGTGAATTTCCAAGAGAAGACCACACTTCTGTTTATTGTAGGTGTCCATCCTGCATTCACCCCTTCTTCAATGTACTCACCTACACTTGACTCCTTCAGAGGTGAGACATTCTTAGGCCTACCATCTAAAGAAATTTAGTAATATGTTGAAACTTTTTGAACAAATTTTTCCATCAATGAAATGAACTTCAGTGAGCTTGCTTCTACTCTATCAGAATAATAAAAACAAAGCAGAATTAGTTTCCTATTTTTATTCTTCCATGGGATATTGTTGTCTCCCAAATGATAAAGCAGTTTTATCAGTTATGACATTCAACAGATTGTTCAGTCTATTAAGCAGACACTGAAGAGAAAGAAGTGACTTTATCAGATTCATAAAGTTTGGCTTTGATATTTTAAATTAAACTTTAGCCTATACAGAGGGTCAATACAATTAATATCTACTGATTTCAAAAAAAAAACTGCAATATAAAGGTAAATGAGATAAGAAAGTGAGATAAGTAATAAACATGTTATCATTCATCAAAGTGGAAAAAGCCAAAAATGTTTAATGTTTATATATCATAACCATAAAATCCAAGTAGAAATTATGATAAATGGTCTCTATTCTGGTAACATTAGAGAGTTTTTGAAGAGCTCGTTTCTATGTCTTCAGCTGAGATGAAGTGCTCACTTTCCTAACTATTCCAGATGGCTGTAATTGTCAGCATAACAATAATGAGCTATTTGAGCCAATGGTTTTATCTATGCCAAAATAATGTACTTTAGTAGTACAAATTTTGTGTGTTCACACGCTAATATATTTTGCTATAAAATGTATAAGTAGGATTAATTTGTACTATATTGGTGTTCTATATTTTAATTCAAAAAAGATGTAAGTAGGTTTCTCTGAGTCTAAATAATTTCAACATTTTTTTCTACCACAGTTAAATGTATGAAATTTTGTCTTTTTAGATTTGACTTAATGCTCAAAAAATATTGTGGGTTTGTGGAATGATAGATTTTTATTTATAATCAATAAATTCAGTCACCCAATGACATTTTTTTGTGTATAAAGTCATAAACACAAAGACTGAAAATCTAGACTTCCATGTGTATAACATTAGATGAATACACAATGGAAAAGCTCTGATTGTCCATATGACTGTTAATACTAAAATGGGACTTAATTGCTGAATGAATGGTGTTTAGCAATTATTTTCTAGGGCCAGAGAGTGAGTCATCAGTTAAAGGTTCTTGCTTGCAAAGACTGATGGCCAGGGTTTGATTCCCCAGTTCCCATGTAAAGCCAAATGTACAAAATGGTTATGCATTTGCAGTTCCTTTGCAGGAGCAGAAGGCCCTAGCTCACCCATTCTCTCTCTCTCTCTCTCCTTGAAAATAAGTAAAGGAAAAAAATTTATAAAAGCACAAGAATATATTTTCTGAATTTATTTCTAATGGTAATATTCGTTTCAGAATCTACCTATAATTTATTTACAAAAGTATAGAAATTGTTGGCTATTGGCCATGTAATTCAATTTATAATTTAAAAAACTACAATTATGATGATTATATAATCAAATTACTAATCTCATTAATGATATAGCTTATGTAATCAACTAATATTGATATATCCCACTTAAAATTTCTTTAGAAATGTATATATTTAGTTGCTATAAAATAAACTATCTCTTGAAATTATTATTATTTTTTTTTTATTTGAGAGCAACAGACAGAGAGAGAAAGAGGCAGATAGAGAGAGAGAGGGAGAATGGGCGCGCCAGGGCCTCCAGCCTCTGCAAACGAACTCCAGACGCGTGCGCCCCCTTGTGCATCTGGCTAACGTGGGTCCTGGGGAATCGAGCCTCGAACCGGGGTCCTTAGGCTTCACAGGCAAGCGCTTAACCGCTAAGCCATCTCTCCAGCCCTTGAAATTATTTTTATAACAATTTCTTTACACTACACTTGTGATATATCTAAACATGTGTGCATATCCTTATATATGCAATTATAATCACTCTTGATGTTTTAAATTTTTGTTATATTATCTGTATTTATTTAAATATGAATTATCCAAATTAACATTTTATGACTATTTTATTTTGATTAATTACTTCAGTAGATAGTAGAGATTTATTTTTCCTAAGTACCATTCACTTATGTTGGAGTTCATTTGTTTTGGAGAATATATATATATATATATATATATATATATATATCCACTTAAGTAATGTAAAAATCAAAAATTTGCAAACCTTTGCCCAGTATTTCTAAGAATTCAAATATTGCAAAAGTTCCAACACTGTTGTTTTAATCTAAGATGTACAAGAAAAAAAGAAAGAAGAAAGAAAGAAAAAAGAAAAATAATGAAAAAAAGCAAGTAATCAAGAAAGAAAGAAAGGAAGGAAGGAAGGGTTCTCAGTACTGTACCCCATTATCAGGAATGCCCAACCCCACAGAAATAAGCCTGTTTTCTTGGCTTTGCCTCTTTTTTATGTTTGTTTTTTGGTTTTTGGATTTTTTCGAGGTAGGGTCTCACTCTATCCCAGGCTGACCTGGAATTCACTATGGAGTCTCAGGGTGGCCTCAAACTGACAGCAATCCTCCTACCTCTGCCTCCCAAGTGCTGGGATTAAAGGTGTGTGCTACCATGCCTGGCTTTGCTTTGCCTCTTATTTACACACACACACACACACACATACACACACACACACACACACACACACACACACACACACACATATATATATATATATATATATATATATATATATATATATATATATATAAAATGGACATACTTAATTTGGATACATCATGTCATGTGTTAATACCATCTTTTCCCTCCTCACTGACCCCGTTCTTATGGGGCCCTCCTCAGTGGCATTTCTGGTATTACCCATGGAGTTGTGGATTTTGCATTTTGAGAGCAGCTGTCAGATATTGGAGCAGGGCAATGACTCTGGGTATGACATCTCAATCTGTGCCTCTTACAGTCTTTCCACACCCTGTTCTGCAAAATTCCCTGAGCTGTGGTGGGTATGTTTTAAGTGTACTTCAGTGCCCTTTTAAACATTGCTTGGAAGCAGTACATGGGAAGCAGGCCTTCTGAAGTAATGAGATGATATGGTCTAGTTTCAGAACCCAATTCAGTTGATCAGTCTTAGACCTCCATTACAGGATCTGAGATGCACAATCCATGATCAACACAATTCACTAACTTCTCCCACCCATACAGATGATCAACATTTATAGGACATTAGATATAGAAATTAGTAAGGTGAACTACAGCTTTCACTGATAAACTCGGGGCTTCAATCCATTGAGCTTCCTCCTTAATTGTGTGTGAGTGCGTATTTAATGTACCCCAAGTACAAGCTGCTCTTTGTTAGGTGATTTCTGCCAGCCATGCAAACCAGACTGCAACAAGTTCAATGTCTAATCTGATATAATTTCTTCTCTCTGATGACAGTGCTCAAAAATACACTAGTAAATTAAGATGTGTCTGAAAAGTATTTACAATTTCAGCACATGTAAAATAGGTGAATAATAATGATGTTTATAATACTGATTATTCCATTCCTAGATATTGTAAGATTTATTTTACACTTTCTAATTGCTTTTAAAAAATATTTTCAGGGCTGGAGAGATTGCTTAGTCATTAAGATGTTTTCCTGCAAAGCCAAAGGACCTTGGTTTGATTTCCCAGGACCCATGTAAGTCAGATGCACAAGGTAGCACATGCGTTTCGTTTGCAGTGGTTGGAGGCCCTGGCACCCCCACTCTCCCTCTCTTTGCCTCTTTCTCTCTCCGTTTGCCTCTTTCTCTCACAAGGTCTGTCAAATAAATAAGTGAATAAAATTTAAAAATATCTTTTTCAATATGTTTTTCTTGTTCAAAGTATTATCTTCACTTACCTGCGTAGGGGAGTAGAGTTTTACATTGTGCTATAAATTGATATTTAATAAAGAGGGCAAGTCTTTGTAGAATCCTAATTGTCATAAATTAAATTTCATGTTAAGGTTTATTCATGAGTTTAGTAGTGATATGTTTTGAAGAAATTTTTGTCTTAATTTTTGCTATTTGTACTATTTTATGAATAGTAATATAAAGGCAATCTATTATATAATGCTAATGTAGAAAATGCTTTAAAATACAATCTTAAAATTTATCATTGATAATAAATGAAATTGCCATAACAATGTTGTAATATATTAGTATTATAATACAATAAATACAAATAACTATTCATGTTCATTAATGTTTCTTTCCTCCTAAAACCTTAGTGAATCCTACATTTCCAGTATTAACACATTTGTGAAAATATACATTATTAAAGGTTATCTTCTTATAATGGAAATCCTTTGCAATTGACTGACTATTTCTCCCTGATATGTGGGCATTTTGTCTAAGAATAGAGATGGTCAAACTCAAATTTCAAATTCAATATTTTGTGTAAATCTTCATGTAGACATATGTTTTTTGTTTTTACTGACAAAATACTCAACTCAAAAATATTTTTAAGAAAATGTAGTACCTAACTTAGTTTAAAATGAACATAAATGGACATTCTTTAAATTACATTAATTCATATTTACCCTTTTATTAAGCTGCATAGAAGTAAGCAATAAAAACAGTCTTCAATAGAAAAGGACTATAACTTTCTATGATTTTTTTTATTAAATAACTATTCTTATATCATGACAAACCCTGTGGAAGGTGTGGATAATATATTTTTCTACACCTGTTCTGCCTTTTATATATTGAGCTAATGGGTTTAGTGATTATGCCCTACATCTCTCTTCTTTGGAAGGTAGGTCTTTATTTGTTTTTTTATTTTTAAATAATAATTGATATTTTATTTCTCTAGAGAATATGTAAATTCTTAAGAGAAATATGAAAGGAAATATTTAAATAAGATGTATAAATTAAAAAGATAAACAGAATTATGTTCACTACTAATATGTAAATAAGATTAGCTTTAACTCATAAATCACATTGAGTTTGCTTTAGCCTTGCCTGTGATACAGAGAGATGGGGGAACATGACATCATTGAGCAAATCCTAGAAATAACTCTTAGCAACAGTGTACCTGTTTTTTATCATCATTTTACTTAAATCTCTCAATCACTTTTAAAGTAATAGATGTTTTCCTTTCATACAAAAAGACATTAAGAGTCAGAAAATATTTTTAAACCAAATTTTCATAGGTACGTAGCTCAGTGTTAAAGTCCTTACTAGGTGTGCATAAAGGCCTGAATTTAATCCTGAGGAGACAATTATACATATATTCTATTTTAAGCAGTGGAATAAATAAAAAAGGACATTTGGAGTTGATTTTCAATGCAGTTAGGAGCAAACAATGAAAAGACAATTACATTTTACAAAGTATTTGTTCTAATGGCACATAAATGAAAAACCAATAATAAAAAAGTTACAACTCAAACCATTGAATTTGAGTCTTACAAGAGAATTTTGAATTCAAGTGATATTTGGATAAAACGGGCCAGCTACCATTCAAAAGTCTTTAATGATCAAGATCTAATGTCAAGTAATGTCAAAGGATGAAGTCCTTCAATAACTAAAATAAAATATAATCTTACATGTACTACTTAATATAATTAGGGACCATTTTACTAGTTTGTTATAGTCTTTCCAAATAAAAGAAAAATAAAGATACCTCATTTTCTATAGAATTTTTGAAAGGATAGATCTGAAGACTAGTTAATTAATCTAGATGCACGGCTTCAGAATGAGACCACTGCTGCATGGTTGGTATTCATAAGATAAACCAGTTTTAATTGCTTAACTTTTGGAAGCAAGGCAGTTTCATTGATTGGCAGGCATGCAAAAGTGTGTTCAGTGAAGTGAGTTATTGTTACTTATTGATTAATTTGCATTAAAATGGTTCCAGTGGTTCTGCATTTTCAAAACAAACCTTCCATTAACTCATTTGGTATGCTAACACTGAATGAGATTGCACTATTGACAAGAAGAAAATAATTTTACAAAAAAAGTAATTTCTCTAAAATATGTGAAGTTTTAAAATAAATGCTAGGGCTGCAGAAGTGGCTAGCAGTTAAGGTGCTTGCCTGTAAATCTTAAGAACACAAGTTTGAATCTCCAGATCCCATGTAATCAGACACAAAGTGACACAAGGGTGCAATATTGCACATGCGCATAAGTGGGCACACATGTCTGCAGTTTGTTCACAGCAGCTAAAAGATTCTGGTGGGCCATCTCTTTCTCTCTCTCCCTCTATTTATCTCTCTCTCTCTCAAAAATAAAATAATAATAAAGCATTAGTAAATATTGTTATGGATAGTGTGACTCACCAAGGTCATCTGTGAGATCCCCTCAGACCAGAAAGGAGGCCAGCTGTCCTGGCAGATATCTTGAGTTCAACTCACCAGCAAATGTTTATACATACATAGCTTTCTTGTTCTCAAGAACATTGCATGGCACCAACCATCCCGCAAGGGAACCAGACTGGTTCAGTAGTGCAGGAAGGTAATGCAAGAGGATAGAAGAAGAGTAGCTTTTCATCTGTCTTTCATATCCTGAAAAGGCAACCAAAGTAGTCAACGAGATGAATGGAGGCATTGTGGGCTTCACGCCACTGTATGTTACCATGGTCTAGAGGAAGAAAGAGAGAATGGCTCACCTACCAACCAGTACACACAGTGCATGGGTGGGATGATGACCACACTCCCTGCCAATGACGACTTCTATCAGTTCCAGACTGCAGCTGGTGGCGGTGGGTACTTTGTGCCAGCGGGTGCACAGGCCCAGGGAAGAATTCAATATCACACACCTAACCAGTCAACAGAGGTGAGTATGAATCCATGCTGACAGCAAGGAGACCACAGGCTTTCAAGTGATGCTAAGTGCAATATTCATGTCTGGGCCTCTTCCAGCTCCTCCATGTGGCTACAACTAATACACTAGCCTCTGGTGGTCTCTTTACCACCACTCAGAGAGTGGGTGTTGCCACAGCCTTGTGAAATCCCTGACCATCTCCATGATGGATGGCTGTTGCACCCAATCCCCATGACCCTGCCCAATGGATAGAAACAAATGATGGGTAGACATTGATCCCTGTTTATCCAGTATGCTAAAATTACTATACCTAATTAGTATAGTTATAGCCACCTGATATTTGATAAAAATGCCAAAACTGCTCATTGGAAAAAAGATAGCCTCTTCAGCAAATGGTGCTGGGAAAACTGGATATGTATCTGTAGAAGGATGAAAATAGATTCTTCTCTCTCTCCATGCACAAGAATGAAGTCCAAATGGATTAAAGACCTTAACACCAGACCAGAAACTCTGAAACTGCTAGAGGAAAAAGTAGGGGAAACCCTTAAACATATTGGTCTTGGAAAAGACTTTCTGAATATAACCACAATTGCTCAGGCAATAAAACCACAGATTAACAACTAGGACCTCATGAAATTACAAAAATTTTGTACTGTAAAGGACACTGTGAAGAAAGCAAAGAGCCAAACTACAGAATGGGAAAAAATCTTTGCCAGCTATATATCTGTTAGAGAATTAATATCTAGGATATACAAAGAACTGAAAAAGTTAAATAATAAGAAATCAAACAAGCCAATTAAAAAATGGGGTATGGCAATAAATAGAGAGTTCTCAAAAGAAGAACTATGGATGGTGTATAAGCATCTAAAAAGTGTTATACATCCCTAGTCATCAGGGAAATGCAGATTAAAACTACATTGAGATTCCATCTCACTTCTGTCAGATTGGCTACCATCATGAAAACAAATGATCATAAATGCTGGTGGGGATATGGAAAAAGAGGAACCCTTTTCTACTGTTGGTGGGAATGCAATCTTGTCCAGCCATTGTGAAAATCAGTGTGGAGGTTCCTAAAACAGCTAAAAATTGATATACCATATGACCCAACTATAGCACTCCTAGGCATACATCTCATTTCCTTAGAAGTACATGCTCAACCATGTTTATTGCTGCTCAATTCATAATAGCTGGAAAATGGAACCAGCCTAGATGTCCCTCAACTGATGAGTGGATAATGAAGGTATGGCACATTTATACAATGAAGTTCTACTCAGAGGTAAAGAAAAATGAAGTCATGAAATTTGCAGGAAAATGGATAGATCTGGAAAAGATTATGCTAAGTGAGGTAACCCAGGCCCAGAAAGCCAAACGCCACATGTTCTCTCTCTTATGTGGATCCTAGCTACTGATGATTGGGCTTCTGTGTGAGAAGGAAAGAACTCAGTAGCAGAGGCCAGTAAGCTAAAATAGGGATATAAAGGGAAGAGAAAGGAAGGGAAGAAGGTACTTAATAGGTTGGTATTGTATATATGTAAGTAGAAGAATAGATTAACGGTGGTGAAAAGGCCCAAAGTGAGGTCAGGGGAAGAGATTGAGTAATGGAAAGGTGGAGGGAGGGCTAATCAAAATCTAAGAGGATATAAATAAATCATATGGAATCCTCTGGTTTTGGACAATGGAACACTCAGGAGCCATAGATCGTTGTTAGAAAATTTTCAGTTCCAGGGATGGGATACCTTCCAGTGAGTTGTTGGCCAGGGAGGTCCCTGATGCCCCCAAAACATTTTAGGCCATTGCTGAGGCCCTTGGTTTCCCAACAGGAATCGATGGTAAGACCCTATTGCTGAAGACTCCACATACTTGGGCTGCAAGGACACTGAGACATCCTGCTGGAACTGAGCTGATAACCTCTCCCATGTGGGCCAGCTGACAGAAAGCTGGAAGAAGCCATTCTATATGCAGTTCAATGGGAGAAAGAGATAGTACCATTGAAGATACTCAACAGTGGACACTGCAAGCCTTATAATTGGCCAGCAGGCCAAATGAGCCAACAGGTGCAATAGTGGCTCATCTATCATGGTGGAAACCAACTGCCCTCCAGTTGGACGGGAGGCCCACTCCATGGGAGGGAATACATCCCTGATACTGAAAACCTCCAACACGGGTAGTCATGAGCCCTAGGGGTGTAACATCTGCTGCTGTCTGGATGAGTGTTTATACTATGCTTATCAAACTGCCCAGTTAGCACTTCTCTTAATGTTCATACCCTTATATTAATGCTACTCTCATTTTGGGTAGAGAATCTTCTCTTTTCAGATGGCAGTGACTTTGTGACAACTCAGAAGGTATTATAGTGCTGGAAAGAAGTGACTGGGATACTGAGTAACATCTCGATCACACCTTCCAGGGCTCAAGGTCTAATGCGGAAGAGGTGGTGGAAACAATGTAAGAGCCAAAGGAAGGGCAAGACTTCTTACAATGTGCTCCCTCCAGACATAAAATATCCTGGATATCCATGACCTCACAGTGCCTGGCACTACCTACACAAGACCATCATAACAGGAGGAAAAAATCATGACATCAAAATAAAAGAGAGACTGATTGAGATGGGGAGGGGATATGATGGAGAATGGAATTTCGAAGGGGAAAATGGGGGGAGGGTATTACCACAGGAAAATTTTTATAATCATGGAAAATGTTAATAATAATTGCGAAATAAAATTAGCTGGACAGATCACTGGAATACAGTTTGAAATCCACAACTCTAAGCTGCTGCCCATGCTGGACTCCTGGGAGTCTCTCCTACTCTCCAAGGTGAATGAAGTTGCTGCTTCATCTCCAAGGTGGGTTCTGCAAGCCCATCACACCCAGAATGGACCTACTGATGTGGGGTGTTTGCTATTGCTGTGCCCTAGTCAAGGAAAAAGAAGATGATTCAAAAGCCAAGTAACCCCTGATGTACATGAGCTCAAGGTTTAAAGACTTCCTTGTTTGAAGCTGAAAAGATGGCTTAGTGGTTAAGGCACTTCCCTGTGAAGCCTAAGGATCCATGTTCTTCTTTCCACATCCCAAGTAAGCCAGAGTCATAAAGGTGAGGACAGCACAACGTCACACATGCCCACTAGTTGGTGAAATCGTCTGGAGTTTGATTACAGTGGCTGAGTCCCTGGTGTGCCAATTCTCTCTCCCTCTCTCTCTAAAGAAAGACTTCCTAGTTTGTTCTATGGACCACAGCATCATGAACCAGAATCTGAAGATGTAATGGGTCATTTTGTATCAAAAGTTCATAGATGAAGCACCTACAAGGTTTCAACTATAAGAATACATTCTCTGAGTTCAACCTTGGCCCATATAGGGTTAACTTTTTTTTTTTTCTATTGTTAATATTGATTCCACCCCACCACCCAGAAATTGGTTTTGATTTACCCAAGTCTTAAGTAAAGAAACAAAAAAGTAAAACTAAAATTCCATTAAAAGACTGCTATATGATTTTGTTAGTAAATATTTCTTTCTTTTTACCCCTGCTCACATATCCTTTTTCTAAAAACAGAAAAATTGTATATGTTCTTGTAACTTTAACATTGGCCATATTCCCAACACTTTATCCTCTTTTGTTCCCTCTCTTTCCCCATTCCACTGAGGTCCCTCCCTTTTCAAGATAGTCCTTCTCTCTTTTGTTGTATCATTCTTTTTGTCCCCATTCATCCTCTATGTGACTGTGTGTGGGTTTAGAGCAGTGAAGCTCTTGTGGAGGTAGGCAATCCCTGTGGTGTCATGAATCTACCAGATGGTTCATGTCAGGAGGAAAATGCCCCAGAGCAGTCCTTCCCTCCTTGTGAGTCTTGACTTTGTTCTGCCCACTCTTCTGCAATGTATCCTTAGCCTGAGTGTAAATGTTTCTAAACACTACAAATACTGTGAAGACTTCCTACAGAAAACTAGTTTTGAGAATAAAATATCTGTGATTCTATATTTATCTAGCTCCCTAGAATGAAACCTTTTACTTCTGTAATGTTTCTAAGGAACTCATTTTGAAATACCTATAATGGACAAAGTCTATGAAAACATATGCAATGTATGAATTAAGAATTTTAACATTAAAATTAAAATGTAAACAGGATTTAATAAATACTTCTTATTGTAAATGACATCAGAGATTTTTTGTAGATGTATTTTTTATGTAAGTCATTAAATTTGCACCAGTAATTTATATTTTTGGCAATTAAATCTACTTGGCTCTTAATTAGCATGGTTACATATTTGTCATAGGAAAAAAACACATAACAATATTATCCAACTTATTAAAATGGAAATAGATCTTCATCCAGTCTAAAATACAGGTTATAATGAAGATGCTCCAGGAAATAATGAAGAAATAATAACCTGAAATTAGAGGTCAAAAAGTTTCATCTCTATTCTCATGCAAGCACTAAGTAGCTACTACTTGTTAGCAACCAATTGATCTGTCTGGTTCTTCAACTTTAAGCTAGTATGTGTTGGTTACTATTCTAATTGTATCAAAATAACTTATAAAAGTAACTTAAAGAAGGAAAGATTAATTTGGGCTCATGGCTTCAGAAAGAATCCAGTCAATTGGAGTGGGCATACGTGGCAAAAGATGTGTAAGGTATTTAGTCACATTTCTTCCACAGTCAGGATATGGAGAGTGGATAAATGCTGGTGCTCAGTTTTCTATCTTGTTTTTATAATGTCTGGTATCCTAGTCCGTGGAATGATGCCATGTGTATCCAAGATTACTGGCTTTTTCCTACTTAAACATCTCTTGAAACACCCATGTAGATGCAAGGAGAACTAAAATTTCATTCTTTCTTTTCTTATATGTTTTACAATTGTTTAATGAATTAATTAAAATTAACATCTAAACTATAAATTATAATGTTTAATTATGGAATCTTAAACAAAATTTCTTTTGTTGATTTTCCTCAATCTTTCATCTCCCCAATTCCCTGCTCCCTTTGTACCCTCTACTCTTTAGCCTTGGACCCCTTCCTAGTTTCATAGCCTATGCCCACACACAAACACACACACTGTGTGTGTATGTGTATATATATATATATATATATATATATATATATATATATATATCTCCATGTCTTACATATACTATGATGCTGTCTTTTTTCCTAAAAATATAAAAGTGCTTTTCTCCTCTTGAGTGATATTAGAATGATTAACAAGTATCTTAATAATTTTAATAATATAATATGGAGGTAAGATTACTAAATGTTTAGAATTATTTGTGTATGACATATTTACTTTATCTAAAGTTGCTGATTATAAATAAATTTACAGTTATCAACCTATACTGCAGGTAGAAGTGTTTTCACATAACAAAAATTTAGAGAATTAACTCAATCTAGAATGTATATCAATTATCCACTTGTATTTCTCTGTAAGAAACATTCTTAATATAAAAGCCAGCTTAGGAAAATCCACTGGGAGTAAGTGGCTATAAACATAATTACATACAGGATTTGTTAATGGCAGAGGGAAATAACAAGTGATCCTGGAAAGGGAGCTATGAAATACTAATTGTTAATCAGAATGATATTCTTTGGAGAAAAGTCAAAAGATGATCATTAGTTTAAATTTTAAATAACATAGATTTATTGACCAAGTACAGAGGCAAGTTCCTACAGCTGAGATAATGAAAAAGTTTAATGAATTCTTATGTGGATATATCACAGTTGCTAAAGGTACATTTTTCCTCAGATTAAAAACTACCTTTAATCATCTTACAGTAGACTTGAAAAAGTTTTAAAAGCTGATTAAATAGTAATGGTGCTATACATCTGAAAGTTCTGTGTTACCAAAAAGAGCTGGATAATGGCTAAATTTTCTTTTTTTTTTTCTTTTTGCTCCTTAATATTGTATGATTATTTCTACCCTAAAACTTAAATATTTGATTACAAATGTTATAGTCACAGAAGTACTACATCAGTAATTATTTGAAAAGCTAATAGAATCCCCTTTCTGAGGAACATAAAAGCTTGGGAAATTTTAATACCACTAATGCATTTTATATTTCAGATATAATTTCTGCTTAAAATGTACAATGATGGGAGCTGAAGAGATGACGCAGTGGTTAGAGGCACCTGCTTGAAAGTCTGCTAACTCAAGTCCAGTCCTTCCTCACACCCACATAAAGCTGAAGGCAAATAACCCACATGTTTATAATCCAAACATGCCTGCAGCAATGCAAGGGAGAACCAAGAGAATCTGGACATGTAGAAGCCAACAAGACTGGTACACACCACATCAAAATAGCAAAAGAGATCCTGTCTCAAATAGAAAGTGGAAGGAGAGGACAAATCTCTACATACATGTCATGGCACTTATGCACATATGTGTGTGCCCCCCCACACACTACATTCACACATAAATTCAAACATGTACAGCACCAAAATATCAGTACCCAAGAATTATTTGAGACACTAGACTATGCAAATTTCCAGGCCTTGCTTCCTGATAATTTGATTCTACAGGCTTGGATTGGGACAAAGGAATCTCCTCCAATATCAGATCAGGGAAATGAGGTGAGATTATCCCTAGGAAAAGGCAGTCTAAGGTCAGTTCCCACACATGTGATAATAGTCTTTGATGCAAATGAAGTTTAACTTGCTAAAGGGAACAGGTTTTATTAACTGTACTTCATAGATAAGCACCATTTTTGTTGAACTGAACAACTTCATGAATAACATAAGAGTACCTGCCTTTCAGAATAATTATAAAGATAATAAAAGAATCTGGGAAACAGGAAGAACTCAATAAATATGAATTGTGCATGTCCTCTGTCTTCAGTGTGGTAATTTGTCAGTTATAATACCCACAATACCTTTAGGTACTTAATCACTAAGTCTAGTAAGAAGGCCCAAAGGGATAGTTTTAGATACTTTCAGAATTTCACTTCATGAATAAGCAACAGGGTGTCACCACTCAGGAAGAATAAACCATATTGTAAGAACACGTCGTCAAGGCAATGTAATTAATTGAGCAGTTTTGGGGCTTGTTGATAGGGGAATTTCCCTTCATAGATGACCAGTAACAGAGAGGTTTTAATGACAAAAGTAAAGACAGTGAGTTTGCTACTATATCTAAACAGAGAACACATTTATGGTCAAAGACCAAGGTTCATACTAATACAATTCACTAAAACTCATTTCACTTTTAAGCTTGGTATAAAACAAGATTATTTGTCATGATGAAGGTAATTTATGAAAGGTTCACTTTTTCTCTATCACTTGACAAATTCAATCACATATAAATAAGATTTACTGATCCCCTTACTTTATTGGGAGACGCATTTAATTATAAGGCAGCACTAACTTGTTAGAGGATCCAGACCTCTACTTGATCTCACTAGCATCCACTGAGGTCAATGGTCCTCAGCGTTAACCTGTGACCATTTGATCTCTTAGTACTATTTACATCAGCAGAGGCACTTACAAGTCCTAATGTCATCAGATAGGCAGCATTTCACCATTACAGTGTTATGCTCCTTCAGCTGAGATCAGAGCTACTCTGTAAGACTCACTATCTGCCTTTCTCCACATCACACTGGATCTGTAAAGCTGGGATGAGATGAATGCTTGGTTCATTCACTACATAGTTTACAGTTTCTGTACTTCTAGAATTGAAACTTGAGTTCAGCTCCAAGGATTGCTTCTTGTCCAAAGCCAGGATCATTTGTATTCACTTACCAAAAGCCATTAACATTGCCTGAGCCTTCTCCACATACCACTATCAGAACATTTAATTTCAGAAAAGGATTTTTTAATTTTTTTGTTTACTTTTATTTATTTATTTGAGAGTGACAGACAGAGAGAGAAAGAGGCAGATAGAGAAAGAGAGAATGGGCACACCAGGGCTTCCAGCCACTGCAAAGGAACCCCAGATTCGACGCCCCCTTGTCCATCTGGCTAACGTGGGTCCTGGGACATTGAGCCTCAAACCTGGGTCATTAGACTTCACATGCAAGCGCTTAACCACTAAGCAATCTCTCAGAAAAGGAATTTTACTTGTTCACTGAGATACACCATTTGAATTTATATGCCTATTGGTTTTTTTTTCTATTTATTTGTCTCCACATTTCACTGCTTCAACTCTGTCAAGAGAGGCTTTAACTTTCTGTGTAGAATACTCCACGGTGGGCTGGGGAATGGAAAAATCAGAAGAAAATAAACACTGAATGCTGTCTCTATTCTGCTATGCCTGTTGAATATTAGACTTTGGAATGATCAAAATCATTTCCAATGAGGTATTGTGTATATGGTCTGTAATTCTTGAATTTCAAGGAATTGGAGACTTAAACACTGAGTTTATTATTCTCTACTCCTAGACCATCAATGTCCTAGAATATGTGCCTCCTACCTTTTATCAAACTTCAAATAACAGAGGTTTGAAAAAGAAAAAAAAAAAACTGCTCCTAGGCTGGAGAGATGGCTTAGTGGTTAAGGTGCTTTCCTGCAAAGCCAAAAGACCCAGTTCAATTCCCTAGGACCCATATAAGCCAGATACACAAGGAGCCACTGCACCTGAGTTTGCGTGCACACATTCTCTCTTTCTCTATCTGCCTCTTTCCCTCTCTCAAATAAATATATATATTTTTAAAAACCACTACTCCAATCCACTGCTCAGAACCAAGATGATGTCCAGATTCAATATATCCTTTCACTACACATTGAAGGAACTGTTTGTAAGTAAACATTTTCTACTTACAGATTTCTTGAACCACACAGCAAAACAAAGATGGAACAATACAGTAACAATGTAATGCATGATGTTGATAGCAATGGTGTTAAACATTAATATATTAAGCACTCATTATGTAATAAATATTTCAATTATTTTGGATGAGTTAACAGCCAAAGTTCATCACAATAACTATAAAAATGACATTGTCAGTACTACTATTATAAAGATGGTAAAACTGAAGAAATATGGTTAAAGTACTTCCTATATAAGTCACTTTCTCATAGGTGGGACAAAAATAGCTGAACAGAAGCAGCTTAAGAAAGAAAAAGGTTTATTTTTGGCTTATCGTCTCACAGGTAAGGGCACATTATGGTAGAAAAAACATGACACTCCTTAGCAGGACACCTGTGTCACATCCTTACCTAAGCAAAGAGGAAACAGAGAGGAAGTCAAAGTTTGTCCCCACTAGCATATTTCCCTCAGCAAAGTTTTACCTCCTAAAAGATCCACCACCTTCCCAAACAATGGCATAACCAGGGAAACATGTATTCAAATATTTGGGTCTGTATGGGAAATTTTACATTCAAAGCATGACATTTTGCCCCTGGACAACAGACCCACAGGCATCTAGTGATGCAAACTCCATTCATTCCAACCTCAAAAGTTTTTAATCATTACCAACACTTCTAAAAATTCCATAGCCCATCTGGGACTCAAGACAGTCTCTTAAAGGGAAGCTGTATAAAAAAAATCAAACCAGAAGTTTCATGCCTCCAATACATACTGTAGTAAGATACATTCCAACCCAGTAGGGGGAGATGAAAGCAAAGAAAAGAAAGATTAGACCAAAGAAGATGCTAAATGAGCAAGTCACACATCAACTCCTGCATGTATTAACATGTAGTATCGTGGACTCATGGTTAAATCATCTGGGTTCCAATGTCTTAGGTAGCTCTGCCCCTTCAACTGTATTGCTTCTATCTTCTCTCTTAGGCTGGATTCATCCATGACTCCCAGCTTTTCTTGACAGACACCCCAAATTACTATGATCTCTAACATCCTAGGATCTTCATTGCATTGGATCATTATGACAAAGGTCCAAAAAACTCAAACAAAATCACATTCATGTTGGCTTATGGTCCCAGAGGTTTTTATCCATCGTAAGCAGACTCAATTATGTTTAGACCTGTTACAAAAGTATGACAAAGGAATGCAGCCAGGTATGAGAGAATGAAAAACTAACGAACAATGGACTAATGGCAAGATATATCTTCAAAGCACTCCCCTTGAGGCATTGATGGCATAGTGCTTAGCATATCTACCTTCCAAGTGCACTACCCTACTGAGCTACTTCCTCCAAAGACACTCCGCTTCCTAATGGTCCATTCAGCTATGACTTCATCAATTATTCTGCTATTGATGGACCCAACATCCTCATCATTTCATCATTCATTGTGGTCTCTTTTCTGCAAACATCTGCATTGAGGACCAAGCCCTCAAGCATAAGCCTTTGGAGAGCCATTACCTACCAAAATCCAGCATTTTGACAAGAAATTTCAACTTTCTATCCATTCCTGACATATGATGTGCTCAATGTATGAGTTAAAATCTTTGATAATAGCTAGAGAGGTGGCACAGGAGATAAGACGGCTTCCTGCTTAAACATGAGGAAATAAGGGCCCTAAACTACCCAAGCTCGACCCTCCAGATCCCCAGTAAACAGATAGGCATGGCCAAATGTGCCCACTAGCCCAAGTCTCACAAAGGGAAGAAGAAACCAAGGAATTACCCAGTATCCAGAAAAAAACAATTTTCATAAATAAGAGGTTCTGGTTAAATAAGGATGGGTGGTGGAAGAACAAAGAAGATGGACACTCAAAGTTCCCTCTGGCCACATCACAGAAGAATCACCTGGCACAGGCAAGTTCATGGGTTGCTGTAAGGGCACATACACATGCATATATCATACACTCCACAATATACACATAAGCACAAACAAAACACATTACACGCACACACACACAAGCAAAAATGTCCTGATACTAATATATATACATATTTATATAATTGCATATGTTTAAACAATGAGAGTGCAGTGTAGGGGAATTATATATATGACATTGAGAGAGAGAAACCACCGACAGTCAGAACACGACAAAGGGCGGGGGGAGCAGGAGCCTACAATAAGCAGGAATCCTGCCTGAGCTGACGCCTCTCTGCACACCTTTGGCTGGTATCCAGATCTACCCCAGACACACCCATGGACCGGAACCCAGCATCCACCCACAGCAACAACTCCTGTAGTCAGGATGCTAGAGACCCAAGTTATAAGCTTTAATAAAATGTGTGAGTCGAGAGGAGACATACATTAAGACTTCCATACTACTATTATGAAAACTATGGAATTTCCCTCAAGAAAAGGTGAAAATGGCAGCTACAGCTCCAAAGTGTCCATGTTTAATACAGTTGCAGATAATTATGTCAGCTTTTCATAACCCTCATAGGCATTTCTTCCAAAACAGTTTCTGAGTTGTCAGAGTTCATACCATTTGATGGAATTATATATTTGGAGTCATTTTTCTTTCTACCTTTGTATTAGTGAGAAGCAGACCTTAGAACTATGCTCAGTGTATTTATTCTTAAATCTTCGGTTATTAGTATGTTGTTAAAATTAAGTACAAGTCTAATTTTTCCCCTTGGACTGTGGCTGATAAGGCCATCATCCTGATGGAAAGGATTCTACCAGAAACCAATGGAATTAAACAATGACCAATACACTGACACCTTCAGAATCAAAGAAACCTGAATATGAGGGTCACTCTAACAGTAACCAGACAAGATTAAAAAAAAATTGTTAAATATGGCAAAAATATTTTATACACTCAGGAATAATGAGAAATGCTGTTTTCAATAGCAGGACAATATATTAATACTGATTCACTATTATTTTGTCATTAATGTGATTTGAAGGCATAGTAACATCCTACCAATTTATCTTTAAAACCAGATAATTTTAACACCTACTTGAGAATTAATGCCATAACTGTGCATTTCTGTAGATATACTGCTATTGTCAAATTAAGTTAAAGCATATGATTGAGTAATGTCTTTGAAAGTTTCAGTTTCTCAAAAGAGAGCATTTCCACTATATTCAATTTGAGCACTCTAACATGAATAAAGTTACTTCTTAAAAATACTGTTTGAAAAAATAGCAAAGGCATGATAGTTACTTTCTTTGGGGACTCATGCAGTTTCAAGCAACACAACTACTTGGGGCCTGCTGGGAAGCAAGTCCTCAGACAAACCAGCCTGGCAGGAGGCATTCGGGAGCCAAATGTTTGTTTATGAGTCTTACCTTCAGGAAGAAAGCAAGGGTAATAGGTGTAGTGCCAAATCAAAAGAAACTCTGATAAAAGCTGTGAGACACTCACTCTTCATGAACACTCAGAGAATATATTCTATGGGTGGCATGCTGATTTAAAAAATGTAATGTCTTATTCCAACAGTTGTTATATTATCATCATTTTGTATATAATCTACAATTGCCATTGTACCATATGACAGAATTGTGGCATTCCCTAAGGAATTTTACCAGAAAACATCAGTCTCCAAGGTATGGTTGGAAATTTCACTTCCAACAAATCTCATGTTCTTAGTCTATCTACAGGTGTATAAAGGATTTTTCCCCTCGATATATGTGTTACATAGTGAGATGGCATTTCTCCAGCACTCTAGGGATATGACTGCAATTTCTCCTGGCATAGCACCTTGTAGAAGTTTCCTGGCCACCAGCTCTTTGTAATGGAAAATCTTCTACTGGCCTTGGTGTGGTAGCAGTCATTTAATATCTTACTTGTGTGTTATTTGCAGGTCAAGGTTTTTTATTTTTCCCCCTTTTTTCTCATTTTTCTGACTTTGTTAATGTGTACACTTTCATGTTTTTGTTAGATAACAGGAATCAGATATGTCTTAACTTCCCCTAAAAAGACATTGACCAATGCTATCTGCCAAACTTAAGTTTTTTTTTTCTACTTATCATATCATTGTTTACTTCATTTGCTTGAAAATTAGTAACATTCAATCTATCACACAATTCTTTCCTTCTAAGTACATTTGCCATATGCTTACATAAGCTACCCAATGACTCTATTCAGTGATTCTGTGCTGTTTCCTACACTTTCTCATCTATATTTTGTATGAATTAATAATCTGACATTAGAAATCTAATCCATAGTAACATTTCCTTATCATGTTGTAACAACTACCATTTAGGGCTTCTTTAGTAAAATGTCCCCAATTCCCTTAATTCTATATGATTTCATTATTTCATTGGCTTTTGCCTGTATAAGTCTCTGTGGTATGCCAATTTTGTGGCTTATTGTATTTTCTATGCCTTATGTGGAGGTTTGAATACAAAATGACCACAAAGGCTCATGTGTAAATACTTCATCCGCAGTTTGTGTCATTGTTGAGAAAGGTTGTGTAACCTTGAAGATGAGCAGCTTTGCTGGAGGAAGTTTATCACTGGAGGTGGACATTGAAGTGACAGCCCAGTCTCACTTGCCATAAATGGTCTCCTTATTTCCTCCACGCTGAAGTGACAGTGTGACACTATCCGTGTGCTCCTGCCATGATTTTCCCAACATAATGGACTCTACCCTAGACACTGTAAGTGAAAAATAAACCCTTTTGTTTGTCATTCTGCTTGGGTATTTTGTCTCGGAAATACAAAAGTAATTGATAAACCTTTTATAGTGTCTAAAATGTAGGATCACAAAAAACACTTTTATACTTTGTCTTTGACTATTTATTTTTTTAAGAATAAACAATAAAATGTTCCTGTCATAAACAGTGCTATGATGCTGTGATGTACATTTAATCAAACACAGTTTTATGTGAGAAGCAGGAATTTATTTCAAGCTTACAGATCCAGAGGAAATTCCATCAACAGCAGAAGAAGCTGGCTCCCTTTCATAAATCTAAGCACAGAGAGAAAAACAACCACCATCCAACAAATACCAAAAGGCAGAAGCAGAAAGCAGGAACCCAGAGCTCAGACTGCTCTCTACACCTTTGGGATGGAAGCAGATCTGTTCCCAAACACACCTTTGGGCTAGATCCCAGGGTCTACTAGTGACACTTCCTCCAGCCAGGCAGTGGAGACCCAAGTTATAAGCTTTATAAACACTTAAGTCTGTGCAGGCATACAATCACATTCAAACCACCACAGTTCCCCAAAGCCATTTTTAATCTCGGTCATCATGGACTTTGTAACTGACAGAAAGCAAAACTCCAAACACACACATGGTAGAACCATTTCCAATGTTAGCCACCTGTGCTTATAAGGAAACCTGTTTGTTTTTTTTTTTTTTTTTGAGTGTGTGTGTGTGTGTGTGTGTGTGTGTGTGTGTGTGTTTGTGTTTAGAGGTAGGCTCTCACTCTAGCCCAGGCTGACCTGAAATTCACTATGTAGTCTCATGTGGCCTCAAAATCATAGCAATCCTCTTACCTCTGCATCTCAAATGCTAGGATTAAATTGTGTGCACCACTACAACTAGCTAAGAAAAACATTTTTAAAATTCTTAAATACTTTCGGTTGAAGGGGTGGCTTAGTCATAAAAGACTTGCCTTACCACATATATGTCTTGTGTTCCAGCCCCAGTACAGCAATAAATGAATGAATACACAAACTCAAATACTTGATAGAGTTGTCAATTCTCCAATTGTTTATAAGTACATATTAGATATCTCAAAGTCTGTTAAGGTAGAAAAGAATTTCTCAGAAATATTCCAATTTGTCTAAATTCGTGATGACTGTATACTTCACCATTGAAACTTAACATGCTTGTAGGTAAAACATGCCACTGTTTAATTATGTCATGAAACAGGTATAATGACAAACTATCAAATTAGAATCTCACAACTCTTGATATGATATAGCTAAAATGCAACATGTAAGAACCATAGAGGCAAAGGCATCACCTTCATGTGATTGTGACATAACAACTTATCAACTTGAGCACCATAATACACTATTCATATAAATTATTGATTCATAATTATTCAATGAGTTTTTTCTTAAACTAAAATTAATGTGTAATCAGTTATGGATTTATGACTGACACCTTCTCTACTTGCAGGTTTGGATTTTTAGATGGAGCATGTGTGTGTGTGTGTGTGTAAATTTAATGGAACAAAACCAAAGAAAATATTCCTGAATATAATATGATAAAAATCATCCCAAGTGAAAAGTACTTAAATCCTGTGTTAATTGTGCAATTAAACTGGTGTATTATTTACTTTTTTCCTTGCTGTGAAAATTCCTGTAAAAAGCAAATTAAATAAAGGGTTGATTTAACATGCAGATTGAGGGCACAGTCCATCATAGCAAAGAAAACATGATGGCCAGAGTGTGAGTGTGAAAAATCTGGTCACACTGTATCCACAGTCAGGATGCACAGAGAGATGAATACTAGTACTCATTTTGCTTTCTACTTTTTATCATTTCATACTCCATCCCATTAAGGGTAGCACCCTCATTCAGGGAGAGTCTTCTCTTGCCAATTAAACTTTTCTAGAAATAATGTCATAGAAACAAATTGATTTGCAGGATGATTTTAGAATTTAATCATATTTACAATAAAGGAGGATCATCACTCACGGACATAACTGAGATGACCAAAGAGTCTTAAATTTTTAAATCTTCCTTTTGCATTATGATATAAGATCCTGAAATATAGATATAGTAACAAATATTAAACTACCACATATATTTAATTTACAATTCATATTTCTACAAATCAGAAGCTTACTTCATACTAAACTTTACTGATAATTTTCATGTGTGCCTGTTACAAATGAGGAAGATATTTGGGAACACTTCTCTAACATCTTCCTAGGAAATTTCCAATAGCACTAGGAGAGACTAGAAAATATTTACAATCAATGACCAAAGCACATATGCAGCCATCTTGTATATAAGAAAGTTAATACTGTATTAGTGAACAGATTATTCTCATTATTATGACAGTTTATATTGATTTTTAATTTTACAGGGCCAAGAAACACCCAGGAAACAAGCATTTAGTCATACCTGTGAGTGATTATTTTGGCTCAGTTAGTTGAGGTAGGATGATCCGTGTTAAAACAATTCCAATGGCTGGGTTCTTGGACATTGGAATAATGTTAGAGATGGATGAGCCTCAGCATTAATCACTGCCTGAATCCTTACTATGAACTGAATGTGACCAACTGCCTCAAATTCCTACTTCAACACCTTTTCTACAATAATGGACTATTACCTTCCTTAAGTCACCTCCTGCCAGGTACTTGGTCAAAGAGATACTTTAATAGAATTTTTCTGTTGTCATATCTAATAAATTGATACAGTCTCACTTTTTTCAGTGTAGAACCTTTGCACCGACTAGGTCTATCCTGGTAATGCATGCCACATGCAATGGCAGTCCCGATATAAAGACACTTCCACAAAAATACTCCAATATACTTTGAGAAGAAGTTTCTTAATAACAGGTCTACAATGAGATTTCATGGGGTCTCCTCTTCTATCAGCCAATTGTTTATACAGCTTTACTCAATACTAGGAGTGGTCTTATAAAATAGGCATTGCATTGGTTTGTGAACAAGATATCATTTCCTGTTCAGTGTTGAGTTGTGAAGATCATTCATTGAAGATATGGGTGAGTTATTCGTATATTGGCATTCATAACCCAAGAACTATAAACAGTCAAGTCTATATTTCTAAAACAGGTAGAGAAATTGAATGACAGTGACACTAGTCATATTACTAGAGTGATTTTATTACTTGTATTTGCCTTCAGTTTTTAAGGGACAGTAAATCCTTACATTATTGTTTCATTGAGCTCTATTTGAAGGAAAGTCCTTTCTTTTACCAAATTTCTATCCAATATCACCTTGCCTGTATGAGTGTGCCAATCAGTATATTATCCATGTGATCCAGAAGAGTGTTTTAAAGGTTGAGAAGATCTATGTGATCCAAGTAAACATAGCCTCCAAACGTATACTTAAAATCTTATGGGGAAACAATTCAATATAAAATTTTTAAAAATTATTTCAATTAAAAATATTTTAGGAGCTGGAGAGATGGCTCAGCAGTTAGGGTGCTTGCCTGCAAAGCCGATGACCCAGATCCAACTCCCCAGTACCTATGTGAAGCCAGTTGCGCAAAGTGACACATGCATCAGAAGTTCATTTGCAGCACCTGGAGGCTCTGGTGCTGTCTCTCTCTCCTTGCAAATAAATGAATAAAATAGGGGCTGGACAGATGACTTAGCCATTAAAGTGCTCTCTCGAAAACCCGAAGGACCCAGGTTTGATTCCCCAGTACCCACGTAAAGCCACATGCACAAAGTGGCTCATGAGTCTGGAGTTTGTTTTCAGTGACTAGAGGCCCTGGTGTGCCCATTCTCTCCCTCTCTTCTACCCCTCATCTTTCTGCATCTTTCCCTCAGTCTCAAATAAATAAATTAATTAAATAATTTTAAGTTATTTTAATGGAATGGGTATATATGTTCACATTAAATAAAGAAGCTATTTTTATAATATTACATTACTTAATAACTTATCTTATTTCCATTCACTTGAAGATGAGAGTTAATACATAGTCTACAAAGAATATCAGTCAAAATATTCTACCTAGTACTCATTGTCATGACAACTCTCTGATAACAGAGAAGCAGTTTCTGCAGTAGTATTGATAGTTTTTTTAAAACCATCTTAATGGAAAACCACAGAGGATTTTATATTTTTTTATTACAAACCACTAAATAGAAGGTTAAATACAGGCAAAAAAATGTAAAGATTAAATATTGCTTAAAATATTCTTATAAACTTGTGGTCATTTACAACCAGAAACATTGTAAAAACTGTTCCCATTATGATGATTTGGTTTGAATTTAAAACATCATGAAGGAATGCAAGTTGAAAATGTGGAGTTTGGGACATGGTATAACAATTAGAGCAGCTTGTTTTGAAAACCTACTGGTCTAGGTTCAATTCCCCTATACTCATTTAAATCCATATGTGGTCGTTTGAATTAAATAGATGGCACCCAATATATTCAGGTGTTTATTTGTTTGTAGTTTGCATCTGCAGCCACCTGGCTGGAGGTAGTGTCACTGGGTGGATCTTAAGGTGTGGTGGTGGGTTTCAGATTTCAATCTAAGGATATGCAAAGTGTGCCTAGCTGGAGTTCCTGAACTGTGCTGTGTGGCTTTTGGCTTTAGGCTTGTACTTCTCTCTCTGCTTGGACCTGTGAAGGCAGGCTAGCTTCTTCTGCCATTATGGAACTTCTCCTGGATCTGTAAGCTTCAATAAATATCCCTTCCTCCATAACTTTGTCTGGTGTGGAAGTTCATCTCAGTGAACCTGAATCTGTCTGCTACACCATATGTACAAATTGTTGCATGCATCTTAAGTTCTTTAGCAGTGTCATGGGGCTCTGAAGCAAACCGCCTCCATTTCTCACAAATGAAGTAAATAAGAATTTTTTTTCTTTCTTATACTGTTACAAAAATAAAATTTACAATTTATTTATAGCAATATATACACATGTAATTCCTCTCTGAGAGTTCTGTGTTATTTCAATGATATATGCTTGTCTCAGA
This sequence comes from Dipus sagitta, assembly GCA_036346955.1. NCBI lineage: Eukaryota > Metazoa > Chordata > Mammalia > Rodentia > Dipodidae > Dipus > Dipus sagitta. The sequence continues at coordinate 76,618,383 of CM070781.1, forward strand.
AATCTTTACTGTTCAAGGGAAAAAATAGTATGATGGGAATTTTTATTTTCACAAGGATAGATCAATTAGAACATAAAATAAAATACTGTTTTTGAAAACTTGTTCTTTAACCAACTCTAGTCTAGTTTTATACTACCTACATCATATTTATAGTCCTTACAGATAATCGTATAAAGTGGTATAAGTCCATTTGAACTAAAGTGATATAATGTAATTTACATAGCACATCCTCCATAACATACAATTATTATTAATATCATTGCTAATTTAACAGAAAAGTAAGGCTTACAATGCAATTTGTTAAAATCTATTGAGCAATAAAAGAACTTGTTCATAAATCTGTACATTAAAATGTATATAATACACAGAAAATACCACAGTATATTTATTCTACTTTTTGTATAGTTTAAATTGTAACTGTAGTTATTGATATGACTAAAAGCCTTCAAAAGAACTGAGATTTTATTATGATACAAGCTAAAATGACAACTGGTAAACCAAGGGAAAAAAACCTAACAGATATTTTTATCACTTTTTTATTGTTGTTCCGGTAATTAACAAGCCTGGACTCACACCAGGAACTCCATTTCCCCTGTTATGTGATACTTCTCAGTTTCTTCTGATTCCCTAAGAATGTTATATTTTTAACTTGACTACCAAGGGTGTCTTTTGCAGTTTGTACTCAACATTGTGACTTCTTCCTGTCTGTGGTTGGATTTCTTATGTAATTTTCCTCTCTAAATTCTCCATTTCTCTACCACCTGTAGTCTCTGTCCCCTGACAGATCTAGGAAGTATCTGACCTTTCTGCTCCCAAAGCTGCTTATGCATTCACGGATATACAATCATCCCAGAGCAAAACTTTGGTGTTTACAGGATGAGATCTCCAGGAGAGATTACTGTCAGAATTCTTTCTACTTCTTCAAAGTCTGAGGAAAATTTTGAGGTCTCCTCTGGAAAATCCTGTGGTATAGATAGATGATAACAATGGAATAAATACATACATATATATATATATACATACATTATTATTATCACTCAAATAACATTAAAATGATGATCACCTTATCTTTTTAAACTTAATTCATGAAACAATTCTATGTTAACAATAAAATAGAGAAAGTTTCAGATATCTTATGTAGTTCATGCCCTTATCTAGACATAGACAAAATCCATTGTCATCTGCCTCCTCCAAACTTCTACAATAAACCTTTATTATCATGTTATGATCCAAAAATTATATAGTTTACATTAGTTTTCATTCTTGGTGTTGTCTATTCACCACTATAGCATAATAAAAAATATTTCACAACCATCCATAACAATCATATCTTCTTTCCATTCATCCTTTCTTTCCTTACTCCTTTCCTGAAACTACTGATTTTTTATTTTTTACTGTCTCCATTGATTTTCTTTTTCCATTATGTCATAGGGTTCAAATTATGTAGTAGCTAGCATGATCATATTTGCTTATGTTGCTTCATAATATGCTTTTGGGGTTCATCCACAACTTTGTATTTTTGTTGACTTATTACATTTTTGTGCTGAGCATGATTTCATTATCTGAATGTAGTGCAGTTTATTTAGCATCAGCCCATAAATAACAAAGGCACCAAGGAGCATGTTTGGTATAAAATCAAGACCCAACACAAAAATTGTACATCAATGAGATTAAAACAAATGTATATTTAGAGGATACTAAATGTTCTAAAATTAGAGTTGAACAATTCTGTGAATGTAATAGAAAATATTGATGGATAAATTTCGTATAACATTTATATTTTATGCATTTACACAAAACTGTTGAAAATGAATATAGCATATTTGGTACTATGTATATATGTTGTTAAATATTATATTTAAAATAATTATACAAAAATAATTAATGTACTGAAATTTATGATCTTTTTTATTTTTTTCATTTATTTATTGGAGAGAGAGAGAAAAAGGCAGAGAGATAGAGATAATGGGCATAATAGGGTTTCCAGCCATTACAAATGAATTCCAGATGCAAGTGCAACCTTGTGCAGCTGGCTTACGTGGGTCCTTAGGCATCACAGGCAAGCACCTTAACCTGTAAGCTATTTCTGCAGCCAAAATCTTAATATTTTACTGTGTGTATTATCTCTCTCAATTAATAAATCAATATTGATATAATCTTGTTATTTCACAAGTAGAAAATTGAGATTTTACAAAATTCCTTCTAACTGAATTTATCTATAACACTATTTTGCACAACATGTATGCATCATTTCTTAAATAAAATGAGGTATCTGCTGTGTACTGTATTTACCTTTGGAATTCAACAATTGTCCAAAGAAAATATAAAATAACTGTGAAAAGTACATAGTATGCCATGCTTCAAAAGATATTGCTGAAGGCACTTTTCATCTAGGTGTTATTACTCTATCCATGATCTCCTTCCCAAGTTCTATTTTATTTTTTGTTCAGTATTTGCTTATTGATTACTTTGCAGTCTTTATTAATGTATCCTGCAATTGTTATTCCCATATACCTCAAGATCGTGATTGAATAAGGGTAAGATTTATACATATATTAATTTTGTCATATCTCCATGTATTTTTAATATACTTACTTTTTTATTATGGGCATACTTAGTATGGATACATCATATGTTGGTACCCTCCTTTCCCTTCTCCCTGCCCCCATTCTGCTGGGGCCCTTCCTCAGTGGTGTTGCTGGTATTCCACATGGGCTTGTGGGTTATGCATTGTGAGAGCAGCAGTCAGATATTGGGGTGCAGACAATGCCTCAAGGTATGACATCTCAACTTGTGTCTCTTACACTCTTTCCACCCCATCTTCCACAAAATTCCCTGAGCAGTTGTGGGTGTGTTTTCAATCCACTTGAGTGAGGAGAAATTAGGATCCTCTGGATCTCTGCTTTGGAATGTGTTGATTGTCCTCAATATCTGTATCCTTCACCCTGGTGCTGATTGTCAGGTTCACCATGGAAGAAGTACTTGTGCATGCACATCTTACTGATTCCTCCGTGGTTTCACCTGGGTCTTGGCTGAAATGTGAGGGGTGATTTAATCTCCTCAGTTCTCACTACCTTCTGAATAAGAAAAGCAGATTCTCCAATGGAGAGTGAAGATAGCAAAGGATAAATTGGATATTTGTTATACATTTAGAAAGAATTGATGGATGTAGCTCTTCTTTCAGCCAGACTAGTGGGAGTTTGACATTGGAGAGCAGAATCTTTATCTCCATAGGATTCTGACCTGGTTCCTAATTCCAGACATGGGTTACTTTCCAATGAGGGATATCTTAGCCAATGAGAAAGCTATTGCTTACCTACCAAGGTTGTGTGCCACCAATGCACTGGTGTGTACATCTTGTCCGTGTGCTTGCTTCTGTGTAGCTTAGACCATTGTTTGCTCACACCCTTGTTGGCCACTTTCCCTCAGTAGCTCATGCAGTACTTTCCAGCACTAGATGGGCTAACTGGGGACTGGCTCTATTCCAGATTCCAGCCAGGGCTTTTGGTGTTCTGTGTTGGCAACATATGGTCTCTTCAGCAATAGGGTCTTATTTTTTTTTTTTCCTCAGGTGGGAAATCGTGCACTTTGACAAAGCCTGTTCTCATTTTTGAGATCTCTTATGTCTCTTTGTTCAACAGTTCAATGTGGCTAGCAACCAATTTCTGGTAGTGGGGGTTACAGGCCGGAGAAAAAATAAAAATAAAAATAAAATATAAGGTTAGGCTTCATTCCAACCTCTTCAGAGACCCACTTTTCAGAATCTCTTTCATACTGCTGAGAGTTAAATCTTTTAGTCTACCTTCAAACTAACGGCTTCTATGGTACCAGTTAACTTCGGATTTAGTTTTATGTTTGTTTTCCCCCACACTACCCTTCCCCATCTCCTAACTATCCATCCCTATTAACTGGACTTTGAGTTGCCTATCAGGCATGCCAGCAATATAAGGTGACCCAGGTTAGGAAACGCAAATGAGTAAAAATATGCGGTGTTTGACTTTCTGTAATTGTGTGAGTTCACTGAGTATGACCTGTTCCAAGTCTGTCCATTTTCCTACAGATTTCATTGTACCATTTTTTTCTTACTTGTGAGTAGAATTCCATTGTGTAAACGTACCACAACTTTGTTACCATTCATCAAATGATGAGCACCTGAGTTGATTCCTGTTCTTCGCTATTATGAACTGAATAGCTATAAACATGGTTGAGCAAATGTGTTTGTAGTGAAGCATGGAGCATTTAGAGTAAATGCCCAGTAAGGGAATAACTGGGTCTGTTTGTCACCCTAAATGCATCTTTTTCAGGATTCTTCATATTGATTGCCATAGTAGTTGCACAAGCTTACATTCCCATCAATAATAAAGGAATGAATGAACGAGGATCTTTCCCCACAACATTGCCAACATTTGTTGTCATTTCATTTTTTAATGATTGCCATTCCTTACTGGAGTAAGGTGGAATTGCATAGTTGTTTCATTGTGCATTTCCCTGATGGTTAGGGATATTAAATGTGTTAACCATTTGTATTTCCTCTTTGAGAACTCCTTGTTCAGTTCTCTCCCCATTTTTTGAGTGGGTTGTTTGATTTTTTTTTATTGTTTAGTTCATTCTAGTTCTTTGAATAGTCTAGATATTAGTCCTTTCTCAGTGGTATACTTGGAAAATTTTTCTCCCATTCTGTGGGTAATCTATTGACTCTGATTCTGGTAGGTTTGTATGTGTAAAATATTTTTAGATTCATATGGTCCCATTGGTTGACTGATTATTTAATTTCCTGGGCTACTGGGCTATTATTGAGACGTCTTGCCTCACCTATATAATGGAGAATTCCTATTATTTTTTTCTTTTTCCTTTTTAAATCTTGTTAAAAACATATTTTGTATAGATACATCATGTGTTGATACCCTGTTTTACCTCATGCCTGCCCCCATTCTGCTGGGGACCCTCCTCAGTGGGGTTGCAAGGATTTCTTTTTTTTAAATTTTACTTACTTACTTACTTACTTACTTACTTATTTATGCATTTGACAGAGTGAGAGAGAAAGAAGAAGACAGAGGGAGAAAGAGAGAAAATGGGTGCACCAGTGCATCCAGCCACTGAAAATGAACTCCAGACACATGTGCCCCCTTGTGCATCTGGCTTATGTGGGTCCTGGGGAATCAAACCAAGGTCCTTTGGCTTTGCAGGAAAACATCTCAACCAATAAGCCATCTCTCCAGGCTGGTTGCAGGTATTTCTGATAGGATTGTGGGTTATGTGTTATAAGAGCAGCATTCACCATGATATTCAGGCTCACCATGGAAGCATCAGCACTCTTGCTTTTCTCCCCAATTCCTCTGTGATTTCAGCTATGGTTTGGCTGAAGTGTGAGTGATAGTTTATCTCCTTGGGTCTCGCTACTTTCTAAAAAAGAAAAACAGATTCTCAAACAGAGAGTGAAGTCAGCATGGTTTCAATGGGTTAAGCATTATTAATTTAGGGAGAAATTGTTGAATCTAGCCCTTCCTTTCAGCCAAAGAGTAGTGAGCACTTGACACAGAAGAGCACTAGTTTTGTTCTACTAGTTGAAGAGCTTTGGGTCTTATATTGAGGTCTTTAATCTGTTTGAAATTGAGTTTTGTGTATGGTGAAAATAGTGGGTCTAGTTTCATTTTTCTACATGTGTTTATCCAATTTGTCCAGCACCATTTGTTGAAGATGTTGTCTTATCTCCAGGCTACATGATTGGCACCTTTGTCAAAGATCAAATACCTATAGTTACTTGACCTAAGTTCTAGGTCTTCAATTCTGTTCCATTGGTCTATATTTCTGTTTTAATGCCAGTCCTATGTTGTTTTTGTTACTATGACTTTGTAATATAGCTTTAGATTGGGTATATTCATTCCTCCATAGGAGTTTCTTTTGTTGCGGATATGTTTGAATATCTGTCTTGCTGCAATTCCATATGAATTTTGAGATCATTTTTTTATCACTGTGAAGAATGATGCTGTAATTCTTATTGATATTGAATTAAACCTGTATATAGATTTTGGTAGAATGCCCATTTTCACAAGAGTAATTCTACCTATCCTGGAGGATGGGAGATCTTTCCATCTGTTCAAATTCTCCTCAATTTCTTTTTGAATGTTTTTATATTTTTATTACATAGGTATTTCACATCCTTGGTTAGTGTTATTCCAAGATATTTAATATTTGTGACTATTAAGAATGGGACAGCCTTGCTGATTTCTTCCTCTGTATATTTGTCCTTTGCATATAGAAAGACTATTGACTTTTGTGCTTTGATTTTTGTATCCAGTCACCTTGCTGAAGGAATTAATCACCTTTAGAAGTTTTAATATAGAGACTTTCCAATCACATAACTTATCTTCTGCAAATAGGGCTAATTTGACTTCTTCCTTTCCCATTTGTATCCATTTTGTTTCTTTCTCCTGTCTTATTGCTTGGCCTAATACTTCTAGTACTATGTTTAACAGCAGTACTGAGTTGGAACCCCTGCTTTTTTCCCCAATCTCAATGGGAAATAGGCTTTCCCCCATCAAATGTTATTTGGGCTTTAGATGCTTTACATGTACCTTTTATAGTGTTGAGATAGAAACTCTCCATATTTACTCTCTCCAGCATTTTGATTAGGAAGTGATGTATTTTGTCAAAGGCCTTCTCTGCATCTATTGAGATGATCAAGTGGTTCATGTGATTAAATTTATTTATGTCGTGTATTATGTGACCAATTTCCATATGTTGAATCATACCTGCAGCCTGTAATGAATCCTACTGATCAAGGTGGATAACACTTTTGATGTGTTGTTGAACTTGGTTTGAGGGAATTTGGGTCAGGAAATTTGCATTTAAGTTCACCAGGGATATAGGCCTATAGTTTGCTTTTCTTGTATCTCTGTCCGATTTTGGAATTATGGTGATACTAGCTTCACAAAAGGACTTGGGGGATATTCCCTGTTCTCCAATTATGTAAAACAGCTTGGAAATAATTGGTTTCAGTTCTTTAATGAAGGTTTGATAGAATTCGGCTGAGAAGCCATCCAGTCCTGGACTTTTCTTTTGGGGAAAGTTGTTGATTAACTTTCCAATCTCAGTGTATATAATAGGTTTGTTTAATAGATTTTTCTACCCTGAGTTTAGTTTTGGTAGGTGGTATATGTCTAGTAGTTCATCTATTTCTCCCAGATTATCCAATTATGTGGAGTAGACATTTTGGAAGTAAATCATGATGATCCCTCCAATTTCATTAATCTCTGTTGTGACCTTTCCCTTTACATTACTGATTTGTTAATTCTCTTTTTTAAATTTTATCATTTTGGCCAAGGTTTTATCAAGCTTGCTTACTTTTTTTTTAAAGAACTACCTCTACATTTTATCAGTTTTCTCAATTATTTTCTTAGTTTTCAACTCAATAACTTCTGCTTTGATCTTGATTATTTCTTTCTGTGTGGATCTCTTAGGTTTGAATTCTTATGGTTTTTCCAGTGCCTTTAGGTAGATGGTTAGTTCATTGATTTGAGATCTCTCTTTCTTTGTTATGGATGCATTTAATGCTATGAATTTGTCTCTAAGAATTGTCTTCATTGTGTCCCATAAGTTTTGGTAAGTTGTGTTCTCATTATCATATGATTTTAGAAATTTTGCAATCTTTTGCAGTACACACTTATTGTTTAAAAGTGTGTTTTTCAGTCTCCAGGAGCTGATGGCATTACTTATTTGTCTCTTATTGTTAATTTTTAGCATTAAAACATTGTTATCTGATGTTATGCAGGTAGTTTTGTCAATTGTCATGAATTTATAGACACATGCTTTATGAACTAACATATGATCTATTTTGGAGAAGGTTCTATGGACTGTTGAGAAGAATGTGCATTCTGTAGAACTGAGATGTGATGTTCTGTAGATGTCCATTAGATCTAGTTGATCTCTATTATTTCCCTGCTTGTTTACTGTCTATTGATGATAGTGGAGTATTGAAGTCCCCAACTATGATGGTGTTGGCATTTATTTCTCTTTTGTTGTCAAGTAGGTTTCATTTTAGAAACTGTGGTGCACCTGTGTTTCATACAGATTTGTGACTGTGATGTCCCCTTGTTGGATTGTTCCCTTATTGAATAAGAAGTGGCCTTATTTTCCCTTTTTGATTACTTTTGATTTGATTGTATCAGATATTAACATAGCAACACCTTCTTGTTTCTTTCTTTCTTTTTTTGGTTTTTCGAGGAAGGTCTAGCCCAGGCTGACCTGGAGTTCACTATGTAGTCTTAGGGTGGCCTCAAACTCATGGCAATCCTCCTATGTCTGCCTCCCAAGTGCTGGAATTAAAGGCATGCACCACCACTCACAGTTTGTTTCTTATTTTTATTTTCTTGGAGTATTATGTTCCATCCTTTTTCCCTGAGGAAGTGTCTGTCTATAGTGGTCAGGTAGGTTTCTTGAAGACAGCAATTCATAGGGGCCATGTTTCTGATCCAGTCTATTAATGTATGTCTTTTGATGAGTGACTTTACACCATTAATATTTAAGTTATAATTTGGGAGTTTGAATTAATCCCTGCCATGATGAAGTGCTTTATGTGACTTGGTGTTTTCCTGTGTTTTGTGCCTTTTTTTCTTGTGGTAGGATCTCACTCTAGCTCCTGTTGACCTGGAATTCACTCTGGAGTCTCAGGATAGCCTTGAGCCCATGGCGATCCTCCTTGCCTCTGCCTCCTGAGTGCTGGGATTAAAGGTATGCATCACCACACCCAGCTTTTTTTGTACTTGTTTGAACCAGGTCTAGTTCTAGATCCAAAGTATTCTCTGTAGGTTTGGTTTTGTGTTCAAGTAATCATAGGACTAGCTTTTATCCTGGAAAGTTTTCCTTCACCAGCTGTTATGAGGGATATTTTCATTGGGTACAGTTGTTTGGGTTGGAAGCTGTAGTTTTTTCTAGACTTTGAAGTTTTCCATTACAGGTCCTTCTGGCTTTCAGTGTTGCCAATGAGATATGTGAGATAAGTCTAATGGAATTGTGTTTCTATGTAATATGTGTTTCTCTCTTGCTGCTTTTAGCACTCTCTCTTTGTTTGCTTTGTTTAGGTGTGCCTTGGAGAGTTTCCTTATTCATCCAGTCTGTTTAGAGTTCTGTTACCATGTTGTATCTGGAAGGGACTCTTTTTTGAGAGGGTGCAAAAGTTTCCTTGGATAATTTTTTTGAATAATTTCTTCATTCCTTTGGTAGTCTGAATTTCTTAACCTTCTTGTATACCCATGATCCAATGTTAGCACATTTTAGGGTATCCCACAGTTCCCTCATGTTCTGTTCACAAGATTTTTTGAATTTATTACAATTTTTGAACTCCTGAACTGTATCTTCTCTCTTGTCTACCAGCTCTGAGGTTCATGATTAGCTGTGTTCATGAGATCTTCTAGAGAGGTTTTCAATAGTTCAATTTGATTTGTATCTTCTGTTGCCTTTTTCTGTACAGTATCTATCTCTTTTTGGAGTTCCAATTTCAGTTCATGTTTTGCTTTTCTTAATGTTTCTTGGAATTCATTCTTGGATTTACTTATGTCTTCATTGAGTTTAACCAGCTGGTTATTGAGATCCTCTATTTTTTGGCTCACCTTTAGTTCATTTATCTCTTGTCCATTAGGTTAAGCCTAGTGAAGAGAACTGTGTGTGTTTCATTTATGCAATTTTTTTGTTGTTGTTGATTTGCTTGGTCATGGTAACATATCTTGTGTTTCCATGTCTGGATTCTATTCTTGTTGCCTCTTCTTTGCTTTCATTTGAGACTTCTATCATGGGACTGTACAACCTTGTTGGAGATCTCTCAGTTTGCTATTTTATGTTATGTCTTTTGTATGTGGAGTTTTATTTAATTAATTAGGAAGCAAGAGTTTTCCCCTGTAGTGACTTCCGTGAGTGTTCCATTTTATGTTTGAATAAAATAGGTTTTGTATTTTGGGATGCACAGGCTATAGAGGGTGTTAAGTTTACCAGCAGTTCTGGACTAGTGCTTTCTACCAATGGTAGGGCTAGATGTCTGGGATCCCTTTGACCTGGTCTCAGTTGCGTCTTTCCTGTGGCTCAGGGACCATAACAGTTGCCCTTGTTCTCCTATTCTGCCAAGATGGGAAGGTTATGGAGGACTTGCTGGTTCTCCCTGCCATCTGATTGCCTGATATTCCTGTGTTAACCTTCTGGAGCTGAGGTGACGCCCCAAGTAGTCACTGGCAGGGGGGTAGGGTGTTGCAGAGATGGTGGGGGTCGCTGGATCATGGAATTGGCTGGTGTGGGGGAGACAGGGACACTGACCTAGGGGTGCACACAAAATTTGCAGAGTGTTGGGGCTCTGCAAGCAGGAGGAAAAGGGAGCACACAGGCCTAGCCCACTTAGGAGAGACAGAGAAGCATGTGCAGGCAGTGTGGAACCCTGTGGGAGCATGGTGGAAGACAGGGGAGCATGGGTGGGCTGTGGTCTCAGACAGCAGAGCCTGGAGGAGCCCTGAAGGAGAGAAGGGAGCATGAATGGGGCATGGGTTCAGTTGACAGATCCTGTGGGATTGCAGTGGTAGATAGGGGATCCAAGTGGAGTGGGCTGGATGCAGTGCAAGGGGGGTCCTGGAGACAGATAAGTATACCACCAACAGATGCAATGGGTGTGGGTAGAAGCATGCCCATAGCTCAGCAGGAGACAGGGGAGCACATGGGCCTCAGACTGAAGCAGCAGTCTGGGTAAGACAGGAAGGCTATGGCATACCTGGTTAGGGAGTCAGGAGCATGGTGGCTGGGGCAAGTGGTTGGGGAGACCTCATAGTCTAGTGGGCTACCTGAGAGCATGGGAATGGGATTCCCAACTGTGTCCCTCAGTGCCAGCCCACTGGAGGTCTGCTAAGACATACCCCAACTAGAACCCCACAGATCTTGCCTGATATTACCCTAGGAGCTGAAACATTTTTTTTCTCCATGTATTTTTATTTAAATTTAATTTAATTCATACATAAACACACAGAAGTCTATATATTAATTGGGTAGGAGGCTTATATTATGTAGTATTTAAGTAAGGTTATTCATATATATTCCCTTACACATTTGATTAGTTTTAAATGTCTATGTTATACATTTAAATATTTCATGAATATAATCTTAATTAAAAGAAGAAAAAAACTAAATTTAAACAAGCACAATGAGCATGGAGTTATGCATGATGGGCTACTCACTGACCCACTGGAGTTTGATGAATTCCACTCTTGATGCAGGTCTATACTGTCTGTAGACAGGAAGCAGAAACAAGGTACAGAAACAGCTTGACTCATTACAGCACATTGCTTTCTTGATATGGACATGGTGTTACATTGTCGATGTCTGATTGGTGGAAGCTCAGTTTCTTGTTATGCCAAGTCTACCTGTAGGCTTTTAGCTCATTTACATACAAATTTCAGTTGTGTTTCACTGCATATGGGTTTAAGATAAGAAAGCAACTTTAGGACATATGCATATCTCACAGATGTAAATTTAACACAGATGTAATTTTATAAACTTTCTCCGTTGTAATAAGGAGCCTTTATTCTTAACATTTATAGCTGACACATTTACAATGACACATCTCCCTCTATTCTTTAATTCTGGTCAACCAGTGACAACTTTTATTAAATAGGGTAGCTGTCTTTGGAGTAAAGTACTCCTGAAATCTCTTGTCATCTAGGTGCTTGAAATAGCTACCTATATCTAATTATATGACATCATCAAGGTATTGCGTATACTTTGAAAAGTGTATCATCTACATTGCTGGAGGCACTCATTTCAATCCCCAGACACTATAATTCTAGCCTCTAGAGTAAGAGATTAAATGGAATGAAGGCAGCAAATTGTAAGGAACAGTCCTGAAACCTAGGACATGGCTTGGCTTGGGCAGTAAGCACACCCTAAGACTACAACTAGCAACCTTTTGGCAGCTTGAGATCCCCAACTATATCAGAGTCACTTACACCTCATTTCAAATCATGGAGTTAGTCTTTCCTAACCTTAGTAAGCACCATTTTTGTGGTCACTTTCTACTCAAATATGGTCTCATATATGTCTGGGATAGGGAGATAGGAGCATCTGGCCTGATCTGGTTTGTGATAAGTCAAACTTTGTCTTCTGAGTAATATTTTATTTACCATATGATGCACAATTGGGAGTACATATGACTACACTGATGCATCATGGAAGGAATATGAGAAATTGGGTAAAGTTTATCTAACTCAAGTCTGTCAATCAAAACATAGAAACACCGAAACTATGAATCTTCTCTTCTCCAAGATACCATAAACAGAAACCCAAATTAGTAATCTGTTCTTCGGCCTTCTTCAAGGAATCTATTGCTCTCTTTCAGAGTATTAGTCACCCATCATTCTTCCCATTTTACGACTTGTTTAGAGTGGTAAAATCTCTTGACAGCAAACTATTTGTATGCATTTTTAAAAAATTATTTTACTATGATACAAAGAACATGAATTCACCTAGACAGGAACCTTCAGCAACACAAGTCTTGCCTTTCTTTTTTCTGAGAGAGGAAGAAAGAAAGGAAGAAAGAAAGAAAGAAAGAAAGAAAGAAAGAAAGAAAGAAAGAAAGAGGAAGGAAGGAAGGAAAGAGTGGGCCTGCTAGCATCTCTTGCTACTGCAAACATATCCAGATGCTCATGTCATTTTGTGCATCTGAATTTATGTGAATACTGGGGAATTTAACTTAATCCACAGCATTTGCAAGCAAGTGCCTTTAACCACTGCACCATCTCCCCAGCCCCAGAAATCTTGCCTTTCTTACTGAACCTAGCTACAGGACCCACAAAGACAAGCACTATTATTTGATGAAGTTTAGATTTAATTAAGTAAATATGGTATTTTTAAGTCTTATTATGGTCAGTGATGAATACCAGCTTTAATGTTTGACCCTTGACCACTTACAACTCTCATGTCCATCTTGCCCAGTCCCACACCTGGATAGCTGATTAGAAAGCTGATGTGATCCTTCATTTGGCACCAATGGACATGAAACCCACCCCTAATCACTGGAAAAAAAAAAAATCCTTCCTTATTCTCTTAAGCTATTTTTTCGGTATATTTTAGCTGCCCTGTTTTATCAGAAAGCTTTGTTACAGAAGCAATAAACCTTTTGAAACCCTTGGGATGTGTGTGTGTGTGTGTGTGTGTGTGTGTGTGTGTGTGACTTTCTATAAGTATTATTTCTATAAGTAGCTGCATTTCTGAATTTTGTAGGCTCTCTTTATGTTAAGCAATAATATTGCATCTAAATTGGAAAAAGAAAATACTGATGAAGGTGATTGTTATACAATAGCATCCAATCCCAAACCATTCCTTCTTGGCAGACATTTCAATGTTCTTATATTTAAATTCAATCAAAGTTCCAGTTTTCAATTACATACACTTAGGTAGCATGGTATAAAAATGGGCAAGATTTCTCTACCAAGGAGAGAGAGAGATAAGGCACATGTTCATAGTGCAGCACTGTTGTTCACACTGAGCAGTAGAATGCCTGTTGCATGCTATGCTTAACCTCTGCTAGCCTGTGAAACATCACACCCAAATTTAATAACACAAAACAATGCATGCTTATTTGTCTCAAAGTTTCACTCTTGGTAAGGTTTCTGGGTGTGTTAACATGAAGACTGGAAGTTTTGTATTTCCAGGATCTCACTCCAGCTTCCCCTTGGATCTATGTCCCAGTGATCTGTCAAGGAAATCAAACAAGAGTAGAGTGAAATGCAGACAGGCATTCTTAGTTACACATTAACATAAAGTCTCTTAAAGATGGAGTGGGCAGTGAGTAAGGGTGGACATTTTAGAAGAAAACCCTCTCACAGGCTCAGAGTTGTCACAGAGACCACGGTGCTGACCTATATGTTTAGGTATGTTAGATGTTGCAGGTGCCTTCATGTTGCTGGAAGAAAGCACCAACAAAAAGTAGCCTGTGGGAGAAAAGGGTTTATTTTGGGTTCTACTTGAGGGGAAACCCATGACTACAGAGGAAACCATGGTATAAGCAGAGGCTGGACGTCTTCTACTGGCCGACAACAAGTAGTAAACAGTAGCAGGAGAGTGTGCGAAACACTGGCAAGGGGAGGCTGGATATTGCACCCCTAAGCCTGCCCCTAAGAGCACACCTCCTCCAGTGAGGCTCCAATTCCAAAATTGCAGATCAAGCTTTCAGAACACATGAATTTACGGAGGATAGCTATCTCAAACCACCACACTATATTTTTTTCTGAAAGTTTCCTAAACAGCTTTCTTGAAGAGTGTTTTCTTTTCCAGGTGACTAACAGTTCCATGAGGATTAATGCTTATATGAAGGGACAATATAATTTTGTTCCTTATCAGAGAGATCCTCTTGCTAGATTGTCATCTTATCTTTATTTGTGTACCTTAGAATGGTGGTTCTCTACTCAGGGCCAGAGAAACAACACAGACCCCTGGTAATCAATGTCTGCAGTTTCAATTCCTGGTTTTACAAGCTACTGATTATAAGGAAAGATCCATTCCCTATGACGTCCAAGTTTCTCAATTTCTGACAAATTGTCTAACAACTGCTCTTGGCTTCCCATCCTGTAGAAGCAGCTTATTGCAATTACTCACAGAACTGACCTCCAGAGAGAAAGGACGTGTCAGTTACCTTCCCATGGCTAGGTCAAAATGTTGTAACCAGAAGCAGCTTAGGGGTAAAGAGTCTATTTCAGGTTTTCAGTCTCTAGGGCAAGTTTCATCATGGTATAGCAGAGCAGAAGCTTCACATCACATCTTGTGCATCAGCTGGAAAGTAGCAACAAGAGTGAGTTAACTCTGGCAAGGGAGGCTTGGTCTTTAATAGTCCAAAGCCTGCCCTCATGAAACATCTCCTCCAGCAATGTTTTACTCCACAGTTGTCATTAGCTTGGGACTGAGTATGAGTCTTATTCACAAATATGTGAGGCTATGGGGCCATTTCCAGTTCAAGTTATCACAGATTTAAGGAGATGGAGAGATAGCTCAGTGGTTAAAAAATATTTGCTACATAACACTAACAACTAGAGTTCAGATCTCCAACACCCATGCAAAGCAAAAGTGCACCAGATGCATGCATCCAGAAGAGCAACTCATCTAATGCAGTGGAAGGCAGAGTAAGCAATCTTGAAGTGCTTGGGCTAACCATAGCAAAAAGAAAGAGAGGCAACATCTCAAATAAAGTGGGACATAAAAACAAACAACCAAGGTTTGTCCTCTCATTTCTGTTCACTTACTGTGGCACACACACACATGTTCATATATAAGTACAAACACACACACACACACACACACACATGTGCGCACGTACATAGGAGTTAATTATACCAAGAATTTTGAACTATGAATGAAAAACCTTAGTTTCACTACTGTTTAAAAATATATTAGGAAAGCCGGGCAGGGTGGCACATGCCTTTAATCCCAGCGCTCGGGAGGCAGAGGTAGGTGGATCCCCATGAGTTCAAGGCCACTCTGACATTACATAGTGAATTTCAGGTCAGCCTGAGCTAGAGTGAAACTCTACCTCAAAATAAAAAAAAAAAAAAAAAAAATATATATATATATATATATATATATATATATATATATAGACTTCCAGGCAAGATGGTGACTGCCTTGCTGCACTGCATATCCCGGGGAAAGAAAGGCAAGATATTAAGGGTTCACTGGGTCTTTTAGGGGAGAGAAATCTCCAATAGATTGGCAGTGGGAGGGCATGGGGGGAGACAGGGAATCGAAGATCCCTAATGGGCGGGTAGACCACCCCTCCCCCCAAATAACTGCCATGTCCACGGCACCACTGTGCCACACGCCAATCAATCCCTGCGTGTGGAGGCTTAGACTGCTCTGCACACTCACCCACTCACCCACTTACTGCTCCATCCACTGTGCATTCAGCGAGTCCTGACAATAGGGAGCCCAGACCCACAGCAACTGCCACACAAGCTCTGACTATGCCTCTTGCTTGTGCCAGCTCAGGTGCCATCCCCTACCTGTCTGCCACGAAGGCCATCCGCCATTGTCCTGTGGTGAGGGAATGCAGACTGCTTCCGGGTCACAGTGCTTGGTGCCTCAGCATCACTCCTAGCTCGAATGCAGGCAGCTTTGGCGCATTACCACTTGAGAATTCAGGCAACTTTGGTGCCCCTGCCAGGCAGTAGATAGGTGGCTTTGGCAAGTGAGAGCCAAAGCCTAGGCTGCTTGGCAACTGCCCCAGGCTGCCTCAGACTCCCATTGTGCTTGGGCCCAGGCTGATACACTGACCTATGTGCCCATACACTGTCATGGGCAGCCCACAGTGCAAAAGAAATAACATGAAAAATCAAATGCAAGAAAATCCACTTAGATCACTGAGTCCTAAAATGAATACATCTAACAAAATCTATAAGAATCATCAGGAACAGAACACCAAATTGAAGATATGAGCAATGCAACCCTGACCAACCTACTGGTAGAACTTGCAGGAAAGCAAAAAAGGACCAATAATTGTGTGGATACTGCCATCACTAAACTAGAACTAATAGATAAGAAATTGGAAGGAGTTCAAAGAGAGTTAAGAGATTTGAGGGACAGTGAAAAAAAAAGAAAACCTTAAAAATCAGCTGGCCATACTAAATGAAGACATAAAGAAATGCAAGGATGAATTTCAAGAATCATCAAAGGAAATCAGAAAATGATGTGAAAAGGGAGCTTGACAGAGGGATGGAAATTATATATAGAAAAGTAGTAGAAAATGCAAACTTAATTAAACAAGTCGAAAACTCTCTAGAAGCTCTCAAGAATAGAGTCAGCCAAGTGGAGGATAGAAACTCTGATCTTCAAGACAAGATGGAAGGAACAGTTCAAGAGTTCAAAAATTTCAGTAAGGCGGACTTCCGGTCAAGATGGCAGCATAGGAACCACGCCAAAGCAGCCTAGGGAAGAAAAAGCCAAAGAAAACCCAGCAAAATACACACCTTTACTAAAAAGGGAGGGGTATAAGAAATTAAAACAGCAGCAGAGAAGTAGGAGAGATCCAGAGCCCACACGGGCAGGCTGAAGCAGCTCCAGCGGTGGTGGCTTGGGCTCCGGCAGTGGTGGCTTGGGCTCCGGCAGTGGCGGCTTGGGCTCCGGCAGTGGTGGCTTGGGCTCCGGCAGTGGTGGCTTGGGCTCCGGCAGTGGTGGCTTGGGCTCCGGCAGTGGCGGCTTGGGCTCCGGCAGTGGTGGCTTGGGCTCCGGCAGTGGAAGTGGTGGTGGAAGCAGTGACTCCGGCTCCAACAGCAACATCAGCCGCTCCAGCATCGGCCACAGCAGCTTCAGCGGCGGTGAATCCAGCAGCAGCAGCTCCAGCGGCTTCAGCAGCAGTGGCGGATCCCGCAGTGGTGGATCCCGCAGTGGCGGATCCTGCAGTGGTGGATCCTGCAGCAGCAGCGCCAGTGGATCAGAGGCGGTGGACCCAGCAGTCGCAGCTCCAGCAGCTTCAGCGGCGGTGGATCCAGCAGTGACAGCTCCAGTGGCGGTTCCAGCAGCAGTGGTCCCAGCAGCAGCAGCTCCAGCTGCAACAGCAGGGATCCAGCAGCAGGGGTGCCGATCTGCAGGGCCACAGTTGCCAAGCTTGATTTGCCCCACAGGAAAAGCCAGTGCCCAGTTCCAGAAAACAGAACAGTGGCCCAACGTCCCAGCCAGCAACTTGACTGAGACCAAAAGCATCCCAAAAGGTAACTGGAATTGAACCAGGGAAGGGTCTCACTTGCTCACAAGCTGACTTGGATCCCTCAACAGACCAGAAATTTTAACCACTTTGTTGATAGACGATCTGGTTCTTATAATACCTACTCTTGCATAAGTGCTCAGGTGCTGTTTTTGACTGAATGTGTATGGGGTTTAATTAAATTTTAGAATATACCTGTATTTTATTCCACTCAACCTACTTGAATACTCCCATAGCAGGCAAACTCAACCCCTAGGAACACGTGTCTAGATACTCTGAGAGTGGTAAGAGCCACACATAACATCTTAATCTCCTACATTGAAGATATACAACATCAGATCGATTGATACAGCTAAGAATACCCAGCTAACTGGAAAATCTAAGCAGTAACTTAATCCAAGATGCAAAAATATATACATTATAACACAAGAAACACCAAAAACCAAGGCAATATAAATCCACCAAAAAGGATCAATGCATCAGAAATGACCTCTAGTGAGAAAGAGTTAGAGGAAATGCCTGAGAAAGATTTCAAAAGAATGATTGTAAAAATGTTCAATGAACTCAAAGAAGAAATCAAAGGAATCAGAGAAGATACAGGACACCAATTTAACGAAATAAAGAAATCAATACAAGACATATATAAGGAAATAGAAACAATAAAGAAAAACCAGCCAGAATTACTAGCAATGAAGAACACAGTTCATGAAATAAAAAAAACTCTGTAGAAAATCTCACCAGTAGAATGGATGAAGGAGAGGACAGAATATCTAAGCTAGAAGACCGGGTGGCAGATCTAATACAATCCAACAAAGAGAAAGACAAACTAATAGAAAAGTATGAATGGGAATTTCAAGATATTCGGGACACTATGAAAAGATCAAATATAAGAATTCAGGACATAGTAGAAGGAGAAGAATTTCAATCCAAAGGCATAGTAGGCGTCTTCAACAAAATCATAGAAGAAAACTTCCCCCAAATTGGGAAAGAGGTGCCAATGCAGATACAGGAAGCCTTTAGAACACCAGCCAGACAAAACCTGGAAAGAACCTCTCCTCTCCATATTATAATCAAACTACCAAACACACAATCCAAAGAAAAAATATTGAAAGCAGTTAGAGAGAAAAATCAAGTTGCCTACAAAGGCAAGCCCATCAGAATCACAACAGATTACTCAACACAAGCTTTCAAAGCCAGAAGGGCTTGGAGTAATGTATTCCAAATTCTGAAAGATAACAACTGTCAACCAAGCTTACTTTATTCTGTAAAACTATCCATTCAAATAGACGGAGAAATAAGGACATTCTATGACAAAAGCAGGCTAAAGGAGTATTTGAAGACAAAACCAGCTCTACAGAAAATACTTGAAAGAATCCTCCATGCCAAAGAGAAGGAAAAACACACATATAAGGGATCTGGAAAACAACAAGCAATACTCCAATACTAGATAAAATAAGAGAGCAAAGGAAGAACCGGAATCACAAAAAAAAAAAAAAAAAATGGCAAGCATAAATACACACCTTTCAATAATTTCTCTTAATATCAATGGCCTCAATGCCCCAACCAAAAGACATAGGTTTGTAGACTGGGTTGAAAAGCAGGACCCTACAATTTGTTGTCTCCAAGAAACTCACCTCTCTACAAAGGATGGACATTACTTTACGGTGAAAGGTTGGAAAACAGTTTTTCAAGAAAATGGACCCAGAAAACAAGCAGGGGTTGCTATCCTAATATCTGACAAGGCAGACTTCACTCCAACGTTAGTCAAGAAAGATAAGGAAGGTCACTTTATATTGATTAAGGGCACACTCCAACAGGAGGACATTACAATCCTAAACATATATGCACCTAACATGGGGGCTCCCAAATTCATCAAACAAACACTATTAGAACTAAGGTCACAGATAACACCAAACACAGTGGTAGTGGGTGACTTTAACACCACACTCTCATCAATTGACAGGTCATCCTGGCAAAAAATAAACAGAGAGGCATCTGGACTAAATGAGGTCATAGAAGGAATGGACCTAACAGATATATACAGGACATTTCATCCAAATGCTGCAGAATATACATTCTTTTCAGCAGCACATGTAACATTCTCTAAAATAGACCATATATTAGGACACAAAGCAAATCTTAACAAATTCAGGAAAATTGAAATAATTCCTTGTATTCTATCTGACCACAATGGAATCAAACTACAAATCAATAGCAAGAAAGGATATAGAGCATACACAAAATCATGGAAACTAAACAATACACTACTAAATAATGAATGGGTCAATGAAGAAATCAAGAAGGAAATCAAAAAATTTATAGAGTCAAACAATAATGAGAACACAACATACCAAAATCTCTGGGACACAATGAAGGCAGTTCTAAGAGGTAAATTTATAGCTTTAAGTGCCTATATTAAGAAATTAGAAAGGTCTCAAGTAAATGACCTAATGCTGCAATTTAAAGCCTTGGAAAAAGAAGAACAAGGGAAACCAAAAATCAGTAATAAAGATTAGGGCAGAAATTAATGAAATAGAAACCAAAAAAAAAATAATAATCCAAATAATTAGTGAAACGAAGAGCTGCTTCTTTGAAAGGATAAGCAAGATTGATAAACCCTTAGCAAATCTGACCAAAAGAAAGAGAGAAGAGACACGAATTAATAAAATTAGAGATGAAAAAGGTAACATCATAACAGATGCCAGAGAAATTCAAAAAATCATAGGGACATATTATAAAAGCATATGCTCCACAAAGTATGAAAATCTGAAAGAAATGGATGAATTCTTGCTTTATATGACCTACCTAAATTAAATCAAGATAAGATTAATCACTTAAATAGACCTATAACAAGCATGGAGATCCGAACAGTATTCAAAAATCTCCCAACTAAAAAAAGCCCAGGCCCAGATGGATTCACTGCTGAATTTTACCAGACCTTCAGGGAAGAGCTAACACCATTGTTTCTTAAGCTTTTCCATGAAATAGAAAAAGAAGGAATTCTACCAAACTCCTTCTATGAAGCCAGCATCACTCTGATACCAAAACAAGGCAAAGATAGAACAAAAAAAGAAAATTACAGACCAATCTCCCTCATGAACATAGATGCAAAAATTCTCAACAAAATATTGGCAAGCAGAATACAAAAATATATCAGAAAGATCATTCACCCTGACCAAGTAGGCTTTATCCCAGAGATGAAGGGATGGTTCAACATACGCAAATCTATAAATGTTATGCAGTATATAAATGGGTTGAAGGACAAAAATCACATGATCATCTCATTAGATGCAGAGAAAGAATTCAGACAAAATCCAACATCCCTTCATGATAAAAGTCCTACAGAGACTGGGAATAGAAGGAACATATTTCAATATAATAAAGTCTATTTATCATAAGCCTACAGCCAACATATTACTAAATGGGGAAAAACTGGAAACTTTTCCACTAAAATCCAGAACAAGACAAGGGTGTCCACTGTCCCCACTTTTATTTAATATAGTTCTGGAAGTCTTAGCCATAGCAATAAGGCAAGAGACATGCATAAAAGGGATACAAATTGGAAAGGAAGATTTCAAGTTATCATTATTTGCAGATGACATGATTCTATATATAATGGACCCTAAAGACTCTACTAGCAAACTGTTAGAGCTGATAAAAACCTACAGTCATGTAGCAGGATACAAAATAAATACAGAGAAATCAGTAGCCTTCATATATGCTAACAACAAACACACAGAGGATGAGATCAGAGAATCACTCCCATTCACAATTGCATTAAGAAAAAAAAATAATAATAAAATACCTTGGAATAAACCTAACCAAGGAAGTAAAGAATCTCTACAATGAGAACTTTAAAACACTCAACCGACAAATTGCAGAAGACACTAGGAAGTGGAAAAACATCCCTTGTTCCTGGATTGGAAGAATCAATATTGTGAAAATGGCAATCTTACCAAATGCAATCTACACATTTAATGCAATCCCCATCAAAATTCCAAAGGCATTCTTCATGGAAATAGAAAAAACAATCCAAAAATTCATTTGGAATCACAAAAAAACCTCGAATATCTAAAATAATACTGAGCAACAAAAATACGGCTGGTGGTATCACCATACCTGATTTTAACCTATACTACAGAGCCATAGTAACAAAAACAGCATGGTACAGGCACAAAAGCAGACTTGTGGATCAATGGAACAGAATAGAGGACCCAAATGTAACACCATGTAGCTATAGCCACCTGATATTCAATAAAAATGCCAAAAATACTCATTGGAGAAAAGACAGCCTCATCTGCAAATGGTGTTGGGAACACTGGATATATATCTGTAGAAGGATGAAAATAGATTCTTCTCTTTCTCCATGCACAAGAATTAAGTCCAAATGGATTAAAGACCTTAACATCAGACCTGAAAGTCTGAAAGTGCTAGAGGGAAAAGTAGAGGAAACCCTTCAACATATTGGTTTTGGCAAAGACTTTCTGAACACAACCCCAATTGCTCAGGCAATAAAACCACAGATTAACCACTGGGACCTCATGAAAATACAAACATTTTGTGCTGCATAGGACACCATAAAGAAAGCAAAGAGGCAACCTACAGAATGGGAAAAAATCTTAGCCAGCTATATATCTGATAGAGGATTAATATCTAGGATATACAAAGAACTGAAGAAGTTAAATAATAAGTACTCAAAGAAACCAATCAAAAAATGGGCTATGGAGCTAAATAGAGAATTCTCAAAGAAAGAAATATGAATGGCATATAAGCATCTAAAAAAAAATGTTCTATGTCCCTAGTCATCAGCGAAATGCAGATTAAAACGACATTGAGATTCCATCTCACTCCTGTCAGATTGGCTACCATCATGAAAACAAATGATCATAAATGTTGGCGGGGATGTGGAAAAAGAGGAACCCTTCTACACTGTTGGTGGGAATGCAATCTGGTCCAGCCATTGTGGAAATCAGTGTGGAGGTTCCTGAAACAGCTAAAGACTGATCTACCATATGACCCAGCTATAGCACTCCAAGGCATATATCCTAAGGACTCATCTCATTACCTTAGAAGTACGTGCTCAACCATGTTTATTGCTGCTCAATTTATAATAGCTGGGAAATGGAACCAGCCTAGATGTCCCTCAACTGATGAGTGGATAATGAAGATATAGCACATTTATACAATGGAGTTTTACTCAGCGGTAAAGAAAAATGAAGTTATGAAATTTGCAGAAAAGTGGATGGATCTGGAAAGAATTATACTAAGTGAGGTAACCCAGGCCCAGAAAGCCAAGCTCCACATGTTTTCCCTCATATGTGGATCTTAGCTACAGATGATTTTGCTTCTGTGTGAGAAGGAAAAAACTCAGTAGCAGAGGCCAGTAAGTTAAAAAAGGAGATAGAAAGGGAAGAGAAAGAAAGGGAGGAGGCTTTCATTAGGCTGGTATGGTATACATGTAAGTAGAAAGATTTAGTTGGGGAGGGGATATGATGGAGAATGAAATTTCTAAGGGGAAAGGGGGGAGGGTAATACCATGGAATATTTTTTATAATCATGGAAAATATTAATGAAAATTGAGAAAAAAATTTAAAAAAAATTCAGTAAGTTCAAAAGTTCCTGTGAACATAACATGAGGGAATTGTGGGATACACTTGAACGTCCTAATATCAGGATCATTGGAACACCAGAAGGAGAAGAAATTCAGACCAAAGGCACAGAGAACTTACTTAACAAAATAATTGAGGAAAACTTCCCTAGTCTCTTAAAAGAAAGGGCCATCAAGATACAAAAAGCCAACAGAACTCCAAACAGACTGGACCAATGGAGAAACTCTCCAAGACATATTGTCATTAAGACTCTAAACATTAACACCAAAGAGAAAATCCTAAAAGCAGCTAGGGAAAAACAGCACACCACTTTCAAAGGTAACTAGATCAGAATTACTTCAGACTTCTCAATGGAAACCCTGAAGCTAGAAGGGCCTGGAACGAAAAACTGCAAAGTCTAAGAACCTATGGCTTCCAACCCAAACTACTATACCCAGCAAAAGTATGCCTCATAATAGATGGTGAAAAAAAAAAGAAAAACTTTCCATAACAAAACTCAGTTTTACAATTATATGAACATAAAACCAAACCTACAGAGAGTATTTCAGGAAATTCTCCACAGATAAGAAATAAATAATCAAACTCAAATGCCTACAAGAAGCAGATCACAATAACCAAACTCAGAGTAGGCACAGAAAACTTCAAAGTCCATTAAAACAACAACCCACATTTACCCTCACAATATAGTAGGGATCAAATGAAATCTCACAATCATTACCCTAAATATTAATGGCCTTAATTCACCCATCAAGAACACAAGATAATAGGAGGGAGGAAAAAATTAGACCCCTCAATCTGTTGCCTTCAGGAAACCAACCTCACCACTAAAGACAGACACCTCCTCAGGGAGAAAGGGTGGAAAACAATATTCCAAGCAAATGGGAATAAGAAACAAGCAGGCGTAGCTATACTAATATCAGATAAAATAAACTTCAAACCAAAAATAATCAAAGAAGACAAAGAAGGCCACTTCCTCCTCATCAAGAGGATATTACAATCATAAATCTGTATGCACCAAACACAGGGGCACACAGTTCATAAAACAAAACCTACTTGACAATAAAACATGAATAACCACCAACACCATCATAGCTGGGGACTTCAATACACCGTTGTCATTAATAGACAGATCACCCAAACAGAAACTCAACAGTGAAGTAAAAGAGCTCAACAAAACCATAGATCACTTAGACCAAACGGACATCTATAGAACTTTCCATCCCGCCGGGCGTGGTGGCGCACGCCTTTAATCCCAGCACTCGGGAGGCAGAGGTAGGAGGATCGCCGTGAGTTCGAGGCCACCCTGAGACTCCATAGTGAATCCCAGGTCAGCCTGGGCTAGAGTGAAACCCTACCTCGAAAAACCAAAAAAAAAAAAAAAAAAAAAAAAAAAAAAAAAAATTCCATCCCAAATCCACAGACTACGCAGTCTTCTCAGCAACCCATGGAACATTCTCTAAAATAGACCATATACTGGGTCACAAAGCCTGCCTCCATATATTTAGGAATTGATATAATTCCCTGCATGATACCAGATCACAATGTTATATTGCTAGAAATAAACAGCAAAAGACCCACCCAGAATCTCAACTGCACCTGGAAACTGAACAGCACACATTTATTTTTATTTATTTATTTTTGTTTATTTTATTTATTTGAGAGCAAAAGAGAGAAAGAGGCAGATAGAGAGAGAGGGAGAATGGGTGTTCCAGGGTCTCCAGCCACTGCAAAGGAACTCCAGACGCATGTGCCTCCTTGTTTATCTGCCTAACGTGGGTCCTAGGGAATCAAGCCTCGAACTGGGGTCCTTAGGCTTCACAGGCAAGCGCTTAACCACTAAGCCATCTCTCCAGCCCTGAACAGCACACTTTTAAACAATAAATGGATAGTGGATGAAATATAAAATTAAATTGTAAAATTTCTGGAATTGAATGACAATGAGAACATATCATACCAAAACTTATGGGACACAATGAAGGTGGTCCTCATGGGAAAATTCATAGCATTCAATGCCTTCATAAAAAAATACAGAAAGATCTCAAATCAATAACCTAACCATCCACCTAAAGGCATTGGATAAACAAGAAAAACCCAACCCAAAGAGCTCCAGAAGGAAAGAAATAATTAAAATCAGAGCAGAAATTAATGAATTGGAAACCAAGGAAAAATTAAGACAATTGACAAAACAAAGAGCTGGTTCTTTGAAAAAATAAACAAGATTGACAACCCCCTGGCCAATTTGATCAAGCAAAAAATGGAGAAACTACAAATTAACAAATATCAAAACGAAAAAGGAGAGATAACAACAGACATAATGTGGAGGAGATGAATAAATCCCTGGGTGCATACCATCTATCAAAGCTAAACTAAGAGCAGATTAATCACCTCAATGAACCCATCACAGTCATGGAGATTGAAAAAGTAATAAAAAAAACCTCCCAAAAAAGAACAGTCCAGGATCAGAAGGTTTGTCAGATGAATTCTATCAAACCTTCATGGAAGAACTCAATCAAATCTTCCTCAATCTCCACACAATTGGAGAACAGGGAAAGCTACCCAACTCCTTTTTTGAAGCTAGTATCACCCTAATTCCAAAAGCAGGCAAAGATGCCACAAGAAAAGAAAACTACCGGTCTATTTCCCTGATTAATTTAGATGAAAATATCCTGAACAAAATCCTCACAAACCGAATCCAGCAGCACATGAAAAGCATTATCCAACTTGACCAAGTGGGATTCATCCCAGGAACACAGGGGTGGTTCAACATATGGATATCGGTCAATGTAATACACCACATAAACAAGGTTAAACATAAAAAACACATGATCATTTCGATAGATGTAGAAAAGGCCTTTGACAAGATACAACATCACTTCATGATCAAAACATTGGCGAGAAATGGCATGGTTGGTTCATATCTTAACATAATAAAGGCAGTATACAAAGCTCTGAAGGCCCAAATAATACTTAATGGACCGAGACTGGAGGAATTCCCACTAGGATCAGGAACAAGACAGGGCTGTCCACTCTCACCTATGGTATTCAATAGAGTACTGGAAGTCCTAGCTCAAGCATTAAGACAGGAGAAGGACATAAAAGGGATACAATTTGGAAAGGAAGAAGTTAAGTTAGCTCTATTCGCTGATCAAAAGTTTGTATTTGTAAGAGACTCCATCCCAAAAGTCCTGAAGGTGAATAACTCCTATAGCAAAGTAGCAGGATCCAAATTCAATGCACAAAAATCAGTAGCCTTTCTATATGCAAACAACAAAGATACACAGAAAAAAATAAGGGACATTGTCCCACTTTCAGTGGCAACAAAAAATAAAATAAAATAAAATAAAATAAAATACCTTGGGCTGGAGAGATGGCTTGGTGATTAAGCACTTGCCTGTGAAGCCTAAGGACCCCGGTTCGAGGCTTGATTCCCCAGGACCCATGTTAGCCAGATGCACAAGGGGGCGCACGCGTCTGGAGTTCGTTTGCAGTGGCTGGAAGCCATGGCGCGCCCATCCTCTCTCTCTCTCTATCTGTCTCTTTCTCTCTCTGTGTCACTCTCAAATAAATAAATAAAAATGAACAAAGATTTAAAAAAAATAAAAAATAAAATACCTTGGAATAACATTAACCAAGGAAGTGAAAGATCTATACAATGAAAACATGAAAACACTCAAAAAACAAATTGAGGAGGACTTGAGAAAATGGAAAGACCTCCCATGCTCCTGTAAAAGCAGAATTAACATTGTGAAGATGACAATCCTACCAAAGGCAATATACAGATTTAATGCCATTCCAATTAAAATCCTTACAGTGTTCTTCACAGAGATAGAAAAAATGATCTCAAATTTCATATGGAAAGGCAGAAGGCCTTGCATATGCATACATATCCTCAGAAAAAGAAATATCTCTGGAGGCATCACCATACCTGATCTAAAGCTATATTACAAAGCCATAGTAATAAAAACAGCATGGTACTGGCATAAAAACAGGAGTATAGACCAATGGAATAGACTTCAGGACCCGGATTTTGGGTCAAGAAACTATAGCTACTTGATATTCGATAAAGGCCTGAACAATATAGGCTGGAAAAAGACAGCATCTTCAACCAATGTTGCTGGACAAACTGGATAACCTTATGCAGGAAACTGAAACTTCATCAACACATTTCACCTTCCACTACACTCAAGTCCAAATGGATCAAAGACCTCAATATAAGACCAGAAACTCAAATACTACTGGAAGAAAATTTGGGAAGTACCTTCCATGATATCGGAATGGAAAAAGACTTCCTGAAGAAAACACCAGTAGCTCAAATTCTTAAACAGGCACTCAACCAATGGGATCACATGAAGCTGAAGCATTTCTTTACAGACAAGCATACAATAAGCAAAGCCAATAGATTACCCACAGAATGGGAGAAAATATTTGTGGGTTATCCAACTGACAGAGGCCTAATCTCTAGAATCTACAAAGAACTCAAAAATCTAAACAGTAAGAAGTCAAACACCTCACTCACACAATGGGGCAAAGAGATGAACAGGCAGTTTACAGAGGAAGAAATACAAATGGCAAACACACACTTAAAATGTTCATCATCCGTAATCATCACGGAAATGCAAATGAAAACAACTATGAGATTCCACCTTATCCCAGTAAGGATAGCAAACATCAAAAAATCAAATGAAAATAAATGCTGCTGAGGATGTGGAGAAGTAGGAACACTGTTCCACTGTTGGTGGGAATGTAGGATGGGACAACCACATTGGAAAGCAATCTGGAAACTCCTGAAAAAGCTGACTATAGAGATACCGACAGACCCAGTTATTCCCTTACTAGGCATCTACCCTAAAGCCTTCAAACCACAGGCTAGAGAGATTTGCTCAACCATGTTTGTAGTGGCTCAATTTGTAATAGCTAAGACCTGGAATCAACCCTGATGTCCATCACTAAATGAATGGATAGCTAAGATGTAGTATATCTACACAATGGAATTCTATACAGCAGTAAGAAAATATGACACAATGAAATTTGAGGAAAAATGGTTGAAAGTGGAAGTGATCATTGTCAGTGAACTTACTCAATCACATAAAAAATATCACCACATAGTCTCACTCATCTACAGCACCTAACCTCAATCTACCCAAGATACCTTACATACCCATCAAGGATCTCATGGACTAGACACTTGGATGGGAGGGGAGGGAGGGGAGGGCATCGAAGGAGTGGGAAACACAAATCTAGACCCAAACGGCAATGGTACCATAAAACTCAACTTCCTAAAATGCAGACCAAATGGCTGAACCTTCACCAGGCCCTTACAGCGAACACCTGAACCACAAGACACTGGAGATGGTAGGATCAAGGCTAACCTTAATCTTCTACATCTTCCCTTCCTCCCTCTCCCTCTCCCTCCTTCTCTCTCTGTCTTTCTCTCACTCTGTCTCTCCTTCTCTCTCTCCTCTCTCTAACTCTTGTATATTAGTTATCTTTTTCCTCATTTTCTTAATGGGCACTGACCTGTAACTCCAAGAGCCAGCATGGGGCTATCATCCACAATGAGCTTTTGATCAAAGAGACCTACAAGGTTTCCTAAAAACAGACTGAATTCTGTCAGAGTACCACCAAAGGTTAGTGGTAAGACCCTACTGCTGAAGACAGTATGTGGTTGACATGCAAAATGGAATGGCGTGGCTGGAAGTTGGAAGACAGTCAGTCCCCAGAGAGTCAGCGCGTCTAGTGCCAGAAGTTGCTACATGGGCAGCGGGGGAAAAATTACCAATATCTGTCCAAGCAACTCATGGTATAATGTACTTAGCAGCAAATAACTTGTTGTGATGCCCACACCTGTGCAAGAGTGGCACACAGCCATGGTGGGGAATCAAGTGCTCTTAATTTGGCTAACTGATCCTCTCAGTGGTACGGGACCCATAGATGGAGCTGGCAAACAGGTCAGAACCATATCCAAACATAAGCCCAGTTGCCAATATCAAGCTACCTTCAATCATGGGCTACAAGAGGGCCTACACCTATTAAATTCTCTATAAAAAAGTAAGGTTTATCTCATTTGTCCTGGTGCTAACTTACTCTCCATTGGAGACTCTGCTTCTCTTTTTCAGATAGATGTAGATATTAAGGAGAGAGCCACCCCATCATACCTCAAAATGGCCCCAGCTGAAACTAAGAAAAATTGGCGAAACAAGCAAGGGGGCTGTTTTCCTGATGAACTGGATACCAGAAGAAGGGGGAAGGAGATCAACACAGAGAAAAATCAACTCCTACCAAATCAGAGAGCCAGAGTGCCAAAGGCCCCCAATACCTCATCACTGAAGCAGACCAAAAATGAACCCAACATGGTTCAGGGAAATTTTGCGGGAGAGGGGGTGGAAAGAATGTCAGAGCCGGTTTAAGTTCATGAGCTACTGGGTTGGGTCATGATATGCAGAGACATTTATCTTACCCATAACTGTGGGCTAACTCCACAATGCATGACCCGTATACCTCAACAAGGAGGGGCCAAGGGGAGGGGGTAGGTCACGGATGAGCCTAATAATGGTACCAAACTGACTGTATTTGCTGAATACAGAACTGACTAATAAACTAATTAAAAAAAAAAAAAAGAATGTCAGAGCCACATGTTGAGTCATGATATGCAGAGACATTTATCTTACCCATAACTGTGAGCTAACTCCACAATGCATGACCCATATACCTCAACAAAGAGGGACCAAGGGGAGGGGGTAGGTCATAGATGAGCCTAATAATGGTACCAAACTGACTGTATTTGCTGAATACAAAACTAATTAATAAAGAAAAATAAATAAATAAATAAATAAATAAGGAAACAGAAGTTTGTAACAGGAAGTGAATTTATTTATTGTTTTGATAAACCATGGTGAGAAAGAAATCTAATTTTTCTTCCACCATGCTTGTAGCCATTTTAGCATTTATACAGAGTCATGAAACAAAAAAATTTAAAAAGTGTCAGGTTAATCAGTTGTGTCCTAGGGAAAGAGGATCTGGGTTCCAGGTAGCCTCCATTGTTTGTTACAAAGACAAGATTTTAAGCAATTCCAATTCCAAAGTAAGACACACTGGAACATTAAAGATCCACCATACTGAAAGGAAGAAAAGGCAGATTGTGGGGATTGTAAAATTTCCTTTCACCTACCACTGGCAGAGCTCTTTGTCATTCCATTCCTTTTCTAGTTGGAGAGCAGGGTTTTCTGTATCTGTGTTTTTGATGTGAGCTTCACTTCTGATTCCTGCCTTCTGCATTGTGTTTTTGGTTTTACAATTTACTTATGCAAAGAAAGAACATTTGATCACTTAAAGAAAGGCTGCCAGTATCTCTTTGAACTCTCTTCATGACTCCCATTTATTATTGATAACCCATTAAGGAGAACCCTCAATGGAATGGAGGCAGGGTGAGGGGACAAAAGTGGATAACCTGATGGGAATGAGACTGATTTACACTATGTTCGTATATTACATTTCTTAGTAAAAATAAAAATAAAATGTCCCCTTTCCCACCAGGGCTGCAGCATGGCATCGCAGTTACATTAACACACATAATTTCTCTTGAAGCCTAGTCATGCACAACTGTGCTACAAATTAATGAGCTTTATTTTTTTACTATCAATTTTATATATAAGCAGTCCATAGTCTATATGTAGGAAAGCACATTTGGTTTCATGTTCATAAGGATTTATAAGTCCAAATTGTGGGTACAGAGAAGGAAAGAATTAGAAAAATCTCTCATTAATATTACAAATAAATAAATAACTACTAGTATTATATGTATGTATGTGCGTTCCTGTGTTCTTGCTTCGGGGCGATCGCGGTCCCCCTGAAGGCACCCAGTTAACTGGGATGGGTGAGCACGTGATGAAAGGAAGAATCACCCCCAGGAGATAGTTGCACATCTCTCTCAGTTTATTGTCAATGAAATGGGTTTATAAGCATCTGCGGGTGGGAGGAAAGACCCTAAGGGGATTGTACTTACCAAGTTCATTTCTGATGCCTAATTAGCATATGGAGGACATTCATTCTAGCATATAGGCAATGGCAGGGGTGGTCAGGTGATCTAGGGTCTGGGGAGGATGGGCTGTGTGAAGGCTGATAAGGAGTTTCCTAGGCAACTGGCCAAAGGTTACAGGGCTATGGACAGAGCCTAAGTTCAGGTGTGCTGGGCTTGGGGAGGGAGTGGCCTCCAGTAGCCTGGGGGTCCTTAGCCATGCCTGGAAGCTCAGGCTCCTCTACTGAAGGCTCCAGCCTGTGCTTGGCAGTGCCCAACATATATATTGTATACTTAAAGATATATCTGGCATTGCATGATGGACACACTTTCAATCCTAGCACTTGGAAAGCAGTGGTAAGAGGATTGCTATGATTTTGAGGTAAGCTTGAGTCTACATAGTGAATTCCAGGTTAGCCTGGCCTAGAGGGAGACCCTACGTCAAAAAAAAAAAAAAAAAAAAAAAAGATATTCCTTATCCCCCAAGTCTTGTGAAGGACAGTGCATTGTGAACAGTGAAATATGAAATTAGCATGTGAGAATTCATTCATCAATCATCACTTTGAAAATGCAAACTGCCTGCAGAATAGGGTAAGCCTTATAATAATTAAGTGTATAGTACACACATATGCAAAAATAAACATTTTCCTTTTACAAAGTAGTATGGAGAGGGGGATATGACAAGAGAATGGGACTGAATAACAAGGCATGCTGAGAAGGGGTAGGCCCAACACATTAATTTAGAGGTGTCAAGTGCTTGAAGACAGAATATGCATTAGCTTTGGAGTGTAATAGTGTAAAAGTGTATATCTCTTGCAAAATTGTTGCTTTTTCTGGCCAGCAAGAGTAGCACACGCGACTCATTTCCAAGGGCTGCTCCCGCCAATGCCTGTTCCCCCATTGCTGAAGTTCATGTGTCCTGAGATTACTCTCTGGAAACCCATCGGTTCCACAGTGGTTAAAACTGCTAAGGTGCAGCAACATCTGAAAAACAACAATTTATATGCTGTTTTCCACCTCTGCACATTTCCCCAGAGTATTTCTTTTCTTCCTTTCTCTTTGTTTGCCATTTGGATAAATCTTATTTGTAACCAAAATTTAGCTCAAGCTTCATTCCCAGTGAGAAAAAAAAAAAGTATTTGAGCTATGTTAACATAATTTGTTATGTCTGATATCTCTGATAACATATCCCCGGAGTTCCCCTAATGCTGATTCATATAAGACTTCCCACATGTAAAACAAATTCAACATTTCTGTGACATTCTTCATACGTTTTCTGCAGCCTTGGGTGGTTTTCTGAATCTTTTGCTTCAGTCAGTGTTCTGCAGAATTCTGAAAGTAAAGTCTCTGAAGATGTGTGAAGCCATCTCTGTGTTCAGCTGTGACCTCCCCACTGCCTTGTCTGCAAGCACTAGCTACCTTGGTTTCCCCTGACTCCCATTTCTGTCTCTGAATTCAAGGAATCTACCACATCTATCAAGGTTTTTGCTTTGCTAGCCTACAAATAGGTAGCAGCAAGTGAAATAATAAAATGGCACATGTGTTTCCTGTCTCAGAGATTGTTGTTCCTTTTTAAGCTCATGTACTACATCTGAAAACTGTCTATTTCCCAAATATTTTATAAACTTTTTTTATTTTATAAAAGGTAGGAGTTGATTCAGATGGGAGTAAGAAGTCTGGTTTCTTCCTGAGGATGGGAATGAAGAATAGAGAAGAGAGCAGAGCTATAAATATTTAAAAAGTGAAATATGTCTGATGTCATGTGCTTATAATTCCAGCTATTGAGAAGGCTGAGTTGGTGAAGGAGTAGGATCTCATATACAGGATCTTAAGTTCAGGACAATGTAGCTGGACTCTCCCTCTCCCTCCCTCTCTCAACACACAAAAATAGGCAAGAACAATGATAGTTGTTTTTGGCACTAAGAATCAACTTGAGCTTTATGACCCTGAACTTAAAGGGAGATTGTATCATTGTGCTCTTATATGTTTAAACTTAGTTCCCCAAAGGGGAAGACAAATCCTACAAAATTAAAGTTTTGTTGCTACTAGAGAGAAGTAAGCGAAATACCAAAGGTGTGAAGGAAATTACTTTGTATTAGCATTAACCACAATAATTATCAATGCCAATGAGGAAATTTAGAAAAACAGGCATTTGAGAAACTAAACACATGATAGGATTAATGCCTTATTATGTCACAAATATATTAAAATTTAGATATTATGGGGAATTTCCTGGAAGGACAGGAAACACAAGTTCAAGGGTTATATAAAATTGCTTTTCAATGTAGACTTGAGGACCTAGTGCATAAAGAATGAAAATAGTAGTGAGTTTGTCCAGAGTGACTGTCAACAGAAAGTAATATTCTGAAAGAAAATAATGGGGCACCCTGGGGAACAGGATAAAACTGCAACAATAAAGACCAGTGGAAGTCTGATATTGTAAGAAATAATTTTATTTATTTATATTTTTAGGGAAGATAGAAATAAAGAACCACATAGGTATTTATTTATTCTTCTCAAGCTTCTTACCCTAGTTTCCACGTTAGACTAAGGGAGGTATAGGTACATAGACAGAAGAAAACCACTTTGAAAAGCTATGATATAAGCAGTGTCCTAGGCGAGAGCCAGGTTTCACTGGAAGAAGGGAGCAAAAGATGTCTTTAGAAAATCAATTGAAAATATAAAGTGCTTTACTGATAATGATAAGGTTTCAGGAGATGGAAAGTGCTGAGAGTGAAAGAGAATAGAAAATATGAAGTGTCTGTGAGTGATCAAGGTAGTATATTTACCAGTGCCACACAACTACGGGAAAATGTGGTCACCACAGAGGGCCATGTGGTTTTGGGGCACAGCCATTCTCTCTTCAGCACTTGGTGTCCTCCTTCAGAGAAATAGCTGTTGATTCACTTCTGGGTTCTCATGGAGACAAAGCATCAACCACAGAATAACAAGTGACTATCTTACTTGAATAACCCAGTATTGTTTTGCATCTTGATTCACAAAGGCATGAGAACACATTTTCAGGTGCCTACAGCCTCGATCAGAAGATGGTTCTAACATCTCCATAAGTGAATAACCTCTAAAAGCTGTTAACTGAGATGGTGCAAAGGAGACAATTTACACTATTAGGAAAATTGCCTGAGAAAGTTTTCAAACAGATTATCAAGGACAATCAAGCAACTACCTCAGGGACCTGTCATCTTCCCATTTTTATGCCACTATATTCTTTCACACACATACATATATGCCTAAACAAACACACATTTACTGAAGAGAACAAAAAGAATTACCCTAATTGCCTGAATATTTGGAGGTACTGATTCAGAAATAATATAGATAATAACCCAAATATACCCAACCAACTAGAAATATGTGTTTCTAACAGGCTAAAGGAACCTGAGAAGAAAGTCTTCTTGTATGCCAAAGAAAAGAAAACTTATAAAAACCAATTATTTAGCCAGAGCATTGTCTACTATATAGCTCACCATCTGTCCATATAATAGTAATGCACACACACAAACACACACACACCCTAAATTCCTTGTAATAGTAAAATTTTTCCTATACTACCCAAGCACCAGAACATGAGACAAGATTGGCAGAAGCAATGGTATGAGGGATATGGTAGTAACACAACAAACTTTGGACATTCTACAGCTCATAAGACCTCGAGTTATCCATTTTTAAGAATAATGAATGCATTTTCAGGTTTCTAATTTTTTATGATTTTTATTTGTTTATTTATTAGAGACAGAGAGAAGGAGAGAGAGAGAGAATGGGTGTGCTGGGCCCTCTAGCCACTGCAAATGAACTCCAGATGCATTTGCCACCATGGAAATCTGGCTTACATGGGACCTGGAGAATTGAACTGGGGTCCTTAGGCTTTGCAGGCAAGCATCTTAACCACTAAACCATCTCTCCAGCTCAATTTTCAGGTTTTTAAATTTGAGACAAATCATAAAGTAGAAAATAAAAGGTTGAGACATCTGATTAGTAAAATTTTACTAATTTTTGAGTAAGTAACATCACAGTTCCTTTGCTATACTTAGAGAATACCTTACTGGATTAGCAGTGGAAATTAAAGGCTTAGTTTTCTCTTCAGAATCATGCAAGAAGACATACTGCCTTCAGTCAAGTCTAGTCATAGGATAATTGAAAACTATTGGTTCCCTCACAACTTCTGTGTTCATTTAAGACACACCTGATGAAATAATCAGGAAACTAAAACAAATGTTAACAAAAACTTTGAAAACTGTTATACTAATAGAATAAAAGAATAAAAAGGTTAAAACCGAATATCAAAGAAATGTGAGATCATTATATAAGGCATAACATGTACACTTGGAATGCCACAAGGAGACGAGTTAAAGGAACACAGAAATGTTTTAAGTGACTGTAACTAATAATTTCCCCCAAACAAATGATCATCACCAATGCCAGCAAGTGCAAAGAATGCAGAGAACAAAAAGAAGCAAAATATCGAAGCACCTACATTCACATGCACAGCATATTGAAAGAGCAGAAAATCAAAGACAGAGAAATGATGGATGCCAGTCAATAGAGAAATCATAGCATAACAACAGAAAAATGAAAATAAGAATTGAATTTTATTCAGATACCATGCAAGGAAGAAGAAATTTTAGGAAGTAATCAAAGTGCTGAAAATCATCTCTAATATTGAATCCTGAGCACAAAAATATTATTCTTCAAAATTCACAGGGAAATAAATACATTGTCAGACAAATAATATTTCAGGAAAATTTCTTTTTAGGCCAGCCTTATGAAAAATACTAAAAGTTATATTAGTATTTTTTTTTTTTTATCAAAAAGGATACTATAGGGCCAGGTATGTTGGAGCACACCTTTAATCCCAGCACTCAGGAGGCAAAAAAAGAAAAAAAAAAAAGAAAAAAAAAAGAAAAAACAACAGATAGTACAACTAAAATTAGATTGACATAAAAAATAGTAGAAAAGAAATAAATAAAGCAAATTAAAATATTGTATTTCAATTAATAATAATGGATCAAATACATTTTTTAAAAAATATTATTAGTATTCATTCAGTGATTAGAGCTGCTAAGCAAGGGAGATAAATGGTGTCAATGTTATAGGGAATGAAAAGGTGGATTTGGCATATGTTTACATGGCAACATACAAGATGCACAACTGAGAGTATAGTATTACTTGGATAAGTATTTAGATTATTTTGTAAATCTATACTGAACATTCAGTGGCAATCCCTAAAAAGGTTATTGTTCTGAAAGTCGAATTATTATGGATGTGGAATTAGCAAATGCTGGATCATATAAGATGCTCAAAACCACACAAAGTAGAAACACACATAAGCAAAAATAAAAGAAACAAAGGCAAGAATAGAAAACAAACATCATGATAGCTATCTACATCTACATCTATAATTGCTTTATAAGTCTGTAATATAAATACATATACTAAAAGTCTATCAGAGGAGACTGAGATGTCTACAAGAACACATTTCAAATACTAAAACATTGACATGTTAAAAGTAAAGAGATAAAGGAACACATGGCGTACTAATAGTACTCCAATGATAGCAGTAGTAGTGATATTAATTTTATACAAAATAGAAATAAGACCAAAACCATTATTATGAGAAAAAGCAGTAAAATATAGTGACACATAACTCATTCCCCCCAACAGCCCATTATTGTGTACACTCCTAACATCACAGCTACCAACTGTATACGGTATAAAGAAATGAAAATATAGGAGACCTAAGATAACCTACTGTTACTATCATAGTCTTCAGCACATCTGGTCAGTGTCTGATAGATCAAGCAGACAGACAGCAGACTGGCTGAACCAAACATCATGGTGAATTAAGTAGATATGACTGAGACCCACAGAACAGTTCCCCCAATTACCACAGTATCACATTCTGGGATAAATCATATCAATGTGATTGCCTTATAGAATATACTCTGACTATGATGAAATGCACAAAAAAACATAGCCGTGAAGACCCAAAATGCTTGAAAATTTACCATTGTATTTATAAATAATGTATGAATCAATGAAGTCTAAAGAGAAACATTTAAATAATATGACCAGTTAAATTAATATTAAATACAAGTTACTTGGATAAAACAGTTGATTGTGGGGATTTACAGTAGTGAATACATATGTCAAGAAAAGAGAAATATCTGAAACAAACACACTTAGCTCTTACTTTGTGTTTATAGGGGGGGGGTGGTGGAAGAGAATAAAACTCAAGGTAACCATGAAGGAATAAAACAAAATCTAAAAAGTTGCACCCTGTAGTTGACAGCCACACATCACTGGGATGAACCTTCAAACCAGGCACACTTAATGGGAGGAATGACATCTATGTGAAGCTTACAGGAAAAGATGAAGTTCCATCATAACAGAAAACACAAGAAATGGGACTACTTTCACAGGCCCAAGCAGAGAGAGAAAAGACACTGGGCAAACAAACACACTTTAAGAAACCCAGACAAGCTCAAGCACTTTGCATATCTTTAGCTAGAAATTGCAAATCCACCCCAAAACCTTAGAGGTGAACCCAAGGATCTACCAATATTGACACCTCCTCCAGCCAGGCTTCTGAGATCTAAATTACAAGTTTGAATAAAACTTCTGTATATATTGGGGGACATCCACTTAAACTACCACAGACCCCCCAAATCAGTGATGATGAAAATGGGAAATCAGTAAAAATTCTAGTTCTGAAAGATCAGTTAAGTTGATAAATTTCTAAGTAGGTTAATCAATGTAAAGGACATGCTATGAGTAGTAGAAATGTGCAATGCATTGCTGCTAAAACTGAAAACATTCATAGTGCAATAAGGTTTTATTATGAAGAAAATTATTCACCCCAATCTGATGACCTAGATGAAATACGCCAATTCTCTGAAAGACAAAATCTGCCAGAATATATCAAAAGAAAGTGATCATCTGAATGGATGAATTCCTACTTATGAAATAGATATATATTAACTCTAACAAAGAAACTATCAGATCCTCATGTTCACTGGTGAGTTCTAGGAAATATGTAAAGAATAAGTTATACAATTTCCCAAAATATCCCCCAGAAAAAAAAAGCAGCAGAAATAGTTCCTAATTCAATTCAGCATGACCAAATATCCAAACACAAATAACAATAATTACTAGGAAAGAAAATAGTATTTCTCATAACTACAAATGCAAAATTTCTCCACATAATATTAAGTCAAATGCAGCCATACAAAAAAAATATGTTTCAGAACCAAATAAGGCTTCTGTAATGTTTTCAGAACTGATTAAACATGCAATGAGCCATCATTATCAAATGACTGTATCATCATAAAAACAAAGGTAAAAAAAAAAAATTGACTAAATATCTGTTCATGACTTGAAGCAGTGGTGACCTCTGCAATCTGCAAATACCTAAAACACTGCAACCTGAATAATCAAGACATTAATAGTATGGAGTGGGAAATGTATATTGCAGGCATATAAGTAATTGCTATATGATTACCACTTGTTCTGTAACTTTATGTAAATATAAACAGCTAAAATGTTAAGGTATATGATTAAATCATAACAGTAATATTTGTATGAATATCTAGGCAAACCGAAAATCAGTTAGTTGACTTTAGAATTTTAATTTTGCTCCATGTGAACTGTGTATCAATGTGGAAAGACACAAAGGATGATAAAAGGAAAGAAAGGAAGAAAACAGGACTTCCGGCCAAGATGGTGACCGCCTAACTGCGCTGCACGTCCCCGGGAAAGAAAGGCAAGACATTAAAGGTTCACTGGGCCTTTTAGGGGAGAGATATCTCCAATAGATTGCCAGTGGGAGGGCACAGAGGGGAAAAGACAGGGAATCACTGATGCCCTTGAAAGCGGATAGCCCACCTCTCCCCCCAAGCAGCCGCTGTACCCACAGTCCCAGCTTCAGGAAACTCCCGCACTTACTGTAGGAAAAGGGTCCCAGGCCAACATAGTTCCACTTGCCTCACTGCACAGGAGCGATTGCACTGCTACCCTTGCCCACAAGTGACCTTGGCCAGGATACACCTCCTGGCCCATAGGACCTCAGGCTCCTGTGATCAATTTGCACTCCAAAGGCACCGTCACTCAGATCCCCACTTGTGGAAGCTTAGCCTGCTCCACCCACTTGTTCACTTACTGCTCTGGCTTCTGCACATTCACACGTGAGCGAGGCCCATTGCAACTCCCCATGTGAGTTTAGACTGTGCCTGTTGCTTACACTAGGTCAGTTGCTAGCCCCTTCCTATCTGCCGCACCAACCGACCACCACTGCCCTGTCACCGGGGAGCACAGATTGCTTCCGGGTCCCAGCGTTCCACCACGCCAGAGTTTGGGCTGCTTCAGTGCTTGGTACCTCAGTGTCCCTCCTAGCACCAGCACAGACAGCTTTGGGATATTACCACATGACAGCTCAGGCAACTTTGAAGCCCCAGCCAGGCAGGAACTCAGGCTGCTTTGGCCAGTGAGAGCCAAAGCCCAGGCTGCTTAGCAACTGCCTCAGGCTACATCAGATTCCCATTGTGCTTGATCCCAGGCTGATCCACGCACCTACAAACCCATACACTGCGATGGGCAGACCACAGCGCAAAAGAAATAACATGAAAAATCAAATGGAAGAAAATCCAGTTAGATCACCCAGTCCTACAACGAACATCTCTAATCAAAATATAGAAGAATCATTAGGATCAGAACACCAAAATGAAGCTATGAGCAATGCAACCCTGGCCAAGCTACTGGTACAACTTGCAGAAAAGCAGTAAAGGACGGCTAATCATGTGGATGCTACCATGACTAGACTAGACCTAATAGATAAGAAAATGGAAGGAGTTCAAAGACAGTCAAGAAATATGAGGGAGAGTGAAAAAAAGAGGACCTCAAAAATCAGCAGGCGATGCTAAATAAAGACATATAGAAATGCAAGAATGAATTCAAAGAAGCATCAGGAAAATAAGAAAATGATGTGAAAAGGGAGATTGACAGAGGGCTGGAAATTATAGATAGAAAAGTAGTATAAAATGCAAACCAAATTGAACAAGTCCAAAATTCTCTAGAAGCTCTCAAGAATAGACTCAGTCACATGCCGGATAGAAACTCTGATCTGGAACACAAGATGGAAAAAAAAGTTCGAGAGTTCAAAAATTTCAGGGTATTCAAAAGTTTCTGTGAACAGACCGTGAGGGAATTGTGGGATACACTTCAACATCCTAATATCAGGATCATAGGAATACCAGAAGGAGAAGAAATTCAGACCAAAGGCATGGAGAACTTATCTAACAAAATAATTGAAGAAAACTTCCCCAGTATCTTAAAAGAAAGGCCCATCAAGATACAAGAAGCCAACAGAACTCCAAACAGACTGGACCAAAGGAGAAACTCACCAAGACATATTGTCATTAAGACTCTAAACATTGACACCAAAGAGAAAATCGTAAAAGCAGCTAGGGAAAAACAGCACACCACTTTCAAAGGTAACTCGATCAGAATTACTCCAGACTTCTCAGTGGAAACTGAAAGCTAGAAGGGCCTGTAATGAAACACTGCAAAGTCAAAAACATATGGCTTCCAACCCAAACTACACCACCCACCAAAAATATCCCTCATAATAGATGGTGAAAGAAACACTTTCCATGACAAAACTCAGCTTTACAATTACATGAACACAAAACCAAACCTACAGAGAGTATTTCAGGAAATACTCCACATAGAAGAAACAAACAACCCCAAATGCCTACAAGAAGCAGGTCACAATAACCAAACTCAGAGTAGGCACAAAAAACTACAAACACCATGAAAACACCAAACCACATATACCATCACAATATAGCAGGGCTCAAATCAAATCTCACATTCATTACCCTAAATATTATTTGCCTTAATTCACCCAACAAGAGACACAAGCCAACAGGTTGGATCAACAAATTAGACCCCTCAACCTGTTGCCTTCAAGAAACACACCACACCAATAAAGACAGACACCTCCTCAGGGTGAAAGGGTGGAAAACAATATTCCAAGCAAATGGGAATAAGAAACAAGCAGGCATAGTTATAGTAATATCAGATAAAATAGACTTCAAACCAAAAAAAAATCAAAAGAGATGAAGAAGGCCACTTCCTACTTATCAAGGGAACGATCCATGAAGAGGACATTACAATCATAAATCTGTATGCACCAAACACAGGGGCACCACAGTTCATAAACTAAAACCTAGTTGACAATAAAAGAGAAATAAGCACCAACACCATCATAGTTAGGGACTTCAATACACCATTATCAGTAATAGACAGATCATCCAAACAGAAACTCAACAGGGAAGTAAGAGAGCTCAACAAAACCATAGATCACTTAGACCTAATGGGCATCTACAGAACTTCTATCCCAAATCCACAGAGTACACATTCTTAACAGCAGCCCATGGAACATTCTCTAAAATAGACCATATACCGGGTCACAAAGACTGCCTCCACATATTTGGGAAGATTGACATAATTCCCTGCATGATATTATATTGCTAAGCTATATTGCTAGAAATTAACAACAAAAGACCCACCAAAAATCCCAACGGCACTTGGAAACTGAACAGGACACTTTCATACAATAAATGGATAGTGGATGAAATAAAAAATGAAATTGCAAAATATCTGGAATTGAATGACAATGAGTAAACATCATACCAAAATTATGGACACAATGAAGGTGGTCCTCAGGGGAAAATTTACAGCACTCAACGCCTTCATAAAAAAGACAGAGAGATCTCAAATCATTAACATAACCAGCCACCTAAAGGCACTGGAAAAGCAAGAAAAATCCAACCCAAAAAGCTCCAGATGGAAAGAAATAATTAAAATCAGAGCAGAAGTTAGTGAATTGAAAACTAAGAAAACAATAAAGACAATTGGCAAAACAAAGAGCTGGTTCTTTGAAAAAATAAACAAGATGACAAACCCCTGGCCAATTTGATGAAGCAGAAAAAAACAGAAGCTTCACATTAACAAAATTCAAAATGAAAAAGGAGAGATCACAAGAGACGTAAGTGAAATTGGAAGAAACTTCAGGACTTATTTCAAAAACTTCTACTTCACAAAACTGGATAATGTGGAGGAGATGGATAAATTTCTGGACACATACCATCTATCAAAGCTAAACTCAGAGCAGATTAATCTCCTAAATGAACCTATCACACATTTGGATTGAAAAAGTAGTGAAAAAAACCTCCCCAACAAGAAGAGTCCAGGACCAGATGGCTTCTCAGTTGAATTCTATCAATCCTTCATACAAGAACTCAAACCAATCCCAAAACTCCTGAAGGTGATTAACTCCTAGAGCAAAGTAGCAGGATACAAAACCAATGCACAAAAATCAGTAGCCTTTATATATGCAAATAACAAAGATATAGAGAAAGAAATAAGGGACATAGCCACATTTTCAATAGCAACAACAAAAAAACAATAAAATACCTTGGAATAACATTAACCAAAGAAGTGAAATATCTATACATTGAAAACATTAAAACACTCAAAAAAGAAATTGAGGAGGACTTGAGAAAATGGAAAGACCTCCCATGCTCCTGGATAGGCAGAATTAACATTGTGAAGATGACATTCCTACCAAAGGCAATATACAGATTTAATGCCATTCCAATTAAAATCCCTACAGTGTTCTTAACAGAGATAGAAAAAATGACCTCAAATTTCATATGGAAAGGCAGAAGGCCTTGCATATGCAAACATATCCTCAGCAAAATAAATACCTCTGGAGGAATCACCATACCTGATCTGAAGCTATATTCCAAAGCCATAGTAATAAAAACAGCATGGTACTGGCATAAAAACAGGAGTATAGACCAATGGAATCAACTGGAGGACTCGGATTTTGGGTCAAACAACTATAGCTAGTTGATATTTGACAAAGGCCCTAACAATATAGGCTGGAAGAAAGACAGCATCTTCAAAATATGGTGTTGGACAAACAGGACAACCACATACAGGAAATTGAAACTTAATCCACACATTACACCATGCACTACACTCATGCCCAAATGGACCAAAGACCTCAATATAAGACCAGAAACTAGACTACTACTGGAAGAAAATAATGGAAGTACTTTCCATGATATAGGAATGGGAAAAGACTTCCTGAACAAAACCCCAGTAGCTCATGATCTTATACAGTCACTCAACCAATGTGATCACATGAAGCTGAAGAGTTTCTTTACAAAGAAGCATACAATAAGCAAAGCCAATAGATTACACACAGAATGGGAGAAAATATTTGCTGGTTGTCCAACTGACAGAGGCCTTATCTCTAGAATCTACAAAGAACTCAAAAATCTAAACAGTAAAATGTCAAATACCCCACTCACAGAATGGGGCAAAAAGCTGTACAGGCAGTTCACAGAGGAAGAAATGACAAATTGCAAATACACACTTAAGAAAATGTTCATCATCCCTAATCATCAGGGAAATGCAAATTAAAACAACTATGAGATTCCACCTTATCCCAGTAATGATAGCAAACATCAAAAAATCAAATAAAAATAAATGCTGGTGAGGATGTGGAGAAGTAGGAACACTCATCCACTGTTGGCGGGAATGTAAGATGGTACAACCACTTTGCAAAGCAATATGGAGACTCATGAAAAAGCTGACTATAGAGATACCAACAGACCAGTTATTCCCTTATTGGGAATCCACCCTAAATCCTTCAAACCGCAGGTCAGAGAGATTTGCTCGACCATGTTTGTAGCGGCTCAATTCATAATATCTAAGAACTAGAATCATCACAGATGTCCATCACTAGAAGAATGCATAACTAAGACGCAGTATATCTACACAATGCAATTCTACACAGCAGTAAGAGAAAATGACACAATGAAATTTGAGGAAAAATGGTTGAACCTGGAACAGATCATTCTCACTGAACTTACCCAATCACAGAAAAGAAAAAATGCCACATACTCTCACTTATCTATAGCACATAACCTGAATCTACCCAAGATGCTGACATACCCAGCAAGCATCTCATGGACTAGAGAATTGGATGGGTGGGGACAGAGGGCAGGGCAACGGAGGGGTTGGGAAACACAAATCTAGACCCAAACGGCAATTGTACCATAAAATTCTACATCCTAAAAGGCAGAACATAAATGGCTGAACCTTCACCAGGCCCTTAGAGGGACCACCTGAGCCACAAGACACTGGAGAGGGTATGATGAAGACTGACTTTATTCTTCTACAGCCTCTCTATCCCTCTCTCTCTCTCTCTCTCTCTCTCTCTCTCTCTCTTCTCTCTAACTTTTTTACATTAGTTATATTTTTCTTC
This sequence comes from Dipus sagitta, assembly GCA_036346955.1. Classification (NCBI taxonomy): domain Eukaryota; kingdom Metazoa; phylum Chordata; class Mammalia; order Rodentia; family Dipodidae; genus Dipus; species Dipus sagitta. The sequence goes on from CM070781.1 coordinate 76,663,076, forward strand.
CTTTTCTTAGTGGGCACTGACCTGTAACTCCCAGTACCAGCAGGTCACTATCATCCACAATGAGCTTTTGATCAAAGAGACCTACAAGGTTTCCTAAAAGAAAGACAGATTTCTGTCAGAGTCCTTGATGACCCACCAAAGGTTAGTGGTAAGACCCTACTGCTGAGGACACTTTATGCGGTTGACACATAAAATGGAATGGCATGGCTGGAAGCTGGAAGAGAGTCAGTCCCCAGATAGTGCGTTTAGTGCCAGAAGGTGCTACACAGGTGATTGGGGAAAAATGACCAATATCTGTGCAAGCAACTCATGGTTTAACCTACTTAGCATCAAATAACCTGTTGTGATGATCACATAAGTGCAATAGTGGCATACAGCCATGGTGGGAAACCAACTGCTCTTGATTTGGCTAACTGATCTCCTCAGTGGTACGGGACCCATAACTAGAGCTGGGAAACAAGTCAGAACCTTATCCAAACATAATCCCCCTCTCCATTATCAAGCTACTACTAATCATGGGCTACAAGGGGCCTACAGCTCTAAATTTCTCTATAAAAAAGGAAGGGTTATGTCATTTGTCTGGTGCTAACTTACGGGGAGAGAGAAACCCCATCATACCTCAAAAGGGCCCCAGCTGAAACTAAAAACAATTGGGGAAACTAGCAAGGGTGCTGTTTTCTTGGTGAACTGGGTACAGCACAAGGGTGAAGGAGATCAACACAGAGAAAAATCAACTCCTACCAAATCAGAGATCCAGAGACCCAGAGTCCCCCGACACCTCATTACTGAAGCAGACCAAAAAATGAACCCAACATGGCTCAGGGAAATTTTGTGGAAGTGGAGGTGGAAAGAATGTCATAGCCACATGTTGGGTCATGATATGCAGACATTTATCCTACCCATAACTGTGGGCTACCTCCAGAATTCATGACCCCTATACCTCAACAAGGAGGGGCCAAGGGGAGAGGGTAGGTAATGGATGAGCCTAATAATGGTACAAAATTGACTATATTCACTGAGTACAAAACTAATTAATAAAAAAGGAAGAAAACAAAGATTGAAAAAACAGAAATAATCCTTGTAAAAATAAGATTGCTGTCTCACATACCAAAACATCACAATTCATGAAACAAAACCTACTTGACAATAGAACAGAAAAAAAACACCAACACCATCATAGGTGGGGACTTCAATACACCATTATTAGCAATAGATAGATCATCCAAACAAAAACTCAACAGGAATGTGAGAGAGTGCAACAAAACCATAGACCATTTAGACCTAATGGGCATCTGCAGAACATTCCACCCCAAATCCATAGACTACACATTCTTCTCAGAAGCACATGGAACCTTCTCTAAAGTGATCATATATTGGGTCACAAAGCCTGCCTCCATACATTTAGGAAGATTGACATAATCCCCTGCATGATATCAGATCACAGTGCTGAATTGCTAGAAATTAATGAGAAAACACCCACCAAAAATCCCATCAGCTCCTAGAAACTGAACAACACATTTTTTTTAAATTTTTTTTATTTTTATTTATCTATTTGAGAGCGACAGAGAGAGAGAGAGAAAGAGAGAGAGAAAGAGAGAGAGAATGGGCGCACCAGGGCTTCCAGCCGCTGCAAACGCACTCCAGACACATGCGCCCTCTTGTGCATCTGGCTAACGTGGGTCCTGGGGAATCGAGCCTCGAACCGGGGTCCTTAGGCTTCACAGGCAAGCGCTTAACCGCTAAGCCATCTCTCCAGCCCGAACAACACATTTTTAAACAATAAATGGGTAGTGGATGAAATAAAAAATGAAATTTAAAAATTTCTAGAAACAAATGATAATGAGAACACATCGTAACAAAACTTTGGTAAATAATGAAGGCAGTCCTCAGGGGAAAATTCATAGCACTAAATGCCTTCATAACAAAGACAGAGAAATTCCAAATTAATAACTTAAGCATCCACATAAAGGCACTGAAAAAGCAAGAAGAATCCAATCCCAAAAGCTCCAGATGGAATGAAATAATTAGATGAGAGCAGAAATTTATGAATTGAAAACTAAGAAAACAATTGAGAAAATCAATGAAACAAAGAATTGGTTCTTTGAAAAACTACACAAGAATGACAAACCCCTGGCCAATTTGATCCAGAGAAAAAGAAAGAGGCACTTCAAATTATCAAAATTAGAAATGAAAAGGAGAGATCACAATAGGCATAAGTGAAATTGGGAGAATCATCAGATCTTACTTCAAAAACCTGTACTCTACAAAATTGGAAAGCATGGAAGAAATGGGTAAATTCCTAGACACATACCATCTACAAAAGCTAAACTCGGAGCAGATTAATCTCCTGAACAAACCTATCACCCTCATAGAGGTTGAAAAGGTAATAAAAAACTTCCCCCAAATAAGAGACCAGGACCAGATGGTTTCTCAGCTGAATTCTATCCAACCTTCATCAACAAACTGAAACCAATCTCTCTAAAACTGTGCCACACAATTGGAGAACAGAGAAAGCTCCCCAACTCCTTCTATGAAGCTACTATCACCCTAATACCAAAACCAGGCAGAGATGTAACAAGAGGAAAAAAAAAAAAAAAAAACCTACAGGTCTATTTCTTTGATGAATTTAGACACAAAGATCCTGAACAAAACCCTCACAAACCAAATTCAACAATACATCAAATCCATTATCCACCTTGATCAAGTGGGCTTCATCCCAGGAACGCAGGGATCATTCAACATATGGAAATCTGCCAGTGTTACACACCATATAAACAGGGCTAAATCCAAATACCACATGATCATTTCCATAGATGCAGAAAAGGCCTTTGACAAAATACAGCATCACTTCATGCTCAAAACATTGGAGTGAATCTGCATGGTCAGTTTGTATCTTAACACAATGAAGGCTATATACAAATCTCTTAAAGCCCAAATAATACTTAATGGAGAGAGACTTAAGGAATTCCCACTGAGATCAGGAACAAGACAGGGGTGTGCACTCTTACTTCTGCTCTTCAACATAGTACTGGAAGTCCTAGCTCAAGCAATAAGACAGGAGAAAGAAATAAAGGGGAGCAATATGGAAAGGAAGAAGTCAAGTTAGCACTATTCACTAATGACATGGCTCTATGTGTAAGAGATCCAAGAGCCTCCATTCCAAAACTCTTGAAGGTGATAAACTCCTTCAGCAAAGCAGCAGTATACAAAATCAATGCACAAACATCAGTAGCCTTTCTATATTCAAATGACAAAGATGCAGAGAAAGAAATGTGACATTGTCCCATTTTCAATAGCAACAAAAATAAAATAAAATAACTTGGAATAACATTAACCAGGGTAGTGAAAAATCTATAAAATGAAAACATTCATAAAAGAAACTGAGACAAATTTGTGGTTCTTTCTTGCCATTCATTTTCTGATATTTTTTTCTGGGTGTGTGTAGATGTGCATAAATCATCTTGTCATCAGGGGAGTAATTATTTGTGGGCTTCCAGTAAATGCAGCTTCTTCTGACAGCTCTAACATATTGGCTTCCTCTCTATTACATCAGTTTGTTTCCAGGGCAGAGTGAGTTGAGATCAGTCTTCCAAATGGCTCTGGATCTGGCTACCCAAACAATTCATTCTAGCTTTTGAAAATCTGGATTCCTCTGTTATTTATCCTACAATGTTTTTCTTCCACCCCACATCACGATTTCCATCCAAGAATCACATTGTATTAAATTATGAGTTCCTAGTTTTTTGGTTTGTTTTGGTGCCACCAGGGGAAGACTGCAGATAAGGATGGATTTTCCGAATGTCTCATACCCTCAATATAGTGGTCATGGAAAGACACAACCAGAGTACATGTATGTGCAGAAACACTGGAATTACTTGTATATTTTGATATCTGTTCAGGATAGTGTGGGACGATCCTGCCTGCTGGGAGAATATTTTTTATCTTTCATGTTTTCTCTGATCTATAAAGGTGATTTTATTTAGATCTTTGTAGCCAAAATTAGCTCTGGTTGTCAATATTTACAAAGACACATTTTAATTCAAAATCACAAAGGAAAAAATGAAAATTATTTTGCTCTTAATTAAAAGATTTTTTTAATAACAGACAATCAAACCTGGAAAACACTGGATTTAAACTCACAGCTCATCAAGCTCCCTTAAGCATATGCTGAAAGTTGTCAAACATTAGGAAAATTAGTTTGGAACTAAAGCATTTGAAGACCAGTATTCTAGGGCATAGTGCACACTCAGAGATGAAGCATACACTGCTATGAGGAGAATGGGAGTTGTTGTTTTGAAAAAAGCACACTATTACATTGGGCAAATTTGTATAGTTTACTACATTTTTAAAATATTATTTTCCTTTCAGACTTGAATCTGAAGTGTCCCCAGAAAACTCAGTGTGTCAAAATTCTTAGATAGCTACTGGAATTCCAGTGTTGAGATGTTATGGAAACCAATGACCTAATGGAGATATAGAATACCTCCCCAACTCTGAAGACTCCACTGTAGTTGGACCTGTTATAAATTGTAAAATAGTTGACCTGTATCTGTAAACAAGTACTTTTAATCCCTGAGTTATCCCCCAGCCACTTGACCTGTTTCTATAAATTAAGGTAAATTTTATCTTAAAAAGAGATTCATAAAGTGTAATAATTCTTTCTTGAGATGTAATGTAATAACAAAATCCCTTGATGTATTACTTTCATTGGACTTTTGATTTGGCCCAAATTGTTAGGCATATTAATACATTAATTCTTACAAATGAATAATATTTCTTCATATTCCAGACCATATCACACATTTTTGCTCAATACCTATAGGTAACAAGCTGAATGTTTTTCATGTTAGCATATATCTATATCTATATCTAATCTATATCTATATCTAGTCTATATTTATATCATCTATATCTATATAGTTACATATATATTTTTTTATATTTGTTTTTTGAGGTAGGGTGTCACTCTATCCCAGGCTGACCTGGAATGCACTATGTAGTCTCGGGCTGGCCTTGAACTCACAGCAATCCTCCTACCTCTGCCTCCTGAGTGCTGGGATAAAAGGCGTGCACCAGCATGCCCAGCTCTTTATATATATTTAAGTCCCCTACTATGTCGACATATAGAGAGAGATATATATGTTATATACATGTAGATAACTATATCTATATATAGATGTAGACAAACCTATTTTTTGAAATACACGTACTTTAAATTTTATTTATTTTGTCATTATATTTTCATATACGTATAAAATGTAGTTTGGTCTTATTTGCCCAAATTAGCTTCCATATAATCCTGCCCTCCTATTGACACCATTTCTCTAACCCATTAGTTCTTACCTTACTTTCATGCCAGTTTGTTTTTACTCATTGGGTTAGAGTTTCTTGCATGATCATAGATGAAGATTAATCACCATGTCCTGATTAATAGCTGTTGTACAAGTTTGCACTCCCACCAGTAGTGAATTGGGGTTCTTCTATCTGTACACCCTTGACAACATTTATTGTCATTTGATTCTTTTAATGATTGCCATTCTGATTGGAGCAAGATAGAATCTCAACTTTTTAAGTTTGCATTTCTCTGATGGCTAAGGGTGTTGAATATTTTCTTAAATGAGTATTACCCATTAGTATTTCTTCCTCTGAGAATGCTTATTTTAAAATTTATTATCATTATTATCATCATCATCAATATATTTCATATGGATACATCATGTGTTGGTACCCCCTTTTCCCTCATCCCTGTCCCCGTACTGATGAGGACACTGCTCAGCGGGGTTGCAAGTATTCCCTAAGGAGTAGTGGATTATGCATTGTGAGAGCAGCAGTCAATTCTTTTAGAGGGGGAGGGAATGACTTTGGGCATGATGTTTCAACCTGTGGCTCTTGCAATCTTTCCACCCCTCTTCTGCAAAATTCCCCAAGCCATGGTGGATGAATTTTAAGTCTACTTCAGTGATAAGATCTTAGGAGCCTCTGAGTCTCTGGTTTGGTAGGTGTTGAGTATCCTCAGGATTTGTCTGCTATACCCTGGCACTGATTATTAGGTTCAGCATGGAAACAGCACTCATGCTTATCTCCCCAATTCCTCTGTGGTTTCAGCTATAGCTTGGCTGAAGTGTAAGGGGTAGTTTATCCCCTAGGGTCTTGCTACCTTCTGAAAAAGAAGAACAGATTCTCAACAGGACAGTGAAGTCAGCATAGTTTAAATGGGATAAGCATTGTTAATTTAGGGAGAATTTGATGTATGTAACACCACTTTTAGCCAAAGACTAGTGAGCTTGACAATGGAAAGCGTAACTTTTGTCTCCATAGGATTCTAATCTGGTTCCTAATTCCAGATATGGATTCCTTTATGTTGAGTGGATCTCTTTGCCAGTCAGAAAGCTATTGTTTACCTACCAAAGTTATGTGCCATTACTGTACTGGTGTGTACATCCTGTCAAGGTGTTTAATTCTGAGTAGCTTAGACCTCTGTTTACTCAGACCAGTGTTGGCCACTTTCTCCCAGTAGCTCATGTAGTGCTTTCCAGCAGCAGACAGGCTAATAGTCTGGGGATTGGCTTTCTTCTGGATTCCAGTAAGGTCTCTCCATACCCTGTGTCAGCAGCATATGGTGTCTTCATCAATAGGATTGTAGCCTTGGGTTTGTAGATTGTAGATCTTGTCGGTCCCTCTGATCAACAGCTCAATGTATATAGCAACCAATCTCTGGTACTGGGAGTTACAGGTTAGAGATAGAAAACAAAAATTATTTTAAGCTTAGGCTTCATCCCACCCTCCCCAGGGCCCTACTTTTCAGGTGCTCCCTGTTACTTCTTTTGAGGGTTATATCTTTAGGCTATCAACAAGGATAAAGGTTTCTCTTGTACTAGCTCCTTTTGGATTCCATTTTGTGTTAGTTTCCTGCCTCCTCTTCCCCTTCCCCACCACAAACTATACAATCCCTACTGTTGGGGATTTGAGTTGCCTAACATGTATGGCAGCAAGTCACACAGGTACAGGTTAAGGAACCACACATAAGTGATACCATGCAGCATTTGTCTTTCTGTGATTGTGTGAGTTCACTGAGTATGATCTGTTCCAAGTATGTCCATTTTTGTATAAATTTCATTGTATCCTCATTTTCTTACTGCTGTGTAGAATTCCATTGTGTAAATGCAGCACAACTTCATTTTCCATTCATCCAGTGATGGCATTTGGGTTAATTCCAGTTCTTACCTATAATGAATTGAGCAACTATAAACATGGTTGAGCAAATATCTCTGAAGTAACGCATGGAGCATTTAGGATAAATTCCTAGTAATGGAATAACTGGGCCTTTTGGTAGCTCTATGTTCAACCTTTCCAGGAATCTCCATATTTATTTAATCAACAGTGGATGAGGTTCCTCTTTCCTCACATCCTTGCCAACAGTTGTCATTGTTAAATTTTTTAATGATTGTCATCCTTACTGAAGTAAGGTAGAATCTCATGGTTGTTTTAATTTTCACTTCCCTAATGGTTAAGGATGTTGAACACTTTCTTAACTGTGTGTTAGCCATTTGTAATTCTTCCTCTGAGAACTCCCTATTCAGTTCTCTGCCCCAACATTGGGGTGGGATGTTTGATTTTTTACTGTTTAGTTTGTGAGGTCTTTTTAGATTTTAGATATTAGGCTTCCATCGGTGGTATTGCTTGCCAAGATTTTCTCCCATTTAGTGGCTAATCTATTGGCTCTGCTTATGGTATGTTTATCTGGGTAAAAGCTTTTTATCTTCATGAGATCCCACTGGTTGAGTGATTGTTTAATTTCCTTGGCTACAGGACTATTGTTCAGGAATTCTTTTCCCACTCCTTTATCATGAAGAGCCCCTCTTATTTTTTTCAGGTCTTATATTGAGATCTTTAATCAATTTGAACTTGATTTTTGAGTATGGGTATATGAGTGAGTTTAGTTTCATTTTTCTATTATGGTTATCCAATTTGTCCAACACAATTTGTTGAAGATGCTCTCTTTTCTCCAGTCTACATTATTGGCACTTTTCTCAAAGATCAAGTAGCTATAGTTACTTAACTTAAGATCCAGGTCTTCAATTCTATTCCATTGATCTATATTTCTGTTCTTCTGCCAGTGGTAAGCTGTTTTAGGTACGATGGCACTGTAGTATAGCTTTAGATTGGGTATGTTGATGCCCCTAAGGGTGTTTCTTTTTGCTGATGTTCTGATATCCAAGACCTTCTGCCTTCCATATGAATTTTTAGATCATTTTCTTCTATCTCTGTGAAGACTGATGCTGAAATGTTTATTGATATTGCATGAAATTTGTATATTGCTTTTGGGAGAATTGCCATTTTCACCCTGCTAATTCTACCTATTCAGGAGCATGGGAGATCTTTCCATGTTCTCCTCAATTTCTTTCTGGAGTTTTTTTCCTTTTTTTTTTTTATATGTTTCCATTATATAGTTCTTTTAATTCCAAGGTATTTAATTTTTGTTGTTGTTGCTGTTCCTGTTGAAAATAGGACAGCCTCGCTGATTTCTTTCTCGGTATATTTGGCCTTTGCATATAGAAAGGCTGCTGATTTTGTGTGATTTTGTATCCTGTCACTTTGCTGAAGGAAATAATCACCTTTAGAAGTTTTGAGATGGAGACCTTTGGGACACTTATGTATAGGATCATCTCATCTGCAAATAGGGCTAACTTGACTTCTTCCTTTCCAGTATGTGTCACCTTTATTTCTTTCTCCTGTGTTACTGCTTAGACTAGTAACTGCAGTACTATGTAGAAGAGCAGTAGTGACAGTGGGCACCACTATCTTATTCCCCATGTCAGTGGGAACTCCTTAAGTCTTTTCTATTAAGTTTTATTTGAGCTGAGTTTACTTTTGGTAGGTGTTATGTGTCTAGAAGTTCATCCATTTCTTCCAGACTATCCAATTTTGTGGAGTACAGGTGTTGAAAGTATGCCTTTATGATTCTACCAATTTTATTGATGACTGTTGAGACCTCTACTTTTTCATTTCTGATTTTGCTAATTTGAGACATTTATTTATTTATTTACGTATTTACTTACTTACTTATTGCTTAATCAAATTATTCAGGTGTTTATCAATATTGTTTATTTTTCAAAGAACTACCTCTCCATTTCATCAATTTTAAAATTATTTTCTTCTTTTCCAAGTCATTAATTTCTGCCATTATCTTGATTATTTCTTTCTGTCTGGAGCTCTTAGGGTTTGATTATTCTCATTTTTCCAATGCCTTTAAATGGATAGTTAAGTTATTAATTTAGGATCTCTCTGTCTTTATATTGAACAAGCATTTGGTACAAGTATTTTCCCCTTAGGACTGCTTTCATCCTGTCCCATATGTTTTGGTAAGTTGTGTTTTCATTGTCATTCAATCCTAGGAATTTTACAATTTCTTTTTTTGATTTCTTCAACAACCCATTCATTGTTTAAAAGTGTGTGGTTTATTGTGCAATAGTTGGTGGAGTTTTTGATGTGTCTCTTGTTAATTTCTAGCTTTAAAGCATTGTGATCTGATATGATGCAAGAAATTATATCTATTTTCCTGAATATTTGGAGGCATGCTGTGTGGTCTAATATATGGTTTGTTTTGGAGAAGGGTCTGTGGGCTGCTGAGAAGAATGTGTTTTCTCTGTAGTTGGGGTGGAAATTTCTGTAGATGTCCATTAGGTCTAGTTGATCTATGGTGTTGTTGAGCTTTATTATTTCCATGCTGATTTTCTGATTTGATGTTCTGTCTATCAGTGATAGTGGAGTATTGAAGTCTCCAACTATGATGGTGTTGGTGTTTATTTCTGTTTTGTTGTCAAGTAGGTTTTCTTTTAAAAACTGTGGTGCACCTGTGTTTGGAGTATATAGATTTATGATTCTGATCTTCTCATGTTGGATCATTCCCTTGATGAGTTAGAAGTTGCCTTCTTTGTCCTTTTTGCTTACTTTTGGTTTGAAGTCTGTTTATCAGATATTAATATAGCAACACCTGCTTATTTCTTATCACAACTTGTTTGGAATATCATTTTCCATCCTTTCACTATGAGGAGGTTTCTCACTTTTGTGGTGAGGTGGGTTCCTTGAAGTTAGCAGAAAGAATGGTCCATTTTTTCTGATCCACCCTGTTAACTTGTATCTTTTGATGACTGAGTTAAAACCATTAATATTTAAAGTTATAACTGTGAGGCTTGATTTAATCCCTGCCATGATGAGGTGCTTTATGGTTTTTGGTGCTTTCTTATGTTTTGTACTGTTTAGAGCCTGGGTTAGTTTTGGTTACTGTGATCTTCTTGTTGGCTCTTCTGTCTAGAGTATTCCCTGAAGTATTCTCTGTAGGTCTGGCTTTTTGTTCACATAATCATAAAGTTAACTTTTTTCTTGGAAAGTTTTCCTTTCACCATCTATTATGAGGAATACTTTTGCTGAGTACAGTAGTTTTGGTTGGAAGCCATAGACTTTTAGACCTTGTAATGTTCTATTCCATGCCCTTCTGGCTTTCAGGGTTTCCAATGAGAAACCTGAGGTAATTCTGATGGATTGTCTTTGTATGTGGTGAGTTGATTCTCTCTTGCTGCTTTTAGCACTCTCTCTATTTTTTTAATTGTTAAGAGTTTTAACTATGATGTGCCTTGGAGAGTTTCTCCATTGGACCTGTCCATTTCAGGTTCTGTAGGCTTCTTGTATCTGGATGGGCCTCTCTTTTGAGTTATTGGGAAAGTTTTCCTCAATAATTTTGTGGAATATGTTTTTTAATGTCTCTAGTCTGGATTTCCTCTCCTTCTGGTATAACGAAGATATGAATGTCTGGTCATTTTATGGTATCTCACAATTCCTTCACATTCTATTCACTTGATTTTTTTAAATTTTTTTTTGTTATTTTTATTTATTTATTTGAGAGTGACAGACAGAGAGAGAAAGAGGCAGATGGAGAGAGGGAGAGAGGATGGGCGCCTCAGGGCCTCCAGCCACTGCAAATGAACTCCAGACACGTGCGCCCCCTTGTTCATCTGGCTAACGTGGGTCCTGGGGAGTCAAGCCTCGAACTGGGGTCCTTAGGCTTCACAGGCAAGAGCTTAACCACTATCACTTGATGTTTTAAACTAAGCAAAGATTTTGGCCTGCCAATCAATTTCCTTTGTATTGTCTTCCAGATCAGAGGTTTTGTTGTTCACATGAGTAACTCTGTTAATGAATGGTTCTAGAGAGGTTCTTATAAGCTCTATTTCATTGTCATTTTCTGTTGTTTATTTTGCATTGTGTCCATTTCTTTTTTAAGGTATGATTTGAGTTCAAGTTCTGATTTTCTTGATGCTTCCTATAGTTCATTCTTCCATTTGATCAAATTTTCTTTAGGCTTAATCAATTGGTTATTGAGACCTTCCATTTGTTGACTTACCTTCAATTCATTTATATCACTTTTGACGCTTCTAATGCTTTCTTCAATTAAGTGTAGCCTACTGTCAAAAGTGGAGTACTCTAAGAGAAGATTCTGCACAATTTCACTGATACAATAGTTGGCTTTTTGATGGTTTGCTTCCAGCTCAGCAATTGTTTTGATCAGGGTGTCATTTGTTGTTGTGTTTTAATTTTGGTATTGAATTTCTACTGATTTTGCTATGAGTTCCTTGGACGCTTCCATTGTGGGATTAGGCATCCTTGGTGGCAATCTCTCGGTTTTCTGTTCTTTTTTCTTTTTCTTTTTCTTTTTCTTTTTCTTTTCTTTTTTTTTTTTTTTTTTTTGCATTATGATCTACCTATTTCAGGGGAAACATTTTACTCTATTGTGGGGGAAGCAAGTATTTGTCCTTGGAGGATGTTTATAGGCTATTCTGTTTTAAAAGTGAGCTAGATTGGTGTATGATGAGGTTATAACAACAGATGCACAGACTGTGGAGGTTGTACCTGGTACCTGGAGAACTGGGAAGTGACAAGATAGGAGCTCTGGCCTATTCAGTCCACTTCATACTCTCCAGCACATGGGGATCAGGGGTTGGGAAACAAGGAGCCAGGAAGCTGGAGTGCCAGGGGCAGGAGGCCACTTCCTATAGTGGCCTGTGAACTCCCTGACTCAGAGGGCTAAGGATTTGGGTACAGAGGGGGCCAATAAAGAAACCAGAGCAAAAGTCCTCATTCTGCAGCCCACTGGAAGGGTCCTGGCCTCCCCAGGGCAGCAGCAGGGGTACCAAGACCAGGAAACTGGGATATGGGGAACTGACCAGGAGCTCTGTGCACCCAGGGACTATTCAATCAGGAAGGTTGAGCAAGCAGCCTGCCTACTTCTGCAACAAGCTCACTGGGTCCAGCTCTTTAAAAAATATTTTTATTTTTATTTATTTATTTGATAGAGTAAATGTCAGAGAGAGGGAGAGAGAGAATGGGCAGGCCAGGGCATCCAGCCACCACAAACTCAAGAGGCATCTGGCTTATGTGGATCTTGGGAAATCAAACCTGGTTCCTTTATAGGCAAGGACCTTAACTGCTAAGTCATCTCTCCAGCCCCTATTCAGTTCTCTGCCCCATATTTTGAGTGGATTGTTTGATTTTTTTTTATTGCTTTGGTTTTTGAATTTTTGTAGATCTTGATATTAGGCCTCTGTCAATGGTGTTGCTGATAAAGATTTTCTCCCACTCTGCCAGTAGTCTGTTGGCTCTGTTAATGGTATGGTTGTACAAAACATTTTTGGTTTCATGAGTTCCCATTGGTTGAGTGACTTCTCCCTTTTCATTTCTAATTCTGTTAATTTGAAACTTCTCTTTTTTTTTCCATTTGACCATATTGGCCTGGGGTTTATCAATTTTTTTCAAAGAACCAGCTATTCATTTTGTCAATTTTAATTGTTTTCTTAGTTTCCAATTAATTAATTTCAGCTTAGGTCTTAATTATTTCTTTCTGTCTGGAACTCTTGTGGTTGGATTGCTTTTTTTATTCAACACCCTTAGTTGGATGGTTAGGTTATTAATTTGAGATAACTCTGTCATCGTTTTGAAGTCATTTAATACTATAAATTTTCCCCTAAGGACTGCCTTCACTGTATATTGTAAGTTTTGCTGCATCATGTTATATTGATCAGGTCAATAAATTCTATAATTTTCTTTCTTATTTCTTTTTATGAATTTCTTTTTATTAGATATGGACATAATTAGTATGCAAACAACACATGTTGATATCATCCTTTCCCTCTTCCCTGCCCCTTTTCTGAAGAGGCCTTCCTCACTGGTGATGCAAGTCAACCTCATGGGGATTGTGGGTCATTCATTATGTAGGCAGCAGTCAGTTATAGGGGAGAGGCAATGTCTCTGTACAAAATGTCCCAACACGTGGCTTTAATAATCTTTCCACCTCTTCTTCTGCAAAACTCTCTGAGCCACGTTGGGCACATTTTAAGTCTACTTCAGTGATGGGCACTTAAGAGCCTCTGGATCTCTGCTTTGGTAGGTGTTGAGTGTCATCAGTGTCTATCTCCTTCACCCTTGTGCTGATATCAGATTCACTAAGAAGCAGCACTCTTGCTCATTTCCCTAATTCCTCTGTGGTTTCAGCTGGGTTGGGGTGGAGTGCACTGGGTCACTTATCTCCTCAGGTCCAGCTCCTGTCTCTTTCCAGCAACAAAGAAACAATGATGATAGAAGAGATAAGAAAGCAAAGTTTTGATAAATGTAAGTAAATTAATCCATTATTCTAAAGACAAAATAACCATTGTCATATCTTTAAAATTTTGATGTAATTTCCTAGTGCAAGAAAGCTTTTCATGGTTCCTGTTTGGTATAGCAAAGGAATTTCTTAACTAATTATTCTGACAAGGATGATGAGAAGAACAAAGATTGGCATACAAACACAGGAGATACAGGACCTTGTTAACCTCTTGTTAGATCTGTGACACATGCATGGGTAGTGACAATATATTTCACTTGTGCTTTTAAGTAGTTTAATTTTAAAGCACAACACAAATAAACGGTCATGTTTCTAAATGCTCTGCACCTGTTAAATTTGAGTTTCTAACAGATGGCCTTTCTTAATAATTATTATACAATTCAGAAATGTTAATTGAGATTTTTACAAATAACCTTGCAATTATCTAGGTTTTACATACTTTCAAAATATATTCAACCTTTTGTACTTAGACTTGTCAAAATGAGGGAGCTAATTTGACAGCTTTGATAATTTAGTTATTTTTTGTCAGTGTGTGCAAGTATATTTTAAAAAAATATCTTCATTCTGCACAGAGCATATGAGGCTTAACATAACCTAAATCTATACTCACTTCTTTTTTTTCCAAAAATACCTTCATCCAAAAATATACCAATATCTCTTAAAACTCAACAATAGTAAAACAACATACTATAACTAAAGTTGGTATGTAACTGGGTTGAAAACTGAAACTTAATGAATTCAGTTTTCTTTATTCAAGACTAAAATTCATTAAGTTAGGAGTTATTGTGACAAAGTATGTATAAATATGTTGACCTCTGTTAATTTAATTAAGTATATTTAATCAAAACTATGAGCTGTCTCAAATATGGTCTTTGTAATTAGAAGTAGTAGCACATTGATGACACTGAAAAATAATTTTAAAAATATGGACCTTTTAGCTGGGGATGGTGGCACAGGCTTTTAATCCCAGCATTCGGGAGGGAGAGGTAGAAAAATTGTCATGAGTTCAAGGCCACCCTGAGACTACATAGTGCATTCTAGGTCAGCCTGGACTAGAGTGAGACCCTACCTTGAAAAAACAAAATAAACAAATAAATAAGGACCTTTAAAACTACTCATTATAACACCACCATGTTCATTTATTTCCTTAAATACACTATCACAAAAATATCACAAGACTTCATTTACTAAAAGCTAATTACCTACTGTATAGATTATTCCATTAACATATTTAAGAGCATTTCCTTAACTCTCTGACATGCATAGAATTATTATTGTTACTATTACTAGTTGTTATGATTTTATTAGTATAACCATAGTTTTTCCTCTAGTAAGTGTAATGTGTTTTTAAATGTGCTTATATTGTATTCAAAATTTTCAATATATTGCAAAAGCAACATTAAACAATGCTGGAAATTTTAATACTCTTTAACATTGTATTGTCTTGTGTAGTTAACAAATCTATGTCATGTGTGGTTATTCTATTTCAACTTGGTAACATTTAGATACATGCATGCATCCCAAAATGTTTGAAACAAGCTGTGTTTCATGTCCATAATCTTATATATTTGTCATTTTTTGTAGTGAGAATATATAACATTTATATGTCTAGAGATTTTTGCAATATTACCATAAAATATGCATCTTAAACTAATTTTGTTTCTTTCTAAAGAGAAACAATCTTGTATTGACAATTATATTCTACTTTACTTGTCTGTGGAGATACATTTCAATAACAAAACTACATGTTTCCCGAACTTTCTATATTGTAGAGATTTCCTAAAGTAATTAAAGTGTATGCTGAAATAATATATGCATTTCTTTTTTATTTGTGAACTCTTATATATGAACATATTCCAAATTTGTCATATTCTCATTGTGTTATATGTTTATGTCCTCTCTAACATGTGGCCAGTCTACTTAGAGTCCTCATTTAATTCAGCTATGCCACTCCTTGTCATTCATCTACCAAAAAGACTCTCCTGTTTACCATGTAGATACCTGTTCATCTATGTTTTTTGCCACTTTATTCATAATATCTAGGAAAAAGAACCAGCTCAGATGCCCATCACCTTACGAACAGATAATAAAGAAGTTGTACACATATACAATGAAATTAAATTCAGTCACAGAAAAAATACAATTTGCAGTAAAATGGATGGATCTGGAAAAAAGTCATGCTGAGTTTTCCCAGGCACAGAAAGAAAAACATGATATGTTCTCTCATTTGTGCATCCTTATGTGGAATAATTTTACTTGCTTATAAGTTTTAGTAAGCATAAGTAGTACTGATAAAGAATCTAGAATGAGACTTGGGGCTGGAGAGATGGCTTAATGGTGACGGTGTTTGCCTGCAAAGCAGAAAGACCTTGCTTTTATTCCCCAGGACCCACACAAGCCAGATGCACAAGGTTTCACATGTGTCTGGAATTAGTTTGCAGTGGCTGGAGGCCCTAGAGTGCCCATTATCTCTCTTTCCCTCTCTCCCTCTCTCTGGCCCCCCTCTCAAATAAATAAATAAAAATAAATTTTAAAATGATCATAGAATTAGACTTGAACAAAGGAGAAGCCATAAGGGACAGGAGCAGGGCATAGTAAACAGGCTACTGGTGGGACAGTCTACAGAGGTAGAGAAGTGTGAGGGGACATGGTAAGGAATGGGAAGAAGGGGAGAAAAACATAATTCTAATGATGGTATGAATCAATACCATAGAAACCTTCCTCTTGTTTAGCTAATTTTAAAGTACATAACACTCTTAAAAAGAGAGAAAGGGATACATTTTTTTCTTTAAATAAATTCACTGGCTGGGAGATGACACAGTGGAAAAATCATGTGAACATAGGGATTGGAGTTTGGGTTGGCAGCATCCAAATAACTACCAGGCAGGGGATCCTAGAGGGAAAATGGCTTGGTAGACCAGAAAAATCAGTGAATGCCAGGCTCAATTGAAAGAATTTGATTGGTGAACTCTTGATGTCAACCTCTGGCTTCCATGGGAATCTTCAGGCATGAACATGTGCATCCACATAAGTGAACATGGATAAACATAAAACAGACTACATATACAAAAATTAAATAAAAACTAAACATGTATACATTTATAGTCATTGAAGTACACTTCTTTTCTTACATAAGGTAGCATTTAGTTTCCTAAAAATTGATTTCTGTGAAATTTCTCTGACACTGTAAGTGAATCCCAGGAATGCAGCACATGTTGACAACTTATGTATCATGACTGTTTAATTTCCTACACAAAACGTATTGTTTTCCACAGGGTTTATTTGAGCCTTGTCTAATTTTTGTTTCTGCAGAACCCTTACCTACATGTAGAGGACAATTTAATACACACATTATGCTAACTATTTTTTTCCACACTCTGTTGATTGAATCAGTCCATATTGAGCCTACCTGACATGAAGATAATTTTATTTTAAATATTAGTCGTATAATTTGGCTCTAATAATACACAAGTAATCCATGAAAAATCTAGAGATTTGTGATGTATACAAATGTGGAATTATACAGTCATATGCATGTGTGAATTGCCCATATCACTGAAAGTAGGCAAAATTTGTCCTTCACTATACAAGATGATCCAGAGTTGAAAACAATTCATTAAATGCTTAAAATTGAAAACAAGTAATTTCCTTCAAATTAAATCTCAAATGGAGGATAAGAGATAGATAGTTGAATATGACTTTAAGTTCCCATCACAATATATTCAATATAAAATTTAAAATATGAGAAGAAAGTCACATTACTTACCATGAAATCAACTTTTGAAAATAGAGTTTTTTGTATGTTTTTTTTTTTTAACAAATAGATATAACATACCCAAAGTCCCAATGGCTTTCATCAACTAGAACATTGGTATTGAATAAAGATTTACCTGGTACAGTATAAGTTATGTTAAATCAGTATCCTTCTATAGGCAAATTAGAAAGATACAGAGAAAGAAGTAAGGGACATGGTCCCATTATCAATAGCAACAAAAATGTTAATGTGAAGATGGCAATTCTACCAAAGGCAACATACGGATTTAATGCAATTCCAATTAAAATCCCAACAATATTCTTCACAGAGATAGAAAACATGTTCTCAAATTTCATATGGAAAGGCAGAAGGTCTTGCATATCCAAACATATCCTCAGCAAAAGAAATACCTCTGGAGGTATCACCATACCTGATCTAAAGCTATATTACAAAGACATAGTAATAAAACCAGCATGGTACTGGCATAAAAACAGGAGTATAGACAAATGGAATAGAATTGAGGACCTGGAAATTGGGTCAAGCAACTACAGCTACTTGATATTTGACAAAGGCCCTAAAAATACAGGCTGGAAAAAAGACAGCATCTTCAACAAATGGTGCTGGACAAACTGGGTAACCACATGCATGAAATTGAAACATGATCCACACATCTCACCATGCACTACACTCAAGTCCAAATGGATCAAAGACTGCAATATAAGACCCGAAACTAGGCTACTACTGGAAGAAAATATAAGAAGAACTTTGCATGATATAGGAATGGAAAAAGACTTCCTCAACAAAATCCCAGTAGTTCACTATCTTAAACAGTCACTCAACCAATGGGATCACATGAAGCTGATGAGTTTCTTTACAGACAAGCATTCAATAAGCAAAGCCAATAGATTACCCACAGAATGGGAGAAAATATTTGCTGGTTATCCAACTGACAGAGGCCTAATCTTTAGAACCTACAAAGGATTCAAAAACCTAAACAATAAAAAGTCAAACAACCCACTCATAAATGGGGCAAAGAGTTGGAAAAGCAGTTCACAGAGGAAGAAATACAAATAGCAAACACACACTTAAGAAATTGTTCATCATCCCTAATCATCAGGGAAATACAAATTAAAACAAATATGAGATTCCATCTTACCCCAGTAAGGATGGAAAACATCAAAAAATCAAATGAAAATAAATGATGTCGAGGATGTAGAGAATTAGGAACCCTTATCCACTGTTGGTGGGAAACTAAGATGGTACAATCACTTTGGAAAGCAATATGGGGACTCCTGAAAAAGCTGACTATAGAGTTACCAACAGACCCAGTTATTCCCTTATTGGTCATCTACCCTAAAACCTTTAAACCACAGTCCAGAGAGATTTGCTCAACCATGTTTATAGCAGCTCAATTCGTAATAGCTAAGAGCTAGAATCAACACATATATGCATCACTAGAAGAATAGATAATTAAGATGTGGTATATCCAGATACCAGCACAAGGGGGAAGGAGATCAACACAGAGAATAATCAACTCCTACCAAATCAGAGAGCCAGAGTCTCAGAGGCCCCCAACACCTCATCACTGAAGCAGACCAAAAACGAACCCAACATGGCTCAGGGAAATTTTCTGGAAGAGGGGGCGGAAAGAATGTCAGAGCCACATGTTGGGTCATGATATGCAGAGACATTTAGCTTACCCATAAATGTGGGCTAACTTCACAATGCATGACCTGTATACCTCAACAAGGAGGGGCCATGGGGAGGGGGTAGGTTACAGATGAACCTAATAATGGTACCAAACTGACTGTATTTGCTGAATACAAAACTAACTAATAAAGGAAAAAAAAAACTCAAAAAAAAAACAAAGATGTGGTATATCTACAAAATGGAATTCTACACAGCAGTAAGAAAAAATGACACAGTGGAATTTCAGGAAAAGTGGTTGCACCTGGAACAGATCATTCTCAGTGAACTTACCCAATCACAGAAAGGTAATTGCCACATAGTTTCACTCATCTACAGCAGCTAACCTGAATCGACCCAAGATGCCCACATACCCAGCATGCATCTCAAGGACTAGACCATAGGTTGGGTGGGGAGGGGGGGAAAGAGAGGGGGTAAGAAACACAAATCTAGACCCAAATGGCAATGGTACCATAAAATTCTACATCTTAAAAGGCAGACAAAATGGTTGAACCTTCACCGGGCCCATAGAGGGAACACCTGAACCACAAGACACTTGAGAGGGGATGATGAAGACTGACCTTAATCTTCTACAGCGCCTCTCTCTCTCTCTCTCTCTCTCTCTCTCTTCTCTCTCTCTCTCTCTCTCTCTCTCTCTCTATATATATATATATATATATATATATATATATATATATATATATTCTCTCTAAATCTTTTATATTAGTTATCTTTTCCTTCCTTTTCTTAGTGGGCACTGACCTGTAACTCCCAGTTCCAGCATGTGGCTATCATCCACAACGAGCTTTTGATCAGAGAGACCTACAAGGTTTCCTAAAAGAAAGACAGATTTCTGTCAGAGTACTTGATGACCCACCAAAGGTTAGTGATAAGACTCTACTACTGAAGACACCTTATGCGGTTGACACATACAATGGAATGACATGGCTGGAAGCTGGAACAGAGTCAGTCCCCAGACCGTCAGCACGTCTAGTGCCAGAAGGTGCTAAATGGACAACTGGGGGAAAATTACCAATATCCTGTGCAAGCAACTCATGGTCTAACCTACTTAGCAGCAAATAACCTGTTGTGATGCTCACACAAGTGCAATAGTGGCACACAGCCATTGTGGGAAACAAACTGCTCTTAATTTGGCTAACTGATCCCCTCAGTGGAATGGGACCCATAACTGGAGCTGGGAAACAAGTCAGAACCATATTCAAACATGAGCCTGCTGTCCATTATCAAGGTACCAACAATCATGGGCTACAAGGGGGCCTACACCTATTAAATTCTCTATTAAAAATAAGGGTTATCCCATTTTTCTGGTGCTAACTTACTCTCAATTGGAGATTCTGCTCCTGTTTTTCAGATAGACACAGATTCTAAGGAGAGAACCAACCCATTGTACCTTGAAAGAGCCCCAGGTGAAACTAAGAACCATTGGCGAAACAAGCAAGGGTGCTGTTTTCTTGGTGAACTGGGTACCATCAAAAGGGTGGAGGAGATCAACACAGAAAACAATCAGCTCCTACCAAATCAGAGATCCAGAGACCCAGAGGCTCCAATGCGTCATCACTGTAGCAGACCCAAAATGAACCCAACATGGCTCAGGGAAATTTTGTGGAAGAGAGTGTGGAAAGAATGTCAGAGCCACATGTTGGGTCATGATATGCAGAGACATTTAGCTTACCCAGAACTGTGGGCTAACTCCACAATGCATGGCCCATATACCTCCACAAGGAGGGGCCAGGGGGAGGGGGTAGGACATGAATGAGCCTAGCAATGGTACCCACTTGACTGTATTCACTGAGTACAAAACTAATTAATAAAAAATAACTTATTAAAAAATACCTTGTAGTAACGTTAACAAAGGAAGTGAAAGATCTATACAACGAAAACATAAAAACGCTCAAAAAAGAAATTCAGGAGGACTTGAGAAAATAGAAAGACATCTCATGTTCCTGGATAGGCAGAATTAACATGGCAAAGGTGTTAATGTTTTTAGAAACAAACAATTATAATTAAATTATAATATATTTATCTTCAGTATTTAAATAGAACATATCCAAAAAAATCACACACACACACACACACACACACACACACACACACACCTTAAAGAAAATTAGAAAATTAAATTATAATCCAATCTTTGGGTTGGATCTCTGAGGTTGCTTTCAGGAGGGATTAACTGAAGGAGGAAATCCTCTCCCTAGAGTGAGTCCTTCACCCAGAATGGGTGGCCCTTCTCAGATAGGAACTTTGTATAAGGAAGCTCTGAGTGCAAAGAGCCTCTTCCTTCCTTCCACTTGGCTGCTGGAGCTACTTGCTGCTTTCCTGCATGGTGGAAGACAGACTAAAGAGCATGCATTGAAAACTAGTGGTTCCTCAGGAAGTCTCCAGGCCTTCAGTTCTGGATGCATCTAGCCACATGGGTTGAGTAGCTACTGGGTCCCTTGAGTCTTGGGCCTGACAATGCTATTGGACTACTGTAAGCTAATTCAATAAATTCTCTTTTTTTATTATTAATTAGTTTTGTACTCAGCGAATACAGTCAATTTGGTACCATTGTTAGGCTCATCCATGACCTACCACCTCCCCCTAGCCCCTCCTTGTTGAGGTATATGGGTCATGCATCCTGGAGTTAGCCCACAGTTATGGGTATGATAAATGTCTCTGCATATCATGACCCAACATGTGGTTCTGATATTCTTTCCTCCCCCTCTTCTGCAAAATTTCCCTGAGCCATGTTGGGTTCATTTTGGGTCTGCTTCAGTGATGAAATGTTGGGGGCCTCTGGGTCTCTGATTTCGGTAGGAGTTGATTTTTCTCTGTGTTGATCTCCTTTACCCTTGTGCTGGTACCTGGTTCACCAAGAAAACAGCACCCTTGCTTGTTTTGCCAATTGTTCTTAGTTTCAGCTTGGGCCCTTTTGAGGTATGATGGAGTGCCTCTCTCCTTAAGATCTACATCTATCTGAAAAAGAGAAGCAGTTTCTCCAACAGAAAGTAAGTTAGCACCAGACAAATGAGATAACCCTTACTTTTTGATAGAGAATTTAATAGGTGTAGACACTCTTGTAGCCCATGATTGATGGTAGCTTGATAATGGAGAGCAGGCTTATGTTTGGATATGGTTCTGACTTGTTTCCCAGCTCCAGCTATGGGTCTCATACCACTGAGGGGATGAGTTAGCTGAATCAAGAGCAGTTGTTTTCCCCCAATGGCCATATGCCACTATTGCACTTGTGTGAGCATCACGATGGGTTATTTGCTGCTAAGTAGGTTAGACCATGAGTTGCTTGCACAGATATTCATCATTTTCTCCCAGTCGCCCATGTTGCACCTTCTGGCACTAGACGCGCTGACTGTCTGGGGACTGACTCTCTTCCAGCTTCCAGCCATGCCATTCCATTTTACATGTCAACCGCATAAAGTGTCCTCAGCAGTAGGGTCTTATCACTAACCTTTGGTGGGTCATAAAGTACTCTGACAGAAATCTGTCTTTCTTTTAGGAAACCTTGTAGGTCTCTCTGATCAAAAGCTCGTTGTGGATGATAGCTATATGCTGGTACTGGGAGTTACAGGTCAGTGCCCACTAAGAAAAGAAAGAAAATGATAACTAATATAAAAGAGTTAGAGAGAAGAGAGAGAGAGAGAGAAGCTGTAGAAGATTAAGGTCAGTCTTCATCATACCCTCTCCAGTGTCTTGTGGCTCAGGTGTTCCCTCTAAGGGCCTGGTGAAGGTTCAGCCATTTGGTCTGCCTTTTATGATGTAGAATTTTATGGTACCATTGCCGTTTGCATCTAGATTTGTCTGTCCCACCCCCTCCGTTGTCCTCCCCTCCATCCCCACCCATCCTATTGTGTAGTCCAGGAGATGCTTGCTGGTTTTGTAAGGCATCTTGGGTAGGTTAGGTTAGGTGCTGTAGATGAATGAGACTATATGGCATTTTTTTTTTTATTAATTGTAGTGCTTCTGTCCCACCAGAGAACACTGACTAATAGTTTTCTTCACTTATTTTCTTAGGAGTATTTCAATCATATTACAAAGGAATAGTTGCTAATTTTCAGTTTGTCTAAATACAGATTTTGAAACCATGGATTTTAAGACTTTATTTAAACTGTGGGGAGCCCCCGGAGGGTCCCCAAGCGGGATTGTCTACTAGACCCAAAGACACTCACACGGAGAGCTCTCAATGCAAGACGCAAGAGGTTTATTGTGAAGCCGGTGCACCGGGGCTCGACACGAAGTCCTCACGCAGGAGGGGTGAAGAGCCCCGAGCAGCCGGGAGGTAGGAGTTTTAAAAGGGAAAGATCATAAAACATGCGGAAATATCTCAAACATGTTTCAGCTCAGGGATTCTTCAGATGTCGTCAGGGTGTCGCCTCGGCTCAGGGATCGTGACCCCAGGCAGGGAGCTAGGGTCCCTGCGGTTAGGCATTGTTCAATTGTCTCTGAGCGGAGGCTTTCCAGAAATTGGGTAAGGGGGTTATGGTTGAGCAAACAGGGGTTGGGCAAACAAGCACAGGTGGGCAAACAAGCACAGATTTCTAAGGCAAAGGTCAGCATTTCAGTTAACTAGTTCCTTATCTGGGCCCGGGCGGCTAGTTGCAGAAAGTCACGTACTGCAGAAAGTCACGTATAACATGCTTTTCCTTCATAAAATGGCTGTCCTTATGTCTAGGTAAAGCAAGCAATTGTACAGAAGCCAAAGAAGCAGGTTAGTTGTATTTACTGGTAATCTTTCATTTCCCCCTTTTCTTTGTCATAATTCCAATCATGGAATTGTGGATTCATTATCTGCCTGGGCCAACTGCTGGTATTGTTGTCTAAGTACCATTATCTGCACAGCACTAATTCTTTCTCTAATAAAAGTGAGTAATCTGTTAAAAATACAAGGGCCGAAAGTGAGAAGCAAAAGTAATATTAAGAGAGGTCCGAGTAGGGTAGAGATCAGGGTGGTCACCCAGGGGAACTGGAAAACCAAGACTCATACCATGACTGCTGTTGCTGTCTTTCTCTTTTACGTTGTTCTAAGCTTTCTCGTACCCGCTTCAGACTATCTTCAACTAGACCCGTCTTATCTGCATAAAAGCAGCATTCTTCCTTTAAGGCTACACATAATCCCCCTTGCTGTAGAAACAGTAAATCTAGTCCCCATCTATTTTGTAAAACAACCTCTGACAAGGAGGAGACTGAGTCTTTTAGATTCTGCATGCCTGATTGTAATTCTTGCAAATCTTTATCTATTGCTGCACTGAGGGTAGCATAATGCTGGTTAGAGGTGACTAAAGAAGCTATGCCTGTTCCTGCCCCCGCTGCCCCCAGACCTACTACTAATGCTAAGGTTAAAGTAGTGATAGGCTCTCTCTTGAATCGAAGTGAAGTAGAATCAGTATTCCATATCTTCTGGAAAACATCTGCGTCTCTGATAGTAAGTCTGGGCAATAGGCTTATTAGTATACAATAGTCTTTTTCTGCTAGGAAGGTCTCTTTTTCTACATAAGTAGTGAGTCCTGTAGAGCAAGCGAGATAGGTATCTAGTGGTGCAGAGATATATTGGGAGGAGAGGCGGGAGTTGATAGTGATAGTTTGATTACAGATCTCAGAGAGGGAGCGGGGGGGGAGCATGTTAGGTCCTAGTAGGCATAGTCCGGCACCAGAAACAAAGCTCATAGTCAACCCTTGAGAGCCTGGAGGGGGTCTCCAACGCAAATTGTCAGTACTATTGGCAAAATTTAAATTTCCTGTAGTGGCCAGTCCCTCATAGAAAGGAGGGCTGGAGGAATAGCATATCCAACAGTCCTCTAAAGTATGGTTAATCATATTAAAGAACTGGACAGAGGAATTTACCACGGTTAAAATTAGACCTGCTGAAGAAAGGGGGTTAGGGGGCAGAGTGGGTTGGAAGAGAGTTGGAGCCGTGGAGATCGAAGTGGGGGAGGCAGGCTTGGGTAGTGGGAGAGGAGGAAGAGGTTGATTATGAAGTAAGGAGTTAGGTCCTATACTAATTTTCTGAGAGTCCGGAAATGTCTTGCTGAGCTTAATTCTGAAAGTTAGTCCTGGGTCTGTAGAGTATGCATACATCCGAAGTCCCCATTCAAATCCCCTAATTTCCCAGTCTTTAGTTTTTGCCTGGTCAGTGAAAGAAATCATCACCGGGTTACACCAAGTAGTACAAGGGCCTGAGTGTTGTTTTTTCTTAACAGTTATATAATCCCATGTAGAGGAGGGATTCCAATACCCGTCCCCTGTGGTCTCACACCCCCATTTTGCACAGAAATAAACATTAGCAAACCCACATCTTTTACCCAGGGGCCTGGGACGGTGTCCTCCTGGGCAAACATATATAGGGGTCTCTTGTAGGACTTTTCTTCCCTGAGGGTCAGAGCATTTGGGTTGAGGTGGTGGCACATAAACAGAGCCTGAGGATGACCCCTCAGGTGGTTGGTAACCTATGTTTATGGGTCCTCGCTGGGGCAAATAATAGTCGGGTGTTCCCCACCCTGATTCGGCTCCTAAGGCTAGCCTACAGAGGTCCACCTCAAGGGTGGGCCATGGAGTGGTTATGGATAGTTGTGAGGTAGAACTAGCAACATCACCTGCCTGATTAATGATCTGCCAGGTGTAGTTGTAGAGCTGGTAGGGGGAGGCTGCTATTGAGTGGGGTAGCAACAAGAACATTAGTAGTAACTGTAACCAAACCTTAAGATGAGTCATTATGACTCGAGACAGTAGTGGGAACACAGCGGAGACGCAACTTGAGGGGGTTGTCAGTCTTTGTCAGCTGCCAGCGAGAGTCAGGTGAGGGAGCCGGTTTAACGTGAGAGGCGTGGATCCAGGCGGCGATTCCGTCCACCTTCACGGCCGTTGGTGTTGTCAGGAGTACAGTGAAGGGTCCCTTCCAGCGAGGTTCGAGGTTTGTGGGTCGATGTCGTCTCACGTAGACCGAGTCTCCAGGCTGATACGGGTGTGGAACTGGGTCCTTAGCAGGCAGATAGGCTTCTTTCAATTTAGGCCACAAGTCACTCTGAAGGAGGTGTAGCGCTTGCAGCCTGCAGTTCAAATCAGAGTTAGAGATTGTATCTGGCCCTCTCTGGGTCAGCAATGTGCTGAGTGGAGTTGGGACTCCGAAAAGTATCTCAAAGGGGGTGAGGTTAAATCTATAGGGGGTATTGCGGACCCTGAAAAGGGCCCAGGGAAGGAGCATCGTCCAGTCTGTACAGCCAGTCTCCATGGACAATTTAGTAATGGTCTCTTTTAGTGTTCTATTCATTCTTTCTACCTGTCCTGAGCTTTGGGGTCTGTATGCACAATGTAATTTCCAATTAATCCCCAGTATCCTGGCCACCTCCTGACTTACCTGGGCAACAAAGGCTGGACCGTTGTCAGAGCCTATTACCTGTGGCATTCCATACCTGGGAACAATTTCTTCTAGGAGTTTCTTGGTCACCATAGCCGCAGTCTCTTTCTTAGTGGGATAGGCCTCTACCCATCCTGAAAAAGTATCTATAAAAACTAAAAGATATTTATTTCCATATCTGGCTGGTTTTAGTTCGGTGAAATCTGTTTCCCAGAACAAGCCAGGACGGTCCCCTCTAAATCGCT
Organism: Dipus sagitta; assembly: GCA_036346955.1. Taxonomy (NCBI): domain Eukaryota; kingdom Metazoa; phylum Chordata; class Mammalia; order Rodentia; family Dipodidae; genus Dipus; species Dipus sagitta. The sequence continues at coordinate 76,689,787 of CM070781.1, forward strand.
TTCCCAAGTCTGTTGGGACTGTTTGTGCATTTACCTTTTGGCAGGGTACACACTGTTTTACGAGTTCTTCAGCCATATCCTTAAGTCCAATTATGTGGTAATCAGTCTTTTTAAGAGTCTCTATTATTTTTTTAGGTCCAAAATGAGTCAACTTATGTATGTGTAACAGGAGGTTCTTTGCTTGCTGTCTGGGTAGGATCTGTTTCCCGGTTTCAGTTTCCCATTTCTGTGATTTGGTGTTAAAATGCTTCTGTATTCTCGCCATATCTTTAAGGTCCTGCTCTGTATATTCTGAGGGCAGTGGCTCAGCGAGGACAGTTTCTTTTTCAATCAAAGGGAACAGGGAAGCTCCCTGAGCTGCCTTTTTGGCTTCCTCATCTGCCATCCTGTTTCCCCGAGCTACAAAGGAATCTCCCTTCTGGTGCCCTGGGCAGTGGACTATAGCCAGCTTGGCCGGTCGGTGCAGAGCATCAAGCAAATCTAAAATCTCTTGTTTATTTTTGATTTCTTTGCCTGCAGAGGTCAGTAATCCTCTCTGCCGGTAGATGGCGCCATGTATGTGCGCGGTGGCAAAGGCATACCGGCTATCTGTATATATTGTAGCCTTTTTTCCTTCTGCCATATTTAAAGCTTGGGTTAAGGCAATAAGTTCAGCTTTTTGGGCAGATGTTCCCTCTGGCAATTTGTTAGTCCAGATCACTCTGCTCCCATCTACAATAGCTGCTCCCGCCATCCTCTTACCTTCAAGGAGGTAGCTGCTGCCGTCCGTAAACCAGGTCACCTGAGCATCTGGTAGGGGCTGGTCCATGAGGTCAGGTCTGACTCCGGTGGCCTCGGCCAGGACTTCCCCACAGTTATGTAGTACGGTGGGATCCGTGTCCGGCCAGAGGGTAGCGGGGTTCAACTGGGTGGGGGGAGCAAATCTGACCCGGTCTGAATTAAGGAGGAGACTCTGGTAGTGAGTGACCCTGGCATTGGAGAGCCAGCGGTCTGGGGGTTGGCGGATAATGCTCTCCAGAGCATGTGAAGCAATGATAGTAACAATCTGTCCCAAAGTCAATTTGTCTGCATCCTTTAGAAGTAGCGCTACAGCTGCAATGATCTTTAGGCAAGGGGGCCATCCCGCGGCTACAGGGTCTAATTTCTTAGACAAGTAGGCTACTGGTTTCCTCCAAGGTCCCGTTCTTTGGGTAAGCACTCCCTTAGCAATGCCCTTCTGTTCATGCACGTACAGGTAAAAGGGCTTGGTGATATCCGGGAGTGAGAGCGCAGGTGCTGTTAGCAGGGCAAGCTTAATGCTGTCAAAAGCCTGCTGGTGTTCTTTTTCCCATTTAAAAGCTGTATTTGTCTTAGTCAGAGGATAAAGCGGAGCAGCCAGGGAGGCAAATCCGGGTATCCAAAGTCTGCAAAACCCAGCGGACCCTAGAAATTCCCGTACTTGTCTGGCATTTGTTGGGACTGGAATCTGCTCCACGGCCTGTTTACGGGCCTCCGTCAGCCACCTCCGTCCTCCTTTCAAAGAGTATCCCAGATATGTGACTTGCCTTTTGCAGATCTGAGCTTTCTTGGCTGAGGCTCGGTACCCCAAACGGGCCAGCTCCTCCAACAGCGCAGTTGTTCCCTTTTTGCATTCAGCCTGACTGTTAGCTGCAAGGAGAAGATCATCAACATACTGGAGGAGTGTTACCTGAGGGTTGGAGGCTCGGAAGGGCGCTAGGTCTCGGTGGAGGGCTTCGTCGAAGATGGTGGGTGAATTCTTGAAGCCCTGCGGCAATCTCGTCCAAGTCAATTGTCCGGAGAGTCCCATGTCCGGATCTTTCCATTCGAAGGCAAAGACGAGCTGGCTTTTTTCATGTAGAGGTAGGCAGAAGAAAGCATCTTTTAAATCCAGGACGGTGTACCAATCCCTTTCAGGTGGGAGTGAGCTCAATAGGTTGTAAGGGTTGGGGACTGTTGGGTGTAGGTCCTCCACCCTTCTGTTAACTTCTCTTAGGTCCTGCACTGGGCGGAAATCATTAGAGTTGGGCTTACGCACTGGCAGTAGGGGGGTGTTCCAAGGTGACTGGCATCTTCTCAGCACTCCTAGTTTCAAAAGTCTCAATATGGGGGTCTTATCCCTTCCTTGGCCTCCTGGCTCATAGGATACTGTCTCACTGATATGGGCACCGCAGAAGCCTTCAGATTAATAATTATGGGTGGTTGGTGGGAGGCCAGCCCCATGCCAGCCGTTTCAGCCCAGGCTCCAGGGATCTCAGTGAGCCATTTATCAACTTCTAAGTTAGTCTGAGGTGCCTCAAATAGCCTGTGTTCATCCTCCAACTTCATAGTTAAGACTTGAATAAGTTTTCCTGTCTTATCAGTTACATGGGGGCCTTCTTTAGTAAAAGTGATTTGGGCCCCTATTTTTGTCAATAAGTCCCGTCCTAGTAAGGGGGCTGGGCAACCAGGAATCACAAGGAACGAGTGGGATACCCGGCCCACGCCTAGGTCCACCGTTCTTCGGGTAGTCCATGAAAATTGTTGGTTCCCGGTGGCTCCGAGAACCCACGATTTTTTGCCTGATAATGGTCCTCCTGGTTTTAACAGAACAGAATGCTGAGCCCCCGTATCTACTAGGAATCTAATGGGTTCCCCCTCCACTTTAAGGGTTACCCTGGGCTCGGGGAGGGGTTCCGAGCCCCGTCCCCCCTATTCATCGTCTTCCTCCAATGTCAAGATTTCTCTTGGTTTCTTTTTGGGGCAGTCTTTTATCCAATGTCCTTTTTCTTTGCAATAGGCACATTGGTCCTTTTCCAACTGCTGTCTGTTGCCCTGGTTTTGTCTCTGTCTAGGATTTCTATGCTTTTCTCTGTCTAGGTTCTTTCTATCCTGAATTACGGCGGCCAGAATTTTAGTCATATTTCTCTCATGTCTCTTATCTCGTCTATTGTCCCTTTCCTCCTGCTCTTTTACTCTTCTCTGTTCCCTTTCTTCCTCAGTTTCTCTCTTATTGTAAACTTTCTCAGCTTCCTTAACTAAGTCCGACAGCGTATACCTACTTAAGCCATCTAATCTCTGTAACTTCTTCCTGATATCTGGTGCTGACTGGTCGACAAAACTCATCAGAACTGATACCCTTTGTTCCTCTGCAGTTGGATCAAATGGTGTATATCTACGGTAGGCCTCCATGAGGCGCTCCAGGAAAACAGAGGGTAGTTCATCAGGTCCCTGAATAATCTCTCTTACCTTGGCCAAATTCGTGGGACGCCTCGCGGCTCCCCGGAGACCAGCCACTAGAGCCTGGCGGTAGACGCGGAGATGCTCCCTACCTTCAGGGTTGTTGAAGTCCCAGTTGGGGCGGGTTAAGGGAAAACCGTCGTCTATCACGTTCTGGAGCTGTGTGGGATGTCCATCATCCCCAGGAACGTTTTTCCTGGCTTCCAACAGGATGCGTTCCCTCTCCTCTGTTGTGAAGAGGGTTTGGAGTAACTGCTGACAATCATCCCAAGTGGGCTGGTGAGAGAAAACTAGAGATTCCATGAGAGCAGTTAGTTTAGAGGGATCCTCTGAGAAAGGGGGGTGATTAGCCTTCCAATTATATAAGTCCGCAGAAGAGAAAGGCCAGTACTGAAGTGGTGGCAGGGGTCTTTGATCTGGGTCATCTCCTGGTCCTAGGGGAGGAGGAGGACCTATAGCCCTAAGGGGCAGGGTGATAGCGGCATCTGGAGTCTGAGCCCGTCTGCTTCTGGTCCCCGCTGCCGGCCCCCCACGTGCTCCTTCGGCTGAGGGGTTAGGCGGAGCAGTGGGAGCGTGAGATGGCGGGTATGGCGGTGGGGTGTCTAACAGGAGTAAGTCTGTCTGTGTATCCGGATAGATCTTCTTCCTTTTTCCTGAACCTGCAACAAGAACTGTGGCGGACTGCAAGGAGTCCTTGTTAACAGATTTGGGGGAAATCCAGGGTTTTAGCCAAGAGGGAGGGTCCTGCACCAAATCCTGCCAGGTAAAAATGTAGGGTAGCTGGTCAGGGTGGCCTCCGGGCTCCTGTAAAATAACTTTCTTGACAGCTTGGATAACCTCTAGGTCAAAAGTTCCCTCCTGAGGCCATCCCACATTCAGCAAATTCCATTCTCCTTGGCATAAAGTTTGCCATTTTCCCTTCTTAACTTCTACTGATAAGTTATGAGCTCTCGTCTTAACGTCAGTCCAATGTGTTAGAGTCAAGTCCAGAGGGGTAGAAACAGTCTGTCCCATTTTGGGAGGAGGATAGAGAAAGTAGAACAAAATGAACAGAAAAACACAGAAAACAAAGAAAAAAACTGAGTTGGCCTGCCCGCCGCTTAAACAAAAACAAAAGCGATTCAGAGGGCGGGGGGCTAGGCCCAGATGGTGCCTTGCGACAGATAAGAACTCGGTCAGAGTTCTTCAGATAGGAGACAGAAAACAGGTCTGTCTCCTCCGGGCAATCAAGAGCGTCCTCCAGATTGCTTGGGTGGTGGTCCTCAGGCCCGTCAGCCCCGACCTGCCACACCCCAGAGCAAGACACCCAGAATTGAGAATTCTCAAAACTGGACGAGGTTAGACAAACACAATGAACATACAGACAGACAGATGTAACAGGAGGCGCCTCTTACCTCTGAGGGATCCGGAATGAAGTCTGGGGTCTTGTAGAGATCCCGGAAAGTCTCGGTGGGACCTCCAAATGTGGGGAGCCCCCGGAGGGTCCCCAAGCGGGATTGTCTACTAGACCCAAAGACACTCACACGGAGAGCTCTCAATGCAAGACGCAAGAGGTTTATTGTGAAGCCGGTGCACCGGGGCTCGACACGAAGTCCTCACGCAGGAGGGGTGAAGAGCCCCGAGCAGCCGGGAGGTAGGAGTTTTAAAAGGGAAAGATCATAAAACATGCGGAAATATCTCAAACATGTTTCAGCTCAGGGATTCTTCAGATGTCGTCAGGGTGTCGCCTCGGCTCAGGGATCGTGACCCCAGGCAGGGAGCTAGGGTCCCTGCGGTTAGGCATTGTTCAATTGTCTCTGAGCGGAGGCTTTCCAGAAATTGGGTAAGGGGGTTATGGTTGAGCAAACAGGGGTTGGGCAAACAAGCACAGGTGGGCAAACAAGCACAGATTTCTAAGGCAAAGGTCAGCATTTCAGTTAACTAGTTCCTTATCTGGGCCCGGGCGGCTAGTTGCAGAAAGTCATGTACTGCAGAAAGTCACGTATAACATGCTTTTCCTTCATAAAATGGCTGTCCTTATGTCTAGGTAAAGCAAGCAATTGTACAGAAGCCAAAGAAGCAGGTTAGTTGTATTTATTGGTAATCTTTCAAAACTAAACTCAAATTCCTAGGTCAAAGCCCTGTGTCTGTATCACAACAATGTGATATTTCCCAAAGTCTTTTAAGAAATTTAAGGGGGGACTTAGTGTTATAGAAACTGTAAACATTTTCTATTTTGTTACCTTTCCAACCTCACTTTTAAGAAAGAGCATGATATTGGCCCAATAGGTTACAAATCAAAAGGCATCCTTATTAAAAAAAAAAAAAAATGGGACAGTATTCTCAGACCAACATTTCACCTCCACTTATTTAATTCCCTTATTTTGTAGGTACATGAATGTAAATATCAGAAGTGCATATAAATGCACAGGCATTCTTACAGAAGAGCCATCCCTAGTCACTGCCTTCCATTTCCTTCTATTTATCCTTGTTTGCCACATATCCAGACATCCCTAGATAAAACAATTTAATCCTGTTTCCAGTTTTATGGTATTTTTTCATGTGTGTCTTTTTCCTCTGCATATGAACATCGACATAATAAGCTTTTTGTTTGTTTTGTCTCTTACCTATCTAGGTACTTTATTATCTAAAAATCACTCTTTATCAGTTCACAGCAATTTTTCTCATTATCTTTACATAGTACCAAATTGCTTGGATGACACACTACAGTCTATTCAATACCACACTCAGAGATATGGCAACATATCACTTCCAATTTTATAATTACAAAGGCTGCTTTGAAATAAATACACTTATTTGCAGGTGTCTTCCATTCTTTTCTTGCCAGGTGGTAAACTTAAACTAAACTTAGAAAGTAGAATTAATGGAATAATCCAGAGCTTTTTTAGCCATCACAAACCAAACATGAATTCTGTGAGTATATAACCCCAACACAGGAGTAGGATGGCCTTTGTGACTTCACAGATGTACTGAGTCTCTTCTTATCATTTAATGTTCATGTAGTAGACATTTACAACCATAATTGATGGCAAATTGTGTCTTAGTGTGTTTAAGATTTTGAAGTTTCTGTGTTTCTGCTGTCAGACCCCATTTATGGATGACATCTAACTATTCTTTATAAAATTTAGACATTTTAATTAAAGTTATGTTACATTCCATGTTTCATTGTTGTGCTGTCTGTGTCATACAATCCCAATTATGCTAGTTAATTTATTTCTGTACCATTAGCCTGTTGTGTGTGTGTGTGTGTGTGTTTGTGTAAGAGACAAAGAGAAAGAAACAGAGAGATTTTCCTTTTGCTTAATAAACTGCAATTGAAATTTTTCCTTTTGTTTATCTATTTGTGTGTGTTGAAAGCTGAAAAAATGTATAGAATAGTAAAGGTGAGGCAAAATGTCTGTCTGGAAATGAAGGTTCTTACGTGAGGCTTCTCAAATTTTGACCATATTAGGGCATCAAGAGTCTTGCCCCATTGTGTCCTGAACTCCTAGGATCTAACATTCCTGAGGAAAAGGCTTAAATATTTCTTGTCATTTTACTCTCCATACATTCACTCACTTTGGCTTTAAAGCATGATTACTGAGCTTTTGTTATTTTAATTTTTGGTACTGTGTATTGGGTCTCTGGAAACCAATCTCCCTAAATTTGTGAAACTTTTCTGCTCTGACATTTTTCAGTACATATTCTACCTTTAATTTGTTCTTTTTGCGCCTAATTATTACACCATATTTTATTGCCATTCCATAGACTTTAGATGTCCTGCTTATATTTTAAGATTTAATCATCACCTAAATATTATAATTTGTATTCCTTAGATGTGAATCTTGATATTTTTTCTTCAATTTGATATATTCACTTGGATACGGCTTTCCACTGGTTTTATTTAACACTTAGCTTTCTATATGTAAAATTCCATTTGATTTCTTTTTCGGAGGTTTATGAGGTATGGTCTCACTAGCCGGAGCTGACCTGGAGCTATGTAGTCTAAAAATTGCCTCTAACTCACAATCATCATCCTTCCTCACTCTCACAAGTGCTGCAATTAAAGACATGTGCAAGCACACCCAGGTCCATTTGATTTTTTAGCACTTTTATATATCTAATATATTCATCACTTATGGCTGGAGAAATGGCTCATTGGTTGAAGGTACCTGCCAGCAAAGCCTGATATCCTGGATTCTACTGCCCAACACCCATGTAAACCCATATGCACAAAGGGTTGTATGCATCTGGAGTTCACACTAAATTAAGAATGTTGTTCAATAGCTAAACATTCAGTGTGTGGGCACTGGTCACAAGACATGATCTCTAGTACCAGAGAGGATGATCTATAACACCATTTGTCTAATTTACAAACAATTTATCTTCACCTTAATAATCTGGGAAAAATAAAGGAATAAGTATAGTATACTATAATCTGAAGCCATCAATATTAGAGCAGCAGAGAGAAACTATACAGCAAAATCAGTACAAGGGAATGATAAACATGAGGGTTGATAACTCAGCTCAAGATGATGATACAATGAAGACATCAAAAGGTAAAGAAATGCAACCAAACCTCTTAAAAAAAAATAGCACCCGGGAGGTATATCAGTTACAGTCTTGCTGCTGGGATAAAATTCCTAATGAGAAGCAGCTTAGAGAATGAATAGGTAACTTGGCTCTCAGTACTAGATGGTGAAGGTCCATCATGGCCATAAAAGTAAGCCAGGGGCAAGAAACTCGAGTTACATTGTCACATTAGCAGGGAGGAACTTGAGCAAGAAATAAGAACAGCCTATAACACCTCAAGACCCAACCCAAGTAGCATACTATCTAGCAAGGCTCCACAAAGGTTCAACAACCTTAAATAGTACCACTCTGGTGGTGACCAAGTACTTAAACACATGAGGCTGTGGAGAATATTACATTCAAACCATCACAGGAGGCTTAAGGTGGGAGAAACAAGTCTGAGTATAAACTATGACCTTTGAGAAAACCTATCTTTAAAAATTAAAATGGAATGATAATCAGAATAGAACAGAGGACAAAACGGCCTACCAAATTGAAATTGGGCATTAGATAAGGGGAGTATAAAGTGAAGCACAAATAATTGTGCCTGTCTCTATATGGCCCCTCACAGGACATCACTTCAAATTCTGTCTAGCCTCAGACTCTAAGGTTGTCTCTTTTAGGCCACTGGTATGGTACAGGAACAAATTGTTACTTTCTGGACATGCAGGAGTAAGTAAGTAGAGGGGCAGAATACTGGGGGTACAGTGCTTTAAGTTCAATCAGAGGAAGGGATGAAGGAGAAGAGGAGTGGGATGAGGGTTAACCAAAGCTTAAGATGTTGTGAATTAGCCACTTGGAAACATGGAAACATACTTCTTGGAGAAAGAGTTTGGATAGAAATATTCTGTGGAGGTGGACACTGGAGCCCTCAGAAGCCATAGATTGTTAATAGAAATTTTTCAGTGAAAGTCAAGATGGAACATGAGCCCCACCCACCAACAAAAAAACATTATAGGCCATTGGCAAGGCTCTTGGTTACTCACCAGAATGAAATGGAAAGACCATGTTGCTGATGACTCCATATGCTTGGGCTGCAGATTGACACAGATCCTAAGGAGAGAACCACCCCATCATACCTCAGAATAGGCACCAGCTGAAACTAAGAATAATTGGTGCAAACAAGCAAGGGTGCTGTGTCCTTGGTGAACCAGGTACCAGCACAAGGGTGAAGGAGATCAACACAGAGAAAAATCAACTCCTACCAAATCACATATCCAGAGACCCAGAGGCTCCCAACACCTCATCACTGAAACAGACCCAAAATGAACCCAACATGGCTCAGGGAAATTTTGCAGAAGAGGGGGTGGAAAGAATGTCAGGGCCACACATTGAGTCATGATATGCAGAGACATTTCTCTTACCCATAACTGTGGGCTAACTCCAGAATGCATGACCCATTTACCTCAACATGGCGGAGCCAAGGGGAGGGTGTAGGATATGGATGAGCCTAACAATGGTACCCACCTGACTGTATTCACTGAGTACAAAACTAATTAATACAAAATAAATTAATTAAAATTAAAAAAAAATAAATCAATAAAAAAATTGAGATATCAAGCTGGAGCTGAGTTGGAAGACTCTGTCCTGTTAACTAGCTCTCAGGATGCTACAAAGAACTATGCAGCATGCAGCCTGTTGAGGGATAAAAGTCATCAACAATCCTAACCCACAGCGGAACCTGCAAGCCATACAGCTGTTCAGCCAGGCCAAGTGTACCAACTGGTGCAATAATGGCAAGTCTGTTATGACAGAAGCAAACTGCTCTCTGTTTGGACTGTAGCTGGTCCATGAGAGCAGATGGTGCTGAAAACCAAGTCAAAAGCTTATGGCTATGAAGGTTACAAAACCTAATGGAGTAACGACTACTGATGGAAGGCTAAAAGCACATAATATACCCAGTAAGCTGTCCACTGAACACTAATGTTTATGCCCATATGTTATTGTTACTCCCACTTTTGGTTAGAGAATCTTCTATTTTCTGATGGCTGTGACTACTGGGATGACTCAAAACTCATTATACTGCTGAGAAGAGGGGACAGTGGAGTGTTTAGCACTAAGTGAGACAATCCTGTCACATCCTTCAAGATTAGAGGCCATTGAAGAAGAGGTGGCCAAAAGAATGTAAGAGCCAAAGGGAGGGTAGGACTGCTTACAAGGAAATGTTCCAGACACAGAATGGCCTTGATATTTATGAACTCACAGTGGCTGACATTTCCTACACAAGATCTTCATAATGGAGCAAAAATGATTACAACAGAAGAGAGAATAATTATAAAGAAGACATTCAATGGTGGGTGGTTTGGGGAGGTGGCAATAGGGATGGTAGGAGGGAAATATCCTGGTTTACTGTCTGTACTTATAGAAGTTGTCAATAAAAATAAATATAATGTGTGTGTACATATATAATAAAACAAAAGGATTGTATCAAAAAATTATAAATTTCATGACTTATTTAAAGACTAGTGAATCATTTAACAGATTATAGGAAGTTAAGAAAAAAGGAGGCTGAAAATATAGGCTGAGTTTCATAGTAATAGCAGACAATAGACAAAGTATGAAACAAAAGGATGAAGTGACATAATATGTATGTTATCTTTAAAATGACATTCAGGTAAGAGAGTGCAGAAGTTTTCTTCTCTTTGCTGGGACAAAGCAACAGACCAGAAGCAGTTCATGGAGGGAAAGTTTATTTCTGGCATGCAGTTTCAAGGACAAGTTTTGTGATAGTGGAGAAAGCATGGCAAGAGCGGATAGCAGGGCATCACATCTTATCATATCAGCAGGGAGGAAACAGCAAGTGCTAGCTAGCTAGCATTTGAAAGGTGACTGGACTGTAAAATCCCAAGGCTCAACCCCAAAGACATCCTCCAGCAAGGTGTCACATCCTAGATGCTCCACAAGCTAGGGGTTGAGGATGAGTCTAATAAAACAAACAAACAGGAAAAAACATTAAACTGTAGGACACATTTGGAATTCTAGCTGCCATAGATAGATTAAATGAAAGGAGACAAAAGTGATAGAAACAAATTAAAGGTGATCACACTACTAGGTTATATTGTGCAAAGTAAAAGAAAAGAAGAGAATGGGAAATTTGTGGGAAAGATGGAGTCTTTAAATGTCAATTTTACATATGAAATGGAGTGTACTTAATAAGATAATATAAATATAATGCTGCATTCTTTGGAGGCAGAAGTGTAATTTGTGAATGATAACTTTGAAAGGTATAATTGTACATAAATGCATGCATAGACATGCGCACACACAAACACACACACAAACACATATTTTAGTATGAAGTACTGAAAAGTGAGAGAAGAGACTATAGATAGAAGAACAGAAATAGAAGAACTGAAGCATAATAAGCCAAGTAAATGGATATTTGCTAACTTACTTGGCTTTATTCATTGTAGTTTTTCACTGAGAAGACCAGCGAATGCTTTATTGTCCAGACCACCAAGGAGCCTGTGTTTTTGTGGTGAAAATGACTTTTAAACTAGAATTAGCTTGTTGTATGATAAAATTGGAAAGTCAATGACATTTCCTTCAGATCATCATGTTTTTAATACTTGTGCAGGGATGGCAACATTAAAACATTTAGAAAGAATTAGCTATGGGTGGTGGTGCATGCCTTTAATCTCAGCACTTGGGAGGCTGATGTAGGAGGATTGCCCGAGTTTGAGGCCACCTGGATACTACATAGTGAATTCCAGGTAAGCCTGGGCTAGAGTGAGACCCTACCTTGAAAAACAAAACAAAGCAGCTGCTCCCTGAGATTACCTCTGGAGCGCAGGCCTGATATACCAGACTTTCTTCTTTTTCCTTTCTTTCTTTTTTAACCCAATAAAACTTTGCCTCACAAAAAAAAAATAAAAAGAATTGATATTTTGACAACACAAAAGGTTTCATAATTTATAATACTTAGTCACTGCAATCATTAAGTCATGATTTGCATAAATTCTAAACATACAAATTTCCAAAGCTCTGAGTATTTCAGTGACAATATATATGTGTGTGTATAATTGTATTAATTTGGCTTATATTCATATTAAATAATAATAAACTGAAGAAAGAAATCTAGATATATAAATGTGTCTTAAAAACAGTTATATCAGAGAATATATAGCTTATTTATGCACATCATGACAACATTAGAATATTAACTTTGGCATATAGATGAACTTGAATGCAAACTAATGAACCAGACAAGAACCGCCAGACCAAATGAGATCAAGTATTTATTGCTTCCCTGTTGCTGACAAGCAGAAGTAAATTACTTAATGCCTTGAAAATCACTCTCCATCCAAAATCAATTTGCCATTGATTCTGATAACATGTCTTATGCAATAAAACCAAAAATAATTAAATTTGTTTCATAAAATAATTTCTTGACTTTCCACTTCAGCATAATGTTCAACCTCAAGAGCATACAAAACTGAACGTCTGTGGTGCCTGAATTCTAAAATACACCTTTATGAATCACCTTGTGCAAATAAAATTATTTACTTCTCTTTCAATTTCCACATTCTAATGCTAATTTCATTGACTTGTAGCAAAAAAAAAAAAAGTAGTGTCTGAGTAGGACCTTAAATTACATGTACACTTGTGCTATTTCCGTCTATAGAAATTATTTTACATACCATTGTGGATATCAAGAATGCATAAAGATGATGCCAGTTAATCTAGACTTGGTTCATCAAATTTTGAAGTGTGGCAACAATCTCAATTCTTCAACACATAAAGAAAAAATTCACAAGGATGATGCCACCCTCTGAATCCTACTGAATTACATGTGAGTGAAAGCACTTGATGCCATACCAAGCAACTCATCAGGCCCTGAAGAGCACATCTCCATGTCTTTTGACTTCTGTTTTCAAAAGAATGTGAGTGTGAATGCAGATGATGTGAAAATACACTACGTAACAGCCTGGTTTTGAAAATCATAACTAAACAGAGGATTTGAGTACTTAAGTAACAGGAAGGGCAAGTTAACTTCTTATTTTTTTCCTATCTAGAATAGACTTGATTATAGTAATAAAAAAGAGAGAAGAAAGAGAAAAAACCCATGGTTTTCTAGAAGTGAATATGGTATTTTCTTTTCTTTTCTTTTCTTTTAACTTATAGTTTGTAGATTATCATTTATTTATTTATTTATTTACTTTTGGTTTTCCGAGGTAGTGTCTCACTCTAGCTCAGGCTGACCTGGAATTCACTTGGTATTCTCAGGGTGGCCTCGAATTTTCGGCAAGCTTCCTACCGCTACCACCCAAGTGTTGGGCTTAAAGGCATATGCCACCATGCCTGGCTCTGTAGCTTATTTTTAATACTCAGAAAAATATGGATATCTTCCCCTTCATTGCTGTTAAGGGACATTTTATCAGGCTAGAGAGGTAGAGGTATTTTATTTGCAATTTTATTTCCCTGTTATAAATAGAATGTTATGTGGCCTCCACTGCTACTCATCAAATATCAGCAATATGGGACAACTGAATTTCTTTTTCTTTTTCTTTTTTTCCGAGGTAGGGTCTCACTCTAGCTCAGGCTGACCTGGAATTCATTCTGTACTCTCAGGGTGGCCTTGAACTCACTGCGATCCTCTAACCTCTGCCTCCCGAGTGCTGGGATTAAAGGCATGCGCCACCATGCCCGGGTCTTTTTCTTAAATACTATACACAAGGTGAGCTCAGTTGTCAATGATCTCTGTTCCTAATGCATTTTAAATCTAGTGTCTTTACTAAAAATGTGACCCCCCTCCCACTGATAATGTGTACAATTACAGTTGGAGCCTGTTCTTCACTTGAAGTGTAGATGCATGTCCCTCACCTTCTAATTTATGCTTAAAGCACATCACAAGTGTTCAAAAATGTATTCTGTTTCTTTTATCCTTTAAGTCTAACACTCTTACAGTCTTTCCTATATCAATAAATGACATTGTCATTTCATTCTAATTTCAAGGTTGATAACCTTAAGTTTCTTATTGTCCTACACTTGTCATTAGAGTTAACAGTGAAACATTTTAGAATCCCAACACTTCACAGCACATTTTACTGGGTCCATTCCAAGTACACACTCCCCTCATCCATAATAGTGCCCTGATTAATTTCCACCATCTCTGAACTCTAGTATGGTCAACTTCTTATACAGTGATTATACATGACCTTGAAACAGAAGTCTGACCACATTATTGAAAAATTATACAATTCTTCTCTGAATTCATCATTAAAGATTTACAACCCCCAAAATTTTCCCTTGTAAAGTTGGCTTATTTTCAATTCTTTAACTAAAATTATTTTAGTAAAGCTAATGTTTTTTCTATTAATATTTGAAATAATTTACATATCATTTTACATTCATTATGGAATAAACAATATATGTGAATCATGATGAAAATGCATACTCTAAATTTTAGAAATTAGAAAATTTTCAGTCCTATTATATCTATGCATTATATTCCCACTGTATTCCCTTAATTTTTCTCATTGTTCATCTTTATACTTATTCTTCCTTTTTGGATTATGATCTTTTAATTTAATTTTTTGGGGTGTGTGTGTAAGGTCTGTCTGTAGCCCAGGCTGACCTGGAAGTGACTATATAATTTGTGGTTGGCCCAGAACTCACAGAGATCCCAATCCCAACCTCCTGAGTGATGGGATTAAAGGAGTGCACTCCATGCCTAGCTAATTTTATTTTTAAACACATAAAATACATAAAAATATTCTCACATTTGGCTGGGTATGGTGGTACATGCCTTTAATTCCAGCACTCAGCAGGCAGAGGCAGGAGGATCCCTGTGAGTTCAAGACCACCCTCAGACTACATAATGAATTTCTGGTCAGCCTAGGCTAGGAAGAGACCCTACCTCGAAAAGCAAGGAAAAAACAAGAATCTCACAACATATGTAATCTGGACCTGGCTATATTTTATTATGCTATGACCTATCTATGTTGCCCTATGTAAACTTGACTCATATATTTTTCACTCCTGGATCCATGTATCCCTGCATCATTAGGAATTTTTCTATCTTCCTCCCAATGGATACTTTAGTTGTTTTTAGATTGTTTGCAGTTGTGAACAACATGTAAGAGAAATGTGTATTTATATTTCCTGAGGAACATTTGGAATCATTTCTGAGGCATGTGCCTAAGAACATATTTGCTTAGTTATGTAGTAAATGCATATTCAAGCAGAAAATTAGGTGTTCCATTATACCCCAACATAACAGAACTGAGTTGAAGATTGAACATCTAATAGGATAATTAGGTATTCCTTGTTGATTCATATTTTCATTGTGTAATTCTGTATAAACTGAACCAATGAAAATTAGAATACCAAAATAACTTCCAATTTCTTTAATTGTGAAAATCAATTATGCAAAGTCATCTTGGTCATCTGACTGTACAGCCCCTTTATCATCAGCAACAGAGGACTCTTTGCAGTACTTTACAGTCTTAAAACACAGGGCAGCGTCTGACAAGACATCGTTATTATTTCTCTTATAAATATTGAATAATAGACTCTACCCCCAAAACATTACTTATTTATGTTCATATTGTGTACCTTTTCCCTATGACACTGAAAACCTTCCATTGCAATGTGCAATGGATTAATTCCTCTATAAAATTTCTTACAATATGCAACTTTTATGAATGCTATAATGATTAACCATAAAATTATTGAGTATAATAATGTATTTATATGCAAAATAGCCATGTGAACATTCTAGAAGATGTATAATTGAGCACTAATAACACAAATAAATCCTACAATTTGTTTAGTTATAAGGACATTTGATAAACTGTAATGCAGCTGAAAGTATATTTGTGTCTACAGGTCATACTTATTACATTGAATAATACCTCAGTCACATATTTAATGTATAATAACTGCGTTATTAAAATAAAAAATAAATTTCAAGTACATGTTGCAAGTGCAATACAAATTATTCCCTGGAACTAAAATTATTTCCAAATAATAGATGAGAATAACCCAATCTTTTAAAGAGATTTTTGGAAATGATGAATACTTTGAAATATTAGTTGATTTCATTCCTCATTGTACATTTTCCATTCAGTATTATTGCATATATGACAATTTAACTATGGGGGCTCTTCACATACAAAGTTCTTGCACCAAAATAAATAAATGTATTCTTATAAGTTTACTTTCTTTCTTTGAATTAAAGCTATTATGATGTAAGATGTTTTTTCTCTGATTCTGCACATAAACGAATGGCATAAATACTTGTTTTCTATTTTCCAGAGATATAACACATATTCTTAGTATCTTTAGCCTTATATAAAATTAAATTGTGTTATCTATAAACTGAGACTAAGTTTAATCCATTCAAAAATTATCTCTAGAATTTTATTTCTATAGCCTACAGTACCTGGCTTTATTGGTTTCTCTTTTGTTTCTTTATTATTGTCATTAATATCATTATGTGTGTGTGCTGTTAGGTATGTGGATGTGCCTTTATATAATTTTTACTTTAATTAACTGCAAAGAAAATAAATCCAATAACCCATTTGAGTGTACAAAATAATGTAATTGGTGACCTTTTCCTTTTAATGGGGACTAATGTATGAGTTTTATATATGAGTTTCAATATGAAAACTAGAAGAAAAGAATCACAAACTGTGAGTCTGTCATTGTAAAATAATCTCAAAATTAGACAATAGGAGAAAAAATTAGAGGATACATCAAATGAAATATATTTAGACTAAGAAGGAATTTAATTGATTAGGAGTATTTAAAAAGTATTAGGATTTCTTTCTCTGGAAATTTGTTTAGATAATGTAGTTATATTCTAGAATGTCACTATTATTCATTCTTCAATGAAATGAGGAGGTCCTGGACTTCTCTTTGATCTCACAATATTTAATACAGCATGAAAGAAAACACAAAACATAAGAAAACATTTAAAAAATAAAACTTGGAACTTGAATAATAGTTGTAGAATGAATGGAAGAAGGAGAACAGAACCAAATTGTGTGTTATGGTTTGAAAGTGAAATATTCCCATAAAGGATATTGTAGGTGGCACTGTTCTGGAAGGTTGTGGAACCTTTGGGAGGTGGGATCTATCTACAAGAAGTAGGGTGCTAGGGTGTGCCTTTAGGAATCATACTGCAAATTACCACCACCTGAAACCAAGCTGGCCCCAGCATCATGCCTTCTCTGCCATGACAGACTAGAGCTCCTTAAACCATGAATCAAGTAAGTATTTCTTCTAAGGCATTTCTCTCATGAATTCTGTCACAACAACAGGAAAAGTCACTGATAAAGAATTTGGGTGTCAGCAATCCGAAGCTTGATTCTAGAGAGGAAAATGCAAGTTCACCGGAAAGTGAGTAACTAATAACAGAGTGCAGCAGAAGGATCCACACTCAAAAGCATCCTTTAGAAAAATGTATTCCACCTTCAGTCTCCGACACAGAGGCCACTGTAGCTATAGTGAAAAGGGGCCAGCCTACATCTTTTGCAAACAACAGAACTTGACATCACTATTGTGTTGGATTTATAAGCAAAGTTAAGAGTTTCAGGGTTATGCAACCTTGAACCAAGGTTTTAGAACGTTGTTAAAGATCAGCAATGTGTGATAGATTTGGATTCCTCATGGAAGCCCTGAGAAACCACTGCATGAATTTGCAAAGATGAAGCTTGAGTCGCAGTGAGAAACCTGGGTTAGCATTATGGCAGGAAAATGGATATCTGCAAAGAAAGCTGCGAGCAAGGAGTGGAGCTAACACTAGAGAGGAGCCCTGTGGCTTTAGTCAGCATTGCTGAAGTAGTAAGTTTCCCCAAACCCACTGGAACCAGGATGATGCCACACAAGCCCTTTGTGCTAGACATAGAACTGTAGAGCCTGTGGCTTCCCCTGCTGGGGTTTGCTTTTAGTTTTGGCCTGGTGTGTATTTGCGATACCCCCTTCTGAATATAAGTATTTTCTATATGCCATTACATATTGGAAGTATGTATATTGTTTCATGGTTTTTCAGAAACTCACAGCTAAAAGGTTGCACTGAGTCTCAGAAAAGACTAGAATTTTGAGTCATGTTGGGACTACTAAAATGATGAAGACTTAATGTTGGACTGAATGCATTTTGCATTTTGAGCTAGCCTGGAGTCTCTGACTTATCGTGGTAGATCGTTATTTTCCCGCACAGGCTTGTGTGCTTGAATTCTTGATCGCCAGCTCGGGGAACTGTTTAGGGAGGTTGTGCTACTTTGGGGAGGTGGATTTTAGCTTGAGGACTTTGGTCATATTTGGGGTGTGGCTTCAAGCATTGAGGATTATTGCCCTGCCATGCTTCCAACCTGATTTTTTCAGTATTCTGATCCATGGATTCGTGAGAATGTGGCACCATCAGCTTCCTGTAATTTGAAACAAGCCAGTCTCAGTTTTATTGAATCCCAAACATGATGGATTGCATCCTTTTTCTGATAATTTCAATGTATGTTCCCCATAGACTCTGCTGTTTTGTGACAATGGATGGAGTTTGCAGCTTCTGCCCCTAGCAGTCAGACTCCTGCTACAACTGGGTGTGTCATTGGGGGTGGATTGGAATTCAAAAAGTATGGAGAACAGTCTAAGCTCTGGGGATCTTGCTTGCAGCCTGTTTTGCTTGCTGATTTTTGCAGACTTTTTATGGTAGTATCTCTCTCTGCTTGGTTCTATGAAAGGGAGCCAGCTTCTTTTGTCATTAGTGAAATTTCTCCTGGATTTGAAGCTTAAAAATAAATCCCATTCCTTCTCAAAACTGTGTCTGGTCTGGATGTTCATCCCAGCATTATGGAATTGTCTACAACCCTCTTAAAACATTAGTTGAAATTAATACTTGATTTAAGTGATTTTTTTTTTTATTAGTCAGTTCTGTATTCAGCAAATACAGTCAGTTTGGTACCATTATTAGGCTCATCCGTGACCTACCCCCTCCCCTTGGCCCCTCCTTGTTGAGGTATACGGGTCATGCATTGTGGAGTTAGCCCACAGTTATGGCTAAGCTAAATGTCTCTGCATATCATGACCCAACATGTGACTCTGACATTCTTTCCGCCCCCTCTTCCGCAAAATTTCCCTGAGCCATGTTGGGTTCGTTTTTGGTCTGCTTCAGTGATGAGGTGTTGAGGGCCTCTGAGGCTCTGGCTCTCTGATTTGGTAGGAGTTGATTTTTCTCTATGCTGATCTCCTTCCCCCTTGTGCTGGTGTCCGGTTCATCAGGAAAACAGCCCCCTTGCTTGTTTCTCCAAGTTTTCTTAGTTTCAGCCGGGGCCCTTTTGAGGTATGATGGGGTGGCTCTCTCCTTAGGGTCTACATCTATCTGAAAAAGAGAAGCAGATTCTCCAATGGAGAGTAAGTTAGCACCAGGACAAATGAGATAACCCTTACTTTTTTTTTTTTATAGAGAACTTAATAGGTGTAGGCCCTCTTGTAGCCCACAATTGATAGTAGCTTGATACTGGAGAGTGGGCTTATGTTTGGATATGGTTCTGACTTGTTTCCCAGTGCCAGCTATGGGTCCCATAAGAGTGAGGGGATCAGTTAGCCAAATTGAGAGCAGTTGGTTCCCCACCATGGCTGTGTGCCACCACTGCACTTGTGTGGGCATCACAATAAGTTATTTGCTGCTAAGTAGGTTAGACCATGTGTTGCTTCGATAGATATTGGTCAATTTCCCCCAGTCGCCCATGTAGCACCTTCTGGCACTAGACGCGCTGACTGTCTGGGGACTGACTCTCATCCAATTTCCAGCCATGCCATTCTAATTTGCATGTCAATCACATAAGGTGTCTTCAGCAGTAGGGTCTTACCACTAACCACCAAACACAGGGGCACCACAGTTCATAAAACAAAACCTACTTGACAATAAAACAGAAATAACCACAAACACCATCATAGCTGGGGACTTCAATACACCATTATCAGTAATAGACAGATCATCCAAACAGAAACTCAACAGGGAAGTAAGAGAGCTCAACAAAACCATAGATCACTTAGACCTAACGGACATCTACAGAACATTCCATCCCAAATCCACAGATTACACATTCTTCTCAGCAGTCCATGGAACATTCTCTAAAATAGACCATATATTGGGTCACAAAGACTGCCTCCACATATTTAGGAAGATTGACATAATTCCCTGCATGATATCAGATCACAATGCTATATTGCTAGAAATCAACAATAAAAGACCCACCAAGAATCCCAAAGGCACCTGGAAACTGAACAGCACACTTTTAAACAATAAATGGATAGTGGATGAAATAAAAAATGAAATTGCAAAATTTCTGGAATTGAACGACAATGAGAACACATCGTATCAAAACTTATGGGACACAATGAAGGCGGTCCTCAGGGGAAAATTCATATCACTCAATGCCTTCCTAAAAAAGACAGAAAGGTCCCAAATCAATAACCTAACCATCCACCTAAAGGCACTGGAAAAACAAGAAAAATCCAACCCAAAGAGCTCCAGAAGATTTAAGTGATTTTTTGAAAGTTGTTTCTGTCAGGTATTCTATCACACCAAGTAGACAAGTAACTAATACAGAGTATATAAGTTCTGAGGTTTCAAAGGGGAAAGCAGATAAATGAAGAAAAACATGGAGAAGACCATGGATTAAGAATTTGTCACATGTAATATGAGAAATGGACTTCTTGTGACTAAATGTTTAAATTTTATGTATTTGACAGGGTCCAGCCCTGGCTTGAAGGAGGGTCCCTGAAGAGAGGTGTGAAAGGGAACGGCTCAATAATGACTCAAAGTTAAGTTCTGGTGCAAGCTGACAGGCTAATGCTGAAGGCAGCTGAATTTTTCCATCTTTCTCTCTCTGCTGTCACAGCTCTTAGTCTCAGTCTTTTATTTTCTGATCATGTCATGCAAGAACAAACTTCAAGAAAGGTAGAATTTCACAGAATTCATAGAAAATTTTGTTATTCCTTTTCATCAAACAATCCCATAATTATTTACCTCAAGTGAAGTCATCAGGCCCCTATAATGATTAACTGTTTTCACATTTTCCCCATGTATGTGTGGTCAAGCACTTGTGATTTCCTGAACTTCTACTCTCAATTACTATATTAAAGGTGAGAGACAAAACAACCACAAATGGGGGTTCCCATCATTAATTATTGATCCAAGAGATCCATTTATCCCTCAATCACTTACTTTGAATTTTCCTTTTCATGTCTCTCCAATACTCAATACTTAGACTTTGGTCCCCCCAATTGAACTCTTTCTGACTTCGGTTGTTCTTCTGTAAGGATTCTTGGTAAAGACTCATAGTTTGCTGCAATTGTCACCATTTAGAAAAATTAGCCATAGAACAATTTTTACATTGTTCCAGGAGGTTCATTGCTTCCTCCTAAGTGTACTGTACTCCATGCCTGACTTTAATTAAGGCCTTTAAGGAAAACAATTATCTCTGACCCATTTTCTTGTTTTTCCAATTCTATGACAGAGCCTATTTCAGTTACATTGACCAACACTTCACTAGCACCAATTTTTACTGGAAAATTAAACTTAGATATTGGTATACCAAGTGAAAGACAGAGAAAGACAAACATTATACAGAAAACCACTGATGTCTGTAGCACAGAGAGCCAAAGATTTTTTCTATAGAGGGGTCACATTGGACTTCAAGGAAGAGACAGCTGGGCTGGAACTGTGTCATGCAGCTCTCCAGCGCTCGATTCCTCGTGATCCTGAAATGTCATGCTTGCCATCTCCAGCATGCATTTAATTATTCAAGAGAGATTGAGAGAAAGAAGTAGAGACAGAGAAGGAGAGAGAGAGCATGGGTGTACCAGGACCCCTAGCCACTGAAAACAATGCACATGCCACCCTGTACATCTGTCTTTGTGTGGGTACTGTGGAGTTGAACTCTGGTCCTTGGGTTTTGCAGATAAGCACCTTAACCCCTAAGCCATCTCTCCAGCCCTGTTCATTTTATTTTATTTATTTATTTGAGAGAGAGAGAGAGAAAGGCAGATAGAGAGAGAGAGAGGATTGGTGCTCCAGTGCCTCTAGCCACTGCAAATGAACTCCAGACTCATGCCACTTTGTGGATCTGTCTTACATGGGTACTGAGGAATTGAACATGGGTCCTTATATATATATATATATATAAATCCATCATCATACAGAAAGTAATTTAAAAGAATGTATGTAAAATAAAAGTCACTGGAGGCTAGTTTGTAGTGACTGTACTTATTTAACACTGGAAATAGACAATTTAAATGAGATTTTATTGTAGCAGAAATAGAGGAAAGTGGTCATGTATTTCCAGGAACAACAAAAAGCTGAGAAAATTTTGAAGGTCCATCTAAACATAGGAGAATTACAAATGATCATGTTTTGAAAGTAATTCTTTCCTATAATTACACTGAGCCATATTTTTAAAAATAATAAATATGCTTAAAAATACAAAAAAGTTAAAAAACGTAATTGAGTTTTCTCGGTAACTAGAAATACTGAAGAAAGAACTGTAGAAGAAAATAATCCCAATGTTTTCCAACAAATTAACTGGTAATCAAAATGAAGTTATAGTTGTTTTCAAAGTGTTTTATAAGTGGCATTTTCAGTGTTACAAATCACTTTATCAAGCATGGCATTTTGTCCCAAAAATAACAAGAAGGTATTTCAAAGATGAGTTCAAATATTTCAGCAATACTTGCTTATACACAGATAGCAATAGTGTATTTGACTACTACCTAAACTAAAAATCATGGGACAATGTTATGTTACTTGCGACAACTATAAGGGACCAGGGCATCAAGGAGAAAATAAGAATGATATTGTATTTTGTTATGCCTTTGTTTTCATTTTACTGGTATTAAATAGTATTTGAAATAAAATTGAAATAATTATGAGGTACAAAAAATTTGGTATCTTTGCTTATTATACAAATCTCTTGATATAGTCTTCAAATGATATAAAATGAAGCACTAATCATTTATTTGATTGCTCAGGTTTTCTATCTTGAAACACTAATATTTCAATTAAGCAGAGCTATTTTTATGTGCTGCCCTTTGACTGACCCTGAAGTTTATTTTCATTTGTTTTGGATTTTGACATGGAAGGAATGCAAATAACATGATGCTGAAACGAGCACACATGGTTGAGGATAGCACATAGCTGTTTGCTTCCAATTTCTCCTCCAGAATCCTTTGCTGGGCAATCTGCATCGGAGACCCTCACTTCTCCAAACTCCTAAAGCACTTGAGATGTTTGTTGACTGATCTACCAGTAATTTGTTTTGTTGCATTTTAGTCTTACATTTTTTTTACATAAATTCAATTGCGCTTTTATAGTCCAGGATGATTAGAGGGAACACTAACTGTAGTATAAATAATTCATTTTAAGTTTCCAAGGTACATTAGTGACATTGACTGCATATTGTTTTGTTATTTTAATTAACTACCACAAAAGATGTTAAGGCATTCATATTTATAGAGGCAGAAGCTAAGGTTTGTGAGAAGTACACAAATAGCCCAGCTAGCATTTTTTTTCTTTTTTGATTTTGTGAGATAGAGTTTTAATCTAGTCCAGGCTGACCTGGAATTCACTACGTAGTCTCAAAGTGGCTTCAAACTCATAGTGATCCTCCTACCTCTGCCTCCGGAGTGCTGGGATTAAAGTCATATGCCACCATGCCTGGTTTGGCATTTCATTTTATTTTTACTAGTTGTGTATATACTTAATATGGGAACAACACATGTTAATACCATCCTTTCCCTCATCACTGCCCCTTTTCTGAAGGGGCCCTCCTTTCTGGGGATGCAGGTTATCCCCATGGAGACTGTGAGCTGGAGCAAATAGCATTTCTACATAGAATTTTGTTTATCAGAATGATTCTGTTTTGCCTGTCAGTTATATAAAATTTTAATATCAGAAGCTAGGTTTAAAGAATTCCTGAAGGGCCAACAAGTCTGTGATACATGATACATAAAACAACTTCCTAAAGAGTATCAGTGGTGTCTGGTAATCCTGACATGCAATGAGCCCACAGTCTGGTAGCAAGCCCTATGCCTGCTTTCTTTCTTTATATTGTAAACTGAAGCTTGAGGATGGATTCCTGCTGCTATAACTGCCATATCAATCTGGTTTCTCATTCACACAAGCCTTAGAGAGAAACCACATTTATGCAGATGTAGAGGAAACCTAAACCTACTACGCAGTATCTTCTAAAATGAACATAAAAATGAAGACCTCCAAAGCACTTGATTACCCGCCTGAGGCAAAAGGTAAGACCCTCTTGCTGAAGACACTGTAAGCTGCTGACACAGAGCATGGACAGACCTGACTAGAATCCAGAAGAAAGCCAGTCCCTAGACAATTAGCCCATCTAGTACTGGAAAGTGCTACATGAGCTACTGGGGGAAAGTGGCCAATAACTGTCTGATCAGCCAGAGGTCTAAGCTACTCAGGAGCAAACATCCTGACATGATGTACATGCCAGTGCAGTAGTGGCACACAGCCTTGATGGGTAATCAATAGCTTTCTGATTGGCTAAAGATCTGCTCAGTGTAAAGGAACACATATCTGGAATTAGGAACCCCAAATCAGAATCCCATGGCAACAAAGGTTATGCTCCCCAGTGTCAACTGTCACTAGTCTTTGGATAAAAGTGGGGTTATAATACATCAAATTCTCCCTAAATTAATAATTCTTACACTATTTAAACTATGCTAGCTTTACTCTCCATTGCAGGATCTGTTCTTTTCAGAAGGTAGTGAGACCAAAGGACATGAACTTCCCCTTACACTTCAGCAAAGACACAGCTGAAACCACAGTGGAATTGAGGAGACAAGCAAGAGTGCTGCTTCTATGCTGTTTCTGATAATCAGTGACAGAGTGAAAGAGACAGACCATGAGAATACTCAACACCTACCAAAACAGATATCCAGAGGCTCGTAAGAGCTTGACACTGAAGTAGACTTAAAATTAACCCACCACAGCGCAGGTAATTTTGTGGAAGAAGGGGTAGAAAGATTGTAACAGCCACTGGTTGAGACATCATGCCCAGAGGCATTCCTTCCCCACTCCCCATGACTACATGCTCCTCCACAATGCATAACCCACAAACCCATAGGGAATACCTGCAACCCCACTGAGGAGGGTCCTCAACAGAATGGGAACAGTGATGAAGGAAAAGAGGGTACCGACACATGATGTATTCATATGAAATAGGTTGTCAATCAAAAAAATGTTATAAAAGAATATCTAAATAAATATATAAATAAAACTGTTTAAGCAGAACCAAAAAGTAATGGAGATCTCCAGTGTATAGAGAATGATGGCCACTTGAATGAAAACAACTATGATGACTGGAATAAAGTATGAGAACAGATTGGGAAAGAACGCCATAAAAATGCCAGGTATAGTAGCAGATGCATGTAATGCCTGCACTGGGGAGGCACAGATAGGAAAATCACTGGGGCTCAATGGTAAGGTAGCCTAGCATAATGTTGGAGCTTCAGACCAGTTAGAAAGCATGACCCAGAGAAGATAAAAGGCATTCATGAAATGAAAACCAAGGGTGTCCTACACATGAATGTGCACACAAACTAAAATTTCTCTAATAAGAGGGGAGGGAAAGATGGTTTACCAGTTTAGGCACTTTGCTTGTGAAGCCTAAAGACCCAGATCTGATTCCCTAGTATCCACATAAGCTACATATACAAGGTGGTTTACTCTCCTGGAGTTTGTTTGCAGTGGCTAGAGACCCTGACATTCCCATTCTCTCTCTGTTCCTCAAATAAATGAATAAATAAACAGAAAACATTTTTTAACTTGTACAATAAGATATAATCTGATATTATCTCAAAGATGTGTTATCTATTAAAATTAAGATGTTTATGATTCTTTAAATTATAAAAAGTAAAAGATGGGTGTGATAACTCATGTGTTTAATACTACTACTAAAAATTCTAAGGTAGAAGGATCATAATGATTTTTAAGGCCAGCCTGGACTACAGAGTGAATTCCAGGTCAGCCTGGGTTATGAGGCACTGCTTAAAAATACATTAAAAATTAATGTGTAATGGTTGGAGGGATGACTTAGCAGTTAAGGCACTTGTCTGCAAAGCCTAAGGACCCATTTTCAACTCCCTAGGTCCCATGTAAGTCAGATGTACAAGGTGATGCAAGGGTACAAGTTTGCACATGTGCACAAGTTGGCACATGCTTCTGGAATTTGATGATGGTGGACTGAGGCCCTAGTGCACCAATTCCCCCCCTCTCCATCTCTCTCTTTTGTATAAAACAAAAAAGGCTGGTCTGTTGGGCTTGCAAGAGAAAATAAAAGAATTAATGTGTAAAATAGAACCTGTGATGGAGAGATGGCTAAGCAGTAAAGGTGCTTGGCTACAAAGCCTTACATCCCTGGTTCAGTTCCCCAGTAACCACATACCCACATAAAGCCAGATGCACATGCATCTGGAGTTCATTTGCAGCAGCTAGAGGACCTGGTGCACCAATTATCTCTCTGTCTTTCTTCTTTCTGTCTTTCTCTGCTTGCAAATAAATAAATAAAGATATGTTTTTAAGAACATGTTTTTAAAAACAAGTAGAACCACTGAAAATAGTTTAGATTATTCTGTATATGTATTATATATTTTATAGATTTTGTATTACAAGGTGATTATAAAATGAAGCAGAAGAAATTATTCAAACTGATTTAATAACATGAAAAGCAGAACACAAAATAAAATGCCCAGCGTGACTTGCAATAATTTTATTTAACAAATTCAATGAAATAAATTACTAAAGGGCCATTACTGTAATTTCTGAGGAATAAACATGAAGTGAAGTCTTCAGCTTCAATTGTTAATATGAAAAGAAAATCATACTATGATGCATTTTCATAAAATATTGGAATTACAAAGATGAAGAATTAGATTTTGTTTTTAAAGCAACAGACGGAAAAATATCTTCACCAAGGAAACTATTAAGATAACAAAGATTACTGTATGAGGCCAAGAGAATTAAACCCAGGCAATATTTTTAATGTCAAACTAATAAAAAAGCAAGCAGAAATCCAGTGGAAAATATGGACAAATGACTTGAAAAAGTAATGCATTTTAAAGATATAAAGACAGATGAAAAATGAACATAGCAAATAATGGTGCTCTTTCCTCAACCTCTCCCTCATTAGCATCCAATTCCCACTTCATTAGCTCCATTCCCCATACTGCCTCAGACTGCATGGCTCATGAAAAGGGTGGATTTTGCCCTCTCTGGCAGTTAATGGTTGCGGGGAAAGCGAAGTCATTCTCTTACTCGGTGGAGCCACTGGTAAGTGATGGGAAGAAAAAAGGTTCCACTGGAACAGGATGCAGGTAATGGAAGAGAATGTGGGTGTATCTGATCAAAATGATACCAAATAAAGAGTGTGGGTTCTGATGTACAAGAGCAAATTTTTGTACTTGAAACACTGAGGTAAACACTAAAACATGATTCAAATACAGAGAAATGTGTGCTGTCTAAAAGGCCACAGTCAACACTTGACACAGGTCACCTTACACCTTCAATTTGTAAAACTCACAGTGTTGTGGAAGCATGAAAATCCATACATTCCTATAATTTCATATAAATTTCAGGAGGCTACCACAACTGCACTCTTGATATGACACATAAATGTAAATTAAGAACCTTTCCTATAATTATTATTTATGAGTGCACATGTGAAGGTTATGAATAAACTATTAGTTTATCAATTAGCCTTAACCCTTACCTTAACCCTAAAACTAATCCTAAAAAATAATGATAAAAAAATCATTTGATCAAAAATATCAATATGTCAAAGCACTAGCAAGTCTTTCATAAACATGGTCTAACACAGCAATGAAAAAAATTAAGTCTACGATTGTATATCTAAAAGTAGTATGATATATTGCCATTACTTTAAAAGGCCCAATTCAAATCACTGGCTTCATAGATGATGCAAAAGATATGTGGCAATTCTCTATCCATTTCCAATTTAATATAGAGAAGATAATAGAAGCTTCAGGAGCCTAGGAATAGACTGACACATTCTTAACTGGATCAAAAGCATCTATTAAAAATTAACATTATGCATCATCATTAACATAGAGACTCTAGACAGTTCCATTAAAAGATCAGAATTGCTGGCTTCACTGAAGAACATTCATTTCTAACATTTAGTTTCAAGAGATTTGTTCTCCTGATTAGATATCACTGATGTGTTAGTTACCTTCCCTGTTTTGTGACAAAACACTCTATCAAATGCAGCTTAGGGAGGGAAAGAGATTGGTTTGACTTATTGTTTCAGAGATTAGAATCCATCATGTTAGGAAAACCATTGCAGGAACAGGAAAACAGTATCATACCATCACATAACCTAGAAGGAAGTAGAAAAAAAAAGAGAAAAGCAATCAGGGCTGGACTATATAACCACAAATCCCAGTGATACACTTTGTCTAGCAAAGCTACAACTCCTAAAAGGTCAACGATTTTCCTTCCCAAACAGCACCACTAACTAATTAAGTATTCAGAGGAGTTACTGGTAATGGATTTAATATTCCTAAATTTTCTCCCTCTTCCTGGGGGGTTGTTTAAAAATTACTTTCAACTCAATTGTCTTTTCTTTTTAGACCAGGATGTTTAACTCATGTTTTTTGGCCACGTGCATATCAGAACTGTGAATATTGGCCAACACAAAATCGTAAACCTAGCTACAACTTTACAAGACACTTTTGTAATTTTGTTTTGGGAACTTTATTATGAAATTCTCAATCCCAAACTTTGTCAATGTATGCTGTTTATTCTTGTACATGTTTATGCTAGTGTGAAATTTATAGTGTGCTACTTTCCAAGCTCAGGTAGTTGAATTGGAAACCATGAGATGTTACATGAGCTTGTAACTTGGTATATGCAATGTAATGATTATTCAATAATGGTTCAATCCACCATTGCAAATATGTTTACACATTTTTGACACTTTAAATAAACACACTTCAGAAATCAACAAGAAATAAGAAAATTTGATTTTCATTTTGATACTAGAATTTGAAAACATATTTCAAGATTTCTGGGAAAATGGTCAACATTTTGGTAGATATGTGACTTCATTTTCAGTTTTTATAAATATATTACCTGCCAATTTTATTTTTCTTTCTTTCTTTTTTTTTATAATTTGGTTTTTTGAGGTAGGGTCTCACTCTAGCTCAGGGTGACCTGGAATTCACTATGCAGTCTCAGGGTGGCCTCGAACTCATAGCAATCCTCCTACTTCTGCCTCCCGAGTTCTGGGATTAAAAGCATGCCCCACCATGCCCGGCTACCTGCCGATTTTCAAATGGAAATCACAGTGCTACAATCTGACACCCAGTTTACAGAAAAATGTGGTCATAATTTTTTTGCTAGACTTTCATGTAGCCTATCTCTCAATAGACAAATGTCTCTCGGGCCACAAACACACCTTATTCATGTCATTAATTTTTAGGAGGGAATGAATTTGTGAGCAAACATTTTTAAGAATGAAGAACATTATATCTTAGTTACAGGGCTGGGTGAATGACTCAGTGGGCTAAGGGTTTGCCACACAGCATGAGCACATGTGTTTGGTTCCCCAGCACCCAAGTTAAAGACCAGGGATGGTGACACAGGCCTGTACTGCCAACCCTGGGAAGGCAGAGACAGAAGAATTTTGGGTCTTACCGGCTAGCTTGTCTATTCAAATCATTAACCTCTGGGTTCACTGAGAGACATTGTCTTAGAGTATAAAAATAGAGAATGGTCAAGTAATACACACAACTTTTACCTCTGTACTCCACATGCATACATACACACACATACACACACAACACATATAGATGCACAAAAAAGTAAGGTTCTTTCCACAATATCTGACAAGGCCCTCTAGAACTCACCAAGTACTGCAACTTTTCCCATAAAAACATACATCAATGCAAGAGACTCTCAATAGGCTGGCAAATGCATCACTAGTTTTATGCTGCCATTTCATTTTTATAATAAAACTATCAAAAAGAATGAAGTTACTTAGATATGTATGTTTTCTTGGGACCTGCTCAGATGGTTTAAAAGATTCTGTGTGTGACAGTACATAAATAGCGTCATTATGGGAGGACACTCTGGCTTTACAGTGGCCACAGGTATCACAGAAATTATTCATAGAAGTTTTGTTTTGCTCGACAGCTTTTCTAAGTGTTTACATATTTAATGTGTGGCCAAAGGCATTACTTGTCCAATATGATTAGACACTACTCACTATTGAAAATTTGTCAATCATTTGTTTATGGAGTGATATGTCACCATAATTTTATCTTACATTTTGATGAGGTTTGTCACTTTTTATATTTTGCAATCTATTTTTCTATTGTTTTTATAAAATAATCCATCTATAGAATTCTGGTTTTTGATTTTTTTAATTTAATTTAATTTTTAGATAGAACAAGAGAGAGAGAGAGGAGAGAAAGAATTGGAGTGCCAGGGCCTCAGTCACTGAAATTGAACTCCGGATGCTTGCACCACCTAGTGGGCATGTGTGACTTTGTGCTTGCCTCACCCTTGTGTGTCTGGCTAATGTGGTACCTGGAGAGTAGAATATGGATCCTTAGGTTTTGCAGGCAAGCTCGTTAACCTCTAAGCCATCTCTCCAGCCCTAGCATTCTATTTTAAGGAGGTTATTTTAATACTATAAATAGATATTACAGGTTTCAATATGTACCCATTCCACTTACAATTTGTTATGTAAAAAGTTTTCTTTTCTTTTGGTTTTTCACGGTAGGGTCTCAGTCTAGCCCAGGTTGACCTAGAACTCACTATGCAGTCTCAGGGTGGTCTCAAACTCAGTGATCCTCCTATTTCAGCCTCCCAAGTTCTGGGATTAAAGGCACGCACCCCCACTTGACTGTTGTACAAAGGTTGTGATATTATTTTTTTTTAAGTATGTATTTATTTATTTATTTGCATGCACAGAGACACAAAGAGAGAGAAAGAAGCAGAGAGAGAAAAAGAGAGAGAGAGAGAGAGAGAGAGAGAGAGAATGGGCAAGCCAGGTCCTTCAGCCACTGCAAATGAACTCCAGATGAATGTGTTTTACTTTTTTATTTATTTATTCTATTTATTTATTTTTTTTTCTTTATTAGTCAGTTCTGTATTCAGCAAATACAGTCAGTTTGGTACCATTATTAGGCTCATCCGTGACCTACCCCCTCCCCTTGGCCCCTCCTTTTTGAGGTATACGGGTCATGCATTGTGGAGTTAGCCCACAGTTATGGGTAAGATAAATGTCTCTGCATATCATGACCCAACATGTGACTCTGACATTCTTTCCGCCCCCTCTTCCGCAAAATTTCCCTGAGCCATGTTGGGTTCATTTTTGGTCTGCTTCAGTGATGAGGGTGTTGGGGGCCTCTGAGGCTCTGGCTCTCTGATTTGGTAGGAGTTGATTTTTCTCTGTGTTGATCTCCTTCCCCCTTGTGCTGGTATCCGGTTCATCAGGAAAACAGCCCCCTTGCTTGTTTCTCCAACTTTTCTTAGTTTCAGCCGGGGCCCTTTTGAGGTATGATGGGGTGGCTGTCTCCTTAGGATCCACATCTATCTGAAAAAGAGAAGCAGATTCTCCAACGGAGAGTAAGCACCAAGACAAATGAGATAACCCTTACTTTTTTTTTTTTTTTTAATAGAGAATTTAATACGTGTAGGCCCTCTTGTAGCCCACAATTAATGGTAGCTTGATATTGGAGAATGGGTTTACTTTTGGATCTGGTTCTGACTTGTTTCCCAGCTCCAGCTATGGGTCCCATACCAGTGAGGGGATCAGTTAGCCAAATTGAGAGCAGTTGGTTCCCCACCATGGCTGTGTGCCACCACTGCACTTGTGTGGGCATCACAACAAGTTATTTGCTGCTAAGTAGGTTAGACCATGCGTTGCTTCGACAGATATTGGTCATTTTCCCCCAGTCGCCCATGTAGCACCTTCTGGCACTAGATGCACTGACTGTCTCTCTTCCAACTTCCAGCCATGCCATTCTAATTTGCATGTCAATCACATAAGGTATCTTCAGCAGTAGGGTCTTCCACTAGCCTTTGGTGGGTCATCAAGTACTCTGACAGAAATCTGTCTGTCTTTTAGGAAACCTTGTAGGTCTCTCTGATCAAAAGCTCATTGTGGATGATATCCCATGCTGGATCTGGGAGTTACAGGTCAGTGCCCACTAAGAAAATGAGGAAAAAGATAACATATACAAGAGTTAGAGATAAGAGAGAGAGAGACAGGGAGAGGGGAAGTGAGGGAGGGAAGATGTAGGAGATTAAGGTTAGTCTTAATCTTACCCACTCCAGCGTCTTGTGGTTCAGGTGTTCCCTGTAAGGGCCTGGTGAAGGATCAGCCATTTGGTCTGTCTTTTAGTAAGTAGAAGATTATGGTACCATTGCCGTTTGGGTCTAGATTTGTGTTTCCCACGCCTTTGATGCCCTCCACTCCCTCCCCTTCCATCCTAGTGTCTTGTCTAGGAGATGCTTGCTGGGTATGTAAGGTATCGTCGGTAGATTCAGGTCAGGTGCTGTAGATGAGTGAGACTACGTGGCGATTTTTTTTCTGTGATTGGGTAAGTTCACTGAGAATGATCTGTTCCAGGTTCAACCATTTTTCCTCAAATTTCATTGTGTCATTTTTTCTTACTGCTGTATAGAATTCCATTGTGTAGATATACCACATCTTAGTTATCCATTCTTCTAGTGATGGACATCTGGGTTGAATATATTTATTTTAAAATCTCAAGTTTGTTTCTTTTTGAGGACATTAAAATATTTTTCTTTGACTTTTTATATAAAGGTTATTAATTCATAGGTGAAAATTTCATGAATAGTTGCAAAGTTATTCAATTTTAAATATTATATTTGTTTATATTATTATCAGAAACAGTAAAAGATACATAAACAAAATGAATATTTAAAGCTATCAACTTACAATATAAATATAGATTATTTCTTAGATGAATATTTCCAGTATTAGTTAATTTTATTTGTTAACAAATGATCATTTTGTAGTAAGTTGGAAAACAAGTAAAACAAGCATCTTTATTATACCACCATTTTCCACAAAATCTTAGTTTGGTGATGATTGTCTTGTATTGAAAGACTGAGAGGGAACTTACATTAATACACATTACATCTATTTTTTCTGACATATTCTTTGTCTTCTCAGTGTTTTTTCTTTAATTATTAAGTAGAAACTTTGGACAGCACATGTGTTGGTGCCATCAATTCCCTCCTCCCTGCACCATTCCATTAAGGACCCTCCTCAGTGGGAATGCTGTTATTCATCTGGGAAGTATGTGTTAGGAGCTGTGAGAGCAGCAGTAATTGTGTGTGGGTTGTCCCTCCAGACACTCCCTCCCACTCTGTGGCTCTTACAGTCTTTTAACTTCATCTTCCACAAAATTCCCTGAGCCTGGATGGGTATATTTTAAGTCAACTTTTCTAGGTTTCTGCTTTAGTATGTTTTGAGTATCGAGTGTCTCCATCACCCTGGTGCAGGTCGTCAGGTTCACCAGGGAAGTAGCTTGCTTTCCAAACCTACCAGTTCCTCTGTGTTTTCATCTTGGCTCTAGCTGCTTATGAGGAATGGTTCATCTCCTTCCAGGGAGTCAGCTATCCTTTTCTTGTTGGTACATTTTGGTTGTCTGTGGTTCTCACTGCCTTCTGGGGGAAAAAAATAGGTTTGTAACATTGTAATTTAGAGAGATTTTGAAGGGGGTAGCATTTCTTTTGGCAAAAAAAAAAAAAAAAAAAAACTAGTGGGAGATTCTCAATGGACTCCATATTGTTGGTCTCCATAGAAATCTTCTTGGTTCCCAATTCCAGTTATGGATTCCTTTCCACTGAGCAGATCTCTTGCTCAATCAGAAAACCATTGGTTACACACCTGGACTGGATGCCACCATTGCACAGATGTATACATCTTGTCAGGATGGTTTCTATTGTATAGTAGTACTGCCATATTTTTTAATATAATTGAAAATGTCTATTTTCTCCATGATTACTTTTCCTAAAAAATTTGATTTAATCTTCTATCCAATATTCTTCATGCAAAATTAAATACAGTTAAGAGAAGTGCATGTAGGGCTGAGAAGATAGCTCACTGTGAAAGAGCTTTAGTGCCCATACCAGTCTGAGGGCCTGAGATGGTCTGCTTCAACCTGAATCTTGATTCTCCATGGCCATTCACAAATAGTACCCCAGTCCTGTGGGAAGTGGAGACTAGTGAATCTGGGCCTCATTCATTAGCCATTCTGCATGAAGCTGGAGAAATGTCTCAGCAGTTAAGGCACTTGCCCATAAAGCCTTACAACCTAGGTTTGATTTGCCAGTACCCATGTAAAGCCAGATATACAAAGTGGCACATGCCTCTGGAGTTTGTTTGCACCAGTTGGTGGTCTGGGAGCACCCATTCTCACTCTCTCTTCTATCACTCTTTGCTTGTAAATAAATAAATAAAAGTTTTTTTTTTTTTTTTTCTTAATGAAATCTCTAGGTTTGAAGAGATTTTTTTTCTGAGACACTCGAAAGACTGAAAGTGGAGGAGACATCTGATATTCTCCTCTGCCCTATCCACCTGTGTGAAGACGACACGTACATCATAGACATATGCAAATATAACTTACACACACACACACACACGCACACGCACATAAAATGAAAGTGAAAAGTACATGTAAATTCTACTGTGGTCAACATAAAGAAATGCTGATAACCAATGCACACGTTCCTCAATATGCCTCATGGACATCTCAATCCCCTTCTTCCCCTCAAAAAAATTCCAGTATCCCAGCTCATAATCATTTGCCTTGTGATTTTGTTTTGTTTGTTTTTTTGACGTAGGGTCTCACTCTAGGCCAGGCTGACCTGAAACTCACTATGTAGTCTTAGGGTGGTCTCAAACTCGGACAATCCTCCTACCTCTGCCTCCCGAGTACTGGGACTAAAGGCGTGCGCCACCACACCCTTCTTGATTTTTTTTTTTTTTGTAATAGCTTAGGCAACTGACTTCTTAGATAAGAAACTAAGACTTTTCTCTGAAAACAAAGTTGTAAGTCATCCTACTCTTTATTTTCTATCTGAACTTTCTTTCAGTAGAGAATATATTTCAAAAAATCAAGAAAATCTATCTTGCAATATTTTTCACAGGGTGGACTTAGTTGAATTGCAGGAACACACT
This sequence comes from Dipus sagitta, assembly GCA_036346955.1. NCBI lineage: Eukaryota > Metazoa > Chordata > Mammalia > Rodentia > Dipodidae > Dipus > Dipus sagitta. Next base: position 76,724,766 of record CM070781.1, read on the forward strand.
TGAGTTAGACAGTCCTCTGACCTTTGTTTCCCTGAAAATCTTCTTCAGGACCCAAAGGCTTTGTCACATTCAAGCTCAGCTCTTTTGATGAGACAATAGCTTTTCTTTTATAGGAAGCCTGCAAGTCTGCTTCTCTGTTCTTGTTTCATCATTGTTGTATTGTCAAATCCATTGTACTTCATGACTCTACAGATAAAGTTTGGAGGTTATAAAGAAATTATATTCTAGCTGCATTGCTCCATTTGTTAATAAGAAATCATTTATAAGAATCTGCTTTCTCTCACCTCATATTTGTCTACTTAGCCAGGAAAACAAAAATGCCTCAATTATTGTATGGATAAGTTTTCAAAATATTTAATTGATTCTTCATCATCTTTGCAGTCAAAATATTATTTTAGCACTGTGAACATCATATTGACTTGAAATTAATTAGATGGATTCCACTCAATTACTATAATTATCTGATAGAATTTCATTGTGCCTCCTCTATTCACCAGTTAGACTGTAAATATACTTTCATTCAGTCCATCACGCCCGATTTGAGTGGTCTTTGATATCACTATCTGAGATCACAGTTTCCTCCCGTGCAATTCTTGTAACAGAAGAGATGATGGTTAATCTCTATTGCCAAAACTGTAGTACCTACAATCCCCTGGGTGATGTATCTCTGGGCTTATCTTTCAGGAAGATTCTGTTTGAAGTTAATGAGTAAGTGAAGCCCTGCTCTAACTATGGGCAGCATCATTCCATGAGTAGGGTTCCTGGAATGAACAGAAAGGAGAAAGTGAGCAGAGACCCAGCATTCATCACTCATTCTGCTTCCTGACCATGGATGAAATGAGGCCAGCTGCCTCTTGCTGCCATGGCTTCCCCACCAGGATTTACTATCTCCTCAAAAATGGTATCACAAAATAATCCTTTCTTCTCTTAGTTGCCTTTATCAGGTACATTGTTTCAGTAACAGGAAAAGTATCCAAGGCAGACCTCAACCTGATCATTTCTCCTAAGAAAATGTGATGCTCTTTAGTGGAAGGTAGTCCATGAACTCTCTTTGCCATTGGGCAATTCAACATTTATTTTCTTCTCCAGTGTCTAATTTTGATCTATGTGTCTCTCAATGTCATCTAAAGATCTTGATACTTAGTGGCTCAATTAGCTATTTTGGGGGATTCACACATAATTAATAATTCATACACACATGAGTTCCTCATGGCCTGAGTATTTTTTTTTCATTCTATGAAGTAAAATAACACAAAGAAGTTATCCAGAAACATGAGTATCAAAGTGCTTCACATTGAAGAGGTTAGAAACAAAATTAAAGGAACCAAGAACAAGTAAAATCATGACACAATCTTCAACAGAAACTTTTCAAAGAAAATGCAATGACATGTAAAATGAATATGAAAAGTAAACATGTATCTATATAGGCTGCTGTTCCAAGACTGAAGCAGTTTTCAAAATAGCAAGTAAAAGTTCATATTTTAATTTAAGTAAAAGCTGACATAGTTATCAACAAGTCTAGAGATTTATTTTGTCCTTAGTTTCTAAAGATTCAACATTTTTTTTTCATGTGAGAAGGTAATTCCAAATAAGGAAATTTAATTAAATGTAGGGAAAACATAAATGAGTATGCACATGATAAAACAATGATAACGCCTTAAGAAATTAAAACTAGCATACGAATTCAATATGCCACTAATATGTACCAGAAAATGCAGAATGGGATACATTGCTATAAATCCAGTGCATTTTCCAGAAGTGAGTAGTTAAAGAAAATGTAAAAATATAGGCAAAAATCAAAAATTACAGAAATTAGGTTCAGGTTTCAAGTAAATAAATATAAAGGGGAAAAGTCTGGATTTACAGGAATTATAAGAAAGTCAAGGTCATGGCCTTATCTGCCAGTGGATGATGACAAGAAATATGAAGTGAGGTAGTCTTAGCTGGCAATAATACAAGATCTGAATTGACCACAACAATGGTAGAAATAACTCTTAGTGGTCTATCTAATTTAGCCATGAAGAATGAATAATAGTAAAGATATTATCTGAAAATATAGAGAAAATGTGAAACAATTAGTATATAAAACCAATTGTTTCAATAATTATTTCTCTGCAAAGAATCAAGTTATTAAAACCTTAGAAAGTATAATCAAGTAAATAAGTGATAGTCCATGAATAAGATATTTTATATTTTCATGCTATTCATGAAAAATGCATTTCACTAGAAACACACATTCATAAAAAATGAATACAATGCAAAAATAACATTTTCAAAAACAGGTATTATAATAACATCACAAATATAGATACATATTTTACATTCTTCAAAAACAGGTCAAAATGTGTCATAGGAATAGATATAAAATTATAGTTCTGAGCATATAAGAAAAAATCAAAATAACCTTTTGTTGAGTGATTACCACTTTAATAAGAATAAAAGATTACCATTTACAAAGTAACTAACTGATAAATTGGATTTCAATAAAATTAAAATTCCTTTGTGTAAAAGATGCAATCAAGGAAATGACTATAGAAAAATTAGAACCAGGAAGCATTTAATATGTCTGACAAAGTACTGTTATCAAAAATATTAAAAGAATTATGTTTTTAATTATTATTTTTTATTGACAACTTTCATAATTATAGACAATAACCCATGGTAACCTTCCCCCCCACTTTCCCCTTTGCAACTCCACTCCTTACTTCTTTCTGCTACCTCCTCCACAATGGACCCTAAGCCTTGGAAGGTGTGATAGAAATGTTTCAGTGTTGAGCACTCCTGTCACTTCATCTCAACACTATGATGCCTTCTGTGTCATTCCAAGGTCACCACCATCTGAAAAGAGACGCTTTGCTAACCAAAAGTGAGAGTACCATTAATATATAGATATGAACACTAGAAGTGCTTACTGGACAGTTTGATGAGTATAGTATATAAATTTAGCGAGACAGCAGCAGATGTTACACCCCTAGGGCTCATGACTACCCCTGTCATAGGTTTTAAGTATCAGGCATGCATTCTCTCCCATGGAGTGGACCTCCAGTCAAATTAGAGAGCAGGTGGATTCCCCATACACACATGCAACTGTTGCACCCATTGCCCTATTTGTCCTGGCTGGGCAAATTTAAGTCTTTGCAGTGTCCCTGTGAGTATTTCCACTGGTGATTTCTCTCTCTCCCATTGAAATGCATGCAGTACAGCTTTTTCCAGATTTCTGTCAGCTGATCTACACAGAGGAGATTTACAGCTCAGCTTCAGCAGGGTTTCTCAGTGACCTTGCAGCATAACCATGTGCAGTCTTCAGCAGTAGTGTCTTACCATCTATTCCTGGTGGGAAACTAAGAAACTCAGCAATGACTTGTAATGTTTGAGGGGCATCAGGGACTTCCCTGGCCAACAACTCACTGGAAGGAATCCCATCCCTGGCACTGAAAATTTTCTACTGACATTCTATGGCTAGAACCAGGAAGCATTTAGTATGTCTGACAAAGTACTATTACCAAAAATATTAAAAGAATTGTTAACATTCAACAATAAGTTAAACAAACCTGGTTAAAAACAGAGTAAAATGCCCCAAACAGGACATATCACAAAAGAGTGTTCAGATGACAGTTTAAAACATGATAGTCAAGTTCACACATCACTAAACAATTATGAAATTAACAGTAAGGAAATATCACTATGTACCTATTAAAGGACATTAGATCTAGAGAGGATATGAAGCAGAGCAGACTCTGTTGATGTTAGAAGCGAAACTGCAAGAGTCACTCTGCATGACAACATGAGTTTCTCCCAAAATCAAACCTAGAATTTTATGTCATGTATTAATCATGTTATATGTTATTCATTAAAATTGGCTGAAAGGATACATCCTCACAAACAAAATGAATACATATAATTATATTAGCTTTATTCATAATTTCAAAACACTGGATATAAGTAAGAAATATGTACTTTTGCAGAAAATAAGTAGACAGGGCTGGAGAAATTGCTTAGTGGTTAAGGTGCTTGCCTGTGAAGCCTAAGGACCAAGGTTCTATTCCTCAGTACACACTTAAGTCTGATACACAAGGTGGTACATGCATCTGTAGTGTATTTGCAGTGACTAGAAGCCCTGGAATGTCCATTATCTCTCCCTCCCCTTGCAATTCTCTCTCTTCTCTCTCCAATAAATAGGTAAAATATTTTTTAAGAAAATATGCAGATACAACTAGGTCCAAAGTAGTTAAATTTGTGTCTCTGTTTCACCTCAATGATGGAATTGTATTTAGCAATGAAATAAGGTACAAAGACAGGAAAAGACCTAGAGAAAAATCTCTAATGAATACTACTTATTGAAATCAGCCTACATGAAATGGATGCTTGAGAATAATTAAAATTCTCTGATTATATGTAAAAGGTAAAGCTATCAGGACAACAGAACATCAGTGGTAAGAGCCAAAGGAAGGGTGTGACTACTTACATGGCTGCCTTCCAGACAAAAAAAAAAAACGGCCTTAATATTCATGACCTCACAGTGCCTGACACCAGCTACACAGGTCCTTCATAATACTAGGAAAACATGATGTCATCAAAATAGAAAACAGACTAGTTTGGCCAAAAGTGAGGCTACACCCTTCAAAATCTCCCTAATTAATGGTACTTATACCTTTTAACCTATTCTGATCTCACTCTTCGTTGGAGAAACTGTTTTGTTTGTTTGTTTGTTTGTTGTTGTTTTCTTCTTTTTCAGAAAGTAGCCAGAATCAAATACAACCAAAATATACCAACAGAAAAAGGATAGCTGACTCCGTTTCAGTAGGTTAAACACTCCTAGTAGCAGCTAGGGCAAGGTGAAAGCACAAAGGAATTAGCAAGATGAGCAAGAATGGGGCTTCCATGGTGAGCCTGACAACCTGAGAGAGGGTGTTGGAGACAGACACTGAGGACACTCAAAATGCACCAAAGCAGTAGTCCAGAACCTGATGACAACTAAAGTAGACTTAAAGCTCATTCACCAAGGCTCAGGGAATTTTGTGGAAGAGGGGACTGAAAGAATATAAGAGCCATAGGGTGGGAAGGAATAACCGGAGGCATTCCCCCTCCGTCCCACCCACTGACTGACTTCAGTTCTCACAACTCATAAACCACATCCCACTAAGGGGGGTCAGTGGAGTGGGCACAGGAAGGAGGGGAATGGTGGTACCAACACTTGATGTATCCATACAAATTTTCAACTTAATAAAAAAAGAAAGATTTGTGGTTGAGATTGCAAAAAGATGAACAGCCCGAGAACAGAAGGGTTTGTTGGTGCTGAAATTATCTAAGTCATAATGTAATGACAGATTCTTAGAATAAATAACCTCAAGAGTGACTGGAATGAAAATTATGCATTGCTGATGGTATGTCAATGTGGTATGATCAACTCCAACAAATGTACCCTTTTGGAAGATGAGTTGCGTAGTGTGGACTGTTGGACAGGTATGATGTCAAGGAGTATACAGGAACTTCAAACCTTCTATTTGTTGTTGTTTATCTGAGAGCTTAAAAATTGCCTAAAATTTGGAATATACTAGCAACAATTCATTTTTCTGAGGATGGAATAATATAGGAAATATTAATAATCCTATATGTATACACTGCATATTGCTAGTTCAAAAAATCAAAAAATGAAAGTATAGCTCTACCAAAGCATATTGCTTTCCCATCATCCTAAAGTTGGTATATTGTAACCAGAACCGTGGTAAGTCAGATAACACCCTTACTTGTGAGGAAACACTATTAAATATATATTGAACAAAAGTTTTGTATTTTTAGTAATAAAATAGATATTATGTAATAAATAAAATTCAATTTTTAGAAAATTAAAGATCATCAACTGCTGATTCAAATGATATTTAAACTGTACATGAATATGCATGCATTTTTGTGTGTATATATACATGTTTCTACATGCAGGTATATATTTGTATGTACACATTTATATACAAATAATTATACATAATTCCAGTATATTAAAGAGTCCACAAATGAATGGAAAAATATAACAAAATATATAACACTGAGGTATGAACATATTTCTCATACATGAGAAAAGAAACATGATAAAACAATTTGTAAATTGAATTCCATTAAAGTTAAGATGTGTTTCACAAAATATTAATTACATTTAAATACAGTATGTAGTTCAGAAAGAAGTATTTTCCTATGTACATATGACAGATCAAGCAAAATTATCATGGGAAGCAACTCCTTCTAGTCTCTAAGAAAAAGAAAATGATTTACAAAAAGTTGGCTAAATGATTCAAAATCAATACATCACCAAAATTGCCACCATCCTAGCTGTTACACAAGTGAAAATGGTTTTTAACTATTTTAGCCTTGAAAAATTGAAATAAAATCTCAGTAAAATAGAGCCATACGTACTCGAGATTAACTAAACATGTTTGACAAAATCATGTCTCAATGAAGATATGGAAGAAATAGAGACCTTTTCATAGGGGACGAATGGAAAACTTGAGTAGTATATAACAAATATATACCATCAAATATATATATTTTTGCTGTGTCCAAAAGTATTCTCTTACTTATGATCTAAGAAAAACAGCTCAATATTTCTACCAAAAGATGGGCACAGAAACTAGTATATCAGCTTTAATATAGTCAAATAGAAACAATGTGTCATTTAATCAGCAGAAGAATACCTAAACAGATGGGATATAGTCTTAAAATAAAATGCTACTCAGAAAACACAAAAGCAAAATTAAGGCAACATTCTATAAGCCAGAAACCAAATATGGAGATTATGACTACATTTATATGACATTCAAAAACAAAGAAAGTTACCACGTCAAAATAAAATTTGGAAAACAATTATTTTATATATAATTTATTCAGAAATAGTTACATTTTACATCATGTTGTTTTCCTCATTAACTAAAAATCAAAATATAAGAAATCCTTTCAAAGGTAGCTCAGGTTCAGATACTAAATTTACATTCGTTTTTCATTGCCTATTTTATACTTCACACATGTTATAAATATTTATTTTTTATATTTTTGTATAATTGTCCTATACATGCATCCTCAGAGAGTCTTATAATTTACATTTAATTTGTCTTATAACATGATATTTTATATGTTCTTGTGTCTTTTATTTAAAAATTCATATTTTGTGGAGTTTTATTTTTGTTTTTTGTTTTTATTTACTATTGTTTTAATTAGATATGGACACATTTTCTTGTAAACACTACATGTTGGTACCATCCTTTCCCTCCTCCCTGCCCCTTTTCTGAAGAGGCCTTCCTTGTTGGGGATGCTGGTCAACTCCATGGGGATTGTGGATCATGCAATATTGGGGTGGGGAGAGGCAATGTCTCTCTGCAAAAATGTCCCAACTTGTGGCTCTAACAATCTTTCCTCCCCCTCTTCCACAAAATTCCCTGAGCCATGTTCGGTGCATTTTAAGTCTACTTCAGTGATCAGCACTTAGGTGCCTCTGGATCTCTGGTTTGGTAGATGTTGAGTGTCCTCAGTATCTTTCTCTATCACCCTTGTGCTGATATTAGATTCACTAAGAAAGCAGGGCTCTTGCTCAAACATTTCCCCAATTCCTCTGTGGTTTCAGCTGGGGCCGGGGTGCAGGCACTGGGTCTCTTATCTCCTCAGATCCAGCTCCCTTCTAAAGATGAGAAGCAGATACTACAACGGAGAATGAAGTGAGCACACAGTTTAAAAAACTAAATTCTTGAGGCCGGAGAAATGGCTTAGCGGTTAAGCGCTTGCCTGTGAAGCCTAAGGACCCTGGTTCAAGGCTGGATTCCGCAGGACCCACGTTAACCAGATGCACATGGGGGTGCATGCATCTGGAGTTCGTTTGCAGTGGCTGGAAGCCCTGGTGCACCCATTTCTCTCTCTCTCTCACTCACTCTCAAATAAATAAATAAAAATGAACAAAAAAGACATCAATATTTCCATTTACTTCTGCCCACATCATCAACATCATCCTATTGACTGCCAACATAGGAGCTTCATTTTTGAACTCTTAAAGCAATATGCTTAGCTTGATTTCTAATACCAACATTATTACTTGACAAAATACTTAAAGACCTTTCTATAGAGACTTTTTTATTATAGATTCTTAATCAGGTAAAATCATAACTACCAGGAAACCAACTTCACACCTTTGGGTTTTTGTTTGTTTGTTTGTTTTAGTTTTCAGCAGGAATCATCAATTAACTCCCTCTTCATTGACTAAATTTGGGCTTTGTTTCCTATTCAATACAGAAAGTTGATCAAAGGGGCTGGGGAGATAAGCGGATGGTTAAAGGTACCTCCTTATCAATCCCTCAGTCCTGGGTTCAACTTCTCCAGACATCTATGTAAACCTGAATGGTTGTTCATTTGCAGCAGTAAAAAATTGAACAAAATTACGTCGTATCACAAGCTTCTTCTTATGAGAGCAAACAGTGGGTTAGCTTGATTTGTACTTTTATCTCTTTCATTCCCAAGAATTTAATACGCTATTTCCTTCAGCTTAGCCATACAATTTAAAACAATTTTAGCTGAAAATGTTAAGAAGTTTGCAAATAGATATTGTCTCCAATTTTCAAATTTGTTTATATTTGAAGCCTAATACACATTTCCATGAATCTTGGTATGACAGCCCCCATCCTAAACAGTCTCTTTGGTGCACTGCTGTCCAGACCTAGGGGGTAAACGCCATTTCTTTCAAGCTCATCATTTAAAAAGGTTCATTACATGTGCAGTATATGTTTTATAGGATTGTTAGAGTTCACATGCACAAGATATGAACATGATTTCAAGTATATTTTCATTCATTTATAGTGCTGAAAATATGGTTCATCAGTTAAAGGCACTTGTTTGCAAAGCCTTACCGTCTGAGTTGATTCCCCAGCAACCACATAAAGTCAGATGCTCAAAGTGGTGCTTGTGACTGGAGTTTGTTTTCAGTGGCAGTAGACCCTGGTGGACGCAGACTCTCTCTCTCTCTCTCTCTCTCTTCTCTGTATGCCTCTTTCTTTCTCTACCTCACTCTCAAATAAATAAATAAAATATTTTGCCTGGTGTGGTGGCACATGTCTGTATTCCCAGTACTTGGGAGACAGAGGGAGGAGGATTGCTGTGTGCTCAACAGAAGTCTGGTCCTACAGAGTGAGTTCCAGGTCAGCTTGTGCTAGAATGAGAGAATGAGTCCATCACAAGAAAAAAAAACAACAACAAAAACATTTTACCATTGACTTTACTTAATAGCACACATCTAGTCCATCAGCAATAAAGTGCTCACTTTATTGTCAAAGCAAATTAAAATTCCTACTGATTCCCCCTACCATATTATGAGGTGAACCATCCTCAGTTCTCATCTCTCTCTTTGCTTCAGTAATTATAGAGGTATTGGCAGAGCTAACAGTAATTACTATGATAGGTCGAAGCTCTCAGATAGTGAAATGTAACTAAAATCAGCTCTCATACTAGACCTGAAAGAAAATAGTGTGTGCAGGACCTGGCTGAGAATAATGGGAGCTTTGGGTGAAGATTGATAGAAAAGAATGTTTGCTGTAATTAAGGAAAAGAAGCATTGACAACTTGTGCACTCATAAGCAGTGAGCTGGACACCACATGCACCTCATCATCCATTTACTTGTCAAGGTATTTCAAGCTTTTCAACTGGAACTGGATAGGAAGGACAAGGAAGTCCCTCAATAGCCTCTTGTGGCACAGAAATGAAAGGAGAGTGGGTCTGCAGAGACAAGAACAAATGGACAGCATTCTGAAGCTTTTCTACATACATGCATGAATCAAAGAATACAGTCATTTCAACAGCTGCATGTCCCCAGCACTCTCCTGAGCAGTGTGGGTGCAAAGATCATTAGGACATAGTGTATATCTCCCCTCACTGACAGTACATTCTGCTTGCATTAAACTGTTAAATAAACAGACAAAAATCTCACATCATATTGAGTAAGGAATTATTTACTTCGCTCTTTGCTATGACCTAAATACCAACAAGACATAGAATAATGGAGGAAAGACTTATTTTGGCTTCAAGTTCCAGGAGATACAGTCCATCATGTCAAAGAAGACATTGCATCTGCATTCAGGAAACAGAGGAAGTCATAAGAAGTGAGGAGGGGCTGCAAATCTTCAAGGACCAACTGAGTAACAAATTTCTCCAGTGGGGTTCTACCTTCTCTACATTCCACAGGCTTCCCCACAGTTCTATCACCTGTACTAATGCTCACATTTGATCTCACTGTGGGCATTTCGCATTCAAACTAGGAAGGGTAATACTACAGCATGAGGAGTGCTGAGATTCATGATACTAATTGTATGAAATCTAACATTAAACTTTGAAACTGTAGATATAGAACAGTTAAAATTCTCCTACTTGGGGCTGGAGAAATGGCTTAGCAGTTAAGGCGTTTGCCTGTGATGCCTAAAGACCACTGTTTGATTTTCCAGCACCCGTAAGCCAGATGCACAAGGGGGCACATGAATCTGGAGTTTGTTTGCAGTGGCTGGAGGCCCTAGCTAGCCCTTTCTGTCTGCCTCTACCTCTCTCTCTCTCTGTCAAATAAATAAAGATTTTTTTTTTTAAAAAGCAAGTGCAAAAATGAAAAATTCTCCTACTTTTTGGTAGACTCAATGGATAACCATTATCTATCTATCTATCTATCTATCTATATCTATATCTATATCTATATCTATATCTATGTATATATATATATATATATATATATATATATATATATATATATATATATATATATTGAGAGGGAGAAACAGGCAGAGAGAGAAAGAGAGAAAAAGACAGAGAGGATAATCATTACTTTTGATGCTGCATTGAGCCACTGTTTCACAGATATTATTTTATTCAACATTTTCATTTTTAAAATAAGACTGTTAACTATAATGCCTGAAGTGCATAGAGAGGCTTACCATATCATCTAATATTAAGCAAGAGCTAAATAATATGACTGTTCTCTGATATTATTAATGTTGCTTCTATATGACAAAGATTAGTATTATAATGCAAGGTCAAGATTACATTTATTACAATACAATTGTCTCTTAAATTTAGACAATAAGAAAATGAAGGTGGAAATGGTGTTAATACACACTAAATCTAAACATAAAGATGAAGTAATGTTGTTAGCTATTTCATGCAGTTACATTGACTAGTTTGAAAAATACTTTATGTCATACATCCTGTTAGAAATATTAAAACATAAAGTAGGGCTGGAGAGATGGCTTAACAGTTAAGGGGCTTGTCTGAAAAGCCAAATGACTTAGGTTCAATTCACAGTGCACACATAAGCCAGATGCACAAGGTGACACATGTGTCTGGCGCTCATTTGCAGTGGCTAGAGGACCTGGCACACCCGTTGTCTGTCTGCCTTTCTGTCAGTCAGTCTGTCTGTCTCTCTCTTTCTTTCTCCTTCTCAAATAAATAACTAAAATGCTTAAAATAAATATTCATAGTACTTTCCCAGAGATGAATATAATATCTTTTTACTGTCTTATACATGTTTGCTTATGTATATGCATGCATGCCTGGTATACATTCTTATTCTTGTGCATGCAGCACATTTATGTGAGGTTGCCCATGCCTGTGTTTGCAACTGCACAGGGAATTCAGAGAACAACCTCGAATTTCATTCCTTGAAATACTTCTTTACTGTTTTTTGGTGATTTTCTTTTTGTGAGACTCAATCTTACTGGGTAAACTAGACTGACAGGTCAGTAAGCCGCAGGTATTCTTCAGTTTCCATCTTCCCAGCAGTTGGATTACAAGCACATCTGGAGTCGTTATGAAGGTAACAGGTATTGAACACAGGTAACTGATGATAACTACGGAGCCATCTCCCAGGCACCAAGGCTTATATATTATCTTAACCACTGCTTATTAATTCTTTCTAATCAACACCTATGGCAACATTTCCATTTTTTCTTAAATTTTTGAACTTAATTTTATTCCCATGTGATACTTTTAGCCAAGTTATTTTTAGCAATCATTATAAATTGTAAGCTAAATTCTCAGGAGAGTATTTGTCAGTACCTACAAACTATATATAGATATTAACTGCCTATAATCTATTCTTTCACTTATGGAATGATCTTGACAAATTACTAATTTTTTAATTGCCAAAAGTCATATTTCACATTTAATTTTGAAACATTAATTATGGAAAAACTTATATGAGTTGTAAACAAGTGAAAATGAAGAAACAAAATGAACAACAATAATAAGACTTAGTAAACTTATCCCTCTTACTTTTACCTGATAAATATATTGTTGCTTCTATTATATCTAAGTAAGTAAGAATAGCAATAATATTACATTCTTTATTACTTTAAACACAAAAATACTGAGGATCTAGACTGTTTGATAAATGGTGAGAACCCTACAGTGCTAAGAACTAAACTTGTTTAGCCTTCTAACTATACTTCACATATACACAGAGCCCAGCACATATCCTGAGGCACTTCAAAGAACTATATTCTTGATCTATCAAGAAAGACATGCTGCCTTGTGAACATACTTTCTGAGAGTGAAATTTATGCTTGAATTTTGTGAAAAATATTACTTTTCACATTTTGTGTATAGTATATGGTAATTTGTGAAGCATTGATTCCTTAAATGTTCTTTGGTGGTATGATGGTGCAGCTGCTATGGTACAGAGAGAATTCAAGTAATTAATCCAAAATTTTCATTGTACTTAAGCAAAAAGCATATTATCATAGTGTAATTTTTATACCACACATCTATAGGCTTAGTTCATCAAATACTTGTAATTTGACATTTATACTTTTAAGATATGCTGAAATGTGTACTGTATTTATTTCATCAGGCTTGGAAAAATGATGAGTTATAACATCCTATGAAATTAATCGCTTGCAAGATTATATTTAAAATGTCATTTCATTTATTATAGAATAGCTAATTATTATAGAATTAGCTAATATTAGCTAATATTATACATTAGCTAATAAAGTTGCTACACATTGTGCCTATAGATGTCTTATTTTCAGAGAATAGTTTGTAATAAGTACCTGTGACTTCTGAGTTTGATCAAATTGCATGTATTTTTATATTGTAATTATTTTTTTTCTTTTAGCTTTCTTTTTTTGACTTTGACTGATTAAAAAACTGACATCTTCCTTCAGACAAGCAAACATTCTGTCACTTGTATTTTCTATCATGTATATTTTCTTTTTTTAATTTTTTTGTTTATTTTTATTTATTTACTTGAGAGTGACAGAGAGAAAGAGGGAGAGGGAGAGAGAGAGAGAGAGAGAATGGGCACACCAGGGCCTCCAGCCACTGCAAACAAACTCCAGATGTGTGCACCCCCTTGTGCATCTGGCTAACGTGGGTCCTGGGGAACCGGGCCTTGAACCTGGATCCTTAAACTGTGAAGCCATCTCTCCAGCCCTATCATGTATATTTCAAGTGTTCTTAAGGTATATTTATTTTTTTTCTAGAGAATGGTATATAATGCCTTTAACAATAAACAGGCATTACCACTTATTTTCAGAAGCTCTAAGAATTTAATGCACTTTTAAAGTGTATAAAAGAAAGGGAATAATAAAGAAGAAATCAACCATTAATAGAAAAATATAGGACACAACTTTGATCTTGCTGATAGCCTAATGGGAGACATTTGACTGAGCGTAAGTATATGTTAGTTCTTGCTGTGTAGATATATCAGTAGGGCAAATATAATAACTAGGACATGCTGCTTACAACATCAGTTCCAGTGTAATCACTTCTGTGCATATGAATATTCAGCGATTATCACAGAATGAAAGTACTCTTAATTTTAGGCTTTATGAGAAGAGCTGGCATTTCTACTTTGACAACCAGTTTTGAGTTTTTATTCAAAATTACTCCTTTTGAATAAAGTTGATTCCAACAAGCAATTTCACTGTTTCCAGAAAATGAACATTATTCTTCATTGCTGTCGCCTCCTGGCCAACCTGGACACAAATATTCAATCCATGGAAATTATATTCAGATGGTTTCAACAGTACCCCAGACTGTATTGTGTGGTTATTTCTTTTACTACAGAAGCAGCTAATGAAATTGCACTTTAGTTTAAGCCAAAATTATAGGTGGATTCAATTACTTTCCTGAGTGACATTTCTACTACCCAGAAAAATTTTTAAAAAAGAACAAAACTGTAAAGAAAAACTAGACCAAAGTTACAAGTTCATAAATCCAGCATAGTTTGGGGTAATAAGTTATATCAGGTACACTTTCTCACTTTTTTCCCTGAATACTGACTTGGACAGTTCTAATCATGAGCAGTTTTATATTTGAATGTCTACCAGCCCACCATTCACCCCAGTGTTGCAGTAGGCACTGCAAATTATCCACTCTCAAATTCCATTATCTATATCCATGGAGATATTTTCAAGCTATTATTAAAGTTAATAGGAGATAAAATTTCACACCAGCACTATAATTACCTAAACCGGGTTTACATAACTAGCAGTAGACCCAGAAAGAATGCTTGCAATCGTGCAAGCTTGCATTATTTACTTTCTTGTAGCTGTGCCCAAATACCTGACCATAAGCAGCTTAAGGAACAAAGAGTTCCTTTGGGCTTAAAGTTCCAGGGGATAATCTGTCATGGTGGGCAAGGCAAAGCAACAGAGGCACAAAGCCAGATGATCACATTGCACCACTAAAGGAATGAGGGACTCACTTTCCCAGTAAGGCTCCACCTTCTAAAGGTGCCACATCTTGCCACCAGCTGGGGACCATGTTCAAAAACATTAGCCTATGGGGAAATTCTCACATTCAAATTTTTATGAAGCATATCAGTTCAGACTGAAAAATGTCAGCTTAGTATAATGCAAGATATTTTTATAAATATCTTTTCAATCAAATATATGAGGCTATGTGTGTATATTATTCTGCCTATAGCTCTGGAACAATAGATAGTATTTTGCTCATATATTTTCCTTCCTCTCAAAAATATCCTTCAGAATTCCCACTGTCTTGTCCCCAAGATTCCTTTATATAAATAGTTATTATTTCATCTTCTTATTGAAAGTTTCTTTCTTGGTATAGGATGCCAGATTTTCAGTTCACTGGATACAAAATGTCACACTAGTTAGACTTCCCAGTAGTTACTGCCAATTCAGCATCAGTGTACATCTAATGGGGTAGCTTTATGAAAATATGGTACTTTTATCATTCTCAGTAATTATACTTTAGATTTTCTCTTCTGCAGATTTAGTGTTATATCTAAATAGAGATTTTCCATTGCCAAGTTCACTAATTTAGTAAATATGGCTTATGCATTTTCACTTACTAATTACTATTTTGCCTACCAGGTAAAACATTAGTGAACCAAACATTTTAAAATACAGTGATTTTACTCTCCATGGGAGAATCTGTCTTTCTGTTTTCAGAAGGTAGCAAGATCTGAAGAAATAAAGCACCCCTTGCACTTCAGCCAAGCCCAGCTGAAACTGCAGAGGCACTGGGGGGATGAGCAAGAGCACTGCTTCCATGGTGAGCCTGACAAACAGCAGCAGGGTGAAGGAGACAGACGCTGAGGACACTCCACACCTACCAAAGCAGAGATCCAGAGGCCCTTAAGATCTTATTACTGAAGTAGACTTAAAATACACCCACCATGGCTCAGGGAATTTTGCAGAAGAGGGGTTAGAAAGATTGTACAGAGACATTGCATCCCCCCATAACTGACTGCTGCTCCCACAACACATAACTCACCACCCTATGGGGAACACCTGCAACCACACTGAGGAGGAACCCTGAGGAATGAGAGCAGAGAGGAAGGAAAGGATGGCACAAACACCTGCTGTATCCATGCTAAGTATGTACATAATAAAAATAAACTGAAAAATACAGTGAAAGTAGAAGGCTGCCACTACTAAGAGGACACACAGCAAAGAAGCCAAGTAAGGAGAATTTGCATGTGAAAACCGTAAGTGCCAAAACAAAGGCAAAGGAAGAAAATGGGATTAGTCATACTAATGGGGCAATGATTACCTTTAAATGGGATGATGGCCTATGCTGCCTTCCTTGGGAAGGAAACTTTTTGACAGACACTAGGACGAAGGAAGGGTTTTGTTATCATGGATATTTCTAAGGAGAAAACAGAGCCAGTGTAAAGAGCCTAGAGACAAACGTGCCTAAACAAGGAAAGTTGATCAATACAGGAACTTACCAGTAATGGGGGAGGGGCTTCAGATGGCTAGAGATTTGCAAGTCATTGAGGACCTGGACCAATAAATACATTGACATTACTTTTGGCATCAAATGAAGTGTTAGTTCACAAGAATAGGAACAAATAAATACCTTCATGAAAACTGTTTTATCTTCATTGCTTTTGTGCTAAGAAGAAAGTGTAGGCAAGTTAAAAGAAGCAGAAAGGTCGATTTATGTAACTCAAAGAGGTGGAAGTGGTGTGGATCAAGGTGTCATAGGCAGAAGCAGTGCAAGTGGGAGGACTGTGCAATTTTCTTGAAATAAAGCTCCATCGAAATTCGCTTAATCTTCCATGTGCCATGTAAATGGAAAATAGGAGTTGTGTTATTAAATTATTTTTTTGAAAAAAAAATTACAGGAGGGCTGAAAATATTTCCTGACAACCAGAATCATAGTCATGAGAGAGGGAAACACAGAGAACCGCAAACTCAAACCCATGAGCCAGCAGGGACCTTGTGGTCAGGAGCACTTACTCTTAGGGTTCCCAGTCTCCCCCACCAGTAGACACTGAAGATTGGCATTTTAGAGTGAAGCAGTGACTCTATTCTGACAGGATATGTGATGGTATCATTATAAATGACATGGTAAGGAGTTAAACTAAGAGAAGATTCATCCTTGCCTAAGACCACCACTTCCTCTCAGAATCAAGACCAGGTGGGCAAAGAACTACCTAGAATCTTGTAATCACCTGCTGTCATAATACCAGCTTGTGTGCATTGCAGATGAGCTGCTGCTGCCTTGCGGGATTTCCTTTTTCTCTTCCACAAGCTCCTTGACTCCTTCCACCTTGTCTAAGGGTTCAGTGCCAGTTTCAATCCCCTTCCCAGTCAGCCTGTTCACTTCAATTAGCATCTTCACCCCGGGTTGGGGCTGCAAGAGGATGCATTGCTGCTTCTCTGCATCCTATTTTGGTCACCACTGTGCTTATCCCTGTTCATGTTTTTAAATGAGAGCAACTAGAAGCCTTGAGTGGCCAGTAGCTAAAGTGGATTTCAGACAACTTTAGCTTCCTACATGGAAGATATAAGTAGGCAACTGTAGGTTTGTGTTTGAAGTTTGATAGAAGGAGTGACCTAGACTGCACAAATTGCTAAAATTTATTTGGACTAAAATTGAATTTAAATAACTTTCAGGATTTTATATATCCTGATGTTATTCCAAAGAAAAATGAGGCATCACTTTTTTTTTTTTTTCTGAGCACAATCACTCTTCAATCCAAGGCTAATTTTCAGTGTACATTATTCTTTCTCTACCCAAAAGCTATATTATTCTCACTCTGTCTTCTCTGTTACTATACTTTATTAACATCCCAGGGTGCACATTATCATGCCCCAGCTCTACCTTCTCTTACCTGTGCATTACCAGGTTCACTGCACCTGCAATTTCTCTTCATGGTTCTCTAAGTCAAATTCTTCAGGCAAGATCTTACTGAGCTTGAAAGAGATATTTACTTCCCCATCAAAGCCTCCAGCTGAGAAATCAGTCCAGCCAAACCCTGGGTGAAAGCATCATGAACCCTGTAGAGAGAAAGAAAATTAATATTTCTAATTTGCTTAAGTAACATGAACTGCAAATAAAATGCATAGGAACTAGATTGTTAATGAATTAGTTAATCAAAGAGTTAAACTCTAAAATTTCATATCACTATTTTCAATGGCTAAGACTACATCAAGCTTAAGTAGATATGGTATAATTCTAGCCCTCAGGAGACACAGGCAGTAGGATCATGAGTGTGAAGTCAGTTTGAGTTAGTAAAACTCTCAAAAGAAAAATTCATTAAGCTAAACAAATAAAAATAATAGAGTTATTCATTAGATATATATAGGCCTAAATTCTCACATAAAAAAGGACAAAATGAGAAAATATTTCAAATTAGTCTTAAATTCTATGGTCTTTAATTAATGTAGACAAACTATTATTAGTGTGAATTTTTACTTAAATACAGCATAGAAATAGGTACAATGCATGGGGAGAACTTACTTTACTTCGAGTGCCAATTTCTTATTTCTTATTTTTCTGAGAGTTGGTTTCTTGACCAATAACAAACATTATCTTAAGAGGTTGTAAATTAATGATGGGGGTTATCTGAAATATTTTCATGAACAACTGGTGGATGGTGTCATGTGCTTGATATTTATGTTTCTCTATCTTCTATGGCATGTGTGCTTGTCTCCATCATCACATTTAGTCCTATGTCTGTAAAAAGTACTATTGACTCAGGAAACATTCATCCTTTCAGTTCAAGCCCCCTCATTTATCCTAGATTTGATTCTGCTGATCTCTTTTCCTAGAGACACTCAAATCTTAGTATATTTTCTATTCTGCTTCCTGATTAATTTCATAAACACAGTTGACAACAAATTTTATGTCTTAGAGAGTAATGCCCCAAATATGTTGACCTGACATCCCATATCCTACAAGGTCTGACCATCACTGTTAAGTCACATTCTCACACATGAACATCCAAGGTTACACAGGCTTCTATTCCAGTAAAGCTAAACTTGCTTTTATCAGCTTTGAATAAATCACTACCAGGTACTGTACAGGACCTCAAGGAATGTTTTTGGCATTGAACATAACAGTCACTAAAAGTTTTCCAAATGAATTTTCTTGAAGTATTAGATGTGTGAGAGATTATATTTATTCTATAGGAAAACAGTTTTAAATTTTATAATCAACACATCAAAATTTTCAATGAATGTTCACATAATAATTGAAACAATACTCTCCTAAATTCTCTGGGAGTGGATGCAGACAGCAAGGACTATCCAACAGCCTTAGGAAACACAGTTGGTATCTTCATTTGTGTTTCCTCAATTATTAACTTTCTAACAATAAACTGTGTTAGATTTCCATAACTTCAATAATCCCTAATGAACCTACAGGCTCAATTGGTCACTGCATCCCTTCATGATCTAACTGTTCAATTGTTAATAATTTAAGGTATTTGATAAATTAGAAGTCAGAGATCCATTATCATGAAACTCTCAACTCTGTCAGTACAATTCAGATGGTTTTAGTGTTAAGTTTGAGAGCAGGCTTACTGTGATTAAAAAAAAGAGTAGCGTCTTATCAGCTGACATTGCATGAGATGACAGAAATAAGCAAGGTTATCCAAATGGAAAAAGCAGAAAATTTGACAAGTTATTTTTTAAAAAGCAATTATATACATCACTGACATATGGACTTGGTTTTCTAGTAAGTCCAAATAAACTTTCAGGAATGAGAAAAATATGTATAAATAAAAAGTATAAGTGAGTATTGATTGTGTAAACACACATGCATACACACAGATGTCAAACAAACAAAAAAGCTGTGGAGAAACAATGTGGATATATTGCTTAGTGAGAGAAGCTGATGTGTAAAAGTTATTGGCTGATTATGTTTGCTATAAAATATTCTAGTAAATGTAAACCATAGAGCTAGTCAAAAGATAGATTTTTTAAGGATTTGGGGTAGTAAAATATGAACAAGAAGAACATGTGGTATTTAGGCAGTGAAACTAATATGTGTTAATAACAGGTGTTGTATATTTCAAAATTCAAAGAACTACAAACCACAGAGTAAACTCTAATATAAATTATATTGATTAATAATAATGCATTAATATTGGTTAATATATTGTCACAGAATTATCACACTGATTTGAGATGTTATGGGGGAAATTATATGTTAGGGAAGTTCAATGTGGAACTACTCTAACATCCTAGGTGCTGTATTATTTTGATTTAAAACCAAAACTGAACCAACACATATGCCCTGAAAACTGACCTGTTCTTACAAAACCTATGCATCAGCATAAGACTATTTTACATAAGACTATGCTTATGTAAAAGTAGTAAATTATACATAAAATTGATATCAAGAAATGGTGGTTCTGACTATAAAGAACCTGACCATGTGACTTATAGAACTTTTCAGATGGTTTGTTGGAGGAATGTAGAAAAATTAGAGCTAATGGCAAAAGAAGGCTATGAATGATATAATGAGATCTTAATGGCCATTTTGGTTAGAGTTTAGAAGACCAGAAGTTAATAAAAATGCAGACAATAGAGGCTGAATATACAAAGCATTGGAAACTAATACAAACTCTTCAGAATTAGTACAGAGATTAATGTTATATCGGGGCAAATAGCCTGATTATTCTCAAGTCCTGAAAGCTTGATTGAGATTGAATTCAATCGTAAGGAATTATACTGGTTGGTGGAGAAAATTTAATAACCAGGTATCATAACCAGGGTATTGCATAGTTATCATTAACAGTATTAACCCAGATTCACAGTGAGAAAGAACAGAATTTAGGTGTTGCAGTAATCTTCATGTAGGTGGGCTCTCAACCAAAATCAGCTTACAGGAGGAAAGGGGTTTATTTCAGGCTTACAAATTTTAGGGGAATACCATCAATGGCAGAAGAAGCTGGCTCATGTCCATAAATACAAGCAGAGAGACATCAAAAATCAGCCAGTGCCAGAAAACCAGCAAGCACAAACAACCAGAGCCCACACTGCTCTCCACAAACCTTAGGACTGTACTCCAAGATCCATCCCCAATGATACACTCCCTGTAGCAGAGGTCTGCCTGCTAGGGGTCAAGTAGGAAGTTTAATCAAAAAATGCTGGCTGGAGAGATGGTTTAGTGGTTAAGGTGCTTGCCTGTGAAGCCTAAGGACCCATGTTCAACTCTCCAGATCCCACATCAGCCAGACACACAAAAGGTGAAGCAAATGTAAAGTTGCACATGCACACTAGGTGGCTCAAGTGTCTGGAGTTTGATTACAATGGCTGAGAACCTGGTGTGCCAGTTCTCTCTCTCTCTTTCTCTCTCTCTCTCCCTCTTTTACTCTCTCTAAAATAAAAATTAAAATTAAAATATGCTGAGTCTGTGGGCCACACTTTCAAACTACCACAGGGAGGCAGAAAAAATTGAAACAAATGTAGTCTGTCAATGACAACACAATGAGTCAGAAAAAGTTCCACATAAAAATGGACAGTTTGTTAAGGAAAATAGCTTGAGCACCATTAAACCTGAGGAAAGACCAGTTGCAGGTAAAGTTGGTGTGATTCCTAAGGAGAGGCATAACATTATAGATAACCCTTCCATCTTTGAACTGGAAGAATCAAAAAGGTCTCTTGGGAGCAAGATCCCATCTACTGAAGCTTCATTGTGCTAAAACCAATTAATGTGAAAGGGGGGCCCCTGACAAGGAGCAGGTCCTGGGTGTTCTGTTGGAAAAGTGCAGCTCAGGGAAGTGTTGCACCAGTTTATCTGTAAAGGCAACAGGCAGGAAAATCTGTGCTTGAAGAGGAAAAATATTATTTTAAAATATGTAAACCTGATAGGAAAAATTGGGTGTCATCCACTTGGTGCTGCTTCTCAGGCAGCGCAGCTCCAAGAACAATGGGATCATGGTCGTTTTCACCAGAGTTCCATAAAGTTGCTGAGGCCAGAAGACAGGGAAGATGAGATTCCTTCCATGAAGCTGTTGTGTCTGTGTTTGAAGCTGTAAGGTAACATCTGGATTGAAATGGAAACCTGAATCTTGGGGATGCCAGGAATATGAAATGTTTGCAGTGGAAAGTTGCTGGCACTAAACACTGTTTGCCAAAAGAGAGTTCACATGGTCCTTAGGTGGCAAAGAGGAGGAGGAGGACTTCCCAAGCCTACTGGAGTGCAGATGATGCCATCGTAAGCCCAGGATGCCTAATGTGGAGCTGTGTAGGTTTTGGGATTTCCCCTGCTGCTTTTTTCCTGCTTTTGTGGTCTTGCATGTACAAAGGCTACTGATTTTTTGTGTGTTTATTTTGTATTGTCACTTTGCTGAAGTAATTAATCACCTTTTAGAAGTTTTGAGGTGGAGACTTTTGAGTCACATATGTATAGGATCATTTCATCTGCAAATAGGGCTAATTTGACTTCTGCCTTTCCAATTTGTACCCATTTTATTTATTTCACCTGTCTTATTTCTGTGGTAAGACTTCTAGTATTGTTGAAAAGCAGTGCTGAAAGTGTGTACCCCGTCTTGTTCCCAAACTCAATGGGAGCTCCTTGAGTATTTTCCCAAAAGAATTATTTGGGTTTTGGGTGTTTTATATATAGTCTTTATAGTGTTGAGATATAAACCATCCCTGTCTATTTTCTCCAGCATTTTGATCATAAAGTGATGTTGTATTTTGTTGAAGGCTATTTCTGCATCCACTTTGAT
The DNA here is from genome assembly GCA_036346955.1 of Dipus sagitta. Classification (NCBI taxonomy): domain Eukaryota; kingdom Metazoa; phylum Chordata; class Mammalia; order Rodentia; family Dipodidae; genus Dipus; species Dipus sagitta. Next base: position 76,747,217 of record CM070781.1, read on the forward strand.
GATCATGTGGTTCTTGTGGTTAAGTTTATTTATGTGATTCATTATATTGACCGACTTTCATATGTTGAACCACCCCAGCAACCCTAGGATGAATCCTTCTTCATTAAGATGGATAATGCTTTCGATGTGTTGTTGAATTCGGTTTGTGAGGATTTTGTTCAGCGTCTTTGCACCTAAGTTCATCAGGTATACAGGCCTATAGTTTTCCTTTTTTCTTCTTTTTTTAACTTTAGTTATTTATTTGCAAGAAGAGAGAGAGAGCAATAGAGAGAAGAGAGACAGACAGGGAAAGAATGGGCACACCAGAGCCTCTAGCCACTGCAAATGAGCACCAGATGTATGTGCCCCTTATGTGTCTGGTTCATGTGGTTCCTGAGGAATCAAACCTGGGTCCTTTAGCTTTACAGGCAAATGCCTTAACCTCTAGGCTATCTGTATAGCCCATTTTCTTTTATTCCTGTATCTTGATCTGGTTTTGGTATTAGTGTGATGCTAGCTTCATAAATGGAGTTTGGGAGCTTTTACTCTTCTGCAATTATGTGAAACAGTTTGAGAAAAAATGGTTTTAGTTCTTCCATGAAGGTTTGATAGAATTCAGATGAGAAGCCATTCTAATCCTTGGTTTTTCTTTTTGAGGAAGTTGTTGATTACCTTTTCAATCTTCATGGATGTGATAGGTTTGTTTAGGAGATTAATCTGCTTTGAGTTTAGCTTGAGTAAGTGGTATGTGGCTAGGAATTTTTTCCATTTCTTCCAGATTATCCAATTTTATGAAGTAAAGGTTTGAAGTATGTCCTGATAATTCTTTCATTTTCATTGTTGTATATTGTTACCTCTCAGTTTCCAATTTTGGTTTTGTTAATTTGAGTCTTCTCTCCGTCTCTCTCTTTGTTTGATCAATGAATATATTTGTGTATGTGAGTCTATGTGCTCACATGCGTGTGTCTCCAAAGATTATTTAGTAATTCATATTTTTTTTCATTTCTTAAGGAGTAAGGTTTTCAGACTGCAAGTATTGAGCAGTGCTTAGAACTAAACAGCTAAAAATCTCACATATTACACAGATCTTATATAACACATTCATTTGTGAATGCATTACAATAATTAAATAATTTAAATTTAACAAATTACTTCTTATTTCATCAAAATTAAGTAAACAGTTGAGAGGATGGTATGTTTGACCCATAAAATTTGATGAACTTATTGCCTAATAAAATGAATCTAGCGATAACATTAATTTTTATGAAATTGTGGGAGGCTTCTGTGTATTACCAAAATTTTAGTTTTCAGTTTCTAAAGTTTTTTTGTTTTTATATATTCATTTTATTTTATCTTATTTTATGAGACAGGATTTCACTCTATACTGCAGAGTGGTCTGGAACTCACTGTACGGTGCAGTTTGGACTTGAACCTGCAACAACACACCTGCCTTATATGTTGAGAGTGCAGATATAAGCCATGATGCACAGGTTCTAAGTTTTGTCGTTGTTGGTTCAGTTTTAAGTTGTTCAAGAGATATCTTTAGAGAAATAAATTGTGTTCTGTACACTTGATAAATAGTAAAAACTGAAACTGAAAAAAATTGATCTTCAATATTAAAAATAATTCTAATCCATTTAGTTGTATATATTATAAAGTAAGTTTTTGACTGGGGAGGTCTGTCTCAGTCAGTGAAGTACTTGCTACACAATAATGAGGACCAGGCTTGTATTCACAGCAAACACATGAAATCTGCATGTAATGGTAAGCCCTGTGCTAGGGAGGCAGACGGAGGAGGTCCCTAGGGTTTGCTGGTTATGGAGACAAACTGATAATCTCCATATTCAGTGGGAGACCCTGTCTCAAACGAGAAGATACAGGAAGGCATACCATCACAACCTTTGGCATTCACCTGCATCTGCACACAATTGCATGGGCACCTACACATGCATTTGTGCCCACATTGATATTCACCATAAACACACATGTGTACCTAAAAAGGTCTTTTTTTTGAGATCCTCACTAACCCCCAAATTTTTCATCATCTTCTTATACTCTCTTGTCTGTATATCCACACTGCATGGGCCATTCTCCCTGTGCAGATTCAGGTACTGAACAGATGAAGGGTGATTGCTGTGTTTGATCCCATGCTGACACACTCATGAACTATGAAATAGATAGATACTTCCCAAGTGCTGGATTTTAAGAGAATTTGAAACATAGGAAACAAGGCAACTACAGTGACAGACTGAATAGAAGCCAAAACACACTTGTAGTACTTTCTTACTCAATTTGGTGAATATCATCTCTGAACACCATGTCCTTAAGACTTTAATGTTCTAATATGCTGTGAGGAAATAGCATGAATTGATTAAAAGGAAGCAGAGTGCCAGATACTGCCACATCTAACAAGCTAGTTAAGGGACACACAAAGAAAGAAAAAGTACAGGGGTGGGAAGGTCTTCCAGAGGTAGGAGGAAGGGAGAGTGGAGGAGGTAATTCCACGAAACTGAAGGCAACATGCATAAGTACCATAGAAACATTCCACCTGAACAGTATTCTACAAGACATAACCCTCAATAACAGGGACAGGGAATGGCCCAGGGAAAAGTACCTTGTAGAAGGTACAGGAAGCTTAATCTTAAAACAATAGGCTCTGGCTGGTAAATCCTTGGACCAGAATTGAGTTACCCAACACAGTGAGCTCTTGGTCAGTGTGATACATGAAGTCCCCAAACTAATGCTCACCATTGCCAAAGCACTTGGTTACCCAGCTATATCAACACAGCACCGAAAGATAGCCAAACTTTTTACCATAAAAAAATCATCTTGGTGACATCTTCCAAGGCCCAGTAGTCACTGCAGAAGTGGCTACAGGAGTATTACTGTCACTGATAGCCTGACAGTTATAGGGAGAAGTCAAAAGAAACTGATATCTCACAACTCATCAAAGCAGAAACCCAGAGGCTACAGAGAACTCAACAGTAAATTAGAGTGCTAACACATCTGCCAAGGCTCAGGGAACATTGTAGAAGAAAGGCAGAAATATTGTAAGGGTCACAGATTGTGTAGGGATATCTCAAGACATGTGCCCTCCTCACAACAACAGACTTAATAAAGCCTTCATCACCCACAGTGAATACCAATAACCCCACTGAGGAGGTCCCTCAATGGAATGGAGGTAAGAGAGATGGAATATAAGAGTATAACCTTTTAAAACAAATTAAAACAAGCAACCAAAAATAAAATTTTGAGACAATAGATTTTTGCTCTTTCTGCCATCCAGTCTGGTAGTAAGTCTCTGAAAAAAAAAAAAGGTTGTGTAATTACTACACTATTTTAAAGTTTTTTTTTCCTAAATATAGTTACATACATGATGACAGCTTTGATTCATTATAAGAATTTTAACACAAAATGTTACTTTTATATGAAATTGTAGTGTTCTCATGTGGTAATGTCATTTTAAAACTAATCTTTACCGGCTGGAGAGACAGGTTAGCAGTTAAGACACTTGCTTGTGAAGCCTAATGACCCCTGTTCCACTATCCAGATCCCACATTAGCCATAAGCACCAAGGTGAGGCAAGCACAAAGTCACACATGCCCACTAGGTGGCGCAAGGGTCCTGCGTTTGAGTTTAGCGGCTGAGGCCCTGGCTGTACAAATTCTCTCTCTCTCTCTCTCTCTCTCTCTCTCTCTCTCTCTCTCTTTCCCTCTCTCACTAAAGAAAAATGCTAAAAAAGTACTCTTTAAAATATCTTAAATCTTACACGGACAATATTTTGTTTAGTGGTTTATGGGATTGAATACATTTTGTGTACTCATATTTATGTTGGCATGTATGTATCCCAGGAAAAAAATTAAGGAAGAAGGGAATGTGTTGTCCCTATGTGTTAACAAAGAATTAAGTATATTTCTAACATGTCTGTATTGTGTCCTTTTGACAACTGATGGTCCACTTAATCCTTCTGGATATCAGCTTTATCCTACAAAACCTAAATTGCAGTTGACTTTTGTTCACCAAATGCTTATTAAATATTTATAAGAATTAGCTACTCATCTAAATATTGAAGCTATGACAATGATAAAAATTGACTAAAAGTCTTTTGCTTGTATAAAACATATATATTTAATGCAGAGACTTTCAACATAGTATAATGTACAATTAAAAAAGAATAATGAGGGTCTGGGGAAAAGCACAACGGTATAGTGTAAGCCTAGTAGGTAGCATGCCAGCAAGTGTAAAGCATTGCGTTTGATCCCCAGTAAAATACACACACACACACACACACACACACACACACGCATTCCATGAGTAATAGTGTTTTCGTTTTGCTGTGTTTTGTTTTTAAGTAGCTATGGAATGAGGGTAACTTGGGACGTGGTGGATAACTTGGTAAAATGTGTCAAAACAGGAAGGACTTTATATTATAAGCAACAATTGGTAAATCCTACTCTTATGACCATATTTCAGAGTTTAAACATTCTACCACAACACCTTAGGGCTGGTCCCTCAGAGGCACCCGGTAACACCTCCTCCAGCCAGGTGGCTGGAAATCCAAGAAGTTTTAATAAATTCCTGAATCTATTGGGGGTTCATCTATTTAAACCACCACAATAGTGATGGAATATCAATGAAAATTAGGCAAATGACATTAATTTGCTGAATTATCTCAATTATATATAATAAATATTTTATCTGAGGGTCCATATCAGTCAAGTTACTGAAAAATAGATTGTCTAGCCAGGTGTGGTGGTGCATGCCTTTAATCGCAGCACTCAGGAGGCAAAGGTAGGAGGATCACCATGAGTTTGAGGCCACTGTGAGACTACATAGTGAATTCCAGATCAGGCTGGGATAGAGTGAGACCCTACCTTGAAAAAAGCAAACAAAAAAAGGTTGTCTAATTATTCAGAATAATACTCATTTTAATAATTTCATTAAGGTATTTCCTTAAAAAGTCTGTAAACTATCAGTATTGTATATGCATATATAATATATATAATGTATGGAACCTATAATATATATGCCAGTACATTTGTAAAGCAGTTAACATTTTATTTTCACTTCTTTTAATATTTGAAACTAATGCGCAAATTACCATTTGGAGCACATCACTCCTAAAAATGATATATATGGCTAAAGTTGTGATCCTCTGACATTTTCATTTAATTTTCAGGCTGTCAAATTAATGCCGGTAAAAAAAAAAAAAAATCACCAATTGGCAGTTTGTAAGAACAAACTCCTTTAAAGAGTTCCTATCATTTAATCCTTATTTATCCTCCGTGTGGCCATTTTAACAGAATTCTTAACACTGAGATGTTCAGTGAGAAAATATAATCTAGAGTGAAAAGAATGGATAAAAATGGTGAAAGGTGACATTGAAAAGAGATTTGAAAGGACACAATATGTGTTGTGAAATTTTGATTTAACTTGTCAGGTTTTTTTTTTATTTCCTAAACGAGTTTGGAGTTATCATGATCCTAAAAAAAATATCCATAATTTATATTTAACTTAGAAACACTAACGATGAATTTAATTGAAATGATTCTCACCAAGTTTTATTGCTGTATGTCAAAAAATGACATTAAATAAATATTTAAAGTGCTGTGACCTTCGGTTCTCTTGGTCTTGAAGTACATTTTATATCAGAATCAGCCAAAATAGGAGGGACTGTTCATCAAACAGTCTTTATATCCAGGTGGACTGTTAATATTTACATGAATATTTCAGGGACAATAGCTGTCTTCCAAATAAAGGCACTTCATAAATTTATGAAGATGGTTGGCTCAACATTGATTAGGCAAACAGGTCAAACTTACAACATTAGAGTCTGCAATTACTAGTTTTATGTGCCACAATTACATTCATTCTCCAAGAGAAAATGCTTAGAAAAAAATGTAAACACTATGTGCATAGGCACAGGATAAATGTTGTTTGTCTGATTTACTTTCAACTGGAAAAAACCTCTCAGGAGAACAGAACAACAGTATGGAAAGCCACTTTGGTGTCCTGGTCGGGCTGTGCTGCAAATGAAGAAACTGTTGCCGACGATTCTCTATATGCGCCTCCTTCTTTGACCACACCAGCAATGCTTGCGTCACTGCATTACTTACAGGCCCTGTCATCACGTGTTCAGGATAAAATTAAGAGTTCCAGCAAATAACTTGTTGTGATGCTCACACAAGTGCAGTGGTGGCACACAGCCATGGTGGGGAACCAACTGCTCTCAATTCGCTAACTGATCCCCTCACTGGTATGAGACCCATAGCTGGAGCTGAGAAACAAGTCAGAACCAGATCCAAACTAAACCCACTCTCTAATATCAAGCTACCATCAATTGTGGGCTACTAGAGGGCCTACACCTATTAAATTCTCTATAAAAAAGAAAGAGGGTTATCTCATTTGTCCTGATGCTAACTTACGCTCCGTTGGAGAATCTGCTTCTCTTTTCCAGCTAGATGTAGATCCTAAGGAGAGAGCCACCCCATCATACCTCAAAAGGGCCCCGGCTGAAACTAAGAAAAATTGGAGAAACAGGCAAGGGGGCTGTTTTCCTGATGCACGGGATACCAGCACATGGGGGAAGGAGTTCAGCACAGAAAAAAAATCAAGTCCTACCAAATCAGAGAGCCAGAGCCTCAGAGGCCCCCAACACCTCATCACTGAAGCAGACCAAAAATGAACCCAACATGGCTCAGGGAAATTTTGCGGAAGAGGGGACGGAAAGAATGTCACAGCCACATGTTGGGTCATGATATGCAGAGACATTTATCTTACCCATAACTGTGGGCTAACTCCCCAATGCATGACCCATATACCTCAACAAGGAGGGGCCAAGGGGAGGAGGTAGGTCACGGATGAGCCTAATAATGGTACCAAACTAACTGTAAAAAAATAAATAAATAAATAAAAAAGAGTTCCTAGCAGGTCATTTGCTGATCATTTTTAAGATCTTTCTAAATAGGAATACTAAAGACAAAGAAATGCAGTGTGTATAGTCTTAGGGGGCATGTGTTTTCTTAAATCTTCCCCTTTCCTCATCTTACTAAAAAGTCATTTCTAATATTCTACATATTAATAATTACTATTTGTCCTTTGAAACTTATCTCAGATATCATTTGTCCCAGCATGTGACACTGCAGATTATAAACCTTTCCCATTCATAACCACTTTATTTTCCTACTTTTATTAATTACATTTATTGCCAATTAATAATCTACAACTCACAGATATATAGACAATTGTTTATCTGAAAGGAAATGTTCCTTAGACTCAAGATAACAAAGTTTCAACTCTACCCCAAAATGTGCTCCCTTGAGCATGAAATTTCATAAATTCACAGAAAACATTGTACAATTTTATCATGAATGATACTTTGAATAATATGCACATTACACAATGGGTCAATGTAGCTTAATAACACATGCATACACTCAAAGCTAATCTGTCATAAGAGCACATGACATCCAATCTTGCTTTTTTAGAAGAATATAATATATTGTATTCATTAATTTTATTTGGATTTATTTTTCTCTTCTGAAAATGAGTGATGCAGGTTTTAACAAAAATGAAAATGTTAAACTGACTCATTTTTTTTTCTCTTTAATATGCCTATAGAAAAAATAGGTAGACCTCTCTCTAAAGGGACTAGACTCTGGAAACAAAAATGCTTTGATTTAGGCTAGCTAAGATCTTGCCACCTAATAAAAAGGATATGACAAAGGACCTTTTCTTCTAAATTTTGAAATTCCAGAGTTTGAAACAAAAGAGTTTGAATGCAATAGTAATCCAGTTCTTTCCCACTAACTGATTGAGGCTCATGGATGAATAAATCATTCTTTTCATATATATTTCTGGTTGATCAATTTCAGATACTAGTAAATTCTAAATAGAGTCACAAGAATAGTAAACTTAAAACAAATTTTTACATAACTGAATGGACTTCAGTGAAAGTGACATATGTGCTTTTTAAAATATTGTATTTCAGGATTACAAGTTCCAGAATCAAGATGAAGTGCAACTGATAATATTAAATAAGTATCATAATTTATTGTACCTCTTTGTTAACATTTAGCTCATTTCCAAGTTCCATTATTTTATACAATACTCCCGAGTACTGACCACCCAAACACTTGGCCCCAACTCTTATAAAAGATTCCATATTATCTTCTAATAAAGCTACCACAAGAACCAAAACTCCAACCTATGAGACAGTTTCCAAACTGTGAGAAAATAAATTTCTCATACTTTGTCTACTCACAGTAGTACCCAATCAGTAGTATTTGTTACTACTATATATATAGCTATATAATGAAAACAAATAGTCTTCATCTCCCAGCTCCCAGGTACAAAATTCATTTACACAATGATTATTATTAATTCTGAATGCATCCAAAATTATATACCTTATGCATTAGAAAATAAGCATAGATACATTTATGTTTTTCATAAATAATCAAACATATTATTTCTACTATTTTTATTAACTTATATACATTACCCACTCATCATACATGAAAGTCTATTTCTCATTTTTCACATTTTTGAACATTTTGATATCAAAATTTACTTAGCCACTCATCTCAATAGTGAGTTTTCTTTCCATTATTCTGCTCTGGAAAATTGATTGGCCGTGTAACTTTATGAGTTGTTTCCTTGTTTGCAGGTGGGTCTGTAGAATAATATTCTTAAATAGAAATTGGTCCAGCAAGGAATGTCAGCACTCATATTTTTGACAGATACAATTCTGTATGTGATTATATTAATTCGTACTTTCTCCATACAAGCATAAGAATTTCTCTTATCTATCATTATTACAATATTTCCTTGTAACTTTTTCTAACTTAGAAAATATGTTTATGTAATTATTCATGGTAGTTTTGTTTGTATTTTTATTACTTTGAGTGAGGCTGAATATTCCTTTCAAGTTAAAGGGATGAATATTAAAGTATTGTCTCACTCTTTCCTCTTGCATATTTTAATATGTATTTAATAATTCCCTACATAGCATATTGTCAAAATGATTGATAACAATCTTCCTCCCCCCACCATTTGAGTAAATTAGTTTACTTTTTGCCTGCTTAGCTTTAGTTTTGTTTCTAGAAATCTTAGTAGAATATATGTTAATGTGTTTGTTCTGTTTAAGTTTCTAATAATAAAGAATGTGCTTTCAATATAAACTGTACAATGCCTCTGCTGTTTTAAATATCAGTGTTTTTTCTTCTCTGTACTTTTTAGAGCTAAAGTTTGTCATGGTGGTTTTTATTTGCAACCATATAGATAAATACAAGTAGTGGAATTCACTTGCCCTGATCCCCTAATTTACACATTTTAATCTAATTTTTATTATTTTGGTATTTTGAGGTAGGGTCTCACTCTAGCATAGCCTGACCTGGAATTCACTCGGTACTCTCAGGATGGCCTCGAACTCATGGTTATCCTCCTACCTCTGCCTCCTGAATGCTGGGATTAAAGTTGTGCACCATCATGCTCTGCTTATTTTTATTTTATTTTATTTATTTATTTATTTATTTATTCACTCATTCATTGGTTTTTGAGGCAGGGTCTCACTCCAGCCCAGGCTGACCTGGAATATGCCCTCCTCCAAAGCTGGGATTAAAGGTGTGTGCCACCATGCTCGCCTTATTTCATACATTTTTAAAAATTACATTTCATGTTTTCTTCTTCTAAAGTTTCATTCCTTCACCTTCAAATCCCACCAGTGATTTTATAATCCTTTTCTTCATAACTTATTCTTCAGCTCAAGTAAATGATATTTTATTGTCCTCAAAACATTTACTAAATTTTGTGTACATTTTCTGAATACTTATGTCTTATATAAATATATTTTAGTTGCTTTATCCTTTTCCTTCAGCTTTCCTCAAATACTAGTTTGATCTGATCTGCTGTCATGAATTTTGACACATTTTAATTGTCTATAAGAATGTGGCATTCTGCTATTTATTTCTTAAAATACAACTGAATAAAATTCTTGATTATAACAATTTCCTGTTCTTTATTATTAAGTTAGGTTTAATTTCCTAACGTTTTAAAAACAATAAATTGTTCAAAGAATCTTTTATTGTTGCATGACACCAAATATCCTGTTTCTGTTATATTTCTGAAAGGAAAAGAATATTGCTTCTTAATTATATCTCCTAGTTCTTTTCCATTTTCCCACTTGTATGTGGTCTTTTAATCCCCTTGAACCTGCCTTGTGTAATTAGCAAGATGTTCCCAACAGCTCTTCTTCACTGTGAGGCTCTTGCCCACATTGGAAAGTAAATTTTCAGTGTGTGTGAAGACAAATGATAGCATGACTTCAGATCTCAGGGAGATGCAGGCTCTTTCCAAATTCTGTAGAGTACGTTTTCATTTCAATTGCATTGTGTTTTCTCAAATTTTTCCAGAGTGCTTCTCAGTGAGTGTGACTATGATATTTTTCCTCTTTTCCTTCCTTAGATTGTCCTAATTTCCATGAACACTTAGATTTTTGATGTTGTTTTATCTCCTATCCTTAACTTGGGTATGACCTCCTGTCTGTGTACCTGTCTCTGATTTCTTTCATTTCTACACTATGTCCTAATTTATCATTGCCTGTCTAAATAGTTATAGAAAAATTATTTTGGGGGCTGGAGAGATGGCTCAGCCATTAAAGCCACTTGCTTACAAAGCCTGACTGCCTGGGTTTGATTTCCCTGTACCCATCTATAGCAGATGTGCAAAGTGGTGCATGCAACTGGAGTTCTTTTGCAGCAGCAGAAGGCCCTGGCACACCCATTTCTTTCTCTCTCACCCACACACTCTTTGTCTCCCTCCCCGGCTCCCTCAAATGAATAAATAAAAATTTTAAAAGAACCTTGTTTTGCCTTACCCTCATAATTTCACAGAGCATGTTCTTTGTTACTTCCTCTTGCTTTATTCTGATTCTGTCTTCACAGAGAGATAACCATCCAGACATTTTCATGCAGAGTAATGTCCAGGTGGACTCCTTAGATTGTCCTTGGCAGACCCCTTCCAGCTTAGAGGAGGAGAAACTTCTCAGATTGGGAGCTTTTCTGCTTTTCTTTTCTTTTTATTTTGATTAATTCTTAAAATAAATCTTTCCTAACATATCACTGTTTATGTCTACATTTTTAAATTATTCACTAATCATAGACAAGAATTTGAAAGCCACTGGTCTGAGTAGTTCTAAGTCCATCCATAGTCCAGACAGGCATTGTCCGACTCTCAACCTCATAACACGATTTTTTATTTGTTTTAATTATAAGACATTTTCCTACATATGTATTACATTTATCAATAGGTAGCTTATGTTACCTTCACTTATCACCTTCAGTCTTACTGTTATTTTCATCTCTTACTAGTGACTATATCTTGGAAGAGAGTGAATCCCCTTATACAAGTTTTATGTTTGTTGACCTCAGGGGAGAATGGAGCAGAGAATGGTACTTATATAGAACCATGCCAAATGGGGAGAGCTTGATCAGTATTTGGATACTGCAGCAATTTCCCTTATCCCTGGGGATACATACTAGGCACCCTGCCAATGTGTGGCACTATATATTGTCCAAACACTGTACATACTGTGGATTTTTATAAATATAATGATAAAGTACAATATATAAATTAGACACAGTAAGAGTTCAGCAACTTTCATAAAATAGAGCAATTGTAACTATATACATATTGAAGGCTATTTAAAAGTTATTAATAGTTTATTTCTGGAAGTTCCATTTTCTATACTCCATTAACAGTTGACCATGGGGAACTGGAACTTTAGGGCCCAAAACTGCTGATAATGGTCATATAGGGGATGTATTTGGGAGGGTCCTGTGGTAGACATACAAATGCTCATGGAGAGTGTTCTTCTGTGCATGTACATGCACAGGAGGAAAGTTGAGTATGATACCAATCAGCAGAGAATGTAGTCTAGCACTGACGTTTTTATTAGATAGAGAAGAAAGAGCTTTAAAATTGAAAAGGTAGCCAGCCGTGGTGGCACATGCCTTTAATCCCAGCACTCAGGAGGCAGAGGTAGGAGGATTACTGAGAGTTTGAGGCCACCCTAAGACTACATAGTGAATTCCAGGTCAGCCTGGGCTAAAGCAAGACCCTACCTCAAAAAAAAAAAAGAAAAGAAAAGAAAGAAAGAAAGAAAAAAAAAAGAAGAGGTAATAATGTGCGGAATTCTGAGGGGTCAATAATGAACTTAGAGACAGGTATAATAAAGCAAGACATGTTGGGAAAGCCTGAGTGGACAAAGTTTTGCTTTTTTATATATCACATCAGGAAATCCTCAATACAGACGGATGAGAATTGAACAGAAACTAAAGGAAGGGACTGAGCTAGAGAAACAGGTGGGGTGGGCCAAAACATAGAAAATGTCAAGGAAAGATTCTACTTTAGAGCCTCTAAGGAAACCATGACCTGCCTCATACTGTAATTCTCAACTTCTAGCCCCCAAAGCTCTAAGAGAAGACAGTTTTGTTTTCAGGCACACAGGGTGTGTGTGTGTGTGTGTGTGTGTGTGTGTGTGTGTGTGTGTGTGTAAGCACATGTTCCACAGCATGGATATAGAGGTCACAAGAAAGCCGCAAAATTTCTGTCCTTGCCTTCCATCTTGTTTGAGACATTGTCTTTTGTTGCTGCTAATGCCAACCAAGTTAGGGAATTCCTGAGGGTGCCTCCTGGTCTACCAGCATAGAAGGCTTTTACCCCCTAAGCCATTACCCAGCCCCAGGTTTCTATTCTTATTGTAGCCTGGTAAATTAACACATAGTTGACAGAACATCTTGTATTTTCTATACTTACTGAGCTATGACATAAAAATAGAAAGCTGATGATAATATTTCTTTTCTTATTCCCATCAGCTGGTGAAATGCCTTCTCTTCTTACCTTACACATTTCACAAAAGTACCTGCAAACTACAACAGACTGAAAAGATATGTCAAGAAAGTATTAGCTGAGATGCTCATGTCCTCTTGCTTGTAACTAGAAGACCCCCAGAACCAACACAGAGAACACCCTGATTAAAACAAAACAAAACAAACAAGAAACTTTGACATGTTCTTTTGCCATCTGTACTTTTCAGCATAGCTTTTTGAACTTTGTCTACATTCAATTTTAATAAATCATAGAGAAATTTCCTCAAAACAATTCTTTGGTATATGTAATATTTTACCCTTTGAATACTATTGAGATGAATGTACTCATTTTATTTTCATGTTAAGGATCAAATCCTGGCTGGATGTAGAAAATCTTCTATTTTTATAGAGTTGAACAATATTTTGATTTTACAATTATCAGTGCTGAGAATGCTGCCTCACATAAATGTATAGTAAAAAATGGCAGAACTATGTTTAGAGTCATTTCAGAAATAATTAGATTTTCTGTCTTAAAATGCCAAACCAAAATTCATGTAATTTCTTTTTGTGAAACTCATGGCAGTAACAATTTTTAAAATCCAATCCAATCTAATCCAAAGGAACACTAATTTGATACTTTCATGCTGAGAATTGATGGCAGGAAAATACTCATTTTATTTTTAAAAGAACAGGAAACTTTCTGAATAGTAGAAATGCTTTAGCATACAGCGGTCTCAGTCTGACATGGGGTGCTTCAGGCAGCACTCATTGTCTCTACATGGTGTGATAGATGGTACATCAACTGCAAAGTATTTGTTGTGTGTTCAGAACCAGGCATCAGTATAAGATTCAACATGGATGAGTACAGCCAGGCTACAGAATATTCATTACACATTTGATTTTAAATTAATCTGTGATTTTCTTTTGTTCAAAAATCTACTGTTGATACATTTTTGTGGCTCTTGTGTAAACTCTGCATATGGGGTCATGACCTACAGACTCTGGAGCAATCTCTCTCTCTCTCTCTCTCTCTCTCTCTGTCTCTCTTTCTCTCTTTCCCTCTCTCTCTCTCTCTCTCTCTCTCTCATACACACATATTTTAGTAAGAAAATCTCTAAAAGTTACCAAGTGACTTATGTCAGAAACCAAAATATTATCCTTAGCATCTTCTTCACCAAGGATTATTCCAGTTTAATCAGCACATTTTATAAATGCCAAGAAAAAAAGTTCTTTTCTACATATTAGAACCCTTAAAGTTATTCCATTTGGTTAGTGGATTAAATATAGATGGCCTGCTTGGACAGATATTTTAGGAAAGAGCACTCTGTAAAAATATAAAACTAACAGGACTCAAGGATTTGTACATTAAGTAAGGGCTGCATTTCAGCTGCCAATCTCTCTGTGGACATATGCCTTTAGAAGATCCAAGCAGCATAATGTGCAGCCTATAACTGCCTCACCAATCACCTGACCACCAGCAATCAAATTGTGACAGTGCATATTACTCTGTCTAGCATGCTGAAAGGTAAGCTTCCTCAGTTTAGTAAATAATAACAACAGAGGATCTATATACATTATCAACTGTTTGATTAAAATTACAGTTTCTCCTAAGATTGAAAGTATGGGACATGTGGGTATAGAAGTCCGAATCTAATAATAGAACAACTTTCTATGAACGTATTCACCAGGTTCTATTAAAGTCTGTTAAAGTCACAGCACAATTTATGAGGCAAACAAGAATAAATATAATAGCTACTATACTTTGGAGGAGTTTCTGAGGGTTATTAATCTTTATGCATTCATCATTTCTTTCTGGACACAGTATCAGAGCTTGCTGCTCAGTGTCACTTCTACACAGCTGCAGCTATGTATCCTAGCTACTCACTTAATGTGTGAACCCTGCAGTCCTCCCTCCCAGTGAGTTGTGTCTGGATGTCTCCATTACTTGGCAGTGTGTCTACTTGGCAGATCAATTTATTTATTTCTAACCTGTGAATTTAGGACTACCTACAGGTTTGTTTTGACCAATTTGATGTACCAGAAATAACATATGACCTCTAAGGTAAGTGTCAAGTGCCTTGCAACTTCTCTTTTCATTCTTTTGAAACACATCCTGATATGTTCATTCTTCAGGGAAGTCTCAGATGAAAGACTTCCCAGAAACTGGCCTAGCTGACTCAGCCCAGCCCAGCTCCAGCTTATGCTGAAGAGAAGTGTAGACACAAGTCAAAGCCAGATACGGCCAGAAAAAGTGCTGCTCACAAACCCATGGGATCATGAAACAGAAATGGAGTTTACAGACATGGAATTTTGAAGTAAGTAGATACAGAAAGTAGCATTTGCCAGCAAGATTATACCCTTTTAGGGATGGGCCATGAAACCTACGTAGGAGTACAACTTCGTTCTTATATGCTTTTCTCAAGAACTTGGGTTGAGATAAATTAGAGCGAGATGTTAGATGAAAACCGTTGAGCCTTGTTTCTCAATAACTGTGTATTCATATGTTCATAATGAGTTAAGCCACATGAGCAAAAAATAGCCTTAAAATATATTTAAATATTTTAATTTGACCTATATTAAATAATACATCCATAACAATAGCAGTAACATGATCTTTGCCTTTTAAACCTGATATCTAATTTCAGAAGGATTTGAATTATAAACGGTGTATTTCATGTGATAAATGTTGTTTTTCACATATATGATTTTATATCTATGTAATATAAATTAATTTTTATAATACTAAAGCCTATTAAAATACCAAAAACATCCAGGCAAGAAACAATATAATTCTAACACTACAATTTTGGAATATTTTGTTCCTAGAATATATTTTATCCTGTTATAGCTTATTTCACGTAGTTATTTATGTCAGTTGTGAACATATTCCTAACTTTCTAAAATAGTTACATCACTCGCCATCTAGTGGACACAGCATAGCATTTCTTATGACTGTTTATTGATAATTATGAGCCCAACCCTCAAGTTATTATAATTTTATAGTAAGTGTTTTTGTGAACATTTCCTTTTTCATAGCATAATTTATTCCCTGCTCTCATTAAAACTACTGTTTTATTTACACTTAATCATTGAAATCACTTAAAACAGGACATATGTGATCAAGACGTGGTATATCTACACAATGGAATTCTACTCAGCAGTAAGAAAAAATGCCACATTGAAATTTGTAGAAAAATGGGGGAACTTGGAACAGATCATTTTAAGTTAACTCCACAATCACAGAAACACAATCATCACATGATCTCACTCATCTGCGGTATCTAACTTGGATCAGCCCAAGTTGCTGACATAACTGAATAGCATCTTGAGCCTTGGACAACAGGGAGGGTAGGGCTTGGGGGGAAGGGAAAGACTGGGGTGGGGGCACAAACTCTGAACCCAAACTGAACTGGTACCATAGAACCTTACATCATGGAAATAAGACTAAAAGATGGAACCCTCAAGAAAACCTGAGAGGTAGCACCTGAATTGAAGGGATCTGGAGAAAGTGAGATGAAACCTAACCTCAAATTTCTCCTGTTTCTTTTTCTTCTCTTGCTTTTTCATTTTTCTTTACCCTTGGGGCTGTCCTGTAATTCCTTGTACCAGGATGTGGTCTACATCCACAATGAGCTGTTGATCAGAGACACCTACCAGATCTCCCAAAACAAACAAGACAGACTTCTGTTAGAGCACTTGATTACTCACCAGAGGTTAATGGTAAGATCCTACTGTTGAAGACACCAATTTCTGTCAGCAGGAAACATGGAGAGACCTGATTGGAATCCAGAGGAGAGCCAGTCCTCAGATAATTAGCCCATCTAGTGCTGGAAGGTGGCCAACATCTGTCCAAACAACTCAAAGTCTAAGTGACTCAGAAGCAAACAACTTTATGTGATGCTCACATAAGTGCAATGGTAGCACACAACCATGGTGGGCAACCAACTGCTCTTGGGTTGCCTAACAGATCTACTTAGTGGAAGGGAAACCATATATGGAACTGGGAAACAAGTCCGAATAATATCTACATAATAATTCTGCTTTCCACTGTCAAGCTCCCACTAACCTTAGATTATAAAAGTGTCTAAACCATTGTAATACTCTCTAAATTAATAATGGTTATCCCATTAAACTGGCCCTGAATTCACTCTCTCTTGGAGAATCTACTTCTCTTTTTTTTCAGATGGGAACTAGATTTGAGGAGATAAACCACCCAACACACTCCACGCAGCCCCACCTGAAACCACAGAGGAATTGGGGAAATGAGCAAGAGTGTTGCTCTCTTAGTTAAGCTGATACCAGCACAAGGGTGATGGACACTGAGGACACTCAACACCTACACAACCAGATATCTAGATGCTACTAAGTGCCCATCACTGAAATAGACTTAAAATACTCCCAGCACGGCTCAGGGAATTTTATAGAAGAGGGGATGGAAAGATTGTTAGAACCACAAGTTGGGACATTTTGTACAGAGAAATTGCCTGTCCTCCATAACTGACTGCTGCCCCCATAATGCATGACCCACAATCCCCATGGGGTTGTCCTGCATTCCGATGAAGAAGGCCTCTTCAGAAAAGGGGCAGGTAGTAGGGGAAGGATCGTACCAACATGTGATGTTTACATATAAAATATGTCCGTATCTAATAATTAAAACAATGAAATGAAAAAAAAAACATAATTATAGACAAAGGAAAATATAGTGGCTTAAAGCTGTATCTGATATTCACTTGTTTTTATATTTTCTTTGAAGCACATAGTAACATCAACTTTTCCCTCCTTTCGAAGAATTGTCATTTTATGTTACTCCTCATGTTCATTTGTGTCAGCCTTATTATTTGGCTACTTAAGAAATATTTTAATATATATTTTTGGGCTGGAGAGATGGCTTAGCAGTTAAGGTACTTGCCTCAGAAGGGTAAGGTCTCATATTCTACTCCCCAGACCCCATATAAGCTAGCCACAAATGGTGGCACATGCACAAGGTCACAAATGCACACAAAGTGGCACACACATTTGGAGTTTGATTACTGTGGCTGGAAGCCCTGGAGCCAATTCTTTCTCTTCTTTGCTCTTTCCCTTAAAAAAAAAGTCCAGTCTGTTGGGCTTGCCTCAGAAAGAAAATATATATAATGTTTTCTCTTTCTGTAAAGTAAGTTTTTGTGCTATTGTTTACTATTTTCATATTTGTCATATATTTTTCTCATTATGGTTAAATTTCAGATTATTTTTCTGTTTCCTTTTGATGGAAGCTATGCTTATTGACTTGTAAGCCTTCAATCCTTTTTCCCAAGTTTTCATTTAATATTGAAGAATTTTCCAATAGACAACCACATTAACCGGTTCTACAGCTATCTGTATGTGATTTCTTTCTCCTACTGAATAAGTATGATTAATGTTTCCTTTGATTCAACTAACTATTAAATTTCTTTTTTATTTAATTTTCTTTTTTTGGTTTTGTAGGGAAGGTCTCACTATAGCCCAGGTTGACCAGGAATTCACTATGTAGCTGGCCTCAAAACTCACATAGATCGACCTACCTCAGCCTCCCAAGTGCTGAGGTGAAAGTGGTGAAAGGTGTGCACCAACATGCCCAGCTTAAATTTCTCTGACTACCATATTTAATGTGTTAACAGCAGGGAATTTTCTACTTGCCAAATAATCATCAAATTTGGTCTCAGTTAAATAAGAGCTCCGATGTGGCTATTTTCTCTAAATCAACAAAAAATTGCCTAAATTATGGCTTAAAGTACAATTCAACTGTTTTATAATATTCTCGAATTTTGAAACCAGAAGTATTCAAATCCTGATTTTTTAATTTTTTTAATTTTATCTGTCTATCTATCTATCTATCATCTATCTATCTATCTGTTTGTTTATGACAGACAGAAAGAGAGAGAGAATGAGAATATGGGTGAGCCAGAGCATCGAGCCAGTGCAAATGAACTCCAGATGCATGTGCCACCATGTGCAACTGGTTTATATGGGTTCTGGGGAATTGAACCTGGGTCCTTAAGTTTCACAGCAAGCACTGTAACCACTAAGCCATGACTCCAGTCCCTGAATAATTTTTGATGTCTCATTTTTGTTTGTTTTCTTTTTAAAATTTTTTTGTTTATTTTTATTTATTTATTTGAGAGCGACAGACAGACAGAAAGAGGCAGATAGAGAGAGGGTGGGAGAATGAGCACACCAGGGCCTCCAGCCACTGAAAATGAGCTCCAGACTCATGCACCCAATTATGCATCTGGATAACGTGGGTCCTGGGGAATCAAGTCTCGAACCAGGGTCCTCAGGCTTCATAGGCAAGAGTTTAACTGCTAAGCCATCTCTCCAGTCCCTTTCTTATTTTTTTTAATTGATAACTTTAACATATGAACATAGAGTAACTTGTTGGTGTTCCTATCCCTTTATCCTTTTTGGTCCCCTCCCTCCATCTTCTGAGTACTCTCCTCCTTCAATGTATTCTGTCCTCTATCTCATTCTTTTTGTCCTCTTCTGTCTTCTATGTCACAATGGGCTCAGAACTGTGCTGCTCTAGTGTGGGGTATCAGTAACCATTGAAAGGTCCTGAATTCTACATTGGTTGATGACAGGCAGACAGTGCCCTATAGTATGGCTGTGCACACTGGGGCTTGTATAGTCTTTCCACATCCTCTTCTACAATGTACCCTGAGCCTTGGAGGGCAAGGTAGAAACCTTCTGTAGTGTTGAGCTCTAGGCAGTCTCTTGTTTTTACACTGATGCATTTTGAGCATTTACCACTATCTCTATAGAGGTAGTTCTCTGCCTTGCAGTGAGAGCAGCAATATTCATATTATTTCTACAACTACCTCTGCAATGTCCCCTGAGCCCTGGCAGGGATTATAGAGATGACTGATCCAGTGCTACTCCCTGGATTTTCTCTTATCATTTTGGTGAGTCTTGGCTCTCCCTGATATTTGGTGCAATTTATAAAATGATTTTCCAACAAAAAATTGTATCAGAGCATGCACTTAGCAGGGTGATTGATGGACATGTCTGTGTAGCCAGAGAACAGTGGAAGCTTCTAGCTGAGGTCTATGAAAATGTTTTATTTAGTTACTTGGAGAGAGAAAGAGGGAGAGAGAGAGGCAGGTAGAAAGGATGAGTAGCCCAGGGCCTCTAGTCTCTGCAAATGAACTCTAGATGCATATTCCACCTTGTACAGCTGCCATTACATAGTGCTTGGGAATTAAACTTTGGTCCCTAGGCTTTGCAGGCTAGTGCCTTGACGACTGAGTAATCTCCCCAGCCACAAGCCATGGGTTTTTGAATCAATTTTCAGAGCCTGGCATGAATTCTCTCCTACTGATCATGACCTCTTATCTGTTCATGAAGCAGTTGATTTCTCCCCTAATTTATGTGCCACTCTTATGCCAGCAGGTACATCTTGCTTTGCTGGTTGATATTGCAGGGTCCACAGCTTAGATAACATTTCTCCCTAGCAACTTATATCATGCCTTCCAGCATTATGGCAGTTAACTAGCAAAGAGAAGCTGTCCACCTCAGTTCCAACTTGGTTTCTCACTGTTCTGTCACCACAGTCTATAGAGTCTTCAGCAGTAGTATCTTACCATCTCGTTATGGTGGGTAACCAAATACTTTGGCATTGACCTGCATTGTCATGGGCCTCCCTGATTCACTGCATGGGATGACCTATATCTGTCACTAGGATTTACCTGCAGCAACTCATGGATTTATTTTGCAGGCCACACTCATGATATTGTGAGCAGAAGTGATCACTCTGTTTTACAGAATAATTTTTGAGATAAGATGTATTTAACAAGGATTTAACTGATTCAACTTAACTCTTAAGAACAAAGAGGATTGTGGTATTGACTATAATCACAATACTATGAAACCACCATGTTATTCCCATCCTTCAATCCCAGGGTTCAGATCTCTTAACCCATGGTGCAATTTCTTCTTAATTTTCTCCTTAGTCCTTGTCAATTTCCAGTCTCCATTATATGTCCCTAAATTTACTCTAGATGTTTCATACACATGAAATAACACAATATTCAAACATTTTGCATTTATCTTATATAATGTAACCTAGTGTTTTGGAAGCATAACCACACTGTGGCATGTGTGAAGTGTTATTCAATATGTTTTCTCCAAATATCTGATGAAAATTAGACATTCAAATTGGGCACAATCTATCTGAATTTAGTCTAAGAATCCACTATTTTAAGGGTTATCTTAATGTGCCCCAATATAGATATCACTCAAACATATCTGGCCCTATACTTCAGGCCAAATGATAAGAAATTATACCACCGTACTTCAAGCTTCATGATTTGCTGTAGTGGCACACTGAATTAGAGGAGAGACTTGGCTGTAATTTTCCAGGATGTTATGAAGTATATAACTCAGGAACAGAAAACAGATTGGCATGCAAGGTATCAGTGACATTGAGTGATATTGCAGAGCTTACATTCTTTCAATATGCACATCAAGTTGAAATCTCTCGGAGTATCATTATTCACAAGACTGCATAGAGTTCAATGTCCAGACCACTTTTCCTTTCTAAAGATCAGTAATTAAGGCTAAATACTTCTCTCTTCCAATTTCACAGGCTCTCTAATGACTAATGCCATACTGAGGCTAGCTGGAAATTACACCCCAAGTGATCAATTTTATGTACACCCTGGGGGAAAAAGACCAACGAGCTTTATTGCATTGTAATATGTATTAGTGCCCCATTGCTTTCTGGATGAACATTTCTTCTATAAGTAAGTAACAGCTAACTGTATGTATAAGGCAGAATTTATGATTGGCATGAGTGCATTCCCACATACAGAATATTGTAATTAGTGCCAAGATGAAGCTTTGTGGAAATACATTTCTTCCTTTGACAAGATACAACATCACTTCATGATCAAAACATAGGAGAGAATTGGCATGGTTGGTTCATATCTTAACATAATAAAGGCCATATACAAAGCTCCTAAGGCCCAAATAATACTTAATGGAGAGAGACTGGAGGAATTCCCATTAGGATCAGGAACAAGACAGGGTTGTCCACGCTCACCTCTGCTATTCAATATAGTACTGGAAGTCCTAGCTCAAGCAATAACACAGGAGAAGGAAATAAAAGGGATACAATTTGGAAAGGAAGAAGTTAAGTGACCTCTATTCACTGATGACATGGTTGTATATGTAAGAGACACGAGATACTCCATCCCAAAACTCCTGAAGGTGATTAAATCCTATAGCAAAGTAGCAGGATCCAAAATCAATGCACAAAAATCAGTAACCTTTCTATATGCAAATAACAAAGATACAGAGAAAGAAATAAGGGACATAGCCACATTTTCAGTAGCAACCAAAAAATAAAATACGTTGGAATAACATTAACCAAGGAAGTGAAAGATCTATACAACGAAAACATAAAAACACTCAAAAAAGAAATTGAGGAGGATTTGAGAAAATGGAAAGAATTCCCATGCTCCTGGATAGGCAGAATTAACATGGTGAAGATGGTAATCCTATCAAAGGCAATATACAGATTTAATGCAATTCCAACTAAAATCCCTACACTGTTATTCACAGAGATAGAAAAAATGAACTCAAATTTCATATGGAAAGGCAGAAGGCCATGCATACACAAACATATCCTCAGCAAAAGAAATACCTCTGGAGGCATCACCATACCTGATCTAAAGCTGTATTGCAAAGCCATAGTAATAAAAACAGCATGGTACTGGCATAAAAACAGGAGTATAGACCAACAGAATAGACATGAGGACCTGCACATTGGGTCAAGCAACTATAGTTACTTGATATTCGACAAAGGCCCAAACAATATAGGCTGGAAAAAAATACAGCATTTTCAACAAATGGTGCTGGACAAACTGGATAACTATATGCAGGAAACTGAAACTTCATCAATACATTTTGCCATGCACTACACTCAAGTCCAAGTGGATCAAAGACCTCAATATAAGACCAGAAACTGGACTACTACTGGAAGAAAATATTGGAAGTACTTTCCATGATATAGGAATGGAAAAAGACTTCCTGAACAAAACCCCAGTAGCTCACGATCTTAAACTGTCATTCAACCAATGGGATCACAAGAAGCTGAAGAGTTTCTTTACAGACAAGCATACAATAACCATATCCAATGGATTACCCACAGAATGGGAGAAAATATTTGCTGGTTATCCAACTGACAGAGGCCTAATCTCTAGAATCTACAAAGAACTCAAAAATATAAACAGTAAAAAGTCAAACACCCTACTCACAAAATGGGGCAAAGAGCCGAACAGACACTTCACAGAAGAAGAAATACAAATGGCAAACACACACTTGAGAAAATGTTCATCATCCCTAATCATCATGGAAATGCAAATTAAAACAACTATGAGATTCTACCTTACCCCAATAAGGATAGCAAACATCAAAAAATCAAATGAAAATACATGCTGGTGAGGATGTGGAGAAGCAGGAACACTCATCTACTGTTGTTGGGAATGTAAGATGGTACAACCACTTTGGAAAGCAATATGGAGACTCCTGAACAAGCTGACTATAGAGATACCAACAGACCCTGTTATTCCCTTACTGGGCATCTACCCTAAAACCTTCAAACCACAGGCCAGAGAGATTTGCTCAACCATGTTTGTAGTGGCTCAATTTGTCATAGCTAAGAGCTGGAAGCAACCCAGATGTCCATAACTAGAAGAATGGATAAGTAAGATGTGGTATGCCTAGACAGTGGAATTCTATACAGCAGTAAGAAAAAATGATACAATGAAATTTGAGGAAAAATGGTTGAACCTGGAACAGATCATTCTCAGTGAACTTACCCAATCACAGAAGAAAAAAAGAAAAATTGCCACATAGTCTCACTCATCTATAGCACCTAACCTGAATCTACCCAAGATGCCTTACATATCCAGCAAGCATCTCAAGGACTAGACAATAGGATGGGTGGGGAGGGAGGAGAGGGCAATGAAGGGGTGGGAAACACAAATCTAGACCCAAACAGCAATGGTACAATAAAATTCTACTTCCTAAAAGGCAGACCAAATGGCTGAACCTTCACCAGGCCCTTAGAGGGAACACCTGAACCACAAGACACTGGAGAGTGTATGATGAAGTCTAACCTTAATCTTCTACAGCTTCCCTCCCTCCCTCCCTCCCTCTCTCTCTCTCTCTCTCTCTCTCTCTCTCTCTTCTCTCTAAATCTTGTATATTAGTTATCTTTTTCCTCCTTTTCTTAGTGGGCACTGACCTGTAACTCCCAGTTCCAGCTTGTGGCTATCATCCACAATGAGCTTTTGATCAGAGATACCTGCAAGATTTCGTAAAAGAAAGACAGATTTCTGTCAAAGTACTTGATGACCCATCAAAGGTTAGTAGTAAGACCTATTGCTGAAGACACCTTATGTGGTTTACACATAAAATGGGATGGCATGGCTGGAAGCTGGAAGACAGTCAGTCCCCAGACAGTAAGCGTGTCTAGTGCCAGAAGATGCTACATGGGCGACTGGGGGAAAATAACTGATATCTGTCCAAGAAACTCATGGTCTAACCTACTTAGCAGCAAATAACCTGATGTGCTGCCCACACAAGTGCAATAGTGGCACACAGCCATGGTGGGGAACCAACTGCTCTTGATTTGGCTAACTGGTCCCCTCAGTGGTACGGAACCCATAGCTAGAGCTGGGAAATAAGTCAGAACCATATCCAAACATAAGCCCGCTCTCCATTACCAAGCTACCATCAATCGTGGGCTACAAGAGGGCCTACACCTGTTAAATTCTCTATTAAAAAAGTAAGAGTTATCTCATTTGTCCTGGTGCTAACTTACTCTCCATTGGAGAATCTGCTTCTCTTTTTCAGATACATGTAGATCCTAAGGAGAGAGCCACCCCATCATACCTCAAAAGGGCCCCGGCTGAAACTAAGAAAAATTGGCAAAACAAGCAAAGGTGCTGTTTTCCTGATGAACCGGATACCAGCAGAAGGGGGAAGGAGACAAACAGAGAGAAAAATCAACTCCTATCAAATCAGAGATCCAGAGACCCAGAGGCCCCCAATACCTCATCACTGAAGCAGACCAGAAATGAACCCAACATGGCTCAGGGAAATTTTGCGGAAGAGGGGGCGGAAAGAATGTCAGAGCCACATGTTGGGTCATGATATGCAGAGACATTTATCTTACCCATAACTGTGGGCTAACTCCACAATGTATGACCCCTATACCTAAACAAAGAGGGGCCAAGGGGAGGGGGTAGGTCACGGATGAGCCTAATAATGGTACCAAACTGACTCTGTTTGCTGAATACAAAACTAATTACTAAAAAATTAAAAAAATATATAGTTTGTCTCTCAGAGGACTTATTTTGTATTAACATAATGTAAAGAGGGCTGGAAAGATGGCTTGGTGGTTAAGACACTTGCCTGTGAAGCCTAAGGACTCATATTCAACTCTCCGGATCCCATGTAATCTAGACACACAAGGTGATGCAAGTGTACAAATTTGCACATGTGCACAAGTGGGCTGACGTATCTGGAGATTGATAGCAGTGGCTGGAGGTTCTGGTATGCCAATTCTCTCTCTCTCTCTCTCTCTCTCTCTCTCATTCTCTCTCTCTGTTATAAAAGAAAAGCCTATCTGTTGGGTTTGCCCCAAAAAGAAAAAAAAAATTAAATATATTTTATTTTATTTTAATTATAAATTTTATTAGATATGGACATATTTAGTAGGTAAACAACACATGTTGTAACCATCCTTTCCCTCGTCCTTGCCCCTTTTCTAAATAGGCCTTCCTCATTGGGGATGTAAGTGAACCCCATGGAGATTGTGGATCATGCATTATGGGGCAGCAATCAGTTATGGGGGAGAGGCAATGTCTCTGTGAAAAATGTCCCAAATTGTGTCTATAACCATCTTTCAGGCCCCTCTTCCACAAAGTTTCCTGAGCCATGTTGGGTGCATTTTAAGTCTACTTCAGTGATGGGGATTTAGAAGCTCTGGATTTCTAGTTTGGTAGGTGTTGAGTGTCGTTGGTGTATATTTCCTTCACTGCTGTTTGATATTAGATTCACTAAGAAAGCCACACTCTTGCCCATTTCCCCTGTTCCTCTGTTATTTCACTGGGGACAGGTTAGAGTGTGCTGGGTTGTTTATCTTCTCAGGTCCAGTTCCCAACTGAAAAAGAGAAGCAGATTCTCTAACAAAGAGTGAAGTCAGCACCAGTTAAATGGGATAACTATTACTTAGATAGAATATGAAGGCTGTAGGCCCTCTTATAGCCCAAGGTTAGTGGGAGCTTGACCATGGAAAGCAGAATTATTATCTGGATATGATTCTGACTTGTTTCCCATTTCCAGATATGGCTTCCATTCCAGTGAGTGGATCTGTTAGCCAGTCCAAGAGTAGTGGTTACCTACAATGCCTGTGTGCCACTATTGCACTTGTGTGAGCATCATGTCAGGTTGTTTGCTTCTGAGTCTCTTAGACTTTGAGTTGCTTGGACAGATGTTGCACTTTTCTCCAGTATCTCATGTAATGCCTTCCAGATGGACTAATTTCTAGGCACTGGCTCTCTGTTGGAGCAGGCCTCCTCAAGCAAGGTACAATGGGACCTATCAGGACTAGGGGACTGGGAGGAGCCAGGGAACAGGGATCTGTCCTACTCACTCTGTGTTGCACCCACCCACACACAGTCAGGCCCAGGGAACCTGGACCAGGGAACTGGGAGGAGCCTACTCATTCCACACCACCTCAGCAGCACCCACTGGGACACTGTCTGCATACAGAACTCAGACCAGAGGGCTGGGAGGAGCTGGGAAAGAGATGTCTTGCCTACTCACTCCACACTGTCTCTACTGCCTGGACACTGTCAGTGCAAGGTACTCAGACCAGAGAGCCCTAAACATAATTTTTTTAGTGCATCTTCCCAGTGCAGATTATAGTTAACTAACATTAGTTAGTTTACTAAGATTATTCATAGCATAAACCCTATCTTCTTTTATAATTCTATTACTGTTGATATAACTCTATTACTGTTACTGATTACATACCACAATCTTTTGCTACATATATAAAGATATAGTAGATTCAAAGTATATTATTTTTAGGTTCATTCATGATACTAAGCACCTATTCTGTCAGTGCCTTCCCTAGCACCCCTCTCAGTACCTATTATATGTTTAACTCCACTATATGCTAGAAACCTCTGGATATCATTTGTCTACAATACTCCACATGCTTTTTTCATCTTCATCAAGGTCATTTCATTTGTCTTTTCTGGAGCCTCACACTGGTAAACTCCATTTCTTTTTTTAAATTTTTGTTGTTGTTGTTGTTTATTTTTATTTATTTATTTGAGAGAGACAGACAGAGAGAAGGAGGCAGAGAGAGAGTGAGAGAGAGAATGAGTGCACCAGGGCCTCCAGCCACTGCAAACGAACTCCAGACGCATGCACCCCCTTGTACATCTGGCTAACGTGGGTCCTGGGGAATCCAGCCTTGAACCGGGGTCCTTAGGCTTCACAGGCAAGCGCTTAACCGCTAAGCCATCTCTCCAGCCCTGTAAACTCCATTTCTGAGGAGGGAAAAATCACCAATATTTCCAGACCTTTGACACTGCTGCCATCTTTGTAATGCTGACAGCTCAGTTACTACTCTTTTGCTCTTCTTCTAATGCCCAGAATAACAACTGATCTTTCTCGTTTCTCATATCAAGCCTCTAACAATATGTACTCAAACTCCAGAGAATGAAAATACTCTTAGGAATTATTTTTTCAGAGGAAGATATACAACTACATATTATACCACTCAATCAAAGAAACAAGGAACAGACAGTTTGAAAAAGACACTAGAGATTTAACACAGCCGCTTACTAGGCTGAGATTTTTCTATATGTTTCCCAGCATGTGGCTTCTTATCCTCAGCCCTAGCACCTCTCTTTAGGAGCAATTTGGTTTTAATTTGCTACAAAAGCTTGAGAGAATTAGTTAACTTAAGTTTGCACTGGAAATAGATGCTTTCTTAATATTGTCACTACAAGCTTCTCATCCTCATTAGGGAAAGAAATTCATAATCCAGGAGTAGTTAAGGCTATCCAAACATTGGCTTCCCAGGCTAAGTAGATTTGATCACAACAGTAACTACAGTGGAGAAAAATCATCTTTTTCCATCTTCTTTAGTGGAGAATATTCCTGTTAGCTATCATTAACAGCTAAACTCTATCCACTGCTGCTGAAAAATGCCCATGGCAATCATTATCAATGTGCAGAGCATTCTAAAATGAATAGCTAATCATTTTAACTGCCAGTTAATCTCCCACAGGCTATGACCTATTGTGAACTGTTCAATATACCCCTACACATTAATAATAATAAATAATATCAATGTTTGCCCTCAGCTCCTATGACCTGATGCCACATTATATCAATTGGTATTTATTGAAAATGAAGCTTATGAGGAAAATTCATATTTATGTGTTTATCTAAAACAATTTGGTTACCCATAGCAGCAAAGTAGAGTGCAGAGAATATGGCACATGGTTTCAGAAAAGGCACTGCATTCTGTTTTCCCCAATTAATTCCCAATAAGGAAAGTTACATCATTCCAAACATGTTATTTTTCTTATAGAAATGTTAGTGCTATTTGGCAAGATTTTGGTGGGTACTAAATGAGATAACAGCTAAGTAAACTTGCTTCCAGTGCATTTCTTTAAAATGTCTTGCATGACTGTAGGAACTTGAGAACCCAGGTGTGTCAAACATTTCTCCGATATGGAAAATATAGAAGAAATAGGAATGAGAGTGTATTTCAGTGCCAGAGTATTTGTCTAGCATATTCAAGTCCCTGACTTTGATATAAGAAACCTGGAAACATTGGTGAAGGGTCACATTTCATTTTATATATGTTTAGATACTATAATTTTCTGTTATCCATGAAAAGTAAATTTCTCAAAGTTGTATACCTTTTCAATATCAGTATGACAGTGAAATTATACAGAGTATATATTACTTCAGAGTATGTATAAACTCAAACCTTTATTTTCATAAAATTATACAGGTACATGTTGAATTTTTTATTTAGTATTACCATTAATCAAGATTCATATGCATTAGATATCACATTTTGACTTATCCTTCACAATAAACTGCACATAAACTCAGTAATTTCAGTGACTTTCATAATTGTTATTGGTCATGTTTCTGTGAGTTTCTATGCTAGTTTCTATTGTGGATTTGGCTGGAATCCCTAATGCTGCTACGTTCAACAGGAGACAATGAAAAGCTAGAATTGTCAACTGCTTTGTGAGAGCTGCTAATTTCAGAAACTGCAAACCAGGTAATATAACATTGATGAGTTGAAATTACTAGCTTTGCTGTCTCAACACAGGAAGTGCTAAAAGCTACATACTAAGCTATTTTTCCTTTTCCCGTGAAGCCAGATGGTTAAACATTTATCCTCATTCTTCCAGATGATAATACTTGGACTTTCTGAGTCAGTTTTTCTCTTCTATAAAAGGAAAAGAATACTGTTTATACTAAACATTGTAAAAAGTATTTAACAAAATCATGTGCAAAATAATAGAAGTTTAATAGATGAATGGTGACTTATATTTAAATTTATCCTAAAAACCAAATAACTATTAGTGAATCATGTATTTATGAAAGTTATTTTATTTTGTACATTATTAAACTTAAGGATAATGCAAATATTGTAAGGTTAGCTTCCTTAGAAGTATGAAAATTTCTACGTTCCCACATAGTAACTTAGTGATATTTTATGTTGACTAAAGAACACATGTACGTAAGTATATATGTATGTCTGTATATCTATATCATCTATATGACTTCTGTATCTATGTTTCTCTCTCTCTCTCTCTCTCTCTCTCTCTATATATATATATATATATATATATATATATATATATATACACATATGTACACATACACACACATACATATATATATTACAAATATATATGCATATATATACAAATATATATATATATATATATATATTCTATATTATATATATATATTTGTCACCTGTAACATTATCTGAAAAACAACTAGCATCATGATTTTGATTCATGTAAAGACTTGGAATTTTAAATAATTTATGCAAGGAAACTAAAGAACAGTCACTTTACTATCTCTTCTTTTTAATTTACTGAGTGTTTTTTAATGAACATTTTTGGTCTGGGAAGGTGGTTCATCACTAAAAGCACCTTCAATACAAAGTCTGACATCGTGGGTTCTCCTCCTGGTACCCATGTACATAAAGTGAGTTGCACAAAGTGGTACCTGTGTCTGGAGTTCATTTTCAGAAGGAAGAGCCCTGGCGAGCCCCACTCTTCTCTCTCTCTCTCTCTCTCTCTCTCTCTCATAAATAAAAATACTTTAAAAGATAACATTTCTATAGTGGTTCCATTAGTGTATAATGCTATATTTATTTAATCCTGTTATTTCAATTGTCATTCTTTTCTGTTACTTTAATTTCTTTGTGATTTCCCTGATTTCTGTTATTTTTTCAACCCTGATTATCAAACATTGACTTAGATTTCCACATGTAGATTTCATTTATTTCACATACTAAGGTATTAATAATATTTTATTATTTAAGTTATATTTAAATATTGTCTAGTGAGTCTCAAAAGCACACTTCTTGGATGGCCTTTTAGCCTCTTACCTTTTGATTTTCTTTCCATTTGATCTAAAAGCTATTCTTTTGCCTTTTTATAGGAACCACATTTCCTTTTACAGACACTGCTTGATATTTACCTGTGTTTCTTTGACTTTTGTAGATACCACTTGAAATTTCCTCTTTTGTATAATACATGTTAGAGCAACAAGGGGTATTTCTTGCATGTCTCTATATTTCCTTGTACCATAGAGCATGTCTTGGTCATACCTTTCTTCAATTTTTTTTTTCATCTGAAGTTTTCTCTGAATCTTTACAGAGTGGGTCCTCTGACTGATATTTCACTTAGATATAGGATAATTGGATTTTTTTATAGAATTCTTTTCAATTTGAATGGAGATGTGTTTACAATTCATCTTCAGAGCCAAGGACATTAACAATGCAGTAGCTGAGCTTGTTCTTTGACTGTAGGAACTCCCCTTTACCCTGGGCTTTTTGTGATGCTCCCTTCCTTGCAGAAATCTGGAAGCCAGCAAATTTTGGTTCCCTTGCCATCTAGATTCTTTAAGATTGGGCCAGAAAGGAAAAAACTAATAATAAAGGAGTGAAATATAGGCCTAAATTAGGATGACTTTTATCTTTGCATCGAGCTGTATTTCAAAATGGGACCCAGGAGATCAAAACAGCTCCAGTGGTTTCTGCTTTCCTCACAGTACCCTGGCTGAACAATCTAAAGTCGCTCATCAGTTTAATAGCCCATGTAATAATCATTCCCACCAAAATTACCAGGAAGAAACATCCACTTTCTGTCTCCAAGCTTGTTTTAATTTCATGTGTTTACATACAGTTTCTCACATGTAGAAGAAATAACCCAATATTCACTGCAAATGAAATCACAACTTTCAGATGACTAGTAGATTAACAGATGCTATTTTAGAAGACTATTTTTGAGTTTACTGAGTTGGTTTCCTTGAGAAATAGTAGCTACTTTTGTGATACTAAGAAAATAGAACTATAAAGCAAGAAATTGGAAGGAGTTGGGAGGCCAAGGAGGCAGGTGCTGGAAAAATGCACTGGAGATCATGGAAGAGGTGTGAAACACCATCCAGAGAGTGTTACAGGCACCTGCTTTCACCAGAGCTGTACTATAGCAGTGTCCACCCTGGGTAGGTGAATCCAGTGTCTTTTCTGCTCTTGTTGCTTTGTGCTAACTAAGTTTCTCTTTTTCCAGTAGAGTCACTCCTCACTAACTCAGAGCCTGAAGACACTGACATAACCATGGTACAAGTGACAGGAGAGACAGAGGAAAATACTGTAAGGCATTCCTACCCAGTGCTCCCATAGGGAGACCTCCTGGGACATGCCCTCAAATTGCTATGAGTTCATAATGTATAACTAGTAGGCTTTTAGTTTCTTAGTCATGTAGAGGAAAGCGTGCATTGTCAGGATGGGAAGTGAGGGACCAGAAGAGATAGATGAACAATTGGCACAGGAAAGTTTATTTCACCCAGTACACTGTGTTCCCAAAGAGGAAAAACTTCATCATTTTATAGATGATGCCACTTGACCATCTTTTCCAAACCATCATTCTGCCTACCATGATTTCAGGTGAAGGATAAATTTGCCAAAACGCAAAACAACCCTATAAACTACAATGTTCTGTGGTGAACAAATAATGCTTTGTTATTTGTAAATTCATTAAATAGTTGAATTGTCAGAGTAAATTTTCACTATGCCACAAGGAGCTGTCCTTTAATTCTGTAATAAGAAACATTTCATGTTTATGCTAAAATAGAAGCAGTGTCTTAATTTCAATGTTTTTTTTCTGCCATTTAAGAGCAATCTTTAATGTCCTTTATGCCAATATTACTCAGAAAGTGGTGGGACAGTAGTCCCTACCTAGTGCCAACACTAAGGTATATTGTCATTTATTTGTATTGTCTCAGTAAAGGGTAATTCATAGAAGCCACACTACAAATGTGATTATGTTATATTGTTTATCTAGTATGTACTATACCTGTAGTTATTAGGGTCCAATAAGCTTACCGTAGGGAACAGGAAAAGAAATAATTTTAGTCTCTTATGGTTTCACATGTCTTGCCTTCCTCTTAAGTTGCTCACAGTTTGCTATGACATATGCATACATAAACTGATCATGTTATGAGACTGATGTGCTGCCTACTACACTAAGGAGGCAGACAAACTGATTGTTTTAAAGCATGGAACAATTTTCTACAAATAAAAGCAGGAGGCTGAAAAATAGCTCAATGGATCAAGCTCTTACTATACAAGCATATGGACCTAAATTTGGTATCCAGAACCCACATATATAGATATCAGGCTTGGTTATCTGTGCCTGTAATGCCAGAACTCATGAAAAGAAGACAGGCAGCTTAGTGCTTGCTGCCTAGCTAGCCTAACCAAATCAGTGAGCTCCAAGCTCAGTGAGAGACTATCTCAAAAAATAAGGTAGAGAACAATGGAGGAATATCCACAATGTCAATCTGTGGCCTCCACATACATGTGCACAAATGTGCATGTGCACCCACAAACACACTTGTGTCCGTACACATATGAACACACACATATATATGCATACATGTCACATGCATACACACACAAGCGCCCCACACACATGAAAAATGATAAAAGTAAGTCTACTTCATCCACAATAAATTCTCAAGAAATTTTTGTTTCTCCCATACACTAAAAGGTTAGTGAGGTTTCCGTGCCAGAAAGAAAACTTGGAGAAATGGCATGATTTTCTCTTCCTTAGGGAGGGAGCTATAAATGTACATATGAACAGAATTACTACTGAAGTACCAATGCTTCTCCATAAGTAGTCAAATTCTGAGCTGAAAGAAGAAATATTTACCTACAAGTTCTGAGCTTAGAGGAAGACACTGGTCTACATGGGATCACTGACCTCATGTCAAGTTCAGTGGAACAGAAATTATAATAAAATTCTTCTGCCAAGTGTAGTTTATATACTAAGATTGTGACTGATTAAGTCCAAAATGAAAGGCAATGAATTAAACAAGAAAAAATTATATGCAATCAAGTAGTATTTATACTGTCATCAACTTTGCCTGTTTTGGCCATTTTGACAAAGGTTGATATTTTAAGCAATTTTATAACTTGATTTAACATTGATATGTCTTCATGGAACAAATAAAATTAGTGTGGGAAAATCTTATTTCAGGTTAATTTTTGTTCATTTTATATGTGGCATTTTATTGTATTTAATAAGGTGTACTTTTGTCTTAAATTTTTCTGGAACACGCTTTGAAAATGAGAATTAAAGTTCATATTTCTGGACTGGATAGCTAGCTCGGCAGCTAAGGATGCTTGGTTTCAAAACCTGCAGACCTGGGCTCAATTCTTCATCACCCACTTAAATCCAAACTCCAAGTGGCACATACATGTTTGATTCCAAATTGCCTATAACAAAACAAATTAATGAAGCAAGGAAAACTCAAAGCTTGTTGGCCTGTTATCCTGATATTAATTTGTAGTCTATACAGTTCATCTGTATAGACACCTTTAAATAGTCCTCTGACCTCTACATGCACACAGTGGAAAGCATGCTTAGCCATTCCACACACATATACACATAAATAAATAAATAAGCATTATATATATATATATATATATATATATATATATATATATATTATATATGTATAATCTTTTTGTAAAATTACCTGACATTTCATCATTATGTTCAATGAACATAATCAACTTCAATAAAGATTATTTCCTGGTACAATATATTTATGTATTGAAATTAACATATTTATGTACCTAGAGTTATTTATCATGAAAAATTACATATATATTGCTGTTAAATATTTTTATGATTCTAAATAGAGGTAAACATACAGTTGGGCAGGGCCCATATTCTCTCTACTCAAAATTCTCTTCAGGGACCCCTGTCCCCCACCCACATTAGACACAGCAGGGGTCGCCAATTATTTTGTATTTGTGCATGGGACCATATTGTTACCGTGTCACCTCTGCTATTCAAAAACAATGCCAAGTGCCACAAAGCTCAGCTAGGATCAGTGAACATAAGGACATATCAAAAACTACTCCAAGTACTCAACACAAGATTTTTAAACAGACTTGATAAATACCCTACTTCCCGATGGTTAAGTCTCATTATAACATGAATACCAAACATTTATATCTCCCACAAGAAATATAATAGCTCTCAACCCCAATGAGAACTACCTAGGGGAAACTCCAGACAAAGATCAAAGATTGATTATGAAAGATTATGAGAGAATGATTATAAACATGTAGAAGAAATTCAGAGAAGACACAAACTGAATCCAAAGTGGACAAAAATGGGTGAAGTGAAGAATTTAACCAGGATAACAAGGTTATTAAAATGGAACTCAATAAAGAGATAGAAATCTTGAAGAAAAATATAACTGAAATACAGCTGGAAATAAAAAAATATTGCAAGTCAAATAAATACTACAGGTAATGTTTCATTAACAGAACTGATCAAGTGGAAGACAGACTATCAGGCTTTGATGATGAATTGGATGAATTAGTCAAACAGAATGAGAAGTTCAAAATACCAAAAGGATGGAATATGAGAGAAATGTATGATACCTGGGAAAGACCAAATGTTCACATTATTGGCATGCAAGAAGGAGAATATTGACAGATCAATTATAGACATAGAAAATATGTAATAAAATTATAGCAGAAAATTCCCTAAATATAGGGAAAAATAAACCTATTCAGGTACAAGAGATCTCCAAATATACATGAGCAGAAAAGAAACTTCTCACATCATATGATAGTCAAAATTTTAAATACATGGGCCAAAGAAAAGACACTGAATGCTGCTAGAGACAAACATCTCATCATATGCAAAAACACACCCATCGGAATATCAGCAATGCTTTTTAATTAAAAAACTAAAAACCAAAAGGAATTACAATGATATACAATCAGTATGGAAAGACCATAGATGTCAACCCAGACTACTATATTCAACAAAATTATTTCTCATAAGAGGAGAAAAGAAAATTATTTCATGATAAAAAGTAGGTCACGTGAATTTATGACCACTAAGCTAATCATAGTAGTTAATGGCATTCTTCACATTGCAGAGAAAAAAAGTCTACTCAAAGATACACAAAGAAAACAAAATGACTACAGCTAGAACACTAGTTCACCAAATGATGAACAAAAAAATCAAACTCCAAAGAATCATCAACATGACAGGGATTGCAAAATAGTTTTCTATAGTGACTGTAAACATTAATAGACTCAACTCACCAATCAAAATACACCAAGACTGGATCAGTGTTCATTCTTTTACTGACTTCATAAAACTTACCTCACACTCAAAGACATATATTGCCTTAGTGTGAAAGGCCACAGAGAGATACTCCACATAAATGGAAATATGAAACAAGCAGATGTGGCTATTCTAATATCTGATAAAATAAACTTTAAACCAAAATTAATTAGAAGATATAAAGAAGGTAATTTCCCAGAACCAGCATGGGGCTATCATCTGCAATGAGCTGTTGATCAGAGAGACCTACAAGGTTTCCTAAAAGACAGATTTCTGTCAGAGTACTTGATGACCCACCAAAGGCTAGTGGTAAGACCCTACTGCTGAAGACACCTTATGTGATTGACATGCAAATTAGGATGGCATGGCTGGAAGTTGGAAGAGAGTCAGTCCCCAGACAGCGCGTCTAGTGCCAGAAGGTGCTACATGGGCGACTGGGGGAAAATGACCAATATCTGTCGAAGCAATGCATGGTCTAACCTACTTAGCACCAAATAACTTGTTGTGATGCCCACAAAGTGCAGTGGTGGCACACAGCAATGGTGGGGAACCAACTGCTCTCAATTTGGCTAACTGATCCCCTCACTGGTATGGGACCCATAGCTGGAGATGGGAAACAAGTCAGAACCATATCCAAACATAAACCCACTCTCCAATATCAAGCTACCATCAATTGTGGGCTACAAGAGGGCCTACACCTAATAAATTCTCTATAAAAAAAAAAGTAAGGTTATCTCATTTGTCCTGATGCTAACTTTCTCTCCATTGGAGAATCTGCTTCTCTTTTTCAGTTAGATGTAGATCTTAACGAGAGAGCCACCCCATCATACCTCAAAAGGGCCCTGGCTGAAACTAAGAACAATTGGCGAAACAAGCAAGGGTGCTGTTTTCTTGGTGAACCGAGTACCAGCACAAGGGGGAAGGAGATCAGCACAGAGAAAAATCAACTCCTACCAAATCAGAGAGCCAGAGCCTCAGAGGTCCCGAACACCTCATCACTGAAGCAGACCAAAAATGAACCCAACATGGCTCAGGGAAATTTTGACAAAGAGGGGGAGGAAAGAATGTCAGATCCACATGTTGGGTCATGATATGCAGAAACATTTAGCTTACCCATAACTGTGGGCTAACTTCACAATTCATGACCTATATACCTCAACGAGGAGGGGCCAAGGGGAGGGGGTAGGTCATGGATGAGCCCAATAATGGTACCAAACTGACTGTATTTGCTGAATACAAAACTAACTAATAAAGGAAAAAAAAAAAAAAAGGTCATTTCATAATCATCTAGGTAACAATCCACCAATAGGTCATTACATTTCTAAACACTTATGAATCAAACATATTCAACTGATTTTACAAAACAAAATGTACTAAGTATAAAATCAGAGTTAAGTCTCAATAATACTAGATGACTTCATTATCCCACTCTCACAAATATACACAACATCTAGAAAGAAAATAATGTCAATATATGACATCATATATTGTGGTGGAAATAAGCTCATGAAAATGGCCATCCTACTAAAAGCAATATACATATTCAGTGCAATCACAGTCAAAACCAGAGTACCAATATTAAAAGAAATATAAAACATAAGTATAAAATACATATTGAAGCACAAAATTGTGGTAATAATCAAAACTATCTTCAGGAAAGAAAAAATACTGTTGGAGATGTCACCATATCTGATATCAAGTTTTATAAAAGAATCTTCCTCTACTGACTTCTTCAAATTCTTTCTTTAGTGTTTTTGTGCCAGTATCCTGCTGGTTTTATGACTATGGCTGAAACCTTGAAAAGACAAGAAAGAAAAGTATGAAGAATGCTTCAAGATATAGGCTTCAGCAAGGATTTTCTATTTGGATACCTGTGGTCCAGGAAATAAGGCAGACCATATATGGGAATTTATTATATTGAGAAGCTGTTTTACAGCAAATTAAATTGTCAATTGACTCAAGTTAACATATAAAATGGGTAAAAATCTTGGTCAGCAATGTATCAGATGAGAGATTAATACATAGAATATACACAGAACTCATAAAAATTAAGCAATATAAATCCAAACAAAATAATTTAAAAATAGGTCATGGACAAACATACCATAAACAGAACTAACTACCAGACTACCCATAGAAAGGGAGAAAATGTTCCCCAGGTAGACCACTGACAGAAGCCTAATATCTAGAATCATAAAGAACCTTAAAAAAAAAACTAATAAAAAATCCAACAATCCACCAAAAAAATGGGGCAGAGAACTGAATAGGCAATTTTCAAAGGAAGAACTACAAATGGCTAATACTCACCTAAGAAAATGTTCAACATCTTTAATGATCAGGGAAATGCCAATTAAAACAGCTATGAGATTCCACCTTACTCCAGTCAGGATGGCAATCATTAAAAATCAAATGAGGGCTGGAGAGATGGGTTAGCAGTTAAGGCACATGCCTGCAATGCCCAAGGACCAATGTACGACTCTCCAGATCCCACATAAGCCAGATATACAATGTGATGCAAACACACATGGTTGCACATGTGCACAAGGTGGCACATGTATCTGGAGTTCAATTTCAGCAGCTGAAGGCCCTGCAACACCAGTTGTCTCTGTTTGTCTGCCATCTATCTCTCTCTTGTAAAATTATATATATAAATTTACATAATAATATAATAATAATATGAATAATATAATATATAATATACAAACAATATAATATATATGATGAAACAACCATAAATGTTGGCAGGGATGTGAGGAAACATGAACCCTTATTCACTGTTATTGGAAGGACAAACTTGTACAACCACTACAGAAATCATTATGGAGACTCCTGAAAAAGATGAAAATTGAGATGCCAACTGACACAGCATGCCTCTACTTGGCATCTACCCTAAAGGCTCTACTTTTCACTGCAGAGATATTTGTTCAACCATGTTTATAGTTTCTCAATTCACTATAGCTAAACCTGTAATCAACCCAGATGTCCATTGTTGACAGATGGATAATGAAGATGTGATACATATACACAATGGAATTCTTTTCAGCAGTAAGGAAAAAAAATACACAATTAAGTTTGCAGGAAAATGGATGGACTTGCAAAAGATCATCCTAAGCAAACTTACACAAGCACAGAAAGATAAATGCCACACATATTCCCTCATCTATAGTTTCTAAACTGGAGCAGCTTGAGTTGCAAACATATCTGACAAACAACTTTAGGGACAGACAAAAGATATGGAAGAGCTTGGAGGGGGGAGAAAGGGAGGGAGGGGTTAGATATGCAAAAAAATCCAAATGAATTTTTTCATGAAAACCTTCTTCCTGGATAGCAGACTAAAAGATGTGACCCTCAATAGAAGCATGTTAAGAAAGGTGATGGATAGGGTGGGATGATAAAGCCTAACACTAAAACACTTGGCTCTGGCTTGCAACTCAGTACCAGAAATTGATTACAATTCATGTTGATCTTTTGGTCAGAGAAACCTATGAGGTCCCCAAAATAAGACAGACTTCTGTCAGAGCACTTTATTGCCCACCTGAGGTAAAAGGTAAGACCCTTATTGCTGAAGACACTCCATGTTCCTGATGCAGAACATTGAGAGATCCAGCGTAATCTGAAAGTAAGCCATTTCCCAAGTGGTTAGACTGTATAGTGCTGAAAAGTGC
The DNA here is from genome assembly GCA_036346955.1 of Dipus sagitta. Lineage (NCBI taxonomy): Eukaryota > Metazoa > Chordata > Mammalia > Rodentia > Dipodidae > Dipus > Dipus sagitta. The sequence goes on from CM070781.1 coordinate 76,786,697, forward strand.
TACAAGAGCTGCAGGGGGTAAAATGGCCAACAATTTCATGAACAATCAGGGGAAACTGCTATATGAAAACAACCAATCTGACAAGATGTACACACCTGTGTAATAGTGGCACACAGCCTAGGTGGGCAACCAGTGGCTCTTTGATTGGCTATGAGATCCTTTCAGTGAAAAGGAACCCATAAGTAAAACTGAGAACCAAGTCAAAACTCTGTGGAAACCACGATAATGGACTCCAATGAGAAGCTCCCACTAGCCTTTATCCAAAAGTGAGGCTACACCCATCAAAATTTCTCTAAATTTACAATGTTTATCCAATTTAACTTTTCCTGATCTAACTCTCTGTTGAATAATGTTTATCTTTTTCAGAAAAAAGTGAGAGTCCAGGACAATCACTATCTATCAACAAGACAAGAATAGATAGTTGACTCTCTGATAGGAGAGGAACCACCCCTTCACAGCAGTCAGGGCCAAGGTAAAACCACAGAGGAACAGACCATATGAGCAAGGGTGCTGTTTCCACAGTGAGCTTGATAACCTGCTCCACTGTGATTCAGACAGACACTGAGGATATTCAAAATGCACCATAGCAAAAATAAGAAATAGCTAAGATCTCAAAATTAAGGAGAATTAAAGCACACCCACCAAGGCTCAGGAAAGTGTGTGGAAGAGGGGGAGAAAAGAATGTTAAGAGCCACAGGATGGGAAGGTATATACACAGGCATCCTCCCCACAATGACAGCCTGCTGCTTTCACAAGTCATAACCCACAACTCCATGGTGAATACCTGCAATCCCACTAAGGAAGAGCCTCACTGGAGTGAGAGCAGGGAGGAGGGAAATGATAGAACCAACATATGATGGGTCCATACAAAGTTTCTACTGAAAAAAAAAAAAAAAGAAAAGAAAAGAGTCATGAAGCTCAACAGAGGTTTCTCAAGAGAAAAAATACAAGTAAAGGTGTAAAAAAACAAAAGTCCATTGTTATTCATTAAGGAATTACACATTAAGACCACTTTTGAAATTACATCTTACCCAGTTTAGAATGGCTGTAATCAAATATCAAATGTGGACTTGAGTGTAGTGCATAGTGAAATGTGTGGATCAAGTTTCAGTTTCTTGCATATGGTTATCCAGTTTGTCCAGCACTGTTTGTTGAAGATGCTGTCTTATTTCCAGCCTATATTGTTCAGGCCTTTATCGAATATCAAGTAGCTATAGTTGCTTGACCCAAAGTCTGGGTCCTCAAGTCTATTCCATTGGTCTATATTCCAGTTTCTATGCCAGTACCATGCTGTTTTTATTACTATGGCTTTGTAATATAGCTTTAGATCGAGTATGGTGATGCCTCCATAGGTATTTATTTTGCTGGAGATATGTTTGCATATGAGAGGCCTTCTGCCTTTTCATATGAAATTTGAGATCATTTTTTCTCTCTGTGAATAACACTGTAGGGATTTTAATCGGAATTGCATTAAATCTGTATAGTGCCTTTGGTAGGATTGCCATCTTCACAATGTTAATTCTGCCTATCCAGGAGCATGGGAGGTCTTTCCATTTTCTCAAGTCCTCCTCAATTTCTTTTTTGACTGTTTTTATGTTTTTGTTGCAGATCTTTCACTTCCTTGGTTAACGTTATTCTAAGGTATTTCATTTTTTTTGTTGCTATTAAAAATGGGACTATGTCCCTTATTTCTTCCTCTGTATCTTTGTCATTTGCATATGGAAGGGCTACTGCTTTTTGTGCATTGATTTTGGATCTTGCTACTTTGCTGTAGGATTTAATCACCTTCAGGAGTTTTGGAATGGAGTATCTCGGGTCTCTTACATATACAATCATGTCAGCAGCAAATAGAGCTAGCTTAACTTCTTCCTTTCCAAATTATATCCCTTTTATTTCCTTCTCCTGTCTTACTGCTTGAGCTAGGACTTCCAGTACTATAATGAAAAGCAGAGGTGAGAGCGGACAACCCTGTCTTGTTCCTGATCTTAATGGGAATTCCTCCAGTCTCGGTCCACTAAGTATTATTTGGGCCTTCGGAGTTTTGTATATGGCCTTTGTTATGTTAAGATATGAACCAACCATGCCAATTCTCTCCAACGTTTTGATCATGAAGTGATGTTTTATCTTGTCAAAGACCTTTTCTGCAGCTATCAAAATGATCATGTGGTTTTTATGTTTAACTTTGTTTATGTGGTGTATTACATTGACAGATTTCTGTATGTTGAACCACCCCTGTGTTCCTTGAATGAATCCCACTTGATCAAGGTGGACAATGCTTTTGATGTGTTGTTGGATTTTGTTTGAGAGGATTTTGTTCAGGATCTTTGCATCTAAGTTCATCAGGGAAATAGGCCGGTAGTTTTTTTGTTTTGTTTTGTTTTCCTTGTGGCATTTCTGCCTGGTTTTGGAATTAGGGTGATGCTAGCTTCATAAAAGGAGTTGGGTAGCTTTCCCTGTTCTACAATTATGTGGCACAGTTTGAGGAATATTGGTGTGAGTTCTTCCATGAAGGTTTGATAAATTCAGCTGAGAAGCCATCTGGTCCTGGACTCTTCTTTTTGGGGAGGTATTTTATTACTTTTCAAATCTCCATGAGTGTGATGGATTCATTGATGTGATTAATCTGCTCTGAGCTTTGATAGATGGTATGCGTCCAGGAATTTATCCGTCTCCTCCACCTTATCCAGTTTTTGGAGTAGAATTTTTTGAAATAAGTGCTGATGATTCTCCCAATTTCTCTTATAACTGGTGTGATCTCTCCTTTTCCTTTTTCAATTTTGTTAACTTGAACCTGCTACTTTTTTTGATTCATCAAATTGGGCCAGGTGTCTGTCAATCTTGTCTATTTTTTCAAAGAACCAGCTCTTTGTTTTGTCAATTGGCTGAATTATTTCCTTGGTTTCCAATTCATTAATTTCTGCTCTGATTTTAAGTATCTCTTTCCTTCTGGAGCTCCTTGGGTTGGACTTTCTTGTTTTTCCAGTGCCTTTAGGTGGATGGTTAGGTTATTGATTTGGGACCTTTCTGTCTTTTTTATGAAGGCATTGAGCACTATCAATTTTCCCCTGAGAACCACCTTCACAAGACCTCAATATAAGACCAGGAACTCGAATCCTACTGGAAAAAAAATTAGGTAGTACTTTCCATGATATAGGAATGGAAAAAGACTTCCTGAACAAAACCCCAGTAGCTCATGATCTTACACAGTCACTCAACCAATGGGATCACATGAAGCTGAAGATTTCTTTACAGACAAGCATACAATAACCATATCCAATGGATTACCCACAGAATGGGAGAAAATATTTGCTGATTATCCAACTGACAGAGGCCTAATCTCTAGAATCTACAAAGAACTCAAAAATCTAAACAGTAAAAAGTCAAACACCCCACTCACAAAATGGGGCAAAGAGCTGAACAGGCGCTTCACAGAAGAAGAAATACAAATGGCAAACACACACTTGAGAAAATGTTCATCATCCCTAATCATCATGGAAATGCAAATTAAAACAACTATGAGATTCCACTTTACCACAATAAGGATAGTAAACACCAAAAAATCAAATAAAAATAAATGTTGGTGAGGATGTGGAGAAGTAGGAACACTCATCCACTGTTGGTGGGAATGAATGATAGTACAACCACTTTGGAAAGCAATATGGAGACTCCTGAACAAGCTGACTGTAGAGATACCAACAGACCCCGTTATTCCCTTACTGGGCATCTACCCTAAAACCTTCAAACCACAGGCCAGAGAGATTTGCTCAACCATGTTTGTAGTGGCTCAATTTGCAATAGCTAAGAGCTGGAAGCAACCATATGTCCATCACTAGAAGAATGGGTAACTAAGATGTGGTATATCTACACTATGGAATTCTATACAGCAGTAAGAAAAAATGACACAATGAAATTTGAGGAAAAATGGTTGAACCTGGAACAGATCATTCTCAGTGAACTTACCCAATCACAGAAAAAATATCACCACATAGTCTCACTCATCTACAGCACCTAACCCGGAATCTACCCATGATACCTTACATGCCCAGTAAGCATCTCATGGACTAGACACTAGGATGGAAGGGGAGTGAGGGGAGGGCATCGAAGGGGTGGGAAACACAAATCTAGACCCAAATGGCAATGGTACCATAATATTCTACTTCCTAAAAGGCAGACCAAATGGCTGAACCTTCACCAGGCCCTTACAGGGAACACCTGAACCACAAGACACTGGAGAGGGTAGGATTAAGACTAACCTTAATCTTCTACATTTTCACTTCCTCCCTCTCCCTCTCCCTCTAACTCTTATGCATTAATTATACTTTTCCTCATTTTCTTAGTGGGCACTGGCCTATAACTCCCAGTACCAGCATTGGGCTATCATCTACAATGAGCTTTTGATCAGAGAGTCCTACAAGGTTTCCTAAAGACAGACAGATATCTGTCAGAGTACTTGATGACCCACCAAAGGTTAGTGGTAAGACCATACTGCTGAAGAAACCTTATGTGGTTGACATGCAAAATGGAATGGCATAGCTGGAAGTTGGAAGTGAGTCAGTCCCCAGACAGTAAGTGTGTCTAGTGCCAGAAGGTGCTACATGGACAAATGGGGGAAAATGACCAATATCTGTCCAAGGAACCTGATGTGATGCCCACACAAGTGCAATAGCTGGAGCTGGGAAAAAAGTCAGAGCCATATCCAAACATAAGCCCACTCACCAATGTCAAGCTACCATCAATCGTGGGCTACATGAGGGCCTACACCTAGTAAATTCTCTATAAAAAAAAGTAAGGGTTATCTCATTTGTCCTGATGCTAACTTACTCTCCGTTGGAGTATCTGCTTCTCTTTTTCAGATAGATGTAGATCCTAAGGAGAGAGCCACCCCATCATACCTTAAAAGGGCCCCGGCTGAAACTAAGAAAAATTGGCAAAACAAGCAAGGGTGCTGTTTTCCTGATGAAGCAGATACAAGCACAAGGGTGAAGGAGATCAACACAGACAAAATTCAACTCCTACCAAATCAGAGACCCAGAGCCTCAGAGGCCCCCCCCAACACCTCATCACTGAAGCAGACCAAAAATGAACCCAACATGGCTCAGGGAAATTTTGTGGAAGAGGGGGTGGAGATAATGTCAGAGACACATGTTGGGTCATGATATTCAGAGACATTTAGCTTACCCATAACTGTGGGCTAACTCCACAATGCATGACCCATATACCTCAACAAGGAGGGGCCAAAGGGAGGGGGTAGGTCACGGATGAGCCTAATAATGGTACCAAACTGACTGTATTTTCTGAATACAAAACTAATTAATAAAGAAAAAAAGGAAAAAAAAAACACATTTTCCATAGTCATGGTGGAAAAATAAAATAAATAAAATAAAATAGGTTATTTTGTGGGATGTGGGTAAATTCACTATTTCAGTTGCGCTGATGATTTCATGGGTAATATGTCAACATCAAAACTCATCAAGCTGTTACTTTGTGTATATACTGTTTACTGTATGCCAATCATGCTTCAATAAATCCATTTAAAATGAAAAAGAAAATATATCAAATGTGGGCTAGAAAGATGACTCAGCAGTTAAAGGTACCTGTTTATGAATCCCGATGCCTTGGGTTCAGTTCCCTGCATAAAACCAGATGCACAAAGTGGTACATGTTTCTGGAGTTTGCTTGCAGTGGTAGGAGACCCTTGGCATGCCTATATTCATATACTTGCCACCCCCCCTTGTTTGTCTACTTCTTTCTTTCTATCTCTCTCTTAAAGAAATAAAATAAATAAAACAAGCAAATGGTAAAATATTTCATAATACCACACCTGGTGTAGATCAAAACCATCACCAATTAAATGCATTATGGGTTAATTCCTTCCTTCCTTAGTCCTTATCAGCTCATATTATGATTTTACCAATTGAAAATATAAACAAAAATGCACAATCTAGCAAGGTCAAAGCTCTGTTTTCGGCTTAGATTCTCACCTTAAAAGGTCATTTCTATATTTATTAGATCTGTGACCTACACAGTACTTATCCTCATGTCCTTTGCCAAGGGCCTGTGCACAATCTGTTGTAGAAGCAAAGAGAAATTCCTGGCTATGCATCTGTTGGTGAATATACAAACTCTAACTCTAAATAGGAAAGGCTTAAAATATTCCTCCCCTTATTACAAAGGAATGATAAACTATAAAATATTTCTCAGCCTTTACATCTTGCACTGGATCATAAGAATTTGTTTTGTTCTTTGTTCGGTAGCATGCTTTTTAGAGAAGAGAAGCATCCCTGCTTTTCAGTGTCCATAATAAAGGAGGAAAAGTTAGAAGTCCATTTGGATTTCTTTACTTACAAGCATTCCAGCTGCTGAAAAGGAAGGTCACTCAACCAAAAACTGAAGAAAATCCCTGATGTTTTGTCCTTGAAATGACGTTATTGGACAATTGTGTCATTTTTCTCACAAAGGGTTCAAGAGTTCCCCACACTGTTTAAAATATTCAAAGTTAGAAACCTTGTGGCCATAAGGTTAAACAAGCATTGTGTTGATATGTTTTGAAAAATATCATTTGGAGAAAAGCTGAAGACATTTTTAGACTAACTCCATATAAGATGACTGTGCACCACAGTTTCATGTTTCATTCATTTACTTACAATTAACCTATTAGGATTGAAGGGTCCCTGAGTCCCCAACTCATGGATACCTTGCCCCTGACAGTGTGTGCCAGATCTCCCTGTTCTCACCCTCCTGCCAGTTCCTTGGTCCCCATAGGTTCCCCTCCTGATGGCTTGTCCCTGCAAGCTTACTGAAGTAGGACCTCTGCTCTGCCTTCCTGACTGAAGTACCCATGGGTCCACAACTCCCAGTCCTCTGCCCCAGAGTGTGCACAAGGAGTGAGTAGGTCAGAGACCCTAGTTTCTTCCCCACAGCCCACTTTCTTGGCCCTTGTACACTTGCTGCTGCCTTGGGGTGGCCTTGTTCCTAAGGGTAGCCTGCAAAGCAGGCCTTTGGTTCTCATTTCCTGATTGACTGGCCCCTGGGTACCCAAATCTCTATTCCCCTGAGTAAGAGGGTGCATGGGCCACTGTAGGAGCTAGACTCTTGCTGCTGGCTGTCCAGCTACCAGGGTCCTATCTCCCCAAATCTTGATTTCCAAGTGCTGAAGTGTACATGCAAGTGGAATGAGTAGACCAGAGCTCCCAGTTCCCCACCTACCAGTTACTCAGTTATCTGTGATATACTTGCAATCTCTAAAATCTGTGCATCTGCCGGGCGTGATGGCACACGCCTTTAATCCCAGCACTTGGGAGGCAGAGGTAGGAGGATCACTGTGAGTTCGAGGCCACCCTGAGACTACATAGTGAATCCAGGCTCAGCCTGAGCTAGAGTGAGACCCTTCCTCGAAAAACCAAAAAATAAAAAATAAAAAATAAAAATAAAAAATATAAAATCTGTGCATCTGTGGTTATAATCCCACTGTACAACAATCAGGTTCACATTTAAAGCAGATCAACCACTGAAGATCCTACAAGGACAAATACTTTCTTCAAGATGGGTAGACCACTATGACAACAAAAAAAAAAAAGTAATGAAAGTCAAGAAACTGAGAGACCAAGCTAGGCTTGGTGGTGCACACCTTTAATCCCAGCACTCGGGAGGCAGAGGTAGGAGGATCACCAAGAGTTCAAGGCCACCCTGAGACTACATAGTGAATTCCAGGTCAGCCTGAGCCAGAAAACAAAACAAACAAACAACAACAAAAGGAAAAAAAAAAAAAAAACTGAGAGACCTCCACCAAATATGCCTAGTTTCACAATGGAAGCCTCCAATTACATCAACAAAAATTGAATCCCAAAATGAAAACAACAACCAATGTTAACCTGATATAAAGAATTGTGGAACTGGAAGCAAGCCATCAAAAAACAATCACATACATAAAATTGGGCAGAATCATCGTTTACAATGCCCAGCTTTTGAAACTAGGCTTAGAATAATTGAAGAAAACCTCGGAAATCTCCAAAGAGATATAAATGAATTGAAGGTGAGCCAACAAATGGACCATCTCAATAACCAGTTAATTAAGCTTACTGAAGACTTGATCAAGTACAAGAATGAATTCCAAGAGGCCTCAAACCGAAATTGTACCTCTAAGAGATACATATGATACAAAATAGCACAATATAAAAAAAAATCAAGTAGAGCGTTTAAAAAACTCTATAGAGATTTTTTAAAAGAAATTTTTAAGAATTTTCTGTCAAGATGGCATTCACCTAATCACATTTCACTTCACAGGGAAGGAAAGGCAGGATCAGTGAGGCCTTTAGGGTCTCCAGGTCCTAGCAGACCTCCAATGGGAGGGAAGTAGAGAAGAAAAGTAAGGAATCCACTGATTTCCACACTTTTGTGTAGCCCACTATTTCCCCAAACCCCTCAAGCAGCCATCACAGCCACTGTACCACCTGCCATGCTGCAGATCTGATTCACTCCTGCACTACCTGCAGGCCCCATGGATACAGGCTAGACAGTTCTCATCCCTCCCTCTCTCCCTCCTGCAGCTTTCCTCCCTTTTCCTGCCACCAGTAATGGTGCTCCATCCAGCATCCCTGCCACAACCCAAGGCAGGTTTGCTCCTGCACTATGTTCAGGCTCCAGGGATCCAGGTAGGCTGGCTTACATTGTTCCTTCCCTCCCTCCCTACCTCCCTCCTGTGGCTTTCCTCTCTTTCCTGGAAACCAAGACTGCTGCATCACAGGACCACACAGTCCCATCCTCCCGCCACCTTGACACACCAGCAGACACCACAGCAGTCCTATCTGCCTCCTGCTTTACCATGCCAGCAGACCCAACAGTCCTATCCCCTTGCCCCACTATATCACATGACCATGTAGTCTCATCCTTGCCCCTTCCCTGCCCTGCCAAATCACCAGACTGCATTGTCCCATTTCCCTTTCCCCCCCACCCCATTGGGCCACCTGACCATGCACTCCCATACCCCAAACCACCAACCTATGTGCCCCTCCACCAGATCTTCAGGTGCCCACGAGAGCCAAGCAGACTCCTTGCACCTGAGCTTCCATTGTCCTTGCCATCCGAAGCCTAATCATAAAAGGGATTAATCACTGAAGACACTTCAAGGGTAAACTACAGCTTCCTCATGATTTAAATAAGATTCCCACACTGTGATGGACAGACCACAGAACAAAAAGAATAACGTGAAAAATCCAAAAAAAGTAAATCCAGCCATGTTTCCCAATCCCACAATGGAAGTCTCTAATCAAAACATAGAAGAGACAACATGATTAGAACCTCAAAATGAAGACACAAGCTATGCAACTGTGGCTAAGCAATTAGCAGAACTTGCACAAAATCAATAAATGTCCAACAATTTTATGAATGCTTCCCTTTCTAGATTAGAACTAATAGGGGAGATAAAGCAACTCTTCCAATGACAGTTCCATGATGTGAATGAAATAAAAAAAAAAAAGAGGACCTCAATAATCAGCTGGCTAAGCTCAATGAAGACATAAATAAATGCAGAATAAATTCCAAGAAGCATTAATAAAATCAGAAAATGATGTGAAAAGGGGCTTTAACATACGGATGGATACTATATATAAAAAGGCAATAAACAATACAAATAAAATTGGACAAGTTCAAAATTCTATAGATGCTCTCAAGAAGAGAGTCAGTCATGTGGAGGACAGAAACTCAGAACTGAAAGACAAGATGGAAGAGAGAGTTCTTGAGTCCAAAACTTGAAAGCATTCAAAATTTTTTGTGAACAATAAATGAGGAAATTCTGGAATAAATAAATATCCCAACATTCAGATCATGGTTATTCCAAAAGAGTAAGAAATGCAGACAAAAGACATGGAGAACTTATTCAACAAAATTATCAGGAAAAACTTTCCCATCAAGATATAAGAAGCTAACAGAACTCCAGAAAGTTTAGAACAAAGGAAAAATTCCCCAAGGCACATTATCATTAAGACTCTAAACATCAACAACTAAGAAAAGTCCTAAAAGCAGCTAGAGAGAAACAACACATTACATATAAAGGTAAACCCATCAGAATTACTTAAGACTTCTCAAGGGAAACCCTGAAAGCCAGAAGGACCTAGAATGGAACACATCAAAATCTAAGAACCTATGGCTCTCAACCCAAACTACTCTACCCAGCAAAAGTGTCCCTAATAATAGATGGTGAAAGAAAAACTTTCTATGACCAAAATCAGCTCTACAACTATACGAACACAAAGTTAAATCTAAAGAGAGTACTTTAGGAAGTTCTCCACAGAAAAGAGTCAAACAACCAACTTCAAGTGCCTACAAGAAGCAGATCACAATAACCACACTCAGAAAAGGCACACACAAAAAAACTACAAAGTCCAAGAAAACACCAAACCACATAAACCACCACAATATGGCAAGGATTAAATTAAGCCTCACAGTTATTACGCTACACATAAATGGCCTTAATTCACCCATCAAGAGACAATCAGCCATCTTCAAGAAACCCCCATCACCACTAAAGACAGACACATCCTCAGGGTGAAAGTGACCCATAAACCTCCATCTAAAAAATATTGAAGGTGATTAATTCCTTCAGCAAAGCATCAGAATAGAAAATTAATGAACAAAAATCAGTAACCTTTCTAAATGCAGCAAAAATGAAATAAAATGCACTGGAATAAGACAAGCCAAGGATGTGAAACACCTTTATAATGAAAGCATCAAAACATTCAAGAAAGAAACTGAGGAGGACTTGAGAAAATGGAAATATCTCCCATGCTCCTACGTGGGAAGAATTAACATTGTGAATATGGCAATCTTAACAAAAGCAATATACAGGTTTTATGCAATACCAATAAATATCACAACACTTTTCTTGAGAGAGATAGAAAAAATGATCACAAAATTCTTATGGAATGGCATCAGACCTTGGATATCCTAGCATATCCTCAGCAATAGAAACACTTCTGGAAGTATCACCATACCTGATATAAAGCTTTAGGACAGAGCCATAGTAACAAAAACAACATGGCACTGGCATAAAAACAGGATTAGAGACCAACAATACAAAATAGAGGATCCAGAGGTTTGGTCAAGTACCTACAGCTACTCTATGTTCAACAAAGACTCCAAAAAGATAGGCTGTAAAAAAGACAGCATCTTCAACAAATGGTGCTGGACAAACTGAATAACCATATACAGGAAAATGAAACTACACATCCCTCCATGCACAAAAGTCAAGTCCAAATGGATCAAAGACCCCAGTATAAGACCAGAAAATCTGCTACTACTGGGAGAAAAAATGGGAGGCACTTTCCAGAATATAGGAATGGGAAAAGACTTCCTTAAAAATACACGAGTATCTCAGGAACTTAAACAATCACTCTACTATTGGGATCTAAGTAAGCTGAAAAGATTTTTTTCACAGACAATCATACAATAACCAGAGCCGATAGACTACCCACTGAATGGAAGAAAATTGTTGCTGCCTATACAACTGACAGAGGCCTAATTTCTAGAATGTACAAAGAGCTCAAACATTTAAACAACAACAACAACAAAAATCCAACAACCCACTCACAAAGTGGGGCAAGGAACTGAACAGGGAGTTCTCAGAGGGAGAAATACAAATGGTAAACACATACTTAAGAAAGTGTTCAACATCCCTAACCATTAGCGAAATGCAAATTAAAATGTCTATGATATCCCACCTTATCCCAGTAAGGACAGCAAACATTAAAAATCAAATGGAAACAAAAGTTGTTGAGGATTTGGAGAAATAGGAACCCTCATTTACTGTTAGGTGAGAATGTAATATGGTATAACCACTATAGAAAGCAATATAGAGGCTACTAAAAAGGTTGACTATAGAGTTACTAACAGACCCAGTTATTCTCTTACTGGGAATTTGCCTTAAAAGCTCCATACCTAAGTTCAGATAGATTTGCTCAAACATGTTTATAGCTGCTCAATTCATAATAGCTAAGAACTGGAATCAACCCAGATGTGCATCATTGTATGAATGGGTAACCAAAATGTGGTATATCTACACTATGTAATTCTATTCAAGAGTTAGAAAAAAATGACACAATGTAATTTTTAGAAAAATTGTTGAACTTGGAACAGATCATTCTCAGTGAACTCACTCAATCACAAACATACACAAAAATAAACAGTCATTGCATGGTCTCACTCATCTGTGCCTCCTAACCTGGATCAGCCCAAGATGCTGACATACCTAATAGGCATCTCAAGGACAGGACAATGGGGAGGGTGGGGCTGGAGGGGAGGGCAAGTGTGATGGTAGGATACAAAATTGGACTCAAATGTAACTGATACCATAATATTCTATATCCTGGAAGACAGACTAAAAGGATGAACCCTCATTAGGCCCTTATAGGGAATACCCGAATCAAAGGGGCTTGGAGAGGGTAAGATGAAGCATAACCTTAAGTTTCTCGTGTTTCTTTCCCTCTTTTTCTTTTCTCTTTTTCTTCCTTCTTTTCCATTGGTTCTATCCTGTTACTCCAAGTACCAGGATGTGGGTCACATCCACAATGAGCTCTTGATCTGAGAAACCTACAAGATTTCCCAAAAGAAAACAGACTACTGTCAGAGCACTTTATGACTCACCAAAGGCTAGTGGTAAGACCCTACTGTGAAAGATACCATATGCTGTTGGTACAGAACATGGAGATACCTTACTGGAATCTGGAATAGAGCCAGTTCACAGACAGTTAGCTTGCCTACTGCTACTGGAAGAAAATGGCCAATGTCTGTCCAAGTAACTTGAAGTCTAAGATACTCAGCAAGAAACATCCTGACATGATCCTCACCCAAGTGCAAAGTGGCACACAGCCGTGGTGCATAACCAACTGCTCTTAGATTGGCTAACATATCCTTTCAGTCAAAAGGAACCCATAGGTGGAACTGGGAGACAAGTCAGAATCATATTGAAATAATAAATTCACTCTCCAATATCAAACTCCTACCTATCTTGGACTACAAGAGGGCCTACACCTATTAAATTCTCTCTAAACTAACAATGATTGTCATATAACTGGTGCTGACTTTACTCACTGTTAGAGAATCTGCTTCTCTTTTTCAGATGGACCTGAGGAGAGAATCAGCCCATTGAAATTCACCAAGGCCCCAGCTGAAACTATAGAGTAATATGGGAAATGAGCAAGAGTGCTGCTTTCTTGGTGAACCTGATAGCAGAAGAATGAAGGAGATAGACACAGAGGACACTCAATTCTTACAAAATCAGAGATCTAGAGCCAAAGAAACTCCCAAGAGCCCATGACTGAAGTAGACCTAAAACAAATCCAACCTGGCTCAGGGAAATTCATGGAAGAAGAAGCAGAAATATTGTTAGAGCCACAGGTTGGGACATTATGCACTGAAGAGACATTGTCACTTCTCCATAACTTATAGCTACCTCCACAATGCTAAACCCACCTCTCCCCATGGGGATAACTGGCATCCACAATGAGGAGGGTCCCTTCAGAGGGAGGGACAGGGATGAAGGTAAGTATGGTACCAACATGTGCTGTTTACACACTGAGTATGTCCATAACTAATAAAAAATTCTCTCCAGAACCCCTTACTAATTCATGTGGAAAGCAGAACCTCTGAGCTGGAAGATAAGACAGAAGTAATTGATTGGGATGACAAAAACAACTTTGCTATGTTAAAACAACAACAACAACAACAAAAATCACATGTGAACAGAATAAAAAGGAACTGTGGTATACAATAAAATGACCAAACATCTGGATCATGGATACCAGAGGGAGAGAGCAAATCCAGGCCAGAGGCATAGAGAATATATTCAAAAAAAATTATTGAAGAAAATTTTCCCAGTCTCTCAAAACACAGGCCCATACTGATATAAGAAGTTCTGAGAACAACAGAAAGATAGGACAAAAGAAGAAACTCCCCAAGGTATACCATACTTTAAATTCTTTAGCAATGAAAACAAAGAGAGAGTGGTAAAAACAGCAAGAGAGAAATAATTCACTATATACAAAGGCAATCCCATCAGAATTACCTCAGATTTCTCAATGGAAACCGTAAAGGCTGGAAGTGTCTGGAATGAACCACTTCAAAGTCTAAAAAACTATGTCTTACAACCCAAGTTACTATATCCAGCGAAAATATCCCTCATAATAGATGGTGAAAGGAAAAGGAAATTTTTCCATGGAAAAAGTCAGCTCTGTGATTCTACGAACACAAAGTCAAATCTACATAGAATACCTCAGGGAATGCCACAAACAGAAGATTCAAAAAACCAATCTTAAGAGCTTACAAGAAGAAGATCACAATAACCAAAACTAGAGCAGGCTCAACCATTTTATCTGCTGTCTTCAAGAAAGCTATCTCACTGCTAAATAGAAACATTTGCTCAGGGTGAAAGGAAGGAGAAAGATATTCCAAGCAAATGGAAATAAGAAACAAGAAGGTGTTGCTATATTAATATCTGACAAAATAGACTTCAAACCAAACGTAATTACAGAGGAAAAATGTCTAGTTTTTCTAATCAAGGGAATGAATCAACATGAATATATCATAGTCATATATCTATGTACTCCAAACACAGGTGCACTACAGTTTATTTAAAAAAAAAAAAAAAAACTACTTAACAACATAACTGAAATAAGCACCCAAGACCATCATAGTCAGAGACTTCAATATTCCACTATCGTCAATGAAGAGATCATCCAAGCAGAAAATAAATAGGGAAATAAATAACAAAGACCAACAACACTATATATCAACTAGACCTTCTGAACATCTGTAGAACTTTCCTTCCCAATACCGCAGAATAAACATTCTTCTCTGCAGCCCATCGCACATTCTCCAAATTAGATCATATGTTAGGCCATAAATCATGCCTCCATAAATTCAAGAAAATTGAAGTAACTTCATGCATCATATCAGAACACAATGCTATAAAGGTAGAAATCAACAACAAGAAAGACATCAGGAATCCCCTCCAAGTACTGGAAACTGAACAACACACTTTACAATAGTGAATGGGTTGTGGAAGATATCAAAAAGAGGAATTGTAAAATTCTCAGAATTGAATGATAATGAAAATACAACTTACCAAAACTTATGGAACACATTGAAGGAAGTCCTAAGGGGAAAATTCATAGCACTATATGCCTTCATAGCAAAGACAAAGAGATCCCAAATTAATAACTTCATTTTCCACCTAAAGGCAATGGAAGAAAGAAGGATCCAACCCTAAGAGCTCCACACAGAAAGAAATAATCAAGACTAGAGCAGACATCAAGGAATTAGAAACTAAAAAAATAAAAAATAAAAAATAAACTGATGAAACAAAAAACTAATTATTTGAGAAAAACAAATAAGACTGATAAACGCCTGGCCAAATTGATCAAGAAAAAAAAAAAAAAAAAAAAAAGAGTAGACTCCAATTAACAAAACCAGTAATGAAAAAGGAGAGATCACAACAAACATCAATAAACCAGGATCAAAACAGTTCAGAACACAAGAAAGTACCCAACCCCGTAAAATAGCTCATCATGGCAGGGCTTAATTCAAACTTTACATTAATAACCTTAAATATTAATGGTCTTATCTCACCCATCAAAAGACACAGACTATCTGGATGGATAACAAAAGTAGACCATTCTATCTGCTGTCTTTAAGAAACCCACCTCACCACTAAAGATGGAGAAGTCCTCAGGGTAAAAGGTGGGAAAATGATATTCCAAGCAAATGGAAATAAAAAAACATGTGGGTGTTGTTATTCTAATATCTGATAAAATAGACTTCACATCAAAACTAATCAAAAAGGACAAAGCAGGCCACTTCTTACTCATCAAGGGCATGATTCAACATGAGCACATCACAATCATAAATATTTATGCCCCAAATACAGGTGTACAACAGTTTATAAAGCAAAATCTACTCAACAATAAAGCAGAAATATAAACACAAACACCATCACATTGGAGGTGTCAATATTCCACTATCATCAATAGACAGATCTTCCAAACAGAAAATCAACAGGGAAATAATATAGACCAACAACATCATAGATCAAATAGACCTAATGGATATCTTCAGAATATCTCAGCAGCCCAAAGAACTGTCTCCAAAATTGACCATATATTAGGCCATAAAGCATGCCTTCATAAAGGCAGGAAAATTGAAGTAACTTCCAGAATCATGTCAGATCACAATGCTTTAAATATAGAAATTAACAATAAGAGACACATTAAGATCACCAGCAACTCCTGCAGACTAGACAGCCCAGTTTTAAGCAATTAATGGGTACTGAAAGAAATTGTAAAATTCCTAGATTATAAGAATAATGAAAACACAACTACCAAAACTTATGGGATTCAATGAAGGCAGTCATAAGGAGAGAATTCATAACCCTAAATGTCTTCATTACAAAGACAGAGAGTTCACAAATCAATTACCTGAGTGTCCTACTAAAGGCACAGGAAAAACAAAAAGTATCCTACCCAAAGAGCTATATACAGAAAGAAATAATCAAGATTAGAGCTGAAATTAATGAATAGGAAACTAAGAAAACAATTTTTTAAATGAATAAAAAGAAGAGCTGGTTCTTTGAAAAGAAATAAACAAGATCGGCAAACCCATGGCCCAAGTGATCAAGCAAAAACACAGAGAAGTCTCAAATTAACAATATCAGAATTGAAAAAGAGAGATCACTACAGCTATCAATGAAATTGGAAGACTATCAGGTCATACATCCAAAACCTCTACTCCACAAAATTAAATAATCTGGAAGAAATGGATGACACAGACCACCTACTAAAACTAAATTCAGAAAAGATTAATTTCCTAAACAAGCCTATCACATCCATAGAGATTGAAAAGTTAATCAGAAACTTCCCCAAAAAGAAAAGTCCAGGAATGGATGGCTTCTCAGCTGAATTCTATCAAACCTTTATAGAAGAACTGAAACCAATTTTTCTCAAAATATTCTGTATAATCATAGACCAAGGTATCCTCCCTGACTCATTTTATGAAGGTAGCAAAACCCTAATACCAAAAACAGTCAGAAATGCAACAAGGAAAGAAAATTATAGGTCTTTTTCCTTAACGAACCTAGATGCAAGGATCCTGAACAATATCTTTGCAAACCAAATTCAACAACACATAAAAAGCATTTTCCATCTTAATCAAGTAGGATTCACCCCAGGGATGCAGGGATGGCTTAATATATGTAAAACAGTCAACATAATACATCATGTAAATAAACTGTAGCATAAGTACCACGTGATTATCTCAGTTGATGCAGAGAAGGCCTTTGACAAAATACAACACCACTTCATGATCAAAACACTGGAAAGAATAGGCATGGAGGGTTTATATCTCAACACAATAAAGGCTATATATAAAGCACCTAAAGCCAAATTAATTCTCAATGGGAAAAACCTCAAGGAGTTTCTATTGAGATTGGGAACTAGATAGGGGTGCCCACTCTCACATTGCTCTTTCACATAGTACTAGATAGTACTAGAAGTACTAGCCGAAGCAATAAGACAGGAGAAAGAAACAATAGGGATTCAAATTGGAAAGGAAGAAGTTAAGTTAGCCCTATTTGCAGATGCCATGAATATATATATATATATATATATATATATATATATATATATATATATACACACACACACACACATGGCCTGAAAGTCACCATTCCAAACTCCTAAAGGTGACAAATTCCTTCAGCAAAGTGGCAGGACACAAAATAAACTCTCAAAAATCAGTAGCTTTTCTATATACAAAGCACAAATATACAGAGAAAAAAACCAATGAGATTGTCCCATTTTCAGTAGCAACAACAACAACAAAAAAATTAAATACTTTGGAATAACACTAACAAAGGATGTGAAACAACTATGTAACGGAAAGATAAAAACACTTAAGAAAGAAATTGAGAAGATGGAATATTCATGGATATGTAGAATTAATATTGTGAAAACGGTGATTATACCAAAAGCAATATACAGATTTAATGCAATACCAATAAAAGTGCCAGCACCATTCTTCACTGATACTAAAAAAATTGATCTCAAAATTCATATGGAATGACAGAAGGCCTCAGGTATTCAAACATATCCTCAGCAAAGGAAACACCTCTTGTGGTATCACCATACCTAATCTAAAACTATATTACAAAGCCATAGTCACAAAAACAGCATGGTACTGGAATAAAAACAGAAACAGACCAATGGAACAGAACTGAAGACCCAGACTTTAGGGCAAGCAACTACAGCTGCTTGATCTTTGACAAAGGTGCCAATGATGTAGACTGGAGAAAAGACCATATCTTCAACAAATGGTGTTGGACAGATTGGATGACCATTTTAAATTGGACCCACTTATTTTGCCATACACAAAAATCAAGTCCAAATGGGTTAAAGACCTCAACATAAGACTTGAAACTCTTCAATTACTGGAAAAAAAAAAAAAAGGAAGCACTCTCCACAATATAGGACTGGGAAAAGACTTAATGAATAAAACCCCAGTAGTCAAAGATATTAAGCTAACACTCAACCAATGGGATCTCATGAAGCTAAAAAGCTTTTACACAGACATACATACCATAAGCAAAGCCAATAGATTCCCCACCGAATGGAAGAAAATCTTTGCCAGCTATACCACTGACAGAAGCCTAATATCTAGAATCTACAAAGAAATCAAAGAACTCAAAATACTACACAATAAAAAAAAAAAAAAAATCAAACAACCCACTCCAAAAGTGGGGAAGAGAACTAAATAGGGAGTTCTCAGAGGAAGAATTACAAATGGCTAACACACACTTAAGAAAATGTTCACCATCTCTAACCATTAAGGAAATGCAATTTAAAACAACAATGAAATTCCACCTTACCCCAGTAAGGATAGCAAACATTAAAATATCAACTGAAAACAAATGTTTGCAATGCTGTAGAGAAAAAGGAACCCTCATTCACTGTCTGTTGGAATGTAAGCTGGTACAACCACTCTGCAAATAAATATGGAGTCTCCTGAAAAAGATGAATGTAGAGTTACCAGAAGACTCTGTTATTCCCTTACTGGGCCTTTACCCTAAAAGCTCCGCATCTCAGTTCAGAAATATTTGCTCAACCATGTTTATAGCTGCTCAATTCATAGTAGTTAAAAGCTGGAATCAATTCAGGTTCCCATTATTGGATGAATGGATAACCAAGATGTGGTATATCTACATGATGGAATTCTCTTCAGCAGTAAGAAAAAATGGCACATTGAAACTTGTGGAAAAATGATCAAAGTTGGGACAGTTCATCTAAGTGAACACATACAATCACGGGACAACCATCACATGATCTCACTCATCCACAGTTCCTAACCAGGATCAGCCCATGTTGCTGACATAACTAAATAGCATCTTGAGGCTTGGACAATACAGAGGGTAGGGATTTGTGGAAGAGAAAGTGTTGGGGGGTGGGGACTCCTCTGCAAATTTATATCTTTTCTTGGTGAATTTCCTGTGGCCCTGGCCTCTCCAGGAACATCCTGGGATCTTTGTTGCAATTTAAGTTTTAGCTTCACACCAGAGCCTCTCCAGGCATCATAGCAGGGCATCTAACCCGACCTCACATACCTGGCCTCAGCTGCTCTCTGAAACTGTGAAACTCTGCACTATTACTCTCTCAATCTTAATTCTTTCACGCCTCCTCCAAAACCAGTACTACCTGGATGACACTGCCAAATTCTGCTGCTAGTTTCAGATCTTTGAACCCTTGGACCAAAGCTATATGCTCCTCTGTATGTCTTCCCTGCTAACTTCAACAAAACACATCACTAGACAGCTGTGTTCCAGCAGAGAATCCTTTTAGTTTAGGCTTCCTTCCTTCAAATGAATTCGGTTTTTCACATGATGGTTCTCTGATTTATCTGGCTTTACCTTCAGGGCATCTTTCCTATTGTCCCAGTGCCTTGCAGGAGGTTTTCTCTTTCGTGATGTGTTCATTTCTTTAACAATTACAGCTGTTTTCTCACTCACTACCAGCCTGAATGCTATCCTGACTTGAGTAATCCTTTGACAAACTAGTCCATAACTGTTCAATAATTCATCCCATCCAATCTCTTTGGATACTGGCAGAAGGCAGTGAGTTTTTCTATCAGCTTATAACAGAAACAGCCTCTACTCTAGTTCCTGATAGAGTCCTTGTTCCCTGTAAAACCTTGTGAACCAGACTTTCACTTTCTGCATTTCCCTCAACATTTTGGCCTTCCAAACCCCCACTACAATAGTTCATTAATTCCTAGAGGATTTCAGGACTTTTCTAGCCCAAATTATCACTCTTCCACATTTCTCCCACAAATCAACTTCTCATAGTTATATTGATAACTATGTTAGTTACTTTACTGGTAAGAAGCAGCTTAGGGAGGAATGGCTTATTTCAGTTCATAGTTCAGGGATATGTTCCATCATGGAGAACAAAGAAGGCAGGAGGTAGGAGGGCAGGTCATATTGCAACCACAGTTAAGAAGCAGAGAAATTAGCTGGGGAGATTGCTCAGTGGTTAAGTTTGCTTCCTGTGCAAGCATGAGGGCCTGGAAGGAAGCAGAGAGTGTGAACAGGAAGTGATGCTGGGCTGTAAAACCTAGTAAGTTTTGGAACTCAAATCTATCTACTAAATAAGTAACTAAATAAATAGCCACATTGTTGTTATTACAGTTGGCCAAGTAAATGTAGTTAATTCCATCTTAATCATCTAGAACAGAATTCCAAAAATGAGAGAATTTCTACCTCTAGCTTCTATCTATCTATCTATCTATCTATCTATCTATCTATCTATCTATCTACCTATCTATCTATCATCTATCTACCTATCTATCTATCATCATCTATCTATCTATGTATCATCTATCTCTCATCTATCTTCACTAAAAAGAAATTTCAAAAAAAGAAATTTCAAAATCTGAAGGCATAATGTTCACTCTCAAGGAGAGAGAGCGATTCAGGGAGTAAGAGTAGAGTATGTGGTATAACTATCAGTGTGCAAACAAAACTTTGGGTACACTTGTTTTGATCTCCACAACCCTAAAAAAAATTCTCCCAGTTTTACACAAAGTGATCCTGAGACATATGAGTATTGCCTGGGAACTTTATAGTAATAACAATGCTGTGGCTCTTCCCCAAATGTATATAGTCAAACTGAATCTCTACTTTAGGGTTCAATAATCTGTTTTCTCAAGCTCTGTGGTAAACTTTTCTACACAAAGATATACATGACAGTTTGTCTTGTTGAAATGATGTGTTTGATTCCAGCCTTACAGGTGTGGATGAGTCCAGGCTTCACTTCTGTTTGTTTGAGATGGACAAAGTTTCCTAGAGTATAGCTGTAGAATCAAGCTCTCACTTGTAGATCTATGAACATGATGAAAGGGGATAAAATATAATAGAGTTAACAGAGTTCTATGGGGTTCAAATTAGATGATACAAAATGGCATTAGTGAAAGACGTACTGAATACCAAAGGGAAGCTGTTATATGATTTTTATCTGAGGGATGCCATTGTGTGATTTTATTTGAGGGTTCATACTTCTCAGACTGGGTGCCAACTGTAGATCAAATAAATAATTCCATCCAAGTCTAGCAAGGTGAACCAATGAGTTTATTTTGATTATATACATGCACATGGGTGACTCTACTATATTGTCAAAATGACACACCAGCATGGATGATAACACACAACATTGTTATCTCTGATCTCTCTGTCCAACTTGAGCCCATGCCAGTGTCTCATAACTTCAAGCCTTTGTTTATTTTTTGTATAACCTTGAAGAGTGGCTCAAAAGTCTGGTTAATTCCCAAGCATTCTGAGTCCTAACTTTTCTTAGATTCCTGGGTCTTGCCTTTATCTTCATTTGAGGAGAGAATGTTTCTATTCAAAGGAACTAACTACACAAGAAACATACTCACTTCATGTTAAATAACTCATAATGTAATTTTTAGAAACATAACCACATGGCTGGGGATATGGCTCAGTGAGTAAGAGCACTTCCCACACCAGCATAAAAAACGTGAGATTGCCTAAGACCATCTGAGCTCCATTCAAGAAGATCCTTATAAACAGTTGGGTGTGGCCACAGATGTTTGTAATTGCCAGTCCTGTGGGGACCAGAGACCTATAAAACTCACAGTTATGTATTCAGAGGATGACTTGTCTCAGGAAAATTTATGGATGAGCAATGAAGGAAGGACATGCAATGTCCTCCAATGGCATCTACATGTATGCACACAATGCAAAAATACATACACACACAAACACATCAAATGCATATGCCACACCATGAGTACTACACATGCCAAGAATGAAATCTATCATCAGCATTTAAAAAGATCACCTTCAAACTTCATTTTTGTTATTCTTGTTGCTATAATGGCAAGTAGAGCCTTCCTCATTTTAGGAAAACCTTTCATGTTTGGTCATTTTATCTTTTGGTAGATATTTTTTAAATATATTGACCATTTTAGGAGGAAGGATGAGGTGTGGAGGAGCATTAAAATATAAGTGAATTATTTTCAATATGTTTCGGCATCTCCACAAATACTGCCTTTTATGCATTTCTAAAATATATCCACATATATGGCCATACCACTCTGAACTTGCTCAGTCACATCCAAAGTAATTCTGATTGTAATTTAGTATTTCCATTATAACCTTTTCTATGGTTCCTAAATTTTGACCAATATTATCTTCTTCTCTCCACTTATTTGTTATTGATAAATGTTGTCATGTTTTCAGATATGAAACAAAATAAAATATCCATCAACTATTTTATTTTAATTTTTTTATATTTATTGTCATGTGTAAGTGTGCTTGTGAGGGGTGTATGGGCATGATAGGGTCTCTAACTGCTGCAAAATGACACTGGTCCAGCTTTACATGGGTGGTAGGAGTATTGACCTCAGGCTGTGAGCCTTTGCAAGCATGCCCCTTTATCCATGAGGCTGTCTCCTCACCTCCATCACAAACTCATTTTAAGTAGTAGTTTATTTATTAAATTGTTAAAACTATTTGAATTTCCAAATACAATTTTGAAATTATACAGAAAAGCTTGTGTTTAAAATTTTATACTATTTAATTTTTTATTTATATGCAAACAAAGAGTGATAGAAGAGAGTCAGTTAGAGAGAATGTGTGTGCCAGGGACTCCAGCCACAGGAAAAAAAAAAAAAAAAAAAAAAAACTCCAGATGCATGTGCTACTTTGTGCATCTGGCTTTACGTGGGTACTGGGTAATTGAACCATGGCTTTGCAGGCAAGTGCCTTAACTGCTAAGCCATCTTTCCAGTCCTATGCCATATTTTTAGTCAAGAATTCATAAAACCAATGAGGATTAGCATTAAATTATATTATGTCATAAAAAATAAAAAAAATGTTTGTTATGAAGAAGTATCCTTCCACTATTGCTATCAATTTTTGCATTAAGTGATTGAGGAGTTAAAAGTGAAACAATCTTTACCTTTTAAAGAAATGAAGTAAGTTAGTCATGTTGTAGTTTCAGATTTGAGAAGCTCTTTTAATTTCTGTACAAATTTCAAACACAAATTACAATGGAACAAAGTATACATCAACAATTAGAGCAACCCTTGTAGCAGAATGCAGGGTCTTCACTTGGGAGATAGATAAGACTGTGTAAAGTTGTCTCTATTTTTGTCATACTTCAAAGAATGGCAGAAAGAAGATAAATTGTAATAGCTACTCAACCCTTGCTTTCAAATTAGTAAGAGAATATCATTCCTAATTAGAAGTGTAATTTTAATTAATATATTCATTATTATATAATTCTGAGCTAGTCTTTGCATATTAAATATTTGAAAGAAAAAGAAAAAACCTTTATGTTAGACATGAGATGGACTCCATGGTCCTAGAGAGATGGGGTGCACTTCTGAGGTGTGTGTGCTGGTAATTAGTTCTCACTTAGTGTAATGGTCTCATAAATAGGGAGCAAATATTAATAAATGCATTAATTAGTCATGCTTACTTTTCTGTCATTTGAAATAATGTGTTTGTTTGAACTAAAGTCTCCTATTTATTAGATTCATCTATGACTGTCTATAAGAGACAGGGCTCCAGAACTTCACCAATATTTGAGAAATGAAAACCAACTACATAATTCAGAGAGAGAGAGAGAGAGAGAGAGAGAGAGAGGCAGCTCATTCTCTATTTTCATAGAATGACGCTCAAACATTTTTCATAATTTTATAGGCAGGCCAGTTTTTGGTACTTTCTTTCCTTTGACTTATTCTTTTTTGTTTTGTTACGTTTGTCCAGGTAGGGTCCCACTTTAGCCCAGGTACCCTGGAATTCACTATATAGTCTCAGGATGGCCTTGAACACACAATGGTCCTCCAACCTCTGCCTCCCAAGTGCTAGGATTCTTTAAAGGCCTGTGCCACCATACGTGGCTATCATTTATCATATTTTCATCTCCCAATCCTTAAAAAAAACATGGCTCATATCATTATGTTATAATTATTTTCTGTGCATGTCTGCCTTTCTTGAACAAAGTATATAAATAGTACTACTTATTACCAAGATTCCAATTTATTGTGAGTGAAATTGAATCTCACACATATATTTTAGTAGAGCTTTCAATTAATTTGTTGTATTGATATAGAATATTTCCCCATTCAACATAGATATCTAGTTAGCACTTCACCTTCATTGATGGTATAAATATGCAATAATTTTCACTGTATACCTAAATATGTATAAGTATGAAAAGTCTGGTCATAAATGACAATGTTTCAAAGGGACAATTTAAATTCAAAGAAAGTAATTGCTATATTTTAAAACCAAAAATATAAAATAACATATTCACATAGTTTATATATAACACAGTATTTTCTAATATAAGTCATTACTAAAATTACCATAATTTTTTGATTCCAAAAATAATTTTGTAATACCAAAAACATTAACAAAATTTTAAACATACAGAATATGACTTGTATTTTTATCTTATATAGCTGTTTTAGAAGCAGTATATCATCCCTGTCTTTGTGATGAGGTATACAAATGTAATTATATCAATATTCTATAATTTATAATGCCGTAGTGTGATACTTCTTAAACAATGTTTCAGAAAATAGGAATTTATAGTATATGGATTAAATGCCTATGAGAAGATATGCAACACAATGTTATCACAACATATCATTAGGGACTTGCAAATCATAATACTACACCATTATAGGAAGGATATGATCCAAAGTTTCTTAATTTTAATTTCCAGAAAGCATGGAAGAGCAAAAGGGACCCTCATTCATGTTTGTGGGAGTCACTTCAGGCCATTTCTTATGAAAATAAGCAGCCTCACCATACAACCCAGTAATGATGCTGCTAGGTGTAAACCCAGTCGAATTAGGAACATCAGACCACAAAATATATGTGTGAATATTAATAATAGCTTTATGCTAGTCACTCAAATTTACGTGCAACCACAATGTTCTTCAAAAGCAAACTGTGATGCATCTATTTAATGAACAAAAAAGGCACAAATAAGTAATACAAAATGTTCACACATGAAAGGAGCTCATCTTTAAAATCTATAGACTATATAAGTTTAATTATGTGGCATTCTAGGAAAGCAAAGTTTGAGACAATAAAATGTTCAGGATTATCAGGGACTCAGCAATGGCAAGGCCATAAGATTTGAATAAGCACAGGAAACTTCTGTGAAAAATGAACATATTCTAAAAGGTATTGTAAATGACATTCTATTTTTGTGGTCTTCTGCCAAAAAATGAAAACATCATTGTACTATTGGAGAAATCATAATTATTTTCTATTCAGTGAATTATTGTCATATCTGACCAATAATTCCCCTTTATTAGTCAAGGTTCTCTAGAGGAACAGAACTGCTGGAATGAATTATATTAAAAAGGGAATTTATTGGATTAGCTTATGATAGTCCAATAGCAGTTACAAGCCTGAGAATCAAGGAACCCAGTAGCTGCTCAGTCCACGTGGCCAGATGCTTCAGTAGTACTGAAGGCCTGGAGACTTCCTGAGGAGCCACTGATTTTCAGACCATACGGATCTTCAGTTGATGCTGGTCTTCAGTCCGCACTGGTCTTCAGTACACGCTGGAAGGCAGCAAGAGCTCTGGCAGTCAATTGGAGGGAAAGGGCTCTTTCACCCAGAGCTTTCTCATATAAAGTCCCCCTCTGAGAGGGGCCATCCGCTCTGGGGGAAGGGCTCAGTCTGGAGGAAGGACTTCCTCCTTCAGTTAACCCTTCCTGGAAGCAACCTCAGGGACCCACCCAAAAGGGGCTTCTGTGGATTACTAAACACATCAAGTTGACAACACCTTACATATCATAAGTCCACCCCTTGTCGACTTGACACCAAACCATATCTTCTTACATCATACTTAATTTCCAAATGAAAATAATAACAAGCTCAAAATTCCACCTAACACGGTGTAACCATCCCAATGTACAACCAGAAATGCAAAATATTCCCCAACACAAAGCAAGGTTCCTTGAGGAATGCTTAGTTTCTAATATAATAGCTCTAATATAAATTCAACAACAGTTAGCTAGTGGCATAATCTCAATATTGGAGTAGATATGTATCAAGGTACAACAGAAACATTTCAATTACAGTCCTCATTTTTGTAACTGGTCATGTGGCCTTAGCTGGTATTTGTAACTCCCTTCTTCTGCTACTCATTCTGTATTCTCTCCATCTTCAGCAAGCACCTCAGCAGGTCTTGATTCTGAAGGGGTGAACCATACCTTCATTCCTGAAGGATATGGGCCATTTATCACACTACCTCCATTGGGTTGTTGCAGTTGTCCATTGACTTTGATAATAGGGTATGGTAACACTAAGAGACACCCTAAAGGATCTCCTGCACTTCAGATATACTCTTCCTTACCTTCATTGAGGAGGAACAGTCTAATTTCCCCCTGGTAGTCTGAATCAGTCACACCTGCTAGCACTGCAACTCCTTTCTTAGCCTCTTGACTGGAGGGCATCAGGAGCCCAAAGTGGCCAGGGGGAAGTCTTAGCTTCCAGTTCAATGGAATCTTCTTTGTGCCTCCTGGCAAAAGCACTCTCCCCTCTGGCTCTAAGACCTCTAGGCCAGCAGAGGGTAAGGTTGAGGGAACAGGAAGCCAAAATTTAGCTAATGGATCACTTGGAAGGATGGTAAGTGGGACCATTCCCATTTCCACCCCTGATTCCTGGACCTGTGAATATGGACTATAGGAGAAACAGTATCAAATTACCAAGGTTTTGCAACAAGGGAAATCTTGGAAACAGTCAAAACCATACTGCTAAGATAAGTCCTAGATGTGATAAGTGAAATATGCTGTTCTATGAGAAAAAGGACAATAAAGAAAAACCAAGTAAGTGTGAATAGGAGCTAAATTTTGGTCATCATAATGTACCAACATTTGTTAATTACTTGTCAAAAATTTAACATAATAATGTACAATTTCATTAAAATAAAATAGATATGTGATATAGGAGAACTGTTTGTATAAACATTGCAACCATTTTATAAAACTTAAATACAAAATTGAAAGCTAAGTAAAAAATAAAAAAGCAAAACATTTGATAGACACTCTTTAGAGAATAAAAATTATCAATGTCATAAGGTAATTTTATACTTAAAAATAGGTAATTTTATACTTAAAATTCCTGCAACTTTATTTCAATATCATTTCTTAAATATTTGTGCATCTATTATTTGAATAAAATATGTCTTATAAACTCATTAATTTTATTCTCCCTAAGAGAGCCCAGGATTGAGAATGAAGATGTGAAATACTAGTTTATGTATACTTTCTTCCCTCACAACCACCAAAATTAAAATATATATATAAATATATGATTTTATTTGTGGCTGGATACTGAGTAGGAATATACAAGAATGCCTAATAATGTACAAGTGATAGTGAGGGAAGCACAGAAACCCTACTGAAAGTGAAATGGATTTTTATCCTCCATCCATGCCCAAGACAGAAGCTTAGGAAATTGAGAATTAGGTATGGTGAGTCAGATTCATCATTGATGGCTGAAGGCTGAACGCTGAAGGCTGAGGATGGTCAGTAAGGCTCATTAGATGGAGATCACTATAGAGAGACAGGAGTGTGGGAAAGTGAAAAAGTGCTCCTTGACATAACCCCAAGCCCAAAAGACACCAGTGGAGATTTCTCTGAGACCAAAGATTTTGAGAAGATAAACACCAGTGTTTTAGGGAAGGGTTCAAGCAATGGGAGGAAAGCAAAGAAGGACTGAAAGCAGATCTTGAACTTATGGAAGAACAGTAATGGAGTCAGGTCATGCTGGAATGGATACTGATGGGCAGTAACAGAAGGCCAGGCACTGAGAGTAGAGAGTAGACTAGTCCTGTGTACATTGAGCATACATAATACCTACCACAGTTAGTAGGAAACTGCAGGCTTCCAAAATGCACAGAACAAATAAAACTCTAAAAACTGGTCAGACGTGTGTCACAGACTCTGTGTGTATGTGTGTGTGTGTGTCTGCTCTTCTGGTTGTGGTGGGAGTGCATATCAAGCTAGTAAAATCATGATCTAGATTTTTGTGTACCATTTATAGCATAAAACACGATTATGAGGCCTAGGGATATTTGTTTTATAATGAAAAATTGATTTCCAATTACAACTGTAATTATTCTCTAAATTAAAAGATGTCAAATAGCTAAGTAGTTAGAATCATCCAGACTTTATGCAGTTCCTCTGCCTCTTGCTTTTATATAAGCATTCTGTTTTTATGTTGCATTACACAAATGTTCAGCAATACTATTGCATTCTTATTGTAAATTTATTAGTTTTTATTTTTACATGCATCTTTATTAATTATCAATCATTTCTTGAATCTCTAGGGATAGTTCTTATTTTTCCAGAAAAAATGCACTTTGTTGTTGTTGTTATGAGAAAGGGATATTCAGTCCAATTCTTGACTGTCCATTTGTTCCACATGACTGAGATTTTGGAACTCAAGCCAAAGTATTATTCATACTTAATTTTAAGTCATTAGTGATCATTTATATGGATATTTATATTTACAAACATATAGTAATGTTTAAGTTTCCAGGAAATCCATATTTAATCACACCAAATGAAGACTAAGCTGTAGGGCAAGATATAGATTGAGTTTATCCAGGAAAGAAAAGAGAGAGGAAGGGCAGATTCATATTCCTTATCATGAAAATTTCTTTCTTGAACACTTTCATTTAGAAAAACTATGCTTAAAGAGCACATTTTTAAGTATCAGGAGCTGGAATAAGTGGGTCACATGCACTGCCTGATAAGTAAGTCTTTGGAACATGACACCAACAGATCACTCAGACTTTGAATTAATGCCCTTACAAAAAGTATTATAATTTACATGCAAATTTCTGAGGCAGAGATCAACTAAGTATTCATATCCAAACAAATATATAAATAGGTAAAATAATTCATAACAGCTCCTTCTTATCAAGCCAGGTGAAAAAAAAAACACTTTATAATTTGGAAAAATAGCTAAACAAGGCAAAAATTCTGTTCTACACTCAGTTCTTAACCCGAACCAAAGAGGAAGAGATTGCTCATCATTTTCACACACAGTAATATTTTCTTGTCTACTTTGCTTTCCTGTTATTACCCTTAAACTAGAAATGAGAAATATAAGTCTAGTTAATTTTAGTAATAATAAATCTAGTTTCTGGCTACTGAAGCCAAAGAACTATTGCATTCCCTATGTATGAAATAATGGTGAGCATTCACACCATTACATATATGACACATGTTTTATATATATATAATATGGGTAATATGCATAGTCATTTTATATGATATACAGTGTATATACATATGTGTAAACATATATATTTGGATATAAGTATTGATAGTAATCACATAAAATATTGGAACCACTACTCATAGTTTTTTCTGTATTATGTATTAAACCTGCACGTGAAGAGAAAGGTCTCCATCAGTAAGATTTACCCCAAATCCTCCCTATTTTATTCTATTTTTTCCATTTTTATTTTTGAGGCAGAATTTCACTAGGTTGCATGGGCATGCTTTGAACTCACTTTGGAGCCCAAGCTGGCCCTGAATTTGTTAATCTCTTGCATCAGCCTCACAAGTATTTGGGATTACAGACATGTTTGCATAATTGGACATTGCTAAATCATTTTTAATGCACTAGGTGGCACAACCATCTGGAATTCAATTGCAGTGCCTAGACCCTGCACTCCAATTCTCTATCTCTCTAAAATAAAAAAATTAAATATTCACTTCTAATCATTAAAATTTTATAATACACCTAAAATCATATGGAACATATTATATATATATGTCTATATATATGCATTTATATATAAAGGAACATTATCATTTATATTTTCTAGAGTATTTATGTTATCTATTATGTTAACAATATATAATTATCCAATTAAACTGGATTATTAAGTACTTGGCAGAACACAAAATAGTCAAGTCAATTTCATTTTTTATTTTGAGGGCATTCTAGTGGAAATTTGTTTACATTTTACAATATTAGATAGGCAATAATGTCTCCATGTGAATTATGAGTCTATATTTTAAATAAGAACATTATTCTAATTATAGAATCTCTTAAATGGAATATGGAGCTAGCAATGTGATTTATATATATATATATATATATATATATATATATATATATATATATATATATATATATATATATATATATATATATATATATATATATATATATATATATATATATATATATATATATATATATATATATATATATATATATATATATATATATATATATATATATATATATATATATATATATATATATATATATATATATATATATATATATATATATATATATATATATATATATATATATATATATATATATATATATATATATATATATATATATATATATATATATATATATATATATATATATATATATATATATATATATATATATATATATATATATATATATATATATATATATATATATATATATATATATATATATATATATATATATATATATATATATATATATATATATATATATATATATATATATATATATATATATATATATATATATATATATATATATATATATATATATATATATATATATATATATATATATATATATATATATATATATATATATATATATATATATATATATATATATATATATATATATATATATATATATATATATATATATATATATATATATATATATATATATATATATATATATATATATATATATATATATATATATATATATATATATATATATATATATATATATATATATATATATATATATATATATATATATATATATATATATATATATATATATATATATATATATATATATATATATATATATATATATATATATATATATATATATATATATATATATATATATATATATATATATATATATATATATATATATATATATATATATATATATATATATATATATATATATATATATATATATATATATATATATATATATATATATATATATATATATATATATATATATATATATATATATATATATATATATATATATATATATATATATATATATATATATATATATATTATAGAATCTCTTAAATGGAATATGGAGCTAGCAATGTGATTTTATTTTAATGAACTCAATTCAAAGAAATAAAGCAATTATTTCCTTAATGCAAGTAAGATTTTGATCTTAGTATATTCCAACACAAAAAAACAATCAAATTTGAATCCAAAACTTTAAAAAGAAAATTCCTACCACTTTTTCTCATGTGACAAAACAAAATTATTGGAGCCATAAATAGTAAGAAAGCTCAAACTTGAGGCTGGAGGGATGGGTTAGCAGTTAAGGTGATTGCCTGCAAAGCCAAAGGACCCTGGTTCAATTGCCCAGGACCCATGCAAGCCAGATGCAAAAGGTAGCACATGTGTCTTGAGTTCATTTGCAGTGGCTGGAGGCCCTGACGAGCCCATTATCTCTCTCTCTCTCTCTCTCTCTCTCTCTCTCTCTCTCTCTCTCTCACACACACACACACACACACATAAAAATAAAAGACAAAACTTAAAAGAAAACTCAAACTCAACATCATCATTAAGAATGAAATCTTGTCAGCTCCATTTGACCATCATCCATCAAAGTTAACAATGAATATCATTTAAAAATAGATATCTATAGAGATAAAGGGAGATGTGTGCCTCTCACCCCAAATGACCCAGTCATTACCCAAATCACATTGCCCACAATCACCCCATTAGAAATATTCTTCTTAGAAAAGTAAATTCATCCCTTTAAACATAGCACATTTTCTGAAATGTACAGCATGGTGTTTCAAACATTTTGACATAACTGAACTTAGCATATTCCATGGTAAGGAACACAGACCCATATAAAGTTGCATTGAACATGGAAAGGGAAGTGGAAATTGTGAAGAAAGGGAAGCATACATTGGATATACTTCTTTTCACAACATATAACCCAAATCAAGGTTGTAGTGAATTAGTAAAAAGGGAAATAAATTATAATGGCAAGGGAATGTCTGACATGCCACCGTCATCAGTAAATTAGTCCTTGAAAACAATTCAAACCATGAATTTGAAGTCAAGACGACTAGCTTGCCATGGTCCATGCCGGCTCTTCTCTACGCATTTGTTCCCTTACTCCTCCTCTGAACAGCCAGCACATAGCTCACCTGGAAGAATAGTTGACAGCAGAGAACATTTCCTTCTACAACTTGCCTAAAACATTTTCCCAGCTTCAGCCTCCAGAGAATGTAGGTTCCTGAGTCTTGATAATGTAAGGGGAGAGCAATAAAAGAGCAAGCAGAAGGCTTAGTTCAGTGAGAGGTATTTGAGACAAATGGTATTTTAGGATTAAACCTTTAATAGGAGAGTGAGAGCACTACACTACAGGCTGGTCCTGTTGGAGTCAAAAAGAGAGAGAGAGAGAGAGAGAGAGAGAGAGACCTCAGAAATTCCAAGAACAAAGCCAAGTTGTATTTTTGGAGTTTTGGGGGTGAAGGGGAAAAGAGCATAAAACAGAAGTCGTGAAGGAGAGAGTGTGAGATAAAGAAAGGCTCTTGGGGCTGGATGGCTTAGCAGCTAAGGCACTTGCCAGTGAAGCCTAAGGACCCAGATTTGATTCCCCAGCACCCACATAAGTCAGATGCACAAGGTGGTACATATGTCTGGAGTTCGGTTGCAGTTGCTAGAGGCCCTAGCATGCCCAATCTCTCTCTTCTTCTTCCTCTCTCTCTCTCTCTCAAATAAATAAATATTTAATACCAGTTTTAAGAAAGGCTATGGTCCTCCAAGGTCTCCATGGATGAATGGTTATTCTTTTCCTGTTCATAGCAGAGGAGGGCTTGGTGGGCTGAGAATAGATAATAAAGTTATAATTCAAGGTAGCATTACCTTGGTCAGCAGGAAGGTTCAGCTTACATATATGATTTTGATGTCCAGCAGAAGAGGGACTCTTAGTGACTGCATCCACTGTCTAACACTTCTCTTTCAGGGTCTGACACTTGAGGAAAGTAAATATCCTGGTCTTGACTGTGCAATCCAATGTCAGTCAATTTGCAGTATGCAGATTCAATTCCTTGGAATCCCCTTACAAACTTCTAATAGAGAGGATTATAGCATCACA
This sequence comes from Dipus sagitta, assembly GCA_036346955.1. Lineage (NCBI taxonomy): Eukaryota > Metazoa > Chordata > Mammalia > Rodentia > Dipodidae > Dipus > Dipus sagitta. The sequence continues at coordinate 76,820,442 of CM070781.1, forward strand.
GAAAATGAGATCCAGAAGGTGGATTTAATGTCAACAACTTGCATACAAAAAAAATTTAAATCTAAATAGTAAAGATGAGTTTTCTGAGAAATAGAGGTGTTATTTTTACCTTGATTATATGCCGATGCCTTGTGCATCATGCCACAGTGATCATTTTTTAACTATGGCCAAGAGCTCCTCTTATTCTAGCCATGAATATATATTGTTGAAACACAAACTGCAATACATGCTTCTCCTTCCCAGAACTACTTATCTTATTATGCCTTTTTTATACTTTAATATAGGTACTAATTGAGAAATTAATCAAATAAAATATAACATGAAAAAAATATTTTATTATTCTACCCTTCTCTAGGAGATAACTACTCAGCATCTATCCTAAGTATCTCCATGTGCATGTTATGTGTGCATGCGCATCTTTGAGCTCACTTATATAAATATACACCAAAAATGTGACTTATTTAGCACAATGGGTTAAAAGAAATAAGCTATTATGTAACATTGAATTTACCTACTGTGGTTTTGATACCTACATCATATTGCTTTGGGATGTATCCACCTTACATTAATTTGAAGTTCCTTAATGAAAAGTAATGTGGTGTTTTGAATATAAATAGTCCCATAGGCTCAGGTAGTTTTGACTTAGTTTTCTGCTTAGACTCTAATAGACAGAGCCCTGCTGGAGCAGGTGTGTCACTGGGGCAGATCCTGAGTCCATCTCTGAGGTGGTGAGAGTCAGCGTGTGCTTGCTGGCATTAGCTGTGCGTAAATGGACATCTTGTGTTCTGGTTGTTGTTCATCTCTGCTTTGGATGTCTGATGAAGTGAGCCAGCTTCTTCTGCCATAATGAAGTTTCCCCTGGAAGGTGTGAACGTGTAAGCCTGAAATGAAACCTTTCCTTTCTTTCACACGCTGCCTCTGGTCAGGTGTTTGCCCCAGCAATAAGAATGTAACTGCACCAGATAATGAGATTAATTCACACTATCATATTGTAATGCTTAAATAAATATCCATCATTAGATGTATTAATCATTAAGAAAATATCTTTACATGTTCAAATGTATATAATCAACTTGTTAAATAAAAGCTTTATACATTTATATTCCCACAACAGCTTGGCAGAATATGTGCTTGGCCATCAATTTTGCAATGTGGTCTGTAATTACCGTTTCTATTTCTCATCAAGATGTAACATAACATTTTTGTATGGTCATATTGATATTTCTTTGAATACAAGTTCAATAGAAAATTTCTTATGGCTGTGTCATTTTTTTTCAAGAATCAATAAAATGACTTAGAGATCACATAAAAATTGTCACACTCATGCCTGTGGCTTATTACAGTGACATGATAATAACTACTCTAGCCAGCAAAGATATTCAGTCCTTAGAGCATTCAATGGTGATGAGACCTGCATGGTTATCTTCTAACTAAGACTGTACCTTACAGAATACATATATTCTATGGCAATGGTGTATCCAGGTACCTGGGAAGTACCATCACTCAGAAGCTCACCTGAGATTTGGCATGTAGTTTTACTGTGGATTGGCCACATCAACAGAGAGGTATCTGTGGGTAGATTACATCTTTGTTTCTCCAGCTGTCCCAGAAGTTCACCTGGCAGCACACATAATATAAATCCCCTCTCACAACTAAATAGTGACTTTATTTATTTTTTTTGTTTGTTTGTTTTTTTGAGGTAGGGTCTCACTCTGGCTCAGGATGACCTGGAATTCACTATGGAGTCTCAGGGTGGCCTCGAACTCATGATGATCCTCCTACCTCTGCCTCCCGAGTGCTAGGATTAAAGGCATGCGCCACCACGCCCGGCCCTAAATAGTGACTTTAAATGATCCAATGTGTTGAAATGACCCCAGTTATATAAGAAAACCGTGACCAGACAGAATATTCTGAAGGTTTAGAGATTAGTTCCCAGAAAACAATGAAGGCCACTCCTTTCCTTAGGATGATCAGGGTTTGAAAATCCTAACTCTGATGAGCCAATCTCTTACCACATAAACTACTCCAACTAGCCAAACTAGCAAATGGGCAATGAAATTTGCCAACTAGCAAATGGACAATGAAAGCAGACAAGTGCAAAAGCTATATGCTTTCAACTAGAAATATTTAAAGTTTGGACATAATTGAACTTAAAATCACATGCTTATTTTGCTTGCTTAAAACTTGTATCTATTTGTGAGATTTGGGAAATTTTACTCTCAAAATATTGACACACTAAATGGCATACATCCACTGTTTTGATCCCTTCAGCAGAAACTAGGCCAGGGATCTCACAAAGCAAGCGTGCTCCAGGCAGCTGCGGGCAATGGTAGCTATGTAGTAGAGGCTTGTGGAAACTCAAGTCCACCCATGCCCTTGTCCAGACCAGCATGCACCTGGGGTATCCCAAACCCCGAGGAAATGCTAGTGCCCAGGGCCATTGAGACCACTCAGTAGTAGGGGAAGTGAGTTAATGACAATGTCTCTTGTGATTTCCAGGCAAGGCAATCCAAACTTCTGTGCAAGCTGGACTCTGAAGGAGCCTCACTAAAGGGGAAAAATGAAAATTCATTCTAGTCTACTCCCCCTATGAACAATGAATATGGATCATGAATATGCTCAGTCAGAGGAAGGCTCATCTATTCTAGTCCCTACAAAGTTATCATACAGGCTAATGGTGGCCCTTTATGTCTGTAACCATATGAAACCTCAAGCTTACTGGAGGGAATAAGGCAATCTCCTTCTTCTCTGTCTTCATAGCATCCTTGTTGAAGGGACAAGTGGCCCTTCAAAATATGTGTGAATGACCAAATGTTAGCTAACAATTACTTGATGGTGAAGGCAAGAGTGGCATTCTGAGGTCAGTCCCAAATGCCTCGTCACCCTGTTACCCTACTTCTACATTTTGACTGATGTTCTAAGGTGCTGGGGGACACTTCAGAGCCAAAGCTCTGCCAGGAATTTGATGAACTGCCAAATTAACAAAACTCTTAGTAGTACAATAAAGAAGTCAACTCATGCGACAAAATGTTGGAAATCTATTCCAATGTGCATGCATTTCTTGGGAGAGTTCTGTCAGCATGGGTTGAAATAATAATGATATCCAAAGGGAGTAACTTTGGTTTTAGTTGCTTCCTGTGCAGTTTTACAAAATGATAATTATACTGGTAGTGAAAACCGATTTCTTCTGGGAAGATACAATTAGATGGCAAGACTTAGCACTGCCCAGGAAAAGTATTTTTTCTCTATAAACAATGTATGTCTATAAAAACTATATTTCTCATTTCAGTTATAGATTCAAGAATAATCAAACTATCCTGGAGAGATTACTCAGGGGTTAAAATTGTTAATTGCGTAAGTCTGACCAGTAGATTTCAAACAGAGAGCTGGACTCAAGTAACTGTTTGGATTCTAAACAAAACCCATCTGTGACAATGGGAAGTAGAGTAGGGAAAATTCTGAACTCATGGCCAGATAGTCTGACATTTGCTACAGCAAAACTAGAGAAGTCCTGAGTAGTCTACATCTAAACCAACCTGAACATTCCTGATCTCAACTGCTTAGAAGCTAAGCAAGGTCAGGCATATTTAGTACTTGGATGGGAAAAGACCTATCTCATAAAAAAAAATAGGAAAGTGAAGACTGAAGCCGTCCCCCTAGATGCCTGATAATCATAGGTGAGCCGTGGCATGCACATGTCCATACACACACATATGCATATCTACACACAAATACACATACACAACACTAAAAAATGAAAAAGCAACAACAAAATACTTTTAATACCTTTGTTTTGCCAACACTATCTTGAAAATCTAATATAAATATGTTAGTTAATGATTCTATGCTATATACTTTTAAAATTTTGTGATAAATTATAAAATAAAGCATTTTTCATTATTTCATTTTTGAACAATTTAAGATGCCTCATATATTTTTGAATCTTTGAAATTCCCTACATTTTCACTGAAGGATCAAGGACAAGTTGTATAAATATCTGGCAATTTCTTGTAATTTAAAATGTACTTAAAGTGTTTGAAGTGATTTACAAATTCATGAGAATGCTAAAGAAATTAATTAAGGTGAAAATAATCTATAATGATGTTACTTTAAGAACATGCCAATAATTATGCTGAGTATTTCCCATAGTCTATTTTCTTTAATTCTTGCAATTTTAGGAATCAGTATCCCCATTTTGTGAAAAGGGAGACCTAGAACTCACTGCACTGAAATGCTTCATTCGGCTGGAGAGATGGCTCAGCCATTAAGGCAAAGCCAAAGGAGCCAGGATTAATTTTCCAGTAACCACAAAAAGTCACATGCACAAGGTGGCTCATGCATCTGGAGTTTGTTTGCAGTGGCTAGAAGCCCTGAGATATCAAATTTCTCTCACTCAATATGCATTTTCTCTCTATCAAATAAAAAAGTAATAAATAAATAAAAAAGAAAAGTAATTCCCTTTACTAAAGGAGAAATAAGTTAAAATAGAAGAAATGTTACATTGAGGACTGAATGCCTAAAATATGCTAGGTGCAGGTCCAAGGCCTCTTGGTTTGTTAACTCTACTTCCCGAATTACTACAGTAGGCTTTTTCAGAATCAGAGACATATAAAACAAGAAAAGAAAGCTATAGGCATATATTCCTGATGAACTTAGATGCAAAGATCCTGAACAAAATCATCACAAACTGAATTCGATAACATATCAAAAGCATTATCCACCTTGATTAAGTAGGTTTCATTACAGGGATGCAGGAATGGTTCAACATACAGAAATTGATCAACATAATATATCACATAAATAAACTTAACCATAAGAACCACATGATCATCGCAATTGATGTAGAGGAAGTCTTTGAGAAAATACAACATCACTTTGTGACCAAAACTTTGGAGAGAATAGGTATGAAATGTTCATATTTCCACATAATAAAGACTACACATAAAAAACCTAAAGCCCAAATAATGCTTAATAGGAAAAGACTCAAGGGGTTCCCATTGAGATTAATAATAATACAGGGGTGCCCACTCCCACCACTGCCTTTCAACATAGTACTAGAAGTACTAGCCCAAGCTATAAGACAGGAGAAAGAAATAAAAGGGATTCAAATTGGGAAGGAAGAAGTCAAGTTGGCATTAGTTGCAGATGACATGTTCCTATACATAAGTGATCCAAAAGTCTCAATCGCAAAACTTCTAAAGTTGATTAATTCCTTCAGCAAAGTGGCAGGATACAAAATCAACACATAAGAATCAGTAGCTTTTCTATATGCAAAGGACAAATGTACAAAGAAAGAAATCAGTGAGGCTGTCCCATTTTCAATAGCAACAAAATAAATAAATATTTTGGAATAACACTAACCAAGGATGAGAAAGGCTTATACAATGAAAACATAAAACCACTTAAGAAAGAAATTGAGGAGAACTTAAGAAGATGTAAAAACCTCCCGTGTTCCCGGCTAGGTAGAATTAATATTGCGAAAATGGCAATTATACCAAAAGAAATATATAGATTTAATGCAATACCAATAAAAATTCAAGCATCATTCTTCACAGGGATATAAAAAAGGAATGGCAGCAGACCTCAAATATCCAAACATATCCTCAGCAAAAGAAATACTTCTGGAGGTATCACCATGCCCAACCTAAGATACATTACAAAGCCATAGTAACAAAAACAGCATGGTACTTGCATTAAAACAGAAATATAGACCAATGGAACAAAATTGAAGACCTGGACTTTAGGTCAAGAAATTATAGCTACTTGATCGTTGACAAAGGTATATCAACAATGTAGACTGAAGAAAAGACAGCATCTTCAACAAATGGTGCTGGACAAATTAGATAACCACATGTAGAAAAATGAAACTAGACTCAATCATCTCACCATACAAAAAAAAAATCAAGTTCAGAAGAATTAAATCCCTCAATATAAGATCTGAAACACTTCTCCTACTTGAAGAAAAAGTAGGAGGAACTCTCCATGATATAGGAGCGGAGAAAGACTTCCAGAACAAAGCCTCAGTAGCCCAGGAAATTAAACAAGCACTAAATCAATATGATCTCATGAAGCTAAAAACCTTTTTCACAGACAAACATGCCATAATCAGAACCAATGGATTATCAGCAGAATGGGATAAAATTTTTGCCAGCAATGCCACTGACAGAGGGCTAATATCTAGAATCTACAAAGAACTCAAAAAACTAAACAATAAATTAAAAATAACCCACTCAAAATATGCAGCAGAAAACTGAATAGGAAACTATGAGGTTTTAGATATCTTTATACATAATATAGCACTTTTAGTTTCTTTTATTCATGATTGGAAATTTAAATATACAGTTAGGGTTAGAGAGATGGCTTAGCGGTTAAGCGCTTGCCTGTGAAGCCTAAGGACCCCGGTTCGAGGCTCCATTCCCCAGGGCCCACGTTAGCCAGATGCACAAGGGGGCACATGCATCTGGAGTTCGTTTGCAGTGGCTGGAAGCCCTGGCGTGCCCATTCTCTCTCTCTCTTTCTCTCTCTCTCTCTGCCTCTTTCTCTCTCTGTTACTCTCAAATGAACACAAAAAAATTAAAAAAATAAATAAATAAATATACAGTTATTTTCTAAATTAATGTGAAACAAAATCAGCGTTTCTTAAACCATTTCCAATGAGCCACCCACATAGAATTATCTGAATGTAATATTTAAAATTTATTTGTTTATTTATTTTATTTGTAGAGAAAGAGTGAGAAAATGAGAATGAGCATGCCAGGGATTATAGCCAATGCAAAAAAAATTCCAGGTTATTATGCAAATGGCTTTACTTGGGAACTGGAGAATCTATCCCCAGTCCTTAGTCTTGGCAGGCCTTAAGCACTGAGAAATCTCTCCATCCCCAAATGTGATATTTAAAATGGAGGTATTAGGCTGGGAGAGGGCTGAGTGGATAAAGGGCAAGCCATGTAAGCATGAGAACCTGAGGTCAGATTCCCAACAACCATGTAAATGCTACATGGCCACCTGCCTGCAATCCCAACATTAGGGAGGTAGAGACAGGAGATGTCCTTAGCAAGCTGGCCAGCTAGACTTGTCAAAGCAGCAAGCATTGGGTTCAAATGAGAGGCTCTGTCTCAGTAAAAAAGATGGGGAGTGATCAAGAAAGTCACACCATAGCAACTTCTGTCCTCCACAGTCATACACAGGTATGTGTCCCCCCGCCCCCCAAAAAATAACATACATGCAAACACAGTTACAAGTGCCACGTTTCAACTCCAGAGTGGCAAAATGTATATCTGTATTTCTTTGGCGATAGATATGGCGATAGATAAAGTGGTAGGATGTGTTATTATGAAGGCACTGCTGTAATCCTCTCAGTTCTTCTGTCTTTTTTTTTTGCTCTCTTTCTCTTGTTTCTTTATACCATTGTGAAATACTGCAGTAGAAATTCTTCACCAAGTAACTTTGTACTGATCTCTGAAAATGTTCACAGTTTTTCATCTACTTCCTCAAATATACCAGTCAAATAATTCTGCATTATTTTTTTCAAGTTTGTCTGGGAATTAGCCTGTAAAATATTTTTATTAGAAAGTCTTGTCATTATTATCATTATAATTTTAATCTCCACTTAAAAACAATTCAGGAAACACTAAGTCATATTATCACATAAGTATTATTATTGTCATGGTATTAGAATTATAGAGTAAAGCAATAGATAATATTTCACCTATAAGTTTTCAAACAGAATGTTTGCTACAGCATTCAGATCAAACTCTGTTGCATCATTGCTTAGCCAAAAAATAATGAAATAAATAAATAACAAAAGAAAGGTATCCAGCATTTAGTTTTACCACTTTCTCTTCACGACAATAAATGTCATGTCCCACCTGCAGTTTCAATACCTGTGTGGAAGTGCAATCTAATCAGGCTCAAGCTTATTCACCTGAGTTATCCAAGCTGAGGGCATCACGTTAAATCCTAATTTGAGAAAAGCTTATTCGTGGGGTACAGAGGTAATACCATCCATTTACTTTGCTTTCTGATCATCCAATGTGATATAAAGAGAGAATCTGATTGTAAGAAAAGGGAGTGTTAGGAGTTTAAACAAACTATGTAAGGAAGCTTTTAATTAATGCTGGGTCATGCCAAACTCTGATTTAACCTTTTATGTCTTCATAGTATAGGACATGTGTGATACAATGTGCACAGATATCTAATAGCAGAATTGACTTCAGATATGTAGAGATAGTGCAATAAGTGAACTTGTAAAATTGCATCGTATGGACAGTTGAACATAGTTAGGATTAATGGCAATGTAGTAACAGAACAACACACACACACTTTCCAATATAGAACTTGTGTTAGTATTTCCAAATCATATGTAGCGATTTCAAGTTCCCTTGTTTTTTGTTTATTGGTTTGTTTTTCGTTTTTTTTTTTTTTTTTTTTTTTTTTTTTAGTTTTGTTGCTGAGGACCAAACCCAGGCCCTTGCACTTGGTAGGCAAGTATTCATCCACTGAGCTAAATCCTCAACCCTCAAGGTAGTGATTTCTTACACTGAAATAATCCTATGTAATGATCTGATAATTAAAATGTATGCTCAGTGTTAGGGAAATATATTTGTCATCTTGACCTTCTATATTTTGAAAATTCTTTTTATGTGATTGTATAGAATCTCATCTTCCAGAAGAGTTCCTACCAAGAATAAAGAGAAAAATAACAAGAATTACAGATAAAAACTCAGTGTGCCAGAGTTCAAAGAATTTACTATGATATTTCATATGACACAGAGCCTAAATAAATCATATCTTGGGTTCAGAAATAAAATTCCTAAGCTCTAACCCTTCTCCTTGAACTCTTTCTCTGCTGTGTGATCGATGCCCTTGCCCTCAACCCCATCACAGTGCTGATAAGTTTAGAACATTTCTTCTGGGATATAATATCACTTACTTTTCTTGTCTGGAGTCTCCTTATTGAGTTTACGCTTCAGCTGCTTCTTTCTCTGCAACTGACCTTATATACACCTTACTTAAGGAAGCTGGTTTTACAAAACCATGCTAATCAGCAAAGAAAGTGTAGACTAGCCAAAATAAACTGAATAGAGTCCTGATAAAAAAAAAAAAAACCTAGAATCCCTGCAGGCTTCTATCAAATGTCTAGATTTCAACAACAGAAATAGCAGAAATACAATAAACCATAGGGTATCCAGGAAAGCACACTAAACTCTCCCTCTTTGTATTAGTGAAGATTAGACAAAAAAATAGCTGATGAAAGAACTATGGATAATTCATAAGTATTTTACACAATGATTCAAACTTGGTGAAGTAAGGCAGATATGTGATGTGGATATCAGAAAACAGAAGGAGCCCTAAGAACAGAAGCAGGTTTAGAAACTCACATGTCTCACTTTCATTCACTTACCTACATTCACAAATAATGGATCTCTGAAAATTTTTCAATACCATTCCATCTCAGAAATGCATATGTTTGTATGTATGTATATATGTATATAGGTATGTATGTATGTATGTATGTATGTATGTATGTATAGGCATATGCTTCATCCAACAAGTATGTCTAGTCATAATGATGTTCATTTAGGCTAGCTAATCACTTATATTAAAAAGACATTTCTTTTTTTTCTTTTTTTTTTAAATTTGTGTTTATTATTTACTTATTTGAGAGCGACAGAGAAAGAGGCAGGGAGAGAGAGAGAGAGAGAAAGAGAGAGAGAGAATGGGCACGCCAGGGCCTCCAGCCACTGCAAACGAACTCCAGACGCATGCGCCCCCTTGTGCATCTGGCTAACGTGGGTCCTGGGGAATCGAGCCTCGAACCAGGGTCCTTAGGCTTCACAGGCAAGCGCTTAACCATTAAGCCATCTCTCCAGCCCTAAAAAGACATTTCTTAATGTTGTATTGTAAGTAAAATGTGACTTGATACTCTCCATTTTCACTATTCCTACTTACAAACAAAATTTTTAAAAAATGTACTTGGAGAGATGGTTCCACAGGCAACAGCACTTGCTCCTGAAAGCATGAAAGCCTGGTAGTACCAGATAGTGTCTGATTTGCCCTTTGGTATATTTATCAGCATCCATGTAAATGATAGTAGATGATCACACAGACCTGAAACCCAAGTCCTGTGGGGAGCCTAGACCAAACAGTCTCTGGGCCTGAAAAAATGGTAGGATTTATTTCATGGAAATATGGCAGGTGAGTGATACAATAAGAAACTTAATATTTTCCTCTTGGCAACAACATGCTTATGGATGGAGTGCACACAAATGTACATGTGTGTGCAGGTATGTATATATACATACATACATATATATATATATATATATATATATGTATGTATGTATATATATATCACACTATAGGCAAAAATAAACTAAAATAAAATTATATCTGTTTTATAGTTCATAATATATTGCTATAAATAAATGGTGTCATTTAGTTGTAGTGTGGCTACTATAATTATGATAGCTTGGGGAATCCCTGAAGAATTAAAGTGTAGCATCATTTAACTTCTGCTATTGTGAAGGCATTTACATGTTACATCCTCAGTGATTCCCAGTTCACACTTCTACTTCCTAATTCCTGAAGAAAAACATCACCAAATTAGATAAACTTAGTGTTTTAGGAATAATTGAACAAGGCACAAGTTACAATTAAGGACTGGAGTGTAAAGCTGGAAATTATTAGGGTAATCACCAAGGAGGGAATCATGTTCCTTAGTACACTTCAGGAATGGACTTGTAGTAATTTACCATAAAGTAAGAACTGAGAAGCATTCTTGGGATGCACAAAGCTAAGCAAGAAAACCAACTTCTTGGTTCCCTGAGGAAACCTCAAGCAATACCTATTAATTAGATCTGATTGTGGGACATGAATGAGAAACAAATCGACCCTGGAACTCATCCTGCTTTCCACCGGACTTAATCTGGTGAAAAGGTACAGGCGGGCTGCTGAGAACTGACAACTGAGAATTATGTTAAAGTTATCTGATGACAGGTTTGGGTTGGTAAGGATGAGAAGTACACTGAGCATGCATGAGATCTATCGCCTAGTAAGTTTCATAGCATAAAATAACACCTGAGGAAAGAAATGGCCTTTTTTTCATTAGGTCCATAACCTCTAGCTATGACAAGAATTTGCTTAAAACTCACTAAGTATTTTCTTTCATATTTTATTATTCTCCCATTGTTTTTACAATGTCATACATGCTTCCAATTCATTTTGATCCTCCACTTAACCTCTCTCTTCTTTCCTCTTTCACTAAAACCTTTTTTCCCATTAGATCTCCAGACTGCTTTTATGTCTTGTTTATCCTTTATTTATTCTTATTTTTGACCTAGTGATTTAAATTATGATTGTTTCCATAATCATGGGTGGGAGTATTTTTACTGGAGAATGGGAATTCCTCCAGTGCTCACCCCCTAAAGGACATAACTTCCCCTCTCCCATCAATCATCAGTTTCCACTACTTACTCTGGGAACTGTAGAGGCTAGTAGGCCCTTCCCTCATCAGTGGTGAACTATTGACAGCTCTATCTTATACAAGAAGTCACCACTGGCTTTGAATCTATGTAGCAGAAGAAGACATTCTACAGTCCCAGTTGTCATTGACTTGCTCTTATAATTTTTCCTCTCCATCACCCATAACTTTTTCTGAGCCAAGGAAGGTTCGGTTAGATGTCACTCTGGACTCTAAAACAGAGGGAGGCAATAGTGGGAAGAAAATCTTCAACAGAGGTAGGGATAGGGTGGGTGAGGGGGTGATGAGGAGATAAATTAAAACTATAAACTTGTGAATAAGCCATATGGAAACTTAGCATTTGGCAAGCCAACTTATAATTTTCTAATGTGTTTTGCAAAAGACCACAACATAGGTAGATAAGGCTGCTTCCAAAATTTGTAGGTTATCAATAGAAAAATCCTGGTATCAGGGTTGATACATCTCCCAATGAGTTATGGTCAAGGAGGCCATAGATGGCCCCAAAACAGTTAGCTACTGCTATTATTCTTGGTTGCCCACCTAAACAAAATGGTAAACCCCTGTTACTAAAGACACCATATTCTTAAGGTTCAGGAAATAAAGAAGCCAAGCTGGAAATGAGTTGAAACCTTCTCTTTTAGCAAGTTTTCCTCAGGCCTGATAATGCTATGCAAGCTGTGGGAGAAGGCATTAAAAATCCTACCCAGCTATGGATCCTGTGTCCTGCATAATCAATCTGCAAAGCAAGTTGTGTTCACTGATGCAATAGTGGGAGAGGAGTTATGAGAGTAATCAATTTCGCACTGTACAGGACGATAATTGTACCAGGTACTGTAAATCTGGCTAAAAGTCTGTGTCTAGGGACCAAGAGTAAGTGACTAATTTGTCTTCATCCTGTAACTTAATACCTAGTTCACCTGTGCAATCTTTACTTGGTTTGTATTCACGTATGGGGCAATAGGGCATGGCCTCATTATAATCAAGCAGATAAAAGAAACTTTCTCATTTGATAAATTCTAAGATCAGGTATTGTGAATTTAGTAGAAAGGATATATGTTTTGTTGACCAAAACCATAAATGTTCATCAAAACCATGTATTTTTTATTAATCTCAATGTTGAAATATCTATTAGAAAATCTATATGACCTCTCTCATATGTACTTCTTACCTTTTAAGTGATATCTAGGCAAAGTAAATGTGGATAAATACCCAGAAACTAGAAAGGTGCTGACTGTAAGGTTCAGGAGTGACCAAGACCATGGAGACCACTCTGAGACAAAGATGGAAGCTTTACTTTGGGAAAAACACAAACTGCAAGGACTGACTCTCAAAAGCAGAGAACAGCCAAATTTGAGATTCCAGATAGTAGGCTATATAAAGTTCTTCAGTTGGGGAAGGTGAGAAAGGGAAATAGCTAGTGTGTGAGACCAGAAAAGTGGCCAGGTGGGAGATAAGGAGGCAGGAAACCTAGACCTGGGGCATTGTTAGGCAAGGAAGGGATAATGGCTGGGCAGCTCCCTGAGGAATGTAGACGACCCACTTCCTTATATCTCTGTTGCCCTCCTGCTGTCTTGTGTGACTCCATTTTGTCCTGACCTAACATTGGCAAAACTGGAGAAAAGAAAGTTTGAGGAAGGGGTTGAGAAAGACAATAGAACACATGACATATTAAGGTGGAAGATGAGTACTAAGGGCAAAGGGGATAGTGGAAAAGGGTGACATGCATGGGGCAGAATCAACAAAAGCAAAGCATGTATGAAAAAGCATAAAAAAGTATTATTTTGGAAGATAATTTAATGTTATTTTGTAATATCTTATATATTATTTGTAAACAGAAAAGGAGGAAGAGAGGGAGAGAATGTGTGTGAGTGTGTTTGTGTGTGTGTGAGGGGGAGAGAGAGACAGGAGGAGGAAGTGCAGGCACAGCAGGGCCTTTTGTCACTACAAATGTTCTTTGGATGCATGCACCACTTTGTGTATCTGGCTTTGTGTGTGTTGTAGTGGGGAACTGAAGTAACAGGGTTTGCAAGTGTTGAAAAAGACACAGCTCTCACCACACATGCAGTAAGAGATTCATTCTGGAGCCAATGTGAGTGACCATTGACCAGGAACACAGATTTAAGTTATCACCAATTCCACTTTCTAACGTGCTAAAAATTTCGTGAGGTATTATACTAACAGAACAAAAGAAAGTCATAAATTAAGGCACTTTTCAAATACATTGGCTGACCACCAGGTAAGCAGGTTTTAGCAAAGCAGGGATAATCTCCACCATGGCCCTCAGACGCTATCTGGTGACATTCTCAGCCCTTGAATTGATGGAAGCTGAGGTCTGTTCTTGCATTCAAAAAAGGATTACACATGATCAACTGATAGTCACCAGGATGTTAGTTCAGACACAGGGGTGGGCCACACATGACTATTAAGGGGCAAAAGGTAGTTCAAAGTAGTTTTGCTATGACTTGCAACATTCCATCTCTCTGTGATCAAAGGAGCTTTATCAGTCTATGAAGCCTTGCTGGAAGAAGATGCAACAGATATAGCTCTTTGCTGGGAACTTTAGTTCCCATTTCCTCCTGTTGGCCAAGCATCACATTTTGTGCATGCAGAGACAAAATATAATATTAAATATGTTCCACATAGCTAGGAAGGCTCATTCTTAGGACCTAGTACACATGAGTATAAGTAGTAGGCAGGAAAACCATCTTCAGGAGAGAGGAGTTGCTGCTAAACCCATTCAAGGAGAAACACTTGGATCATGTTAAATTTATTAGCTATAATGACCCAGGTATACTGAAACTTTTTTTGTTTGTCTTCTGTGTCTGATATAACATGTACACATGACATATAATGAGAATTTTATATTTAAATTTAGATATAATCATGAATAAGTCTGGCCTAACAAACTTAAGGCAGCAAATGTTTAGCTACTTCGAGTACTTAATTGTTGATGCAACTGGGGATCAATATCACCCAGCATTTCTTATTTATTTTTTATTTTTGTAGTCAAGTTGGTACCATTGTTAGCCTGCTCTCTGTCCTTTCCCCTCCACAGGGACCTTCCTTGTTGGGTATATGGGTTGTGCATTTTGTCACCCAGCATTTCTGAAGTAAATGTTGATGGTTAGATGTTTGAAGAGCTAAATATGAATCTGAGAGTCCATCCCTTGAAATTCTGTAGCATAGGAGTTGGTTGGAAGTATTAGATAGAGTCCTTACTGTGTAGGTAGAAGTCTTTTTTTCCCTATTTCCCCGTAGCTCATGGTGAAAAGACTATAAGCAATTCTGATATTTAGTCATTATTTTAAAATATCTTAACAACTCTCTTTTTTAGAGATGGTATATTATACTTAATATTTATAGAAAGTTTTGGCAAGGGCTGGAGAGATGGCTTAGCGGTTAAGTGCTTGCCTGTGAAGCCTAAGGACCCCGGTTCAAGGCTCTATTCCCCAGGACCCACGTTAGCCAGATGCACAAGGGGGCACATGCATCTGGAGTTCATTTGCAGTGGCTGGAAGCCCTGGCGTGCCCATTCTCTCTCTATGTATCTGCCTCTCTCTCTGTCTGTCACTCTCAAATAAAATAAATAAAAATGAACAAAAATATTTAAAAAAAAAAAAGAAAGTTTTGGCAAGCTATCAACATCATTTGTTTATTTAACAAGTACTCTTGTGGATTAAATAAAAACATAATAAAGTTAATAATAGTTCAAACTTTATAAATAAGAATAAATTCAATTCATTAAAATAAATTTTTAATCTCATAAATGAAGGCTTATCTAAATGGGAAAGAATATAAACTTAACATTTAGAAATAATTTAACTATAGGTTAGTAGAGGCTTCATTAGTAAAAAGATGAAACATCAAATCCTTGTAAGCTACTTTTATAAACACTGGCAGAAACAGAATATTTAAGAAACATTGTTGTAATTGTATAAGCAGATGTTATTTAGCAAAATAAATAAATAAATAAAGGCTTACTCTAATGGAAAACTTAAAATCTAAAACTTTTATTTGTAAGCCAGTTAGTGTTCATTAGTATGAGCATGGTACTAGCTAAGAAATCTGTTCTTGGAAACGGAATTAGGCATTTTGTAAACATTACTAAAAGCAAAATCATTTCAGCAAAGTTTGAATCTTGGATTGTAAAACTTAATAACCTTTATTTCTTTAAACATATCTTATTCATGAGCTTAATAGATTTTGATCTAGACATTTGAATTAACATTTTTAATCTAGAAATATATTTATTAGTTCCTTTATAGCGCTAAGACCAGAATCCTGAATAAGAGGGAATGGCTTTTTCCTTTTTAGTATTACCATGGAAAAAGAAAACAGTTATCAAAGACAACCAAAGCAAGATAACATCTTGGCATCTCTGTTATAAAATAATTTTAATTAATTTATTTGTAAGCAGTGAGAGAGAAAAGAAAGACAGAGACGGACAGAAGCTGTAAACAAACTCTAGATGCATGTACCACCTGTGTATCCAGCTTTATGTGGGCACTGGGAAGTCAAAATCAAGTTGTTCCTGTTTGCAGGCAAGTGCTTTAACTGCTAAGTCATCTCTCCAGACCTAAAACATTATTTATGGTTAATCTGTAAAACTCTACAGGCAAATATATTATTTACTTATGTATAGGAGCAATTGTATTAAGGCAGAGGCTTAAATCCTGAGAGTCAATCTAAGCAAATAAGGACTTTTGTGTAAATTAACTTAAGTCAAGGACTTATCAAATGAAATCTTGATTAAGATTTATATAATTTTTTGTGGAAATTTCTAATCATGTTATTTTTAAAAGGAAATTTGGACTAACTTTGAAACAACCTCTAGCAAACAAACCTAAGGAAAGCCATCTTAGGCCACTCAGCCATCCTGATATTTTTAAGGAGCCATAACAGATTAAATATTAGCACAGTGCATTAATTACAAGAATGAGGATGTGGTTCAAGTAAGGCATCTGGTGTTTTCTCTCACCCTAAGGTCAAGATGCCCTGATTTTTGGTATCTGCTTCCTACCTGGTGTTAACTGCAAAAAAATTTGCTTTTATAATCATGATTGTTTGCTCTTGCTAAAGATAATTGGGTGTGTAGGTGGTGGCTAGGGGTTTTTCAGATCATTGTAAAGGAATGTGATTTTTGCCTTTAAAAACTCACTGTAGGGCTGGAGACATGGCTTAGTGGTTAAGCACTTGCCTATGGAACCTAAGCACCCCGGTTCAAGGCTCAATTCTCCAGGACCCACGTTAGCCAGATCCACAAGGGGGCGCACGAATCTGGAGTTCGTTTGCAGTGGCTGGAAGCCCTGGCATGCCCATTCTCTTTCTCTCTATCTGCCTCTTTCTGTCTCTGTCAGTCTCAAATAAATCAATAAAAATGAACAAAATTAAAAAAAAAAACTCACTGTAAAAGTAGAATAGTGCTACACTCCTTGCTGTGAGTGGACAGTCACTGGCTGGCTGAAAAAGAATCTACTTTTAAATTTTTATCTGGGTGGTCTTCTGTTCATTTCTGGTCTGGGAGACACTACAACTTAAGTCTTTGTATGACCATTTACTTTTAAGTCAATTTGACATTATATAAGCATTATAAAAATATAAACACATAGTCAACATATATTAACTATATAGAAAGACTATATAAAAACCAAAAGGTGTTATAGATTTTATTTAGACCTATAATTGTTAGTTTCTGTTTAGACATATATCTGGCTATTTTTTTTTAATTTTTAATTTTAAATCTATACCTGAGCTGCAGGGATGGCTTAGCCATTAAGGTGTTTGCCTGCAAAGCCAAAGGACCCCAGGACCTGTGTTAGCCAGATGCACAAGGAGGCACAAGCATCTGGAGTTCATTTGCAGTCGTTGGAGGCCCTGGCACACCCATATCATCTCTCTCTCTCTCTCTTTCTGTTTTTCTCTCTCCCTCCCTCTTTTTTTCTCTATCAAATAAATAAAAATGAGACTTTTAAATCTATACCTTAAAAATATATGACTTAATAAAAATGAGCAGAACTTTTAGATCTTAAAAGCAGAGCCTTTAAAATGACTTTTAACATTGATTAAATAGATTATTCTCTCTCTCCATGCACAAGAATTAAGTCCAAATGGATTAAAGACCTTAACATCAGACCTGAAACTCTGAAACTGCTAGAGAAAAAAGTAGGGGAACTCTTCAACATATTGGTCTTGGCTAAGACTTTCCGAATATAACCGCAATTTCTCAGGCAATAAAACCACAAATTTACCACTGGGACCTCATGAGATTTTGTATGGCAAAGAACACTGTGAATAAAGCAAAGAAGTAACCTACAGAATGGGAAAAAATCTTTGCAAGCTATACATCTGATAGAGGATTAATATCTAGGATATACAAAGAACTCAAAAATTAAATAATAATAAATCAAACAAGCCAAATAAAAAATGGGCTATGGAACTAAATGGAGTTCTCAAAAGAAGAAATACAGATAACATATAAGCATCTAAAAAAATGTTCAACATCCCTAGTCATCGGGGAAAGGCAGATTAAAATTACATTGAGATTCCATCTCACTCCTGTCAGATTGGCTACCATCATGAAAACAAATATCATAAATGCTGGCAAGGACGTGGCAAAAGAGGAACCCTTCTACACTGATGGTGGGAATGCAATCTGGTCTAGCTATTGTGGAAATCAGTGTGGAGGTTCCTGATACCACTAAAAATAGATCTACCATATGACCCAACTACAGCACTCCTAGGCATATATCCTAAGGACTCATCTCATTACCTTAGAGATACTTGCTCAACCATGTTCATTGCTGTTCAATTCACAATAGCTGGGAAATGGAACCAGCCTAGATGTCCCTCAACTGATGAGTGGATAATGAAGATATGGCACGTTTACATAATGGAGTTCTACTCAGCAATAAAGAAAAAAAATGAAGTTATGAATTTTTCAGGAAAATGGGTGGATCTGGAAAGGATTATACTAAGTGAGGTAACCCAGGCTCAGAAAGCCAAGAGTCACATGTTCTCACTCATATGTGGATCCTAGCTGCAGATGATTGGACTTCTGTGTGAGTAGGAAGAAAACTCAGTAGCAAAGGCCAGTAAGCTAGAAAAGAGATATAAAGGGAAGAGAAGGGAAGGGAGGAGGGCATTTAATAGGATGGCATTGTATATATGTAAGTAGAAGAATGGATTAATGGGGGTGTAAAGGCCCACAGTGAGGTCAAGGGAAGAACTTGAGTAAAGGAAAGGTGGAGGGAGAGCTAATCAAAATCTAAGAGGATGTAAATAACTCATATGGAAACCTACCTTTTTGGACAATGAAACACTCATGAGCCATAGATTCTTGCTAGAAAATTTTCAGTGTCAGGGGTAGGATATCTTCCAGTGAGTTGTTGGCTAGTGAGGTCCCTGATGCCCCCAAAACATTATAGGCCATTGCAGAGGCCCTTGGTTTCCACTAAGAATAGATGGTAAGACCGTATTGCTGAAAACTCCACATACTTGGGCTGCAAGGTCACTGAGAAATCCTGCTGGAACTGAGCTGATAGCCTCCTCCAAGTAGATGAGCAGACAGAAAGCTGGAAGAAGCCATTCTGCATGCAGTTCAATGGGAGAGAGAGAGGGAAATCACCAGTGAAGATACTCAACAGTGAACTCTGCAAGCCTTATATTTGGCCAGCCACGCCAAATGAGCCAATGGGTGCAATAGTGGCACTTCTGTCATGGTGGAAACCAACTGCACTATAATTGGTCTAGAGGCCTGCTCCATGGGAGGGAATACATCCCTAATACTGAAAACTTAAAACAGGGGTAGTCATGAGCCCTAGGGGAGTAATGTCTGCTGCTGTCTGGCTAAATGTATATACTATGCTTATCAAACTGCCCAGTAAGCACTTCTCTTAATATTCTTACCCATACATTAATGCTACTCTCACTTTTGGTAGAGAATCTTCTCTTTTCAGATGGCAGTAGCCTTGGGATGACTCAGAAGGCATCATGGTGCTGGAAAGAAATGACAGGAGTGCTCGGCTCTACAATATCTCTATCACACCTTCCAAGTGTCAAGATCTATAGCAAAGAGGTGGCAGAAAGAATGTAAGAGCCAAAGGAAGGGTAGGACTCCTTACAATGTGGTCCCCCCAGACACAAAGTGGCCTGGATATCCATGACCTCACAGTGCTTGCCACTACCTACACAAGAACATCATAATAGGAAGAAAAGATCATGACATCAAAATAAAAGAGAGACTGATTGAGAGGGGGAGGGGATATGATGGAGAATGGAGTTTCAAAGTGGAAAGTGAGGGGAGAGGGAGGTCCTTACCATGGGATATTTTTTATAATCATGGAAGTTGTTAATAAAAAACTAATTTAAAAAACTTTATGAAAACTGTTTTCAATGATAATATTTTATAGGTTTAAAAAGCTACAAGTAATTAAGTTTAAGAATATGTACTTATAAGGCCTTTTAATAGATTATCACACTCACACACTCTTTAATTTGGTTTACCTAAAATATATTTAAACAAAAACTAACATAATAAAAAAGTGAAGTGGTCACAAGTTGTATATATCTGGAACTTTATGTTATCACTTTCTTTTGGACAAAGCACACAAAAACAAAAACATAAAAGATCATGGACAAACCCATAAATTCCAGTGCACTCCAGCAAGTAAAATTAAGTGAAAGTTTCTATCCTCTCTCTTTGAGATTAAGATTCAGTAACACAGAAGATCAAAGGTGAAGCTTGTTACATAGATCTAGAGCAGATAATTATTCCCATTTTTTTTTTCTCGAGGTAGGATCTCACTCTATTCCAAGCTGACCTAATATTCTCAGGGTGGCCTCAAACTCATGGTGATTCTCCTACCTCTGCTTCTTTAGTGCTGGGATTAAAGGAGTGGGCCTACATGCCAGGCTCCCATTTGTTTTTGAGAGCTAAAAAGTACAAGGGTAAAAGTATTTTTCTTACATGGACATGGCTTATACTTATATTTGTTTTTGTCTTGTATGTTATGGCAACTCCTTCAAAATATCATCAAGCAAGATAATAGATTTAATGACAGCTCAGGCTCATAAGGAGAAAGGCTAGCTGTTAAGTTCCTTTAGTGAAAGGCTGATTGTACAGCATTTAGGGAGTCTCTTAGCCTGATACTGTCAATTTCACATAGCAGATAAGATGCCAGCAATGAGACAGGCAGGAAAAGGTTCAGAGATAAGTGGCCATTTCTTGTGTTTAGGATCCAGAATGTACTCTTTTAGTAGTTTTCTAGTTGTATCCTAGGGTGCTCTCTTGGGGACAAGCGAATGGCTTAGGACGTCTGGGGAATCAGCCCTTATGTAATGTCCCCTGAAAAAGCCATGTACTTTCCCATCTGACCCAGGAACAGGGCATAGATATCTAGATGATTCTCTTAGGTGCCTGTGGCACTCATTAAACATAATATATATATATATGTATGTGTGTGTGTGTGTGTGTGTGTGTGTGTGTGTGTATATATCTATATATATTTGGCCAAAAAATAGATCGAAGAAACCAAGATATCATATAATCAAATAATACAGTTGAGAATCAGTAGTTATCAAGACTTACACACAATGGTTTAGATGGATCCTTTGTGTGCCCCAAAATGTCGGCAGTAAGGGGACTGAGACATAGCTCCACATTGTCATCTTTGTCAGCCTGAGGAGTTCCTCTGGACTTTTAGGGACCTCAACTCAGGTTCTATCTAGGATGTATGGACTTCCAGGAACAGCCAGTATGAAACAGAGCTGAAAATTATGAACTTAAGCAGGAGAGTTAGGCAAGGGAAGGGGTGCTTAGAGGAAGAGTGAAAGCATACCTGAGAACATGGGTGTGGAGTCTTAGGAAGTGAGTATCTTTATGAATGAGGATTTTAATCTAGTATGGAATTCTTTAGGTTTTATTTACAAATAACAATCTTTTCTTTGATATGGGATTTTGTTCTGCTTGGAGAGAGCAGGAGACAAGGTCAAAGAAAGGAGAACAAATGAGAATAGCCAGATACTGCACAATTGATCTTTAGTTCTCATCTAATCTCTCAAATTTTCTTAATCTTTCTCATTTTGGATATCTCCTTTTAACTTATAGGTTTTAGAACTCATTAGCTTGTAAATTACAAGTTTAATCATTTTTTACATGTTCTAAAATTTTAATTAAAGTAAACTGCCCATTATGATTATTTTTAGAACAAAAAATATGGCAAAGGACTTTAGCATTTCAAAAAAATGTTAAAATAAAAACAAACCCCAATTTAGGATTATATGTTCCTCATTGTGGTAAATGTAACCCCAATTTATTTTTAGTTAGGTTTCCTATTTTTTCCCATTAAAAAAATACTTATAAGTTAAATTAACACAATTTTCATACCAACTGGAGTACTAAATAGCAGTTTTCCCCAAAACATTTCCTTCTTCCTTGGAGGAATGGTGAAGGAAAAGAAAAATGTTTAGTGCTAACAGAGACAAACCAAACAGAATAGTCAGAAATCAAAATGCACTCAAAAATCTGCATGCAAACAACAAACTGAATGGTCAAAACCAAAATTCTTTCAGAGCAAACAAACAAAAGGGATACCTTAAAACAAACATTTTGAGAGCATATACCAAACATTTTGAGAGGAAACCAAAAGAAGTACCCAAAAACAGAAATAAAAAAAGGAAAGGATCCTAAAACCAGCTCAGAATAAGCAGGTGGAACATCAACCAAATCAAGGGCGGTCCAAGCCCAGGAATGAGTCCATCAACCTGCACTAAAGGAGACAACAAGGGGCCCATGTTGGTACCTGGCTCAGATCAGCTGCATCCTAAGTGAAAGTTGCTTGTCCTTGTGGTCCTGTGTTCAGGTGTCATAACTATTGATGCAGAAGATACAGGTCTCACCTCAAAGGGGATAAGAGATAGTTTATTCTGGAGCTAATATGAGTGACCATGGGCCAGGAACATAGCTTCAGGTTACCCCAAATTCCATGTTCCAACATGAAAGTTTTATAGTTACAGAAAAAAGAAAAGTCATAAATGAAGGCATTTTTTCAAATACATTGGCTGACCATCAGGTAGGAGGGTTTTAGCAAAGTGGGGAAATTTCCACCACAGGTCTCAGATACTATCTGTTAACATTCTTATCCCTTGGGTTGATGGAAGCTGAGGCCTGTTCATGCATTCCAACAAAGATTACACTGATCAACTGATAGTAACCAGGATGCTAGTTCAGACACAGAGGTGGGCCAAAAATGGCTATTAATGGGCTAAAGGAAGCCCAATGTAATTTGACTCTGACTTGCAATATTTCATCTCTCTGTGATCATAGGAGCTTTATCAGAGCTATTTGCTGGGAACTTTAGTTCACACTAGATTGCACCTTTAACCACTGAGCTATCTCCCTGAGATCATAAATATTTTTTTAATAAAATACCATGGACTTAGATAAACAGATTTGGAAATCCATTGCTCAAAGTACATTGTATTTCATGAGGTAAATCTTTAATGATTATTCTTTTTTTTTTTTTTTTTTTTTGGTTTTTCGAGGTAGGGTCTCACTCTAGCCCAGGCTGACCTGGAATTCACTATGAAGTCTCAGGGTGGCCACGAACTCACAGCAATCCTCCTACCTCTGCCTCCGAGTGCTAGGATTAAAGGCGTGTGCCACCACGCCCGGCTTAATGATTATTCTTATTAAAATGAAAACAAAAGTTAAACTTCCACGATTAAAAAAAATGTAATGAGTATATTACAAACTATTAATTAGTAATTACTTTAAATAGAGTATTTCTAATAGAGTTTTAATACATGACAAAAAATGATTTAATAAATCAAAGTATATTCCATATAACATCAATGAGTTAATAATATGCCTCAAACAATGTTATTATTACCTATAGAAATATAATTTTATTAATTAAAACATTAATTCATAATTATTGACACTCCTTAATATATTATACTATTTGTTAGAAATTAAAAATATTCCTGATGCAAACATGCTAGAAAACAGGTAGGAGTTAGTCTATCAGTGGGCAATTGGCTAGGAGATCTGAGCACACAGTGAGGGCTAATACATTTCAGGATCATATGTTCTTGGTGGGCCCACTATGCATTAGAAATGTAAGTAATGTCAATATGCATAAGGTGGATGGCCAAGGATTAAGATGGAACAAGCAAAAGCCCACTCAAGCTGGTATAACAAAGTACTGTAAACATCAGACCTTTGCAAATAACAGAAATTTATTTCTCAGTTCTAGCCTGAGTAATTCAATACGAAGATGTTTAATGTGGTCATTATTTTCTGCAAAATAAAGTGCTTACTTTTGGGGTCTTTCCATGGTTGAAGAAGCCACCAGTTCTCTCAGCTGTCTTTTGTAAAGATATTAATCTCAATAATATAGGGCTCTGTGGCAGTTTAAGTGAATCTTCCCCAATATATTCAGGATTTTATTACAGTTAGTAATTTAGATCTGCAGCTATGCTGGAGGTGTTACTGGGCAGATCTTAGGGTCCAGCCCTAAGGTATGGGGGTGGATTTCAAATTCCATTCTAAAAATATGCAAAGTGTCCTGCAGTTCCCAACTGTGCTTGTGCATGGTGTGGCTTGTGCATGGTGTGGCTTTTGGGTTCTTGGATTGTGGTTTCTGTATCTCCACTTGATCCTGTGAAAGAGGCCAGTTTCTTTTGCCATTATGGAACTTCCCCTGTATCTTCAGTAAATTCCCTTCCTCCATAGCTATGCTTGGTCTAGAAATTCATGTCAGTGACTTGAAGCTGTCTACTACAGATATTGGTACCAAGAAGTGGGATAGAGTGCTGAAATGAATCTGACCATATTGATTTTGGTCTTTTGAAACTTTTGTCTGGGAGGAATGAGCATAGACTTGATGCTTTCAATTGAAGATACCTTCTGAAGTGATAAGCCAAGTATTATGGACTATTCTTGTAAGAATTTGACAATGCTAAGTGTAGAGAGAATTGAACTTGTAGACTCGTGTTATGAATTTTCTAAGGGGAAGGAAAATTGGCAGAGGATACTGTTGGAACTGGGCTACTGGCATAAGGACTGGCTGCATTCTGCTGCCTATGCCCACAGTTTAATCAAGGTTAAATCTATAATAGGCTGATGTGCTTGGCTGAAGACATAGGACTGAGGGATTTATAATTTTAAGTTGGAAAAATCAATCCAAGTTAAAATTACAGGCACTGAGACTGGTTTTAGGTTACTGAAGCTGCTATTGTCAATATACTAGCAATCTTAAGGAAGATGGCCCAAATGCTTTACATGAAAACAACGGAAAGGATATCTGAGGAAAGACTATAATAGAAATGCAAACTCTTTTGGAAAAGAGTTGACTGGAGAAACAACCTGCTCTTCAAGGCTAAGATGTATTCCCTCCCAGAATTAAGAATATGGCTGTATCCTGCATACCTGATATTGATTTTAGAAGCAAGAAAACTGCATTTACAGAGTCAAGAAGTACACACATTCTTTCATGAGCTGCTGCTCAGATGCAGCATGAGGCAGGGCATGATGACCCTGATAGGCTGGAAAAGTCATTGGAAAATGGACCATGGTTTGCATGGAGACCTGAAGATGTTTTGGATCTATCAAGACTGTGAAAGGGCTACCATGGAGGCTGTTGGTTAGGGATGGAAGTTTTCGCTGGTTACTCAGCCCAGGTGTAGAAGCAAAATCGGAAAATCGGGAGATTGTCAGTCACTGGTTATATCAGACTTGAACTACAGAAATTTGATATTAGCTTGATGGTTATTGAGTTTGCGTAGTTCTAGTCTCTCCTTGATATGCCTAATAGCAGTTGAAAATGTTAACTCTGTACTGTTTCATGCTGAAAGTATATAACTTGTTTGATTTTAGAAGGCTCATAGCTCAGAGATAATCTTAAATGTCAGAGGAGACTTGGGACTTGGGGACTATCCAAAGCTAGTAAAGATTGTGGAGACCCTCGAAGTTGGATAGAATGCAATTTACAATGTGAGATGTTTATGAATGTATTGGGGGCCAGGGACAGAATGTGGTAGCTTAAATGAATGTTTTCCAATATATTCAGGATTTTATTACAGTTTGTAATTTAGGTCTTCATCCACCTGACTGGAGGAGGTGTCACTGGGAGGATCTTAGGGTCCAGCCTAAGACATAGTGGTGGATTTGAAATTCCAATCTAAAGATGTGCAAAGTGCATGAGTTCAGCCTGGAATTCCTAAGTGTGCTTGTGTATGAAGTGTCTTTGGGGGTTTTTACTTACGGCTTCTCTTTCTTTGCTTGAACCTATGAAAGCAGACTAGCTTCTTCTGCCATTATGGAACTTCACCTCTATCTTCAATAAATTCCCTTCCTTCATAACTGTGCCTGATCTGGAAGTTCATCCCAGTAACCAGACGCTGTCTATTACAGGTTGAAACCATGTTCTAAGCAGGTGCTTAGAACATCTGAATATAACTTCAAAGTATGAATTTCAAAAGGACCTAAATAGTTACCTAATTATAAGATAAATGACAAATTAACTTTCAGTCTTTAAAAGATTATGAAAATGTTTGAGAAGTTCGGTCTGAAGAACTGTAGGGCCAAGAAAATAAGCTTGATGTTAGATAATAGTAATCGGTCTATTACAATAGTTTTATTTAAGGCATCAGTTAAGCTACTATCGGAATTAAAGATTCAATTTGAGAGAGGCATTTCCAATGAAGAATGATAATGCTTATTGATTGATCTAAGATGGGTTAAAAACATTGATTTCTTAATGGGATAGCAGAGATTATCCCATCATATTATATTTGTTCACCCTACTAAAGTTGGATGATATTAGCATAGGAATAACAGAGGGTCTACAGTGTTACTCTGTTATAGACGTTTTCTCCCTTTGCATAGTTTTTCAATACTGTCATTTAATTAACATCAAATGCCAAAACAGCAACTATTTAATCCATTATAAAAGACAAAGCAGGGCTGGAGAGATGGCTTAGCAGTTAAGCACTTGCCTGTGAAGCCTAAGGACCCTGGTTCAAGGCTCGATTTCCCAGGACCTGCGTAAGCCAGATGCACAAGGGGGTGCGTGCATCTGGAGTTCATATTCAGTGGCTGGAGGCCCTGGTGTGCCCATTGTCTCTCTCTCTCTCTCTCTCTCTGTCTCCCTCTTTCTCTCTGTCACTGTCAAATAAATAAATAAAAATAAACAAAAAAATAAAAAATCACAAAGAATCACAACACTGCTAGTGCATCATAACAGAGAGAATACTAAGCACACTACTGAGCACCATATTTGTGTAAATAAATGTAATAGTAATAGATTGCTGTGAAAAAGATTATTATGAATTGTATGAAATAGAAATATCAGAAAACAAACTGATGTATACACATAGGTGTACTTTCAATTCTGGTTAGACAGATGGGCAAATTTTTAACCTGAAAAGAAATGTAATCAATTAAGTACTGTATGAATATTTTACTCTTTGAATAAAATATCTGGTAGGTACTCACCACATTACAAAGCAATTAAATTCTGACAGTAGTTTAATGCAAACAATGGCTCCAGTATTACCCTTGAACCACACACTTTATTTATCAAGTACCATGCAAAAAAAAAGCCTTTTTTAGGGAGTTTTTCCATTGTTCTTAGGGTGTCCTGGAACTCCTGGGCTCTGACAATAGTTCTGATTCAGCTTATAAGGTAGTTGGAACCACAAGTGCCTGACTTTCCTAAAATTTTATTAGTAGAAATATATTTTTCAAATAAAGGAAAATCAACAAAATTATTGGAAAAAGTAATATCCCATGTAGACAGTGGTTTTCATGTGTTAATATTTATGTTAAAATCTCACCTTGTATAAGTTAAATTAAGCAATGAGACAGGATAAGTTTGTGTTAGGTCAGGATGGGCTCCCCAAAATGGAATCACCAAAGACAGCAGGATGACAACAGACACAAGGAAGTGGGTCATCCACATTCCTTAAGAAACCACCCAGCCATTAGCCCTTCCTTGTCTAGCAATGCCCCCCAAGGTCATGATTTCCTGCCCCCTTATTTTGTAAGTCACCAAGTCACTGTTCTGGTGTCACACCCTGGTCATCTTAGATCTCCCCTAAACAAACTTTTTTTGTAAATCAATTTTTCCCTTCCTCAACTTCCCCCACTGAAGAACTCTATAAAGCCCACTATCTGAAATCTCAGCTTGGCTGTGCTCCACTCTTGAGAGTCAGTACTGGCAACTTGTGCTTTTCCCAAATTAAAGCTTTCATCTTTGCTTCAGAGTAGTTTGCATGGTCTTGGTCACTTTCAAACCTTACATCTGGTGCTCATGACTTGTATAGGAGGCTTCCAGTTGCTGTCTTGGGCAGCCAGACCTCTTTTCCCTTGACCAGACCACCAAACCACCATTTTAGCCTCTGAAGGCTTCAGATTATCTCTGCCTGGTACCAGCTTTCACATCCACCATAATTAGGACTTGCTGTCCTTCCTTCTCATCACCTGCCTCCTTCTCAGTAAGTGTCCCTTTCGGGTTAGCCTGCTCTCTGCTTTAATCCCTCTTCATGGAAGCCATGCCAGCACACCAGGATACACCCGTTGGCTGCTTTTAGGCCCCAACTCCAGGTCTCTAGAAAGACACACTCTTGATACCTCAGGTGTCTCACTCTCTGGTCTACTGTACCCTAAGGGGTGCCTTTTGGTTTGGTTGAACCATCTCAGGACATTCTCTCTCCTTCCCTTCTCTCCCTACTGAGGTCTCACCTTCCACTTACAGTTGCTTTCACCATTGGGAGCACAGTCATCTACCTTGTCCACTAACAGGCTGAAAAGCCAACAGTTGCAACCTGTGTGGCCTCTGACTACGTGGGAGGTGCAGGCCCCTTTCACCCTAACAGACCAGGGGGTCATATTGGTGTCCTGTGTAAACCCAGCTTAAGCCCTGGTTTCTTTCTCCCACCCTTGTCTTGCTCTTTCTCTGTGTCCTCTCACTAGCCCTTTTACTATACTCTCACACTTCCATGGGGAATAAAACTTCCAAACCAACTTTTATTTCCCCCCTTGCCTGCCTCTCTAAGAACTTAAAGCTTCTATGACTGTTGGATGGCATCAAACCTCGTCATCTGATCTTTCTCTGCAACTCTACCTGGCCACAATATAAGCCGGACAATGGGTCCAAATGGCCTGAACATGGTACTTTCAATTTCCAAATGCTCACTGATTTAGAAAACTTCTGTATGTATGGGCAAGTGGTCTAAAACACACTATATCCAACCATTTTTCACTCTGCATACACAGCCTTCTCTCTGCTCTACCTGCTTTTCTCCCTAGGTCCTTCTATCCAAGGTCTCAGAAATGTGCTCTAATTCATCCCCTCCCCCATACTCATTCTTACTCATTCTCTTGACCTGGATGCCATAGATGATCTGGCCCCAACAGCTCCTCCAGCTCCCCCAGCCTCTGCTCACCCCTGCCTGATGCCCACACATTCCTTCCCTCCCTTCATCTTCCTCCTACTCCATCTCTGTGTCCCTACCACCGACATCTCCCATCTCATGTAGTCATGATGCTATATTTTAAATGACCAATGTAATTAGTTATTTTTTAATGACAAAAAGCACAACTCATCAAAACATCAGTTCTAAATTTTATACACCTTGTAACAGAACTTCAGAAAGCATAAAGTTAACAGTGACAGAAACAATGAGAGAAACTGACAAATAAGCGTGATAGAAACCACCATCACTCTATTGACAAAACAAATGCCTACAATTTGGTGCTTCAGAGGATTTTCCTAATACTTGAAGTAATGTTAGTGAACACTTATAAATGTACCACCAGGCCACTAAAGAACATGCATTCTTTCCAGGTTCATGTAGAAATTTTATATAGACAAACAAAGCTGGGACAGATCACATGTACAGCAGACAGCCTCAGTTTCACTGAAATGAACTTCCAGACCAGGTACAGTTATGGAGAAAGGGATATTTATTGATGTTCACAGATCCAGGGGAAGTTCCATAATGGCAGAGGAAGCTGGCTTGCTTTTACAGGACCAACGAGAGAGAGAGAGAGACAGAGAGGGAGGGAGAGAGAGAGAAGCCACACCACATAGCACACTTCAGGAACTAAACCTCATCACTTTGCATATCTTTAGACTGAATTTCAAATCCACCCCTACACTTTAGGGCTGGACCCTAAGTTCCACCCAGTGACACTTCCTCCAGCCACATGGCTGCAGATCTGAATTACAAACTATAATAAAATACTGACTATATTGGGGAATATCCAAATTACCACAACAGGCCACAGTAAGTTTTATTAGACCATATATACTATAGTATATAATTAATAGCCACAAAATATTAAACTAGCAACCAAATACTGGAAACTAAATAAAGTCCAGGTACTAAAATATGTTATTAAATATTACTCAATGTCTGGCCAAGGAGAAAATAAAAATGAATATTTCAAAACTGTTGAAATCAATTTATGATGAAAGCAGAGCAAAAAATTGTGGGATACTCCTATGTTGTGCTTAAAGAAACTGACTGGCTTGAAGTACTTGTGAGAACGACTGTTAATTAATATCTATTGTGTTTTTTCATCATCAAACTAGAAAAACTAAAAAAAAAAAAATTAAACAATGGAAGTTGGGGAGATGGTGCCATTGTTAAGGGTGTTTGTTTCCAGAGCCTGACAGCCCAGGTTCAAGTCCCCAGTACCCACATAAAAGCACAAAACTTATGCATTTGCTCTGATGGCAGGGGCAAGAGGCCCCAGTGTGCTCATTCATTCTTCTCATCTCTTTTGTTTGTTCTCTTATCTTCTTTCTCTCTCTCTCTTTCCTTGCATACAAATAAAATATTTTTAAGTCACACAGATAATTGAGGCTAAAAATCAACTTTGAAAACATGAATCAAATTTATAAAACTAGGAAAATTGATCAAGGAAAGTGGTAATAAAATACAAATTACCAAAGTCTGAAATGAAAAGGAGATATAAGATCCAGTATACTATATAAAAATACAGGTTATTATATCATGTACACAATAAATTTGATAATTTAGAAATAATAAATAGAATATCCTTAGAATAAAATTAATAAAATCAACACAGGAAAAACTAAAATCTACATAATTGCATTATGTATGCAAATATATATAAATTTTATCTTTTAAAGAATTTAACTCATTTTTAAATTAGCCTATGTTTAAAACTCTATATCTAAATTTCTTCAATGGCAAATGCTATCAAAAAATGTTACAGGCCTATAATTAAATTGCTTAGGAGACTGAGACAGGAGAAATAAGAGTTCCAGGACAGTCTGGGCTACATAGAAAATCTTGCCTTAAAAACAAGAAGGAGAGAGAGAAGAGGTATAGAGTATAGATGCAGAAGAGATAAAAGAAAGCATATTAATCTCACATAAAATGCTTCCAAATGAAATGTAAGAGAAAGGAATATTCCTCCCATGCTGGTATTTTTTAAAATGTATTGATTCTGATTCTAAAACCTGAACCTATACTAGAAGAAAAATACAAATCTATATAATTTGTAAACTTATGCAAAACATTGAATATTACCGAACTAAAAATAAATTATGAGCAAATTAAAAGAGAGAACAAGTTAAAATACCAAGAACCTGTAGTCTTCATTCTAAGAATCAGTATTTGGTTAAAAGTCCCCAGATAGTAATGTGCCTAGTGCCAGAAGGTGCTACATGGGCGACTGGGGAAAAATGACCAATATCTGTCCAAGCAACTCATGGTCTAACCTACTTAGCAGAAAATAACTTGTTGTGATGCCCACACAAATGCAATAGTGGCACACAGCCATTGTGGGGAACCAAGTGCTCTTAATTTGGCTAACTGATCTCCTCAGTGGTACGGGACCCATAGCTGGAGCTGGGAAACAAGTCAGAACCATATCCAAACACAAGCCCACTTGCCAATATCAAGCTACCATCAATCACGGGCTACACGAGGGCGTACACCTATTAAATTCTCTATAAAAAAAAGTAAGGGTTATCTCATTTGTCCTGGTGCTAACTTACTCTCTGTTGGAGAATCTGCTTCTCTTTTTCAGATAGATGTAGATCCTAAGTAGAGAACCACCCCATCATACCTCAAAAGGGCCCCGGCTGAAACTAAGAAAAATTGGCGAAACAAGCAAAGGTGCTGTTTTCCTGATGAACCGGATACCAGCAGAAGGGGGAAGGAGATCAACATAGAGGAAAATCAACTCCTACCAAATCACAGAGACAGAGCCTCAGAGGCCCTCAATACCTCATCACTGAAGCAGACCAAAAATGAACCCAACATGGCTCAGGGAAATTTTGAGGAAGAGGGGATGGAAAGACTGTCAGAGCCACATGTTGGGTCATGATATGCAGAGACATTTATCTTACCCATAACTGTGGGCTAACTCCACAATGCATGACCCATATACCTCAATAAGGAGGGGCCAAGAGGAGGGGGTAGGTCACGGATGAGCCTAATAATGGTACCAAACTGACTGTATTTGCTGAATACAAAACTAATAAAGAAAAAATAATTAAATAAATAAAAAATTGAAAAAAAAATTTTGAAGATCAACGTAATTTAGATATTAAAAAAGAAATTCCATATAGTAACTTCAATGTGTGTAAATAAATGTATGTATTAAAGCCCATGCTCAGACATGCAAAACAAACAAATGAATAGGCATGACCTTTTGTGGATAGAAAGAAACTTCCCAGCCTGCTGACAAGCTTTAACCCACTAAAAGTCTGGGAATACTGGTGTCTTCATGTTGCTAATGAGAGGAATGAGATAATGCTGTCATTCTCACCAATCTCCCCAGTGCTGTACCATAAGCAGCTCCTGGGCTTTCTCTATTGTCATGCTGAAAGCTCTCCTATAGACACCTAATAGTCCTGGCTTCTCTAAGATCCTAAGGACTTAATTCCAGTTTATGCTTAAACTTGGCAGGTTTACACAATGGACTGTCAAGGACGCCCTGCAAAGATCCCATTCTGTCACACATTGGCCTCAGTGGCATATTAAAAGTATAGAAGGCCCTGTGTATTCCAGTACTTAGGAGGTATGAGTAGGAGGATAACCGTGCGTTTGAGGCCAACCTGGAACTATACTTGGAATAAGATACAGTGAATTCCAAGTAAGCTTAGGCTAGAGTAAATCCCTACCTTAAAAGAAAAAGAAAGGAAGAAAGAAAGAAAGAAAGAAAGAAAGAAAGAAAGAAAGAAAGAGATTATAAAAGGTAAGAAAATGACATGACGACACTTTTGAACAGTTATTTGAAGTAAATTATGAGAAAGCAAGTAACTCAGAAACTTAGGTTCCAAGAATGAGAGTATTGCTGAGATAAACATAACTCTAGCTTTCTTTAGATCTCTGGACCTAGTTTGTGGTTGAAATGTAGAAGTGTTTGGAACTGTAGCTACAGAAATACAAGAAGCAGAACTTCAGGGGCAGTTGTGGTGGAAAGACCTAATTGCTGAGAGAATTGTAGCTAATAGAAGCCAGGCTCAGGAGTTTTCAACAAAAAGACTCAATTAGGAATTTTCCTTCAGGTGCTGCATTCTTCATGAAAATATGAGTGAGACTGAATTCAAAATGTCATGGACAATTTTAATTTTTCTTGTTGTTCATTTGGTGGAGGAAATTTCAAGACAACGTAGAATTCAGTGTGGTATGGCTACTGATCACTGCTGCTACTCAGATCTACTGTAAGAGAGACACTAGAGATTTGTAAAACATAGCTTGGCAAGGGAAGGAGATGAGTTTATTTTAAAATATAAAGTTGCAGACAAGGAATTTATAGATTTTTTAAACTTAAATGAATTTATTTTAAAACAATTTTTGAACACATGATTTTTTACCATTTATTGAGGATGAAAGCATATTTGCATACTGGGATGAATATACTTATCTTTTGGCTGAAGGTATTACATGTTCCTAAATAGTTGATACCAAAGGACAAAGAGCATTTTCAGTGTTTTTCAGAGTTGATCTATCTACACTTTCATTTTATAATTATCAGTGCGAAGAATACTACTTTACATGAATACATAGTATAAAATTGCAGTAATAGATTTAGGAATACCTTAGAAATTATTCTGTACCAATCCCAAGCAAACATTTCTTGAATTTACAGTGTTAAAGACATTAGAATCATTGAACAGAAACCTTTGCTCTGTAGTCTAAAGTAGGAAATAGGAGAGAAAAAGTACTCACTCATCACAAGATGTCACTTGAGAAAATGCAAATTCATTTGAAGGGAGAAATCCTGAAAGTGACACCCAGGGATTCCTGCTCCATAATGATCACCTAGGGAAGTGTTTCCCCAGGATTGGCCCCAAAACAAATAAAGGGCTCTGGGGCCATAGCCCAAGGGTCAAGCTCCACTTCAACCTGGCAGCAGAACTTGTCAATATCATACATGTGGTGGCAGTATTGCAGGCTTGCAACAAGGTTTTAGGAGCCATTGAGGCCAAGCAATGTGTTTTATGGTGGCGTTCCTATAAGGAGGCTCTCATAGTCACTGTATGAAGCTGCGATAGAGGTCACTGGACATTTGAGATGACAGGGCTATGGGATGTCTGCAGAGGAAAGCTTTAGGCATGCTGTGGAGCCATCTCAAGAGACAGGCTATTTTGCTACAGGCTGTAGATCTGGGATGAAAGGGGCTTTGCCAGAACCTTGGAGCCCAGATTATTCCACCACAACCAACAAATGTGAGACAAGCAGCTTCAGGGTTTGGCATTTCTCCTGCTGGGTTTCCATCTTGCTTTGGTTGAGTTTTATGTTATACCACTCCCCACCACTCTGATCTTTTGGAACAGGAATGTTTACTCTGTGTGCTTTTTACAGGAGTTCATAATTAATACAGATGGACTTAGTGTATTTCACAATATAAGATGATTCATAAACTTTAGGGATCAAGATGTTATGATTTAAAAGTAAGGGGTAAAAATAAAAATAAAAAAGTAATGGGTTAGGGTATTAAATTGACAGTGGAATGTTATGATGATTAATATACACTGAAAACTTCATTAGATTAGGATCACCTAGCAAACATACTTTTGCATGTTTCTATGAGTTTATCTGTAGAATGATTTTCAATTTAGGAGAGAATATTTATACTACATGTGGGTGGCTCCATCTCAAGGGTTGGGGTCTATTGTGAATACAAAGAGGAAAGCAAGTAGAGCATCAGAATTCATCTGATCCTTGATTTATTTTTCAATAGGGAAATTTCTTATTACTGCTTCAATTCCATTATTTGTTATAACTGTATTTAAATTATGTACCTCCTCTTAGTTTAACTTTGGAGGAACATATGTTTTAAGAAATTCATTCATTTCTTCTAAATTTTCTAATTTGTTGGAATATACATTTTTGTAATATGCCCTTATGATTCTGTAAATTTCATTGGTATATCTTGTGATATCTCCTTTTTCATCTTTAATTGAATTGATTTCATGGACTTACCAAACTTGTTAATCTTTTTGGAAAACTCTTTGTTTTGCTGATTTTTTAAAAATTATTTTTTATTTTCTATTTCATTGATTTCTGTTCTGACCTTAATTATTTTTTACCATCTGGTACTTTTGAGTACTTTTTAAAGCACTTTTTCAAAAGCCACCACCTGGACGTAAAATTATTTATTGGAGATCTCTTTATTTTTTCATGTAGATATTTACAGCTATAAACTCCCTTCTTATGACTGCCTTCACTACATTCCATAGTAAGTTGTTTTTCCAGTTCATTCAGTTCTAGACTTTTGGATTTACTTCTTGATTTACTCAACAGCCCATTCACTTGTTTTTATTAAGTAGGAACTTGTATGCACATACCATGCGTTGGTGCCATCATTGCCCTCCTCCCTGCCCCCATCCCCCTGAGGGCCCTCCTCAGTGGTATTGCTGGTACATACCATGTCATGGTAGGTTATGAGTTTTGAGAGCAGCAGTCAGTCACTGGGGGGTGGGGGGGTAATGCCTTTGGATATTCCCTCTACTCTGTGGCTTTTACAATCCTTCTGCACCCCTTCCACAAAATTCCCTAAACTTGGTGGGTGTGCTTTAAATCTGCTTTACTATGGTGCTCTCAGCAGCTTCTGGATTTGTGCTTTGGTATATTTTGAATATTCTCAGTGTCTGTCTCCCTCACCTTGGTGCAGATTGTCAGACTCACCTTAGAAGCAACACTTGCTCATCTGGCTAATTCCTCCATGGTTTCACCTGGGCATTGGTTGATATGCAAGGGGTGGTTCATCTCCTGGCAAGAAGTAATCTATCTCTCCTTGTCTTGTTGATAGATTTTGGTTGCCCTCTGTTCTCACTCCCTTCAGATCCCATTGCACAGGTCCCAATTACTCAGGCACTTCAACTGCCTGGTGGGCAGGCTTCAAACATGCAGACACCTTAATAGGTCACCTCCCCCCCACACATTCATTTTTTTAACAGGGAGCTCTTCAAGCTCCAGGAGTTTGTGTATTTTCTGTATCTTATCTTGTTGATTTCTACCTTTATTGCACTATGGACATATAAAATACATGAAGGAATTTTCCTGAATTTATTGAAACTTGCATTTTGTTCTAATATATGACCTATTTTAAGGAAATGGATTGTGAAGAAGAAGTTGAATTCTGCAGTGTTTGGATGGAATATTCTGTAAACACTGCTTAGTTCCATTTGATCTAGGATGCCATTTAGCTACCTTGTTTCTCTATTTTTTTTTTCTGTATAGATTGCCTCTCTATTGGTGATATTGGGGTATTGACATTCGCTATTATTGTGTTTGGAGTTATCACTGACTTTGTATCTAGTAGATACAGTTTTAAAAGTCTAGATGAATCTTTTCAGTGAATAAGTGTTATGAATTATATGTCCTCTTGGCAAATTGCCCCCTTTATCAGTATGAAGTGACCTTCTTTATCTCTTCTAAATAATTTTGGTTTGAATTCTATTTTGTCAGACATTATAATAGCCACACCTACTTCTTCTCTAGTTTCATTTACTTGGAATATAATAAGGTGAGTTTCTTGAAAGAATAAAAGGGATTCTTCATATTGATCCAAGCTGTTAGTTTAGGCCTTTATATTGAGTAGTTGAGACCATAAATATTGAAAATTATTATTGAACAATAAACATTAATCCATATTATATTAATGATATTGTGGAATTTGGTGTTTGTTTGGTCTTCATTTGGTTTTCTGTATGCCTCTTGTACCTGGATAGACATCTCTTTCCCTAGATTTGGGAACTTTTTGTCTATAATTTCATTAAATTTTTTTTCTATGCCATTGGCTTGAAGTTCTTTTCCTTCTTTTATTCCCATAGCTCTTATATTTGATCTTTACATTGTATCACATATTTCTCTCATGTTCTGTTCATATTTCACCTTTGAAATTCTAATTGCATTTGACTAATTAATCCAATTCTTCTTTTTCTTCAAAGTTTGATAATCTTTCTTCCGCTGACCAAATCTATTGGCGAAACTTTCCATGGAGATATTTATTTGACTTCTTCTACTTTTCATTTCCACCTGTATTTCAGCTTGTTCTTTTCTCAGTATTTCTATCTCTTTGATGAGTTTCATTAACATATCCAAGTTAGATTTCTTCCTTTCATTTAGCTGTTTGTGTCTGCTTTCAATTTGAGATTTCATTCATGAATTCATCTGTGTCTTCTTTGAGTTCTTTCCAATATATTTATCATTCTTTTGACAACTTTGTCTGGAGTTTCCTGTACACAGTAGTTATGGGTACCCTCTGCTATGTCTTCTTATTTCTTGGGTGAAACAAATTGCCTTTTTTAAAAAAATTATTTTATTTTATTTATTTATTTATTTATTTATTTATTTTATTAGTCAGTTCTGTATTCAGCAAATACAGTCAGTTTGGTACCATTATTAGGCTCATCCGTGACCTACCCCCTCCCCTTGGCCCCTCCTTGTTGAGGTATGCGGGTCGTGCATTGTGGAGTTAGCCCACAGTTATGGGTAAGATAAATGTCTCTGCATATCGTGACCCAACATGTGACTCTGACATTCTTTCCGCCCCCTCTTCCGCAAAATTTCCCTGAGCCATGTTGGGTTCATTTTTGGTCTGCTTCAGTGATGAGGTGTTGAGGGCCTCTGAGGCTCTGGCTCTCTGATTTGGTAGGAGTTGATTTTTCTCTATGCTGATCTCCTTCCCCCTTGTGCTGGTGTCCGGTTCATCAGGAAAAACAGCCCCCTTGCTTGTTTCTCGAAGTTTTCTTAGTTTCAGCCGGAGCCCTTTTGAGGTATGATGGGGTGGCTCTCTCCTTAGGGTCTACATCTATCTGAAAAAGAGAAGCAGATTCTCCAACGGAGAGTAAGTTAGCACCAGGACAAATGAGATAACCCTTACTTTTTTTTTTTTTTATAGAGAATTTAATATGTGTAGGCCCTCTTGTAGCCCACAATTGATAGTAGGTTGATACTGGAGAGTGGGCTTATGTTTGGATATGGTTCTGACTTGTTTCCCAGCTCCAGCTATGGGTCCCATACCAGTGAGGGGATCAGTTAGCCAAACTGAGAGCAGTTGGTTCCCCACCATGGCTGTGTGCCACCACTGCACTTGTGTGGGCATCACAATAAGTTATTTGCTGCTAAGTAGGTTAGACCATGCGTTGCTTCGATAGATATTGGTCAATTTCCCCCAGTCGCCCATGTAGCACCTTCTGGCACTAGATGCGCTGACTGTCTGGGGACTGACTCTCATCCAACTTCCAGCCATGCCATTCTAATTTGCATGTCAATCACATAAGGTATCTTCAGCAGTAGGGTCTTACCACTAACCTTTGGTGGGTCATCAAGTACTCTGACAGAAATCTGTCTGTCTTTTAGGAAACCTTGTAGGTCTCTCTGATCAAAAGCTCATTGTGGATGATAGCCCCATGCTGGTTCTGGGAGTTACAGGTCAGTGCCCACTAAGAAAATGAGGAAAAAGATAACTAATATACAAGAGTTAGAGATAAGAGAGAGAGAGACAGGGAGAGGGGAAGTGAGGGAGGGAAGATGTAGGAGACTAAGGTTAGTCTTAATCTTACCCTCTCCAGTGTCTTGTGGTTCAGGTGTTCCCTGTAAGGGCCTGGTGAAGGATCAGCCATTTGGTCTATCTTTTAGTAAGTAGAAGATTATGGTACCATTGCCGTTTATTAGACACTAGGATGGAAGGGGAGGGAGGGGAGGGCATCAAAGGGGTGGGAAACACAAATCTAGACCTAAACGGCAATGGTACCAAAATTATTTTATTTATTTATTTATTTGACAGAGACAGAGGGAGCGGGAGATAGAGAGGGAGAGAGAGAGAGAATTGGTGTGCTAGGGCCTCGAGCCACTGTAAATTAACTCCAGAAGCATGCACCCCCTTGAGCATCTGGCTAAAGTGCGTCCTGGGGAATCAAACCTGGAACTGTTTGGCTTTACAGGCAAACACCTTAACTGATAAACTGTCCCTCCAGGCAGGCCACTGTTTTGTTTTGTTTTTTTTAATGTTATGTGGAGACTTATCAGGTCAGATCTCTTTGGTCAGACATTTCTGGTAAACCTGTGTTAACTAAATAGATGGAATAATTGTCTTTCTTCTTTTTCATCTTCCTCATCTTCTTTTTGTAGTTCACTTATTTTATATTCTTCACTTGGCTGTGTTTGGAGTTCAATCTTGGAATAACTGGACTTGCTTCATGGATGAAGTGATCTCAATTTACTGGCTCTGTACTGGGCCTTACATTTGGTCCCCAGCCCAAATGAGAGATCATTGGTTCCACCCCTTCCATGCAATGAAAAGAGCTTCTAAAAGGAATCTGGTTGCTTGACCTTAGCTTGAGCCATTGCTTCAACTGTGGGTAGACTGTACCTATGGGGTATAGCGAAGAAGAAATTAAACTAGAATCCATATTCTGGAACTTAAGCACTCATACCCACTTAGGTCCTGGTCAACATGGGTGGGCCTGTGCATCATCTAGGGTAAAGAAAAGAGGGTTCTGAATGGGTCTGGCTGCTGGAACTCATGCAACTCAGAGAAGGAGGAAGGTTCTGTGTCATTCAAGGAATGAAAATTAATCTTACTCATCCCTCTTGAGTTTCTTTGTCTTACACATAATCTTGATGAAAGTTGGGTTTTTTTATTTATATAATTAAACATGATAATCTGTTGATGGATACAGCATATAGAGTGAAAAATTGTGTCTGAACTATTTAAATTATCTGTCTTCATGAAAATACCACACATTTTCCACTATTGTAATTTATTATTTGTATACAAAAGGCAAAACTCTTCATTACTGTTCTTTGGCTAGATATTTCTTATTTTCTATGAATAACTTTCATATCTTTACATTAAGATGAATAAATGCCCTTGGAAGTTTTATTGAAATTATATCCAAACCAACCACACACTAATTGATGATACCTTGACAGCTATTTGGTTCCAAAGAAATCTTTCTTTACTTATTTGTACATGCACTCTATATGTACATGAAGGACATTTAATTTTCTACTTATATTACTTAGACTAAGATCACATAATTACATTTTTACATTAGGCATGGAAACAATTTGCATTTTAATTGAATTGGTGCTATTGGTTCTGTGCTATATGAAAATCATATGCAAGTAGTTTAATAGGAACACCTCACATGAAAATGAGTGATGTTGATTTCTTTATATTGATTCAATGTTCTTTTTTGCCTTGGATTTCTCTTGCTCATGTATCTGGATACTTTGTTCCATATTTGATATAAAAAAAACAGTTTCTTCAAAGCTAGGCACATGATATTTGGCATTAGACTCTCACATTCCATTTGCTGTTTGCTAATAAATTATATTTATCCACCATATTGTTCTTATGATTATATTCCAGGGGGCTAGATAAACATACTTCATTTTTATCTCTTCCTCTATTGCACTCATAGTACTATGTAAAAGCTCAAGTAAATTGCAGTTAACAAGGTATAAAGAAAGGGAACTATATATTAGAGGTATACCAGAGCTTTAGAGGAACTTCTAGAAGATCCCATGCAGTGTCTGAAATGCCAGACTACAATAGGCCATGCCTGAGAGTCCCCTAGTAATGAGGCAATGGTCACACTGGAATTGGATTACATTAGTGGAGACTCCTTGGGAGTCTGCAGGCACAGTGGTACTTAGAGGTGGGGAAAAAATGATTTGCTGGAAAAACTGGTCTTATAACTTCCCAAAATATTCTGCAGATGAAATACTCTTGACCACTGTATCTGAGCACATAGCTAAGCTATGTTGAGAAAAATCCTGTCTAC
Source organism: Dipus sagitta (assembly GCA_036346955.1). Taxonomy (NCBI): domain Eukaryota; kingdom Metazoa; phylum Chordata; class Mammalia; order Rodentia; family Dipodidae; genus Dipus; species Dipus sagitta. Next base: position 76,861,215 of record CM070781.1, read on the forward strand.
AAACTTGAGTCTACAAACTTGATATTCAATGCCAACAGGAAAGAAAATATTCCATGTAATAGGGTCTACCAAGGAAAACACACACATACACACATACACATACACACACACACACACACACACACACTTACATCTGCAAAATCAATCATGGAGGTTCAGACCTGAGATCCAAACCCTCCAGAGGCTGAGCAATGTTGCTACATTGCTAATTTCAGGCAAGTATAGGCAACAGTGAGATTTTATCTTACAAAAATTCAGAGGGAAAATATTAGCACTTATAGAACTTACCTATATCCCTTCATATTAGAAGTCCCTAATGAAGAAGAAGGATTTTCTCCAGAATTCCATCTCCTATTTCAATGAGAACAAAGGAACTTCTAGTCATAAATTTACATGGAATTCCTCCTCACATCTGTTTTAAATATTTAATTAATTAAATAATTTGGCTCAGAGAAAGAGAGGGAGAGAGAATGGGCATATCAGGGCCTCCAACCACTGCAAATGAACTCCAGATGCATGTGCCACCTTGTGCATCTGGCTAACATGGGTCTTGGGGAATCACAACTAGGTCCTTTGGCTTTGCTGGCAAGTTCCCTAACTGCTAAGCCATCCATCCAGCACTCCTCCTATCTTTTTATATAAAGACATTCCTAGTAGATATATTGTGGAAAAAATTGCTCATTCTTCAAAACAACCCTGAATTAGGCCAATAAATTTTATAATACAAAAGTTTACAAAGCAAAATAACTGTGGGGTACTGTTCAGCTGGCCTAAAGTTAACTACTTGATCAAAACATATAGAATGTTGAGATAGTTACTAAAATGACAGTAAAATGTATTTACTTTTTCCTTTATGAAATAAAAGTAATCAAAAACACACACACAAAAATAAACTATTATGTGGTGGTCCTACTCTAAAGCAATTTGGATCAGACTTCTAAGATTTTGAAGGCATTCCTATGTATTAAAATATAAAATATATTAATTTTAGAGTACAAGTGTAGACATATATGTTGATTATATGTTCAATCAAAATATGTATAAGAAGAATAATATTTCATATTATGCATACTATTCTAGCTTTGTTCTTTGATATTCAGTTTACAAAAGAAGAGAGGGAAGACACTAGAAGTTTCCTCATAAGAATATGTTATGGGGACCTATACAGAGTTATATATCTTGGACTATGCCTCCCATTCAACTCATGTAAATAAAAGAGGAATATTGATTAAATCAAAGCTGTACTTAAAAACCTATAATGAATTACATTTCATGAAAAACTCTATTCTTTGAATTATTGACTTACTTAATTCACTCAATAGACATTTTTTGCTGATACAAAAAAAATATCCTTCATCTTACTTACCATCTATAGCGGTAGGATCACAGGTTTTCCATCCACTTTTCACTTCTATAAATGTCTTATTTTTATCCATGTTTGCAAGGATACATCTGAAAATTTTCTTCAGACAGAGAATATTGGCTTTAGGAGCTAGGATATTGTCTAAGTCTAAGCTAAGGATATTGTGGAGTCTCAGTAAAGAAGTTTCAGCAGATACTAGAGACAACTTCAGCTATAAGAAACTGGGAAAATGCCTAGGTCTTTATAGAATCCCAGGAAAGAAGATACCAATGTTGCCCATATAGAGGTTAGTGATTCTGAGAACTGCCACATTGCCTTAAAGATAACATTGGTGTAAGCTATTGTTCCCCTTAAACTTAAATTAAAGGCAACAGGTTAAGCAGAAAGGAAGAGAGACAAAAAAACAGACATATTGATATTTTTGCAAGATTATAAATTGAATTCACTATTAGAGATTGTGGTGGTTTGAATAGAATAGATGGCCCCCAATATATTTCAGCTGTTTATTTGTTTGTAGTTTGCATCTTTAGCCTACCTGGCTGGAGGCAGTGCCATTGTGTGGATCTTAAGGTGTGGTGGTGGGTTTCAGATTTCAATCTAAAGATATGCAAAGTGTGCATAGCAGGAGTTCCTGAAGTGTGCTGTGCTGTGTGGCTTTTAGGCTTGTACTTCTCTCTCTCTGCTTGGTCCTGTGAAGGCAGGCTAGCTTCTGCTGCTATTATGGAACTTCTCCTGGATCTCTAGGCATCAATAAATATCCCTTCCTCCACAACTGTGTCTGGTCTGGAAGTTCATCTCAGTGAACCTGAAGCTGTCTGCTACAGAGAGGAACAGTCCTGAGTCACCCAGTGTTACTTGCACAGCATCTCCTCACATTCAACAGCGCATCACACTGCTTACCTTAACCAGTGGAAAACAAGACAAAGCAAAACATGCATCAAGTGCTAGGCATTTTGAGCTTTCTCCACATTACTAGAGTTTGTTTAGAGGCAAAGCTGATTGTCAGTGGTTATCATGTATTTTTAAAACTTTCTTTTTGATTTTTTAATAAAGAGAAAAACATTCTCTAACAAAGAAAAGTATATGTTTCAAGGGAGTGGTAGCATACTTGATTTGCTGATTGATAAATTTTACTCCTAGCATTAACTCCCTTCGTTTCTTTCACATCTGAAGATATGTTGTATCTAAGTATGCCTAACTTAATATTGTTAATGTTGTTTAAATTACATATTAATTTTATTAACTGTTTGGATCCTATACTATATCAAAGTTTTTATAAACTAATACTCTTTTGCCTGCTTTTCTTTTTCTTTTTTATTTAATTTATTTTTATTGACAATTTCCATAATTGCAGACAATAACCCATAGTAATTCCCTAACTTCCCCCACTTCCCCCTTTGAAACTACAATCTCCATCATGTCCCCTTTCCCTCTCAATCAGTCTCTCTTTTATTTTGATGTCATGATCCTCCTATTATGATGGTCTTGTATAGGTAGTGTCAGCCACTATGAGGTCATGGATATCCAGGCCATTTTGTGTCTGGAAGTGCACATTGTAAGGACTCCTACCCTTCCTTTGGCTCTTACATTCTTTCTGCCACCTCTTCTGCAATGGACCCTGAGACTTGGAAGACGTGATAGGGATATTTCAGTTCTGAGAACTCCTCTGTCACTTCTTCTCAGCATCATGGTGCTTTCTGAGTCATTCCAATGTCAACACCACCTGAAAAGAGAAGCTTTTCTAACCAAAAGTGAAAGTAGCATTAATATATGGGTATGAACATTAAGAAAAAAGCTTACTGGGACGTTTGATGAGCATAGTATATGCATTTAGCAAGACACCTGCAGATGTTACACCCTTAGGGCTCATGACTACCCCTCTTGTAGGTTTTCAGTATTAGGGATGTATTCCCTCCCATGAAGTGGGCCTCCAGTCCATTTAAGGAGTGGTTGGTTTCTCCCACAACATAAAATGATACTCTCAAAGTCCAACATTTTGTAACACAGGAGAATCTGTTTCTAGGTTACCTTAAAACTGTCACACTAAAGGCATGTTTGATGTGTATTATAATCATACTTTGACACTTAAATATTTAGCTATGTTGCTAAAATTCCAGCATCACGAACAGTTAAATACATTCAATAAGGGTACACAGACTACATAATCTAAGCTTTCATAGAAAGGTTTTTATAGATAATTTAATTTTACTTAAAGTTTGGAACCACAGTCTTGGATCCTTGGCTCAGCTCTGCTTTTTAATGGTTTTGAAACTGAATTTTAATGGTCACACATCACCTCTAGAAATAGTTCCATGAAATAAATGAATATAAACCAGATTACATATCATTACCTATGGACAAGTCCAAGTCAGTACAAATATTTTCTTGGGTTTTAATATTGGTAAATTTTAAGATTCTTCATGGGCATGTGGTTCTGCAATTTATAAAAAATAAAAACTTAAATATTATTTTGCAGAAGACAATTAAGATGATTGAGAAGAAAATGATTTGAGTAGTATGCGTGTCTAAGAGAAACTTTTATTTGAAGAGTTAACAATGTTTTAAAAGCATGTTCTCACTAGTTTTATTTTTGTAGAGCTAAGTTTGATTGTCACTTCTACTTATGATTCCTCACCCTGTTCCTCTTTCTTAGACACACAACCAACATACACATACACAAAGTTCTACAAGCACATATGCACATAGATTGTTTAAGATAAGTGAATTTTCCTTACATGTCTTTAACAGTAGAGAAATGTATTATCTCTCATATCACCATGCTAGATACTTTGCACTGGTCACTCCAGTGTGCTGCTATCAACAGGAACCCAGATTCTCTCCACTCTTCAGCTCTGGATTATGCATGTAAAGTGGGGACCTAAGGTTAACTACCCTCATGATCATGATCCTGGAAGGAATGGAGATAATCTCTGTCAAAAGTGTCCCCATAGACTTCCCATTTCATATCCATAACTGCAAAGACATCTAATATCCATCTCAAGACACAGCATGAGAGAAGGAAGTGAAATGACAGTGGTTTAGTCACAGTCAAGCATAGATGAGGGTTGAGGATTATTGGGATAAAATTCTTGTTCTACAGAAAATAGAAAATAGACTTGGGAAAGTTGCTGTTAAAAATCAGCACAGTTCTTTGAAAATATGTAAAATTAAAAATTAAATAGCTGTAACATGCTTTCAGAAAAATGCTAGTAGTCCTTAAAGTAGAACTAGAATATAGAATTATAAATCTCTTCTCTAATGCCTAATTTTGCTAATGTGTTTCAAAGTGGCCTAAAATGTATTTCTGGTCATATAACTTGAATGTACCCCCTTTGTCACTATCTATTCTAGAATTTGCTTACATATCTCTGAAGTAACATCACTTCAAATAATTCATTTTATGTGTTCACATAAATTAATTCTGTTTTCTAAGGAAATATCTGAATATTTGCCCATAAATTCTAATACCCACATAATAGTATCCATTTTATTATTTCTCTATCATTAACCAACCCTAGACATTTTATCAAATAAACATTTAAAAGTCAAAATTCCATATATGTACAATCAATATATTTTATTTCTTCTTGTTGCATTTTTTCTTTAAGAAACATATTTTAATGATACCACCAGAAACATGTTGATTTTCTTATATAAAATATCAGGAACTGTGAAGGGCCTTGATTTACTCTACCAGTAATCTAAAATGTCTTGCTACCAAAGTCTTAGGGACAAATGTGTGAGAAGAAATGAGAATTCATTATCTGAGACAAAGAACTTTCACATAGCACAGCAACATTATTCCTCTTTCCACATATTCAAGGACACAAATGGATCCAAAGAGATGCTAGTGCTTGTAGGATTTTGCTTTGCAGCGAAAGAATGGAATTCAGAACTCAAGACCAAGGATTTTTTAAAACAAAATAAAGTAATATGCCTGACTTGTACTCCCCAGGGAGATATTAATTTTATTATAGTAAACACTAAGGATCTCTTATATTAGCTTTTAAAAGAGATATGTTGTTGATCAAAAGTTGGAACCAATCTGCCATATATTCCAAGCATGTTCAATTATTTTACAACCTTAAAAAGTTTGTCATGAACAAACAGAAGTTAACACCTTGCTCACAAGGCTGCAAAAATATGAAACAATTTGGAGGAATTGTCATATAACATCGATTGATCTCATACTTGCCAACAAGTGTTGGACATCTCTTTGAAAAACTATAAGTTGTATTGCAAGGGCAAAGTATTATAAATAATAAAAATTATGTTGGGCTCTGTATCAAAAAGTTTAGTTTATATTCCAATAGTATTGAATTAAAACTATAGCAGATTTGGAGTATTCATTATTTAGTTAGTTGTGTAAGATTTTCTGCTTTTCTTGGAAGGTTCTTATCTGCACATAGAGTATTGTGGACAATGCTAGATATTCTGCTCTTGTATTCTTGTAGTGATAATAATGTACAATAGAAAATAAGATCCCTATGCTCATTCATCATTTATGATGACACATTGAGGACTGCTGCAAGCATGAAGCCAACAATTCTGCCTCGGATGATGTATAGAAGAAACCAGAATGATCCTAAGATGCATTAAATTTATGATAATATATAGTGATCATTACTAATCTGGTGTGTAAAATGTTTTGGCAATATGTGGGAAAAATAAATAGTTCAAAACCAAGAGAAAATTGTGTTGACTTAGGACCTCAGGATGCTATACTTAGACAACTATTATTTGTGTGCTGTTTGACAAATATATAATTTCAATTTCTCAAAAATACAATCAAATATACTATCTGACAACAGAATAAGACACAATGAGAGCCCAAGTCTAAAAGTATACTATGAGAAAACACTACAGAAATACGGTAATAGAGGCAACTAACACTTTTCTTTCATATTAGCTTAGAGCACCATGGACTTGATAGAGATGGGACACAGGTCATGAGGCATCGTGCTCAATGCAGGTGTTTGTAAATCTTTAATCAGCAGAAGTAGCAGGAAATCATTACAGAAGATTATTTTCATTGGAACATCCATTTTTTTAAAATTAAAACTATAGAATAAATTAGAATTTTATCTTAGACATAATAACTTTATCCTCCTATATTATTTATAAGGTTTAGGGAATGAAGATGTACTAAAGTAAAACACCAAATGCAGATACATGTGAAAAATTGTGCCAGGGACTTTGTTCACAGAGCCCTATTTAGTAAATCTACAACACTTAAAGGAAAATAAATTGTGTGTGAGGAGTTACTGTGAAGAGACTTAACGCATCCCAGAGGCAAGGCAAAGGCTCTACCACTGAGATGTAACCAGCTTGGAAAACTACCTTATAAGCTCTTCACAGGCACCAACAGGCAAAAAGAATGATATTTCAATGCACTTTAATGTCAAAATGAAGCAAGATTTTCATAATATTAACATCCCAACAATTGTTCATATGTATGCAGAAATATTCTTAAATACAACTCATCACACTACAAACTAAATTCCTGTAGTTCATATGAATATGTGTCTATATATATATACACGCATTTGCCTACATAGAAATATATAACCACCCAATAATACTGTTCATAGATGCTCCATCTGGAGACTCAGACTGGGAGTTGAGAGAACTTTGAAGTAGTATATTTCTGTGTAGCTTAAAATTTTCATTGTAAATATCTACTAATTTCATAATGTATAAACTATTAAGCCAAAGCAGAAAATCCAGTCTACCCATTTCAAAAGAAAAATGGTCAGTATGTATTCAATGATTACATTTGTGGTAACTTTATCAAAGCGTCACAGCATGTACTGAAGGTTATTCAATATTGATCCCAGTATTTTGCTTTTTTAGCTGTTAATGTGCACTTCAAAGTAGGATATCAATTAGTTCTTAAACTTAACTTGTATGTCAATTTTAATTGAAATATATTAAAGAATAATTCTGCTCTTAAGTTAAAGAAAATCCTCAAAGGAGAATTGCAGTTGTAGATAGAAACACAGAAAGTATAAATTTATACTTTTATGAGAAAGTGTTATAAAATTAAAGCTGTATAAATTCTACAATTTTTAATAAATAGAATAGAATAATGGAGTACATGTATCTGTTACTTTTAATGATTTATTGTAAGTTATATTTTTAGAGACGGTCTTCAATACTGCTTATTGTTAAAGTGTCTAATAACAGAGCCTGTAATGAAATTTGCTTAAATAATAATATTGAAGTTGAAAATAGTATAAGGGATACATCACAATTTTATAATTGTATGAAATTCTGAGTTTAGAACTAAAATTGTGTGAAGAGTAAACTGATGATACAGACATACATGATCATCACTGATAATTACTTAGGTGAATTTAATTAAAATATTAATTTTCACTTTGTTATCACATATATAAATTTTAAAAAGATATTCATTTTTCTTTTCTTTTTGTTTATTTTTATTTATTTATTTGAGAGCAACTGACAGAGAGAGAAAGAGGCAGAGACACACAGAGAGAGAGAGAGAAAGAGAGAGAGAATGGGTGTGCCAGGGCCTCCAGGCACTGCAAACGAACTCCAGATGTGTGCGCCCCCTTGTGCATATGGCTAACGTGGGTTCTGGGGAAACAAGCCACCAACCAGGGTTCTTAGGCTTCACAGGTATGCGCTTAACTGCTAAGCCACCTCTCCAAACCCAGTTATCATATATTTTATTTTATCATGAAAGTAACTAAAGAAATTAAATAATTGCTTCCTGGAATTTAAGGATAAATGGACCAGGGTTCAAATACTCATTGTTGTTCTCATTATTTTTATGAGGCAGCCTGTCACCATAGCACACAATGACAATGAGTGTATTGTGTAGCCTCAGGCTGGCCTTGAGTCATAGTGATCTTTCTACCTCCAGTGTCCCAAGTGCTGGGATTAGAGGCTTGACCCATGAGGCATAGTATTTCTTACTATCTTCATTTGCTTGCTTGCTTTTAAGGCAGTTTCTCACTCTTGCCTAGGCTGAGCTGAAAATCACACTATATCTTAAACTAACCTTGAGCTCATGTTAATTTTCCTACAGCAGCATCTGGAATGCTAAGATTTTAGGTTGAGCCAACATGCCAGTAAAATACTGTTTTATCAGCTAACAGTTACAGGATTTTGAATTCTCCAAGGCCACCTATACTCATGAGAAAACACTTCATAGCCTGATATACTGTTGAATAACTTAAATCAGAAAATAGGGACTGGAGTGATGGTCCAGCAATTAAAGGCTTGCAAAGCCTAAGAGCCTGGATTTGATTCCCTAGTACCTACATAAAGACGTGTGCACAAAATGACAAATACAGCTTGCATCTGGAGTTCCTTTTCAGAAAGAGGCCCTATGCATTTAGTCAGACTCTGTCTCTCTCCCCAAATAACTAAATAAAGATATTAAAAAATAGCACTCAACAGCTACATTGAGCATTACAAGTGGAAGCTAATCCTATAATAATAGTGCTAAGAATACTTAAGGCATGTAGAAAATGAGACAAAATATAGGCTTATTTCCTAGGTATATGAACCAAGTCTATAAAGTGAAATCTGGCAATGTGAATGTTGGACTAGATCCTTTTTCTGCTTCATTCATGTCTTTTTAATATGGTGTTTTCATCCTTTTGGTATACTCTTGGTGATTTCACTAAGAGTGTTATCATTATACTTAATTGGTTTTACAACTGCTAAATAATGCCTATTGGGATATCATTTTGTTGATTAGGTAAGTTGCAGTCTTAATGTAGCCTTAATCACTGTCTTCTTATGAAAGCTTCCAATATCCGTTAGCTTTGTTGCTGTGACATTGGATAATTACTTGTAAAGGAGACCATGAGATGAATATTGATGCCAATTAATCCTGGCTCTTGGTGAATATGTTAGTTCGACTGAAAACCTAGAAATAAACACTATCTGATTAAAAAAGCAAAATATTATCAAAATCTAGGGTATCTCATCATGTTCTTATAGTTTCAACTAAGTATGAAACTGTGACATTAAGAAGTGCAGTTAATCAATAAATGCTTCCTTGTATTTTATATTTTATTCTTACTTATTTTAATAAGTAACATGCCTTGGCCTAGAAAAGATCTTAGCTCTCAAGAAAACTGAGAAGAGGAACAAGTCAGGAGTACGGCCTAGAACCAGTTGAGAGGAGGGGACAGTGAATGACATGAAGGGTGTTAAATAGGATGTACACTTCACTTGGAGACTATGAAAGAACTTTAAGAGGAATGACAATATCTAGTTGATATTTGCTTTTAGAAATAGCACTAACTGTCCTGTGGAAATGGTAAAGTGTGGGCAGAATGTTACCATGTGCAGAAGCAGTTGTACTAATGTAAGCAAGATATGTTGTGATTTTTCTGTCTTCCAGAATTTATGTGTGTTTATAGCCTATTGATACCTAGAAAAGGCTTCTGAGCATTTCTTGCCACTGTGACTTAAGTAACCAAGGCCATATGATTATTCTGTATCCCTATGTTTAGATCAAAGAACTTGCCATCGAAAGTAGAACAATAAGCATCTTGAGTCACATTCATCAACACAGATCTCTTATGCAATGTCATTAATTTATGCCACATCCTCATGTTCTCCATTTTGTTTAGAGCTAGTAAGCAATATCTTCCAGTCTGTTCTTGCTTCCTGCAATTCTCTCTCTATATATCTATCTATCTTTCTCTCTCTCTTTCTCTGTGTTCTTTTAGGAAATTTTCATTTTGTCCCTAACTCATAAATTCTGAGGTTTTTTTTTTTTTTTCTTCAGTTAGTAATACAGATTTTGGGTTGAGAAAAGAACCTGGTCACTAGGTCATCATACTTGTGTGACACTGAGTCTGTTCCTCACTGTTCTGACCACCTCTTCCCTCATTTTTGCATATTTACATATATTTAATGCTAAACTTCTAGTAGTAGTTATTGTTTTAATGTATTTTATTTATTTACTTATTAGAGAGAGAGAGAGAGAAAGACAGGTAGAGTAAATGGGTGTTCCAGGGCCTCCAGCCACTGCAAACAAACTCCAGACACATGTGCCTCCATGTGCATCTTGCTTATGTGGGTCCTGGGAAATCAAACCCGGGTCCTTAGGCTTCACAGGCAAGTGCCTTAACCACTAAGCAATTTCTCCAGGCCTTATTATTGTTTTAAACAAAAATTATATACCTGCCTACCTATAAAAAAATGTAAAGGAAAACACTTTGAATGACTAATAATTTAGACTAACACATCATTCACTTAAGAGGTGCTCCCTTCATAATTCATTGGTTGGTTAGGGGACAATATAATGTAGTCATTGTAAGGGAGGCATGAATGTAGGTTATAGGAAGAGAGTCCAGACCCCCAAACCACAAAGTGAGGGCATTAGAAGTACAGAAGTAGCAGACATGTTGTTCCTGAAATAGTCAAGGGTGGCCACTTAGAAGGAAGTAGGTACTATAGGTCAAATGTAGAGAAGAGATACTGTAGACACAGGGAAAGGGCTGAAGGAAAGTGGAGGGCACAAAATGAGCAAACAACAAGAAAACAACAACTAATGTTTTAGATTTCAGTTATATTCCCACATTCAGTGCTGAAAGTATCCCTGTGATTTGGCTGTTTTTTAACTTTAACTTTTACATATAAGATACTAAGCTTGTGATGTCTCTGAAGTCAAACAGCAAGTATATTGCAGAATTATAATCCAAATTCTTTAATAATTAGATCTAAAAATTATTTTTGGTATTTTTCATTAAACTGTTCTTTTATTTTTAATTTGACATGTTATTTTATATCAAACAGTTAGGAAATACCTTTTATTCAGGGATCACATATTTTAAAAATATATCGTATTTTTATTTATTTATTAGATAGAAAGAGACAGGAGGTAGGGAATGGGCAAACCCGGGCCTCTAACTACTATAAACTAACCGAGATTCATGTTGTACCATGTGCATCTGGCTTACATAGGTTCTGAGGAATCAAACCTGGGTACTCAGCCTTTGCAAGCAAGTGCCTACCCACATAACCATCACTCCAGCCCCATTTCTCTATTTTGATATGTTTTTTCCTCCTCCATTATCTATTTCAGACTTTTTATGAGTTCAATATAATAGAACTTTTAGTCTACTAAGTATTAAAGTGACTAGAAACCCTTTTATCTCATGTTTGTTGATGTCCCTTGTAACTAATGTGGGATGAGAATGAATATCAGGTAAAAGTATCATATCAATTTATTTATTTTGCTTTATTTTTGTTGTTATTTTTAATTTTTAGAAATTATTTTGGAGAGAAAGAGACACACACAGAGAGAACTGGCATGCCAGGGCCTCAGCCACTGCAATTGAATTACAGATGCTTGCACCACCTAGTGAGACTTTGCACTTGGCTTACCTTTGTGTGTCTGCATTATACAGGATCTGGAGAGTCAAATGGGTCCTGAGGCTTTGCAAATGAGTGCCTTAACTGCTAAGCCATATATCTAGCCCCTTGTTTTTTGAAAAATAGTCTTATTGTGTAAACTAGACTGGATTGTATTGTACTATGTAGCTCAGCTGACCCTGAATTTGCTGTGATCCTCCTTCCTTATATTCTGAGTATTGACCTCATAATTGTGAGCCGTGGTCTAGCAGGCGAGAACACCAAACTAATAAGGGAGAGTGCCATAATTACATTTGGCTGTGTACATTTGTGCCGAAATCAGTCATGATCTCCACAAGTCTAATCATATTAAAATACATTATTTACACAATAGAGTGAAATTCACAGACGGTTAGCCCATATAGTGCTGAAAAGTACTACCTGAGCTGCTGGGGGAAATTGTCTAACAATGCTGTGAGCAAGCAGGGGACCTTGCTATATAAAAGCAATCAGTGTGACAAGAGGTACACACCTGTGCAATAGTAGCACACAGCCTAGGTGGGAAGTGAATGGCTTTCTGATTGGCTATGAGATCCAATCAGTGTCAAGGAGCCCAAACTAGCCCTGGGAACCAGGTGAGAATCCTATGTACATCAAGATTATTGACTCCAATGAGATGTTCCCACTAGTCTTTGCCCAAAAGTGAGGTTATACCCATCAAAATTTCTCTAAATTAACCATGCTTATCACCTTTAACCTATCCTGAACTCACTCTTCATAGGAGAATCTGGTGTTCAGGTGAAACCACATAGTAACTTGCAAGATGAAAGAGAATGCAGCTTCCACAGCAAGCATAACAACCTGGGTGAGGGTGATGGAGACAGACACTGAGGATACTCAACATGCACCAAAGCAGAAATACACAAGCAGCCAAGAGCTGAACAATGAAGTAGATTTAAAACACACCCACCAAGGCTCAGGGAATTTTGTGGAAGAAGGGGTGGAAAGAACGTAAAAGCCACAGGGTAGGAGGGAATACCCAGACACATTGCCCTTCCACAATAACTGACTGACACTCTCACAACTCCATGAGGAATACCAGCAGTCAAACTAAGGAGGGCCCTCAGTGGAGTGGTAGCAAAGAGGAGAGATAGGATGGTATCAACATATGATATGTCCATACAGAGTTTTTACTTAACAATAAAAAGGGAAAAACTTTATAAGAACTATGGAAAACTGACAAAAATATTTTAATTTTTTATGTATGACACACAAAGAGAGAGGGATGGCACACCATGGCTTTTTGTGGCTGCAAATAAACTCCTGTACATCTGGCTTTAGGTGGACCTTGGGGGAACTGAACCTGGACCAAGCCTGCTTTAACTACTGAGAAATATCTCTAACCCCAGAATAGATTCTTAACCCATCCTTAGTAAGCCCTAGACATACTCCTGAAAACATAGCATGTGTTCCTCTAAGACTTTTCTTACTAATTGCTTATTCTAAGTGGAGGGTAATGAGATGGAAAAGAGCCCCCTTGCAACTTTGCTAATATGTCATGTAAATTCTCATGGCTCTATTCCACAATATTGAGGGAAATTTTTTATTCCTAATCTGAAGCTGTCAAATTTGCACTTGATCCTCTCTCTCATTTACTCAATTTCAGAAGATAGTTTATAATATGATTGTGAGTTAAACTATCATCACTGTTGCTACCTTGTCTATTCTTCACAGACACACAGAACACATAAGTCATCTACTCTATGAGAGTTGAAGGAGCTCAAGGGAAAATGCAGCTCACTGGAACCATTTGAACAATGACTGTAAAAATAACATCTGGTCCTTGTTTTCATGCTAAATGTACTTTTTAATTCACTGCAGGGGATGCCACTGCAGCAGTCAGTGTAATTTATCTAAATCTTTAATACACTGTGTTTTACTCAGGAAAAGAAATATATTTGCTTTCTAAAGAGCATCAAGAGTAAATGTTAAGGGATTCTTTTTAATATTGTAGGATTATGAGCAGGTATTGAAGCAATCGATGGAGGCTGTGTAACCATCCGTCATTGCTGTCATTAAATGAAATTGCCTTCTGCCACATAAAAGGAGCTTCTGAATATGTGGGGGGCTGTATCTATGGCTATGTAGACATTAGGTAGCTATAAGAAACTTTTAAATGACTTGGTAGATATATAAAAACCAGCAGAAACCCTTAAATTTAATAAAATCATTCTATTTATGAAGTGTAACATTTGATTGTGAGAAAAGATTGATTTCCTACTGATTTTTTCAAAGGAAGGCCAACAGGAGTAAGGGCTTCTTACATGTTCTAATGTCTCCAGAACTTTAGGCTTTTTTAAATAATCCTCTACTCAACAGATGTTCATATGACTTCTCAGCACAAAATCTCTCAAAGGAATATTTATATTTAATATCCAGTATTACTCCAAGACTCCATTTTTCTAAAAAAAACTTTCTTGTCCTTTATTAGGTAAGTTCATGGAAAGAAAGTCATTCATTTTTCCAATATGACAGTTTATACTCAGCATTTATTAGAATCTGATTGCTATGATAACGAAAAATACAGGTTTTTCTGTGCATTTAGGCAGAGAAGAACAAAGAAAAATCTAGTACACACTAAACCAAAATGTGGTGACTAGAAAGCATAAAATCTCTGTGGAAGACAAGTGGTCTATAAGGAAGAAGTGGCATAGGGCTTTTAATTTAGCAACATAAGGAGCAGAGGCATGTCTGCCAGTTTCAATTTACTGTCTATTCTTTGTTATTTTCTTCTTGGTAATACTCTTTTTAAACACATTGTTTTGGTTCATATTACCTAAGAAACAGCCTCAATACAGGATAAACTACAGATAAGAAGAAAGAAAAATGCAAAATCAGTGAGGAAAAAGCCACAGTTGCATCATTGCATTTCTTTGTAACTGACTTTTGAATAGTTTGTACACACTTTTCAATAGTAATACTGTAACACTTCCAAAATGTTCTTTTGCATTTAGTCATTTTTTAAAGTTAACATACAAAATAGTGGATTTCGTTATGAAATTCTTATAGATATATGCCAAAGAACCTTGTCTGTACTCATTCCCAAATGACCTTCCACATTACCCTTTGCAGATAATTTCCTCCACCCAGTCAAATATTCCACATTCTGCTTTTTTGTCTCATATATATGTGTACATGTGCTTCAATCTAGATTCTGTACAAAGTGGAATTGTACTGTTTCTTCTTTTCCCCTGTTACCTTCTTTTCTATTCTCCCTCAGATTTCTTCTACCCTTAATAGTCTCCCTTCTATTTCATGTACTACATAAATGATTGTATGTATATAGGAATATACATTTAAATCTAGCTTCCCATATGAAAGAAAACATGGTAGTTGTCTTTCTGAGTTTCACTTATTTCACATAACAGAATGATCTCCAGTTCCAACATTTTACTGTAAATGGCATTATTTCAACCTTCCTTATGGCTGAACAAAACTCCATATGTATCTATGTCATGCTTTCCTCATTCACTCATCTATTGCCATCTGCATACAGGATGGTTCCACATTTCAGCTGCCGTGAATAGTGCAGAAATAAATATGAATACCCATATACATTTGTGATATTCTTACATACAATCCCTTGAGTGTATACCTAAGAAAATTGTAGGTGAATTTTATTTTTGAGAATTTAATTCTTTATTTTATTTTTTAATTTATTATTTTTTTTTATTTGGGAGAGTATGCAAGAGAGAAAAACGTAGAATAGAGAATGGGCATGCCAGAGTCTCTAGCCACTGCAAGCAGACTCTAGATGCATGTGCAACTTTGTATATCTGGCTTCATGTGGGTACTGGAAAGTTGAACTCAGGTCCTTAGGCTTTACTGACAAGCACCATAACCACTGAGTAGCCAGAGATGTTAATTTTTAAAAGAAATATACTATGCCACAGGCTTGAAACACTAATGATTAATAATGCTTAGGGTCATTGTAAGTATCTGATGTCCTCAGATGGCTTTCTTTAAAGAAATCTGTGTATAGGTTCATTACACATTTTTTTTATAACAGGCCATTTGCTCTTTTACTATATTTATAGGAATTTCTTATGTATTTTAGAAATTCAACTGTAATTGTAGGCTATGGATTTGTATTTTTTCCTTGTGTAGGTTGCCTCATGGTTCCACTCTTTGTTTCCTTTGCTATGAATAATTTTTTATCTTATCGTCATGTTTGTGTTTTGCTTCAGCTTTCTATGCTTTTGGTATATCAAAAAAATCCCTGCATATACTGATGTAAGAAAACTTTATACTTTGTTGTTTTCTAAGGTTTACAATTTCATATTTTCTGTTTATATATTTAATCCATTTTGAGTTTCATATGTGTTAATGGTTCAATTTTATGCTTTTGTAAGTGGGTATCCAGTTTCCCCAACACTATTTTTTGGAAGCAATTATAATTTCATTTCCATATTGTATCCTTGGTAAGATCAGGGGTGTGTGTGTATGTGTGTTTCTTTCTGCTTTAGTTCACTAGCTAATATGCTTTCATATCAGTACCACTCATTTTAATTACTGTGATATTGTAATAAAATTTGAAATCACAAAATGTGATGCTACAAGCTTGATTCTATCTTGAGATCACATTGGCTACTATAGTATTAAATTAATTTTGTGTTTTCCAACTCAACTGCTAAATGATAAATGAATTCCCAATGTAAAAATTATATATATATATATATTGTGGTAGTTTGAATAGAATAGATGGCCCCCAATATATTCATTTGTTTGTTTGTATTTTGCATCTGCAGCCACCTGGCTGGAGTCAGTCAGTGCCATTGTGTGGATCTTAAGGTGTGGTGGTGGGTTTCAGATTTCAATCTAAAGATATGCAAAGTGTGCCTAGCAGGAGTTCCTGAAGTGTGCTGTGTGCCTTTTGGATTTTGCCTCTCTCTCTCTCTCTCTCTCTCTCTCTCTCTGTCTCTCTCTCTGCTTGGACCTGTGAAGGCAGACCAGCTTCTTCTGTCGTTTATGGAACTTCCCCTGGATCTGTAAGCTTCAATAAATATCCCTTCCTCCATAACTGTCTCTGATCTGAAAGTTCATCTCAGCAAACCTGAAGCTGTCTGCTACAGAACTTGGTACCGAGGAGTAGACTGAGATGAACCTGACTATGTGGATGTTGATCTTTTGGAACCTTTGTTTTGGAGGAATAGGCATGGACTTGGTGCTTGCAACTGAAAAGGTCGTCTGGAGTGGTAAGCCAAGTTTTATGGACTATTCTGATGAGAGTCTGAGAATGCTAAGTGCAGACAGCATTGAACTTCGAGGCTTGGCTTATGAGCTTTCTAAGGGGAAGGAAAGACTGCAGAGGACTTTGTTGGAACTGGGCTTCTGGCATAAGGGCTGGTTGTGTCCTGGTGCCAAGGCCCAGAGAGTTTGATCAAGGTTAAACTTGTAATGGACTGATGTGCTTGGCTAGAGATATTGGACTGAGAGATTTAATATTTTAAGCTGGAAAACCTCAAGCAAGTTAAAATTACAGGCACTGAGACTGGTGTTAGGTTACTGAATCTGCTATTGTCAAACACATTTGCAATCTTAAAGGAAGATGGTCCAATTGCTTTACCATGGAAAGGATGGCTGAGGAAAGACTATCTTAGAAATGCAAACACTTTTGGAAAGAGTTGACTGGAGAAGGAACCTGCTTTTCAAGGTTATGATTTATTTTGTCTGTGAATTAAGAATATGGCTGTGTCCTGCATAACTGGTATTGGTTTCAGAAGCATGAAAAATGCGAGGAGTGTTCATGAATTGCACATGCTTCCAGGAGCTGCTGCTGAGATGCGGCATGAGGCAGGGCATGATGCCCTGATAGGCTGAAAGAGCCTTTGGAAGATGGACCGTGGTTTGCATGAAGACCTCAAGATGTTTTGGATATACCAGAACGGTGCAAGGGCTACCATAGAGCACATTGTTGGCCTGGGATGGAAGTGTTCGCCAGCTATTCTGCCCAGCTGGAGGGGTGGAATTGGAAAATCTGGAGACTGTCAGTCTATGGTTATGTTGAACTGGAACTGCAGTAGTTTGATGTTTGTTTGATGGTGGTTGAGTCTGCATTGTTTTAGTCTCTCCTTGCTATGCAATATACCAGTTGAAAATGTTTACTCTGTGCCTTCATATGTTAGAAATGTTTAACTTGTTTGATTTTACAGGTCTTAATATCTTAAATTAGTCAAGACTGTGGGGACCTTTGAAATTAAACTGAGTACAATTTACAATGTGTGATAGCTATAAATCTATTGGGGGCCTGGGGCAGAATGTGGTGGTTTGAATAGAAAAGGTGGTCCCCAAAATATTCAGTTGTTTGTTTGTAGTTTGCATCTGCAGCCACCTGGCTGGAATCAGTCAGTGCCATTGTGTGGATCTTAAGGTGTGGTGGTGGGTTTCAGATTTCAATATAAAGATATGCAGAGTGTGCCTAGCAGGAGTTCCTGAAGTGTGCTGTGTGCCTTTTGGATTTTGCCTCTCTCTCTCTCTCTCTCTCTCTGTCTCTCTCTCTGCTTGGACCTGTGAAGGCAGGCCAGCTTCTTCTGTCGTTTATGGAACTTCCTCTGGATCTGTAAGCTTCAATAAATATCCCTTCCTCCATAATTGTGTCTGGTCTGAAAGTTCATCTCAGCGAACCTGAAGCTGTCTGCTAATATATATATATAACATATATATATATGTATGTATATATATATATATATGTGTATATATATATGTATATATAAATATGTATAAGAATATATTTGCCTTTAATATGCCATTTTTACACTATTAATAACCTACATGATAAAAAACTACATGATATAAGAGTGTTCTATATATAGCATGAATTTTCCTTATCTTCCAGTTCTTTCTATTCTGTGTAAATAAAGCCATGGGCATTTTCTTCTCTATATCACATATTATTACCACTTAAAGAGAAATCATTATTTTTAGATTTCTGGTGTAACTTCCTACTAGTATCCAGCCATTTGCTGTTCAATTTTTGTATATTCTCACAGCAGTTCTGGATATTGCCAACATAGCATTGAATAGAAAATCCTGTACGATTATTACAGGAACCTTGGAAATGAAAAGAAACTTAAAACATTACAGCAGACAGTCTTTGCTTAATGATAGCCCACAACTCTAGAGTTAGAATAAATTGGCCAGAGTCCAGGAGCACTTACTTAAAGCCTGTTTAATGCTAACAATCTGTGTAAGTTCAATGGAGATATTTAACACATGACATGACTCTATCAGGAGATTGGTCTCAGTTTAACTGTTTTCTAGGAATGAGTTTTAGAAATATCTCATTTATAGTATCTTTCTTCTAGTGTGTTTTTTTAAATTTTTCTCACACTTTCTCAAATTCCTTAGATCAGTTTGCCTGCAGAATGCTCTGGTCATTCATTCACTTCTCACAGCAATATATCTTTCTCTTTGCTCTTTTTTTTAAATGTTGCAGGTGTCTAATATACTTTTCTAACATAAGATAGCCTTGGGGCATTTCTTTTTTAAATATTTTTATTTATTTGAGAGAGAGAGAGACAGAGTAACAGAGAGGGAAAGAGATAGAGAGAAACAGAAAGGGCACACCAGGGCCTCCAGCCACTGAAAATGCATTCCAGACACAAGCGCCCTCTTGTGCATCTGGCTTACGTGGGTCCTGGGGAATCAAACCTGTATCCTTTGGCTTGGTAGGCAAATGCCTTAACTGCTAAGCCATCTCACTACCCTCAGCCTTAGGACATTTCTTAATTTCTCCTATTCATTCAAGCTGAAAAGAATAAATTATATTTTAAAATATCTGTTCTTGCCTTGTGTCTGTGTCTCCTTTTTGAAAAGTTTACACCTTAAATTAATAGTCCTAAACTAAGAGAAATTCTAAACACAAATCTAGAATGGGAAAACCACACCACCACTGAGGTGGGCCCTCAGCAGGTTGGGGGCAATGAGGAGGGAAATAATGGTACTGAAACATGATGTGTATGTATAAAGCATATACTTAATAAAACATATTGGAATATATATCAAGTTGTGTTCTTAGCACAAAATTGAAAGACAAAATAATGTTCAATAATGTATTTACACAATTAACATTACCATGTAGCTTTCTTTCTTTGATGTACAGAGGAAAAATTACAAAAATTAAACAATATATCAGATGAAGAGGCATTGTTCCCCAGAGAGACTGACTGCTGCATTCATAACTCCTCAGTGTGTAACAATAACCCCACTGAGGAGGGCCCTCAGTGGAATAGGGGTATAGGAAGGAGATATAAGAATGAAACCTGATGGTAATATGACCAATATGCTATAAGTTCATACAATAAAGTTCTCAATGAAACATAACAAATATCATTAGCATATTGCCTACACTTGGAATGCAAATATGAAAGAAGCTTAATAAATATGTCATTAGTAAAACAACAGATCTAATCAGCTGAAATACAATAAAGGTTCATTTAGCCACCCATTTAAATTTATTGCTGAGAATAACTACATTATAATTTCAGTTTGAAAGACATATGTCAGTGCAGAAAGAACATGATAAAATGTAATTTAATGAGCATATGATTATTTGAGAGGCACTTTGGCTTATGAAAAAAGATCTCAAGTAGAAAGAGATCAAATGATTAATTGGTAACTATTTTCTCATTATTTAATTATCATTAGGTTGCTATTATTCACACATATCATTTTATTTTTTAAAAATGTTCTATTTATCTGATAGATAGAGAGGCAGATAGAGAGAGAATAGGCATGCCAGGGCTTCTAGCCACTGCAAATGAACTCCAGACACATGCACCACTTTGTGCATCTGGCTTTACATGAGTACTGGGGAATAAAATAAAATCAATAATATTATCATAAAAATAATGTGTTATAGTATGAACATATAAACCCTAGGAATTTTTAAGTATATATGTTTATTTAGTATAGTTCAAATTTTAAATTTCAAAAGGTTTTGATTTATAGAAGGAGCAAGTGAAGAAATTGGAAAATTTATTCTAACATGCAATGTAAATTTTACTTCCAGAAACATAAGAAATGTGTAAACATACATGGTCATTTCTTCTAAATATGTATATTATTTACAAAATAAATGTAGGTTGTTGTAAAAAAGACAAAATAACTAGAAAAATTTCATATCAATCAAATATAACTAACATTTAATAAAAATTATGAATGAATAATAAATGAAAGAGGAATCACATATCAGGGACAGAATCTTAAGCTGGGTACTTACAGTTGGGACTTATCACATACTTAAAGAGAAAGTTTGATTTGGTGTGTGTGTGTTGGTTGTCTTGCCTGCAAGCACCTTGAAGGTAAGACATCCCTTCTTCCCAAGGGCTGGCTGGCATTCAGAAGCCAATCACTTCATGAATAACACAAATATATTGTTTTATCCCTAGGGAAAAAAGAAAAGAAAAAAAATACATGCATGATAGTCAAAGAATTAAAACTTATCTTATAGTGGGAAATGTCAAAAAATATAAAATAGAATTTAATACATGAAGAGACTGATGCTTTTAATGTTCCAGGGAAAAACAGAGCATGCCTGCCCACACATTTTACATCTAGCAGAAGTATACTTTAAAGCTGAAAACAAATTGAGAAAATTCCAACTTAAATATACACTGAGAAAATTATGCTGCCAGCTAGATGCATGCAAAATAAAAATACCAGAATAGAATGAAGTTTTCAACGTAAAGAAAAATAAACCTCAGATGAAAATTCCTATGAAAAGTAAGTTTGGGAAGTCAAATATATGGTAAATAAATGAAAAACTAATAGTTTATCTAACTACCTGATATATTTTATATCTGACTGCTTTTCTCAAACATTTTATTCAATTAGGAGAGAGAGAGAGAGGAGGGAGGGAGGGAGAGAGAGGATGGATGCACCAGGGCCTATAGCCACTGCAAAGAAACTTTTACTTCCTGCTTCTTTTCTCTGTGAAGATTGCCAAACAGGCCCAGCAATAACTGGCAAATGGAACCATTTTTCTAAATGGATGCTTAAAATTCTTGCCAAATAAGTTAGGATTGTGTTAATTAAAATTTTAATTGTTCTTGAAAGTGATTGAGAAAGACAATACTTAACCTTTCTTAAAGTATATGCCAACAACATATTTCTCCTTTAGGAGAACATGTACAAATTACTTACTCAATACCTATTGATTAAATGTTTTAATCCTTATACAGATTCAAACGATAACTGTGCATCCAATCAATCCCTGCTTGTAGCCCAGCTGGGAGCAGATGTCTGAGCTCTGCATCTGTGAGCTTCAGGGCAACCTAAAGTGTCTTTTACTCTGTCACTTTCAAGGACGGGAGGGTATTGTGATTATCTTTTTTGTCTCCACTCAGTCTTTTATATCCTGCCAACCATTTCTAATGCTGAGTAGGCAAAGTCTTTAGAAACTTTGTCCCTGAGTTAGATAAGAAAATAATCTACTCAAAATTATCTACTCAAAGTATCAGTTAGAACATACTTTTAAAGTTATTAATCTTCTAACTCTACTACTACTAGAGAAATACATTATCCTTTGAATTTGTGTTCTAGACAAATAAACATATTGTGTTCCATATAGCATTATCAATACAGAACATTTTTCCTCTCTCAGAGAATTGAAATGGTCAATCTAGAAAATGAAGACAAATTCTCTCAACACCAACTGTTATTCCAAAACTCATTAAAATTGTCATCAGTAGTATAGCATATTTTCCTGTAATCAATGCCTTAGTTTAAAAATATTTTTTTATTGTTTATTTATTTGAAAGCAGGAAAGATAAAGAGAAAATGGGCACACCAGGACCTCTTACCACTGCAAATGAACTCCAGACTCATGTGCCACCTTGTGCATCTGGCATACATGGGAATTGAACTGGGGTCCTTAGGCCTTGCAGGCAAATGACCTTAACCACTAAGCAATTTCCCTAGCCCTCAAAAATATTTTAATGCTAAATGTAATAATATAGCACTAAGTCAGCACATTTATCATAACCATTGACACAACAGACAAATATATATATTTCATAGATAAACTTTTCCTATACTCTTTGTTAATGATCTGGCTCAGGGCCTTCACATTTTTCTATATACATATTCATATATATCCACACATATATTAGATTCAGGAGTTATTTTCAAAATTGGAATTGCATTCACCAGGCTTTAGAAACTGTCCATGGCAATCACAACCCATATCTTCAATATCACTTCTGGCTTTAAACCTTTCTTTTATAAATCAAAGATCCAAACCCTAAGTCAGTTATTAAAATCTTCACTAGGTACATAGAGAGAAAATACAGAAACTCATATTTGTTTCCATTTATCTAATTAAAATCATGTATATATATATATATATATATATATGTGTGTGTGTGTGTGTGTATATACATATATATATATATATATATATATATATATATATATATATATATACACACATATGTATGTATGTATAAAATTAGACAGGCTGGTGAGCCATTACACTTCCAAGCAGAGTTTAACATATGACAAGCACCTCTAATCCCAGCACTGGGGAGGCTGAGACAGGAGAATATGGCATAGAAACCAGCCAGCCTAGGCCACACAGTGGCGGGGAGTAACCCAGGCCACATGGGCAGGTGGGGGGAACTGATATGCTACCCTCTGGGGAGAAATAACTAGTATAGCAAGGAGGGATCAGGTGGCACAACATTTGATGTCACAGTGGATGCTTCAAGTGACAAGTTATGAAGTCCAGGCCAGTTTGGGCCAAATCTATGGAAATGGAAAAACAACATGATAATCTTTTGTCATTAGGGAAACATCAAGGAAAATCAGGATGCTTCTAGAGCCTCAGTTTCATGTTTGTGGCATCAACTTAAACCAGGTATGGAATTTAGAAGGGGAAGGATCATGGAAGTGGCAGCATGTGCCTGCACAAATAGCATTTTAGAATTTTAGTTATATACCCAGAGAACCATGAGTTAGGAGGAAACTGGAAATTGCGTATTTTTTCTTCTTCCTCATTAGCTAATATTTTAATTTAAACACTTTCCAATTTTTTAATTCATTTTTTTATTTGAGAGAGAGAGAGAGAGGGAGAGAGAATTGGCTTGCCAGGGCCTCAGCTACTGAAATTGAACTCCAGATGCTTGTTCCACCTGGAAGGCATGTGTGACCTTGTGTTTGCCTCACCCTTGTGTGTCTGGCTTACCTGGGATCTGGTCAGTTGAACATGGGTCCTTAGGCTTCGCAGGCAAGCAACTTAACCATTAAGTCATCTCTCCAGCCCTGCTTTCCAGTTTTATTTTATGTGTACCATAATTTTATTTAATGCTTAAAAAAATACACTGAATTAAACCAATAAAATTCATATTTCTTATCACAAGCAGAGAACTTAATAAAATAAACATTAATTAATTATTAATATTTGGAATGCTTCTAACATGTAATCATAAAAATCAAACAATAAATATCTTTATAAATATATTTTTCCTCCTTGAATAACTAGCACAGAATATGCTTCCAGAAACAAAGTAAGTGTATTCACTCATAAGGCATGAGTTGTACACCTTTGATTCCAGCATTTACGAGGGAATGGTAGGTGGATTACTATGAGTTTGAGGTCAACCTGTGACTATGTGTTGAATTCCAGGTCATCTCGTGCTACCTCAAAACAAACAAACAAACAAAAAAAGATATGAATATTGAAAATTAGTTTTCAAAATTGTTTTAGAGACTGATTGTGGTGGCTCCCACCTGTAAGTCCAGCTTTGGAGACTTAGGTAGGAGGATTTCTGTGAGTTGGAGGACAGTTTGGACTACATAGTAAGTTCAAATTCAGTAGGGTTACAGTGAAACCTTATCTCCAAAATCAAAAACAAAAAATGTTTTGGAGGGGCTGGAGACATGGCTCAGCAATTGAGTCATTTGCCTGTAAAGCCTAAGGACCCATTTTCGATTCCCCAGTATCTACGTAAAGCCAGATGCACAAAGTGGCAAATGTATCTGGAGTTCATTGTAGTGGCTGGAGGCTCTGGCATGCCTATTCTATCTGTCTCTCTCTGCTTGCAATAAATAAATTAATTAAAATACACATATTTTTTAAAGTTTTAGAAAGTATGTTATTCATGCTGCTCACATGTATTCATACACATGTACATAAGCATATACACATGCTTGTATGTTTATTCATTTCTCTCCATTGCCATCACTACTGAGGACCTTTGTTCCTACTTAAGGGGTACTCTTTAAATTACTTTAGGGTGCTCCCCATAATTGCACAAAGAATTATAGAATCCTATCTAAACAGTAAGGCTCTTTAATCAAATGACCTTTAGCCCTGAATTATTTTAGCACATTAAATATCAATGCTTCTTACTGGACTAGTGCTTCACTAAGTTTACAAATAAATATTTTTCATGCAGATAGGCTTGAAGATCACATAGACTCAAAGGGAAAAATGTAATAAAACATTTCAAGTATCCTTTTTACTAGCCAATTGACATCTAATCTTTGTAAAATAATAAACAAAAAAGAAGAAGAAGAAGAAGACAGGACAGTGCCAAACAGTAATTTATTGGTTGGGTTACTGAGTGCTTTATGTTCCCCTTTCTCTGAGAGGAGAGTAGACTTCCTCAGAGGCAAATTAGCCAGCCACAGTTGCCTTATGGGAAGAGTGATTAGGCTCTTCAGAACTCTATCGTGTTCCTGCAAAGGTGGTTTAAAGTTAAGTGAGCATTCCACTGTGCTGGCAGATTCACAATTGACCCTAGTTTGCAGTGTGCAACTTCCTGACTGGCTGCTGGAAAACATGTACCCTGGCACTCAGTGCTTGATTCTGAAGAAAAGCTATGAGAAGAAAACATATAAGCTGAAGCAATGATTACAGTGCAGGCAGTTGGTTTCCAAACTGGTCTTCAATATGATATACTCTGAAAAAATAAGTGACTTGGGTAAAAATAGTATTTTTCTCCTGACATACTACCACTGTACATATTTCTACCAATGCCTTTCCATTCTTTTTTCACGGAGTTAAATTTCACTTCATCCAAGATTGTTTTCTGACCTCCAGCTTCTTCTTCTTTTTTTTTTTTTTTTTTTTTTTTTTTTTTTGTGGTAGGGTCTCACTCTAGGCCAGGCTGACTTGGAATTAACTATGTAGTCTCAGGGTGGCCTCGAACTCACGCCAATCCTCCTACCTCTGCCTCCTGAGTGCTGGGATTAAAGGCGTGCACCACCAGCCCCGGCTCCAGCTTCATTTTAGATTCATCATCCTGGCTTAATTCTTGACAGCATCAACTATTTTGCATATTCATTGTTGCTTTTGCATTATTTTCTATTTCTTCTGCCCTCAGAAATCTTGAGGATGGGAGTTTTGCTTATGTAAAATATACCCTGTTCCTGGTTAAGTGTCTCACACCGAATAAGCATTCAATAATATCCAATTTAGGAAGAAATTAAATGAATGGAATCATAAGTAAATTTCACAAGGAACCACCACAAATTAGACAAAAACTTCCATTTGACAGTTGCAATTTGAGGCTATATAAATAAAAAATAAAAGTTGTGGTATGGGGGTTCATGTTCAATTGGATATGATGATCAAAGTCCTGAAACAGATCAATGGCGATGACCCACATGGAGACCTACATCAGATGGGGTATATTTCCATTCTCTGGTTGTGGTGGTGATCACAAGGCTCTCAAGGCTCAGTACATCCTCATAACAGTCATGAGATTGTCACAGGGCTCTGTCATCTCTGAGAGTCCAGTGGCCACAATATAAGAATAATTGATTTAGCAAGGTAATTCTCCATAGTACAGTTTCCTATGTCTTTCAGGGAGCTTCCTAATGGTATAGCTGCCTGTAATCAGCTCACACTCTTAGAAGTCACCCCAGTAAATACACTGGTTCACTAAGCAGAACTTGAGTGGAATCCTTTCTATGTTCAGGGTATCCCATTCATCAAAGAGTATCTTCATATATGAATTTATACAGTAATTCTCAGAAATATTGTTGGTTTAAAAAATAAAAATAACTCTCAAAACAAAGTTGAGGGCTGAAGAGATGGCTTAGCAGTTACAGTACACGCTTGCAAAGCCTAAGGACCCAGGTTCGATTCTCCAGGTCCCACATAAGCCAGATGCACATGGTGGAGCATGTGTCTGGTGTTCATTTGCAGTGGCTAGAGGCACTGGCGTGCTCATTCTCATTCTCACTCTCTCTCTATCTTTTTTCTCTTTCTGTCTGTAATAACTAACTAAATAAAAATAAATCTTTTGAAAAATAGGTGATTTCCAGAGTTAGTTGAGGCCATATTTATACTTATAAGAGAACACACACAGTTTGAACCCACACTGTACAGGATTAAGTACCACAAAATATCTATAAAGAAAGCAAAGCTTTATCTTGCATAGGTGACTGACTGTTATAAAATTCATATGATGAAAGTGAGGGCATATGGACAAATACAGATCCTGAAAATTAATGTAAATATAACATTTATAATTTCTTTATATTTAGCCAAATAACTATGCAATTAATTCATATATAGCTGGTAGTAATCTGCATCAAAATTATTATATATGTGTGTGTGTGCATGTGTGTGTTTGTGTTGTAGTGGTTTGTTAGATAATTACACAGCAAATTTTCTCTCAGTAGATCAGCAATACTTAGTGCTTTGAAGAACATTAGGTAAAGAAATAGCTTTGCGTTATGATTCTTTAGGTCTGTCGGTGATAGAGAACTCTTCCAGAGTCCAGAAAAAAACTATGTACAATCCTAGAATTTTAAACAAATAAATAGAAGAATTCTTCAGGCTCAGGGTGCTAAGACTTGGTCAAACACTCATGATTTGAGCTGTGGTCTAGAAATAAGGAGGTGATGCACTCAAGTTCTCATAGGAGAGTATTTGGGGCTGAGGTAAGGAGCACAAGCTAACTTCAAGAATAAGTTCAGTATCTTCTATGAACCAAAAGACCAGAATGACTAGAGTAACAGGTGATGTAGATAATTAGACAGTGTTAAACAAAACAAATTACATTCTTTACTTTTCTAACATAGCTGTAATCAGAAACATCGTAACCATTTATAAATTCTGTGCAAAAGCCACATCCATTGTTCAGTGCCAAAACCAAATCTGTGCAGGAGGTGAGCACAGGATGCAAACTTAGGATACCTGATGTCGACTCCTAAAGAAGGTCTGATGGCACCAGAGCTTAGTTCATATAAATATTTAAAGGAAAGGAATAATTATATGTTCCCCAAATGAGATAATTAAATCAACACATATTCCAAATATCACTATTAAAAGAATTGTATCCCTGGTCTAGAGCCATAGGTCAGTGGCAGACAGTATGCAAACATAATGTTTTGCATTTTATCTCTAGCATTTCAAACAAGAAACAAAACAAAAGTAAACAAAACTATCTCTCTCATGACTCAAGCAATATTCACAATCTAAAAAGAAAGCACCATTTTTCTTTATATATATATATATATATATATATATATATATATATATATTTGAGAGAAAGAAAGAAGTAGAGATAAAGAGACAGAGAATGGGCACACCAGGGCCTCCAGCCACTGCAAATGAATTCCCAGATGCATGTGCCCCCTTGTGAACTTGGCTTACTTGGGTCCTAGAGAGTTGAACCAGGATCCTTTGTCTTTGCAGGTAAATGCTTTAACCACTAAGCCATCTCTTTAGCCCCAAAACACCATTTTTCTAAAACAAATGTCTTTCACCTGTATTATGTTCATAATAAAAATATTGTTAATGTTAGTAGGATAAAAATACTCACTTTAAATTATGCAGCATCTTAAGCTCAAGATGTTATTGGACATATGAACATTAATCAAAAACATATAAAGAAGGCTGGAAAAATGGCTCAGCATTAAAGGCACATGCTTTTAAAGCCTAATAACTCAGGTTCTTTTCCCCAGTACCCACTTAAGCCAAATGCACAAATTGGCACATGCATCTGGAGTTCATTTGCAGTGGCTGGTGGCCCAGTGGTGACTGCTCTCTCTTCTCTCTCTCTGCTTGCAAATAAATAAATTAAAATATTTTTAAAAACATATAAAGTTTCTAAGAACAAGACATAGAATGATTAAGTAAGAATTCTGGTGACTATCTCTAGGCTCCACATACATGCACACACACAGGTGCACCTGTACATATACATGCAAACTCATACATATACAAACATGTATAGATATACACATATAATACACACACACACACACACACATACATTCTTCATATAACAAAAAAAAAAAATCTTGCTAAGAATCCTATATGGATGAGCTGGGAGTATGGCTCAATGATAGAACACATACTTGGCCTTTGTTTCATAGCACATTATAAAAACAAAAGTGGGGGCTGGAGAGATGGCTTTGTGGTTAAGACATTTGCCTGTGAAGTCTAAGGACCCAATTTCAATTCTCCAGAACCCACATAAGCCAGATACACATGTTGGTGCATGTGTCTAGAGTTTGTTTGTAGTAGCTGGAAGCCTTGTTGCTTCCATTCTCCCCCTCCTTTGTCTCTCCCTAATTAATAAATAAATAGAAATAAAATATTTTTAAAACTAAAATGCAGGAAATGGACAACACATGTGATACAATTTTCCATGTTCCAAGATAATATTTGGAGAGATTCTTCAGACAAGGTTTATAAAGTGACATCTATTTTTGATGGTGTTTTGCAAAGGAAACAATTTTGAGGGCAATTACTACCAGCTCCCAGCCAAATTCTTTGGCAGGGTCTGGTGATGGAGGCAGGTGATTGGGACATCCAATATGTACTAATCCTAACATCACCACCACTGTTAGATTGTAAGAAAATAATTGTAATATGCTCTAAGGAAGGAATCCAGCTTTTGTGATATGTACTGAATATAATATGTGTCATAGTTAGGTATGCATTTTGCTAACCATAGAAGTTGCAGAATTAGATAAACTCTGACAGAGTCATGGCATACTAGCAAGACCTGCATGAAAAATAACCACAGAGTGGATGTTTAAACTACAAAAACATATTTCCTCTCAGTTGTAGATGCTGCATCAGGATCAAGATGACAGCCAGTGGGACTTGGGAAATGGCTCCATGGGTAATACATATCTCCTTATCTATACTTGGTTTATCTTTCTTTTGCTCTCTTTCTTCTCCATGTACAAAGTGATTGATTGCTACAAATCTCTGAAAGGAAAATTTGTCTTTACCTCCTAAGAAAATAAATTTAATGATTACTACTTCAAGTGATGAGACAAAATGTCTTCTTCTACAACTTGAGTACTAAATTCATTTTTAATCATTAATTACAATACTCAGTGTTTATTTTATTCTAACATATTGTTTACCAAATTGTTTTAATACACAGAGTAATGCTATATAAGGGATTGTACTGAGATATTCTGAGTCTATAGTTAACTCCTCTCAACCTCAAAAACAAACAGTATCCTAAATAATACTGTTAAAGTAGTGGCAACAGTGCATCAAAATAACCTATTCAAACATTTAGCTGGCAATATTTTTCAGCACAATGGCTCATCTTAGAATACCCATCAAACAAGTGCTTAGGAAATTTACAAATGCATATGTAGTGCCGTGTTAATTAATTAAAATGAATGAAATTCAGTAGATCTCTTCTTATTCATGCCTTGAAATTTAGGCAAAGAAAGATCTAGGTCACCATGTTCACAAACTGGCTAATGAGTAAAACCCTGGGTTGATTACGAGGAGACACAGGCAGATTGTTGCATGGACACGGACCTTAGAAAGTCAGATTTCTGGACACAGTAGATTTCAACTACAAAAATGAGGTTTAGGTTACCCAACATTAATAAAAGTTAGGCTTAATGAAAACTAGAATTCATATAGAAGCACAAATATGTATTTCCAGCTAGAAATCAAATAGCTGTTGAAGTTGGTAGTAAGACTCAGAGGTGCCCAGAAAATGGACGAAAGAAGAGCCCAAGCTTTCATCCCCACTTGTCTACAAAGGCCGCAGAATCCCTCTTGAGATGTAAGAAATGTGCTACCTCAGGTTCTGACAAAGAACGCATTAGGTGATAACGCTTTTCAGATATATGCTTATGACTTTGCTTCCTGAATAAAGCTCATTTCATTCTACAATTTCAAATTGAGGGGGAAAAGTGCCCCATGTACTCAACCCACACCATTTAGAAGTTGGTAATTGGTGGAAGTGACTATAATGAAAAGCCCAAAAGAGGAAAATGCAATTAACAAGGAGCCATGCATAGTGTCTAATTTGATTTTTTTTGGCTTGTTAGCTCAGCTGATTGGAGCATGGTATTAATGAAGTCAATACTGCAAGTTCAATTGCCATATGGACCAATTAGCCTCACTCAATTCCATGGCTACTGACCAGATGAGTGCTGTTGGTCACAAGATGCACCAGTCAAGAGAGGCTGGATTAGAGAAAATATGTTTATAGGGTTACACTGTGAACATTATGTTAATAACATAAAAGTGAGAAAATGCTTATAAAATTCTGTGAGGTGAAAACTGAAATAAGAATTAGGATTTTGGAAATATCAAATTAATGTGGGCAGGAGAGATGGCTTAGCAGTTACGCGCTTGCCTGTGAAGCCTAAGGACCCCGGTGTGAGGCTCTATTCTCCAGGATACAGGTTAGCCAGAAACACAAGGGGCCACACGCGTCTGGAGTTCGTTTGCAGTGCCTGGAAGCCCTGGCGTGCCCATTCTCTCTCTCTTTCCCTCTCTATCTGCCTCTTTCTTTCCTGTCACTCTCAAATAAAATAAAATAAAAATGGACAAAAATAAATTAATGTGTTTCCCACACCAGACTTAGTGTGACTCACGGCATTTGCCCCTACGATGACTTATAAGACATTTAAATTCTCATGTGGCTGAGTGTAGCCATTAGCTTCTTCATTGCTAGGGCAAATTACCCAACCAGAAGCAGATGATAGGGTTTGTTTCAAGTTTTCATTTTCAAAGGAACATTCGTAATTTCACCAGGGTGGAGAAATGCATGGCTACCAGTTCATGACTTTACATACTCACAGTAGAGATGGCAACAAGACCTGGCTCTGAGCACTCAGTTGATTAGATTATCAACCTGAAGGTCTATCCTCAGCAACACATGTCCTCCCACAAGGCTCCAGCTCCCCCAAGGGTCTACCAGCTGTGACAAAGTAGGAAGCCTAATCACAAACACTTGAGGCTTTCAGGGAGAATTTTATATTTGAACCACCACACTGAACACATGGGATTTGGCTGAGGTTCATAAAATCTGGAAGGTGAGAAAGAGAAGCAACAAATACAATTAAACTTCTTGGGGTTGAATATGGAGGGAAAGATGAACCAAGGAAAGCAGGGAAGACTAGAGAACCACAGTAGCAAAAAGCCAATGATTGCTTTACTTTTTGCTCATTCTGTTCTAACAGAATGAGCTTCTCTTTAAAAGTAAGACCTGGGCTGGAGAGATGGCTTAGCGGTTAAGCGCTTGCCTGTGAAGCCTAAGGACCCCAGCTCAAGGTTCCGTTCCCCAGGACCCACGTTGGCCAGATGCACAAGGGGGCGCACGCATCTGGAGTTCGTATGCGGTGGCTGGAAGCCCTGGTGCGCCCATTCTCTCTCTCTATCTCTCTGCCTCTTTCTCTCTCTGTCGCTCTCAAATAAATAAATCAAAATGAACAAAAAAAAGTTTCAAAGTAAGACATTTGTGACATTTTAACTTTAGTACTCTCTACCTTCTTCCTCACCATGTCCTTCAACAGAATCCACACCAACCTCCTTGTAATCTTTCCTAAGGCCAGCCATGCCCTCACAGGCATCAGAACACTCTTTCTCCATACCCTCACCAGGATACCAGTGCACAAATGCATGCTTGGCATGCATCACATGAAATTTGTGATATAGGCAAGTCCAGACCTCAGCAATGATCTTGCCAAGATCTTTGCCTGATCTCCACAAGGTACCACAGTGGGAAGCTGGTAACTGATGTCAACTTTGAAGCCAGAGGGCACTAGTCCACAAACTGGCTACTACACTTGGTCTTGCTGGTGGTAATGACAGCCATAACACCATGGTACAGCAGTCAGCAAGCCATGTATTTACCATGGGAAGAGTCACATTATGCCATCTTGTTGGCTGGCTTAAGGCAGGCATTGGTGATCTCTGCTATATAAATCTGCTCATGGTAGACGTTCTCAGCTATAATGCAACCAATAGTCAAGTGACCTATGGATGAATGAAGGTGATCTTTAAGAATCGAAATTTAATGCACATCACAGTTTGAAATTCACCTTTCTCCCTTTTAATCCAAAAGTATGGATACCTACCAGCCTGTCTTGTCTTTCCCACAGAGAAATAATTCACATCTCATTTTCTAATGCTTAAGAGAAGCAAGGCTTTTCTGAAATGTTTGGGGGAAATTTCATGAAAGAAACTCTCCACACAAATCTTGACACCTACTCTGTAATTTATTTAAAGTAGCATATTAATTAAAGCAAATGGCAATAATAGTATCTAGTTTATTTTGAATAATGATAGAGTCTGAGGAGTAAGTCCCTATTTTTTAGACATTCCTTAAAGTAAATATGTTCTATTCTAAGTTGCAGAAATAAAAGTCTTTCTAAGTGGGAGAGCAAAGAGAAAGACAATTAACTAGTGATCCACTTGGTTACAGGAAAAACTGCCTGAACAGCACTCTGTTATCTTTTGGTAATAGAGCCATTAATGTGTGTCACATTTTCATTTTCAACTCTGTGTTCATTTTAATTACTTTCATTTGAACACCCAGCTTTTACTTTTTCCCATTCACATGCCTTGCTAATCAAATATATGATTCATTAACCTTGCAAAGAATTACAACACTCTGTTAATACATTAACTTTAGTGACTAGTTCCTGTACAGCCAATACTGAAGCTAGCTATGATGACATTTAAGTGTGTTGGGAACATCAGATCAATCACAACTGTCACTCTATCCAACATGCTCCACAATAACAGTCCTCTCATGCCCCCTATTGGTCTGTTCCTTAAGAAATAAACTAAAGTCATGTCATTCTGCATTCTAAGAAAATTGCCCAAATTTGCTTTCATCATATTTTATTGAGTTTTCTTTTCCTATCCATTATTAGGTTAGCATAAAGTTATTGGGTTTCATCATGGCATACACAAGTCATCATATTTACCCTCAATCATTTCATTTATAAACTGAACAACTTCTCATACAGGTATAGGTGCAAGTGGAAAGAGACCCTCTGGTTGCACTATTGAAGTTCAAAGAAACATAGGATGAAAGAGGGTGAATTTTGCACTGAGTGTGAGAAAGCGACTGCATCCATTAATATCTGACATGGTCAAATAGGAATTTTCTCATGTCATGCTAATCTTTGCACTGTTAAAGAGCACATGGTGTTTTGTTAATCAGAAAACGTTATGTTTGTATCAAGGGAGCTTTTCAGTCCTAGAGATCATATTGAACCATTTAAGAATATGAAAGTTACTTAATTTAATTTATTATTTATTTGAGTGATAGAAAGAAAGAGGGGGAGAGAGAGAGAGAGAGAATGGGAATGATAGGGCCTCCAGCCATTGCAAACGAACTCCAGATGCATGTGCCACCTTGTGCATCTGGCTTATGTAGGTACTGGGTAGCCAAACCTGGGTCCTTAGGCTTCACAGGCAAGCACTTTAACCACTAAGCCTTCTCTCCATCCCATGACAAATACTTTTATCTTATGAATAATATGGGTTATAATTCTTGTTGCACATTTTTTGTTTGAGAGACAAAGATAGTGATGGCTCACTTGAAATGGTCAACTAAAACTATAATGAAATCTAAAGAAATAATGGTTTATATGTGTTTGTTTCAACTCTGTGATGTAAGCATATGTGCACATGTTTCTAGAGTGAAAAGTTATAACTAGTAAATGTGGAGGGAAAAATATTATCAACAAACTAGGAAAGGGAACCTGGTCACCATCAGAGAACTTTTATGAGGTGGGTTCAAAAAGTTCCCATGCATGGGCTAGAGAGATGACTTAGTGGTTAAGACACTTGCCTGCAAAGCCTAAGGACCCAGGTTCGAGGCCCAGCACCCACATAAGCCAAATGCACATGGTGGTACATGTGTTTGGAGTTCGTTTGCAGTGGCTTGAGGCCCTGGAACACCCATTCTCTCTGTCTCTGTCTCCACACACCCCTGCTCTGTATTTTAATAAATAAATAAATACACAAATTCTCAAACAGGAAAACCTCACTTGTGAGGAGAGTGTTCAAACCCAACACTTCATTAAACTGCTACATCTTAATCTGAGTCTCTGTTCTCAGGGCCAAACACTCGTCAATCACTGGTGTCCTTATATGCATGACCCTCATTTGTACAGTGGAGTATGCATAACTAGAAACACAAACACAGCAACTCACAGCAACCTCCCAGCACTAACCACTGATATGTGGACTGACCCTGTGTACATGGCAGGAAGTACATGCTGAGAACCTGCACAAAGAGGGGCTCATCCTAACCAAACAATAATTCTTCAGAGATGGAGACAGTCCTATCTCCACTGCAGGTGGTACTCTAATTACTTCATGGCCCACTGCTCCTTACCTTAAGCTAAGTTAACTATTCCTCATGATATAGAATCAAAGAAAGGGTGAATTATTTTCACTGCTAATTCCTTTCCCAACATTATACCTGTCCACCCACAGAAAATACTAATTGTGGAGGCAAAGTCATCTGACCTTTAATGTCAGCATATTCTACATGTGAATGAGAGTCAGTGTTACAGGTTTTGGTTGGCTACATGTGACCAATAAGAATTAGATGTTGGGCTGGAGAGATGGCTTAATGGTTAAGCACTTGTCTGTGAAGCCTGAGGACCCTGGTTCAAGGCATGATTCCCCAGGACCCACGTTAGCCAGATGCACAAGGGGGCTCACACATCTGGAGTTTGGTTTGCAGTGGCTGGAAGCCCTGGCATGCCATTCTCTCTCTCTATCTGCCTCTTTCTCTCTCTGTCGGTGGCTCTCAAATAAGTGAAAATAAACAAATAAAGAAATAAAAAAAAGATTAGATGTTTTTGGAGGTACAAAATTTAAATTGCCTAGCAGAACTAGTAGTTCAGTATAAATAAGATAGTTAAATTACTTGGTAATTTTTAAATAATTACAACTTAGAGTGTATCTCATAATTCTTGCAAGCTCATTAAACTTTGCAACTAATATAATCCAAAATATATTTTGCCATTCTAACCAGTGGTTTTGGTTGTGAATTATTCAAAATTGTTTGAATCTCTTAGCTATCTTCTAATTTTTCAAACAGAAGAGAAACCACATGTATGAGAAATAAATACAGTAATTTCCATTTCAGGGTACTATGGATGCATATAATAACTTCAGATGGATGAGCCCACATATAGACACCTCCTGAGTAGATCATAAGTTAAAGTTAATTAGGGCAAGGGATTATTTTATGAGTCTGGATTTGCACATGCATATATAATAACAAATAATTGGAGGTCATTTCTTTATCAGTAAAGGCATGTGTCAATATAATTGTATTAGTCTGAGAAGAAAATGCTAAGCTAAGGTGATATAAGTCACTTAAGCTTATGTGAATTGGATAAACTATAATAAATGATTGTACGTTGGAGTTCCAACAGTGTGGGACAAAGATTTTATGAAGTGATTCTTGTTATTCCATCAATTTATTTATTCATTAACTGAACAAATACTGTCTTTCTCACACAAATACAAAAGCACCCACTATATTTAAGCCTGATAAACCACTTACTAATGAAGCAGCTTGTAGAGGCCACTTTATTTCTTCCAGTCTTCCTTGTCTTTAAGTACAAAATGCTGACTTGTCGCAATTGCTCTATAATTGCTTATACAGTAGAGACAGTCCCCACTCAGGATGGTTAAAGTTAAGGTTTTTCAGCTGTACAAGGTACAAAAGCTGCATACATTCAATGGAAACATCCTTTCAAGCCTTGACCTTTTCCTGAAGTACAGATATTCCCTGGAGATGTTGGGCAGCAGCAGTGAACCATAGCGCAGGGACAAACACACCTCAGAGAAGAAGTAATCCTCACACTGCAGTCTACTGGTTACTTAGCTGTGATGGTTGCTAGATTAAGTATAATAAATGATTTTTCTCTTTTTCTTACCTTCATGCGTATGATGAGTGTTTGTGTCATGTATGTGTAAGTGCAGGTACACGTGTGTAACTGCTTGTATTGAGGTAAGGGGGCAACTTTACATGTAGGTCCTCACTGTGCACCTTGAGGAAGGGGTTTTCATTCTTCACTGCTACATTTTCCAGGCTAGCATGCTCATGGTACACAGTATTCTCCTGTTTCAGCCTCAAATATCTGTAGGAGTGAGAGAATCATAAGTGTGCACCACTGTACCTGACTTTACATGGGTTCTGAAGATCCAAATTCAGGCCTCATACTTGAACAGCAAGTGTATGCCTAAACTAATGTTTTTATTTTTTCTTCCTTCCTTCCTTCTTCTTTCCTTCCTTCCTTCCATTCTTTATTTTCTTTCTTTCTCTTTCGTACTTCCTCCCCTCCTTATTTCCTTCCTTCCCTTCCTTTCTGCCCCTCCCTATTTCCCCCTCTTTCTTCTCTTCTTCCTTCCTTTTCTCCTTCCTTCCTTCCTTCCCTCCCTTCTTTCCTTCCTTCCCTCCCTCTCTCTGCCTGTCCCTATGGAACTCCCCCTCTTTCTTCTCTCCTTCCTTCCTTCCTTCCCTCCCTTCTTTCCTTTCTTCTGCTCTTCCTTCCTTCCCTCCCTCTCTCTGCCCCTCCCTACCTCCCTCTCTTTCCTCTCCTCTTCCTTCTTTTCTTCCCTCCTTCTTTCCTTCCTCCTCCTTCCTCCCTTCTTCCTTTCTTCCTACCTACCTACCTACTTTTTTTCCTTCTTTCTTCTTTCATTAATTTCTGCTACCCCACCTTTCCTGGAATGGTTTCAGGGACAATAAACTGCAGTCTTTGTACATGTTAAGAAAGAATTCTGGCTTTGAGCTACAACTTAACAGCTTTATCAAATAATAATATTTTAGCTCAAGCGTGAATATTAAGATGTTACCCTAGGATAAGGTAAGAAGAACATATATAAGTGTAGTTCTTGACATTTACTATTTCTGTAATAAACAACATTTAATCTAAATCTGAGCATTTACCTGGAGTGTGAAAATAATTTCACCTCCCTATAAAAGTTTCTCAATCTATAAGCTGTGGAACAAAAACTACATCAAAAATTTTGTGGATTTACCCTCTATGTTATTGCAAATGTATCATACCTAAATATCAGAACTATCTACTGAGACTGTGTCAAATTTTTCTCTGTGATGTATCTTTTGAAATGAAATTTTTATCACTCTAATTCTTTAGTTTTATCTAAGGTACATAGAATATGAAAACATCTTGCATTATAAAATAGTCAGTGTTCTACCTATGGAAATTTTCTATTTGTGTGTCTCCAAACATTTCTTAGTAACAATCGGAAAGGAACAGATGTAAATGACAGCACATAGTGATATCTGAAAACACCTCCTTTAAGTACATGTCTCATAACAACTTTTTTGTTGGTAACTAAATCTTGCCAAAAGAATCCTATACTATACAGAAACGTGGAAGTAATAGTACTTAATTTAAGAATATTGTACTCATGATGTCACCCTTTAATATTTGTACCTAAGATGTGTGTTTCCCTGAACTTAAGACTGCTTTTTATGTTATTCTTTCCTGAACTAGAGGCAGTTGAAGTGCTCATAATTGCAGAGACATGAAGAAAACTAAAAGAGTACTGCACACTTTTTAAACCTTGTAGAAATTTTACTTTTGAGGGTCCTTGGATTGCACTCAAGAATGCTGAGAATAGTTTGGATGGGAATCTAGGGCTACTTGTTTGTGCCTTTTAGGTCAAGTTGACCAAGATTTTTGTCAAATTCTCAGAGAGCATAGCATTCAAATGCCTTGAAAAATTCTCAGGAAATGACTCCCTTTACCATTTTACACTAAGGATAAGTATGTTGAGTGTCAGGCTCTGTTGGAAGTGCTGTCCTTCATCACAAAGTCACTTTGATATGCTGGTAGTATGGGTGGGGAAAGGAAGAGAAAATACATAAAGGCTGGAAGGGCTTCTCTATAGAACATTTCAGGGGCTTTGAGAGCCCGGTGAAAGCACTTTCCATCCTTTACAACTTCATCCTCAGCCCTTCAGACAAATGTGTTCCTTTGAGTTGTCATTAATCAACATATGCTCAAAACAAAATTCCAGTAAAACAGCTATAAAAAGAAGAAAAAAACAGCACAAATGTAGAATGTTCTTCAATAACAAAATAAAAGCAAATAATGTAGTTACTATTTTTTAAAAGGTAACAGGAAAAAAAGGGTAATTCTAGCTCAGAGATTAGAATTATTTAATATCAAAGTCATGCTTGACAATGAACTTCTGAGATTATTTGTGTAAAAATTCAAAGATTAGCTAGGCATGGAGGCACAGGCCTTTACTCCCAGCACTCAGTAGTCAGAGGTAGGATTACTATACTAGGAAATGATGTATTCCTTCCTCTTCTGTCAAATCTTGGACCTTAAAGTAAATTTTACATAGAATAAAGTGAGATTCAAAATAACTATCTTTACTTACATGCTGATAGCCACTTTTGCACACATATACAGGTACACAAAGTTATCCTGGGCATTTAGGACAGCATAACAATGATAAAGTCTTGTCTCTATTTCAGGAAAATCATTTTAGAAATGCATTGAGTGGCAGACTTTTGGCCCAAGCCTATAATCCCACTGCTGGAGAGGCAGAGACAGTCAGATCCCTGGAACTTAGTGGCCAACCAATTTAGCTTAGTTGGTGATCACCAGGCCAATGAGAGACCCTGTTTCAAAGTGGATGGATGACACTTGAGGCTATCCACTGCCCTCCACAAGCATGAACAGATGTGAGTATATGTGCTACACACACACACACACACACACACATACACACACATAGAGTGAGAGAGAGAGAAAGAGAGATAGAAAGAAGAAAGCACAGCAAACATATATATGTGTGCAAAAAATTGAAAAGAATAAAAGGAAGTAAAATAATATTAAGAAGCACAAGTCCACATCATCCTTCCAAAGCATCATTTAATGTAGAGGAAGGTATACTACATAGTACTAGGAACATTATTACATAACTCTATCAGAGCTTTGCATAGGGCTAGTGTCAGCCAATGAAGTTAATGCATCTATCAGAATATTTTTACAGGTAAAAGTTTTCTCTCTCCTTCTCCTTCTCCTTCTTCCTTTTGTGCTAGAGAGAAAGAGGCAGAGAGAGAGAGGGAGAGAGAATGGGCTGAGCAAGGCCTTCAGCTGCTGAAAATGTACTGGACACATGCGCCCCATTGTGCGCATGTGCAGCAGTATGTGCTTGCATCACTTGGCCTGGTTTACGCAGTAAGACCTGGAGATTTGAATACAAGTTATTAGGATTCACAAGCAAGCGCCTTAACCACTAGGCAATCACTCTAGCCCTAAAAGTATTTTTTAAATAGGCAGAATTTCATAATCTTCACTTGTACTGGCACTGTACTAAACAATTTATGTATAATTCAAATCAGATATCCATAGACCCAGA
The DNA here is from genome assembly GCA_036346955.1 of Dipus sagitta. Classification (NCBI taxonomy): domain Eukaryota; kingdom Metazoa; phylum Chordata; class Mammalia; order Rodentia; family Dipodidae; genus Dipus; species Dipus sagitta. The sequence continues at coordinate 76,901,600 of CM070781.1, forward strand.
GGCCCACAACACCTCATCACTGAAGCAAACCAAAAACGAAGCCAACATGGCTCAGGGAACTTTTGCAGAAGAGGGGGCAGAAAGAATGTCAGAGCCACATGTTGGGTCATGATACTCAGAGAAATTTCTCCTACCCATAACTGTGAGCTAACTCCACAATGCATGACCCATATACCTCAACAAGGAGGGGCCAGGGGGAGGGGGTAGGACATGGATGAGCCTAACAATATTGCCAACTTGACTGTATTCACTGAGTACCAAACTAAGTCTTAATAGTCATAAAGAATTACACTAGTTTATTCAGGTTTATATCAGAGTTGGAGTAGAGTGAATGATATCAATATACATGTATACTGAAAATAGTATATATGGAGTCCAATATTATATGCAGTGAATATGCACCAAAAAAAGTTTAGATACCATATATGCTTAACATTGAATCTATAGTCTCTCAGTTCTCTCATTGTGTTTATCATCCAAAATTATTATTTGTCAATTTAACTCAAAGATATGGTCTGAATGTGACTCCAAACTATATGGAAATAGTGCCCTATAGATATTTTTTTTCTATTTTAAATACACCTTAATTCTGATTTTACTTCATTCTATATATTTAATTTTCCTCAGCATTATAGTAAATTTAGTAATAGGTCATGGATTGTAATATATCACAGTGTTATTGAGAGGTTTGCATCATTTAGTGACAGACTATTATAAGGAAACATCCATAAATTTGTAATGTGTTCTACCAGGGTAATCATAATACTTACTTTCAATAGTTTCAGTTTCATCTTTCCCATAATGAGTTTCCTACCCATTTAAATAACAAGTTTTTGAAATATTGAGTCAATTAATGTCTCAAGTTCCCTAATGTGACAGTCAAATATGCAGCGCAAAAAGCTAAACAGATCATGTGTTACGTAATTTGAAAAAAAAGAGAAGAGGAGAAAGAGGGAAAGTTCATACCAGTCATAGACTGGTGTTTCCAAATGAAAAGAAAAATGGTGTCTCTAGAAACGTTTTTTTTTTTTCCTAGCAGACATGCTTTATCCATGAAATCCCAACTCTATATTTAACTATAAAGTTCTTTTGACATGCATCAAGTTCAAAGGGAGCAGTCTGTGCTAGGCGCAAAAGATTTAAAAACATCCCTCATGATATTAAACAATAATGATTGGGTTCTGAAAGCTTAGTCAACCTAAATCACCACATGAATTACATTTATTTGCCTTTAAAGAGTATGATATGCAACGTATAGCATATTTTCCTACCTGAATTTCAACCCACATACCAAATAGTGTTTAGCGAACTGAATTGTGTGTATATATGCCTCCATATCTACTGACTTCCCACTTTATTTATTTATTTATTTTAAATTTTTAGTATTTATTTATTTAAGAGAGAGACATAAAGAAAGAGGGAGGGAGAGAGAGAGAGAAAGGGAGGGAGAGAGAGAGAGAAAGGGAGGGAGAGAGAGAGAGAGAAAGGGAGGGAGAGAGGGAGAGAGAGAGGGAGAGAGAGAGGGAGAGAGAGAGGGAGAGATAGAAAAAGAGAGAGAAGGGGCATGCCAGGGCCTCCAGCCACTGCAAACTCCAGACAACTGTGCCCCTTAGTGTATCTGGTTTGCATTGGTCCTGGGGAATCAAATCTGTGTCCTTTGGCTTTGAAGGCAAATACCTTAACTGCTAAGCAATCTCTCTAGCCTGACTTCCACTTTAGAACAATTGCCTTGAATTTTGTATTTAAAGACTAACTCTCTTCAAATAGAGCTATATGAAAATGCATTCAAATAGAACATTAAAAATATTTATTTTTTACGAATTGTAATAGGGTTTTAGAAGGTAAAGGATGATGTAATGACAGAAATGTTCCAGGATGTCTTTTTGACATGACGGCAGAATTCCCTAAGAACACAGTTTTTAATTGAGCTCTCTCAATTCATTACAAAAGGCACTGTAAAGAAGAAAAAGGTATAATTTTCCTTTCAAAACTGAGAGATTATTTTTAATATATATAAAAGTAATAAAAATAACTAATGAAACAATATAGTTAATTAAAATGCCCTACCACATAGTATATTTTGGAACTAAATGTAAATAGTGATTGTCCAACATTCTAAATGTGTTGTCAATACATTGCTCATTTTAAATTGGTAAATTTAATATTGTATAAATGCAGACCTTCTATGAAAGGATAATATAATAAATATTATGTTTTAATTTGAAAAAAAATAGATGAATTGTATAGAGATATAATGTGCTGCTAAGAGAAGGTTTCAGAATTATACATCTGATGGGTGCATCTTGTATGAAATACATACATTATTCTCCTCTCAACCATAGACAACAGACTTCATATCTCTCCATCTGCCTGGTTATGAGAGTTTTATTAGCATTTCACCTTCTTGTGTGCTCAGATAGGTCATTCTCCACTGAGCTCAGGAAAGGGAAATGAGGGTCATGACAGATGCAATCCAAATACAGGCATTCTCCTTCCCTTTAAACATGAAATTGTAGGTATTGGGAATAAGTTTTCCTCCCCATTGAAAAGAGACACAAGGGAAGAAGTGTCTCTCTGGCCTTTACTGGATAGTGTGATGTCTGTTTGTGACCTTAGACCCACTTCATTCACGCTGAGTATAAGTGGGTGGCAATGTGTCATGCTGGGGAAATTACAGCAGTAAAGATATTGTGCCACTTATTGAACCATTATATTGCTGAAACATTTTTGTTACCTTAATTATATTTTTTCAGTCAAAAACACCTTTAATTTTATATATATTTTTATCACTTGTTCCTAAAGGCATCCTACTTGATATAGTGGGTTTCTAATTTCCCATTTTATGATAAAATAATACATAACTATATAATAGATATTATATAATTATATAGGTATAATAGATTTATTAGAATGTATACAAATGCCTTCAAGTTTAAAAAAATTGGGCAAACATTCATCCCATGGGGAATGGGGACTGAGATAATATATGATAAAGGATCATTATTATTTCTTTGTAGAGTTCTGGTTGGAAGTTATGTTAGTTGTGTGAATTTCATAATACAAGCAAAATAAAAAAAAACAAATATTAACTATTAATTATAGGAGAAAACAACATCTTGATCCTTTTTAATTACATCTTGATTTATATATATTTATATATATTATATATACTATATTCACTTTTTAAATAAATTGCCTATCTATTATTTTTGTTATGATTTTCTTGATTGCACTGATGTATGTCTCTGTTAAAATCACCAAGCCAAGAAGAGTAGGATTACAGTTTATTTTGTGAGAGGCTGAAAATAAAATTATTAAATTTTTAGGAAAATAGATGAAACTCTCAGACTCAGAAAGACAAATACCACATGCCTTCTCTTATATGTACATTCTAACTTCTAGTTGTTATATATGTGTATTCTTGTGAGTGTGGGTAGATACCAAAAATAAAAAGGAACCCATGAGATGGAGACAAAAGGGAATTGAGGTTCAGAAATATTAAACTTGTGATTTGAAAGTAAAAGCAGAAACCAATACTGGGGGAAGAAGGGAATAATGGGGACAGGGGAGTGGGCAAAGTGAGGGAAGCTAGAAGGGAGAAAAAGCGATCAGGCAAAATCTACGTATAAAAATACTATGAGGCAACCTGTTACTTCATATGAAAATGAACAATAAATGAGTAAATCCTGTATTTTTAAAAAGTTAAAGATAATTCTCACTTTTGTAATGCTCTCAGCACTCTAGAAATATAGAGGGTTATTACACCCAACACCAATTTCAAAATGTCTATTAAACTTGAATGATGTGCCCATTTCCTTACTCTGTGGCAGATGATCATTCAACATTGAGGTTTGGACTTTAGCAACTCCACTTGACCTTCCTGTCTGGTGTATCATGGTGACCCTCCATTCTGTGTTCTAAGGTGTGATATTCTTCTGCACTTCTCTGTTTGGTGGGCCTCACAGTCCTTGTATGTTAAATATTGTCTTTAACCACTAAAACCCAAACTGCTGCATGGTTAGGACAACAGAGGGGATAACACCTACCTGTAATAACAGCACATGGGAATCAAAGAGGGGGACCCCTGGGGCAAACTGGCTACCTGGATTACCTGAATCACAAAACTCTATAACCAAGTAAAAGGCCCTGCTTCAGTAAAATGAAGAGAGAGATCAAGGGAGACACCTAGGGCCAACCTCTGCCCTCTACCCTCTGCTTGCATACACATGTACATATACCCACATGCAAACACACATGCATACAATACACACATACACATGCAAAACAAACAAACAAAAACTTCTATAGAAAAATGGCAAAGCTTGTGTCTCCCAGAATTCTCCCAGTGCATTTTATCTCATCTCTCCAATACTGAAGAGCATGATTAGGAATTTATACCATCATTTTTAGTTAAATTATATTTATCATTTGATATTAGTACACATTAAACTAATATGACTTCTGTAAGAACTAGGTAGCAAAATACAGACTTGCTATCATTTTTCAAAACAGTTTTCTGAAATACATATATTTTGTACCTGCCCATCATAAGGTATAATTCTGGTGTCAATTTCCTTTTTTTTTTTTTTTGTTTACAGTGTATTAAGATATGTTCTGTCATACTGAGGCTAAGACATTTTCATTTAAACCATGATATACCATTATCATATTTGAGCCACACAGATTTTGTATACTTGTGTAAGCCATACTTTGTAATCTGAACCTATAGCAATTCAGTTGGGAAGTACATAGAAAGGAAATTTCAGAGTTTGTGTCATGCATGAGCATTGATTGGCTGATATAACTGCCAAGTCTGGACTTGTAGACATTTCAAAGCAGGAAGAAATGCTGGGATTGATGGTGTGCTGCTGGTACTAATAGTTGCTTCTAGAGTCTGTTAGTATACATGAGTCTTCTTTTAAGTTATTTCAAATGTTCAACAGATAAGTTACACAGTCTATGAAGATGACCAAAATACTCAAAGTAAAAACTTATTATTATAAACAACCTCTTGTGTCTTTTCCCACCTAAATCACAGAATAGACATTGGTACAAATAAAGTGCATGGAAACTAAAATAGCAATGGCCCTGACTTATCCAGCTCAGTGAAGAAATTCACTGGGTCTGGTAAAGATTTTCAGTAGAAATTTTTGGTAGAAATGCATATTTACTCTTTTCTAAACTAATTAGGAAATCAGATATTTTCAGCTTTAAATTGCATGACATTGTCACCTGTGTATCCACATTAGTGTCCCTTATGTCAGAAATTACATTTGTTATATAAAGAAATGCTATACTGTAAAATGTATTGGAAAGTGATTTGATAAACATAATTTCCAACACATTGTGAGCAATTAGAAACACTGAACTAATATCTCTACTCTTTATTTATTTTAGATAACATATGTAAGGGCATTTTTTACTAATGGGATGTACATTTTTAAAATACCCTTCTGGGTATTTTCTAGTGATCTGGATGGCTTGGAAGCACTTTTACAGACTATCAATATTCACTGTGGCAAACATTTTTAGAATCATTGCAGGGTAATTTAGAATCAAAGAAATATTCTGTTCCTGTATCCAAAATCACATTTGGTAATACTGACATTTCTAGGTCTCTGCTAACCATAACACCGTGAGAGTGGATTATAGTTAAAGCCAACATCAGATTGGACTCTGGAAGCAGTTTTCAAATGCACCAACCCTGACCACTTGTAACAATTATGACTTATCACTTAAATGTTCTAGTACTCCATGTTTCTCATTTGTAAAATGAACAATGTTAGCTAAGAGATGTACATAAGAATTCTACAGGCAATAAAGGTGCATACATATAAGAACAGACATATACTTTTTCCCCAACCCTTGTGAATTCCCATACTGTCACTCAAAACACATAATCTAGCACCTCTTTGAAGCACCTGAAGTGTTCCCCCATCAGGCCTAAACTGTTCCTGGTATTTTCCCTCCTTGTCTAAGTTCTCTACACTAGAACTTCACCTTCTATTTGCAGTCAGTCATTTGTGTAGTCAACCCCAGAAAATTTTAATCATTATGGACATGGAAAGCTTTTATTTTATCATATTGGTAACTCTTGGTATAGTGCTTACCTTATAACAAAAATAAGTTTATGGAAGGAAGAATTTATTTCGGATTACAGTTCTAGGCTGTAGTACAACATAGTGGGGAAGGCATGACAGCAGGATCTTTGAGGCAGCTGATGGCATTAAGCACAGTAAAAAAGCAGAAAGTGATGAATGTCAGTGCTCAGCCAAGGATCTCCTTTTTATACAGTCCAGGACCTCATCCACAGCTATTGTGGGGTTTTCCCACCTCAGTTAACCTAATCAAGACAATCATTCACAGGCAGGTCCCTCTAGTTAATTTATCACAGGTAATTCAAGGACTTGTCACAATTGACAATCAATATAAATGATCACCCTTGTTGTCTAGCATCATAGTGCTTTGGAACAGACATATAATGTATGTATTCAACAAATTGAACACCATTAAGGAAGGCTTCACATTACAAAAATATATAAAGTTCCCACCTACTTCTTGTCACTATCAGTAGTATTTTTTTGTTCCTTTAGCTAGTGAAGAAAACAATATCTTTGCAATACAGTGTAAAACAATATGCTCTCATTTGCCTATAACAGACCTGCTGTGGGGGGAAATGCAACACAAAGTAAAAGAATTTAGTAAGCTCATGGAAGATGTTATCTTTTTTTTTTTTTTTCTACCTAGTATCAATGCAAAGGACATAGCTCTCACCTCAAAAGGGATAAGAGATAATTTATGGTAGAGTCAATATGAGTGACCATGACCCAAATTCCATATTCCAATATGTAAACCATTTCACGAAAGTTTTATATTTACAGAACAAAAGAAAGTCATAAATTAAGGCACTTTTTAAACACATTGGCGGACCATCAGGTAGAAATGTTGTACCAAGCCAAAGCAGGAAAATCTCCACCCTAGGCCTCAGATGATATCTGATGACATTCTTAGCCCTTGGGTTGGTGGGTTGGTGGGGTCTGTTCTTACATTCCAAAAAGGATAACACCAGATCAACTGATAGTCAGCAGGATGTTAGCTCCACACAGAGGTGGGCAATAAGTGGCTATTAATGGGATAAAGGTAGCCCAAGGTAATTTGACTCTGACTTGCAACATTCCATCTGTGGTCATAGGAGCTCTACCAGTTCTTTCAGCCTTGCTGGAAGTAGGTGCAGCAGATAGAGCTATTTCCTGGGAACTTTAGTTCACACTAACATATATTTACCATGTAATAACATTAATGAAAACTTTATAATTTTCTTTAACATGTCAAAAAGATCACCTTAATCTGTTAGTAGCTAAATCTTTATTTTTCTTAACTTGGCTTATTCTCTAGATGCTAGAAATATGTGACATAAAAGCAACAGAAATCCTTTAGCATTTATATTTGCAATCATTTCCAAGATTTTCTTTTAAATTATAGGGATGTTTATGATTGCTTCATTTTCTAACTACTTAAAAATACGACCTCTAAAATTTCGAGTTATAAAGCCACAAGAAAATTTACAAAAATAGATGTTGTTTCTTTTGCTGACAATTTTTATTTCTTTGGTGTTTTCCTTGTAGTTATACCCATAACATATAATCACACAAAAAAGTCAACATTTTCTTTTAAGAAACCAACTGAGTTACAGATTACAAGAAGCATATCTGATATCAAGTTAAAAAGAGAAAAGATAAAAAGTTTTTCATAAAACCTGCTTCCTGCAGCAGCTGGAGGACAGTACAAAGACTCGTAAGCATGCTTCCATCACTCTCATTAGCAAATCAATATCCAATATTGTACTTGGAATTGATGTGTCTTCATGCATGGAAATAATTTTTCAGGTACAGGCACTGTTTGTTTTACAAACACATGACCATTGGTTTAAATGCCAGGATGCTTAAACTAGGAATACAAACAATAAGTTCCTTTAGAAAGTAGAGGAGCCTCAAAATCCAATGTAAGGGCAACGCAGCAAGCAAGACCAAATAGAATCACTGAGGGCAGAAAGGGAACACCCAGCATGATGGTATGGCCAGTCAGTGCCAGAGCTTATTAACCAACCCCCAAGCTCGTGCGCACGTACACAAACACACACACACACACCAGCTTAAAAGGAATCACCAATAAAGGTAAAAGTGGTGGAACATCAACCAAGTTTGGCTTTGTGAAAAACTATAATCAGGTAAGATCCTTGTGAAGGATATACAAGACCCAATTAACTGAATAAAATATGCAACCATAGAGTATACTTATGACTTTATAATAAAACAAAATTCACATTTTTTGATGCTGAAAATTGCAAGATTTTGGAGTAGCCAAGACCATGCAAACCACTCTGAGGCAAAGATGAAAACTTTATTCAGGAAAAGCACGAGCTTTCAGACTCACTCATAAGAGAAGAGCACAGGTAACCTGAGTTTTTAGGAAGCGGGCTTTATAAGGCTTTTTTAGTTGGGGAAGGGTGAGGAAGGGAAAAGAACTTATGTTGAATAAAAAAAGTTCCTTTCAGGGAGATCATAACATTAGCCACTTAAAATAGCTAGGTGTGACACCAGAACTGTGACCAGGTGACTTAGGAGATAAGGGGGCTGTAAACTATGACTTGGGGGCATTGTTAGGCAAGGAAGGGATAATGAATGGCTGGGTGTTTCCTTGAGGAATGTGGATAATCCACTTCCTTAGCCTCTGTTGCTATTCTGCTGACCTTGGTGACTCCATCTTAGGAGCCTGTCCTGGCGTTAACAAAAATCTGCCAACATGTGATTAAAGAAAGATAAGGTACAACTATATTTCAAGGATAACAAGGATATTGCTGTGTGTATTTGTGTTTAAATATGATGAATGATAAATGAGAACAAACTTTTAATATGCAATTAAAATTGTTAAGTAGAAGAAAGAAAATGAAAAACAAGTCAGACTGAAAAAATGTTTAAAAGTAGTGGAATTATTTTGAATAATAATAATGCCAATAAAGACGGAATGGCTCAGAGAATAAAGTGCTTGCTGCAATTCTACTCTAAATACCTGAGGTTCTATCCCAAACTACCTCATAAAAGCTGAAAGCTGTGCCAGGCTCCTATAACCCTGGTGAAGCTATGGTAAGGCAGAGACAGGAATATTTCCTGGAAGAGAGAGACCCTACTTAAACCAGGTGGAGGGCACAGACTGAACCAAAAGTTCTTCTCTGACCAGTGTGTGTGTACTCCCACTGACATACATGATCACACATAAAGTAATTAAAAGATGATTTCATTTTTTTAAATAAAAAAAGAATTGATGATTACAAGACTTGAAAATAGTGGTCAGTGACACAGGGCTAGGAAAAACTCTTTCTGTTCCATGTACTTCTGCTTCATTTTTTAACTAAATGCATTTAAAAATAAATTTAAATATTGATACAGGGATTTGGGGGTTCCTTGTATGTCAAAGCACTGAGAATTTGAGGTGCACCTGGGTCCTTGTCTTATGAATTTGAATAATGAAATCCACAGATCAGAAGATAAGGTACAGAAAGGTTTTATTATAGCTTAAAGCTTTAGGAGGGGCAATTAAGCCCAGAGTACAAGAGAAGGAATCAAGGTGAATCTCTTACCCAGAGAGGCAAGAGGGATTTTGGAAGCCCCATAACAGAAGGCAGAGCTCCTCCTCAGAGAGGCAAGAGGAGGAGTATGAGAAGCCCTCCTCAAGGCTCAGATTGTCATGTTTTATGAGGAGGATCAGTTTTACAGTTTTCTTTACTTTTTATTAACCCCATGGATAGGTGGCTGGTTCAGCTGATGTGTCAAGACCCCTGACCAGGAGCCAAGACTCCCAGTCACCCAGGAGTCACCCAGGGAACCACCACAGAAGCCGAGACACTCGAATGTAAAAGCAGAAGGTTTCTTTATTGCAAGCATAGGCTTGGGCTCTGTCCACACAGTCCGGCACAGCTATCGTGAGGGAGAGAGCCCCGACCCTCAGAGGGAAGGGGGTTATAAAGGAAAACGACAGCCGAGGTTACATCATATTGCAGCTTTTAAAATGATTGGTTCTAAGAGGGCGCACGCCGGAACTCTACCCTACTTATCTTAGGTCAGCAATTTGTTTGCAGAACTTATCTTTTGCAAGAGGCCGGGCCCCTGTGGCTAGGTATTTCTGGAATGTCCTTGGGTGGAGGCTTCCCAGAAATCGAGGGGGAGGCGCTATAGTTAAGCAAGCATGGATACAGAAGCAAAAATAGCACACTAGTCACCTAGTTCCTCATCTGAGCTGGGCCTGGGCTTTTTATTTACTCAAAATGACTGTCTGTTTTAAAATGGCAGTACTATTGTCTAGCTATTAAGCAAGGTTACAGAAGCCAGATGTAACATGTTATTTCTTTTTGGTCTCTCATTTCCCCCTCTCTGTGTACTCTGGGGACCTATCTAGGATCCCTGTTTGGGAGTTTGAATATTTCTGTTTCTATGTTAGTGGCCAAGGGTTGATAGGAATAAGTTATTTGGACCATTAGTTGAATGGTGCCCAATCTTTGTTTCATGAATTGTATTAGTCTATTAAGAATATAAGGGCCAAAGGTAAGCAGCAGTAGCAGAATGAGCAGAGGCCCTAGGAGGGTTGATATTAGGGTAGTAAACCATGGAGAGCTATTGTACCATGACTCAAACCATCCTTCCTGGGCCTGTCATTCCCGTTGATGTTTTTCTAGCTCTTCTCTAACCTTAGCCATGCTATCCTTTATGCAACCAGAGTGATCTCTATAAAAGCAGCATTATTCTCCTAGGGCAGCACACAGTCCTCCCTGCTGAAGGAACAACATATCTAAGCCTCGTCTATTTTGTAGGGTCACCTCTGCTAATGAGCTCAAGAGTACTGCAAATGAGAAATAGAGTCTTCTAATGCTCAGATATCTTGATCAAGGCTAGCCCGTAAGTTGGAGTAAAGCTGTCCTTGTTTAACAAGAGCTGTGGTGCCTGTCCCAATACCAGCTGCTGTCCCTGCACCCAACAGGAGGCTTAGGGAAATGGAGGTGACTAACTCTCTTTTGGTCCTATGAGGGCTATAGGTACCAGTATAGGTTTGGAAGAAGTCTTCATCTGTATGATACAAGATTCTGGGTAGTAGCCTCCCCAGAACACAGAAGTCTCCTGTGATATTAAGTGTTGGTGTGTACAGGCAAGGGGTCAGGCCAGTAGTACAGGCCCACCAGGTATCATTATGGGGGACCAGGTATGATGGGGTCTGGTTTACATTATAGGTTAGATTTCAGAGGTTGCTATAAGAAGTTGGGACTTTACCTATGCATGTTCCCCCTGTTTGACCGTCAGTTATCTGCTGGAGGGTTATTTTAGGTCATGAGGTCCATCTGCACTGAGAGGGCTTCTTAATGGTAGAAAAAGTTCCTCGTATAGCAATGGCCTCCTAATAAGGCGGGGGGGGGAGGCTACATCATAGCATAACCGACAAGAGACTGTCAACTCCGGCCTAGAAGCATTTAGAAAAAGAAAAGCTTGTTGCATCATGTTCTGAAGCCAATTATTAGGTAGCTGTGATAGGGTTTTAGGGGGACTGACAATGCCAAGGTCACAGGTTTTAGGGGGATTTGGGTGAACAGATAGGGTTCAGAGTCGGGGATCTAGGTAGAACTGTTAGTTGGGGTCCTGGGCACACATGTTGAGAGGGGGTCATGCGTCAGGAGGGGAGGAAGGGGAGGATTTAGTACTGAGTTTGGTCCTAAAGCAACACCTGGTCTGGTGTAGGTCATTTGGATCATGAGCAGAAGACCTGGGTGACCCGACGAGTAAAGTCGGAGTCCTCAAGCTCTCTGTTTTCCTCCAACCGGGGTCCTTAAGCTTCACAGGCAAGCGCTTAACTGCTAAGCCATCTCTCCAGCCCTGTTTTCCCCAGTTTTTATCTTTCTTTCCTTTGTCAGTAAACTTTATGGAGACAGGGTTACAAAGAAAAGAGGAGCATCTTCCCTGGAGGGGGTGCTCCAAACATTATCTCAAAAGGAGTAAGGATTAGTTGATAGGGGGAGTTCTGAACTCAGACCAGGGCAAAGGGGAGAAGAGCCACCCAGTCAGTGCCAGTCTCTAAAACTGATTTTGTTAAGGTCTCTTTTAGGGTTCTGTACATTCTTTCTAGCTGTCCTGAACTCTGGGGACGATAAGCACAATGTAATTTCCAGATAGCGCCCCCAGTGCAGTGGCTATTTCCTGACTTACCTGTGATATGAAAGCTGGTCCGTTGTTTGAGCCTAAAGAGACTGGAAACCATACCTGGGTAGCATTTCTTCCAATATTTTCTTAGCAACAACCTGTGTAGTCTCAGCCTTAGTGGAGAAAGCTTCTACCCATCCAGAGAATGTATCCACAAATACTAAGAGATATTTATATCCTGATTTACCAGTCTTAATTTCAGTGAAATCTAGTTCCCAGTAGGCTCCTGGCCTTGTCCCCCTCAATCTGGTTCCTGTATTAGAGTGGAGAGCTGTGGTGTTAGTCATACAGCAAGGTTGACAATTGGAAACAATTTGTTCAATAATTTGGCTAGCATTCTGTATTTTCAGGTGGGAATTTCTTAGTAACTCTTGCATTCGCTTGATTCCCAAGTTTGGAGGAGTGATGGACACTTTTTAGGATTTTTTGTCCCAGCTTCCGGGTCAAGATGAGGCGACCATCTGCCATTTTCCACCAGTCATCTGACTTACTAGTTCCTTTTAGTTGGCTGATCCATACATCCTCTGAAGAATATTTAGGGACATCTGGGAGTTTTCTGCCTCTGGGATCAACCAAGACAGGGGCCGGCTTAGCCGAGACGGCTAGTTGTTTGTCTGTCTGGTCAGCCAGATTGTTTCCTTGGAGAATTAGTCCATCTCCCTTCTGATGCCCTGAGCAGTGAATGATAGCCACCTGTGTAGGACCCAGAGGGCTTGAAACAAATCCAGAATCTCCTGTTTATTTTTGATAGTCTTTCCCTCTGCTGTTAAGAGTCCTTTTTCTCTGTATATTGCTCCATGGATGTGAGCCATAGCAAATACATACCCGTTGTCCATGTACATGTTCAGTCTTTTGTTGGCTCCCAGTTGCAAAGCATTAGTGAGGGCTATAAGTTCTGCCCTCTGGGATGATATGCCCGTTGGAAGGGGCTCCACCCAAATGACATCTGTCCCCAAAGTGATTCCTGTCCCCACGTACCTGTGTCCATCCTTGACAAAACTGCTGTTGTCCATGAACCAGGTCACCTCAGCATCCTTTAGTGGGGTGTCTTTGAGATCTGGCCTCACATTATATACGTGGGCCAGTAGCTCCGCGCAGTCATGGAGAGGAGTCTCCAGGTCTGGGTCAGGCAACAGGGTGGCAGGGTTCAGAGCTGTGGGAGTCTGGAAAGTTATTTTGGCTGGATTTAAAAGCAGGGTCTGATAGTGGACCATGAAAGCATTGCTGAGCCAATGGTCAGGTGGTTGTTTCAGTACGCCTTCGATGGCATGGGGGGCTGCAACTGTTAAGTTTTGTCCCAAGGTTAGCTTGTGTGCGTCCTTGACTAAAAGGGCCATAGCAGCTATAATTCTCAAGCATGGGGGCCAACCTGCCACAACAGTGTCCAATTTCCTTGATAGGTAGGTAAAAGGATGCCACCATGGTCCTAAGCTTTGGGTGAGGACTCCCTTTGCTATCCCGTTACGTTCATCTACAAAGAGCAGAAATGGCTTAGTCACATCAGGGAGGCTTAAGGCAGGGGCTTCTAAAAGGCATACCTTTAGGTCTTTAAAGGCTTGTTGGTGATGATCTGTCCATTGGAAAGTTTGGTTTTCCTTGGTGGCTTCATATACAGGTTTTGCCAGTTCTGCAAATCCAGTGATCCACAGACAGCAGAAGCCTGATGTACCAAGAAATTCTCTGACTTGTCTGGCTGAGGTCGGTGTGGGGATCCAGAGGACAGTTTCTTTTTGTGCATCTGATAGCCAGTGTTGGCCATCCCAGAGAATATACCCCAGGTAGGTCACCTGCCATCTGCAGACCTGAGCATTTTTGGCAGATGCACAGTATCCCAATTCACCCACAGTCCACAAGAGGTCTCTTGTCCCTGCAAAGGATGTTGCTTGGTCAATAGCTCCTATTCAAAGATCATCTACATACTGTAATAAAGTCAGTCTTGGGTTACATACCTGGAAGTCCAATAGGTCTTCATGTAAGGCCTCATCAAAGATGGTAGGTGAATTTTTGAATCCCTGGGGCAATTGAGTCCAAGGGAGTTGACTGTTGATTCCAATGTCTGGATCATGCCACTCAAAGGCAAAATATGATTGACTCTGTGGGGCAAAGGGTAGGCTAAAGAAGGCATCTTTTAAGTCCAAGACCATATACCAAATTTAGTTCAGGCATTAGACTCCCCAATAGGGTATAGGAGTTAGGCACTGTAGGGTGGATGCCCATTAATGTTTTATTAACTTCTCTTAAGTCCTGTACCAGGCGATAGTCATTTGAATTGGGCTTTTTTTACTGGTAGGAGGGGGGGTATTCCAAGCTGACTGGACTGGCCTCAAGACCCTTGATTGAAGAAGCCTCCTGATATGGGGAGTAATTCCATATTTTGGCCTCTAATGGCATAGGGTACTGGTGAACCCTGATTGGCATGCTTCCAGGTTTTAGTTCTATCAGTATGGGGGCCCTATGTTGTGCCCATCCCATTACACCAGTCTCTGCCCAAGCCTGTGGGTAGTCAGTCAGCCAGGAAGGGTCTGAGGACTCTGGGCCTTTGGCACACTTTTGGAAAAGTCTATATTCTTCTGTCAGGTTAGTGGTCATAAGGACTTGTATCGGAGTGTCTCTCATTGTTGAGACTTTTGCTCTCTGTTCTGAGAATGAAATTTGGGCTTCCATTTTGGACAATAAATCATGTTCCAATAGTGGGTGTGGGCACTCCAGTATGACCAATAAGGAGTGGGTTACTTGGTTGGTGCCTAAATTAACAGTCCTTTGAGTTATCCATTGGTAGGGTTTCATACCCATGGCCCCTTGGACCCATTTGGTTTTCTTAGTCATGGGTCCTTCTGCTTGTAGTAATACAGAATTTTCAGCCCCAATATTGACCATAAAGGCTATCTTTTTCCCCTCCACCTCAAGTGTTACCCTGGGCTCAGGGAGGGGGGCCAAGCCCCATCTCCCTCAGTTGCTACCTTCCTATGTAGACACCAGGATGTTTGCCCGCTGTTTTTTCTTGGGGAAATCCCTGACCCAATGTCCTTCTTCTTTACAATAAGCACATTGATTCTTTCCTACCTTAGGTCCTGCACCGGTATTGTTTCCCTTTCAATAGGTGGTTTCTTTGGTGGTAGGATTTCCCATGGCCATCAGGATTTCCTTAAGTTCTTTATGGTGCTTCATCTGTTGTAACTCTAAAATCTTAGTTAAACTTTTTACTCTCTCTTTTTTTTTTCATTTTATTTCGTTTTCTTCTGAACTTTCTCTCCTATCGAAAAACTTTTCCGCCACTGCAACTAGTTCTCTAACGTTCTTTTCTCCTAGTCTCACTAGTGACTGTTATTTCTTTTCAGTGTCAGGAGCAGCCTGATTGATAAAGGCAAATATGACAGCAGTGGCTGCCTCTCCTCACTCAGGACCATAGGGAGTGTATCTACGAAAGGCTTCCTGAAGTCTCTCCAGGTAAGCAGCTGGACTCTCATCAGGTCCTTGTCTAATGTCATATACCTTAGACATATTAGAAGGCTTTCTTGCTGCTGCTCTGAGACCCACCAATAGAGTCCAGTGATAGACTTGGAGTCTCTCCTTACCTTGTGCCGTGTTGTAATCCCAAGTGGGATGGGTAGATGGGAAGTAACTGTCAATAATAGCTTGGTCTGGGGTGGGTTCTCCCAATAGCCATGGGACGAGTTTGCAGGCATTTTCAATGATTCTGTTCCACTCCTCAGTGGTGAATATGACCTGTAGGAGCTGCTGACAGTCATCCCAGGTGGGCTGGTGGGTAAAAAGCACAGTTTCTAACAGATTAATCAATCCCCTAGGGTTCTCAGAGAAGGGAGCATTTTGAGAACACCAATTTTACAAGTCACTAGTAGCAAAGGGCCATTAGTGGAAGGGATGGTTTCCATCTGCATCAATGGGTCCTGCTGGATGGAGCAGCAGAGCCATGGAGATATCTGGGATTTGTGGGGTGGCTGCCCTCCAGCTCTGTGTGGCCTGTGCTGGGCCCTTTGGGTTGAGAGGAGGAGAGGCAGGGGCCGGTGGTTTTGCCAGATGTTGGGGAGGAGGCAGAGGAGTATGGGGGAGGAAATATGTCTGCTTCTTCAGTGCCCTCCTGCAAAAATTGGGGCTGAGGCTTCAGCAGTGGGCTTGGTGTCTCTTTGGGGTATAACTGCCAGCACCTGTAAAGGAGGGGGCAAGGAAGGGAGGAAAGACTTCACCCAGGGGAGAGGCTCTTTTATCAGGTTCCTCCAGGTCACAATATAAGGGATTTGATCAGGGTGTCCACTCCTAGAGTGAAAACAATTTTTTCAACCCCAAGTATAGTATTTACATGAAAGGTCCCCTCTGGTGGCCATCCTACATTGAAGGTAGGCCATTCATAGGAACAAAATGTAATCCATCTGTCTTTTTTAACATTTGTCCCATTGTTATGGGCAACTGCTTTGACATCCTACCAGTGTGCAAGGCAGAGTCCTAAAGGGGAGGAAGGAATCTATCCCATGTTATTGAGTCAGGGGAGGAATGTCTGTAGGATTAGGGCAATGACAAGACACACAAGTATTACATAGACACACAGGGCTCAAAAAATAGATGTACATGCTGCAGAATCAGATTCAAATCTGTGGTGGCCAGAAGAGTCTGAGTCCTTAGGGGACAGCTCAATAATGCCAAACACGGTACGGATGGGAGCAGGTCTCCCCAGCAGGTTTGTTCAGTCCTCTGGGACAGAGTTCCCCACTCAGATGAGGGGGCAGGACATCTCATGCCTCCTGCAGGTCTGTCCTTACAGTGCGTCCACCAGGACATACGACCTGATCAGAAAACAGATGCGGCTAGCCAACAAAATTAAAGTAAAAAGAGAGCACTCAAGTGGAAAACTTACCCGACTAGTCGGAGAAGAAACCTTCGGGGTCTCAGGTTCATTGGGGGGGAGGGGGTTCTCTTGGGATCCCGGACGAGCCCCCAATTGATGTGTCAAGACCCCTGACCAAGAGCCAAGACCCCCAGATACCCAGGAGTCAACCAGGGAACCACCACAGAAGCCGAGACACTCGAATGTAAAAGCAGGATTTTTATTGCAAGGCTAGGCTTGGGCTCCGTCCACACAGTCTGGCACAGCTGTCGTGAGGGAGAGAGCCCCAACCCTCAGAGGGAAGGGGTTTATAAAGGAAAACGACAGCCGAGGTTACATCATATTGCAGCTTTTAAAATGATTGGTTCTAAGAAGGCGTTTGCGGGAACTCTAGCCTACTTATCTTAGGTCAGCAATTTGTTTGCAGAACTTATCTTTTGCAAGAGGCCGGGCCCCTGTGGCTAGGTATTTCTGGAATGTCCTTGGGTGGAGGCTTCCCAGAAATTGAGGGGGAGGGGCTATAGTTAAGCAAGCATGGATACAGAAGCAAAAATAGCACACTAGTCACCTAGTTCCTCATCTGAGCTGGGCCTGGGCTTTTTATTTACTCAAAATGACTGTCTGTTTTAAAATGGCAGTACTATTGTCTAGCTATTAAGTGAGGTTACAGAAACCAGATGTAACATGTTATTTCCTTTTGGTCTCTCACAGCCAGTTTGCTACTGATGCCAGGAAACTGGGGTCCAGAATTTTAGAAAAGGGCAATCTTCTCAGAGTGTTAATTCTTTACCAAGAGACTGGAAGGGCTCCGTAAGGGAGCAGAATTTAGGAAAGGCCAGATGCTTCTGACATGTCCAAATGTCTTACCTGTAGTAAAGTTTAATGACCATGTTTTTCTCCTATAGGCACAAGGAAAATTCCTACACTTAGCCATGAGATAGTTATTCAATTTGGTGCCAGTCACTCCTAAGCTGCCGAGCCAATTTATGCCTCCTATCAACATGAGCAAAGTATTTAAAACTACCTAAGTGTAGACACCCCTCAAAGCCAGCTTATAAGTTTAACAAAAAGATAATATTGGGCTGGAGAGATTGCTTAGTGGTTAAGGCACTTGCCTGTGAAGCCTAAGGACTCAGGTTTAGTTTCCTAATACCCATGTAAGCCAAATTCACAAGGTGGCACATGTGTCTGGAGTTCGTTTGCAGTGGCTGGATGCCCTGGTGTGCCCATTTTCTCTCTCTGTCTATCTATCTGTCCAATAAGTACATAAATTAATAAAATATTTTTTAAAGGCAGTGCTCATTAAATCAAGGCCCATACCACATATTCAACTTGCTCATATGTCTGGATCTCATCCTTCATATAGTTCATGGTACATGGGTACTACTCCTTTGCACATACAACAGAACTCACCAACACCAACAACACTGAACAGTTAGCCCTTCAGGCCACCAGCATTTGTCACTGCTGAGAACCACTATAAAAAAAAAAAAAAAAAAGGAAATGATGTGACAGAAAAATCAATCTAGAAAATCATCATTTTCAGACATTTGAATGAGGGCAATTCTCCATACGCTCATCACAAGATGGATTTTCCCAATGTCATAGGTAAGGCAGAAACAAATTAACCCATTTGGGTAAGATCACACAACTGGCAAAGATTAAGATACTGAAGTTCAACTGACAAGCTTCACCCAGTGAGAGTATCATGGTCAATGAGGTTTGTCTGAGGCATGATTATTGCTAATTGAAGTTCAACTGATTTCAGATATGAAGTCCTTGACTTTGCCTTGAACAAAGGAAAAACATTTGTAACCATGGGACCTCTGGTAGTAACCTGCTCATACAGGGGATTAAATCACATGTAATTGAAGACCTTTTCACAATGACTTTCATCCCATGATGATCATGAGTGTGACAGTGTTATATATAATCTGTAAAAGAGGAAGCTGAGAGCTGCTCAAGTTTAATTGCTAGCTAAGAGTAAAGTCAAGGCTTACACAAGTATGATACAACTCTCGAGCTGCTGGAGTTAGAGAAATCATTCCCAATGGGCTTAAAGGACCTAATAGTCTTGAAATGGACCAAACATAATATTCTCAGTTAGTGTAGTAGTTAAGAAACATTCTAGCTTTAATTATTGTATTTGAAAAGTTCATGTTCCAAATGTAAATACATTTCTTTTTCTCTCTTTGCAATGAAAATCAAGTTAAAATTTACAAAACTGAATTAAGCTTTTATGTCTTAGGGATTTTCACATATAATGCACTAATGACTCTAAGAAATCCCTGAGACAAAAATTATTAAAGAGACTCAGAGGGGCTAAGTACTTCTTTATGTCTACATTGCACACAGGTCATTAGCGTGACATGGATCACAATACGGTTTGTTAATCTGTACTGCCATAAGAAGTAAATTTAACACTCAAGTTGAAAAGAAGAAAGTGATAGATACAAGAGCTTAAGAAAGTCAATAAATTTATATTTGGCTCCCCAGTTTAAAATATAAAATAGCCACCACTCTATTTAATTTTTCAATTCACTGGCAATGATTTGAAGCTTCTTGGACATGTGCTTATGCAATCTACACTAGAGTACTTATACCACAAAATTCCAAAAGCCTTATATTTATAAAATTCCTTAGTTATCAAGGTCCTATGTTATAGCTATCAATTTTTTTTTTCATGAAGAACTCAAGTATATTCAAAGACAAATTAGTTAACTTCCACATTTTCTATGGATGGTGTGGTAGTTTGAATAGATGGTCCCCAATATATTCAGTTCTTTATTGTTTGTAGTTTGCATTCTGCAGCCACCTGGATGGAGGCAGTGTCACTGGGTGGATATTTAGGTGTGGTGGTGGGTTTCAGATTTCAATCTAAAGGCATGCAAAGTGTGCCTAGAAGGAGTTCCTGAAGTGTGCTGTGCTGTGTGGCTTTTGGCTTTAGGCTTCTCTCTCTCTCTCTCTCTCTCTCTCTCTCTCTCTCTCTCCTCCTTGGACCTGTGAAGGCAGGCCAGCTTCTTCTGCCATTATGGAACTTCCCCTGGATCTGTAAGCTTTAATAAATATTCCTTCCTCTATAACTGTGCCTGGTGTGAAAGTTCATCTCAGAGAACCTGAAGCTGTCTGCTACAGATGGCAACAGGTGAACCAAACTTCAGACTTAGGTTCAGAAAGAATATGTGTAAACTGGACCCTCTCTCACTTTTCTATATGGTGTATATTAAATACATCTGCAAAGTTCCCTCTAAATTGCTTTTTTTTTTTTCTTTTTTGATTAATTTAAATTTACTTCAAGACAGCAGTGGTAGTGCCTTTCTAAAACACAGATCTGGACATATAACTCAACTGTACAAAATTAATCCCCTGATCATCCAGCACTACCTCTAATACGTAAGCAATCCCTTTCACAGAAGGACCCCATTTCTCTGCCTTTCTGACCCATGTAAGAAGTAATGGTTACCTTCTTGTTGCTAGGGAATTCCCAGCCAGAAGTAGCTGATGTGATGAAAGGGTTTTTTTTTAGGTTTACTGTTTCTACGGGAAGTTTCATTGTGCATGGCTCACATATTCATATATCTGTCAATAGCAACAGTAAATTATCACTAACAAGTAGACTGAACTATAAAATTCCAAGGCCTGCCTGCAGTGACATACCACCTCCTAAAGGCTTCGCCAGTCAAGGACTAAATAGAAAGCTTAATCACAAACACCTTATGTTATGGGAAACATTTTACTTTCAAACCACAACACTCTAACCCTGCTCTCCATAGTTTCATGGTCTTCTCATGATGAAAAATGCATTTACTCTAACTTTAAAAGTGCCCATAGTCTTTACTAATTCTAACACTGTTCAAAATCCAAAATCTCATCAGTAACTCAAGATAGTAAAATTCAAACCCAAGTTATATACTTCCAGTATAGAATGCCACAGAATAAACTTCCCATTCCAAGACAGATGAAAAGGAACAGAAGCCTGGACCAATGCAAGATGCAATACAAGCAAGCACAAATATCAGATTCTGAAGCTCAATTTCAGGCAAGGAATTCCTAGTGAAATCCACTGAGCTCCAAAAGCTAAGGCCAAATTTCTGCCCCATTCAGTTGCACTGCTTGATTTCCAGGCAAAATCTACTAGACCTAGCAACTTTCCTTGGCAGCTACCTCAGAATCATGGCATCTGAAAAATCCTGGGGTCTCCACTGCAACACACGGTTTATTCCACAATTCCGTGATGAGGCCTCTGTGCAGTAACTACAACCCCCTTCCATGTCACTTCAGCAGCAACTATGGCTGTCACACTCACTGGCTCTGATCCTTGCATTTGCCTTGCCAGTACCAGGTAGGCATTGTTGTCAAATTCATAAATCCTGTGAGTATAAAACTTGATCTTGAGGGACAGGAAACTCCTTCAGCATTCTTCTGTTATTCCCCTTATTTCAAAAGAATCTATACTGTTATTAGCTTAAGCCTTCCAATGTGTTAGGTTTCACCTTTGGCCATTTTCCCATTGCCTGAGAATAGAACCAGCAGATCCATCCTCAATTGTGATAATCTTTTTAACAATCAAACCTTAAGCACTCTAAAAATCAGTCCTTATGTCTGAAACTTCAAACTTGTGTACATATCTTTCTTTTCCAAACTGTGTGTTTCACAACTTGCCCTCAGCTTCCTTCTGCCATACACACCAGTCTATTGCTTCTGAATTCAATTTTTCCAGTTCTCAGTACACAGGCAGAATGATGGCATAGTATCATATAAACTGCTTATAGCCCAGTTCCTGACAAAGTCATTTTCTACCACTCGGAAATCTCATAAGCTAAGCCTTCATTGTCCACAAGTCTCTGAATTTACATGCTACAGATTTTCACCAGAATGGCCTAACAAGCTCTTCTGACAGTACTACAAGATTTCTCCATTCCAGATTTCCAGATTCTTTCCTTAAACCAGTACCAAACATCAAAAGTGACATGGTCAAGTTCATGGCAGAAATAACTCCACTAAGTTCCCTGCTTTTTAAATTTATTTTATTTTTAATATTTTATTGATTTATTTTAGAGAGACAGAGAGAAAAAACAAGATTGAGAAAGATAGAGAACAGGCACACCAGGGCCTCTAACCACTGAAAACAAACTCCAGACGTATGTGCCACCTTCTGCATCTGGCTTACGTGGGTACTAGGGAATTGAACCAGGGTCCTTAGGCTTCACAGCAAGTGCTTTAACCACTTATCTCTCCCATCCAGTTCCCCAATTTTTGATAGCAGTTGCCTTTTTGTTGTTGGAATAAATTACCCGATGAGAAATGGCTTGTTGGATCAAAGGTTTTCTTTCAGGCTTACAGTTTTGAGGGGAAGTTTCATCATGGTAGAGACAGCATGGCAGACAGGCAACCAGTTCACATTGTCTTATATCAGTGGAAAGCAGATTAAAGAGTCAACTAGCACTATCTAGTGGGTTTAACTATAAAATCCCAAAGCCCTCCCCCAGTGACACAGAACCTGCAGCAATACCCCACCTCCCAAAGTCCACAGGAGCTGAGAACTAAATAGGAGGCTTAATCAAAACAATAAACTCTATCTGAGAAGGATTTTATTTTCAAACCAGCACAGAAGTATAGCTATTTCCCATAGCAAAAGAAATGGGACAGCCAACAATGTATGGTCCCAGTATACTGTTGACTTGAGGATATTCTAACTATGAAAACTGACATTGATTATGTTTTGAGAATAGTTTCCCCTCATTCCTACCAACAAGATAAATTTTTATGTTGTTTGTTATAACACTTAATTCATTTTTTTTTCTTTTTCCTTTTGGTTTTTCGAGGTAGGGTCTTACTCTAGCCCAGGCTGACCTGGAAATCACTCTGTAGTCTCAATGTGGCCTCAAACTCATGGCATTCCTCCTACCTCTGCCACCCAAGTGCTGGGATTAAAGGCATATGCCACCATGCCCAGCTATACAAGTTAATTCTAATGATTGTAACTTTCAGAATGAAACTGCCTCCTCATGCAATGAATTTCTACTAAGATTTCCTTTGATAGAGTTTCAAAATGGTGTGCATGTGTGTGTGTGTGTGTGTGTGTGTGTGCACAGAGAAAAAAGAAAAAGAAATAGAGAAAGAAAGAAAGGAAGAATAAAAGAAGGTAGGAAAGAGAGAATGAAGAAATGAAAGAAAGATGATGAGAGGGGAGAGAACAAAATAAGATTGAGTGAGCAAAAGAGAGAGAGAATAAGACTGGGTTCAGCAACTATGGAGTTCTTACCACTTTCCACATTTTACAGACACAGGATAGCTTAATCTGTGTTATACAGTCACACAACTCCATGAAGTAGAAATAAGTTTCCCATTATGTGGATGTAAAAAAACTAAATTTGTACTTCTAATGTAATGAAAAGCCACAAGTGATAAATTGGAACATATGAATATCTGCTGATAGCAGTTGTTATGGTGCTGTTACAGTCGGGTTTGCACTGTTGGCAGAAACCATCCAGCCAAGAGCAGCTTTTGGGAAAAAAGGATTTATTTTGGCTTATAGACTTGAGGGGAAGCTCCATGATGGCAGGGGGAAACGATGGTATGAGCAGAGGGTGGACATCACCCCCTGGTCAACATAAGGTGGACAATAGCAACAGGAGACTGTGCCAAACACTGGCAAGAGAAAACTGGCTATAACACCAACAAGCCTGCCCCAACAATATACCGCCTCCAGGAGACATTAATTCCCAAATCCTCATCAGCTGGAAACCTAAGCATTCAGAACACCTAAATTTATGGGGGACACCTGAATCAAACCACCTCACTACCTGCACTTCTAGTTCTCAGGAGGCTGAGACAGAGATTGCAAGTTCCAGGCAAGCCTGAGCTGTGAACAATGAGATTCTATCTCAAACCTCTTTCAATATTGTTGTTATTTTTTTATTTTTAAACTATATACCAATTCTTTATTGATGACTAAAAATGCCAAATAACCTAACTAGCAGCTAACTAGTCTTTTCAAGATGTTCCTTCATGTTAAATACAAGCATTTGTATCACAAATTCTAATAATGGAGAATTAAGCAGCAATACAACATCCAAGCATTTAAAGTTGCTGAGGTAAGCATCTATATTTAAGAAAAGCATGAGGTTAATGAATAGTAATTGACAAGGCAGTTTGATTGCTCAACAGTTTAATTTAAATTTGCATTCAGAAATTCCTATTTTGATACACAGTTCTGTACTCTTTTAAAGACTACCATCAATGCTATTTTTGTGCCCACATAAGCATGGATTTTTTTTCCAAAATGTGCAAGAGAAAGCAGTCCTTCTGCCTATTATTAAACCTCTGACTTACAAAGCACCTCTCAATCTCTTTGATGCTACACTGCAGTGTATCTCATAGAACAACCTTTTTCAAACCTTCAGTTTCTGTGGTCAGAGATTAGAGCATTTGATGTCATATATAGACAATAAAATCCTTTCTATCTCAGTGGTATTTCATTATACTTTGTGAGTTAGAAACAAAATGAGCTTAAAGTCAAGCCAAGACACATCTTTAAGATTGCTATGATAATGCTAATATGCCCTTTAAAATTGAGGCCATCTGGGAAATTGAAAGGGTGACAAGTGGAACCAACTTGCATCAAACTGGCATGACACCAGACATTGGCATGGCCTAAGTGACAGCTGCAGCATCTGGAGAGAGCTCGATAAGAAAATCCTGTTATAATACTGAGCTGGTTTCCCTTAAATTAATCTTACATGATTTCATAGGTACTGTATTTTATTTCAGAACAAAATACATTCATTTCTGAAACCGAATTACCCTTGTCCTTAAGCAACGTGAAGGAAGTGGTATTTGGCTGTCCTTTGGCCAAAGGAAAACCTATGTATATTTAATTACCCCTCCTACCTGAGGGATTTTCTGTTATTATGAGAACAGAGTGTGAGACTATAACATTGAAGAGCACACAAATGCTATCAGAGCACTCGGAGCAATGAGTTTAACAAAAGAGCTGCAGCCTGTGGCTGGTTATGACACACCTGTCCTGGATGGCAAGTGGATCAAGGAGAACGTAGGTTCCGTTTCACTCCCAACTGAGCAGCATCTTTGGACAAAAAAAAAAAAAAAAAAAAAAAAAAAAAAAAAAGTCAACTACTTAACTATCCAGGTGTTCTGGCTTAGAAAACAAGATAAGAAGCCCCCCGCCCCTCCCAGCCCACACTAGCTTAGCTTCATTGCAGCTTGAAAAAAAAAATACGGAACTATGGCTGCTCTCCACAATCATTTCCATCTGTGGTTTCAGGCTGTGAGTCTATGCTGAAATAAATGGTTCATCTTTTTGCAAAGCATCCCCCCCCCCAACGAACTAGGACAAATCATCTATTGCTCTTCATTTGTTCAATGAATACTTATTGAATAATTGCTCTATGGCAGGCACTGTTTCTATCACTTCACTTACTGAAATACAAAATTCAAAATACATTTAGAACTCACCCTCAGTTCACAGATCAATAAAACTGTCGATTATATAAACACACAATGGTAATATTGTATGTATGGTAATAATGCTGATAGACACTTGAGTAAAGTATTGCCAACATCACAGTTCTTCTTGGCTTTGTTTTTCCACATGGAAGTTATCTTTTTAAACATTTTAATATCTCTTCTAATTTCAGACTCCTCCTTAAAGCATACACTTATCTCTGGCTTGTGATCCTTTGGTATTTTGACTGATCCTTTACAAATATTAATATTTTAACTGTTGCTTCTATAAAGCAGTCCAATCTCATAAATTAGGTGATGTATAACCTCAAAATAAAAAGAAAATAAGCTAGACAAACCTCAAGCCAGTGCTATGATATTGTGATATGGTTTTAAAATTATAAGCCTAAGCCAAAGGAAAGAAGTATTATTGTTTAGAATATACGAATTTATTATGTTAGCTTTCATGTCTGTTCTGTGAAAAGGTGGAGTGTTTGAAGACAGACAATGACTACCAGGTTAAGATGCTCTCACAGCACTCATAGAGAGATAATAAGCAAGGAGAAGATTGTAATAGGACAGAAAAATAAGTTGTTTTGGAGATGGCATGTCTGATGTGGGGAAAAATATTATTAGCCACTTGCAGCAGACTTCCCCCAAACCAGAATGATAATAATCTCTGAAACACATAGTGACAATACTTTCTGACACCAATATTTTTGTTCAAAAATCATGGGTGTAGATAGCCAGTACTGAGATAGTCACTTACAAAACCCAAGTGAGGCTCCCAGACAATTCCAGTTCTGAAGTTCACAGCCACCTCTCTCCTTAGTTTATATCCCCCTCAATTATCTTGACAAAACTTAAGATTAAGTTTTAAACACTATTCCTATGTACCATCCTCCATTCTAAGCCTGTTAATGATGCTTGCCGAATTCATCATTAACCCGAAAGGATAACACAGCATCAGAAACAAAATGAAAGTAAAATTGCTCTCTGGGCTACTGCCGTCCTCACCTACCTGAGGAGATCTCTCTGTACTGAAATTTTATATGAAAATACACAGCATTTTTGAGACATTTTACTCACAAGCCTAACATTTAAACCTAGTTTACTGAGTACCACCTAAGAATACTCACTTTTATCGTATTACTCACCTACTGCGGGAACTTCTTAATCTTAGTATATACTGAATGTACGACAATTAGGCATTTTTCTTTTCACTTAAACTTTCTGCGCCCCCAACACACTGTGGTTTTGTAAAGAAAGTTAGATAAAAAGAGAGAAATAAAGAGACGTTTGCCGTCGCAATTTTCATAAGTTTCTGAGTGTAAATTTTGTTTCTGACTGTAATTAAGGTGTTTGGAAGTCCCCACACTGTCAGCTGGCCACAGAGGTCTCTGCTTTCTGCCACTAGGGGGTTGAAATGCATCCTGGTGCGCTCATTAAAATGCATGCTGAGACAATGAAATTCCTGGCACCTGAAGTTGTCTCTTGCTCTCTCCTTTGCTTCCCATACCCCGGGTTATTTTTATTGTAGAATTATCTTCTTGTACCAACCACTGGAATTGCTATAGTATAGCAACAAAGAAAGACCAGAAGATATTACATGTTATCTAAGATTGAAAAAAAAGCATTCAGGAAGTTGGGTGTACTGTCCAGATCCTATACCATGACCTATACTCATCAATTCTTTTGTCCTAAGCCAATTACATCCTGCTTGAGCTTATGACCAACTTCCTCTTTTGGCCAAGCTCAATGCATATTACATGACTACAACCAATTTTAGCTGGTTGTGTCCCCAGGCAGATTCACATATTATTTGTTCCTTTGGATGAATGGCCATTCAGCAACCATTACCCAGTGCTTTAGTAGAGCCTCAGGACAGGAATCATATCCACAAATAAGCAAGAACACCCACACACTGCCAGCTGTTTATTCACTACATGATTATAGTGCTGCTGCTGCAGTCTACCATGCCGGTTCTAAAATAGTTCAGACATTCTTTATAGGGTAAAAATCCTCATTGGTTGTATTAGTCAGGTAGGTAGGTAGATGATAGATAGATAGATAGATAGAAATATAAATATAGGTTATAGAATATATACATATATAACCTTTGTTTCTGTATGTGTATATTTCTCAGTTTGACAGATGTTATTTACTGCCTATTTAAGAAGTACTTTCATTCTTCTGACAGACCCAGATTCACTTCTATTATCCAGAGATAAGACCTTAGGATACTGAATTCAACAATCCTAATGCAAGAATTTGATTGGCCTATGCATCATGGTGAGTTCCTTAATTGCAAGTAGTTGAGCAATGGCTATATGTCCCAATATCTGGCTAAGGAGAATGGAGGGATCTTCCAAAAGGCTTTTGGAAAGAGTTTCTGCCTAAGGGGGAAAAATGTCTCAGAGGAAAAGTTTCTCTATCTCAGTGTATGTTTTCATGTCTGTCTGGCCTGACTGAAGTACAACAACCATTCAGGTAACCACAAAGGGAAGCTCCCTGACTAGCTGAAGCAGAAATATGTGAAGATATAGGTGTAGACTCCCTGGTTGACTGCTTCATAAATTGAGGATAAGGTTTACCTTCATATTTCTTATCATATCAGACTGAGAGACTTAAACAATATAAATTCATTTCCTGGAGAATATAAATTCATCCCCAGGGGAGATGGCTTAGCAGTTAAGGCACTTTCCTGAAAAGCCTAAGGACGTGAGTTCGATTCTCCAGTACCCAAGTAAAGCCAGATCTACAAGGTGGCAGATACATCTGGAGTTCGATTGCAGTGGCTGGGGGCATTGGCATGCCCATTCTCTCTCTCTCTCTCTCTCTCTCTCTCTCTCCTTCTGTCTGGCTCTTTCTCTGTCTCTCTTAAATGAATAAATACATAAAATATTTTTAAAAGAAATTCATTTCCTTACTGTTCTAGAAGATAGAAATCTAAAGTTAAGAGATTGGCAAGGTTTTATTTTTCTTGTTGTTTTTATTTTATTTTATTTCTATTTAATTCCTGATGTCTGAGATTAGAGGTCCTCTCCTAGGCCATGCCTCAACTTTCTCATATACATTTCTGAGTCCACTTTCTCACTTTTTAGTACATCATTCATAATAGCAGGGTCCACCCTTCCGACATCCTTTTATCTCAATCATCAAAGTGAAAATGCCATTTACTTTACAATCTAAGGGTAGAGTGGAGTATGACTTCAATGTGTGAATTTTCAGGTGGGAGGGGACACAATTGTATCCTACATAATCATTAACCCTAAGATGAAATACCATTTTTCATTATATATTTTCACTGTCCAAAGCCTACCATCGCTTGTTCACTTCCTCAGAACCCACATAAAGCTGGATGCAAAAAGTGATATGCACATTTGGAGTTTATTTGCAGTGGCAAAAGGCCCTGGTGCACCTATACTCAGTCAAACTCTCTCTTTCCTACAAATAAATAAATAAATAAATAAATAAATAAATAAAATTGTTGGGAGCTATGAACCAAACCTCGGCCATGTTAACAGAAACCGCCATATAGCAAGTTAAGTTTCTATTTCCTCATCTAATATTCAACTACCAGAAACAAAGACTGCCATATAGCAAGTTGTCTGCATTTCCTTGTCTAATATTCAACTACCAGAAACAAAGGAATCGTACGCTTGGGTGAATACTCCCCCATGCTGCCGGTAGCTGATGAAGAAACAAAGGCATTGCGGCTTAACCAGTAACTCTGTGATCTTTGGCCTATGTTCCCTTCCCCCTACAACCCTATATAAACCTACATGTAAAAATAAAATCTCGAGACCTTGACAAACACCTAGCTTGGTCTCCTTCTTGTGTCTGTTTGCCTTCTCCCATTCAGGTTAACTTCTCCTCGGGTCCTTGTTTGACTCCCCGCTGGCCAGGGCAAAAAATACTTTGGAAAATCAATTTTGAAAGTAATGACACTATAGAGAAAATAATGCTCTAAATTATAGGTTAAAAACAATAAGATAATAAACTAATTATAACAGAAACATCATTATGAGAAACTATGGAAAATAACAAATGATGCTTGGGAAGAGTCCATATCATGTCATAAAAATTCTATTTAAACCTGATTATATAAGCAGTCTCTTGGAGTAAGGAATTTCCACTTACCTGGACTATTAATCCAGGACTCCAGCTTCAGATACAAAACTTTACCACAAACCCACATATAACTAAGTGAACCCAACAGGTCCAAAAGACATCCTCATGCTCTGACCAGACTGACTAGCAGCAGAAACACTCATTTAGACATATATTTCACTCGCTTATACATGCTACAAATCCAAAAAGCATTCATTCTCTTGGGACTTCTGGAACTGCAGGGACTAATACTCTGTAAACTTTGTGAACACTACTGTGGTATACCCTTCAAAAATACTTAAAGGAGAGATTCCTTGGTGCCCTCACCAAGAAGAAATAATAAATGTATGAAGTGATGGATATGCCAAATCCTGTAGTTATGCTATGGATACATGCAGTAAAGGAGCCCATTGCATGGACTGCAAGAAATGCTTTTGTGCTAATTAAAAGTTTTAATGAGAAAATGCCTGTTGTATATTGTTATTTCCACTTTCATATTTGCCTCATAAAAACATTAATGACTCACTATATGTATGATGGAATATAGGATATGTATACTTATAGGTGCCTAAGTGTGACAATTTGTTAATTAATATAAGGTAATAACTCAATTGTAAAGATTGTTAAGGGAAGTAATGAAGCTTTGCTCTATTCCTTTCATTCAGGCTCTATCCCTATATCCCCATTTGACCAAGAAGAATCATGGTGAGACAGATATTACCCAAGAACATCAATTACTTTAACAACTACCTAACACAATCTTCAGGAATAATTTAACACATGGTTATAGATACTAAGCAAATAAATTTCAACAAATTTAAGAATCACAAAAAAATAACATTTAGGATCCATTTCAAAAGAAGTTACAAGTACATGTCACTTGTCAAAATTGGAACACTTAGCTGTCACCAAGATTCACAAGATAAATTCGAGCTGTCAAAAGCTTTTCGAAATTCCGACCCCTTCAAAGATGAATATAGTCATTGCAATTCTCTTCATCTAGTAACAAAATATAGATGGAAATTATAACACCAAGTTAGACACTTATAAGGGCTTAATTGCTCCGCATTATGACTTTTGTAGATATGATCGTATATTTTAGCTGACATTGACAACAGTTTATTTCAAATTGACTTGCATGGTACAATGCAGCAGTTACACTTGTACATATCATCTACTAAATCATATCCCGATGATCCCAGGTTTGTTTATTTGACTGTCATTATGGAAAATGATGTTTGCTTATTGTATTTTTCATAAATATGATGTAGGGGATAAATATTCCTTATTCCAGTGTGGCAATGTAGAGATGCTTTCTCTACAGCATTTCAATATTCATAAAGTTAAAAAAAGTTATTATTTTTAAGAGTTTGAAGTTTTCTGATATATTCGTGCTGAATCCATGGCATTTACTTTGCAATGGAAGCGTCAATATCTGGTAAGTACAAGCTATGCTTTTAAGCTGATGTGTGCACGTTTCATAATACTTCATGAATTAAAATTTATAGGCCATCATTACTCTTATAAAACAACAGTCTAACATAGGCAGTTAGATATGGACAATTTACATTACCAGATGTTATGAAACTGATGCAACACGAGCATGCAGATTGAAGAGTATGTTTTGAAGTACAGTGGTTGAGGAAAGCTTCAAAGGCAAAGTACTTAGTCTTTAAAGATATGCAGGATTTTCACAGAGGTCCTGGCTAGGAACTCTGAACTAGTGGGTTATTTCTAGGCCATTCAAAAGTGGAACACAGTGCTAAAACACTGGAAATCAATTAGAATTCTAACTGGACTAGAAAGGAAGGAGGTTTGAAAACAGAAAGAGGGAGCAAAGGAACAAGGGAGAGATGAGATAGGCAAGTACTGGTCTCCCATAAGCAACTTTCATTCTAATATTTGATATTTAGCATCTTAGTTTTCAAGTGGAACTGGGCTTGTTTGTAGGAAGTATTACTGACAATTACTTATGCCATATAATTTGTCTTTAATTTTACAAAAAAAGGACTTTACATGAATGTACTCAAAACTTCACATAGGTGTCTTTCTCAGCAATATAGACTCATGAAATTTCAGAAGTGGTGATTCCTACCCATGCCCCACCTTTAATATTCCATGTATGTAGAGGGTGGTGATGACTGGGGTCGAGGCTTAAAACTTATCAAAGTGCTCAGAATAGGTGAATGCTGAGTGCTCAGTGCTAAATGTGACATCTCTATCACACCCTCCATGGCTCAGGCAACACTGTAGAAGAGGGTACTGGAAGAGTGCTTTGGGACACTATATGGAAGATATCACTACCTCCACAAGATCTGCACAATATAGAACTCATCAACATTATGAAATATATAATGGAGGAAGAGAAAAGATATCAAAATAGGGGAATGGGGCTGGAGAAATGGCTTAGCTATAAAGTCACTCACCTGTGAACCCTAAGAATCCAGATTCAATTCCCCAGGACTTATGTAAGCCAGTGCTACAAACTGGAGCATGTATCTGGAGTTTGTTTGCAGTGGCTGAAGGCCTATTCTCTCTCTGTCTGCCTCTTTTGCTCTCCCTCGCTCTCAAATAAAATAAAATAAAAATTGAAGAATGACTGGCTAGAAAGAAGGGGCCCAGCGGAAGGGGCATAGATTCAAAAGAATGATATAGAAGGGGATTATGATTAAAATACATTATGTGTATCAAATTGTTAGTAAAATGTTTAAAAAAGAAAATAATATTGCCAGTAGTGGTATTGGTGACAACGGGCTTACCAGCTGTTTTATGAAGGTGATTTCTTTAAAGATTTATTTTTATTTATTTATTAGAGACAGAGACAGAGAGAGAGAGAGAGAGAGAATGGGCATGTCAGGGCCTCTAGCCCCTGGAAACAAACTCCAGATGCATGCGCCACCATGTGCATCTAGCTTATGTGGGACCTGGAGAATCAAACCTGGGTCCTTAGGCATTTCAGACATGCGCCTTAAGCTCTAACCCATCTCTCCAGCATGAAATGTGATTTGTTTAAAATCTAGGTTATAAATAAGTGATGTTGATTGAATATAAATTTTAAAAGTTTACTTTTGTTAATTCAGATTTTAGATAAAAAAACTTATTTTCAATATTCAACATTCAGATTTGGAGCTGATTAATCAATTACATTGGTGCACATGGACATAGGCACATGTTTTTATTAATTATTCTTGAAGCTGCAAGGATCTTCATATTCCTCATGAATAATATGTAGTTCTGAGTATCAGTGGAGGACCACCATTTTCATGCTTGTCTTCTGTGCTATTTAAATGACAAAATTGCCTTTTAAAATATTATATTTATTTATTTTATTTGCAAGCAGAGACAAATAGATGAGAAACAGACCGAGAGAATGGGAACCCTAAGACTTCTAGCCACTGCAAACAAATTCCATATGCATGTGCCTCTTTGTGCACCTACCTTTACGTGAGTACTGGTGAATCAGACTATGGTCATTAAGCTTTGCAGGCAAGTGCCTTAAAAACTGCCATTTCTCCAGCCTTAAAATGGCCCTTTTGTGCTAACAAATAATTCAATATTTTCAAATAAGAACAGACCAAACTTACTATTATGCATCCGTTTTTCTCAAAAATGTTTATATTTTGTCAATTTTCCTTATGTTGCATTCCTATTTGGTATCAGGCCTCCTACATAAAATTAATAAAATCAAAGTGAACAATCATATGGTTTTATATTCTTGGTACTATCTGTCTAATACTGAATTACTTGCTTATAGTAATATTATGCTTTTTGAACTGTAGTTCTTCACTTGAAAAAAAGCAGTACTACTACTTCTATGAGACATGTACCATTTCATGTTTATGAGTTTCCATACTTTTATTTTTTCCAAAGACACTGAGATTTTTCGTGTGTTCCGTTAGATACAAGACTTTTCACCTATATTCTGTGATAATGTCATGATCAGAGACTGTTCTTACAAGTGATCATATTGTTGTGAAGACATTTCTCAGTCTTCCCCTGCTGGCCTGGTAGGATACATCAGCACACACATGCCAGCATCTGAGGTAAGGGTGCCACCTGCCTGCAAAGGTGCCGCATTTTCCGTCACAAGGGCATTATCAGTTTTCACAGCTGCTGGATAATACCAGATCCTCTGTGACTCTTAGAGACTCTTAGACACCTGTCAAACCAGGTGCCCTGGGGCAGCAACTGGCTACAAATATTTACTCCTTCTCCATACCCTCCAACATTACCATGGCTAATAAATAAATAAATAATACAAAATTCGTCATATTTAAGTACTATAGCTCACACTCAGCCTCACAGATGGATAGCTTTATAGGCACTGAAAATACAGAAAAGTACATTTTAAAAATGTGAAGCAAGGCTCAGTGAGAATGCAAAGATGGAGCTGACTTAGCCTTTTATGAAATGTTACCTTATTGTTAATCATTCATGAGACACTGAATTTATGAAACCTTGAAGTGAAACAGAAGTCTCAGGCATTGGCATCAAGTTTAATTTGAATCAACTTTCTGCCAGCTAAAAACAGTACAGTGAGTAGGACTGCCAGCTGCTGGGGCTACCTCAGGGCATCACTGTTGTTCCATAAAACCGTACTATATCATCAGCACACATGTACACAGGGGAGGAAAACACATTAGACTGTAAGATAACTGTAAAACAGAGAAAATAAAACACACCCTCAGGCATCCCATTTGGAATTCCCATGAATCTATGTTCTCATGGTTTTCTTTCCTGTATAATCCCTCAAGTTAATGCAGACCACTTTGTGTAGTCACTACAAGACCCCAGATTCCTGATGTTTTGCATAGGAAATTTATGGCCAGGAAAACAAAATGCTTTGGAATAGTCAATAAGAACTGTTCCTTTCATAATATCTTCAAGTATTGCACTAGAGACATGGGGTATACAGAGTTTGAGTGAGGGGCTTGCTCTCGAGCCTGTCAAGAAAGGAATCAACAATCTAGACCCAAACGGCAATGGTACCATAATCTTCTACTTACTAAAAGATAGACCAAATGGCTGATCCTTCACCAGGCCCTTACAGGGAACACCTGAACCACAAGACACTGGAGAGGGTAAGATTAAGACTAACCTTAATCTCCTACATCTTCCCTCCCTCACTTCCCTTCTCCCTGTCTCTCTCTCTCTTATCTCTAACTCTTGTATATTAGTTATCTTTTTCCTCATTTTCTTAGTGGGCACTGACCTGTAACTCCCAGAACCAGCATGGGGCTATCATCCACAATGAGCTTTTGATCAGTGAGACCTACAAGGTTTCCTAAAAGACAGACAGATTTCTGTCAGAGTACTTGATGACCCACCAAAGGTTAGTGGTAAGACCCTACTGCTGAAGACACCTTATGTGATTGACATGCAAATTAGAATGGCATGGCTGGAAGTTGGAAGAGAGTCAGTCCTCAGACAGTCAGCGCGTCAAGTGCCAGAAGGTGCTACATGGGCGACTGGGGGAAATTGACCAATATCTATCGAAGCAACGCATGGTCTAACCTACTTAGCAGCAAATAACTTATTGTGATGCCCACACAAGTGCAGTGGTGGCACACAGCCATGGTGGGGAACCAACTGCTCTCAATTTGGCTAACTGATCCTCTCACTGGTATGGGATCCATAGCTGGAGCTGGGAAACAAGTGAGAACCATATCCAAACATAAGCCCACTCTCCAGTATCAAGCTACTATCAATTGTGGGCTACAAGAGGGCCTACACCTATTAAATTCTCTATAAAAAAAAAAAAAAAAAGTAAGGGTTATCTCATTTGTCCTGGTGCTAACTTACTCTCCGTTGGAGAATCTGCTTCTCTTTTTCAGATAGATGTAGACCCTAAGGAGAGAGCCACCCCATCATACCTCAAAAGGGCCCCGGCTGAAACTAAGAAAACTTGGAGAAACAAGCAAGGGGGCTGTTTTCCTGATGAACCGGACACCAGCACAAGGCGGAAGGAGATCAGCATAGAGAAAACTCAACTCCTACCAAATCAGAGAGCCAGAGCCTCAGAGGCCCTCAACACCTCATCACTGAAGCAGACCAAAAATGAACCCAACATGGCTCAGGGAAATTTTGCGGAAGAGGGGGCGGAAAGAATGTCAGAGTCACATGTTGGGTCATGATATGCAGAGACATTTAGCTTAGCCATAACTGTGGGCTAACTCCACAATGCATGACCCGTATACCTCAACAAGGAGGGGCCAAGGGGAGGGGGTAGGTCACGGATGAGCCTAATAATGGTACCAAACTGACTGTATTTGCTGAATACAGAACTGACTAATAAATAAAAAAAAAAAAAAAAAAGAAAGGAATCAACAAGTACTTTGGCTGCAAATAGTTTGAAATAACTAAGTACACACTTTTAACACACAGAGCCAAAGTTATTATCTACTGAATCAAATCTCTCAGTTTTCTTTATCTGTACATGAACTGTTCTGGCAAGTCTTCACAACTGTGTGAAGAAAGACTTCAGGACATAGATTGTCACCTAAACTTTTAAAGGCATTGGCAGTCAGTGAAATGTGAATTCTTCATAAGCCTGGATGGCAATTCAGTACTCATCAGAAAATATAGCCAGATCTTCTAACATAGTTAGTTCCTTTTCATGCACATTAATGCCCATCTATGTCCATGGGAGCACAGCTTTCTCACCAACACCAACAGGCCTTGATTGAGCAAATAACAGTTATAACCCAGTGTTGCAGTTACCTTCACATTGCTGGCACCAGACCAGTAGTAACTTGTGGGAGAAAAGTTCTTTATTTTTGCTTATAGTTTTGAGGGGAAGCTTCATGATATCAAGTAAAACATGTTATGAACAGATGCTGGACATGACCTCTGTCACAGCAGGTGAAAACAGCAGCAAGAAAGTGAGCAGAGCTCTGGCAAAGGGGAGCTGAGTATAATACCCTTAAGCCTGCCCTCAGCAACAAATCTCCTCCAGTAAGGCTGTGATTGTCACCAGCTGGGGATCAAGCTTTCAGAGCACATGAGTTTATGGAGCATACCTAATTCAAACCACCACTGATGACAGTTATTAGTTTTAATAATTTTTGTTTATAATGGACAAGTAACATTGTTTTTAAATATCTACATGTTTATCTACATGTTAATTATGTCCATAGGGTTATAATCAGCATGATTTTTAAAAATTAGGTAATAAACCTACATATTTGGGTATTATGGGTTTACCTTTGGTTCAAGTGTAATCAGTGAAACTTTATATAACTTTTAGCATAGTACCTAGAAACATCCTTATTAGAATATCTTCCTTAAAACCTAATCATAATACTTAGAGTCAATACAGAAACTATGTGATCATCTAGGAAACATATATTTGCTTACACATAGCTCTCAGGGACACTGTAATAGTTTGATTGTATGCCCTACCATAGACTCAGGTATTTTATTAAAGCATATAACTTGGGGCTCCAGCCACCTGTCTAGAGGAGATGTAACTGAGGGTGGATCCAGGAGTCCTGCCCAAAGGTATGTTTCAAGGTGGATCTGAATTACAGTCTGTGCTACTTAAGGTGTTGTCAACTTGATCTGTTTAGTAATCCATAGGTTGCTTCTAGGAATGATCAACTAAAGGAGGAAGTCTTTCCCCCAGGGTGAGCCCTTCCCCCAGAATGGGCAGCCCCACCCAGAGGGGGACTTGATACAAGGAAGGTCTGGGTAAAAAGAGTCCCTTCCTTCTTTCCTTCGTTCCTTCGTTCCTTCGTTCCTTCGTTTCTTCCTTCCTTCCTTCCTTCCTTCCTTCCTTCCTTCCTTCCTTCCTTCCTTCCTTCCTTCCTTCCATTTGGCTGCCGGAGCTGTTTGCTACCTTCCAGCGTGGATTGAAGACCAGTGCGGATGAAAGACCAGCATCAACGGAAGACCCCCGTGGATCGAAACCCAGCGGCTCCTCAGGAAGCCTCCAGGCTTTCCAGCACCATGTGCAGTGCCGGGTCCGGACTGCTGAGGCATCTGGCCACGAGGACTGAGCAACTACCAGGTTCGGTGATGCTCGGGCCTACAACTGCTATTGGACTACTGTAAGCTGATCCAATAAATCCCTTTTTAAAATAATTCATTCTAGCAGTTCTGTTCCTCTAGAGAACCCTGACTAATACACAGTCCAAAGGTATACATAGAGGTGTTAGTTCTTGCAGGATCCCTGCTGCTTGCTTTTTGCTGTTTTCTGGATGCTGTTTTTTTTTTTTTTGTTTGTTTGTTTGTTTTGCTTTTGTTTTGTTTTTTATCACTCTGCTTGGATTTATGAATGAGAGTCAGCATCTTTCACCAAAAATGGAATTTTCCCTGGATCTGTGATCTTGAAATAAATCCTTCCTCTCATACAAGTGTGTTTGGTTAGATGTTCATCCCATTGTGGAACTGTATACTACAGACACTGTTAGCTAGCTTACAGAATACCCAGGAAAAGCAGCTCAAAGGAGGAAAGAAGTAATTTGGCTCACAGTTTTAGAGGTTCCAATACATGGCTACTTGGCCTTATCCCTTCAGGCCAGAGATTATTCTGAACATCATGGATAGCATGTGGTAGAGCAAAGCTGCTTTCCTCATAGCATCAGGAAAGCAGAAAGGCAGAGAGGCAGGAGACAAAATATACCCCTCAAAGCCACTCCTCTAGTCAACTGTGTTCTTTAAACAGGCCCTTACTCCTAATGTTTACACTCCTTCCAGTGGCCTATCAGTTTGGGATGCAGCCTTCAGCATGAGACTTTAGGACATTCTGTGTCCATGTGACAAACCACCTTAATTTATTTGGGTAACTTCACAATCCTTAAAAATAATTTATGTCAGCCAGGTGTGCTGGCGCATGCCTTTAATCCCAGCACTCGGGAGGCAGAGGTAGGAGGATTGCCATGAGTTCAAGGCCACCCTGAGACTCCATAGTTAATTCCAGGTCAGGCTGGGCTAGAGTGAGACCCTACCTCGAAAAACCAATAATAATAATAATAATAATAATAATAATAATAATAATTTATATCTAGTATTTACAAGGCTATCTTCATATTTAAGTCATTGTTTGTATTTAGATGATTTATAGTATAAACCAAATATAGATCATAAAAGTCATTTAAAAATATCAATTCACCTTAAAAATATGACATATATCATACTAGAATTTACCAAATAATCTTTATGACTGATATAGAGGATCATCCAGAAACAAGGCTCTTAATTTAAAAATATTATAATAATTTATGACTCACTTGAAGAAGGAAAGATGTCAAATATTCTTCACTTCAATCAGGATTTAAATAAGATATTTATAAATAAGAAAAAGGAGAATACATGTATCCGTAAATTGTAAGTTGTAAATATTTTTTACACATAGAGTTTTTAGTTTATTCTGAAATATTTTTGATCACTTACCTTAGTAAAAGACTACTGATCTATAATTATTGAAGTGGCATTACATTCATAGAATCCAGAAAAATCATACATGAGGGTGGTTATTTATTACATGAATATTTTAAGAAATAGAGTTAAAGGATTGGAGACATGGCTTTGCATTTAAAGGCACTTGTTTGCTAAGCCTGGGTTCAGTTCTTCAGATGCCACATAAAGCCAGATGTACAAAGTACAATATGTGTCTGGAGTTCATTTGCAGTTGCAAGAGGCCCTGGCATGTCCATTCTGTGTGTGTATGTGTGTGTCTGTCTCTTTCTATATATGTCTTTCTCAAGTAAATAAATAAATAAAGAAAATATTTTTAGAAAAGAAATAAAGTTAAATTTACATAGTCATATATGTCCAAATTTGTAACAAAATCTTAATTGTGTCCTTGGTTATTTCCTTTACCATATAACCAAATCTATACAATACTCCTCACAGATTCCCACTTTTCATTCAAAAATATGGCCACTTGATTCAACTTCAAATGTTGCCCATTTTGTCAGTAAACAATACATAATAGAGTCACAATCTATCGAAGCAACGCATGGTCTAACCTTCTTAGCAGCAAATAACTTGTTGTGATGCCCACACAAGTGCAGTGGTGGCACACAGCCATGGTGGGGAACCAACTGCTCTCAATTTGGCTAACTGATCCCCTCACTGGTATGGGACCCATAGCTGGAGCTGGGAAACAAGTCAGAACCATATCCAAACATAAGCCCACTCTCCAATATCAAGCTACCATCAATCATGGGCTACAAGAGGGCCTACACCTGTTAAATTCTCTATAAAAAAAAAAAAAAGTAAGGGTTATCTCATTTGTCCTGGTGCTAACTTACTCTCCGTTGGAGAATCTGCTTCTCTTTTTCAGATAGATGTAGATCCTAAGGAGAGAGCCACCCCATCATACCTCAAAAGGGCCCGGGCTGAAACTAAGAAAAATTGAAGAAACAAGCAAGGGGGCTGTTTTCCTGATGAACCGGACACCAGCACAAGGGGGAAGGAGATCAGCACAGAGAAAAATCAACTCCTACCAAATCAGAGAGCCAGAGCCTCAGAGGCCCCCAACACCTCATCACTGAAGCAGACCAAAAATGAACCCAACATGGCTCAGGGAAATTTTGCGGAAGAGGGGGCGGAAAGAATGTCAGAGTCACATGTTGGGTCATGATATGCAGAGACATTTATCTTACCCATAACTGTGGGCTAACTCCACAATGCATGACCCGTATACCTCAACAAGGAGGGGCCAAGGGGAGGGGGTAGGTCACGGATGAGCCTAATAATGGTACCAAACTGACTGTATTTGCTGAATACAGAACTGACTAATAAAAAAAAATTTCAACTGTCATATAGATAAGTAAACAATTTTTCATCATTCTAAGTATATTATGTTTGATATTTAGTGATTGAAAATACACTAAATGTCACATAACATCTTCAATTTTGTCATTTTATCATGATGAAAGTTCACAGATAATTTTTCAAACTCTGTAGGAAGTTAAATTCCACCAAATAGAAAGATTATTTTAGGATATGATGTACTATTTTGGAAAATGCACTGATCCATTTTATTGATGTTAATTCTTCTTTCATCATGTCAAAAATTAATACATTTTCCTTGTATTAAAAATGTGAAAGTTTCATTTTAATTCTGGAATAAATATGATGTCTTCATTTAAAGTGTACATGGAATATGTAATTTAATTTTATTCTTCATGCTAAGAAGAATAATACATCATGTACCACATCAACTTTATTTCTTCACTGGAGTTATAGCTAAGAAAATTATATGATATAATGATACGTTTAAATAATAGGTATTCGCAATATTTAAAAAATTAAAATCCAATGAAATGATCATCAAAATGTATTAGTAAGCTCATAAAAATGTATGCTGGAAGAATGAAAAATAAAACTTGGAGATATATACTAAGTATTTATTAACTCAAAGAAATGCATCTGTTACCATTGGAGTATCAACATGATTCATCAATAAATTTATATAAACTATTATAAATATTGATTAAGATATTTAAATAGTTATTCACA
This sequence comes from Dipus sagitta, assembly GCA_036346955.1. Lineage (NCBI taxonomy): Eukaryota > Metazoa > Chordata > Mammalia > Rodentia > Dipodidae > Dipus > Dipus sagitta. The sequence goes on from CM070781.1 coordinate 76,942,727, forward strand.
ACAACTCTAGGAGAGATAGCACTCAAAATAAATAGATAAGTATTACATATATAAATAAAATATATAAGGAAATTATCCCTTCAGGCTGAGGGCATCAAGGAAATCACCAGGAATTCCAGTTTGTACTGAATGTCAACACTGGACTTACACATGAAGCAAAGAAAATGAAAAGAAATTCGGGAAAAAATGATTGCTCTACACAAGATTTACTAAGAAATAACAATATAACATAACAGATAGAATGATGGGGTGAGAAGGCAAAAAGAACATGTGGAGTATGAAAATACTCTGTCATACAGTGTTAAATAAATAACCTACCTTCTGCAAGAATGAGGTATTATGGGCTGGAGAGATGGCTTAGCAGTTAAGAAACTTGCCTAAGAAGCCTAAGAACCCAGGTTTGATTCATTAGCTCCCATATAAGCCAGATGCAAAAGGTGGCACATGCATCTGGACTTTGTTTTTAGTGGCTGGAGCCCTGGCCCTCTCTCTCTCTCTCATAAATAAATAAATAAATAAATAAATAAATAAAATATTTTTTAAAAGAATGAGGTATTAGACAATTTAAAATAAAACATGTCAGAGGAAAATGTTGGCTATCTCTCTCAGCAAGCATTGAATCAATATTCCTCAGTGGATATTCTGCCTCCCTATTGTATCAGAAATTGATGTCTGCATAATTATTTTTGTAATTCTATCAATTTGGCAAGGAATCAGCAAAACAATAGGAAGTAAGTACTAGAACATCAAGTAGACTTTCAAGATCTATATACATGGCTATTTCAACACTAAACTGTTCTTTGCATACTCCTTTTGGGCACCTAAGTATCTTCTTCCAAAAAGATACCAGTTTTCTTATGTTCAATCCTTTACATCTTGAGCCATAGGATATAGAATTCCTAACTCAGTAATAAGTAATTCATATACTTACAATGGTGCTGAGTTTGTTGGAAAGAATAACATAAGACTACACATTGAGAGTATGGACATAACTTTCTCTTCTTTCACTTATTTTATTTTTTACATAAATGTTTACAATTTAATATGTTAAGAGAATGTCTCATTATTACCCATATACACACATACTGAATTCCTATGATGTGTAAAATAATACTGACTCTCAAACATTGTTTTTGTGACTTAAATTTGATATGCAAAATTACTTTGTAAAGAATGTAGTGTCCCCTGTTGCTTTGGTTACTTTTCTCATTGTTGTGAGAAAATACCTGACCAGGGAAACTTAAGGCAATATTTATTTCATCTCATGGTGTTTAGTGACTTCACTCCATTATGGCAGGAAAGGCATGCATACAGGAGTGGCTAAGTACTTGGTGGAAGCAACAGGGAACTGGTCACATGGAAGACCAACCAAGAAGCAGAGAGAAGAACACAAAACAAGTCTGACTACAGTCCTTACAGGTCACACCTACTCACCCATGTCTACTCGCAAGGCATGCATGAAAAATGAAGCACACCCAAGTGAAGAATATTCTAGAAATAACTAACCAGTACTGTCACAAAATGACAAATCTGTGTAAGACAGGAACAATCCAAGGCACTCTTAGATCCTGAAAAAGAAAATTAAATAATTAAATGAGGGTTGTTGACCTGGACTCTGGAACAGAAAATACAAACCAAGACTGAATAAATTCTATATTTCTATGAATAGTATTTATATCAATTACTTTCTCACTGCTGGGACAAAACCCAGACCAAAAGCAACTTATTGAAGGAAAAGAGATTAATATTGCCTATAGGTTATAATAGTTTTTAAATTTTTCATTTATTTATTTGAGAGCAAGAGGGAGACAGAGATAGAAGGAGGCGGGTGGGGGAGAGACAGAAAGAGAGAGAGAGCGAATGGATGTGCATGGTCCTCAAGCACTGCAAATAAACTCCAGATACTTGTGCCTCCTTTCAGTTTTGAAAGGAAATTTCAGCATACAGGGACGGCGTGATGAGCCAGAGCTATGAGCACATGTCATATCTCACCAGAGTCAGAAGGGAGAGAAAAAGAACAGCAAACGGGACTATTATAAAATCTCAGGCCGGCTCACAGTGACAAATTTCTTTCAGCAACGCTTCACCTCCCTTAAAGATTCCATCACCTTCTTAACGGCCCAACCAGCTGAGGATCAGGTATTCACATACACAAAAGCCTATGAGGAGAATTTTACATTGAAACCACCACAGTGTTGTTCAAGGATTAATGTGCTAGTTTTGTTAAATATTCTAAGACATTAACTTAAGAGCAAGTGGGGTATACCAAAAAAAAATTACCATACTATAATAAGTCTAAAGACTAAACTTACCTGCAAGTATTAATTATTTAAAAATTTTGGGCTGGAGAGATGTCTTAGCAGTTAAGGGCTTGCCTGTGAAGCCTAAGGACCCCGGTTCAAGGCTCGATTCCTCAGGACCCACCTTAGCCAGATGCACAAGGGGGCACATGCATCTGGAGTTTGTTTGCAGTGGCTGGAGGCCCTGGCACACCCAGTCCCTCTCTCTCTTTCTCTCTGCCTCTTTCTCTCTCTGTCTGTTGCTCTCAAATAAATAAATATAAACAAAAAAAAATTTAAAAATTTTGAGTACAATTCTTATTTACTTTTCAAAAATATAAACTTTCTTTCATGTAATAATGTATTTTCTCCTTTTAGGCTTAGACTTACTTCTCTGCTTTCTTTGCTGTTATAACTACTTCCGGACTGTCAGTTTTCTAGGCAGTGAATCAAGAAGAAAATAAAATAAACTCACATGTTACATTTTTGCATAGGCTTTGTGAAATGTTAAAAGACAGAAAGTAATAATTGTAATAATAATGATGATGATTTGAACACACTTAAAATTTGTTCTTTATTAATCCAAAAACAAAAATAACCTCACTTCAGAGTACCGTTACTATTCTCAAATCAAACAAATAATACCTGGTGATAGGTTACATACTCTGGAAAAGGTTAAATTGACTGTAGCTCTGAGCAGGGCAAAAAAAGGAAAAAGTTACAGCTTTGTCTCTGTATAATAATGTCATATATCTGAATCTCTGAAACCTTCCAGTTTTCCTATAGTATGCAATAGTGTGAAACTACTGATTTGTTTCACTCTAATGGCTACTTGTGTTTAGTACATTATAGGCAGATGATGGTATCTCAAAATTCTGCCTATTTTAAGAGATCCTGTTTTGAAGTTTCAAAGCTTGTCACACTCTTTAAAATAGTAATTTTTTTAACAGAAAGTTTTGACTGGAAGAAAAATCTTAGTCTGTGAGCACAAAGCTCCTATGGCAACATCTGGCTTTTCCACTCTGGAAAGAAATATGATGTACAGTTCACTCTTTCACTAGATTGTGCTTGTGTCTCAAAGACTCAGCCAGTATTCTTGAAATGCTTGAAGGAAATGTAGCCACTGTTCTGAGAACACTCAACTTTATGGGAGGCAAGGTCTATAGAAATTATCTGTTCAAATTGGGTTAAAAAATATAATTGTTAAATGAAGTCCTTTGCCAAAACACAGAAGTATGCTAGTGAACTTTGATCAGAAATGAGAGAAAAATGGAGTCTATTCTCAAAATATATTGAAACACAAAGACTGATTCACAGCTTTGTTTTCTTAGTAGATCATATTTAAGGTTTTGTGTGACTTGATGACAATCAATGAATCAAATCTCTCCTGAAATCATGACAGACTGAAAAATCTTATAGTTATTGTCCAGCTTTCTCCAACATCATTAATACATATGGGTGATAGCTATGTATAATTCTCAATGCCAAAAGGGAGTTTCTGATACAGTGATGTGCAAGGTGACAAAACTGTTTCCTCACAAGTACTGATCAGCACTGAACACAAATGATTAAAACAATTTTCCCTGTACTTAGAAGAAATCAAATTATGAATTATTTTTATTTTTTATTAACAACTTCTATGATTGTAAACAATATCCCATGGTAATTCCCTACTTTCCCGCACTTCCCCCCCCCTTTGAAACTTCACTCTCCATCATATCCCCTGCCACTCTCAATCAGTCTCTCTTTTGTTTTGATGTCATCATCTTTTCCTCCTATTATGATGGTCTTGTGTAGGTAGTGTCAGACACTGTGAGGTCATGGATATCCAGGCCATTTTGTGTCTGGAGGAGCATGTTGTAAGGAGTCCTACCCTTCCTTTGGCTCTTACATTCTTTTTGCCACCTCTTCCGCCATGGATTTATAATCACCCAATTGATTTAAACTTATATTATATTAGTGAGATATACATTTTCAAGCATAGTATCACTAGTTTGTAGACCATGAGTGTATTAACCTATTACATCCATGACTGAGAACTAGAGTTCAATATTCTTTAACTAACAAAGTGGGTCATGTGAAATGAAATTCAGGATTTTTCCTATATGTGTAAGAGTTTTCAGTGGTACTGTGATCAAAATTTTAACAAAGATACAATATATTAGATTTCAAAAATGTCAGATAAAAAATTTAATATTTTTTCACTCTTCCCAAGCCCAGGTGTCTACTGTCTTCTCTCTAAAGAGTGTGACTGCCAAATCTCCTCTACAAATTGGTTTCCGGGGATACTGATGTTGAAAGCCTTCATTTATTTGCATTGAAAAAGCAAAGTGATCACATTAAATCATGTCTGTTGCTCTTTACCAGCTTTCTCCCAACTATCTCCATGCCAGCTCATCATGCTCTAAGAGTTCATATTCCCATATCCAAATTGTATTTTTAAGCTATTACCATTGTCAATACATGACCAAAAAATGAAGAACAGGTTGCTATTTTTTAAATTTTCTTTTTAGGAAAGACTTGCTATGTAGCTCAGGCTGGCTTGAACTCTCAGCAATCCCCCCTTGCCTTAAACTCCCATGTGCTTGCCTTGAAAGACTAGGTTTCTGTCTTCCTAGTTTTTGTTTGGTGCCCTTCCATAAACCATAACAATAACAGTGAAGCTATGTAGTTCACTTCTCAACTCTTTTTTCCCCAAAGATGTAAATAGCACATTGGTTTTACTTGCAATACACAGTTCAATTCAAAGGTCACTTAAATGTAATTATGAGGTGGTGATTATGGACTTAACCAAGGTGTATGTTTTGAAGATTTGTTTAACCAAGTGATGAGGTTCAGATGACTTTGAGTAAATTCCTAGAGTGAAATCACTGACTCTATCCATGGATTAGTCTCCTGATGGTTTCATACTATGGCGACCTTATTGGAAAGTGGTTGAAAACTATTCAGATTCCTATCCTGGCACAATACGCTTTGTTCTGGCCATTGCTGTCTCTCTACTTTCTGCTTCTCCAGGAAGTATGCTCCTACCACAGCTATATACTGCTTTACTACTGACCAAGCCGCACTGGAATCAGCCCACAGTAGACTGAGACCATGGTGCCAAATACATCTTTCTCAAATGGATAATGAGAATATGGTGCATATACACAATCAAATTCTATTTAGTGGCACAGATAAATGAAATTATGAAAATTGCAGGAAAATAGCAGACATGGAACAGTCATATTAAGTGAAGTGCCTAAAACTCAGATAGGCCAAAACCATGTTTTCTCTGATGTGATACCAGTGTACAATATCTATAAATATGTATATATAGGAGGAAAATGTGAGTAAAATCCATAAAGGTAGGGTGATAATAAAGAGTGAATATATCTTACAGAGGTGGATAAGGTTGTGGCATATGTTGTTATTAGAAAATTTTCAGTGTCAGTGATGGGATACCTTTCAGTGAGTTGTTGCCCAAGAATTTCCTTGATGCCCCCAAAGCACTGCAGACTATTGCCAATGCTCTTTTTTTGCCCACTACAACTAAATGGTGAGACCCTATTCACCACATGCCTTAGGCAACAGGTCACTAAATCGAGGTGGAAGCCTCCTCACTGTCAGGATGCTGGGATGGCCTATGCAGCCTGTTGGATGAGAAATGTCAATAGTGTTAACCAGCAGTGGACCCCTGCAAGGTTTATGGCTCTCCAGCCAGGCCAAATGTACCAACTGGTACAATATTTGCCTGTCAGTTATGGGGGAAACCAGCTGTTTTCTGATTGGATTTGAGGTCTGCTCCACTACTGAAAACCTAATGAAAAGTCTATAGCTTGGGAGGTCATAAGCCCTAGGGAGGAAACTACTACTGTTTTCTAGCTAAATAGATATATTATGGCCACCTAATTGACCTCTAAATGCTTATGTTTATGCCCATATGCTTATTCTACTTTCACTTTTGGTTAAAAAAGCTTCTCTTTTCAGATGGTGATGACCACTGGGGTGAGCAAAACTCAACAAAGTGCTGTGAAGAAGTGACAGTTCAGCACTGAGACATCTCACCCTTTAAAGAGGAGGGACTTCGGTGGAAGAGGTGGTGACTGAATGTAAGAAAGAGCTCAAGGAAGGAGAGGAGTGAATGATTTTTTTTTTTTTTTTTTTTTGCAATCTTCCAGACACAAAGTGGCATAGGTATTCATGGCCTCATAGTCGCTGATGTTAGCTCACAAGACATGAATAATAGCAGGAAAAAAAATGATGACATAAAAACAAAAGAGAGACGAGTTGGAAAGAAGAAGGCTGGATTCATTGGAGGGGGTACTTGGGAGGGGAAAATGGAAGGTGGTGAGAGAATATTATGATCATGGTATATTGTTCATATTTATGGAAGTTGTCAAGTAAAAAATTAAAATAAAGAGTGAGTATGAAGAAATGGACAGGATGAAGGATAAGGAAATGGAGAAGGACATATGTGACATGTAAACAGAAGGGAGAAGGATGTGGGACAGAGAGGGGGAAATGGAGAGGATAGTAGAGGTGGGAAAATGACAGAATCAATGATATCTGAAACTCTATAGGCTAACTTAAAATAAATTATATTAAATTAATAAATTTTTCCACTTCTAAGTTGCTCAGATATTTATCCCAGTGATAAAATTCTAACAAAAGTTATTTAAATTTTATATAATAGATAACAATGTTAAACCAATCTGCTTATTTCTTTTCTACCACATAATTATACTTGTGATAGTTTATTATATGGTTTAAGAAACATACAGAGCTTTAAATATCATCATGGCATCTTCAAACACAATTGTTTCAGGTGATTCTCATCCCAAATTCCTCTGTATCTCTTATGTCATTCCCCACTCCTTTCAGCATACGTGTCTTATGTGCCCTTTTGCCTCCACCAGCCCCGACTCGTCATCATTTTACCCTCTTTTGGCACCTTTCTAGATATTTTTGTTTACCCATGCCTCCCCTCATATACATACACACATGACAGAGAATATACAGTTTGAAGCTTTGTGTGTTTCGTTCATGTGCTTAATAGTATATCTTACCAAGATTCATCCATTTTTCAGAAAAGTTCATAATTTTATTTTTCTTTACTACTGAATAAAATTACATAATTTGTATGCAACACATTTTCATTACCCATTTGTCTGTTCACGGGCATCTGGACTATCTCAGAAAACAATAAAGCTATTTCTTTCTTCTTTTTTCTTTTTGTTTTTTCGAGGTAGGGTCTACATAAATATTATTAGAACAAACAGATGCATTCATGCCAGCCGCACTGACAGGCCGCAGTGCACCTGGCTTTCATTTTCCTTGTTCTCCGCAGGCTGTGGTAGGGTGGTGCTCTACACTGGGCTGTTAAGTCATGTTGGATTCAGGAAGTTAAAGTCAGTCTGGGGGTGAACAGCAAACTTATTCTTCCTATGGAAATCAAGACAATCAAGGCTATTTGCAAGCGCAAAGCTCTTCTGCGTATCGGCAAACGACTGACTCTTCATAAAACTACGGTGGTTACTCCATTTATGGACATAATTAATCAGGTTATTCACAGTCCTATAGTGGTTATGAAAACCAAAAGCAGAGCTCATATGGCCAGCAATCATCTAATAATCAGGGACAACATAACATGGAATCATCAGGAGGCCAAGGTGGAAGAGCACCATATGGCCAGTCAGACGACGGTCAGCAAGATTCCTATGACCAACAGTCAGGCTATGATCAACACCAAGGCTCATATGACAAGCAGTCAAATTATCAGTAGCATTATTCCTATAATCAAAACCAGCAGACCTATCATCCACAAAGGGGAAACTATAGCCACCACACACAAGATGACCATAGGGATGTGAGTAGCTAAGAAGATAAAGAGGATACAGCAGGTCACAGGGAGAAGGTAGCGGGCATGGGGGATATGACAAGGATAGAAGAGGTCCTATGACAGGAGCAAGTGGTAGTGACCACAGAAGCTTCAAAAATTTCAGTGGTCACAGAGATTATGTACCCAGACCAGATATTGATTCAGAGTCTCGTAATTCAGATAACAACACAATCTTTGTGCAAGGACTTTGGGAGGGTATATCTACAGATACAAGTGGGAGAATTCTTAAGCAACCAGAAATTATCAAGATTAATAAAAAAGTACAAGAAAACCAATGATAACTCTTTACACAGACAAAGACACAGGGAAGCCAAAAGGGAAAGCAACAGTGCCATTTGATGACCCTCCATTAGGTAAGGCAGCCATTGACCAGTTTGATAGGAAAGAATTTTAACGAAACATTATTAAAATGTCCTTTGTCACAAGAAGACCTGAATTCATAAGAGGAGGTGGAAGTTGAGGTGGATGATAAGGCTGTGGAGGCTTTCAGGGGAGAGGTGGAGACTCCAAAAATAGGGACTGGGCTTGTCCTAATCTGTCATTTGGAAATATGAACTTTGCTTGAAGGAATTCCTGTAACCAATGCAATGAGCCTAGACCAGAGGATTTTCATCCCTCAGGATGAGATTTCTGAGGGAGAGGCTATGGTGGAGAAAGGGGCTACAGAGGTCATGGGGGCAGAGGTGGAGAATGACTTGGGTATGGTACAGACAAGGGGAGGTGGCTGTGGTGGAGACAGAAGTGGTGGTGGCTATGGAGATTGAGGTAGCTGTGGAGGCAAAAGAGGAGGAAGAAAGGACTATAGAACTAAGCAGCACAATGGATCATACTGATGACTGTTTTCAATGTCCCTGTGTCTCTGACATGATCCATAGTGAAATTGTCAGAGTTTTGCCTGCTGCTTTTCTTATGGCCTCTTTTGGGGTAGCAAAATTAAGTGACATTTGGATTTTTATTTGGGTAGGAGGGCTAGGGACAGTTTTCCTGTTGGAAATGTCTGTTGAAATTTTCCCTTTTAGTTTCCCACATTCTCTTTCCTGACACCTAAAGCTACATGCAACGTTCAATGTTGCAAAAATGGAAGTTTTTTAGTGTTCTGTAATATTGCAATAAAGGCTGTTTGTTTCTTGTGGACAAAACAGCAAAAATGCATTCGTACTATCTTAATTGTTAGAACTTTTTTCATAAAGTATATTACTAATGCAGAAAACAATATCATCTCTCATAGCTCTAGGGACTGAAAATCCAACATCATGGTCGATTCAGTTTCTGTGGAAGGCTTGTTGTGCCTCCCATGGTGGAAAGGTAAGCTAAATCTCTTGGCTCTTTTCTTGTAGATCCTCAATCTCCCAAATGGGAATTCTTCCTTCAGGGCATGCTATTCTGTTCAAAAGCCTCATAAGATGATTGCCTTGAGCCTTATTCATGTTAAGAAGTAAAATGAGGTACAGCAGCATCAAGACCCTTGGGAATATTAGTCAATGAAAGTCCTCTTTATTTTGCTGAATTGGAATTTCAAATTATTTCATACTAAATAATTGTATATTTATTATTGTCATTTAGTTTTAAACAGAAGTGAAGCTTAGACCTCATTTATTTCATGATTCGAATGGTTTGAGTTTCAATTTATCCAAGAAACTTCCATTGTCTTTTACTTGAAAGTAAGTGAAATATAATCTTTTATAAAGATTAATCTTTTTATTTTACCTATATGAAGGAAATAATTTTGGGGTATTTGTTATGAAAACTTTGTAATCAAATCACCTCCCTGGAGCAGGTTGTCTGGCTAGCAGTGAAAGCAGCATTTGTATTTAAACAGCCACTTCCTCTCTAAGGTAGGTGTGATTGAGATGATTTATCTCTTTCTAGGAAGTCAGCTATCTCTGCTTGTCATATTAATGAATATTGGATCTCTTCAGTATTTGCTGCCATCCGTGGGAAAAAAACAACATAAAACAAAAGCAAAAAAATTAAAAAGATGTTTTTTCCAAACAAGAGTGGGAAAGTGGGAAATAAATGGGATAAACATAGTTATTTAAGAGAACTTTTGGTGCCTCTACCCACTCTTTTTAGCAAAGAACAGGACTTTTTTCTCTAAGTCTATAACTTTTAATCCATAGGATTCAGAATTAGCTCTCAATACCAAGTATGAATTTTCTTTCACTTAACAAGCCTCATATCTGATCAGAAAGCAGTATGTACTTTTAAAAGATAACTTCACTTGATATTGACAGGAAATCTACAGTAAACAACAACCCTTCACTCCCAATTGCCTCCCCTGCTTTCCAGCATGCCATTCATGTCACAGAATTAATGAGATCACAAACTTATTTATGGGTACATGGTTACTCCAAGAGGATCTAAGACTAATGTTTATCTGTCTAGGACAGATAATGTGATTCATTATTCATCACCTTATAAGCATATTAAGTACTTCTTCAGAATTAGGAATTGAATTATGATATGCACTAACTGTCAATACAACAAATTTAAGACCTAGAGGTATCTTTTTATTTTTATAGAAATCATAAAGAAGTTCATACAAGATATAACATCAGATTTCTTAATTTCCCTTGTTTATCCCTAAAGATAAAATCTATTCTGCATTTAAATTATAAAAATGATATCAAAACTTTATTTCCCCAGTCTCCATATATGAGTCAGCTAAGATAATATTACAGCCAGAAACATGTTATCTAGATAATTTATCTGATTTAAAGTGTTTTATTGAATCTTAAACTACAAAATTATGAGAGACCAAGCCTAAAATATCACTGTAAGAAGCTGTGAAAATTTCTGTTTTCATACTGAGGTCACATTTTGCTTCTATTGGTAATTAACAACACTGCATGGTAATATGTAACTCATTTACACAGTTCGTTTTGTTTTCTTTGAGAGAGCAAATGTTGGTTTGTTCTGTTGGTTCGCTTAGCTTAGCTCCTGGAATGAGAACTTCAAAGACCTTTAGCCTGTCTTTTATACTTACCTTAATGAAGTATGACCTAGAAGTCTCTAGACTTTTCCTGTAAACAGTGGTAAATACTTTGAAAAGAGAAAGATAAAGATATTATGAGTACTTACACCTGTTTCAATGTAGCCATGTATAAAAGATAAACATAAAAGATAAACTCCATTCTTCACTTTCATATAAATAAGAAACTCATAGTAAACTAGATGTAGTCCTAGGTGAAGGCTTACAGGCCCTCACTATAGACAATACATTAAATCACCCTGATCTCCAATTCACTAATTATTACTAATTGACTAAATAACCTGCTAAAGGCACTACTGATTTCTTTATCTTTTCTTTATATTTTTTTAAATTTATTTTTCACCAGTGTGACAAAATGCCTGACAATGTGCACTTAAAGGAGGAAGAGTTTACTTTGGCTCGTGGTTGAAGGACAAGTAGTGCACTGTGGCAGAATTCATAGTGGTAGATGCAAATGCTGGGATTTCTTCCATCTAGGAGGACCAGGAAGCATAGAGATCCTGGATCCTGAAGTGGATTTGGATTATAACCCTCAAGGCTACCACCAAGAATGACCCACTTTTTCTAACTAGGTCCTGCATCTTAAAAGATCATAATTCCCAAAACAGCACCACAAGCTGGGAGCTAAATGTTGAAATACATGACCTTGTGGGGAGTCATTTGACATCAAACCTTAACAGACCCTTTGAGAGGAAGTTAAAGTGAGGAGCATTGTGATTGAATCCAACTTCGACAACTAATTTGAGAAGTGACTTCTAACAGCAACTCCCAGATAGTCTTGTGACTAAATCCAGTGTTTACTTCCAGTGTTTGCATAGCTACTTTTCTCCTACATTTATAGGAACCATGTCCATGACCTCAGTGCCACCCCTCCCAAGCACCCAGCTCTTAAACTGGGTATTGTGTTCAGCTTGCTTTCATCCCTTCGCATTTCCTCCCCTGCTGGGGCCTTCAGCTTCTCCCCTCAGCTGCAGTCCTTAAGTGATGCTTGCGCTTCACTCTTGGCCTCATGTTCCTGAAAAACACTGCATCCACAAGTACATCAAGTTCTGTTTGATTCCAGGATTGAGAATGAACTCCTGGTTTTTGAATAATTTACTACTGCTTCCTCAAGTTGAAAATTTCACTTCTTTATAGAACCATCCCTTAATCATTAGGCTCCCTCATTTTTTAAATATTTATTTATTTGCAAGGAGAGAGAGAGAGAGAGAGAGAGAGAGAGAGAGAGAGAGAGAGAAATTGGCTCACAAGGGTCTCTAGCTTCTACAAATGAACTCCAGATGCATGCACCACTTTCTGTATCTGACATTACATGGGTACTGGGGACTCAAACACGTGTCATTAGGTTTCACAGGCTAGCACCTTAATCACTGGAACAATCTCTCCAGCCCCTTACTCCCTTATTTCAAGTATCCATCCAATCAATAAATCTGGGGGTCATTCTTCCAAAGTATAACTTTATCTATTTAATATTTCTGCAGTCCAGCATAAACTGCAAGTTAAATCTTAATTTGTAAATTTAATTTCCAGTATCCTTTTACTTCCTTAGACAAAGACATCTAGGGTCTCTCTTTCTGTCTTCCAGGATACATGGTAGAGGTAGCAGTGATGCTTCTTTTTTCTGTGATATGTCTTGTCCAATTATCAAAAATAGAATCTCAATATTAATTACAGAGTCACTACAATTTCTTACGTGTAAACTACTGATAACCTTTTCACCACATTGAATCCATATTTTTTCATATTTATTTGGTAGTTTCAAAGAAAGTTCAAAAAGATGCCTCTCAACATTAACTTAACTCTTAGGAAAACAAATAGCTCTTGCCAATGCAACCTGCAGAAGTGAAGCGTGGGCTTCTCCTCCTCCCCGGCCTCTTTCTCTCTCTCCCTCCTCCTTCTCTGTCTCCATTTCTCTCCCTTCTTCCCTTCCTCCCTTCTCTTTCCAGGCTGCCATTACAGAACTATTCCAAATGATATGCAAGATGTATGTACTCAACTTCCAAATACAAGTATGTACACTGTGTTTTTTTTTTCTTCTACAATAACTCTAGTTCTATCCTGACAGTAAGGAGAATCAGGTGTGCATTGGAATGCATTTTATGGTTTGACTCTCCTTCTGGCAGATGCAGGTACTGGAGGAGCATCCACCACACTTCTCTGAGCACCCTCTCCTCCTAAAAATTTCCTTTGACAAAACCTCAGGTCTATGAATTTCTAAACTTTTCCAATGTAGGCTAATAACAGCCTAACGATTCAGTACCCATCTGCTCTTTGCGAATATCACATGGAAAATCCTATGGCACTCAGGACTCTGTGTCTCACTTTTATAAGGGAAGAATGAAAATATCTTTATAAGACACTGGATAGTTATATCTTGTTATAAAAGGAGCATCATGTTATCATTGTTGTTATAGATATCAGTAGAGAGGTTTGCGTGGCTGCTCAGTAGCCTGACATTTAATTTTGCTTGTCATTAACTGATTGCCTGTCAACTTTAAAGTAGTCATCTAACACTGCTTGGGCTATCTGTGTTTCTATTTGGCCTGCAGCTTTCTGTTCGGTTCTGACAGCAAAGGACACTAGAGGGAGATGAGAAGACAGCAGCAGCATCTATTGGCATTCCTCAGCTCTATTGGTATTCTCAGAGCCAGGCCCATTGCATTCTCTTATTCAGCAGCAGCAGCCACTGACAGGTTGCTTCTCAGAGGTTTGAGAATTAGCTCCATTCGGGCTCTTTGCATAAAATTCGAGGCTCCTACAATTGCAGTCTGTTCCCTAGGAGTAACAGCTCTGTCTGGCTACTATTCCAATGTTTTCAATTTACACTTCCAGTCCACCATGCCCATATTTCTACAGCATAGGTGTTCTCTGTTGAAAACAACAGTGTTTCTAGGTTACTATCAGAACCCTAACTGATATAAAGCAAAGTCTAGATTTTATTTCTATATATATTGAAAAGTGATTTTTACTGGAAAATTCAAGATTGGAGTAAAATTTCTTATCAAAGTAAAGAAACATTAGAAAACTAACCATGATTTCAAAACCAAGGACTCCACTGTATTATCTAATGATTTATGACATTGTGCTAAGAGCTGTATACATAAACAGGAACACCATTGTGCCCTACACTTCCAATGATAGGACAAAGAAAGTCAGACTCAAATGGCTTCCACAAGTCAGAAAGCAGGCCACAGAGTAAAATGTGAAGACTCATTCTATCTGACTCCATATGGTATCACTTTGTCTCCCAAAGAAGGGGATATTTGGAAAGAGAAAGGGGCTATGTTTATGCCTCATAAATTATGCAAATTAGCTAAGAAGGAATGGAAAGCTGGAGAGACAAGCCAACTTAATTCCTATGTATCAAAATCGTAATGAAAGGGCTGGAAAGATGGCTTAGCAGTTAAGACTCTTGCCTGCAAATCCAAAGGACCCACATAAGCAGATCCACAAGGTGCTACCTGTGTCTGGAGTTTGTTTGCAGCAGCTGAAGGCCCTGGTGTGTCCATTCTCTTTCTCTCTCCCTCTCTCTCAAACAAACAAAAAACATAAATAAATAAATGAATAAATAAATAGTTTTAAGAAAAGGTAATGAAGGAAAAACTTTGGGGGATGAAATTGTCTTAAAAATGACAATGGTCTTACAGGCATGTTCATGTTCTCAAATGCACTGTGATGCTCACATGGAATATTTTCAGCTTTTAATATGTCATTCATGCCTTCATACATCTACTTTTTAATGAAAGTAACATGCAGTATTTTATTTTTTATTATACTAGTTTACATAAGACTATTTTATGCAAGTGTGTAATGTACTTTGAGCTATAATTTACAACAAAATTGTTTTCTTAAGTAAAAGGTTAATGTCTATAAGATTAAGTATATAGAGCAAGTTTGTAGACAGCAATAAAGAATCAATGAACTCAGAATGTAAGAAGAAATCTCAAGTGCAAAGAATTCATTTGAAGGTTAAGGTATATCTTCTACTTGGGACACCTATTTGAGTAGATTTAAGGAAGCGTGTTGATTTTAATACTGGTTAACATTGGTCAGCTCAGGTAAATCTTTTCAAAAGTAATGTTCTTATTCTTCTGCCAAAAGTGATGACATTGACACTATTATCAAATTTGTGATGTATGTATCCAGTTACACAAAGGCCAGAATTGATTATTGATCAAGTCATCAAGAGAAAAATATTCCTTACTTTAGGATCAAAAACATGCATGTTTTTTTTTGATGTTTGCTATCCTTACTGGGGTAAGGTGGAATCTCATTGTTGTTTTAAGTTGCATTTCCCTGATGATTAGGGATGATGAACATTTTCTTAAGTGTGTGTTTGCCATTTATATTTCTTCCTCTGTGAATTGCCTGTCCAGCTCTTTGCCCCATTTTGTGAGTGGGTTGTTTGACTTTTTAATGTTTAGATTTTTGAGTTCTTTGTATATCCTAGAGATTAGGCCTCTGTCAGTTGGATAACCAGCAAATATTTTCTCCCATTCTGTGGGTAACCTATTGGCTTTGCTTATTGTATGCTTGTCTGTAAAGAAACTTTTCAGCTTCATATGAGCCCATTGGTTGAGTGACTGTTTAAGGTCGTGAGCTACAGGGGTTTTGTTCAGGAAGTCTTCTTCCATTCCTATATCAAGCTGAAAGAGAGTCAGTCCCCAGACAGTCAGCGCGTCTAGTGCCAGAAGGTGCTACATGGGCGACTGGGGGAAAATGACCAATATCTGTCCAAGCAACTCATGGTCTCACCTACTTAGAAGCAAATAACCTATTGTGATGCTCACACAAGTGCAATAGTGGCACACAGCCATGGTGGGGAACCAACTGCTCTTGATTCAGCGAACTGATTCCTTCAGTGGTACAAGAGCTGGAGCTGGGAAACAAGTCAGAACCATATCCAAACATAAGCCTGCTCTCCACTATCAAGTTACCACCAATCGTGGGCTAAAAGAGGGCCTATTAAATTCTCTATAAAAAAGTAAGGGTTATCTCATTTGCCTGGTGCTAACTTACTCTCCATTGGAGTATCTGCTTCTCTTTAGATAGATGTAGATCCTAAGGAGAGAGCCACCCCATCATACCTCAGAAGGGCCCCGGCTGACACTAAGAACAATTGGGGAAACAAGCAAGGGTGCTGTTTTCTTGGTGAACCAGGTACCAGCAGAAGGGGGAAGGAGATCAACACAGAGAAAAATCAACTCCTACCAAATCAGAGATCCAGAGACCCAGAGGCCCCCAACACCTCATCACTGAAGCAGACCAAAAATGAACCCAACATGGCTCAGGGAAATATTGCAGAAGAGGGGGTGGAAGGAATGTCAGAGCCACATATTGGGTCATGATATGCAGACATTTATCCTACCCATAACTGTGGGCTGACTCCAGAATGCATGACCCATATAATTCAACAAGGAGGGACCAAGGGGAGGGGGTAGGTAATGGATGAGCCTAATAATGGAACCAAATTGACTATATTCTCTGAGTACAAAACTATTTAATAAAAAATAATAATGAAAATAAATAAATAAATTAATTAATTAATAAAAAGTAAATAAAAATATGCATATTTAGAAAGTTGTACTTGTTACAGTGACAAAGGAAGGACATCTTGCTGAGACAGCCCATAGAGCAATAGCGGCTCTGGATAGGCCATGGCAGGCTGCATAGAAGTGACCGGAATGGAGGCAATTTTATCATTAGGATGGCATTGTGTTGTAGCACTTGTAACATTTCACAGCAGCTCTTCTGGGTGGTATACTCAGATACACAGAAGTAAGGGGTTAATTCATTGATTACTTCAAATAATTTTCTTTAAGGTGAGTTTTTCAAAATTCTAAGGACAAACCTGTTCTGCATTTACGGCTTCTTTGTCCAAGCTGTAATTGACCTCCTTCTAATATACCAATGGACCCTGGGAGCACCTTAAGCACTGTCTGAATAGAGAGCTGCTACCAAATTCTCCATCTGAAAATCATTCACTTAACTTTAATGGCAATTCAAATTTTACTCCTTGGATCAAACTATTTTAAAAACTATTATTAGAACTTTATCAAGTACCCTGTCTTCTACTTACCCTTTTGCTCATACTCAATTATTCATATGACTCTTTCAAACACACTAGATATCAAAAAGAAATTTATCTTTCTGATTTTCCACATTCATCTAAAATGGTGGCCTAAAAATATTCAAAATGAAATAGAACTATTCCCTCTAAATAATTTTGAGCAAATTATTGGAATAATAAATTATTAAAATATAAAATTATTTATTTTATTGGATAACAGAGAATAAATTATTTTACTGCTAATCAAATATAAAGTCAAATGGAAAATCATGAAAACACAGAAACAATTACTCTAAATGCCACAATTTTACAATTTAAAATATGCCAATTAAAGCAGTGTTTTACATTAATGATTCCTAGTAAATTAAGCAACTTGGGTATTCAGCCATCATGTTTAATTACCTGTGTCCTTAAGTGTTACCAATTATATATCTCCTTTTTATGAAAAAAAAATGTGGCTATAAGTCAGTAACACATCACTCCTGGACAAGAACAGTGAACAGTTAATTACTTGGAGAGAAGAAAAACACTTCCTTTGGCCAAGCAAAGTGGAATTCTACATCACCATTAGCATGGAGTAAGAAATAATTTTATATCAAAAAGCTCTTGGACTAATGACTTTTACAAATTTTTAATAAAAAGGAGGACAATATATACCATGTATTTGTGGCACAATGTAGGAAACTAGAACATACTCAACAAAATGTCATCATGTGCCCCAGACATGACTGAATGCCATCTGTCTCAAGTTTTGTTTTCAGTGTTTCAATCACAATTGGACAGGAAAGCCAGTGTTCTGACTATTCAAGCTAAGCCATATACCTGAACTATGGCACTTCTTCAGGAATACTTTCTCACTTAATCCTTCTTCAATTTTGAATGCCCTGGTCATGGACACATATTAAGAATTGAACAATAGCTTCCCTTTCTTCAAAGATAAGACTGTGAAGCTTTTAAAAAATAAAGAAGCTTGTTGGACATGGTGGCACATACCTTTAATCCCAGCACTTGGGAGGCAGAGGTAAGGGGATCACCATGAGTTCAAGGCCACCCTGAAACTATATAATTAATTCCAGGTCAGCCTGAGCCAGAGTGAGACCCTACCTCATAAAACCAAAAATAAATAAATAAATAAAAATAAAGAAGTTCAAAAATAATCTGTCTGTTGGCATTAACAAACCTAAATAAATGTTTTATGTGTGTAGTATGTGTATTAGTCAGGGTTCTCTAGAGGAACAGAACTACTAGAATGAATTATTTTAAAAGGGGATTTATTGGATCAGCTTACAGTAGTCCAATAGCAGTTGCAGGCCCGAGAATCACCGAACCTGGTAGCTGCTCAGTCCTCGTGGCCAGATGCCTCAGCAGTCCCAACCCGGCACTGCAGATGGTGCCGGAAAGCCTGGAGGCTTTCTGAGGAGCCACTGGGTTTCTATCCATGCAGCTCTTCAGTTGATGCTGGTCTTTAGTCCGCCATGGTCTTCAATCCACACTGGAAGGTAGCGAGCAGCTCCAGCAGACAAGTGGAAGGAAGGAAGGAAGGAAGGAAGGAAGGAAGGAAGGAAGGAAGGAAGGAAGGAAGGGGCTCTTTTTACCCAGAGCTTCCTTATATCAATTCCCCCTCTGAGCAGGGCTGCCCACTCTGGGGGAAGGGCTCACTCTGGGGGAAGGACTTCCTCCTTTAGTTGATCCTTCCTAGAAGCAACCTCCGAGACTCACCTGAGAGGGATTTCTGTGGATTACTAAACAGATTAAATTGACAACACCTTAACTATCACAATATGTGTGGTGGAAAGTGTGGTATATGCACATATATGTGCTGATCCATTGCCCCATGCACCTTGTGGTGATTGGAGAAGGAGGCTGGGGGTCCCTATCCATTTTTTTCTATCTATCTCCCCTTGCAAGGGAGTTTACCACTGATTCCAGAGCTTGTTCCATGCTCTGGTCCCCATGGGACCAGGATTCCAGATGTGCATTGCCTCACCCTGCTGCTTATGTGGGTTTTGGATATTTGAACTTGGGCAATCTCAAGCCTCTTTGGACATTCATGCTGTGCATAAAGTACACTGGCCATGAATTCATCTCTCAAGCCTTGAGACAAGTTTTAAACTCCCAATTCTTTCATTTTCTACTTCTAATAAACTAAGTCTTATGACTTGACAGCTGATGATGAGGTATACCAACTGTGTTACTCTCAAAACAATGATGTTTGATACTCTTCTAGAAATATAAGGTTCTGATAAAATTAATCTCTTCTTTATACATAAACAATGATTGACAATTCATCAAGATTTTTCTTGGCATGGATAATGCTTAGGAGCTGGCCCTGCCAAAAAGATTAATGTGGTAATACAAGAGTTAGCACATTTGATATGAAAGGCATTACATGTTGAAAGGTGGCAAGTTAAAGTTACTTAGCCTCTCTAAAAGTTTTTATGCTGTAAACATGATTATACTAAGCCAGATGCCACAAAGTGGCACATGCATTTGGAGTTAGTTCTCAGCATCTGGAGGCCCTGTCATACCCATTCTCTCTGCCTGTCTCTATTGTGTACAGCTCTCTCTGCTTGCAAATATATACATGCTAGAGGGATTGCTCAGTGGTTTCAGGCACTTGCTTGCTAAGCCTGGCAGCCAGGGTTTGATTCCCATGGGCCCATGCGTGTGGTTTGATTCAGGCGTCCCCCATAAACTTAGGTGTTCTGAATGCTAGGTTCCTAGCTGATGGAGATTTGGAAACTAACACTGGCTGGAGGCAGTGTATTGTTGGGGTGAGCTTATGGGTATTATAGCCAGTGTCCCCTTGCCACTGTTAGACACACTCTCCTGTTGCTGTTGTCCACCTGATGTTGGTCAGGAGGTGATGTCCACCCTCTGCTCATTCCATTGTTTACTCCTGCCATCATGGAGATTCCCCTTGAGTCTGTAAGCCAAAATAAACCTTTTTCCCCCTAAGCTGCTCTTGGTCGGGTGATTTCTGCCAGCAATGCGAACCTAACTGCAATAGTAAAGTGGTATCGAGAAGTGGGATTGCTGCTAGATGCCTGACTTTGTGGCTTTGGCCTTTTGGAGCTGATTTTCAAGAGGAATGTGGAAGGATTTGAAACCTTGACCTAAAAGATGCCTTGCAGTGATGTAAGTATTGCTTAATGGACTATTCTGGTCAGAGTTGAAAGACCTGAAAGCAGTAAGAACTATGGACTGTGAGGTTTGGCTTGTGAAGGTGAGAAAGAGCTTTGCCTGGATTGGGCTAGAAGCAGTTTGTGTGAGAGGCTTACTGGTATGCATGTGTCCTGAGAACTTGTATAGAGTTGCATTGCATAGAAACATACTGATGTGAACAGAAGGATATGACACAGAAATGAAATATTTGGGCTGAAACTGCTCCTGTTTAGCTGCAATTGTATGATAGATTACAACCATTGAGATTGAGCCAGCTGACCTGAATTTGGGACAACAAAAAGAATACAGTCTTTTGAAGAGGACTGAATGTTGAACGAGTGACCTGATCTTCAAAATCTGATTATTCTCCCCTGGATTAACAAACTGGCACCACATCTGGTATTATGGAGTATAAGAGATGCAGAAAAGAGGGCCATTGAATTTGCAACAAAGTCTTGTGCCTTGGAAACAGCTATGGGCAGTGTGAAGCAGTTTTGCTGGATGCTTGCATGGAAACCCAATGGAGAAGTGAGGATGAGCTGTTGGTTTCAATGGAGACCCAGTAGAGATTCTGGGACCATGAGATGGGTGCTAAGGAGAGCTGCCGGACCCAGCCTAGCTGGAGTAGCCTAGCTGGAGGGGCGGAATTGGAACTGTAGAGACTTGTTAGTGATTGGAATTATCCAAGTTGGAGACTTGTCATTGACTAGAGTTGTTAGACTTGGAGCTAAAGAGTTTTGTGTTTGCCCTGTTTAAATCTTGTATTGGTTGAATATGTCTTTGCTATGCCCAGTGCCATCTTTTGCACTGTGAATGTTTATTCTGTGCCATTATTTTTTTATTTTATTTTCTGGTATTATGGCTTAGTTAAAAGATCTTTGATTATGGGAATGTTTGAATATCACTAGAATTGACAAAAACTGTGGAGATTTTTAAGTTAGACTGAATGCATTGGTTATCATTTTATGGGAGGTAGGGGTGGAATGTGGTGGTTTGATTCAGGTGTTCCCCATAAACTTAGGTGTTCTGAATGCTAGATTCCCAGCTGGTAGAGATTTGGGAATTAACACCTTCTGGAGACAGTGTATTGTTGAGGACGGGCTTATGGGTATTATAGCCAATTTCCCCTTGACAGTGTTTGGCACACTCTCATGTTCTGGTTGCCCACCTGAAGTTGGCCAGGAGGTGATCCCCACCCTCTGTGTATGCCATCATTTTCTGTGACATCATGGAGCTTCCCCCTAAGTCTGTAAGCCAAAATAATCTTTTCTCTGCACATTCTGCTTGTGGTCTGGTGATTTCTGCCAGCAAAGCGAGCCTGACTGCAACACCATGTAAAGCCAGATGCACAAAGTAGAGCATGTTTGCAGTGGCTGGAGGCCCTGGCATGCCTATACTCATTCATTCTTTCATTCTCTCTTTTTCTCTGCCTCCTTTTTTCTCTCTCTCAAATAAATAAATAGAATATTTAAAAAAATAGAAAAGTTGTTCACATTCTTTTTTCTATGGTATGTGTTTGTGTCTATGCGTCTTCTTCAATCCTTCTACACTTCTTTGTGTATGTGTGTGTGTGTGTGCATGGTGTGTATGCATATATGGCTGAGCATCTGACATGGCATATACACGTGGAGGTCAGGTGACAACTTCCTGGCATCAGTCTTAACTTACCAGCAGACCTATAAGATTTGTAGTTCTGACTGCATTGCCGTAGTTGCATTAGGGTAACAGAGAAGTGTGCTATTTGCATCCAGTTTTATGGAGGTACTACACATCCAAAGTCCTGTCATTAAGCATTCTTACAAGAGGTTTTATTCACTCAGCCACCTCCTTATTCCATCCTCCTTATTTTTAGAGATGGTATCTGACTGAAATGAGAGATCACTGATTTGGCTAGACAAATTACCCGGCAAACTCTAGGGGTAATTTTATCTCTATACTCCAGTGTTGGTATAATAGACATGGATGACTTGATCCAGTGTTTAATTTGGTGCTGGGGATCCTAACTCAAGTCCTCATGCTTTCATAATAAGCACTTTATCCATCTCCCCAGCATCAAGTACCTTCTTCACACCAGACACTTCTTGGAGTGAATCCTGGGTCTACTGCAAATAAAAATACAAAGTCCTTGTTCTCAAAAATCTCTTTCTCATAAAGTACATTTTACTCTTTTCTAGGACATGAAGAAGACAACTTAATTTTGCCAGGCACTTCATTGTTATAATAGCAAAATCATGGTATTGACATCTTACCATTATCTAGTATCTACCCCAAACGTTACTTTTTCATGTAATTACAATTTTATTGTGTTATATCATGAAAGAGCTAGCTGCTTACCCTTGAGATTTCCAAAATGAAAGAGTAGTTGAGGTAAGGTACAAGACAGAAAAGAGAGGAAAACAGTCTCACACATTTCAGTGATTTTATGCAAGAATTTCCTGGGTAAAATCTGGAGCAGCACTTTGAAATTGTAGACATTAATAAACCTATTTCTTCCCCTTGCTAGCAATTTGGAGAGTGTACCTGTATTATTGCTGGCATAAATTCAGCTACAGAGCCATGTAAACAGTTCTATTAATATTTATGACCTTCTTTCTTTGTTTCATGAGGTTTCAGAAAAGGTCTTCATTTTGGTCATGGGAAAAATATTAAAAGCATATTATTATGAGACTGTTGAAATATAAATGATATTTAGATAAAATGAACATGTTTATATCGATCTTTTTAAACACCTTCAATAATTTTCAAATTATTTAGCTATAAAGAATTACTCAAACTAAGAATCATTATTACTTATTTGCTACAATTGTACAATAGAAATATTAGGCTATGGTTTGGGATGATATTCATGTTAGATAAATGGTTTTGAACCAAGCTATAAACTTCAGATGACTGAGCAGCTCAGCTCGCTAAAATATTTATGTATGGCTTTAAACATTCTATAAAAATACCAACTTTGGTTCCCTGGACTATCCTAACATTTAAAGGTTTACATACCAGTTGCTTTGAGATTCTTTAGTAAACTTTTATTTTTATAACTACCTAAGTTGCTTATTTCACATAGGAACCATAGGTTACAAGGACATTTATTGAATATATCACTGCTGATACACTATTAAGTTGCTTACTGTGGGTTTAAACAATTAGGGTAGAAGTAAAAGCTTAAGAAATGTACAGTTGGGCTGAAGAGATGGCTTAGCGGTTAAGTGCTTGGCTGTGAAGCCTAAGGACCCTGGTTCAAGGCTCAATTCCCCAGGACCCACGTTAGCCAGATGCACAAGGGGGCGCACACATCTGGAGTTCGTTTACAGAGGCTGGAAGCTCCGGTTAGCCCATTCTCTCTCTCTCTCTCTCCCTCCTTCTCTCTGTCACTCTCAAATAAATAAATAAACAAACAAAATTAAAAAAAGAAATGTATAGTTAACAATCTCATTATTATTTTGAAGGTCATAAAATAATTTTTAGAAAAAACCATCAATTGTAATATCCCTGTAAAAATGTCTAGAGTAGGAAATATGGATAAGAACTTCAATCTAAACAAACTGTAGGATAAAATTTATCATGATATTTCATATGATTTATGAGATTAAGAATCTGGAATCTACAATTTTCAACATAAAATATTTTCCTGAAAAAATTATTCATATTGTAATATTCATTTATGTCTATGAGAAATTCAGCAGTTAGCAGCTTTTAGGCAAATCTGTATATATGCATAGAAATATAGACATTTTAATAAATTTCAAAAAATGTTAACAAAATTTGTGCATCAATATTTATATATAAAATCAGGTGTGGTGGCACAAGTCTTTAATCCCAGGACTCACACTCAGGAGAATTGCCGTGACTTAGTGGCCACCCTAAGACTACATAGTTAATTCCAGCTTAGCCTGGGCCAAAGTGAGACCCTACCTTAAAAAATCAGAAAACAAAACAAACAAACAAAACAAGAAACAAAAATGAAATAATTTATATATACTTGCTAGTTTAAGGTTGATTTCATTTCTAATAATTTACTGAATTTGACAGGTATGATTATAATATGCTTTGCAAAGTCTAAAAAAATATTGGGCTTAGTCATGAAGGCAATTAATAACTAAAACACTAGATTAAGGGCTGAGAACTTTGGGTCAAGTTCCAGCTTTACCATTTATTAGATAAATGACCTTGAACAATCTGTCAATATTTAGGGACTTTGGTTTCCTTCTGTGAAGATAGAATCCTATCCATATCACAAGAAAATAAAAAAAGATGTGATTGAAATATGATGTTTTTTCAGGTTTTATATTTCAAACACAAGGGGAAAATAAGTAATTAATTCTGGTACTGTTATTACTACATTTTCATGCATTCACTGGAAAGAGATCTCATATTCCATAAAATCAAGCTCATCTTTACTCTGTGAACTGAATTTTCTCAGCCATGATATCTGATTCTTTTTGTGTCACATACTTGTGACCTGCCTTACCGTTGTCAGGGCAATAAATACGTTGACTTTGATCATTCCAAATGGAGATTTTACTCAAAAATTTCCACCTTAAGAATTTGGGTGGCATATCTCAAGTTATTTTCTAGAATACATTCTTTTCCTTCCTACCAAGGGAGAAACATGTATCTTAAGCAACTGGCATGGAGCTCACCATTCAGCTGTGATTCCCCACTTGCATTTGTCTTTGCTCCCCTCTTCTACCATTGTCGGCACTCTGACTTGATATATGCCTCTGCTACATTAATTCTGAAGACAAAGCCAAGATTTCTACACATTCTAAAGGTGTTCATTTTCCCACTAGTCTTGCCACTTCTACTAAAGGGAAAAATATTTGGAAGGGGATTGGCCAACATGGCTAAAACTTGTGATTAATATTATATTTGTATATTATATACATGCAACTTTGCTCCATTTTCTTTGTCCACATCTTTCTGGTTGAAGACATAGTATAATTTAAGGTCACACGCTTTGGATTTAAATGTTAGAGTTTTTGTTTTATTTTTTTAAATAAATTTTATTTATTTGCAAGTGTAAGGGGGCACATACCAGAGTCCCTTGCCATTGAAAACAAGTGCCAGATGCACGCCCCACCCGTATATCTGACTTTTTGTGAGTCATGAGAAACTTGACCCATGCTGTCAGGGTTTGCAAGCAAGAACCATTAGACAATGAGCTACCTCCTTAGCCTTAGATCTTAGATTTTTCAAAGTACCCATGTTTAGATTTTTTTTTTTCTGAAAGTTTGCCACATTGACTAATTATATCAAAATAGAATAGTAAATCTTGATATAAACAATCAAATAATATTCTCAGTTGATTTTGTTATTCAGTAACAACATACTTTGGCATTTAGTTATACTTTTAAATACATTTTCATTTTTTGTGCCTGTCTCAAATTTTCCCTATTCTTTTCTTGAACGGATTACACTGCCTCTAACGTTTATCATTTTCCTTATGACTTTTGTTCAAGATGGAAACCACTTAAATGGATAAAATTTCATTTAAAATAAATAAAAAGTTCTAAAAGAAACCTTTCCTTTGTTAGCACTAAAATAATTTATGGTACTGAAAACCTGGTTCATGAATAATCAGAGTTAAATTTATATCTGTGTTCATATTCTTTTTAAAAAATATTTTTTTTATTTGGGAGACAGAGAGAGAAAGAGAGAAAGACATCATGGGCACTCCAGGGCCTCTAGTCACTGCATATGAACTCCAAATGCATTCACCACCAAATTCCAAATGCAGTCATGGAAGAGGGTACAGAAAGATTCTTAGAGTCACATGTTATGCATAGACATTGCCTCTTAACCATAACTGATGGCTAACCCCACAATGCATGACCCACATTCCCCAATGTGGAGGGTCCCTATGGAAGGAGGAGAACAAGGAGGAGGCTAATGATGGTACCAACGTGGCTGTATACACATTCTGTAGATAACTAATAAAAAAATAGTAATTTTTTGTTCTCTACAAAGTAAAACATAGCTAGAGAAGACCTTAAAGATTCTCATCAAATTGACACAATAGTATTTGAGGAAATGGAAATTTAAATCATTTTAATTTCAGTATGAAACATTGTATACTTGGAACTATATATGATAATACTGCTCCCATAAATAAGTACAAATATTTGTAGTTTTTTAAAATAAAAAATTAAAAATAGAAAAAGTAAAAGAAAATATTGCTATCTTGAGAAAAAAACTCAAGAAAGAGGTGTTGTAGAATTCATGACATCAGACTTCAATTAATTGTTAGTATGGCTGCTCTAATTGGGAAGAGCCTGAACTGACTATAACCCTTAAGGTGAAAAAAAAAGGATCTTACCACTAGCTTTTGGTGGGTCATCAAGTACTCTGACAGAAATCTGTCTATCTTTTAGGAAACCTTGTAGGTCTCTCTGATCAAAAGCTCATTGTGGATGATAGCCCCATGCTGGTTCTGGGAGTTACAGGGCTAACTCCACAATGCATGACCCGTATACCTCAACAAGGAGGGGCCAAGGGGAGGGGGTAGGTCACGGATGAGCCTGATAATGGTACCAAACTGACTGTATTAGCTGAATACAAAACTAACTAATAAAGAAAAAAAATAAATAAATAAAGGAAAAAAAGAATAAAATGGTAAGACTCTGTTGCTGAAGACACCACATGATGTCTAAATAGAGCACTGAGAGATATGGCTTAATCTGGAAGGTAGCAAGATATTTAGTCCATATAATAGTGAAAAGTGCTAGATGACCAGCTGGGGGAAAATGGTCAAAAATGCTATGAGCAAGCAGGGGACACTGCTATATGAAAGCAACCCACCTAAAAAGATGTACACACCAGTGCTCTAGTGACACACAGGCTAGGTGGGTAAACAATGGCTATCTGATTGGTTTGAGATCTGTTGAGTGGAAAAGGAATCCATAGCTGGAAATGGGAACCAAATCAGAATCCTATGGAGACCAAGATTAAGGACACCAATGAGAAGTTCCCACTAATCTTTATCCAAACATGATGCTACACTCACGAAAATTTCTCTAAATTAATG
Organism: Dipus sagitta; assembly: GCA_036346955.1. Classification (NCBI taxonomy): domain Eukaryota; kingdom Metazoa; phylum Chordata; class Mammalia; order Rodentia; family Dipodidae; genus Dipus; species Dipus sagitta. Next base: position 76,970,135 of record CM070781.1, read on the forward strand.
ACGTTTCTCCTCCTTTAACATATCCTGATCTCACTCTCCATTGGATCGAATCTGTTTTTGTTTTTCATTTTCAGAAAGCAGTGAGAACTGAGGAAAATAAAAATCTTTCCACAAAACAAGGATAGCTGACTCTCTGGAAGGAAATGAATCAGCCCTCGGACAGCAGCTTGGGCCTGGGTGAAACCACAGAGGGACTGGCAAGATGAGCAAGTATGTAGCTTCCACAGGGAGCGTGTCAACCTGGGCCAGAGAGATGGAGACAGACACTGAGGATACTCAAAACACACCAAAGCAGAAATCAAGAAGATGCTTAGAGCCCAACACTAATACAGACTTAAAGCACACCCACCTCAGCTCAGAGAATTCTGTGAGAGGCTGGGAATGTAAGAGCCACAGAATGGGAAGGAATATCCAGAAATATTGCCCCCCCCCCAATGACTGACTGCTGCTCTCACAACTCATAACCCACACTCTATGGTAAATATCAGCAATCCCACTAAGGAAGACCCTCAATGAAGTGGGAGTGGGCACAAGAAGGCGGGAAATGATGGTACCAACATATGATGTGTCCATATAAATTTTCTACTAAATAAAAAAAATCTAGTGAAAAAATAGATCCTTATGTGAATGTGAATGTTCTCTTGCCTTAACCAAACCCTGGATTTCCAAACTCATTTCTAGAGGTTACATCTGGTGTTTGCTGATAATTTCCATCACGCATACCACTGAGGTTGGAAATAGAGTACATTCTTTCTTGCTTCTCATTGCTATTCCCAGATTTCCTTGTAAGATTTCTTAAAGGGTTTTAAATGTGATATCTCTTATCATATGACCATAGCTACCTCTTTTCATAATCACCTCTAGGCACCTTAAGTCATACCCATTACAATTTTCTACATTGAGGCCACAGTTTCTTTTTGACACAGTTCTCATAGTCCTTGCTGATTTTCATGTCCATATAAATTATACTTCCTGTACACTGAGTTCTCAGTTCACCAAGAATGTCAAAATAAATTAGTTCTCCAGTTTCAGAGTGTCTCACTCTCATCCCCCTACACTCTATTTTGTGATGAAGGAAAAGCTAATGTTTTGTATATTCGATTTTCTCAATCATCCCACTTTATCCTCACTGTCTAATCCTAAATTTCTTTTCTGATTGAGCCTCACTTGCTTGACCAGGTCACACTAGCCAGAGATTTGTCATCATAAATATCATCTTTTCTGATGTTAATTTTCTGGTGTTTTAAAGCAATCTCATAATATAAAAGTCTACTCTGAATTCTGGAATCAGATGTTCAAAGAACTATCTGATATTGCCTGTCATATGAAAGTCTAAAAGAAGTCATAATATCATGATTTCCAGAATATATCAACATCTAGTCTTGCATTAATTCAGATACTTCCCATTTGTTTGTTTTTCATTATTTCACTAATCATTTTCCTCATTTATGGTTTGCTACCTCAATAAATATCATCCCAACCTTCTGGTTGTTCAAGCAAAAGTCACTCTGATTTTTCTTGATTCATCCTGTCTTTTCAAGCTCCATATTCATGCTATCACTATATATATATATATATATATATATATATATATATATATATATAGTATAAATATGTACTTATATTCCAAATACCTTATTTTTTCACTGCTACAATGCAGCCTCAGGCAAATCTCTTCTCTTCTTACTGGTTTCTTGTGTGCTGTGTGTATATGCTGTGGGCACATATGTGTATGGATGCACATGCATATGTGTGTGAGTGTGGAGGCCAGAGTTTGATATTGAATATTTTTTATAATAGCTGTTCTTTTTATGTTATTGAGGCAAGAACTCACACTGAACCCAGATTCACCAGTTCAGCTAGTCTAGCTAGACAGCTTGTTTCAGGGAATACCTACCCTAGGTACTACTGGTATTACAGGTGGACCTTCATGTCCATTTAGCGTTTGTGTAAGTACTAGGGATCTGAACTCTGGTCTTTATGCTTGTAAGGCCAACATTTTCCCAGCTAAACCATCTTCCCATCTGACTTCTCATCATTATTTTAAAAAGTAGCTCCTTAGTTCTATTCCTATTGCCTTTCTACAGACTAATAACAAGATTTTTTTTTACTTTATGCATATGTGTGTGTGCTTATGTCTATATATGTGCATGCATACCATAAAATGCACATGAAGGTCAAACATTAACACCTTAGGGTGTTAATACTTTCCACTTTGTTTGAGACAAGGACCTGTGTGCTTTATACTTGCTTCCTGGGCAAACATGAAATGCTTGTATGGAAATGTTACTAAGAAATTCCATATTAGAGCCAGGCATGGTGCTGCATGCCTTTGATCCCAGCACTCGGGAGGCAGAGGTAGGAGGATTGCCATGAGTTTGAGGCCACCCTGTGACTACAGTTAATTTCAGGTCAGACTGGGCCAGAGTGAAACCCTACCTCAAAAAAAAAAAAAAAGAAATTCCATACTATTTACTATGAATTATAGTCAAACATAGTAAAACATTAAATTATTTTAAAAGAATCCACTCATGGGTGAGGAAATGGATTAGAATAATAAAGGATTTGTCATTAGTCATGAGGACCTGAGTTTAAACCTCAAAACTTAAATAGACAAAAATTCCAAACATAGTAGCACGCACGTGCTTATAATCCCAGGACTGGGGAGGTAGAGATAGTTGACTAATTAGTGTTTATGGTCTATCTAGTATAGCCAAATGAGTGAGTTCTAGGTTCAATAAGAGACCCTATCTTAAAAAGAAATAGGATAGGAAAATGACAGAGGAAACACTTGATACCAGTCTGTCCTTCACAAACGTGCACTATTCATTAGCAAGCACCTCTCCCCACCCACATGCACACATATCCAAACACATACACACAGAAATTAATAAACAAGTACTTTATGAACTTGTTCACCATCTGCATTGCTTATTTCTCATTTCTCACTCCTAAAATCATGCCCAAACATTTTTTTCAGCCACACAAATTAACATATATTTTATTCCTAAAATGAAATTCTGTCCGAATCCCTAACTTTCTTAAACACTTGCCTTGGTTTCCTATTTTCTAGAGGATCAAATCCAAATTATTTTTAGTGTTCTAGAAAAATGAAAGAAGTAGCAGAACGATTGTAAAAAATACACATTGGAAAGGGCTAACCAGAGATACCCCCCTTCTTGACTGCTGCTCTCATAACTCATAACCCATAACCCCATGGTGAATATCAGTAACCCCACGGAGGAGTCCCTCAGTGGAATGAGGGCATGGAGAAAGGGAGTGGTACCAACACATGGCTTCCCACACAAAGTTTCTAGTTAATGAAACAAAGGAATGAAAGAAAGAAGCAATGCAATGAAAATGAATTCACTAATGTCAATTTTTTTGAAAGTTGACTTATGCAGATATATCTTACAAAATAATATGGCCCTTACCTGGATGAAAGCACTTACTTGTAATACTTTATTTTCCAAGCCTACATTAAATAATATTTCTTACAATAAGCAGAAAGAACAGCTAATGACAGCAAATATATGAAGGCATAATGATCGAAAGTAGACACATGGTCTTTTGTATGGTATTACATTTACATAGGCTCACATACCTATGAAGAGTTTATAAGATATTATTATACTCTTTATTTAAGTCTAGAATACGAACTCTGAACTATGAGTGAGGGTCTTCTCTATAGCATGTACTAATGGAATATTTTTCAGTGAATTGCTATATTAGTGAATTCATTTATATAGCTAAATTCACAACCCTAACCAATCACTGGTGCTGCACAATATAATTTTAATTTTAAATGTAAGAAGTGTATAGCATACTTCACCATGGAAAAGATCTACTCTTATCCTTCATCTTCCTTTTTATTTTCTATTTTATTTTCTTTTTCTAATTTTCCTTTTCTTTAGGTCTTTCTTCAATATATTCTATCATATCCTCATTCCCTGTCTAGAGGCTTCTTTGTACCAATAGTCTCATAACTCTATGTAACGTAATCTCAATATTGGCTATAACACAACCTTTTATAGGTTTTGTTGAGAAGAATTTGATTTTTTTCCAGAGGGAAGTATAATATTCCTAACAACAACTTTATTGCCCACCAGGGAACAGATTTTAAACTGGCATATTATCATCACACTTATTTTTCTCTCTTTCATCTGAATTCATATTTCCCTTGAGATACATCCTTATCATCCTTAGTAGAACTATTACATGAGACATTCATTTTACTCCAAATCACAGAGCTCTGCGTATTTTACAAGTTATTTTTAAAAATGCTTACATATTTATTTATTTTATTCCAGATGAAGTTAATTTTTGTATCGCTTGTGATAGAAGGGTCTAATTTTATTCTTTTACTTGTGGACATCTGATTTTCCCAATATCATTTATTAGATTATTTTTTTAGTTATGTACACAGTGTATACAATCATGTTGGTACCATCATTAGCCTCCTCTCTGTCCTCCCCCCTCCAGAGGAACCCTCATAGTTGGGGAATACGGATCGTGCATTGTGGGGTTAGCCATCAGTTATGGGTAAGCCACACATTGGGTCATTATGTACAAGTGATTTTTTTAAACTTTACCATATCTAGTTCTTTATGATACAATTCTACTACCAAAAAAATAGTTCAACGCATCTCACATTTTTGTATTTTATGAGTATATGTTTATGAGTATATGTAATTTAAAATATAACATTTTGATAGTATTGTGGTTTATGCAAATCATTAGTGAGCATTTGTAAGTATTTCAAAGGTATAATATGGACCTCAGAAATATTTCTGAATTATCTGATGGGTCATAAGAAATGTATAGTTTCTGCTCCTAGTAATGGAGGACAATGAAACTGAGGTTTACATTCCTACTGAGAACAATGAGGAAAGATCTTCAAATGAAAAAGCAAGGAAATCTTCACAGCACTTTGAAAGAACTGACACGAGCATGAAGAACTAGCTAGCCATTGCCAGAAGAGGTCTGAGAACGAAAAACTGGGCCAGAGATTTATAGTGCTGCTTTTCCCTTTAAGACATATACTAACTCAGGAAGGTGAAGATGATAGCCAAGACGATTAGGGAAGCAAAAAACAGTGCAAGGCCTGAAGCAGTGTACAGAGATACCCTGGAGAAAACACAGAAATAGTCACAAAAGAATGTCATCACAGAAATTTATTTAGATTTCCAATAAAATAGTAAAAACACAATTAACTGCAAATACACTGTTTCCATTGTCCAATATTAAAAAAATACATCAAAACCCAAAGCACTGATAAGAATGTGTATCAAGCAATCTTGAACATGGCATCTCAGGTGTAAATTTCCATAAGTACTTTTTATATAGCTCATGCTAGGCTCCAACTCAATACATGCACACATCCACAAAGAAAAGCATCAAAAGATGTTCATAATAGTATCATGTATTCTAGTCTCAAACTAGAAATAACATAAACATCTTCTCATCATATATGGATGAACAAATTCTCAGAGTGATAGAGCAAACTATTATATGTCAGTGGAAATAATTGAACTATGGAAACATAAACACATGAATGAAGTTTACAACTGTAAGAAAATCATCACAAAATTTTATATGTACTATTATTTTATTTATGCATTTCAAACAGTAGATAAAACTGAACTATATAGTGTTTAGGAATTTAATTAAATTGGATGGTTTATAAAAGAGTCACAGCAGCATGGAATTCTGATAAGACAGATAAGCTTTAAATTTCTAATTATATGTCAGTTACACGACTACATTTTTTTTATTTGCTACTCTCACAAAGATATGTTTTATAGCACAATGATTTATTATTTATTTAGTTATTATTTATTTATTATTTATAATAAATCAATTAATTGAAATATTTTATCAAAGCAAATATTGTATGTGTGTTTCTCTGGAGGGACAAACATCTATGCACCCTATATACGGCCTTAGTGACAGGCCAAAGTAACAAGTCCACTAAAGTGAACCAGTGAGTTTAGCTAAGTTTATTGACAGAGAGTGGCTGGGGATCTACTTACAGGAACATGAGTAAGGGTTGTTTACTAGAACAGGGGCAACTAGCAAGAGGGTATACCACTGAAAATAATGCTTCTGTCTTCCTCCAGGCAACATTATCCACCTATAAGACCCCAGGGAATGATGAGGCTTTGTGAGTGCTACTCTCATGATGTAAAGTTAATTGGTCCAATCTTGCATAGTTCCTCTGCAGGCAAGCACAGTTGCTGTGAGTTATAGAGAGAACTAGCCAGACATATCCTGAAGATGGCATTCCACATTATTATTACAGAAATTAAAGATTTAATTATGGTTGTTAAATTTGTGCCATAATGACAATAGCTTTGCTTTTCTTGTACTTCATACTCTTCTTATTATCAGTATGGAATGAAAAACTAAGGAAGGAACTAAGAGAGAACAGAAGGAAGAACTATAAGAATGACTATACAGGTCTTCCTAAATTACATGAAATCTTTTTTATTAGTCATTCATTTGGTGGCAGTGAGGCATCAGAATGGGAAAACATGATATTCACAATATGTGGGAACTGTAAAAAAAAAAAAAAAAAGATGTGATCCACAATGTGAAATCGATGTTATATTTCTGCATTCATTTGCAGTGATGAAATCACTATTCATCCTTAAAACTAGCACATTTCAAAGAACTGTCATTGTGGAGGAGGTACCTCAGAGGTACCATCTTGCATTGACACAACATAGATAAGACCAAATGTTTTGAGATTGCGCTTCCTATATTTATCCACACCATACCTAAAAAAAAAAAAAAAAAAAAAAAAAAAAACTTTTTAAAAATAGGTGTTCTGCCTATATTACAAACCATGATGGTAGCAAGTCTCCACACTTACAACCCACATAACATCCTGGTCAAAACCCAATGGAGAGTTTGTTAGGAGCTTTCATGATCAAATCATTTTCCCCAAGCCCTACTTATGAAATTGCTTGCGAATCAAGCCTTCAACACTGGAGGCTTAGGGGGACATTTAATTTCATAACCAAGCCATTATAGAAGAAGGAAAAAACCATGGTTTAAGTAAGAAAAGGATTTAAGGGTTTTATTTAGCTATGCCAAGGGAATATAAGTACATTAGTAGTTCAAAGAAATAAAGAAAAAAGCATGGGGATAGACACATGGAGTGAACTTAGACATAAAATATTATACATAAATAACATCACTTATCATTACCTGACTTTCTCACCTCTTCATAATGTCATGACTTGCTTTTTATATGGGTCATTAACTATTGCTGGAAGTGAGTGTTGGGACCTAAAGGGGCTATGTCAGCCAATCCCTTGACATAATTTATCCAAAATTTCCTTAGAATCAAATTATTTTACCCTGTCCTAAGAATGGGGACATTGAACAAACATCCCTCTGAGGAATTAAAAGTTCAACTGAAAATGTTTTCTACCTTTAATAGTGGTACCTGGCAAACTTTAACTAAAGATGCATTAAAAAGACAGCTATTCTGTTTGAACTCTCTTTATAGAATGTGTCTTGTCATCTGACTTTACTAATTAATTGCAATAGTCTATAAATCCCCAGAGACACTCACAGACCTGTCTGAACCTGCTAATTAGGAGCCCAGCAATGTTCTCTTAGACTTTTATGCAGTATTTTCTCTGAGGAACTGTTTAGTGCCCAATTTCTCCCTTGGGATGGTATGTAAGTATTTTTTTTAATTACTTTAGAGGGAGAGAATGGAAGGGAGAGAGAGAAGAAGAGAGAGAGAGAGAGAGAATTGGCACTCCAGGCTCTAAAAATATGGAACGCTTCACAAATGTGATCTATATGGGCATTTGCAGTGATCTGGGGCGTATGACCAGCCTAGCACAGAGAAGAACATACAGTTGTTTGCAAGCTCATATGAGTACCATTTAAGTATATCTTAACATGAGCATTATTGCTAAAATGCTCAAAATAAATAAGTAGAAATCGGCTCCAGCAATTTATTCTGGGCACACTCTCATTGCCTAGAAACAGAATTATTTTCCATATATTTTTAGCAAGACAGACAAGATAAAAATTTGGGCCACAAAAAGCTGGAGTCAGAAACTATCTGTACAACTGTATATTTTTATATTGTGGATTTGAGTTACTTAAATTGTATATATATTTATAGATATAACTGAAGAAATCATATTAGTGTTACCCAAACGGTAACCCAAAACAGTGTTCATCACAGTTTTATTTAGAGTACTAATAAAGATAGGCCCACTTTTTAGTATAACAAAATCAGTTGGATAATTTTTGCCCACCCATAAAAAATATAGTTTTGAAAACAATTATGACATCAAAAATAAACTGGTATTTATTTAAATTTATTTAAATGAGACTGTATTATGTATTATTTAGGTAATTTTAACTTTTAAAAATGGGTGTTTAAAAGTACAAACAAAAAAGAAGTTAGTATACATAAAATTACTGTAACTAAGGATGCTTCCTCAGAGTCAAAAGTAAAACAATGTGGAATGGAAATCACTGTCTTTAATTCTTAGTGTGTAGATATTTATGAAAAACCTAGTTTATGAAAGACCTTATATTCACACCCCAAATAAAATGTATCATTATAAAGTAAAGGAAGAAATACTCCAATTTTGTATGACTGCAGTAGCTTTACCTTTAAAAGATCATAATAGCTTGTTTTCTACAGCTTCTAAGAGAACCTTATCCTTCAGTGACATATTATGATCTACTGGAAGTAACTTCATAGTTATAATAAGGGACAGAAGGCAAATCCAAATATAGTAACTGGAGATAAGTTGACTAAGGGGCTCTATCAAAGCAGGACAAGGCTGTTGAGAAATGGAAAAGAAATACTGTGTAATGAAGAACTGATGAAAAATGAAATAGAGTTATCTCCCCTAAGTACAAAAGGAAGTAGGCAAATCTATGAAGAAGAAACTTATCTGAGATGGGAATGAATCCACAAGAGCTTTGATATGTCAAGGATAAAAGTCAGGATGTAGAAACCAATGAGAAAAAAAATCACCCCATTCCTTCCCTTCCTAACATCCTACAGGAGTAAAGTAGAAGGCGACTCCATGGAGAATTACTGAGAACTTGTAGTGGTTCTTCCCTTTCCCATTCTCATCCTTCAACCAAACTGCAGAATCTGCATTTCTGACACAAAGGCCATATAAAATCCTACCAGTTCTTATACCAACAGAGAATTTCACTGCCTGAGCTCCAAAGTGAGAGAAGAGATATTCTGAGCAGTTATGAATGGTTACACCAGAAGAACATGATCAGCAGAAAAAGAAATCACATACCTGAAATACAAATTTATCCCATTGATCCCATTGTAGGGTGTCTGTTATAATCAATGTCCCAGTTGTTAAAAAGAAGAAAGCTATATCAAAAAGTGATAGGAGTGATAAGAAGATCTGAAGCACAGAGAAGAGGAAGATGCCCTGACTGCCTAAAAGAATGGCCATGGCAAGGTTGAAGCTTTCACCAGCTCCTGTCACAGATTCTCATGACTTAATGTTCTTGGCTCTCACAGCCAACAATAATTCCTACTTCTTCTTGCCTCATTTCTAGAAATTGAGTGAACAACCTCAGTGCTTTCTAAACACCATGTTTATAGAATAGTAAATATACATCTTATTACACCTTCCTCAAATTAAGCAATTTGAATTTTACATTTGATTCCTTTTGCAGCATAGATTCACAAAAATTGCAACTAAGAGTAGCTTTGGGAAATAGATTATTAAAATCCAATTGCGAGCCGGGCGTGGTGGCGCACGCCTTTAATCCCAGCACTTGGGAGGCAGAGGTAGGAGGATCGCCGTGAGTTCGAGGCCACCCTGAGACTCCAGAGCAAATTCCAGGTCAGCCTGGGATAGAGTGAGACTCTACCTTGAAAACAACAACAACAAAAAAATCCAATTGTGAGATTTCATTGCTTATATATTTGTGTTGTATAGCAATAATTTTTCATAGCACCAGAAAATACACAGTAGGTAATCTTAAGAAGGCATAGTAACTCATTAATTTAACCTACCACGGTAATGACTTGCTATAACAATGCATAGCTTGCTATAGAAACATACTACAGGTTGAAATTTAATTTTTCATGAATCTAGTGATAGGACACTGTAAGATTGAGGTGACAACATGGTGGGTTTTATATTGGGCTCCTCGTTCTGGTCACTAAACACCCATTTTTACAGTATGTATCCCCATAACCTTTCCTTGGTGTTTTGTACACTACAAAAGAGGCTATGTTTCTTGTGTTTCTTCTTACAAAGTTATTTTACCAATTGCATTAGGCCTCACTCATTTATTTTTCTTCACTCCCTAATAGGTGCTATCCAAATACTGCTGAAGGTTTGCGTTTAAATTGCTATAATGAAACACCTATGGGTGCATGTTTTTCTAGGAAGAGAGGCTTAATTCGTAGTTCTGAAAGTTCCAGGGTCTGTATCTGGTGATGGCATCTAGAGTCGTACAGTGCACAGACCATCTCATAGCAAGAGATAGGAAGCAATTTATGTCAGTATTCAGGTTTCTCTGTGTTTCTATGAGGACACAGGAATTCCATCCTATATGAAGAATTTGTACAATGCCACCATCTTCCAAACATCTGCCTGTAAACACAATTGTAAGATTGTTTCCACACTTTTAATACAAAACAATGAGGATTGAATTTTGACACTTGATCTTGGAGGAACATATTTTGATCACACCTGTATCACAGCAGGCTTAATCATACATTATAGAGAGGAGACGGAGAATGGGAGACACACATATTCAATCCATAACCTTGGAAGAAAGTGCAGTGAAGTCAAGATCAGATTTCACTTAGCTGAGACATGGAACTACTTATTATAGCTAGAGTACTTAAAGTGTTTGTGTAGATGATGAAATCGTCTAATGTTTAAAGGCTCAGAATAACAAGTGGTAAAGAAGTTGAGATGTGTGACTCGTCATTAGAAAAAGGCAAGTGGACCATTAAACAGCTTCTCTGTGCCGGGCTTGGTGGCGCACACCTTTAATCCCAGCACTCAGGAGGCAGAGGTAGGAGGATTGCTGTGAGTTCGAGGCCACTCTGAGATTCCATACTGAATTCCAGGTCAGCATGGGCTAGAGTGAGACCCTACCACGAAAAACAAACAAACAAACAAACAAACAAAAAAACCAAAAACAGCTTCTCTGTGAGCTTTGAGGAGTTCGTTTCTTCTACACTGTAAAGAAGACTTAGCAGAGAACCAAGCCAAAAGGCCTGAAAATAATGGTTAGAGTGTCAATGCAAATCAAATGTTCCATTTAGCAGGTGAAGGGCATTAGGGGAATTACTAAATTACTGACCCATGGAGTCACATGAGCAGTTGTGTCCAGCACTGAAAACTATTAAATTCAAATGTATTAAATTACCTTGAATTTTCCTTGTCAATTGTTGTATAACCCCCCTTTGTATGCAAGGGGCTAGCATTTTTTTAATAGAATGAATCTTTAAGCAGTGTAATTAGAAAAATTGACAGATGGCTTCTAAACCCATATGGAATTAGATAGAAGAAAGCCTCCAATATATAAGTACAAAGAAGGACATAGGAAAAGATATACCGCATTGAGAAAAAGTGCAGGTCTTCATTGATCTGTGTGAGGAGGAACACACAGGGTACATGTTAGGATGGGTGCTTAGTGCTCAACACAGTAAGAAGTAGAGTAAGGGCTGCAGAGATGGCTTAGCGGTTAAGCGCTTGCCTGTGAAGCCTAAGTACCACCATTCGAGGCTCGATTCTCCAGGACCCACGTTAGCCAGGTGCACAAGGGGGCGCATGCGTCTGGAGTTTGTTTGCAGTGGCTGGAAGCACTGGCGTGCCCATTCCCTCTCTCTCTCTCTCTCTCTCTCTCTCTTATAAAAATGAACAAAAAAAAAAGAAGTAGATTAAAAGCTTGGAGTATATAATTTCCTGGACAAGAATGGCATTGCCTACCAGAGTTACTGTGTTTGAGCATTGAAAGTCTACTAGGTTATTTAAAGCCTGATTGTCGCAAGGCTGGCATGTCAGGTATTTTGTGTGCACTACAGTCATTCTATGCTCTCTTCACAAAGCAGTAGCATCCTCAGAAAAACAACTTTAAGATGCAGAATCCTTCATTCCCAATTCCATCTGCTAAATATAAAGCTTCATTCTAGCAAGATTCCCATGTAACCTGTATGAACATCAGCTAAGAAAAAACCCCAAAGAGATCAACCTCAGCAAACTGATCAGCTAACTCCTTTAGGCAATATCACATTTCCCTTTTTATCTCCATTTCTGCAGAAAAATGTCATATGAACTGAGGCACTGACTGCCTTCATCCCTAGATATTTTTTTCTATGTCCTCATGGATATTTCTATAGTGCATTGCCTCGGGGGATAGACAAATTTCCTTCTAGAGGAAAAGTCAGGGAGGCTCACTACTCAATATAATAAAGTTAATGACTCCTACTACAGCAAAAATAAGGCAAATTTGCTGTCATGGATGATTTGGGTTCCCTAGACTTAAAGTTTCTCTCTTATACTTCAAACTACTGCATAATCAAGTCTCAGCTATTTTTTTTTTCACATAACCAAGAGATTCAGACAAGGAAGTGCTGACACCTTGACTATTGTTATTACTGTGAGGAATAATGACTTTTGTGTCTCACAAAGGAATCAGTCCACACCCACTAACTTGTTAACCTGAAAGTATCATGAAAATTTCAGAGTTAGAATTGGGGGAATGGGTCAATGTATAAAATGCTTATGGTGTAATCATGAAGACCTGAGTTTGGATCCATAACACCCATGTGAAATTCTGGTTTGACATTAAGCCAGTAATCCTATCATTGGGGAGGCAGAAACAGGAGAATCCCTAAGACTTGCTGGAATGTGATTATGGAAGACACCTATAATTGACATGTGGCCTCCAGATGTGTGCATGAGTACATAAATGCATCCATTTTGACCAAAACATACAAATATGTATAACACACACACACACACACACACACACACACACTCAGCCCTGGTGACAAACCAGGTGCACACCTTTAATCCCATTAGTGATGGTGCACACCTTTAATCCCATTACTCACCATTACTCAGAAGGCTGAGCTAGGAGGATTGCTATGAGGTTGAGGCCAGCCTAGAGCTGAGAGTTCCAGGTCAGTCTGGGCTAGATAGAGTGAGACCTTATCTGAAAAAATAAAATAAAATAAAATCTCAGCCCTTTCATAGTTCTTGATAAGTATATGAACAAGCATGGGATAGTAAAATAGGCATGATTTTATGGAAGAGGAAAGTGAAGTATTCTCAAATCAACAAATGGCATTTTAGGCAAGCCCATGGGAATTAGTAATGAAGATGTTGATTAAATCATATAAACAAGCAGGACATAAATCATGTTCAAATTTACTGTTTGTTACTATGAAAAAATTGGAGATGTGGGTATATGTCAAGTACAAGTCTATAGGTTCAAAGACAGCTAGCTACCTGTCTGGAGTCCTAGTTGCATAAAATACCAAGCAGGTGACTTCTCTCTTTCAAGAATATGGAAGTTCACCTCAGGCGAGTCTTCCCTGATGAAAAATCTAGTAGTACATGTATCCTGAGGGCCAGAAGTTCTGGCCTATTACAGAAAGTAATCTACATTGAAAATGACTAAGAAGAGGGTTTGGCACCATCCTTTCACAAAAGGAAGCAGAGGTTATAAGTTCCTATTTAGACATTGTGATGGTTTATACTGATTACCAACTTGACAGGATCTAAAATCTCCTAGTTAGTTAACCAATTTGTGATCCAATTAAGGATTATGGAGATGAGGTTAGCTTCTTGACATGCCTCTGAGATAATTCTGATTAGGCTAATTAAATCAGAAAGATCTACCATAATTTCAGATGGTACCATTTTATGGGTCAGGGTCTTGAGTGCTATGAAAAGGAGAAGATACGGCTAAGAACCAGGACTCACTCCCTCCACTCTCTGTTTCTTCACTGAACATTGAATGTGACCAGCTACATCAAGCATCTGCCACTGTACGTTACCTACCATGATGGACTATAACTTTGAAACTGTAAGAAAACATAAACACTTCCTCCATTAAACTGATTTTTGTCAGGGACTTTGTCCTAGCAACAAGGAAAGTAACTACAATAAATATGCTTGGAAACTTTGCTAAAAACAAGGATTCACTCTTAACTTTTCATTACAGTGTAGTTCCTGATATTTAAAATATAATTAAAGCTTTGGGTTTGTGCTAAGATTTTTAATACATTGTGTACAATGCTTTTTCTAGTTTCATTTTTTGTAATATATTTAAATATTACACCTTGAAAGCATTAACTGTGCCTACTTTATAGGAATGGTAAGAAAATTAAATGTGATAATAGATATGAATTTAACATATTGTCTGATACACAATCTAGGCTGACCTTGAGAATTAACAGCCATCATCATCTTGAACATTAAATGTTCTGTTTGTACAACATCATAACAATTTTGTAATTGGTGTGTTATGATAGGCAATGTCTGTTAGAGCAAAAATAGAGTTTGTAATGTAAAATCCCATCATAAAAATAGCATTGAAAATACCTAAAAATAGTGCTGAGTTGGGTAGAAATAGACTTGTTTGAGCAGGGGAATATGGTACACAAAGAACTGAGTGTTCCAGGCTGGAGACATCCCATGTTCAGATATTATTGTTTGAGCGATTACCACCATTGAGACTGTGCCAGCTTTTTTGCATTGGGGCATCAGAAAGAATCCTAAAACTTGAAACTAAGGGGGTGGAGTGCTAAAGCAGTTTTTTCTCTTCAAAGTCAGCTTTATTTCCCCACTGGATTAACATTTTGGTAGCCCATCTGGTACTATGAAATACAACTAATGCAGGAAAGAAAGAAACATTGGATTTTAGATTTGGAACATATAATACTTTTTCTTTGAACTGGACATGGGTGATGTGAAGCAGACATGTTGTATTCCCTGTGTGGAGACTCAATAGGGCCATGGTATGGTTGAACTGTGGGTTGCAGTATAGTTCCTAGGAATTTTTGAAATGTCTAGATTGTGAGATGGCCACCAAGAGAGCTTCCAGCTCAGGATAGATTGTTTGCAGGGATGAGCAGCCCAGCTGGAGGGACAGAACTAGAACTGCAGGGACTTCCATCACTGGTTGGAATTACAGCTATGTAATTTGTTGTTTGCCCTGTTTGTTTTATATTTTGCATTGATTCAATCTTTCCTTGAAATGCACAATGTCATTCTTTCCATGTAAACCTTTGTTTTGATCCCTGATGGTCTTTTGGTGTTACAGGCTAACAGGAAAGCGACTTTAGACTATGGGTATGTTTGAACAGTATTAGGATTGAAAAAAAAAATGTATGGAGACTTCTAAAGTTGGACTGAATGCATGACATTTTACTTCATGGGTGGTCATTAGTTTATGGGCATAATGAGGTGGCTTGAATTCAACGTTCCCCCAAACTTCAGTGTTCTGAATGCTTGGGCCCCAGGTGATGGCAACTTAGAAATCAGAGCCTTGTTGGAAGAGATGTGTTTTTGGGGGGTGGCATTATGGGTGTTATAGGAAGCTTCCCCTTGTCAGTGTTTGGCACACACACCTGTTGTTATTGAATACCTGATGTTGGCCAGGAGGTGATGACCAGCCTCTGTTCATGCCACATTTTCTCCTGCTATCATGGAGCTTCCCTTCAAGTCTATAAGCCAAAACAAACCCTTTTCACAAGCAGTTTCTGGTCAGTTGTGTTGTGTCAGCAATGAGAAGGCAACTGCTATAACTGTTATATCATGAAAATCTCCTATAAAAATAATTTAAAGTCACAATGAGAATAATAAGAAATATAGGCTTCTGTTTATCAGTTGGTATATTAAAAATTGATTCAAGCTGAGCATTGTGGTACATGCCTTCAATTCCAGCACTTGCAAGACTGAGGAAGGAGCAGTGCTGTGATTTCAAGGCCAGTATGACCCTACAGAATGAGTTACATGCCAGCCTGGGCTAGAATGATATCTTATCTCAAAAAATAAAATAAATAAACAAACAAACAAAAAGAATGCAATAAAAATGGGAAAAAAGGGCTGGAGAAATCACTTAGTAGGTAAAGCACTTGCCTGCAAAGCCAAAGGACCCAGATTCCATTCCTCAGGACCCACTTAAGCCAGATGCACAACATGGCACATGTGTCTGGAATTCGTTTGCAGCAGGTAGAGGTCCTGGTGTGCCCATTCTCTCTCTCTCTCTCTCTCTCTCTCTCTGTGTGTGTGTGTCTGCCCCTCTCTCAAATAAATAAAATAAAATAAAATATTAATATTAAGGGCTGGAGATATGGCTTAGTGGTTAATCCACTTGCCTATGAAGCCTAAGGACTGAGTTTTGATTCCCCAGTACCCACTTAAGCCAGATACACAAGGTGATGTATGGTGTTTGTCTTTAGTGGCTAGAGGCCCTGGAATGGCCATTTTCTTTCTCTCTCTCCCTCTCTGTCAAATAAAAAATAAGATAAAAATAAAAAATAAATTAATATTAAAAACAAGGTATGGAGAATAAGAAGGTTAAACACCTATGGTCCATCCTTGCTTGCTGATAGCTATTCCTATAGGAAATAAAAGTTGTCTAGCCCCATGTCATTGTCACTAATTTTCAAACTTCTAGGTAAATAGAGTTGGAATATTTACTAAGACAAAGTTCATTTTCAATAGAATGGCTTTTTATGGGATGCCCCTGGCTTAGGATGACTTACAGTCAATAAATCTGGAATTACAGATTTATGAAACTTGGCTCTATAAATAGGATAAGATATAGTATAAAGCAGTAATAGCTAAATTTCTCCTCTGGCTGTGCTGGGAAATAATCTTTCACTTGAAGACCATGTAATGCTTGTCTAGAAGGCTCATGCTCCTATACAGAAAGAGTAGTAACCTGATGCTGATATCTCAGGCCACACTCCATTTTCTTTGAGCCAACAAATTTCCTTTACAAATAATGAGAGACTTTATCTTTGACTCAACAAGTTAGATTCAAATACACATTCCTTTGTATCCTCTTTAAAAAGGAACAAAGAAAAAGAATAAAAGTAAAACAAAATTCATTCTTATTAATATTTCTCCAAACAAATAGATGCCCATTATCAAGGCAAAGATAGAAGTTACCTTGTTGTCTATATCTATGCATGGTATATACTATATACCATACAATGCACTTAGAATTGCTCCTGTCTTCATGTAGCTTTTAGGACATTAAGAGCGCTTGTAAATGTGCAAGCTCACATAGCTAAATTTAGCACTTGACCTAGACTATCTTTGCTTACTTATTCCTGCTTTGTTGTATGTTTTGGTTTGAATTCAAGAAAAAGTCCTCTATTTTAGAATCAGATATGAAATCCCAGTGTGTTAGAAAAATACTTTTAGATTTTACAGCCCTGTTCTTATCTACTTCCAACAAAATAACCTCATTGACTTTGGATAGCTGTTTGGCATTAGGGTCTGGGAGTCGGTAAGATGAAATGTTTCTTCTTCTAATAAAATTTCTTTGATGTGTCACTCAGGAACCACTCTTCAAAAGTCACTTTTAATTACACATTGACATTTATTTTACTTTACACCAAAGAAATACATAAATAAACCCCATCACTTTTAATGAAATGGATATGGGCTTTGCCCTGGTAGTAGGTCAAAACTGACAGAAGTCATCTACAAAGACTTTGAAAGAATTGGAAATAAATTACTTCTGGTTTTCATCTAAAAATAAAGTGATACTTCTCTGCCACATTGGTAGAAATATTTCTCCTTTTTGACGCATGATTTTGTGAAATTTATAAGATCTTTGTGGGAAAATGAGCTCTAGAGAGAATTCTAAGATGATGAACAAGTAAGACTTCTCTTCTTTTGATCTTATTTCCAGGTATTTCTAATTCTGAATAAGTAAATATGGCAGGGAACAGAGGGACGTGGAGAGATAGGCACAGTTAAGAATATGGTATGAAGTTATACACCTGGAGGTATACTTGGGTTCCATGCTGTGAAATTTAAATCCACAGTAAGCTCATAAAATAACCCACAATTAAGGTAATTCAAACTACATTTTGACAATCATATTCAACTGTGAAACAAGAAAAAGGAATCCTCACATTATGTTCACGTCACAAAGCACCTGTACAAAAGAAGAAAAAAATCAAAATTTCATAATGACAGATAATTAAGCATACAAAATCAGGAAGACACAGGCAAAACTCTTAAGAGAGATGATTCTCATATAACAAAGTTAATTTGAGTACATTGTTTTAATAAATTAATAGTGTGGAGCCAGTCATTTCATCCATAATAAGCTAATCTCATTATTAGTGTGTTTTTTTTAGTATGAAAAGTTATAAAAAAATTGATGCTAACTTTCAAAGAGAAGGGAAGCAGTCATGTGCTAAAGATCATCTGGAAAGATGAAAGAAATTGACCCATTTATTAATTATCATATGTATAAATTTTTATTCATAGGACAATGTTCTCCTAATACTGAGTACACAATCTGGGTGAACACACAGGGCTCCGCTGTCTGCCTTGTGATCTACTGTCAATAGTTTTTATTTTCCCCCCTTTATGTAATCCCTTATAAAGGGTAAGATTTATAACAAAATGCTGTTTTCATTAGCCATTCTGAATGTTTATGTGTCAAGGTGAAAATGCTGGAGACACAGAGAAAGTAAGAGAAAATAAGAGAGAGAGAGAGAGAGAAAGGAGAGAGATAAAGAGAAAGTCAGAGACAGAAACAGAGTCCATGAAACATTTGGTAAAACAAAGAATTTTAATGTGTTTCTAGGTGATATTTTCCTTGAGATGATATCAGCCAATATCCCAACATGCTTTTATTCCTTAACTCCAAACTTTCTTGCTGCTTCAATTCAAATTTGCAAATCAAATTAGTTATGCAATTGAATATAATTATCATAAAGTAATCAGGTCTTTCCAGGTGTTTTTCTGAGGACCCATTTTACAACAAATTCTTCCTGTAGGAAAAAAAAGATACAAATATTTAATAAGGTTCTCACTAAAGACCACAAAGAAATAAAATTATGGAAGCAATATCTTAATGTGTCAAGAATGAAGGAGACAAAATTTCCATGTTTGAGGTAGAAGAACCAAAATACAGAAACAGAGGCTCCAGGACAGTCCCTCTGACCAGCCCAACTAACAGGGCCAACTCCATGGCAGACAGAACCATAACTATACATAAGGCTGTGTAATCTCTTACATCAAATGCCACTAAACAGCCAGCTATGGGCAGCTGCATGCTCAACCAGGGTTCATCCTCCCTAGTACAGAACAAAGACCTGTACATGTCTGATCTGAGGCTCCTTCCAGATATAACTTTGTGCTTTCCTTCCTGTAGAGAAGAGAAAACCGTCAGGTTCCTGGAGGAGAGACAGAGTTTCAGTTGAGGGTGTTCAGAGGCACTCTATCCATGCTCCTCTAACAGCGGATTTCTGCAAAAAACCTCCTACGACGGAGATCCCTAGTACACACCCCAACCTCTACAGAGTGACCCATGTGCTTCCTGACAAGAGCTGTGCAGTAAACATGATGAACAAGTGAGCTCCTGGGTGTTGGAAGCCCTGAGCTTCTTGGCTATTGACAGGCAGTTGTCCTCCCTCAACTGCCACTGTGTTGGAGCTGAGCACAGGGAGATCCTTTAGCAGGCAAGTCCGGTCAACCGTAAATCTAATTTCAGTACCACAGAAGGCTAGATTTCATGTGGACTAGGACAGTGAACAACTCAGGCCTGAGAACACACAACAAAAGTAGTTTGTTGTTATTCTTGTTTAGTGATGTAGGGTCTCCGTTTAGCCTGGGTTGTTCTGGAAACCACTCTGTAGCCCAGGCTGGCCTTGAATTCAATAGCCACCCCTAACACTTCAACTTCCAGAGTTTGAGGATTTGGAGCTTCAGCCACCATGGCCAGCTTAAAAAAAATCAAAACAAACATAGAAACAAATAAAGAAAATAATACCACCTTCACTGCAGAACTTTGTTGAAAGACCTACATCTACACTTGACCTATACAACTTGGTCTGCCACCATTACAAACTGTCACTTCAGTCTCAAGAGGAAGAAATGCCATATGTGACTAATCCCCTGGTGTCTCTTTCTACTTTTTCAATTGTTAAAAAAAAATTTGGTTGTTTTTGTTGTTGGACTTCGTTATGCTTTTCCTTGCTTCTACTTTTTCTTTTTTTCTTCTTCCTTTTCTTACATTCTCTCACTTTGGTATTTTCTGTTCAGTCCTACTGATTTTGCTTTGGTAGTTCTCTTGTTCTTTTTTCTATTGATATTGTTGTTATTGATTATGAATATCAATGCCCTCATAACCTAGCTGGTCTTTTATTAATATTTTAGTTAGTTAGTTAGTTAGTTGGTTAGCGAGTTAGTTGAGGGAGAGAGAAAAATAGACAGATGGGGAGCAGAGAATGGGTGTGCCAGGACCTCCAGCCACTGCGAACGTACTCCAGGTGTGTGTGCCACCTTGTGCATCTTGCTCACATGGGTACTGGGGAATCAAACCTGGGTCCTTAGGCTTCGCAGGCAAGTTCCTTAACTACTAAGCCATCTCTCTAGCCCCTAGCTGCCCTTAGGAACACATTAGTATACTACCTGAATTTTTAAATATAAAATCATTAAACTAACCAAAGGCAACAGAGCAGTAACACAAACAGTTATCATATAGCTCAGCAAAACCAGAACTACCAGCAAATCTGTGGACTCCACACTGGGCCTCCCCGCATAAAACCTCATAGAAACCCACCTTTGAATGAAACTAAAAGAACCTACACATTACAAAAGAACCAATCAAATAGCACAGGGAATGGAGGTGTAGGAAATGAAATAAATAAAACCATGAGGAACAAACACCCATCTCCAAATTCCTACGACATTGAAACACAGAATAAGGGACAACAAGCCAGGGCATAAACGTCCAAGCCCTCAGTTTCTTTAGAAAGTGAGTAGAAGCCGGGCATGGTGGCACACGCCTTTAATCCCAGCACTCGGGAGGCAGAGGTAGGAGGATCGCCGTAAGTTCAAGGCCACCCTGAGACTCCATAGTGAATTCCAGGTCAGCCTGGGCTACAGTGAGACCCTACCTCAAAAAACCAAAAAAAAAAAAAAAAAAAAAAAAAAAAAAAAAGAGCGAGTAGAAAATGAGATGAAATGTCAGAAAAAGAATTTAGAGCTATACTTTTACAATCAGTTTACTACCATCCAGGTTCCCCAAATATGTAGAAGAGTCATCTAAAAACATAACTTTAAGATATTAACGAGACACTTTTCAAAGTTAATGCAACAGTGAGCAAACTGGGGGGGTGGGGAAGTCCCTAAATGTGGAGTAAAATATTAACAAGGACATTGATATGCTGTAAAGGAATCAAACAGATATTATGGAAATGAAAGCCAAGATACATCAAATTAAAACACGTAACAATGTAATGCTCACAAACAAGATCATGCAGAAGAAAATCTCAAAGGGATGAAGGTAAAGCTGACACAATAATACACAGACTCATATAAAGGAAAAAAAACATAACCAATATTTCACCTGCTAGCTTCAGGGTATAGATTGTAAAGGTGGGTTACAGAATTTCTCATTTCCCGAGATTTCAGGAACAGGTCTTTCAGAGAGCACTTGGGAAACCATAACATCCCTGTCCTTTCTTCTTTGGTCAATGTCAGTACTATCATCTCACTCCATTATAGCTCTCCACAGGAAACTTTTGGCAACAATGGATGTTTCTTTTTGAAGAACAAGTACTAGTCAATATTTAAAACTTATTTTATATTGTCTGTGTGGTGGTTATTACTGTTATATTCTGATAACTATAAATATTATTAATATTATCTAATTATCTTTAACCTTTAAATTAAATAAAATTTGGATCCAAATATAATTACTTGTCATTCATAAGTGACGCCACCCACATTGACAAAGATAGATTGCAGTGAACAGTGATAGATGACTGTGAAAAAAAAAAGGTATGAATGAAGGAAGCTTCCCCCCAACACATATGTACCTTTCACAAAGTAGAAATGATAGTTACCAGAACTGTAAGGGCTGGGAGAGAAAAATGTCCTCCTTCAAACCAACATGTCAAAACAAAACAAGTGTAATAGGATCACTGCAATAAAAAAATTTACGAGAAGCAGAATTTGTATGTTAAGTTTTTAAATTTCTAAGATCAAAGCTGCCATGATATTATGGCATATCTTATATTTTTAGGTCAAGATAAAAAGATAGTTGCATTTTTCAATCCCAACACTCATAAGAAAAGACAAATTTGCATCACAAAATGTGATTTATATGTGTTTGTTCATCTCTATACTGTCTGTATATGCTTTTATACTCTGCTAGTTACTTCCCTAGAACAAAAAAAAAAAAAAAAAAAAGAGAAATACTTTTCAGACTCTGGAGCCTTCCTAATCCTTATGCCCCTTTTCATGTTTCTTAATGAAGATCTTCGAAAGCATGGCTTACAGTTGATAGACTCAGTTGTCTTCCTCCCTACCCATTTATTAAAATCAGAATTCTAAATAAGTTACTGTGATGGACTAAGTTGAAAATTAGTTAAACTTCTCCAGATAGTATTATTTTACTTCTATACTAATTCAGTAACAGAATGCACCTGTAAACACAATTTCATATACATATATACACACGTACATAATTATTGGAAAAACATAAAACAATGAGTATTTAAGTTTCATTCATGAACCGTGAAAATGTTTTATTTCAGTAAATAAAAATAAGGGCTGGGGAAATATATCAAACAATAATGTGTCTGTTTCACAAGACTAAGGACGAAAGTATGATCACTTGCAACCACATAAAAATTTCAGACATAATAATGCATGCCTGTAATTTCTGTTCTTGGGAGCACACATAGGATTATCTCTGGAGCTCAGTGTCAAGCCAGTCTAGTCAAATTGGTTAGCTGCAGAGAAAGGAGAGAGCCAGTCTCAAAAATAAACAAATTAATTAATAAATAAAAACCTAAACAATAAAAAGTCATACAACCCACTCAGAAAATGGGGCAAAGAGCTGAACAGGCAGTTTACAGAGGAAGAAATACAAATGGCAAACACACACTTAAGAAAATGTTCATCATCCCTAGTCATCAGGGAAATGCAAATTAAAAGCAACTATGAGATTCGACCTTACCCCAGTAAGGATAGCAAACATAAAAAGTCTAATGAAAATAAATGCTGGCAAGGATGTGGAGAAGTAGGAACACTCATCCACGGTTGGTGGGAATGTAAGATGGTACAACCACTTTGGAAACAATATGGAGACTCCTGAAAAAGCTGACTATAGAGTTACCAATAGACCCAGTTTTTACCTTACTGGGCATGTACCCTAAAACCTTTAAACCACAGTCAAGAGAGATTTGCTCAACCATGTGTATAGTGGCTCAATTCATAATAGCTAAGAGCTGGAATCAACCCTGGTGTCCATCACTAGAAGAATGGATAACTAAGATGTGGTATATCTACACAATGGAATCCTATACAGCAGTAAGAAAAAATGACACAATGAAATTTCAGGAAAAATGGTTGAACCTGGAACAGATCATTCTCAGTGAACTTACCCAATCACAGAAAGATAATGCCCAGATAGTCTCACTCACCTACAGCATCTAACCTGAATCTACCCAAGATGCCAACATTCTGAGCAAGCATCTCGAGGACTACACAATAGGGTAAGTGGGAAGGGAGGGGAGGGTAAGGGAAGGGGTGAGAGACACAAATCTAGACCCAAACAGCAATGGTACCATAAAATTCTACACCCTAAAAGGCAGACCGAAGGTTGAATATTCACTAGGCCCTTGAGGGAACACCTGAGCCACAAGACACTGGACAGGGTATTATGAAGACTGACCTTAATCTTCTACAGTCTCTCTCTCTCTCTCTCTCTCTCTCTCTCTCTCTCTCTCCTCTCTAAGTATTTTATATTACTTATCTTTTTCTCCCTTTTCTTAGTGGGCACTGGCCTGTAACTCCCAGTACCAGCATGTGGCTATCATCCACAATGAGCTTTTGATCAGAGAGACCTACAAGTTTTCCTAAAAGACATATTTCTGTCAGAATACTTGATGACCCACCAATTGTTAGCGATAAGACCCTACTGATGAAGACACCATATGCAGTTGACACGTAAAATGGAATGACATGGCTGGAAGCTGGAAGAGAGTCAGTCCCCAGACAGTCAGCGCGTCTAGTGCCAGAATGTGCTACATGGGCGACTGGGGGAAAATGAACAATATCTGTCCAAGCAACTCATGGTCTAACCTACTTAGCAGCAAATAACCTGTTGTGATGCTCACACAAGTGCAATAGTGGTGCACAGACATGGTGGGAAACCAACTGCTCTTGATTTGTCTAACTGATCCACTCAGTGGAACCGGACGAGCCACATGTTGGGTCATGATACGCAGAGACATTTCTCCTACCCATAACTGTGGGATAACTCCACAATTCATGACCCATATACCTCAACAAGGAAGGGCCAGGGGGAGGGTGTAGGACATGGATGAGCCTAACAATGGTACCAACTTGACTGTATTCACTGAGCACAAAACTAATTAATTAAAATATATATACTTAAAAAATAATAATAAATAAAATAAATAAATGACATAGGTATGGCATTCTTAAGTATGACATACAATATTATTTTCTGGTTTTCAGAGGGTTTGGATATGAAATGCCCTCCCTCCATATTCTCAGGTGTTTTGGTCCAGATGTAGTGGGAATTCAGAGTGTAGCCTTGTTGGAACAGGCTTGTCAAAATTTAAATTTTTGTAGTTTAGTCTACCAGGTGTTTAGGACTAGCTCTCTGAAACTACTTCTTACCTGTAACTCTGTGAGTGTGACCCAGGCTTCTTTCTCAGACCTTCATGCTTTCCCCACCATGACAAAGCTTTCTCCCCAAATTGCAAGCTGAAAGAAACCTTTTCCTCCCTTAAACATCTTCTGGTTTGCTCTTTTGTCCCAGAAATGAAAAGGTAACTAACCCTAGTGCTCCACATGCATATAAATGCACACACATGTATCAAAATATAATGAATAAATAAAAGTAGCAATTCAAATCCCAAGCTTCAAAAAACTTTTGTGAACATGTGTTCTCAATGAGGTAGATTATTACCCTGAATCTGATCTCTACATCTTTCAGGATTACAGCAAACTTTCAAAAGAGCCTGAATCACAGTCCATGATGATACAAAAGAGAACCCTGCTACAATTGATACTGTGAACTTAGAAATTTGTATTCACTCTACAGATCACTGTCAAAAGGCCTACAACAGAAAGCATGAATGAGAAGAAAAGCAAACCACTGACTAGAGCACCTTCATGCCGGCTCTCAGCAGTCCAGGGCTCTGCAGTTTGATGTACCTCTGAGATGTTATTTTGGGCTAGTTACTAGGCAACACTGTCTGTGAGTCATGGAGAGCACTCAGCAGCACCATCATCTGTGCCGTCTTTCAATAGATGTAATACAATAGCTCACCATCAGTCTTTTCTCTCAAAGGCACAAGTAAGGAGTCAGGATGGGTTGCATAGGATGGTTTCATACTGGAGGACCTGTAATGGGCTTTCATATACTTCAGAAGTCAATATCAGTAGGACCATTTTGTAAATAGTGGCATACTTAAAAGGAGTTTATAATAAGCAATGTGGCAGAATAAATATAATCACAAAGGTAGGATAGTCAACATATAAGATAAAAAACTGGGAGGTATAATCGTCTATCAGGACAATGGGCTACAGATTGAGAAACTGGGTCATCTTTCCAGTGTTCTAAAATAGAAAACTTGCTTCTTCTCTGCCCAGTATTTTAGACAACATATCCTATAATCTGAGTGGAGACAAAATTGTCTCTCTTTTATACTCAAGCAAACGTGATTATTCTGTGAGATCAAAATGTTGCTTCATCCCAAATCTAAGAGGTGCTGGAGATGACAAGCATGAGCTCTAAGTGCCAGCAGCCTGGCAATGAGGAATACAAGATGTCTTGACAGGGAGATAAACTCCTGCTTACCAAACACTTCCTCACAAAGGAGACTATGCGTCACTAAATTATATCATTTCCAAATGTGCCTAACTATGCTCGTCTTTCTTTTTTTTTTCTTTTCTTCTGCTAAGGGTACTGGCCATCATCAAACTATTCACAGTTGAGATAATTCTTATTTTCCCCTTCTTCTTCTGCCAGGGCCAGTTTCACAGTGACACGACTTGTGTATTGTTATGTAGGATTTCTTTCCTTCATTCCTAGAAAGACTTCATACTTGGTTAAATGCTTAGTAATTTACAAAAAATACTTGGTTAAGAGCTTAGTAATTGATCAATATGGCTGCATTTGCATTTTGTAATGGGTGCCAGTGTTTATGAAACCTACCTATTCCTTAAGTCAAGTTACCCAACACTCCTCTACATTCTATATCATACTCTTTCCTGTAGACTTACAGGTGTCCATTCCATTCCCATGGTTTGTTTTTAGTATTCTCAGGTGGGACTCTGACTTTGACAAGATTTTGGGGAACTATCTCCCTGTCAGTGAAAATCCTGAGTAAGAGTAACTAGAGAGAAGAATGGGGAAATGAGTTACCAGGTATGAGGAAGAGCAGTAGGTTCATCTAAGGCAGAAAAGAAGATGCTAGATGTAGAAAAGAAGATATCACAGATGTGGGGCTGAGCACATGAATCAGTAGATAAAGCGATGATCATGCAAATCTGACTATATGAGTTAGGTTCCCCAGGTCCTATTTAATGTCAGACACTGTTGCAGGCTTCAGTAATACTGGTGTGCCTACAAGAAACAGGGAAGTACAGACAGTAACATTTCCCAGAACACATAAATATGCATATACTTATACCAAACAAATAATTAATAAATAAATAAATGTGTGACCAGGCATACAGAGGGCCAGGTGACAAGAAATACAAAGCTCTTAAAAATGAAAAAAGATAGCTTTCCAGATGCTCTGTCTCTATTTCTATTCTTCCCTGTGGTGGTTTGATTCAGGTGTCCCCCATAAACTTAGGTGTTCGGAATGCTAGGTTCCCTAGCTGATGGCAACTGGAAATTAAAGCCTCCTGGAGGCAGTGTTGGGGGCAGACTTATGGGTGTTATAATCAGTTTCCCCATGCCAGTGTTTGGCACACTCTCCTGTTCCTGTTGTCCACCTTATATTCGCCATGGGGTGATGTCCACCCTCTGCTCATGCCATCGTTTTCCTCTGCCATCGTGCAGCTTCCCCTCCAGCCTGTAAGCCAAAATAAACCTCTTTTCCCCACAAGCTGCTCTAGGTTGAATGATTTCTACCAGCAACGCAAATATGACTGCATAATCCCTCAGCAGGCATGGACTCCTGAACTTTCTGCCTCTGGGTTGCACATCTGCATCTAACACAAGATTGCACTACTTACAATTCTTCACTTTCGCTCAAGGTTTCTCTGTTGTCTTGCTGCTCTGATCTATTCCTCATTGTTCCTCTCCAGAGGAAAGAAGAGGGCCATAGCCTCCTCTGTTGGCACTTTTACATACCTTCCCTACCGCAAGATCCAAACTGTGTACTCTACACAATCTTGTCGTAACCCTTCCCACTGATACTTAGTGAATTTCTATCCATTTTTTTCCTGCATGAATTCAGATATAATCTTCTTGGAGTTCGTAAACTTCTGCCATGTGAGCTCTCCCTCTTTCACCTCTATCTTCATGTAGCTACTTTTCATGTTTCAACTATAGAACAACTTACTTTAGTTGGATGCTTAGAAGAAAGGAAAGAGAAAAAGGAAATGAGATTTCTGGATTCTAAAGGAGAAAAAGGTAAAACTTGGTAAATGAAGAAATTTGAAATGGAAGCACTGCAATCATCAAAAACGTGGTGCCTGCTTTTCAAATTTTCTTTTGCCTTCCTTCTTCTGAAAGTTGCCAAAGCTTCCTAGTTGCCAAGGCTTCCCTAAATCCACTGGCCCAGCTTACAGGAAGGAAGTATCTGAATCTTCTCTTTTTAAGGCCTATAAGTAATAAACTCAAAGTGAGTGATAAATCTAAACTGACCTCCTCAGCATCCTATGTGACCATGCACTCATTGATGCATGCATCAGGAATATCTGAAGTTGTGCATTCTTGCCCACTGAAAGTGGCACACTGGCTTTTATGATAGGTCACTAATTCAAAAGGGTCAGGTACAGAGAGCCACAACTCTCTCCAATTTCCTAGAATAGCAAGATCAGAAGACATCAAGACTCCTCACACAGACACTTTTACAACCATACACTATAGTCTAATCAACTAAGTCATTCTTTCCCCACCCTCAAAACCTAAATTGCACATAAAAGACTTTCTTTGTCTTGTCCAGGACAAATAATTACAATAGGTAAGCTGTTTTAAAATTAGGAATTATATGTACAACTAAATAGTACCTCAAAATAAAATGTCCTAAATGTTCTCAATAAAACATTATAACCATATTAAAATATGAAAGAAAATAATTTTATATCATTTTATTTTCTTTCTTACTTACTTTATATGAGTGAAAAACCATGAAAACCCACAGGAAAAAATATAGAAAAGAAAAGACAACCACTTCTCACTATCATCTGTTTAAGCATTACTCTGAATTTATAAACACATAATATGGGATATTAACATTTATATCAGTAATAACATCTAGTTCCCATTATTTTATTGCTTTCCTTTGTATCTCTAATTCATTTTCAATATATTTTTGTCATTTATCTCCTCTACTAAGGTCCAACTCTCATTTCCAATTTCTTCTTCCTTCCCTTGCAAGGTTATTTTTAAAATTTATAATTCTTGACATTTTGTGGAAGATAAGTATGTAGATCAAGCAGTCAGTTTTACCATGTAGACATAAAGAAACATGTTTATCATAAAACAAATGAAAGGGAAAAGAATTTGGATAATACTTTCATTTGTTTTTATAGTCACATCCCCCTTAACAAGAAGGGGGTGTTTAAGTGCAAGTGGACTTGCAGTGTACAACATGATTAATATCAGAAGTAGCAATATCTTCATCAGTGAAACCAATAGCTTTTGTAGCCTTCTTGACAGTTAACACATAAAAGTAACATTTGTAGAGGAAATATGCATACTATCTTTAATAGCATCTATACAGAGCAATTGAACACACTCCCCATCTAATCCTCAGTATCTATGGGGCCTGTCTTACTCTTTATCTCCTGTCTCCTCTATGTAGGGCAATCTAGACTCCTAAAATTAATAACTTACTTAACAATAGCTTAATTACGTACAAAGGGCTATCTTTTACATAGCTATTATAGAGACATTCATTTGGGGCTGGGAAATTTACTCAGTATGCAAGATTTCTTGTTCTATAAGCATGACGGTATAAGAGGTTGAGACCTGTGATCAATGCTTAGCACTGTTGTAAAAACACAGGTGTGGCCACAATCACTTGTAACTGTAGCCTTTTGCAAGTAGAGACAGGATAATCACTAAGGCTTACAGCCCAACCAGTCTCATTAAAAAAAAAAATAGCAGCTCTCGGTTCAATGAGACCTAGCCTCAAGAAATCAAAAGTGGAAGAGGGATAGAAGACAACATTGATGTCTTCCTCTGGCCTCTGCATGCATATGCATGGGTGCACACATCTACATATACACACGCTTACCCAATACACATCACACATATAGCATATCACACATAATGCACACAAATGTAAAAAAAGAACATTTAACAAAGTTAAAATATTAAAATATACTTCTTATATACACCTTTTGTACTTTACACTTTCTTATACCAAAAAAACATTTAATTGCATTCATTTCTTTATTATTTGTATATATTCAAGCCTATTTGAAGTGTCTTATGCCAAAAAGATGATGTGATTGTGCTTTCAATTGACTTATAAACACATTGATGCAAATGGTAGTATAGAAATTAGTCGATGGCCCTACTAAAATTATAAGCTATGCTAGTACTTCAAATTGGATAGAATATTAGCAATGGTTAGTACATGGGATGACAAGTCCTGCTACAGTTTATATGGTGGATTAAAGATCTCAACATAAGACCAGAACACTTAAATGACTAGAAGAAAAAATAGGGGGAACACTCCATGATATAGGAGTGAGGAAAGACTTTCTGAATAATACCTCAGTAACCCAGGAAATTAAACAATCACTAAACTAGTGAGATCTCATAAGGTTAAAATGCTTTTGTATGGACAAACATATCAAACAGAGCCAACAAACTACCCACAGAATGGGAGAAAATCTTCACCAGTTATACCACTGATAGAAGCCTAATATCTAGAATCTAAAAAGAACCCACAAAGCTAAGCAATAAAAAAATCAAGCAATCCACTCAAAAAAATGGGGCAGAGATCTGAACAGGGAATTTTCAAAGGAAGGGATACAAATAGCTAATACTCACTAAAGAAAATGTTCAACACTCAGGGAAACACAAATTAAAACAACTATGAGATTCCACCTTACTCAAGTCAGAATGTCAATCATTTAAAAAAATTAAACAACAACAAATCTTTGCAAGGAGAGAGGAATCCTCTTTGAGTGCTAGTGGGAGGACAAGCTTGTACCACCACTATGGAAATCAATATGCAGACTCCTGAAAAAGATAAAAATAAAGCTAACTACTGACCCAGCTATTCCTCTACTGGGCATCTACTCAAAAGGCTCTACTCTACACTACAGGTATTTGCTCAACTGTATCTATGGCTACTCAATTCACAATAGCTAAGTATTGGAATCCACCTAGATGCCCATCATTAGGCAAATGGATAGTGAAGATGTGGTACATATACACAATGGCATTCTACTCAGCAGTAAGGAGAAATGATATAATGAAATTTGTAGGAAGGAGGACAGACTTGGAACAGATCATATCAAGTGAACTCTCACAAGCATAGAAATACAAATGCCACATGTTCTCCTCTCTGTCTTTTTTAAACAGTCTAGGACCACAGCCCATGAAATGGTACTATCCACACTTAAGCCTTCCCACTTTAATTAATCTAATCAAGATAATTACACACAGACATGCACAGTGACTAATCTAGTATACAAAATCACTCACAGGTGATTTTGGGCAAAGTCAAATATTTATATAAACCATCACAAGTACCATAATATAGGAATAATTTATTAAAGTTTCTATCTCCTTGGAATTTGTTGTATTTGATGGTTTCCATGGAATGAATATGCCTAACATAATTGAATCTGAACTATTTATGATAAATTATAGAATGGTGAGTTAAAAATACATAAAGAAAATTGAATTTAATCAAATACACATCACATCTAACACACCATTGTTAATTTGCAAAGGAAGGGGATATACTGAATAATTTAGAAGTCTCTTTTTTCTCTCTCTCTCTCTATATATATATATATGTCAGCTATAAATATTTGCTTATGGTCAGAAATCTGCATAGATAACACTAAGAAATTAAAATTGTACTAAAATAGTGAGCCTATCAAGGCAAGAAGGTGTCATAAGTTCATTTACAATTAATAGAATATTACCTATATTTGTCAGAAGAGATTATTATAATTAAACCAACATTTTATTAATTACATACTGCATACAAACAGTAATTTCAGTTGTTTCTACACATATAACCATTATGAAATTTCATCTTACCTACATTTTTTAGGTGAGACAAACTAACAAGAAATAAAAAAAGTACTTGTATCTAGGTCAACAAAATGACACTTGATAATATGAAATAGTCTCCACAATAAAGGTGTCTAAGTGTAACTTAGGGAAATAATATTTTTTTCTTAATATTTTCACACTAAAGTCAATTATTCAAAGTTGATTGATATAAGAAAAATGCAATTAAATATTTTGAGTTTTTTCATATATCTTCCCAAATTCTTAGCATTTACTGAGTATCTAAGAAGTTCACACATCATTCACTCTCCTTGTGAAAACTCTCAACAAGTGTATAGTCAATGATACAATGTAAGATATGAAGAATGAAGATTATAAAAAAAAGGTCAAGTTTTAGAAAATCTACATTTGTTCTTTTGTCATTCCTATGCACAGGGGTTTCTCAGTGCAATGCCTACAAAGCAGGAGAGTTGTTTATTCAAATGTAAAGTATGGATAATCTTGGAAGTTATGTATTCCTCCTTATAAAATATAAAATTATAATTTGTAAATCAGTCTTTTAAAAGATGACTTTACTTATGTCATCCAAACATGTATACTATGTAGAATACTATATGCAATAGATTTTTCTCCCATGCTGTAAATATAGGCGTCAATTTCTGGGCATAGAGTGACCTACTAAAAGTCCCTGTCTCCTCTTAAAATCTCATTGGCAGTAACAAAAGTTTGAACATGCTTAATTACAA
The DNA here is from genome assembly GCA_036346955.1 of Dipus sagitta. Classification (NCBI taxonomy): domain Eukaryota; kingdom Metazoa; phylum Chordata; class Mammalia; order Rodentia; family Dipodidae; genus Dipus; species Dipus sagitta. The sequence goes on from CM070781.1 coordinate 77,002,555, forward strand.
ACATATGATAAAAGTTAATTTAAATTTAATTATATTTATTTATTTTTAACTTAAACATAGTCAAACATTGAATTAACAACGGAATTAAATTTTGGGATCAAATAGCTGATTATATTCATCCATGGTATTAGAGACATTTTCACATCTACCAGAAGCATCTTCTTTCAATTGACAGAAGCTCTCTGAATTCCTTTCATTTTCAAAAGCAAACAGAGGGAGGTTTCTAATTCCCAAAGCTCGTTTTCACTTCAGAACACCAAACAGAAAATTATACTCACCTGTAGGTAAGAAGACAGAATGAGCAGTAGAAAGTTCATTAAGTTGTTCTTTTTGAAGTTCTTCATGGTAAAGATTATATAAGGCTGTCTGAAAATGGGCTGACTTGGCATCAGGATGAAAATGCATTTAACAATAGAGTGGAAAATTCCCTCTGCTTTTATAAAATGTTGCTTGTCAGAGATTTCTGTCTGAAAATTTCCCCAGACTTTATGCATGACAGTCGAAAATACTTTTCAGAGGTTTACTATTCTAATTGAATGTTTCACTTATATTTAAAAATTTTATTATTTATTATTTTTATTTATTTTGTATGTTTGTATATTTGTGTGTTCCACAGTGGAGGTCAGAGGATAAATTTTCAGATTGTCTCTCACCTTCCACATCATTTTGAAAGCAGGATCTCTTATTTCTAAATTCAGGAGCAGTTGGGAAAGTCTTTTCTACCCTACTGATTCCCTTCTCACAAGGTGCACTGGTGGTGTGTAGCTAATTCCCCCAGAACTGAAATTGTCCTTCCTGAAGAGAGGAGGGTGTCCAGATGTCAACAAGTCTGGAAGAACTGAAACTTACAAGGTCACAGGCCAACTCCCAAAGGTTATAGAGTTTGTAACAACTGTGGAGGGACAGACACTGACCAGTGTTACATAGCGATTGGAACAACCCCTCCTGTTAGGGGAGGAAAGCTCAGGAGACTAAGACAGTCAACAAGCCTGGGGAAAAGGTTGCAAGAACCCACCTTACAAATACATAAAGGGTAAACAGCTGCCTGGGGAGAAAAATCTGTAACCTGCTAAGCTGTTTGCAGCTTGTGCAGTGAGCTCCAGAGATGCACCTTCTGTGAGTCATCACCTGGTTATTTCCAGTGCTGCAGCTGCTTTTGAGTCATCTATGTTCCCATAAGTAACCATGCACTCTGCTCTGTAAGTAACCTCATTAGACTCACTGGTTCAACAAACTAATTTTGGTGCAGTGGCACTTTACTTTGTCTTTGGGCTTCACCTGAGTAAATAGATATGGAGTCAAATCTTCAGAGGGAAAATGTTTCCCACAACAGCTTGCATCAAGAAGACCACAACTTCAGGCTTCTATATGCCGGTCTGGGGACCCAAACTCTGGTACTCAGAGCTGCACAGCAAACCCTTTCATATTCATTCCTTCCTTTCTTCCTCCCTCTCTCCTCTCTTTCCTTCTTTCCTTCATCCTTCCTTTCTTGCTTTTTTCTTTCTTTTTCTCTTTTTTCTCTTTTTTTTATTTCTTTCTTTGTCTCTAGCTCAGACATCCCTTGAACTCATGCCAGTCCTCCTATCTCAGCCTCCCAAGTAAGGGGCTTGTAACAAGCACTTAAGCCCACTAAAAGTGTTTTTAGTCCCTATTTTACTTGAGATGGTCACTTATCCTCTGTTTCTTCCATCAACTTCTTAGGCTGATAAATAAGTAATCTTGAACAGGACTGATACGGAGAACAGTCCCTGTTCACATATATCCTAGTACTCTCCTATTTTGAGCAGAGAGCTTTAATCTTTAAATAGCTTTGTGAAATACCTAATGCCATTAAAGAAATAGTTGTGCTGTGAACAAGATTTGCTAGAAGGTTTTATATGGATGAAGACATAATGTACTTTTCAAACAAGGCTGAAATCTTAAAGCTGTTGAAAATTTTAGAATTAACAATCAGGACCTCTTTGTTGTAACTAAGCCTCAGCTTTTCCATCACTCATTCTGAGAGGTTATGTAATTCAGTCATCCCTAGGACTCAGATTTATTGACATTAAAAATCTGGATCCTGAGCTGATGTTTCTTTTCATATTTGAAATACCATCAGTTGTAAAACAATAAAGCTGGAATAAATTGTTTCTCTGGTAGTACACTACACCTAAGAATTCCAGTTCATTTGACAGTTGAAAGCTGGTAACCATACCTACCAACCTCCTCCTTCACTACACATCTCAGGGAAGATGACACCTGCTATCTTCCTCTGGCACTGGTTCACACAGTTGCATGTACACATACATATACTACATGGACATACATACCAGTACATGCCAGCACACCAGAAAAAAATATGCTGGCGATACTTGTCTATTCATGGTTGTGGTGGTACAAACTTGGCATTCCAGCATTCATTGCCCAATTTTAACATGGGTTCTTGGAATTCAAACTCAGCTCCCCCTGCTGGTACAGCAAACACTTTATGTATGGAGCCATCACCATAGTCCCAAATTTATTGATTGATTTATTATTTTTTGTTTGTTTGTTTTGAGACAGTCTTATGCAACCCAGACTGGTCTTTAACTAGAGATATAGCAGAAACGCCCTCCAACTTCTGATCTTCCTGCTTCTATCTCCTGAGTGCTGAAATTACAGGTTTGTACTTCCATGCCAAGTTGATGTGGCGCTGGGGATTGAACCTAGCACTGGACATGTTAGGGAAAGCACTCTACTAGTTAAACTACATCTCTAGTAATTTGTCTTTCCATTTTAATTTTAGTAAGATAAGTGACATTAAATTAGTTATTTTACTGTAGTTATTGTTCTATTTAACTTCTTTCAAGAACACAATTAATATACAAGAAGTTTCTTGGGAAATTCAAGAACATTACAGTGCCATTAGGAAGCTCAGATAGAGTGGGATGGCAAAAAAGTTAAGTGTGGGGTTGGAGAGATGGCTTAGCGGTTAAGCACTTGCCTGCTAAGCCTAAGGACCCCAGATCAAGGCTTGATTCCCCAGGATCCATGTAAGCCAGATGCACAAGGTGGTGCAGTTTGTTTGCAGTGGATGGAGACCCTTGTGCTCCCATTCTCTCTCTCTCTCTCTCTCTCTCAAATAAAAATAAACAAAAAAAATTTAAAGAGAAAGTGAAGTATGAATTATCAATCAACTTGTTTCTATGGGAAACTAGGGGATTAACAAGATCTAGAAAAGTGGGCAAAATGTGTACCCCCAACTTTCCACCTAAGGCACAATTAGATGAAAGTACTGTGATCTGAAATTCTCTCTGTTCATCCACTATGTAAGATTTTAATATTATACTTTGTATACTCTATTTCCTCTTTCTATGCCTGTACCTTCCTCTTATTTTCCTTTCACATTTCTGAGAAATACCAGGGTGTTTATATGTTAGATAAATGGATTTTAATTAAAACTCCTACTACTTCAACATGTAAATACTAAAATTAGAGGTATATGAACATTTTTTTGATTTATCATATATTTACTTACTTATGTGTTTATGTATTTTGTATTTATTATTAACAAAGAACATCACTAGGGGAATTTAAATATGATTGAAATGAGATTTGAAGACTAAAATAAAAATTATATATTTTTAAATTTTTATATTAGTTATATACATACTGTGCATGCAGCCATTTTGGTACCATCATCAGCCTCCTCCATGTCTTGCCCTCTCTGAAGGGACTGTCCTCATTTGGGAATGTGGGTCTTGCATTGTGGGGGTAGTCATCAGTTATGGGGAAGAGGCAATATCTCTGTGCATAATGTCCCAACTTGGTGCTCTAACAATCTTTCTGTCCCGTCTTCCACAAATTTACCTGAGCCATGTTGGGTTTGTTTTAGGCCTCCTTCAGTGATAAGGTCTTGGGAGCCTCCGTGTCTCTGGATATCTTGTTTTGTAGGACTTGAGTGTTCTCTGTGTCTATCTCCTTCATTCTTGTACTGGTACCAGGTTCATCAAGAAAGCAGAACTCTTGCTCATTTCCCCAATTACTCTATGGTTTCAGCTGGGGCCCTGGTGAGGTGTGATGGGCTGATTCTCTCCTCAAGTTCTGTGTCTATCTGAAAAAGAGAAGCAAATTCTCTAACAGAAACTGAAGTCAGCACCAGATAAATGGGAACCATTATTATATTACAGAAAATTTTAATATGTGTAGGCCCTCTTGTATAGCCCATGATTGGTGGGAGCTTGATATTGGAGAGTGGGCTCGGTTTTTGGATATAGTTCTGACTTGTTTCCTAGTTCCAGCTATGGGTTCTATTCCACTGAATGGATCCATTAGCCAACTCAAGAGCAGTTGGTTACCCACCATGGCTGTGCAACACTATTGAACTTGGGTGAGCATCACGTCATGTTGTTTGCTGCTGCGTACCTTAGATGACGAGTTGCTTGGACAGATGTTAGTCATTTTTCCCTAGTTACTCTTATAGCACCTTCTGGAAATAGTAGAGCTAACTGTCTGGGGACTGACTCTCTTTTCCAGATTCCAGCCAGGTCACTCCATGGTCCATACCAACAGCATATGGTGTATTTGACAGTAGGATCTTCCATTAACCTGTGGTGGGCCATCAAGTATTCTGACAGAAATCTGTCTTCTTTTGGGAAACCTTGTGGGTCTCTCTCCTTAACAGCTCACTGTGGATGTTAAGCACATGCTGGTACTTGGAGTTACAATCCAGCACCAAGAGAAAATAAAAGAGAAAGAGAAAGGAAAGAGAAGAGAGAGAGAGAGAAAGAGAGAGAGAGAGAAACAGGGGAAGATTAAGGTTAGTCTTCCTCATATCCTATTTAGGGCCGGGTGATTCAAGTGTTACCTCTAAGGACCTGATGAAGGTTCAACCTTTTAGTCTGTCTTTCAATCTATAGGATTTTATGGTACCATTTCCATTTGGGTCCAGTTGTGTGTCCACCCCCCAACACTTACCCTCCCCTCCCACCCCACTCCCCTATTGTCTGGTCCTAGAGATGTTTATTAGGTATGTCAGCATATTGGGCAGATTCAGGTTAGGAGGCAGAGATGAATGAGACCATTCAACAATTGTCTTTCTGTGATTGGGTGAGTTCACTGAGAATGATCTGTTCCAAGTTCCACCATTTTTCTTCAAATTTCATTGTGTCATTTTTCCTTGCTGCATTGTAGAATTCCATCATGTAGATATACCACATCACGGTTATCCATTTGTTTAATGATGGACATCTGGGTACCAGCTATAAATTGAACAGCTGTAAACATGGTTGAGCAAAGCTTTCTGAACTGAGGCATGGAGTTGATAGGGTAAATGCCCAGTTAGAGAATAACTGCGTCTGTTGGCAACTCTATAGTCAACCTTTTTAGGAGTCTTCATATTGCTTTCCATAGTGGTTGTACCATCTTACATTCCCACCAACAGTAAATGAGGGTTCATATTTCTCTACATCCTTGCCAGCATTTGTTTTCATTTGATATATTTTTTTAATATTTGCTATCCTTATTGGGGTAAGGTAGAATATCACAGTTGTATTAATTTTCATTTCCCTGATAATTAAGATGTTGAACATTTTTTTTAAGTTTGTGTTTGCCATTTGTATTTCTTCCCCTGAGAATTCCCTGTACAGTTCTCTGCCCTATTTTGTGAGTGGGATGTTTGACTTTTTATTGTTTAGATTTTTGAGTTCTTTGTAGATTCTAGAAATTAGGCCTCTGTAAGTTGTATGGCCAGCAAAGATGTTCTCACATTCTGTGGGTAATCTATTGGCTCTGCTTGTTAAATATTTTTCTGCGAAAAAAAAAAAAAAAAACTTTTCAGCTTCATGAGATCCCAACGGTTGAGAGATTGTTTAATTTCCTGAGCTATTAGGGTTTTGTTAAGGAAGTCTTTATATCACTCATGAAAAGTTCCTCCTATTTTTTCTTCCCATAGTAGCAGAGTTTCCAGTCATCTATTGAGGTCTTTGGTCCACATAGACTTGATTTTTTGGGCATATAGAGATGTGTGGAGAGAGTTTAATTTTCCTGCATATGGTTATTCAGTTTGTCCAAAGCCATTTGTTAAAGATACCATTGTTTTTACAGTCTACATTGTTAGGGTCTTCTTTGTGAAATATCCAAACTCTGAGTCCTCAATTCTGTTACATTGGTCTATAATCCTGTTATTATGCCAGTACCATGTTGCTTTTGTTACTCTGGTTTTGTAATATAGCCTTTAGATCAGGTATGGTGATGCCTCCAGAGGTGTTTCTGTTGCTGAGGATATGCTCCTATATCCAAGGCCTTCTGCCATTCCATATGAATTTTGAGATCATTTTTTCTATCTCTGTGAAAAAAATGTTGGTATTTTGATTGGTATTGCATTAAATCTGCTTATTGCTTTTGGTAAGATTGCCATTTTCACAATGTTAATTCTGCCTGTCAAGGAGCATGGGAGGTCTTTCCATCTTCTCAATTCCTCCTCAATTTCTTTCTTGAGTGTTTTTATGTTTCATTGTATAGGTCTTTCACATGCTTTGTTAATGTTATTCCAACATGTCTTAGTTTCCAATTCATTAATTTCTGCTCTGATCTTTATTATTTCTTTCTGTGTGGAGATTTTTGAGTTGAATTTTTCTGGTTTTTCCAAGTGCCTTTAGGTGGATGGTTAGGTTATTGATTTGGAATCTCTCTTTGTTATGAAGGCATTTAGTGCTATGAATTTTCCCCTGAAGACTGCCTTAATTGTGTCTCATAAGTTTGCTATGCTATGTTCTCATTGTCATTCATTTCTACAAGTTTTGCAATTCATTTTTTATTTCATCCACTTCCCACTTAAAACTGTTTTGTTTTCCAGGAGCTGGTGTGTTTCCTGACATATCGTTTATTGTTTATTTCTAGCCATGCAGCATTGTGAACTGATATTTTGTAGGAAAGTATATCAATCTTCCTAAATATATGGAGGCAGGCTTTATAACCCAGTGTATGATCTATTTTAGTGAAGATTCCATGGGCTGTTGAGAAGAATGTACAATCTGTGGATTTTGAGTAAAACGCTCCATAGATGTCCATTAGGTCTAATTGATCTATGGTGTGGTTTAGCACTCTTACTTCCTTGTTAATTTTCTGTTTTGATGGTCTATCTATTTCTGATAGTGGAGTATTGAAGTCCCCAACTATTATGGTAGTTGTAGTTATTTCTGTTTTGTTGTCAAGTACATTTTGTTTTATGAATTGTGGTGCCCCTGTATTTGGTGCATAAAGATTGATGATTATGATAACTTTTTGTTGGATCATTCCATTGATAAATAAGAAATGGCCTTCTTTGTATCTTTTTTATTCCTTGGGTTTGAAGTCTATCTTGTTAGATATTAGTATAGCTATGCCTGATTGTTTCCTATGTCCATTTGCTTGGAATACCATTTTCCACCCTTTCACCCTGAGGAGGTGTATGTCTTTAGTGGTGAGGTCGGTTTCTTGAAAATAGTAGATAGAGGGGTAATTTTCTGATCTACCCTGTCAGCTTATGTCTCTTGATGGGTGAATTAAAACCATTAATATTTAGGGTAATAACTGTGAAGTTTGATTTAATCCCTGCCATATTGTGGTGTTTTATGTTGTTTGGTATTTTCTTGGACCTTGTAGTTTTTTGTGCCTTCTCTGAGTTTGATTATTGTGATCTACTTCTTGTAGTTACTTGAGGTTGGTTATTTGATTCTTCTGTATAGAAAATTCCCTAAAGTACTCTATGTAGGGTTGGAATAGTTGTGAAGCTGAGTTTTATCATGGAAAGTTTTTCTTTCACCATCTATTATGAGGGATGCTTTTGCTGAATAGAGTAGTTTAGGTTGGAATCCATAAGTTCTTAGACTTTGCAATGTTCCATTCCAGGCCCTTGTGACTTTCAGGGTTTCCATTGAGAAGTCTGAAATAATTCTGATGAGGTTCCCTTAAAATTTAATGTGTTGTTTTTCCCTGGCTGCTTTTAGGACTTTCTTTTTGTTATCAATGGTTAGAGTCTTAATGGTAATATATCTTGCCTTTGGTCTGAATTTCTTCCCCTTCTGGTATTCCCATGATCCAAATGTTGGGATTTTTAAAGGTATCCCTGAGTTCCCTCATGTTCTGTTCACAAAAATTTTTGAATTTATTGAAACTTTTGGACTCACAAACTGTTTCTTCCAGCTTTGAGTTTGTATCCTTCTATAGAGTTTTGGGCTTGTTTAATTTGGTTTATATTTTCTATTGCTTTTTTATGTACAGTTTCTATCCCTCTGTCAAGTTCCCTTTTCAGGTCATTTTATGATTTTCTTAATGCTTCTTGGCATTCATCCTTGCATTTCTTTATGTCTTCATTGAACTTAGCTAGCTGGTTATTGAGGTCCTCTTTATTTCACTCTCCTTCAGATCATTTAACTGTCTTTGGAACCCTTCCTGGTCCTTTTCTATTAGGTCTAATCTAGGAAGGACAGCATTCATACAATTATTGGACCTTTGTTGATTTTTGGCAGGTTCTGCTATTTGTTTGGCCAGGGTTGCATAGCTTGTATCTTCATTTTGGGGTTTTGATCCTATTATCTTTTCTACGTTTTGATTAGAGACATCCATTGTGGGACTGGACAATCTTGTTGGATTTACATGCATTAGATTTTTCATATTATCCCTTTTTTTGCTGTAGTCTGCCCATCACAGTGTAGGACTCTTATTTAATTTAGGAGGAAGCTATAGTTTACCCTTGAAGTGTCCTGAGTGATTATTCCCTTTTATGTTTGCTTTGACTAGGCTTCGGATGGCAGTGGGCCCTGCCTGCTCAGAGGAAAGGAGCCTATGAGGCTCTGATGGGGGCCCAAGGACCTGATGAAGGGGCTTGTTGTTCAGTGATTCGAGGTATGTGACTGCATGATCAGGCCGCCCGAGGGGTTATGGGGTAGGGAGAATGGGACAAAGCAGACTGGTATTGCAGCTGGGCTGCAAAGGGGGGAAGGATGAAAATGTGTGGTGGTTCTGCAATGCTGAGGGATGAGGCGATGTGGCACCAGGTCTAAGGGGACCATGTAGCAGGGGATGGGTAGGACTACTGGGTCCTATGACAAGGCAGGGCTGGGATATGGGACTGCTGTGGGTCAGGAGACATGGAGGGGATTGGTGGCCTTCCAGGTAGGGTTGTGGGAAAGGGGAGGGAAGGGTCAAGAATAGCCTCCTGGCCTGGATCCAAGTAGTCTGCAGGAAGTGCAGTAGGACCTGGTCCACGCTGGGTGGGATGGAGGGTGGGAAGGTGGTCATGGCATGGAAGTCCCCTGTGGTAGGAAAGCCTATGCAAGGGGGAATACTAGCCTGCTGGTCTGGGTCTGTGCATGGGGGGTGGGGGAGTGGTGTGTGGGATGGCAGTTGTCTGTGGTGGTCCCCTGTGGCAGGAAAGCCTAGGGCTGGGGGAACACTAGTTTGATGGCCTGGGTCCACACACGTCTGGGGGGAGGGTGCAGTGGCAAGTGGGACAGCACTCACATGTGGCGGGAAAGGCTAGAGTGGGAGGAATGTTAGCCTGCTAGCCTGAGTGTGGGGGGTGGTGGTGAGTGGGACTGCATTTGCACATAGAGCTTTGAGGTTGTGGGAAAGCCTAGGGCAGGGAAAAGTTAGCCATCTGGCCTGGGTCTATGCACAAGGGGTGTGTGTATGGGAGCACTGCAGTGAGTGGAACAGCATTTGCATGTGGAGCTCTGTGGTGGTAGGATAGGCCAGGATGGGGGGGGGGGGCAGGATGCTAGCCTGCTGGTCTGGGTCCATGCATGGGGGATGGTAACAGCAAGTGTAACAGCATTTGTGCATGGAGCTCCCTGGTAGCGGTAATGCCTAGGGAGGGAGGAGTACTAGCCTGCTGGTCTGTGTCCACTTAGCCTGCGGGTAGTGCAGGAGGAACCTGTGGCTGTGATTGTAGCTAGGATGGCTACTTGAGGGGACTTGGGGACTGGTGGGCTACCCAAGAGTGTGGAAATCAGCAGATTCCCGACTTTGCTCCTCCAAGTCCTTCCACTGGAGGTCTACTAGGATCTACAAAACCCTAAAAACCTCAGTGAACCCTAAATATCTTGCCTTTCCTTCAGCACGAGGTAAAGTTGTGGTTAGGCGGATGCCATCTTGACTGTAAGTCCTATTTTATGAATTTTCTCTCCTAAAATTATCCTATGGGCAAGTTTCAAACTTCAAATGGCCTTAAGGTCAAGTTCACATGGTACAGAGATTATCAGAACCTTCAAAAACAATTTGATTACTCTGTGATTAACCGTATTTATATATCATATATATATATATGATATACAAACTAAAGCATATAATACTTTGAAAACTATCTTTCTTATGTACGTGGTCTTAAAATCTACTATATACAATTTAACATATCCATATTGTGTAATTGTAAGTAGATAGTAAAGGACTATGAATGTTTATGAAATCATTTTCTCCTTGTCTCTTTATTTTTTATTTTTAAAAATCTATATTTTTTGTTTTTTTATATTTTATTTATTTATTTGAGAGAGAGAAAGAAGGAGGGGGGAGAGAATGGGTGTTTCAGGGCCTGCATGCACTGCAAACAAACTCCAGATGCATAAGCCCCCTTGTGCATCTGGCTTACATGGGTCCTGGGGAGTCGAACCAGGATCCTTTGGTTTGCAGGCAAGTGCCTTAACCGCTAAGCCATCTCTCCAGCCCCTTGTCTCTTTAAAACAATATCCTTTCATATTAAAAACATAGCTCTCAAATTCCTCACTCTTCTGTAAACAATTTAAATTATATACAGTTTATTTTTATTCAACTAATAATACTACTTAAGTAATGTGAAAATTAAAAACAAACGATTAGCAATAATCTGCATGATATTTGGAATCTGGTAGATTTCCTGGAGGTATCTGTAGGTGAGTATTAAAACCAGGACCATGCAGAGATAACAAGGAATCTCATTATAAGTCTCTAGCCAGATACAAGAAGACATAGCTAGACATCTGCATAAAAACTTCAAAATAATGCATCACCTCTGTATGACAGATGTGGCAGTAATATCTTAAAATCAGGAAAATGGAGTATGACTGTGCTTAAGAGGGGCATGGTCAGAGTCTCTTCTCAATGTGTGGTCAATAGTGTTCATCCATTACTTAGCACAGATTCTTATTTTTTCATATCTTTTAGCTATTTCGTTTCTAAACTTGCCAGATGTACCTTTTCTTCAAATTTCCCACATTTGTATAATTTGCCTTTCCCGATGAGGTAGTATACGCATACGTTTTATCAGGCTGATCATTCAGGGCTTATGACTAGGCAGCCTTGTGTGTTTGTTGTTCAGGTGCCTGGTCTCTGTCAGCCTAATGGCTACTGTTTCCTATGAACTCATGCAAAAATGTCAGTACCTTAGAGCAATGTCACTGACACCTGCCATGTGAAAATGTGTATACATATGTCCAGGTATAGCCTTGCTTATGTGGGGCTACAGGATCCACCATCAAAAATATTTAGTTATCTTCCTAATACTTACTGCAAAAGATTAGGATTTAGAGTCCATTTAGTTTAAAAATAATGGATCTTTAAAGCCACAAATGGTACTTAAATAAATAGATATTTCTTAGGAAGATTCTAATAAGAAATTATGCTAATAGCAATTGCTAAAGCTAAAATTGGTTGAGATTAATTACTTATAATATGCCATGAGCAACACAAAGCAAAAATAGATGATTATTTGATCTCAAATCCTCATCTATTTTATGGATGTACTCTGGGTGAGAAAGGAAACAAAGATTAACCATGTGACATTTAGTAATTTAAAGACAAATTAGAGAATGTTTCAATATGTGTATAAGAGTTATTGTTGATCTTTAGCAGAGAGCTATATGATGTATGAGTGCTGTTCTAGAAAATAACGATTGGGTTGTAAGACATTAAGATGAAACTGGAGGCTTACCTCCACCATGTATCAATATTTATTAGAAAGGCAAAGTGATATGCATGATCATTACAGCACAATAATTAATTACACAAACAAACTCACATACAAATATTGATGACAGAGATTGCTTGACTTAGAGGTAATAGAAAAGAATGATGTTTCATCAGATAGTGTTGTATTACATATATATAAATATATATATGTAGTAAAAGTAAAATTGAAATAAATAATACACTTGATACCTGGTTTTGAGCATGTATAAACATTAACTAGATGCGGAATTGCCAGTTTTTTTTTTTATTTTATTCCTTCAATGTAGGGTCTCACTCTGTCCCTACGCTGATCTGAAATTCACTGTGTAGTCTCAGGGTGGCCTTGAACTCATCAAGATCCTCCTACTTATGCCTCCTGAGTGCTGAAATTTAAGGCATGCACCACCATTCCAAGCAAGAAATGATCAGTTTTAATTATCATTAAACATAAGGGAAGAGATTGATAATTGATACTATTACATGAGATTTTTTTTTCTGCTGCAAAACAAAATCAACAATGAGAAGGGTGAAAGAAAGAGAAAAAAAAATAAGAAAAAGTAAAAGGCAAATGAAAATATTTGTGAAACATAAAGTAAGTGAAATGATTTAAGATGTGTTCACATATGTAGATAAATATATTCACAAACACATTATTATTCATATCAAGATATAGATAAATATATACAAATATGGATATGAAAGTTATCAACTATAAGTCATATAATCTTATACTGATATTTCATGTTCTTTCTTTCTTTTGTATTGTGATGCTGGAATCATAATTAGGGCCCAGTGCCTGCTAGAGATGCTCTCTCACATGGAGCCATTTCTCTAACTTGCGTGGCTATTTCATAGAAGATGATGGCCAATAGCTAGTAAGCATATAAAATATGTTTGATTACACCAATTGTCACTAATTTAAAAATTAAAATCACAGTAACATTCCATGTATATGCACACCAGAATGGCTACACTTAAAATAAGCAATACTACTTAATTTTTAGAATTTTCATATGTTGCTTGTAAATAGAGACAGGGAAACATGAATTCTTAAAATCAGCTATGTAAAATTGTTTTGTAATAGTAAGTGCAATTCAATATCTATAAACCTAGGGTCCAAAAATTCTGTACCAAAGTAAGTGCTGAAATCACATGCATATAAATAAAAAAGACTGGCACACTCTCCTGTTGCTGTTGTCAACCTTATGTTGGCCATGGGGTGATGTCCACCCTCTTTCCATGCCATTGCTTTTCCCTGCAATTGTGGAGCTTCCCCTCAAGCCTATAAGCCAAAATAAACCTCTTTTTCCTACAAACAAAATTAAAAAAAAAGAAAGACAAAATATTCCAAATTACAGTGTCTTGATTTGTTATGGTCAAAATTAGAAATAATTCCAGCATGCTTCAATGAGTTTCAATGAGTTCCATCATATTAAGAAGGTGAAATACAGGAATTAAAGTATATGAATTGCTATATACAGGCATAATGTTGAACAAAGAATGTGGGCAAAAAGAAGAGTCATATACGTTTATTCATTTGTATAAAGTTACAATACTAGAACTGAGAATGTTTTGATCATATTCCACTTTGTTGTATTTAGGGAGGAGAAGGACAGGAGCTGGACTTGGTAATGTGCTTTATTTTGACTTGATCTTGGCCATGTGCATGTGATTATATAATAACACATGGAGATACAGTTCACATTTTACAATTCTCTGAATGCATTTTTATTCTGACATTGAATTTTGTTTTTAAGTTAAGTCTTAGCCAAAATAGACCAATGGGATGGCATTTACTTTTCCAACTGAAATGGACAAAGAGCAACAAATTATGCAAAACCATAGTTTTTAAGACTCTGCATATTTGGCAATGAAGGTCAGGTGATCTAAGAATAAAATTAATAATATAAGATGACTCTGAAAGTTGCTCCAGGTTGTTGATTCCAAAGGAGGAATGCAACAGATGCTCTGAGTTGAAGAAATAAGATGGATGATTGGGAAATTTAAGATGACTAGAGCTTACATCCCAAATACAAGAGAGGCAACAGAAACAAAAACTCAGAATATGGATATCTGCAAAGCATTCACTGGAGTCATTAAAAGAGTGTGAACAGTATGTGTTCACAAAATAACCCCAGGCCATGAAAAGAATCAGCTGTAAAGAGAAGAGCTAGCACACAGAAAGACCAAAGCCACACATTCCCTGACTTGCAGGTCTTAGCTTGCCCTATCCATGGCTATGTACAACAGGGAACAAACCTATAAAGGTATAACCACAACCAAAAGAAAATATAGAGAGGAGCTGGAAGAGGGGTGAAGGAAGGACAAAAGGACACATGTGAACTGAAAAAAAAGGTGGGGAGATATTGGGGAAGGGAAGCTTAGGGGAAGGGAAGGGTTGGGAGTAGGAGCAGGGAAGGGAATCAACAAAACCAAACTGGATTCTTACATAAGTATGGTCATTAAATGGAAGCAAATATCTTTAAGCACTATGCCATCTCTCTAGCCTTATGGTCATAAAATGAAACAGACATGGCAATGTGAATACCACTAAAATTAAAATGCTAAACTTCATAAGCAGTTAGGGTCATGTCAACAGTGTTTTAGAATAACTTAAAATATGTACCATAATTACTTAAGGGTTCATAGAAAATACTATTTAGGAACCTCTTAAAAATACTAAAATTTTTCTTAATATTTATTTTTGTGCTTTTCAGGAGAAGTTGTGTAATATATATGTGTATGTATATATATAATATTGAAACATTCTCCTAAACAGTATTTCTAAAAATATATGCTATCCACAAAACATGCAAACATATACACACATACACAAACACAGAGACATACATACTCAAGCAAACTTATTTTTTTCAATATGCAGAGAATGTAGAATATTTTGAATAGCAATGGGTTTGAAATATCATACTGTCTTAAGGTTCTCATCTTAAAGGTGGGGAAATATACTGAATCCCAAAGGCATTAACTGATGAACCATAGGCACCCTGCTATACTTAACTTGGTGTGATATTTTAATATAGATACAACTCATAGAGCAATAAAAATTTATCTGTCCTGAGGAACTATCCAGTAAAGATATTCAGTTTTTATCACTTCTAAAACAATTATTTTACCATACTTATCTGCATCAACTTGTTCCTTTAGCCATTTTGGCCATTCAATAATGATTCCCAATTAAAAGACACAATTTAGTGTATTGTCTGAAAATGCATAGCAGTTCTGTCCTAAAGGTATGTTTTTGTTTTGTTTTTTTTTTTTTTTTTATGTTTCTCACTGTGAATTGTTGTGGGTCCCTGAATCCTCCAGGCTGTGTCTCAGGGAAGGCATCCAGGCAACAGCAGAGAGCAGGGTCTTGAGCTGCGGTGAGCCTGACAGGGGTTACGCACCTGTGAGACAACTTCAGAGAGTAGTTCTTGTTTATTCAATAGGGAAATGGGTTTATAAGCAGTTGAGAGCAGGAAGAGAGTCCTCAGGGGATTCGTGTGTTCCAGTATGTTAGGAAAGAGTCAGGTGATCGACATAGGAGCTGAAGAGGGTCATGGTGGGATGGGTTGTGTGAAGGCTGCTGGCTGATAAGGAATTTCCTAGGCAACTGGCCAAAGGTCACAGGGCTATGAGTGAAGCCTAAGCCCAAGTGTGCCAGGCTTGGAGAGGGAGTGGCCTCCTGTAGCCAGGGGGTCTTTAGCCATGCCTGGAATCTCAGGCCCCTCTCCTGGAGGCTCCAGCCTGTGGCTAGCAGTGCCCAACAAATAGTTATGTCCTGGCCATTGTTCTCTATGAGAAAAGAGAGACATTACCTACATCAATCTGATGAAGGAAAATAATATTTTAAACTAATACCCTACTTTTGTGTTTAATACTGTTCCATATGTTTTCTAGGAGCTATTAATAAGTACAGTATTTTACTCTGTCATATTGGGAAAAGGCATTTAATACAACAGTAAATGTGTTAACATGTCATAAAAATGCTTTGATTAAAGGTAAATTCGATTTTCCAAGAATATGCTAATATTTATGATTAATGGCCCACTAGTATTTAATGTCTTAGTGGGTTGAACAGTGATAATGCAATCATGCGAATCCATTAATTGCTTTGTTGATTTCTATAAAAAACGAACTGAGTTGAATCATTGTCATGAATTTTATTCAGTGAAAAAGTCTACCAAAGGTGGAAGACAAGGACTGACCATCTTGCCTTGAATGGCTTGTAGGGAAGTTCCAAAACCTGGTTTGTTTTAAAAATCATCTCGCCTTAACCCTACTTCCAGTCACATAGGACCTGGAGTCTTGCTGGGTCCATGTGCTTTTAAGTTTCAATTGACAGATCCCTCTAAAATTAGTTTCCCCTTCACTTTGAAGGGCAGACAGGTCCCACCATCTTGAGTCAATCCTGATTGGAACCAGGATTCTCAAGTTCCAGCAGCTGTATTCCGTTTAGTAATCCTATTCCCTTCGTCCTTTGGGCACAGTCTACCCAATGGCATTTTGAATTAGGTTTTGCCCATAAACTCCTGTGTTCTAAATTCAGGGCCCCATGTTTCTTTGGGAACTGGAGCCTGGCTAGAAGATATGTGATGCTAGAGGCAGGCTTATGTGTGCTTCAGCAAGCTTCCCCTGGCCAGTGTTTGGCACAGTCTCCTGCTGCTGTTGCCCACCTCATGTTAGCCAAGAGGTGATGTCCATCCTATGCTCATGCCATCATTTTTCCCTGACATCATTGAGTTTCCTGAGTATGTAAGACAAAAGTAATTTTTTTTTTCTCAAAAAAACTCTTTTTATTGAGTGTGTTGTTCCAGCAACCCAAACTGCAACACCAATATTGGGGCAAATGCTCAAGCTGAGCACTAGCATTCTGATTGCCTTCAGCAGGCCTCTTCCCCACACCCTAGCAGTGTGCGAGCAGGCATAAAAGATGTCCTATTTGGGCAGGGATCCAAGTGTAATTTCTAGCCCAGTTGTAAGTGAATTGAGACCACTTCATCCATGAAACAGTACCAAGTACCTGCAAGACTGAAATCCAAGCATGGTAAAGCAGAGCAAAGACTAGAGAATACAAAGGGGTAGAAATCACTCCTCAGAATAATCAATTAACACATTTGTGCAAGACAGAGCTGACAAAAAACACTGTCTCCAGATGGGTAAGTCTGAATGTAACATGAAAAACCAAGCCAGTAGAAACCCTGTCCTCTTAACCATGTCGTGTTAACTTGGACAGGCTTGTGTAGTAAAGTCCAGCAGCTGGACACCTTTAAAATCCCAGTCCCCTTCACTGTATGTGCTATACCTAATTTTGTCAAACAAAATTGATTTTTTATAAAATCAGAAATAAATCAGAAACAAAATGAGTGATGTCAATACCCCACTATTATGAATAGACAAGTCACTTAGAGAGAAACTATACAGAGGAACAAACACAGACATAAAAGACATCATAGGTCAAGTCATAATAAACATTCACAGAATATCCCTTACAAGTTGTGCAGAATACACATTCTTCTCAGCAACACATAGAAATTTCTCTAAACTATATCATAAATTAGTACACAAAGCAAGTCTCAACAAATTTAGGAAAACTGAAATAAATCATTGTATTTTATCAGACCACAATAAAATTAATCTAGAACAATAAGAGAAACAAAAGTAAATACACAAATTCCTGGAGACTGATTAGCATGCTATTGAATAATGAGGTTTATGGGAGAAACCAAAATGAAATAGAAAGCACAACATACTGACACCTAGGGAACACAATGAAAGCAGTCCTAAGATGGAAATGTATAGCTGTAAATGCCTCTATTACAAAAGCAGAGAGATTTCATATAAATAACTTACTGATGTGCCTGAAGGCCTTGGAAAAACAAGAATAAACCAAACCCTAACATACGAGACAGAAAGAAATAATGAAGATCAATGCAGAAAACAATGCATTAGAAATGAAAAAAAAATAGAAAACATGAAACAAAGGGTTGGTTCATTGAAAAGATAAACAGGATCATAAACCCTTAACCAAATTAACCAGGAGAAAGAAACATAGCATGGTACAGCACAAAAATAAACATGTAGACCCATAGAATCAACAAGAAGATCCAGGTTTTATAAGTCCAGGTAACTGTTTTTTTTGACAACGATGCCAAAAACACATTGATGAAAAGACAGCATTTTCTACAAATGGTGCTGGGAAATTCATATACCATACTGTAGAAGAATTAAGCCATAGCTTTATCTCTCATCCTGGGCAAAAATCTACTCCAACTCAAACAAGGAGCCCTAGGTAAGATCTGAAAACCTAAAAAAAAAAAAAAAATAGAAAAAGTATTAGGCAGAACAGTTCAAGATATAGGTGTAGGGAGAGACTTTCTAAACAAAGACATTGATAGCCCAAGAAATAATGCAAGCAATAAAATAGGACCACATAAAATTTAAAGGTATTGTACAGCTAAAGAAACCATCAAGTGAGTTAAACCCCAACCTACAGAATGATACAAAATATTTCCCACCTTTATATCTGAAAGAAAATTAATATCTAGAATACACAAAGAACTTAAAATCTAAGTAATAAAAATTCAAATCATCCAATCAAGAAAATGGACCATGGAACTGGAAAAAAGAGTTCGCAACAGGAAAAAAAAATAATGGTCAATGCATGTATTTTTTAAATTTTCAGCATCTTTAGGCATCAGGTAAATACTAATTAGAACTGCTTTGTGACTCTATCTCACCCATGTCACAGTGGCTATCATTAAAACAATCAATTAAAACTAAGGCTGGCAAGGGCAATGAGGAAAGAGATGCAATTATTCACTTCTGGTGGGGATGCAAGCTAGAGTAGCCATTATGGAGTTTTCTCAAATAACTAAAAATAGACCTAACGCATGACCCAGATATACCACCCCTGGACATATAGCCAAAAGCCTCTTCAATCTACTTCAGAGATACCTGCCCAGTCATATTTATCCCTGCCCTATTTATAGTAGCTAAGAAATGGAATCAGTCAGTGAATGGATAATGAAGATATGGTATCTACACACAATGGAATTTTATTCAGCTGTGCAAAACTGGAAAAACAGGAAAACTGATGGATCTGTAAATTATTACACTAAGTGAGATTTATAGGTTCAGAAAGACAGATGCCAATATGTTCTCTTTCTTTTATGGATTCTAGCATGGAACTCATTGATTTGTAGATAGGTTGGTATAATGGTTGGTAGTAGAGGCCAGGAAACTAGAAATAGAGTAGGTCTGAGAGATTAAAGGTAAAGGACAGTAGATATGTATGCAGAGGGGTAGCATATTGGCAGGGGAAACGGCTAAATAGGCAGATAAAGGAGGATCTAAGAGGGGAGAGGTTGGGGAAAGGGTTTACCAAATCTAAATACAATATAAGTAAGCCATACTTTGTTAGCCAACTAAAAATTATATTTTCAAAAACAGAGAAATATTTTGGGCAAAATTACCCTGAGTTGGGGAAGAACCCTGTGTGCTTAAATGTCATAGATAGTTAAAAGAAAATCCCAGTGCCAGGGGTAATATACCTTCTAGGGAGTTAATGGTGACGAGAAGCACCTCCTCCCCCCGAAATCCAGGCTATTGCCACCAGTCTTAAAGGATGTCCACCAGAACTAAACAGTAAGATCCAATTGCTAAAGACATCACTTGCATTAATTGCAAACTACTGAGAATTCATAAGGGAAGAGAGTTGAAGGTTTTTTTCCTGTTGTCTAGCTGTCACAGGGGAAGAAAGTGTTATGCAGTCTACTGGGTGAGAATAGTAATCAACAGCTTTGTCCAGCAGTGCATCCTGCAGGCTACACAACCATCCAACCAGGCAAGATGTGTCCACCAGTGCAATATTGGCATAACGGTTACGAGGGTAACCAACTGTTATCCGATTGGATTTGAGGCCCATTTCACAGAAATAATCCATACAAGGTACTGAAAATCTACTTAAAGGCTCATAGTTGGGGAGACTATAGTCCCTAGGGGGAAACAAATACTACTGTTGTAGGGCTAAATAGACATTGTGCTTCTCAAATTGCCCTTTAAACATTTACATTTATGTTCATAGATTAGTGTTGTTCTCACTTTTGGTCAAAGAAGTTTCTTTCTGTAGATGGTAATAATTCCTGGGGAGAGCTGAGACCCACTGAAGTGCTGGGAAGAGCGTGGTGGCGCACACCTTTAATCCCAGCACTGGGGAGGCAGAGGTAGGAGGATTGCCGTGAGCTCAAGGCCACCCTGAGACTACAGAGTGAATTCCAGGTCAGCCTGAGCTACAGTGAAACCCTACCTCGAAAAAAAAAAAAAAAAAAGAATATAAGAGCCAAAGGATGGGAGGAGTGCTTTGGAACAGCATCTTCCACACATGAAATGACCATTACATTCGTGACCTTACAGTAGCTGTTGTTGCTTGCCTACTTTGAATCTATCAACTTGTTACTGTCATGGATGATGGAGAAAGGCAAAAACAAAAACAAAACCCTCAAGATAGAAAAAAAAAAAAAGGTAGAAAAGAAGGAGGGGTTAAGTTAAAGAGGTATGGAGGAAGAACCCAAAAGAAAATCATCAGAGTGGATTGTGATCAATACATTATGTACATTTGTGAAAATTGTCAATACAATTATACCATTTAAAAAGTCTAACGGAATATCAGTGCATAATTCAATATAATTTTTAATGCCATTTACCTCTATAGTTTAGAAATGTTATTACCTGCCAAATATTAGGTAATTCAGCGCTGTGAACAGTGTTTTATTATGCTTATGTACAAATACAAGTGCTACAGATATCCTAATAACTGTCTGAAAGCACATTGCTATCTACTTCTTTTTTACTAACCTTGTGCAAGGAAAAACTAATATAGTGAGAAGAGAAAATAGCATTCACTAAACTGTCTTCAAAAACACTGATCTTGAAGCCTGCTGCAATTTGTTTGTCAATTACACACTGTAGTTAAACGGTGGACACCAGCAACCATTGTTGAATCAAGAGGCAAGCATGTCACATGACTCTAGTCTGAGGCCAGAGAAGTCTGCATGACAAAATCAAATCCAACTTAACACAACCAATTTAATAATATGCACGGACATCTTCAGAAATAATAAATACATTTTATACTGACATAGTTTTACCAATATAAAAAAGGAATTTTCTAGGCCAGATACTTTTCCCTATGGTAAGGCTTACATTTTTTCTGAAAATATTCCATCCTAGTGTGCATTAACACAAAATTCAAGCACGAATTTCATGTTTTTTCTTTACTCATTTATTTTCCAGTATTTATTTACCACATCAATATCAATAGGCTTTTATTGATGCATATTCATTCTGTACAGTGTTATGTTTCCTATAGATAATTTATTTCAAATATATCATGTTCTTTATCCATATTCATCTCTCTCCATTCACCTCCTTTCCCCTGTCTTTTTTTGCGACACTCCTATTAGTATCCTCCTTTCTACCAGTCTCACTTCTGCTTTTGCATCATATCTAAGTCCATGTGCGTGTGGGAGGTGTATATTTATGTCTGAGCATGCTTCATCTTCCAGCCACAGAGCTAGACTAACTCAGCAATGTGGAAATGCAGATGTCTCATTCTGAAAGGACTTCTGAAGGTAGGAATGACCCCACCAAGATATGTTGTATTGAAATCAAAAGGAGCTCCAGACACAGGGGGAAAATCAGAGGGATTCCAGGTAAGATTTGTTCTTCTTCATCTTCCATTATGTGGAGCTTGAGCCAAAGGAGTGCTGCAGAGGTGGCAGTGAAAACGCCTTCTACCACCTACCCGGAGATAATGCTCACACACTGGTTGGAAATAACTTCTTTGAAAAAATCATGAGTTTTACTGAGGAAAACGGATTTGGTCACTAAGGGGGAAAAGGTACCATGGTTAAAGAAAAAAAAATTTTAGACGTAATTGATATCACTAGTCTTTCAGTCATGATTATAAAGATTAAATAATTAATGAAATTAATCTTCACAAGGTATATTTAATGTATTCTACATAAACTTTACTAAGTATTTGTACTAGTTTTGTCTATATGCATGTGTGGTTGCATATGTGTGTGCATGTGTACATGAGTCTGTGTTTGTGTGTGTGGTTGCATATGTGTGTGCATGTGAACATGAGTGGGTGTGTAAGCATGTGTGGTTGCGTATGTGTGTGTCTGTGTGCATGAATGTGTGGTTGTGTGTGTGGTTGCGTATGTGTGTGTATGTGTGCATGAATGTGTGGTGTTGTGTATGTGTGTGCGTGTGTACATGTGTGTGTGTACGTGTGTGTGGTTGTGTGTGTGTGTGTATGTGTGCATAAGTGTTTGCATACGTGTGTGTGGTGGTGTATGTGTGTGCATGTGTGCATGAGTGTGTGTGTGCATGTGTGGTTGCATGTGTGTGTGCATGTGTACATGAGTGTGTGTGCGTTTGCATGTGTGGTTGCATATGCGTGGGCAGGTGCTATGAATTTTTATGTGTGTGTGTGTTCGCATATGTGTCTGCAGGTACACACAACTGTGCACGTGTGCAGGTGCACATGAGTGTGTTTGCTTCTATGTGGATATCATAGGACAACTCTGGGTGTCATTCTTTGGGTGCTATCTACCTTTGAGGAGAAAAAGTCTCTAACTGGCCTATAACTTACCAGTTAGGATAGACAGGCTGGTCGCTAAGTACCAGGATGCCTGTTTCGCCTCCATTCCTGGAATTACAAAATAGTGAATACACCTGGTTTAGGGTTATTTTAGGTAGTTCTTAGGACATCCTCTTTTTTTTGGGGGGGGGTTGAGGTAAGGTCTCACTCTAGCCTAGGCTGACCTAGAATTAATTATGTAGTCTCAGGCTGCCCTCAAACTCATGGCAATCCTCCTACCTCTGCCTCCTGAGTTCTGAGATTAAAGGCATGTGCCACCACACCTGGCTGACTTTTTGTTTTTAAGACAAGCACTTTACTGAGCTCTCTCCCCAAACCCTTCAATAGCATTTATTTATTTATTTATTTATTTTTCCCCTAAAACACACTTTTTATTGTGCAAGGCTTTACCAGGGAGACAGCATGATCCAGAGTCACCTCCCAATCTATACAGCCACACCCTCCATATAATGTATCTGGTTAATGCAGTCATAGCCAAACTCCCCTGAATTTCTGTAATTTTCCACTTGTAGTTCCCAGTCATGTAGCTCAGAAGTTTAACCCACCAATAATATGAAGAACTCAAGGTGATGTCAGATTGCCTACCATACTTCTTATAAAAACTCTGAGCTGGGCTGGGTGTGGTGGAGCATACCTTTAATCCCAGTACTCAGGAGGCAGAGGTAGGAGAATTGCCATGAGTTTCAGGCCACCTGGGACTACATAGTGATTTCTAGGTCAGCCTGGGCTACAGTGAGACATTACCTCGAAAAAATAATAGCTCTGAGCCATCACAAATTAGTACTCAGACTTAGGAAGTTATTCTCCCGAGTCCACGTTGACATGAATAAATCTTCTGATTCTCCACTCTATCTCTGGTGCTGGTTCTGTGCACCTCACTTCCCCACAACAATAATGATAGGTCTATACAAGGCAACCAAGACCCACTTAAAGGGATTTCCACCTGGTAGGTAGTGGACACAACATGCAGCTAGACTGTTTCAGGGATGGTCTGACAATGTGAACCAAATTGTAGGGCCCTTGAATGGGATGGCATTTCTAAAGGTTCTTGAGCACCCACCTTGATAACAAATTTGCACATTTTTACACATGTGTAATACAGAGATAAGATGCTTTCCACTTTAAACAGAGAACTGTGGTCACAGCAAGAACTCGTTTCCACTTCCCATCACCATATCCCTTTCTGCTCTCCCTCCTAACATTTGAAATAGTTCTGATTCATAGCTTTATGGACTAACCACCCCCTCAATGCACATCATCAAATGCAACAAATTGGTGATAGCTCACACACTGTTCACTGGCATTTAATAAAATGTACATAATGTGATCATGCTGTCTTAATCATCTTCAAATTATTTGGAATTTTTATACTCCCAAATCTGAATTCTTGTCAGTAGACATCAGTACTGAATGCATACTGCCTAAAATTGTAAGATTTTCACAATCAGAGTAGGCAAAGATGGGGAAAAAATGTTCTGTACATACTTCTGAACTGAAAAGAAATGAAAATTATATTTAAAGGAATTTTTCTTCATGATGTATACAAAAGCTATTTATGTAATTGCATTAATTTGCTCAGCTATAACATGCCTAAGTTAAACAAAGGGTAACTGACTTGTTGAATGATAGACCAAAAATTAAACAGAGTAAAAAAATGTATATACGACATTTGCAAATATTTAAACATTATATATACATCCTCTGGACTACTTGCAGGAGAACCATGAATTGTGTGAGGATGCAGTGACCTGACCTCATCCCCACAGGTTAACCATTTCTTAGGAAGATGCTCAGCAACCCGCTACTGTATCTGGTAATTTCTAGGTTTCTTAAGGTTTGACAATCTATGTCATCCAAGTCCAGAGCCTACCCATAGCAACATAAGTGTCATATTGTATTTAAGGAATGTATAACTTCAGGGACACCTTTGAAAAAAAACAAACATCTAAACCCACCATCCAAGTTGATCCTCACATAAAAGTCTCTAGTCTATTATGATTTTTCTTCCACTACAGCAGTTAGTGTTCTAAGTAAATCTTGATATATGTGAGAGCAGAGATATGGGTAGCTTGGTCCCTTAGTGCTCTAGCACCAACAGAAAAGTTACTCAAAAGTCACTGTTGGCACAAGCAAGGAATAAATCAACAGAAAGACAAATAAACCCACAATTATTACTGAGCAGGCACCAGTAATGTGAATTTAATTATATACTATATGTGTGTGTGACTCCAAATGTAACTGAAATTTGCATTTTATACATGAGAAAATTGACAAGGAAGCCTCCTGTGGTTCAGTCCAAGCTGACAAGCTGACACTTTCTGGGTCCATTTCCACTAGAGATGTGTCTATTGGCAGCTTGCTTCTTAGCAATCTCTAAGAGCCTTGGTAAGAAATATAAACTGAGATCTCCTTTCAAAGATTCAACAAAATAAATATGAAAGTTTAGTAATTTATGAGGATTCATAATAAACAAAAATAAAGGTGAATACATTTTACATGGTGACCAAATGCTATTCATGCTCAGATTCCAGCACAGCTTCTCACATTTTCACACAGACCCAGTGCTGCATAAAATCAAATTGCATGGTTTTCTTTTGTGCCAAGGTACAATCATGCTTTCTTATGCACATTGTTAGGAAATACAGTATTTACAGGAAATAAACTATAAGCAGCTTCAGGGGAGAAGCACTAAATTTTACTTACTGAAATTTTACTTTCTCTACCTATTACAGCTGAGCACAGTGGTAATTATGTAGTTTAAAAAATTTGTTCAGCAGATGAATTGATGAATGTACTTCAATAAGTTGAGCAATGTCAAACAGAAAGATAAACCACAGATATTTTGTTCCAAAGTGCTTTTAAATGTGAAGGGATTTTTTTTTAATTTTATAGGTATTCAATTATTCAAATAAATTAATCTAATTAATTATGATTAGGTAAGTACTATAACTACTTTAAATGCATTATAATTTTATTTAATTTTTTTCCATATCAATCCTATAAAAATCAAGCTCTACTTCTTGACAGAAGCAAAAAATGCACAAAGAACTGGATGCTGATAATAAATCATCATTTCCACATTTCTAAAATTCATACTTGCATAATTTCCCAAGAAGACTTTACAAAATTTCTTAAAAGGTGATCTGCTATATCAGAAGTTAAATCTGAGAGACCCAAAGTCTTAGGCCTAAAGTTAACTGTGTATCTATCAAAACAATGGCTGCTTGATGCATTTTCAACACCGTGCAATAGGCTTCAATTACAAAACATCACTACCTGGATCCTTCTGATTTAGAGTTCCTCAGCGAAGCCTTTGAAACTTAGATACACCTCATTCATGATATTTATCTCATACCTTTGTTCCCACTCACCACAATCCTCTCTTCCTGCCAACATGACTCATAATATTACATGACCCTGGTGCCTGGCTCTATTATTCACTAAGAGGAATGAACTTGCCATCCTAGAAATACTAATCTCTTATTAAACATTTTTAACTAAGAGAAAGCTTCAGTTAGTGTAAATGGGCAGATAACAACCATTACATTTCCTTGGATACGATATCGTAACAAATTCCACCAAGCATAGTCACAGGCATTTCTATTTTATCTGGTGAAATTGTCCCCACTGACCAACCAAAACATCTCGAAGGCTATACACACTGAATAACAAGGGAGTCAGATGGTCTCTGCCTAAGCATAGCAAAAGTGAGCAAAGAAAACAGAAATAGAACAAACAAAACATTACATATGAAGGAAGGAGTCCATTTTCTTCCACAGCAGAGTCTCCACTGTTCAGGACTTTTGTTATTCCCTTTTATTGAAATAGCAGGGTTTCCTTTAGGTCACTGACAATAGCATTTATGTTTTGAAATGACTGCTTTTTCCCTGCCAGCAAAATGAATCATCAAAGAAAATTAATTTCTGCACTATCAATTTTGAATTCCATCTGCTTTATTGCATCTATTTAACTATTGAAAAACACATATTAAAATGGAACAATGAATTCTCCGTGCTAAAATGTACCTCTCTTTGCTATCAAATAGTTTATGATAACTCTAAGATTAATTTGCTTATTTCTCCTAAATGTCTACCTCTGAGACTATGTTAATTTCTTCAATGTCAATTTTGTTGATGAAACAACCTAGCAATTTCCATGGTGAGGAAACAATGTTCATTGGCCTGTACAGAGAAGGAAAGCAGAGAATGCTGCTAAGCAGAGGAACACTGGCCTAACCCATCACTGTGCATCTTGAACAGGAAACCACACCCTTTCATTCGAATTTGGACAATAAAGTGACATGCAGCCTTCAGTACACGAACTCACTCAGTGCACTAGGATTCATCTTCTTCATCTTCAAGGAAGTCTGTTCTAGGACCAGGCTGTTCATCACCTACTGTGCAGACCAGCACCACAGGCACCATCTTTGAGCTGGTTGAAATAGCTTGTTTCAGGCACTAAACCCATTCCAGGCCTATAAAGTTAGAACATACCATGTAATAAGAACTGCAAAGATTTATACATACATTTCCATCTCATAACCACTGGTCAGGAGGGTTGCCTCCAGACCAAGCTAAATATGTCCCTTATTTTCTACCAGAAATAATGGGGTGGGAGTGAAGAATTTTTTTCGCTGTATTTGGAACTCTTCTACCTATTTTTCCCAAAGTAATTCCAGAGCTCAATGACCATTGGCAAAAAAAAAAAAAAAAAATATGTGATCATCTCTGAGTTCAGTTGATAAACCAAAGACATGGAATTGGGGGAAAAGAAGCGGGAAAAAATCAAAGACATGGCTTTACAAACAAAAATTTGATCTAAAAAAGCAAAAAGAAAATAAAGACGAGGCAGAGGAACATTCTTGGGAAAATCAATTGGTTTTCCATGAAAGGAGAAGATGCAACTCTATTGACTTGGAACATAACTGGGAGCATTTGGCTACACGCTACTGAGAAGATCCCAATCCATGACGTGGAGTGTTGACAGGTGACAAAAATACAAGCAGTGTGGGGAAGGGTGTTTACTGTCATGCCAGGGAATGTGCAATAATGTCATGTTTCCTGGTGACATGAGAAAATTAATAAATTAATTAGAAGGGAGAAAGTTCTTATAGCTTGAATTGGACAGAGGCATGGAAGAAGTAGTTACTACTTGGCTACTGTGTTATGAGAATATTAAGACATATCTGAACTGACTAGAGAGGTATGAAAGATCTTGGTAATAATCATGATATATCTTCACAGTCTGAGACGATGTCTAACCAAACATAGCAGGAAAAATTATAGTCATATTTTTATAAAATATTTCAAACAGAAAACTTTAGTTGAATGCTGGAGTTTACTTAATATTGCGGTTGAGTATGAAATGTCTTCCATAGCTGATGTGTTTGAATAGTTGGTCTCTAGCTGGTCTTTTTTTCTTTTTTGACATTTTTGGAAGCTTTAAGAAGCAGAGCTTCAATGAAGGAAGCAGGTCACTAGCAGGGTGGGGCTTGAGGTTTAAAGCCTGGCCTCACATCCTGTTTTCTCTCTGCTTCCTGGCTGAAGCATGACAGTGTGTCCTGCTGCACCTTCTGTTGGGTGATGACCATGTCCTCTCAAACCATAGGCCTAACATGAGCCCTTTCCTTACTTTAACTGCTACTGGCCAGATGACAACAATGAGAAGGCAACTGAAGCAGCTAGTAATTCTTTAATATAAGTATTTCTTCCTAATTTTTTTTTTTTTTTGTGGGGGGCTGTGTAAAAGCTCTAGAGATGTAGAAGAAACGTTGCCAGAAGAATGCAAAAATGTAAGAAGGAATGTGCTTGTCAAAGCCTAGGGGGAATTGATGCTTCCTGTGAGTGCTTAAGACTTTTCCTGACTGGCAAATGTGTGAGGTAGATGGATACAAAATATAAGTCCCAGAACAGGTTAAAAATTTGTTCTTCTCGGGCTGGAGAGATGGCTTAGCGGTTAAGCGCTTGCCTGTGAAGCCTAAGGACCCCGGTTCGAGGCTAGATTCCCCAGGACCCACGTTAGCCAGATGCACAAGGGGGCGCATGCATCTGGAGTTCGTTTGCAGTGGCCGGAGGCCCTGGCACGCCTATTCTCTCTCTCTCTCCCTCTCAGCCTCTTTCTCGCTCTGTCTGTTGCTCTCAAATAAATAAATAAACTAACAAAATTTTTTAAAAAAAATTGTTCTTCTTTTTACTAAGATGAGAAATTGGGTATATTACCAGCTATCCAAGGAAATCAAAAATGTAAAATAAAATTCCAGTAAATGGAAAAGGGGGAAAAAGACCAGCTCTGCTACATTCAGGTCAGGCTTTTCCCAAGAAGAAACATAAGCAGCACTTCAAAAATGGCAATGAAATGTTTAAGCTACACAGAGATGTTTAGGGAATATGTACTGTGAATGACTAACAAGTCTCTAACATCCCCGGGGAAATTACATGAAAAAAATCAATGCTTCAGTTCCTAATATGTTCAGCAACTTTTGGGAAGTCTTTTTAAGGACTGGCACAGGCCATTTGCATAAGTACAGGATTCTCAATGCTATGTCTAATAGAAGGAGCACCACGGTTCTGCAAGGAGGTCATTTTGAAGAGTATTTAAAGGGCACAGCAGTGAGAGCTGCATATGTTAGCTTCTTTGAAGAGCAAAATTGGAACAACTCTGAGTGAATCATCAGTATAAACCCTGGAAACCAATTATTGAAAATATATAAACATAAAACAACAAAGCTTCCCTGTAAGCAGCAAATCTTCATTAAGTCTTTTGGCATTGATTATATTCTCATGATTCATTTTGAACTCTTCTTAGTAATGTGAATTTAATGCATAATTTCTGCATAATGACTTTTTTTAATTACTACATAATCATGGGTGGAAAAAAGTGTCTTCCTTTGGTCCATTTTATGAGGCTAAGCAAATAAATCTATAAAATAATTTACTCTGTTAGTTGCTTGGAAACCTTATTGTTGATATGACAACTCTGGCATAATAAATCCAATCACCACTTTCTTTCATTTGCATGTAGAAGTTACATATTTCCAGACTAAAAGGAGGCTTTTTATTTTCCTTATGCTACAGTGACATCTACAGAAGAAATGGAGAAATATTGGGAAGAAAAAACTTTCTTAGCTTTTTTTTTTTTTTAAGTGCTCATAAAGTGCACTCAAATTCCTGGTTTAAAAATAGGCTCCAATGTGGAGACTTTTTAAATATCCTAGACATCAATTGTTCTTCCTGAAAATCTAACAGAAATTTTCCAAATATGGTTGTGATAATTATTTTTAAAAACTCACTACTTTCCTTACAATGATCAGTGAATACTTACATTATCAAAGGGTCAGTAATTGTGAATAAAGAGAAAGGATCACTGATCTTCATGTCTTGGCTAAAAACATCTCTATCATATATCTTGCAACACATTCTAAATAGGATTATAGATTTTTAAATTATTTTCAAACTCATTCTGATATAATTTTAACAAGAAAGCATTTGTTCTTGGAAGGGCAAAATGATAAAAATTTCAAACTGTGCATGGTGACCTTTCTATCAAGTAAGTTATAAATGAAACTTTTCATTTTTGCTTCACCAAATGCATATACACAATCCGATTACAAAGTATAATGTGAGAGAGAAGAGATTTTACTGGTATCTTCCAGACTCTATAATATAATCCACCCGCACCTTACTAAAAGAAGAAAAGCCAATCTTTTGTGGCAGTGTCACTGCCACTATGGAGACCTTTAAGAGACAAACTTTCTCTTTGAATAGAACTTACTGACTCATCTGCCTTTCCTACAAGGCTTCAGCAAAAGATTACAGTTTGACTTCAAAGAGGTAGTGGAGCTATGCAAAGCTGTATTTCATAGTCATTCAATTAATGGAAAGGAAACACTCAAAGATTTCATGACTTAGATACTTTTTTCCACTTACTGCATTTCTTTTATAAACAACAGAGAAGGCCTTCATTGTCATCAGCTATTATTCATGGGAAGGAAGATACCTTCAGTGTATAGTGGGGTTTTATTCCTCTAAATATATAATGAGGTAGTAAAAAGGCTGGTAATGTGTGAGGAGAATCAGAAGAAAATGGGAAGAATTTTACTACAAAAATGTTAAATTAATGATCCCATAGTGCTTAACAATAACCCTACAATGGGGGGACCTCAGTAGGATAGGGTGTGGGGAGAGGGAGCATAAAAGTAACACCTGATGGGAGCATGACCAATATGCAATATGTTGGTATAGTAAAGTCCACAATGAATAAAAATAAAATTAAAGACTACTCATTAGAAGTTTATGAAATTCTTGCTCTGTTCTAAGCACCAGATTCACTGAAAAAAAAAAGGTAAACTATAAAGTGGAAATATGACATTCAAAGTCATTAAAATTATAAGATGTGGTGAAATCCTAAGATAGCCCAGATTTCTTTTAAAGATGAGATAAATGGTATAGATTATAGATGAATATATAATTGATATGTAGATAGATAGATGGTGATAGATGGATAGATGATAATGATGATGATAGATTAAATAGATAGATAGATAGATAGATAGATAGATAGATAGATAGATAGATAGACAGACAGACAGACAAATAGGCAATAGAACATTTTTCCTCTTCACAAACAGCACTATTGTTGTGTTCAGTATTGCTGGAATTGATTCACCTCTCAGAGGAAAAAAAATGCATCATATTGTTTCATTATTTTAAATGGATGGAATTGTTGTTTCTTAGGGAGGATATTATGTCACCAAAATGATGCCCTTGCTTTTTGGCCCCCAGCACCACTCATTTCAAAAGGACGTGATATAATATGTGGGAGCTTTTCTTTTGAAGAAAATCCCTTAATCCTGCCTTCATCTAAGAGGCGATGTGCTCATTTCAGTAAACACCTCAGGAGCATTCTGCACAGTGTAGGAAGTCTCTCATGGGGTTTCTCCACTGCAGTTAGCATTGGTCATAACAAATAGTCAATGCTTGATAGAAAATACTAATCAAAATATTTTATGAGGTGCAAATGACAGAATGTTGGCAAGTGTTAAAGCTGAGGGTAGCTGTGTAAGAGATTAATTGCATTTTACCTTGCATTCTACTATGACAAAAATTTTAAAGGAATAATAACTTCATAAAAATGCCAAGGATTCAAACCTCTAATTGCTACAAAATTTAAAACCTGTTTACAATTCTTTTTCTGTTTGTTTGTTTGTTTGTTTGTTTATTGAGGTAAAGTCTCATTCTAGCCAAGGCTGACCTGGAATTCAATACATAGTCTCAGGGTGGCCTTGAACTCATGGTGATCCTCATACCTCTGTATCCCAAGTTCTGGGATTAAAGACCTGTGTGCCACCACACTTGGCTAAAATTCTTTTATAACATGCCTGAGATCACTGAATTATAAGTTCTGAATCATGAGTTCAAACTGTGACTATGTTAGATCTTAGCATGTGAGAGAAGAGCTGGAAAATCATTCCACAACTAAGAATTATTAATGTGATTTAACTTCTGTTTCAATTATTATTGCATATAAGCCTCAAAATGAATTCTACTGTGTAGTTAGAATCTTCATAATATAGCCTTGGTACAGATGTGTAATATATCTAGACTTAGATTAATTCAACAGCGTGGTGCTTGGGACACAGTCAAAATTTTATACTTAAAGTCTTTCCCAACCTCCCCATGCCTGCTTCTTTCCTGCTGCTACCACGCAGACTCCTGCTCCTCACTTGGATCTCCACCTGCACATGCCTGCTTATTTGGCTTCCCTGTGGACCACTTAGACTCTTGAGTCTGCTGCTCATTTCTAGCTCTGACCCTGCATCTTTGCCTCAGGTTTGCACTTTCTTTGGACTTCGCTGGAGCCTCATTTGGCATTTTTCTGGTGCTATACCCCACATTCTGGGCTACCCCCAGTCCTGTCTCATGCCACAGTAGTGGACCTATTGCCTGGAGGGTTGTTTTTTTTTGTTTGTTTGTTTGTTTTCCTCTCACTCTGCCTGGGCGATACATGACCAGAAAGACTAACTGATATTAGGGAATGTATTTTGTTGATTTACTTTAACTGCTTAGCAAATGCCTCAATATATGACATTCATTTGTAACCCCACAAACCAATTTCATTGACATTTCTTAATCGTAAATACAAATCACCAACACCAGGCATTGTGTGTAGAAAGCCACTGCTGAACTAGAGTTCCTGATTTGTGAAACAGTTGAGGCCTCTGACTTAACTTCCTTATTCTTCAATTTGACAATTTAAATACATAAACACAATCTGATAGCGTAATAAGGAATCATACTGATGTAGGATTTGGGGGTTCCAGAAGAGTCCCTCACGTTTATAAACCCCAATTTTAGATCCTGTCATATTTTAACAAATAATTGATAAAAATGAACTCAAGGAGGATAAATTATGAACTATTAGATTTATTTAGGGAGGAATCTCAAATTGTGGAGTTTATTTAAGGGATATTGGGATCTAGGAAGAAGGCTAGATAGAGCAGAGTCACAAGCACAGGGAAAGTAGGACACACATGCTCATGTGAAAGTCTGTGATATTCATTTAAGAAGAATTGAGGATTGTAAGGAAAGACTGGAGTAGGAGTGCAAAAACAGGCATGTGGAAGAAAGACTCTAGGAATTCGTGTTGGGAGATTTAGAAGGAATACACAAAGTATCTTTTTGAGCTTCTCCATAGAAGAAAGTTAACAGGGCAAATGATGCTGGCATAAGGAAGAAAAGCAGAAGGAAAATAACAAAACAGAACAAATGTTCAGATGAGAAGTAAGTGGTAAAGTGAGTTATACCCATGGTTACCCCAAGTTTAGAGGAAGTGCACAAGTAATAAGTCCATAGTTAGAGAAGCCCCAAGTGCTACATCTAAGGTATAAGAGATACAAGTATGCATGTGGTAGATTCAGGGACCACAGGAAAATCATATATGTGATTAAAATGAGAAGTTACCCCAAAGTATAAAGCAGAGGCAAGAAGAAAGACTACTCAGACCAAGAAACAGTACTCTGCTCTCCCCAACCCAGCTAGGCTGGCTTGGATGGAAAGCCAGACTCACATGCATCCAAGCAGAGATCACAGAAAAGAACAAGGGGATGCAGAGAGAGAAAACAAAGGCCAAAAAAGCAGTCTATAGTAAATTGAAAATGAATTATTTAATCAAACTCAGGTATCTAAAGGGGCAGGCATCTTTGGCTTGTAGATTTGAAGAGGCAGGCTTCAGGACCAGGCCTCCAGGGAAGTGAAGGCCTCCCATCTAGGAAGCATGACAGACTATGAGCACTAGAGAACACTGTAGCTATCGTAGATGAGTCTCAATCAGACACATTCTCCATTGCCGCCAAGAGGTCCATTCATGCTAGGGAGAAGTGGCATCAGTACTGGGAGGGCCTCAGCTCCTAACTGAAGTTACCTAAAAGAAGCTAGCATCCTTCTATTTCTCCATTAGTATTTTCAGAAATAGGTATCATGGTTTGTATTCTAGAAAACTCACACAATAATGATGAGACATCGTATGGCAGGCATCTTGGAATACCAGGTGAGCAAGACACACTGCCCCCTACAATTTTTTGCCATACACTTAACAATAGAAAGTAGATGTATCATCAGATATATATATATACTTAAAGATAATCACTGGGAAGAAAATTATAAGAAGCTATAGGATATGGCTTGATCTGGGTTCTCCTGTAAAGGATTTTAAAGGAAAGTAGCATTTTTGCTGAGATTTGTAAGGCAAAAAAGGTTTAATTAGATAGTGAGAATGATTATAGGTGAGAGAGATTCCTGGTAGGCAAGATTAGTCTTTGTGAAAGGATTGAAGCAACAAAAAGCCTGGAAAAAACAAAGACTACTATGACTGGGACACTACCTTCAGAGTGCCTCATAGTGCCTACACATTCCCAGAGAGGTGGCAGCAGACATGGCTGATCAGAAAAAAAAAAAAAAAAAAAAGCCCTGTTGTGTGTCACTGGGGACTGTGAATAGCTTCTATATGTGTGACATACAGCTCCTGTTCTAGAATGTATCTGTTTACCAGGTCAAATTAAATTGTATATACCTAATGTTGCAGGCATGGTAGTATTGCTGGCAGGAATCACCTGACCAAGAGCAGCTTTTGGGAAAAAAAAATATTTGGGTCTTCATGCTTTCATAACAAGGTCTTCACAAACTGAGCCTTTGCCCTAGCCCAGAGTACACAAGCAAAATAGAAAAATTCACTGATTATTCCCTGTCTGGACAGTCATAAGTAGATTGTTTACTTGACCCTCTCAAAGCACACACTGCATCCCAACCCAGCCTTTGTGTTGCTTCCATTTCCACAGTAACCTCTTGTCACTGTATCAGCCACAATAATACATTTAGTATTGAGGAAATGTGCACCATTTACAGGAAATTGTTTAACACCCATTGAATTGAAGCTCATGTTTAAAGCAGAGCCACAAGAGCTGAGCTTGCATATAAAGAAGGTTTCTTTGGTCCAAGGTATCTGGCTGTTGGGTTCCATGGTCAGGACTACTGAAAAGATTTATGCTAGGATGAACAAAATGCATGTCTAAGAAAACAAAATTAAATTATACTGTTGCTATCAAATCAAAGAATCTTTTGGGGTAAAATGCTTTCATTTTGAAAGGTAGAAAAAATCATTATTCAAAAGTGATTAATTAAATAAATCCAAGCATCTGTGCATTTATGTCAAGCAGCTATCTATTGCTATGACATTATAATAGAGAAAAAGAATTTGATGTTTGACTCATGGTTTCAGAAATTTCAGTCCATGCCACTTGGCTCTGCTCTTTCAGGTCCACGATGAGGCAGAAGTTTATGGGGGGAAGGTTGTCGTGAAGCAAAAACCATTCCCCTCATGGCATGGCAGCCAGGAACAAGGACAAGGAACAAAACAGACCTTTAAAGTCATCACTTTCCACACACCCCGCGTGACTTGCTTCTTCCATTTAGTCTCTTTCTCTCAATAGTCCTTTCAGTTATGAACTTGTCAATAGATTAGGCCACTGATGAAGTTCAAACGCTTACAATCAGCAATGAATTGTACCAGCTAGATAAAAGTCTTCAATACATGAATTGAACATTTCATATCCAAAACACAACGGCATGATTCATACTAGGTTGGCTGCAAGAATTTTGAAGGACAAATGCCAATGCAGGCAAATAATACCTCTCTCTGGAAGACTGGGGGAAATGTGATCTTTGATGGTGACATTATTTTTAGTTTTTACTGTTAGTTTCAAATGATTATATATGTGTGTGTGTGTGTGTGTGTGTGTGTGTGTGGTGATGTTTTGATACATGAATCCATTGCACAAAAATTAAATCAAGCCACTTACCTAGTTGCCATTTTTTTATGACGGCTCTTTTTTCTATCTTTATCATGTAATACATAGGAAAAAAATCAGTGTCATCTATTCTCTGTAACAGACTTGACTTAAGACTGCATTTATTCAGACAAGAAAACAAATATACTTTTATTGATAGAAGACATTTTACACTTGGGTATCTGTATTGACATGTGTGCTTTAGATATAATCAGAAATACATTCCTACAATACAGAACAGCAAAAATGAAATGTTTTCTGTTTCCTCTATGTGGCATAGTCTAGAGCAAAGATGAAAAGTGGATGTAATCTTGTCATAAACCTACAGAAAGCTTTTGAAGAGGATGCCTAAAAAAATTCTAACATTTTCCGTAGAGGTTGCTGATAAGCAAATAACTTACCATTTCTCTCCTATGCTAGTCCTAAGTCAGAGTGGAAACAGTAATGAAAGGCAAGGCAAGGTTTGTCTCTCGTGTTGACAAGATTTCAAGTACTTCACGAGAAGCAGAGAAGTGACTCAATCAGATTCTTAGAACTTCACACATCTGCATGTAGGATATAAATTTAATTTAGTACATAATGTATGCAGGAAGCACTGCAACATGGACTGGAATAGTTCTTCCCATGAGGAAAGATTAGAAAGTAGAGGAAAAGCATATTTCTTCTCACCTGGGAATACTTTTCTTTTTTTACATTATCATTTTCACCTTAGTAAATTAATGTTTTCCTTTAGGTGCTTTGACAATGACTTTTGTGAATTAAAGCTATCACTAACATTTTGCCTAAATTTATTATTTTTATTTTCCCTTAAATTCTTGAGAGCTTTAGACTGCAGGATGATGGCACGCTTCTTTTCCAGGCTTGGGCCACCATGAGCTGTGCTTCCGTCTCTGAGAAACCCGGCCTTCCGAAATGATAGCATTCCATCCCAGGAGGAGCCTGAAGTTCATCCTTCCTCTTTCCAGTTTGTGCATTCCATAGGCATACAGAACAGTAAATTGCTAAATAAAACCTGCTGTCTGAATGGAGGTACCTGCATCCTGGGATCTACAGACTCAACTGTGAACATGATGTAGGCAAGGAGCACTGTGGGTCTGTACCCCATGAGTCCTGGCTGCCCAAAAAGTGTTGTCTGTGTAGGTGCTGGCACAGCCAGCTGCACTGCTTTCCACAGACATTTCTACCTGGCTGTGGGGGCCATGTGTTGACGATCACCTCAGAGCTTGCTGGACTACAGAATTAGGGCCATCAGTGCCAACCACTTTGATGCTGGCCTGTATCAGTCTTTCTACACAAAGTCACTGTTAATAGACATTTGCCTCTTTCTAGACATGCAAGTGTAGGTATCATGTGAATTTCATGACCAGTAAAGGCTACTTCTCTACTGTCCTAAAATAATGCACACGTCTCCATACTGGTCCCAAACACTTCCTGAAAAAGTCCAGTACTTTACCTCTGTCCTGCTCGCCCCATGAAAAAGCATATATTGTTCTTTCTGGCTATGCTGGTGGTGAGAGCCATGGCCTCACACATTCTAAGCACTCTAACACTGAGCCCTACCCCAACCTAAATGCAACATTTCTGCAAAATAAGAAAGGCACACAAACTTGTGCCCACATTGTGTGTTTCCTGATAATAACCCTTTTGTCTTATTAATACTTCTAAGTAGTTCTACAGTTTATTAACGGCTAATCCTAATGTGGAAATGGGGATAAAGTTTTGAGTAGATCAAAGATAGTTAAGGTAGTATCTTGGATTGGGAAGACGGTTCAGTGGTTAAAGGGCTTGCTTTCAAAGTCTGCTGGCCTGGGTTCAATTCGCCAGTACCTATGTAAAGCCAGATGTACAAAGTGGGAATTTATTTGTAGTGGCAAAAATCCCCGGAAAACCCATTTTTTTCTCTCTTTCTGCTTTTAAATATGGATATATGTTTTAAGAATACTTTTTTTTTTAAATAAAAAGTAAAGTCAGCTGGGTGTGGTGGCGCACACCTTTAATCCCAGCAATTGGGAGGCAGAGGTAGGAAGATTGCTGTGAGTTCGAGGCCACCCTGAGACTACATAGTGAACTCCAGGTCAGCCTGAACCAGAGTGAGACCCTACCTTGAAAAACCAAAAATAAATAAATTAATTAATTAAATTAAATTAAAAAGTAAAGTCAGGCTTGATACCTCATGCCTTATCCCTTTGTTGACAAAGGAAAATCGCTGGGCTACAAAATGAATTCCAGTCAGCCTAGGTTAGAGTGAAACCTTGCCTCAAAATTAAAAATAAATAAATAAATAACCTTTAACCCCAGCACTTGGGAGGCAGAGGTAGGAGGATCACATTGAGTTTGAGGCCAGAGTGAGAGCCAACATCAAAACAAACAAATTAATTAATAAATGTAAAGCAAACATTTTAGGATGAGGAGTAATGAGTCTGCAGGATGCAGGTAAACAAGAGGAATCAAAATGTGAGGCAGATGTAGAAAAATAAACTGCTTGCTTGATGGTTTAGGAGGATGAGAACAGAATTGAAATCTATGCCATTTGATGATATCACAGGTTTCTCACTGGGCAAGCGAGGTATGCCATGACATGTAACTAGGATAACAAGTGATAGACATGTTAAAATATTTATTTTGTACTTGTGTTCTTTCTCTTAACATAACTTATGACTGTTATATTATGCTGATAAAAATAGAAGAGAGTAAATAATTAAAAAGCTAAGCTATTTAGCAGAATATAGTGATATAGACCTGCAATCCCAGCACTTGGGAGGCTATGGCAAGAGGATTTCTGAAATTGCTGCCTGTCCTATATAGTAAGTACCTGACCAAAAGAGACTAAATAGTAATACCCTGCCTCAAAAATAAATAAAAATAGGCCAAGAATTGTAGTGCATGCCTTTAATCCAGCACTCTGGAGGCAGAGGTAGGAGGATCCAGGAGATTGAGGCCAGCCTGAGACTATATAATGAATTCCAGGTCAGTCTGGGCTAGAGTGAGACCCTAACTTGAAAAACCAAAATAAATAAATAAATTAGGGGCTGGAGAGATGGCTTAATGGTTAAGTGCTTGCCTGTGAAGCCTAAGGACCCCAGTTCGAGGCTCGATTCTCCAGGACCCACATTAGCCAGATGCACAAGGGGGCGCACACGTCTGGAGTTTGTTTGCAGTGGCTGGAGGCCCTGGCATGTCCATTCTCTCTCCCTCTCTCTATCTGCCTCTTTCTCTCACTGCCTGTCACTCTCAAATAAATAAATAAAATTTTAAAAAAATTAAAAAAAATAAATAAATTACTAAGAAGCAAATTTCCTTATCTACGGAAAGCTTAAGTAACGTGGTCTTTGCTCTGTGATATTATTTTAAAAAAAAAGTAGGAAGTCCCCTTAGAAAGACATAAATTTATCTGCAAGATTACTTAACATTTTGTCAAAGTGATACAATTACTTTAGTACTTACAAAAGAACATTGCTAATACATTTGGTTGTAAGCTAAACGTCAAAAAAGTGAATTCCGTTTTGATAATACATTCTGATTAGACTATGTACAATAAAAATGGGAACTCTTGAAAAAAATGAAGAAAGACTAGAAACTAGCATAACTGTGTTCTGGTGATTGAAGAATTTGTATATCATGTTAATTTCAACAAGTAAATTTTCAACAAGGGATCTGTCAAGACCGCTAGAGAGGTTTCCTTACCTCCTCCACTTGCCCAATTCTACAGTAGAATTCTGAGACCAAAGACATACTGTTTTGAAAATAAATTCTCTCCAGTTATTCCCCTCACACAATCCCAGCTGGAATTGTATATTTCAAACTGTGGATCCTCTGGTGCTAGTGTTCATTATGTGATTTCATTATCAAAGCTCTTAGACTTTACCCTCTAAGCAGCTATAATTCAACAAACTAAAATTAACTACTTCTCACATAAGAAAATGTTGGAATACACTTTAATGACTAAATCTGTTTAGTACACAATCCTAAATACTAATGTATACAGTGTACAATACTGGGCAAGTCCTAACCAGTCCAAAGAGGTAACAAAAAACAAATGACAAAAGATAATGCCATAAAAGATGGAAAAATTAACTTTTATTTTGCAGACAACTTTTTGAAAGTCTTGATTATTTTAATACATTTTTCTCTCAATTCTATGTGTAATTAGTCCAGCTAGTTTACACTTATCATAAACTATGAGTTTAAGGACATTTGAGCCTCCAGAATATTCCACAACTTAAATTTTCTTTTTAAGGCATTACCAGAAATACCTTATGTTGTATTATCTGCTAAAACCAAAAGAGACTAAATAGTAAGACCTTTTTCCAAAACTTCAAGGACCTGGTTGGGCTTCATGGCTCTAATATAGGTCCTCATTCTGTTTCTCACTCACTCTGTGACTTTGAAAAGACAGAGATCAATTGTGTCGCCATGTGAATGCTGATCACTGCAGAGTCAAGGAGCATTACATAGAATAAAATGTCCCTTTTTTCTACCTGGGAAACCAACATGTAAGTTTGAAATGTATTTTATTGAATATCCATTACTCCAGCTGTTTTTCTGCAGTTCCATCTATCAGTCTATTGTCCTAATGTAAAAACATTAAAACAGTTATTTTTCAGTATCATACACTGAAACTATATCTGTACTGTCATTTCTGAAAAGTACAAAAGTCATTTATGTTGCTATTAATGATAGTTTTCCTTTTTTCTGATTATTTCTTTCTCTTTTTCTTTATAATGAATTTACTATTTTATCTTCTGGATATGTGTATGATACATACTACATGTTCATGTGTGTGTGAAAATAGTTTGGTACACTTCTCACTATGCACATGGAAGCTAGAAGACAATGTTTGGAGTTAGTCCTTATCTTCCAATTTGTTTGAGGGAGGGACTTTCATTGTTCACCACTGCATTTGTCAAGCTAGCTGGTGCATGAGCTTCTGGGAATTTGTACTGTCTCTACCGCCCATCAAACCATAGGTGTGCTGGTATTGCAGAAGCCAACTATAGCTTCCAGTTCTTGTTCAGGGCCTGGGGATCTACTCATGCTTGCCCAGTAAACACTTTGTCCACTGAACCATCTTATGATTTCTATCACATAATTCATCACATATATATAAAATATCTCCAACACGGCAGTTTCCAGTAACATGAAATTACTTCCCTCACAATAAAATATTAAAAGATAGCTCCCTCACTATAGAATCTTAATAAACAGGAGTCATCTAGTCAGTCTTGTAGAATTGACAATCTTTTCTTCCTAACATGGGACAAGACAATATCCAATATCTTTTGAGTATGCCCCCAGAGAAAACACTCTTCAACAATATTTGTGATTCATTTACTCAGAAAACTCACAGCTCAGATACTGCATCTGGTTTTCAGTGAGTTCTGAATATTCCCCCAATTTTGTCTCTGGGTTAACTGAGATACAAGTTAATCAAGTGTGGATCCAAAGGTCTCAAAGCAAGATGGAGGGTGGTCCAGAATAAAGTTGTGGAGTTATTCTTTTTAGCAATTACTGTAAACCTTCTATATATATTTATATTATTTTATATTCTACTTTTGAAGTATGGGTTATTTCACCACTGCTGTTGTTAGGATTCTACATTTGACAAAAGATTGCAGTCATAATCACTATCATTTAGAGCATCTGTCTTCCCACACATCCAAGTTAGCAGCTTTAATATGCAGCAGCTTTGCTTTCTTTAGTCAGTATGCATTCTGTTTGGAAACCCCACCATGTAATATACCACTAAGAAGTTCAACCATCAAAATGTTCCATTCACAAAGGAGAAAGCACGTGATTCTTAAGGAAGAAGGTACAATCTAAGACTTACGTCTGCTGCTCTTGCCTTGTCATTGTACCTGGATCCTAGCCACCTCCAGGCTTGGTCAATATCTATAAAATATATAAAATATCGCACTCACCCAAAGTAGTACTATGATAGAGTAACATCTACATGGTTGTGTACTAACTGTCAGAAAAACGCTTTGCCATATGCAGATAATAGTCATTAGACTGCATTAACTTTGTAATGTTGCTACAAATAGAGGAAAAATGAATGATTGGCTAGAGATTACATCCTACTTAAAACACATATGGAGTGAAGATTGGACCTGAGTGTACCCCTTTAAAGTTCCATGTATATAGTGTTTTGTTGTTAATCTATGGCAGAAAAGGTACTGAATACAAGAGATCATGTCACTCCCTATGCCCTATTCTTCTGCAATTATATGGGTTTTTGTGAGTGGTTCTGGAATAGTTTTTGGCAAACATGATGATGTGGTATCTCCTGATGGAAACAGGTAAGGCCCAGAGTTCAATATTCCATCAATCTTTTCTTATTTTATTATTCATCCATGTGTATATAATAAATCATCCTAATATCTAACAGCTTAAATAAAGCAACACACATTTAT
This sequence comes from Dipus sagitta, assembly GCA_036346955.1. NCBI lineage: Eukaryota > Metazoa > Chordata > Mammalia > Rodentia > Dipodidae > Dipus > Dipus sagitta. The sequence goes on from CM070781.1 coordinate 77,044,895, forward strand.
TTTAATATTATTATTATTATTTATGTCCTAGTTTCTGTGGACATAAATCCCCTTGAAGCTATCTCTGCTTAAGGGTTCTATGCAAGGCTGCAGTGAAGTGGTCAATAGAGGCTGGGGTCATCCAAAAATTCACACAGTAACAGATTCAGTTGTAATCCCACATCCATATGCAAGTTTTAAAAATATGTTGATTGCCATGAACGGTGGCTGTTGCAGAGATAAGAGGATCACCATGAAGTTTGAGGCCAGCCTGAGACTACATAATGAATTCCAGGTCAACCAGGAACAGAGTGAGACCCTAGGTCAAAATAATAATAATAATAATAATAATAATAATAATAATAATACGTTGAGTGACAACTTCCATACACATACAAAATGTACTCTAATGGAAATGCCCTGCCACCATCCTCCTAGGTTTCCCTCTGTCATCTTCCCTCTTCTACATTCATATCATGAGAAAAATCAAAAACCCCAAAGGAGAAGAAGACAGACACCAGCTGAGACACTCCAAGACTCCTTCAGACAACTTTCCACAACCTCTCCTCCCAGATACACCAGCACAAGGAACACCACTTGAGATCTCTGCACCTTGAAGTCTGAGCCATCCCTCCCCCACACAGCATCCAGTACAGCTGATCTGAATATGGACCCACTATTTTCCTGTCATTATTTTTTGGTCCTCCCATGAAAGCCAGGACAACCTATTTAGGGCCCTAATTTTATGTAGGTCTTGTGCAGGTAAAAGCAGGAGAGCATCCCAAAGTACTTCTCTCTGTGTCTGGGCTTACATTTTTTCTGTCGCCACTTCTCAATAATCCTTGAAACTGAGGGTTTCACAGAGATATTTCAGTGCTGAACACCCCACTATCACTTCTTTTCAGCACTCTGACAAGTCCTGTATCCCCTTGAATCACTACCACGTTGAGCTTATAAAGCCTGCTTCCTGTTGGGTGCCCTGATGTCAGACAAAAGCAGGGCTCCAGGTTAAAGGAAGCTTAAGCTGCCTGACAGGACTAAGGGACCCTGGCTAGAGAGAGATTGCAGCAGCCTGAACCACAGGTCACATCTCCGGGACCAGACCTGCAGGGAAGCTCCTCCCTCTATTTTCAGGGTTGCAGTGAGCCAGGCTCCTACCCCATTCTTGGGGGTCACAGTGAGGCTGGACCCCCGGACAAAATCTCGGACCAGAAATTGGCAGGAAGTAGGGCCACTCCCTCTCCAAGCCTGGGATACCTGGACTTTCAGATAAGACTTAGGCTTCTTCTCATAGTCCTGTGACTTTTGGCCAGTTGCCTAAGAAACTCCTTATATGGTATCAGCCAGCAGCCTTCATACAGCCCATCCCCCTCCGACCCTCTTCCTGCCACTATGCAGATCAACAGGCTCTCTCTCTATGTGCTGGAATGAACATGAATGTTCCTAGGCAAGAAACCTTTGAACAAACCAATCACCTTAGGATCTTCTTCCTGCTCTCAACTGCTTACAAACCCATTTCCCTATTGAATAAACTGAGCTACTCCCTGAAGTCGACTCTCAGGTGTATTTTCTGTGCTCATGGCCACTCAAGACCCTACTGTCCATGGTTGCCTGGACACCTTCAGGGAACCATGGTCCTGAGGATCCAGAAACCCACACCCTACAGGTTTTGTTTCAGATGACTAGGTCAGTCAATGATTCAGATCGGCTGGTGTGGATGCTGTGTGTATGTGAGTGGGGGTCATCCTATGAGACCCCCTTGTATTCCTGTAATCTCATGGTGTTCCTACTGCTGGTATGTGAGGGAAGCCAGACCTTGGAATGCTGTGTGGATATACTTTGGAGCGGCTCAGCTGATATTGCAGAGCAGGTGTGGGTGGGCAGGATATCCCTTCTCAGTAGGTTCCAAGGTTTTTGCAGGCTCAGGCAGGGCATGGTGAGGGGGATTGCTTTCCAGAGACAGCAAGCTGGAGCTGGATTCAGGCTGAGTAGCGGCCGTGAACCCCAACCCCCATTCTCCTCCAGGGATTTCATCTGGTTTAACAAATTACAGATCTTGGCTTTTGCCCCAAACTACTTATGAGGTGTTATCTCTGTTTTTTTTTTCTTTTCTTTTCTTTTTTTCTCCAGGTTTCTTTGGCAAGATTCTTGCTGTGCCATCTTAACAGGATGTTTAAACACTGACATTTTATTCACTCATGAAGAGAAATACAAATTATGTGATTTGGATGGAAACGACTGCAACTGGAGATTACCATATTAAGTGAATTAAGTCAGACTCAGATAAATGTCACATGTTTTCTCCTGTCTGGGCCTTAGATTTTATAAGTATGTAAAATCACGAGTATATATGATAGGTAAGTATATTCAAAGCTGTCTAGGGAAACAAAGGAGACTCTACAAATGAGGAAGAGTAAGATCATACAGTTGGAATTATAAACTTGTATGAAAATATCCTTATTAACCCATCCTATGTCCAATGGAGATAACCAATAACATAAATAAATAAAAGCCATGTATTAAATACCTATCTCCTGACACACAAGGATCTACCTTGTTTTTTTAAACTCTTTTTGTAGATTTTGATACCCTTTGATGTAAACATACATTTATGTAACTGCTGAAATTAGAGCTCATAATTTCCTTTTCAATAATTAACAGACTGAATATGTTTAGAATCCCTACATCATATGCTTTCATAACTGGTGATGTAAATTGTAATGTTAAATGAATAATAGCCCACATTTACTGAATGCTCATTGTTTGACAGGCACTGTGCAAAAAACTTTACATATATTGTCTCACTTCATCTCCATAATGTATTCTTAAGATAGTTACCTATTCAGTCTTTCAAATAACAGACAAAAAAGTTATATAACTTTCCTGAGGTCAAAAATATATCTCAGATAAAATATGATCGCAACATTAGCTGTCATATTTCACATCCCAGAAATTAAGCTGGTGCATCAGTTCTCTTTTCCAACTAAAATATATATTCCAATTGCATGCTAGTTCCAAAATATTTCTGGTAGTTTAGAGATCATATGGGGAAGAAAGAATAGACATTCTCCTTATCAGTGTCTCTGCTTTGTTCATTGTTATCTATAGATTTTGTCTACTCAGCAACTGGATTGATCCTTCCGCATTTGCTGGGTAATAGCATTTTTTCATTTTTTTCTAAAACACTTGCAATGTCTTCAAAAGAAAAGGCAAGGCATCATTACACTGCCCTATAGTGCTCTATGCTGTTGGCTTCCTGCCTCCAGACACTGTCTCTGTCTTCCTTCCTCAGCTCCAGAAAGCTGGTCTGTCCTGATGGTTATATTGTAAACACACCCACACTCCTCAGGTCCTTTGAGGTTACTGTTCCATTCTCATGATCACATGACTTCATCATAAAACTCCTTGAGGTTTTGGCTCAAATATGACTTTTTCAATGAGACATTTTCTGATTCAATCTATGGTACTCAGTTCTCCACTTCCACATCTATGACAATCATGTGCCATATTTCAGTTAGAACCTTTAAGAACTATAACCTATATAAAAAGAAGCTATTTTTGTCTACTTCATTTACTACTTAATCTCTAGTGCCTAGAACAGTGTGCTGTATACAGTAGGTGCTACATAAAAGTGAAAGGAGAATAAATGGCAGAATGTTTTATTTATTTATTTATTTATTTATTTGAGAGTGACAGACAGAGAGAGAAAGAGGCGGATAGAGATAGATAGAGAATGGGCACACCAGGGCCTCCAGCTACTGCAAACAAACTTCAGATGCGTGTGCCCCCTGTGCATCTGGCTAGCGTGGGTCCTGGGGAATCGAGCCTCAAACCGGGGTCCTTAGGCTTCATAGGCAAGCACTTAACCACTAACCCATCTCTCCAGCCCCAGAATGTTTTATTAAGACAAGGATATACACTGTAAGATTACTATGTATTATAGACTACTGGAAAACTGGGAAATACATATATTTATAATACATATTTATAAATTATATATATATATTATATTTTTAAATTAGAAATATACATACAAATCTGTGCAACACTGAAGACTAAGTTCAAGATAATGTTAAATGAAATTGGCAGGAAGCTTTCATAAGTCCACCTTTTTAATTATTAACAATATGCATTGAAACTTTGTGGAACAAAGATTAGAGATCAACCACCCAGATATCTCAAATGCGAATTCCTACAAATAGAGTAGCTGATAAAGTTACCAACACAAAATGTCACATTCAGAAAAGCCAAGATTACAGTACTCTGACTCCATTGTTCCTGTCAGCTGAGAAGTGTAGGAAATGAAATAAAAGTTAACAGTGACACCGATGAACAGAGTGACAAGAAGACAGGGGAATAATAGCTCCACAGTAATGACTCACACACATTTTAATTCATGCTCCTTTTTACCAGCTTTGCATTGAAACCTGATAGAGAAGGATAAGGCAGGAAGATGAAGTCACATCAGGCCTTGATGAGCTTTTAACATGAACATCTGAGAAATCAAAAGTCAATGTCAGAAAAGAGAGTGATCCTTAAATAATTCTGAACAGTCATTAAGTCCTCACACTGCCAGATAGGGAAAAGAAGGCAAGCACAAAAAAAAAAAAAAAAAAAAAGAAGTGAACTGGGGTTGAAAAAACATTTCTGAAGAAGCTTTATGTTCCCAAGCATTCATAGACTTGCTTTTAAGCACCTTTACTCGACACCCGAAACAACCACAACACTTTGTGAACTTGGATCACTCACCAGATGGAGGGTCTTCGAGTTCCTTGTTCCAACTTTCTTCAAGTGTGGTTGAATGTGGGGGAGGGAGAGTGGTTGGCAGTGCTGAGCTGCTCTTTGGCAGGCAGTGCTGTTAGTCAACATTGTTAGCACTTTGGAATCATCCATGACTTTTGTCGTGTGTTTAAGCAGATTAGCCTCTTGGGTGAGTTTGGCTTCCAAAACAGCATTTCTGCTCTCAACTTGCTGTGGGTACTGATGTCTGGACAACAGATAAAGTTCTTAACCATTATTTCTCATTTAGTTACTACTGAACTGTTTTAATAGTGCCTTGTAGACTTATACACCCAAGGCAGTGGTTTATGGTGTTCTCAGATGTCTATCAACCAAACACTGCTGGTACACTTGCGTCAGTAGTCTCTTCCTTCACTGCCTCTGTTCACTTGTAAACTTCTTTAGATTCACTCTCTACAATCTTAAATCTAACCCTGCCTGTCCATCCCCACTGCTACTGTCTTTCCTGATCTTCTTAAGGCCTGAAAATGGAAGCAACCTGCCTCATTCATGATCTGAGCTTACCTTCAGCTTTATTTCCTGAAATTTCCTTCTATTTTCTCAGTGCTAGTGTTTACTTCCTGGTCACTCCCAGTGCATTCCAACTTTATGCCTTCACTCATGAATTCTTCCAAAATCAATATTTAGCCACTATTAGCCATTGTGATGTATGTGTGTGTGTGTGTATATATATATATATATATATATATATATATATATATATATAATGCATAATTTACCTTCATAATTTCCCCAGTTATGACATATTAACTCTTAATTTGGTTTTTAAAACACTTTGAATTATTTAAACTATATACCTTTCATGAAATTAATTCTGCCCTCTTCCAAGAAAGTTTTTGCAGGGTGCCGTGGCATGTACCCTTAATGATAGCACTCAGAAGGAAAAGGCTAATATATAATGAGACTGTGTTTCACAAAAATGTTCTTTCAAAAAAAATGGGTGAGTAATACTGATAAATCTCACCAACATTCACATAGGCATTAATCACAACAACACCATTTTATTTACATAATGGACGTGGTGGTCTTGTTTTCCGGAGTTATGATAGATACAACACCCAGAGTTTCAAAGCACAGATTCTTCGGTATAATCTTTTCTCTTTTATTTATCTATTTTAAAGTACTTGTAAAAAATTATGTGGCATGCAAGCATGAGCACTGAAGTTCAAATCCCAATGATCCACATGAAGCGAAACAATGACTCACATCTGTCAGCTCCTGTGGTGAGACGAGAAGTAGAGTAGGGAGAATTGCTGCGAGCGTACAGACGGGCAAGCCTGATAAGTGCAACAGCAATAAACGAAGAGATCCTGTCTCAAACGAAATTGGTTAAGAACCATCACCTGAGGTTGTCCACTGTCTTCCACACACATACTGTGGCACACATATGGCTATAGACAGACAGACAGAGAGAGAGAGAGAGAGAGAGAGAGAAAGAGAGTAACAGGTTAAAACAATTCTCCATGCACACAAAGAATGAAATGGCTTTGCTTACTACTCTACTATGACAGCAACAATCAGGACTAATCAAAATATCCATCAATAATATACTAAATACATTTTTAAATATTTCTATGTTTGCTAGATATTATATAATATTATAGTCAGGTTCACATTGCTGGCAGAAATCACCTGACTAAGAGTAGCTTTTGGGAAAAAAGGATTTATACTGGCTTACAGAATCAAGGGGAAGCTCTGTGATGACAGGAGAAAACGATGGCATGAGCAGAGGGTGGACATCAACCCCTGGCCAACATAAGGTGGACAATAGCAACAGGAGGGTGTGCCAAACACTGGCAAGGGGACACTGGCTACAATACCCATAAGCCTATCACCAACAATATACTGCCTCTAGAAGGCATAATTCCAAAATACCCATCAGCTGGGAACCTAGCTTTCAGAACATCTAAGTTTATGGGGGATACCTAAAGCAAACCACCACCTGGCTCCCATAAACTGATAATGATACATGATATAAAATGTAATGCATTTATTCAATTTTAAAAGTCCTCATATTTTTATCAATCTTAATGACATTAAAACATCCCCATAATCCCAGGTCTTTTAACTGAGCCATAATGCCAAAAATTCCCCCACAAAACCATAATGGTACAGAATAAACACTCACACTACAAAAGATGGCATTGGGCAAAGCAAAGAAATATTCAACCAATACAAGATTTGAAACAACCAGGGCAAACTTCAAACTCTGTAGCTCCAAGTCCAACAACTCTAGTCAGTGACATATCTCCAGGTCCGACAATTCTAACCAGAAACAAGTCTCGGGAGTTCCAATTCCGCCTCTCCAGATAGGCTGCTCACAGTCCTGGAAAACTTCATCCAGGGCCAGCAGCTCTCCTTAGCAGCCCTCTCATGGTCCTGGCTTCTCCACTGGGTCTCCATTACAACCTACAGTCCACCTTCACAGCTCCACCAGGTCACTATGCAGGCATCAAGCAAACCTGCTTCATATTGCCCATAGCTGTTTCCAAAACACAAGAATGTGTTGAAAATTCAATGACTCTCTTTCCTGCATTTCTCATACTCCACAATACCAGGTAGGGTGTTAATCCAGAGGGGAATAAAACAGACTTTGAAGAACAGGACACTCCTTGCACACTAAAGCCCCTTAAAAAGAGTTCACCCTTCCTGTTGCCCCAGTGTGGGTCAGCTGGCCTAACTTCAAAAGTTGCAATCACTCAATTCAGCTTAACAGGCAGCAATTTAGGCCTAAAAATTTCTTTCTCTGCCTTATCCCTCTGCTCACATCAGTCCGTTTCTATGCACTGCAGCCCTGTACAACTTCTCAAGACATGGGCATAACTGCAAGCTGTGCACACAAACTGCTTCTAGCCCAGTCCAAACAAAGCTCTTTCTCACCCTCATAAGCCAAACCTAACAGTCCATAGTTCGTACTGCATTCAGGGCTTGCAACTCTGACCAGAATAATCCATCAAGCTATACTTACTGCAAGGTGTCTCTTAGGCCAATGTTTCAAATCTGTGGTAGTTTGAATAGATGGCCCCCAATATATTCAGTGTTTTATTAGTTTGTAGTTTGCATCTGCAGCCACCTGGCTGGAGGTGATGTCACTGGGTGGATCTTAAATTGTGGTGGTGGGCTTGAGATTTCGATCTAAAGATATGTAAAGTGTGCTAGCTGGAGTTCCTGAAGTGTGCTGTGTTGTGTGACTTTTGGCTTTTTCACTCTTTGTCTGGTCCTTTAAGAGGGGGCCAACTTCTTCTGCCATTATGGAGCTTCCCCTGGATCTGTAAGATACAATAAATATCCTTTCCTCCATAATTATGCCTACTCTGGAAGTTCATCTCAGCAAACCTGAAGCTGTCTGCTACAGAAGTTTGTACAGAGGAATGGGCTGAGATGTACCGGACTACGTGGATGTTGGTCTTTTGGAGCCTTTGTTTTGGAGGAATGGGCATGGACTTGGTGCTTTCAACTGAAGACGACTTCTGGAGTGGTAAGCCAAGTTTTATGGACTATTCCGATGAGAGTTTGAGAATGCTAAATGCAGACAATATTGAACTTTGAGGCTTGTCTTATGAGCTTTCTAAGGGGAAGGAAAGACTACAGAGGACTTTGTTAGAATTGGGATACTGGCATAAAGGCTGGCTGCGTCCTGCTGCCCAGGCCCAGAGAGTTTGATCAAGGTTAAATCATGTGCTTGACTAAAGATATTGGACTGAGAGATTTAAGATCTTAAGTTGGAAAACCTCAAGCAAGTTAAATTACAGGCACTGTGACTGGTTTTAGGTTACTGAAGCTGCTATTATCAACACATTAGCAACTTAAGGAAGATGACCCAACTGCTTTACAATAAAACAATGGAGAAGATGCCTGAAGAAAGACTATCATAGAAATGCAAACTTTTGGAAAGAGTTGACTGGAGAAGGAACCTGCATTTCAAGGTTATTATTTATTTCATCAATGAATTAAGAATATGGCTGTGTCCTGCACACCTGGTATTAGTTTTGGAAGCATGAAGAATGCATGGAGTGGCCATAAAGTGTACATGATTCCAGAAGCCACTGATGTGGAATGAGGCAGGGTCTGATGCCCTTATTTATGCTGGAGGAGCCTCTAGAAGATGGGCTGTGGTTTGCATTAAGACCTGAAGATGTTTTGGATACACCAGGGCTATGCAAGGTCTACCATAGAGTGCACTGTGGGCCTGGGATGAAAGTGTTCCCTGGCTGCTCTGCCCAGGTGCAGGAATGGAAGTTAAAACTCTGAAGACTGTTAATCTCTGGTTATATTGAACTTCAACTGCAGAAATTTGATGTTTGTTTGATGGTCGTTGAGTTTGCATTGTTTTAGTCTCTCCTTGATGTGCATTATTCCAGTTGAAAATGTTTACTCTGTGCCTTTATATGTTGAAAGTATGTTACTTGTTTGATTTTACAGGATTTACTATCTTAAATTGGTCAAAACTGTGGGGACCTTTGAAATTGAACTGAGTACAATTTACAATGTGTGATGGTTATAGATCTAGTGGGGTCCAGGGCTGGAATGTGGTAGTTTGAATAGATGGCCCTCAATACATTCAGTGTTTTATTAGTTTGCAGTTTGCATCTGCAGCCATGTGGCTGCAGGTGATGTCACTGGGTGGAGCTTAAGGTGTGGTGATGGGTATGAGATTTCAATCTAAAGATGTGCAAAGTGTGCCTAGTTGGAGTTCCTGAACTGTGCTGTGCTATGTGGCTTTTGGCTTTTGGCTTCTGCTTCTCTATCTCTGCCTAGTCCTGAAAGAGCAGGCCAGCTTCTTCTTCCATTATTGAGCTTCCCCTGGATCTGTAAGCTTCAATAAATATCCCTCTCTCCATAACTGTGCCTGGTTTGGAAGTTCATCTCAGCAAACATGAAGCTGTCTGATACAAAATCCTTCCACATTCCTCTTGAAAATCAGCTCCCAAAGGTCAAAGCCACAGTCAGATCACTAGCAGTAAATGATACTCCTTGGTACCAACATTAATTTTGCAGTCTGGTTCACATTGCTGGCAGATATAACCTGACAAAGAACAGCCTTTGGGAAAAAGAGGACTTATTTTGGCTTACAGGTTGAGGGGAAGCTGCATGGTGGCAGGGGCAAATGATGGCATGAGCAGAGTGTGGCCCTCACCCACTGGCCAACATAAGGTGGATAATAGCAACAGGAGAGTATGGCAAACACTGGCAAGGGGAAACTGTCTATAATATCCATAAGCCCACCCCCAGCAATACACTGCCTCCGGGAGGCATTAATTCCCAAATCACCATCAGCTGGGATCTTAGCATTTAGAACATCTAAGTTTATGGAGAACACCTGAATCAAACCACCAAATACAACAATCAGAAATATATGTATTTCTGTCAGTGATGGTTGTTGACAATGAAATTTTGTCAATATATGTCTTTAAAGAAAAGAAATAAATTATGGAAATACACAGTACGATATAACACTTAGTAAAAATAAATGTATGAAAAATCAGGGGGGATTTTCCATTTCTTGGGGCCTCTTGGTAGGCAGATATATTTGCACTAAGGAGATAAAGAGATCCAATCTTTGTACATATTTCACTTACTTATTGTGGAGATTTTTACAGACAAAATGCAAAACTTTTATCTTCTCACTTTCTCTGTTCATTGTAAACTATGTTGGCCTCATAACATAATCTATTATTAAGACCTAACCTATATTATTTATGTTTACTTGATTGTGCCTGAAGAAATAAATTTAAAAGCTTCATCCTAAAATGCAGATGAGTTGTATAGTGCTAACAAATGTAGATCTTCTGCAGAAGTACCCATAAGAATCCTGTATAGGATCTAATCATCTCAGGGCACCATATGTAATGAGAGAAATTAATATCTAGTGTGACTCAGGACTTGAATACTTGGAATATAGAATCTGTGAGTTAATCAAAACTTTAAGCACTGAAAGCATACTACTCAGTAAGCAAGAAAGGCTGGCTCCATTTAGGATAATGTTGGCTGAAAGCATCAGCTAAGTTATTTAAACAAACTACACATAATGAGATCACCTAGAAGGCACTTTCAGAATGTGCTAATTCAACTAACTCACTGTAACTATTTCATGTTATCTACTCATACTTGCAAAATGACCCTAAGTATTATGTGCCTTCGTGGAAGAATCAGAAGGTGGACAACAGTGAGGGATCATTTTTCCTGCATCACTGGCTAAGTTTCATCAAACATAACCTCTGCCTGACTATCCGGCAGACATAACAAAGAGAAAATGGCCACCTGGTGAGTCTGTATGACTGTATAGTGTCACCAAGGACATGCATAAATGATCCTAAGCTACACAAGAAGACCAACTATTTGATATGATGAGAAGTGAAAACACCTTTAATTTTTAAAGATTCAAAGCACATTGGTATCTAGCTAGGAAAAAAAAAAAAAACATGTTATATAGGCACAGAACCAAAATGTACCAACCTGCCTGTAAAAGTAGTGTTGCTACATTCAAAGTAAACAAAAACATTATTGTGGCTATAAATATAATGTAGTGATATGAAAATTATTATAATATTTGATAAGTAAAACTTGAGAATATGCTAACACTGTTTAAGAAATATTCTGGCATTATAAAAAATATGTAGTAAGAAGACAGCATGAGATGTAGCCATGTTACAGTTCTTCAGTACACAATGCAGTGCTTCTAACTGTATGTTAGTGCTGTACAGCAGCTCCCTAGAATAGTTTTGTCATGCTATTATGTTAGATTAACATCTTTAAAATTCAGCACCACATCCCCCAGTTCTGCTGCTTCTGTATGTGCTCCCAACAATTCATTTCTGTCACCATTATCTACTAAGTTTCCTCAGTGTATGGAGCTCATTATGACCCCCAATTCATATCTACTGGCAGGACAGATTTAGAACTGGTAATTACACCACAGTAATTTGTAAAGGTCTACTTAGAATTGGTCCATTTTGCATGTGCTAATGGCTGGCCCACTGAGTGTTACATTACCCACTATTACTAAACCTGCCCAGTTGCTTCACAGGGCGTCTGTCTTAATAGCAGTGGAGAAGCAGATGGAAACTCCTATCTACAAAACTTCAGCATTTAGTTTATTTACAAAGCAGGAAGTATTTATCATCACATTGATTCAGGATACTTCACTTTACTAAGCTCCCAAAGCTATCTAATAGCTTCTTTGTCATTTTCTTATTGAGCTTAAATTCAATTAGTAGGTTTATATTGTAGTCACCATCCCTTAAATCAAAATGTTAAGTTTATTTCTTTTTATACTCTCCATTGATATACATATTATCTATCATGATACTTTTTTTGAGGTTTGATTAGTTTTCTGGTAGCAGACATTAAATGCATGTGTCTGTCTTTCAGACATTAACAATAATCAATAGCAGTCTAGGCCAAAAAGCTTTACTTAAATAAAATTTTGAACAATATGTACAGGAGAGTAACTTGGGATGAAAACCATGCCTTTCATATCTAATCAAGGACCTCCCAATAGAGTATGATTCATATTCATATTCATATTCATTTAATATTATTTCTGAAAAATAAAGTAATTTTACTCAATTGTATAAACATTAACCAAGTCCTAGTATTGAAGAACAGAGGTTCCTTTTGAGTTTTTTTCTATCAGATTGGTGTCAACGTAAGCATTTTTTTTATATCAATCTTCCAATATGGGGCCACAGTTCTCAGGTGAAGGACAAAGTTCTATTCATGGTTAAGATACTTGATATGTGTTTGGGGTTCCTCAATCTCATCTTATTTCCTACCACTAATTACAAATTCGGGAGTTCCCATAGCCCACTTGGTTTGAATAATTCAAAACAATTCACAGAACTTAATGATTCTACTTCACTCACGTAAAAGAATAGAAATTTTACAAACCAAAGCATTACAGGGACAGATGTGCAGACTCCAGTCCACCCCAGTCTAATAGTACATACTTGACCCTGTTATATTTATTTCCCGCCACAACCTTACTTTTATTTTGGAACAAGCTGCCTGTGGCCAGAAGCCCTTCTTCCCCGCCCTCCCCTTTAAAAAACCTACACCTTAGGACCCTGATGCGACTTCTCTGGCCTCACATCTTGGGACCAGAGAACCTCCCCCCCCCCCCCCCCCCGGGGGCCACTGCTGGTGGCCGCTCCTCATCTGGCTCTGGACCTTCTGATGTACAGCAAGTTGCCTGCTTTTTAGCTTGCGCCTCGCGGGGCCCCTGTCCAAAGTCGCCGGCCAGGACCAGCCCTTCCGTTTTCCTCCGCTGCCAGGTACCTTAAGGCGCCCAGCGACCTTCCCCTTTCCCTTACCTACCCAGCCAATCTCTGACTTTCGAGCCCAGGCCCTAGTGAGGGACGCCTTACTCTGCTGGTCTTTTGTCCCCAGCTTAGAGCCTTCACCCTCGACTTTAAAATGGGCAACTCCAAATCAAACCTCGACCCCCAGTCGCCTCTGGGCTGTCTGTTACAAAATAAATCCAAATTAGAGCTCCCCCAAACCATTAAACCTAAACGCCTGAGGGTTTTTTTTTTTTTTTTTCTTTCTTTCTTTTTTTTCTCTCTCAAAAAATTCGGCCTTTTTACGAACTCGACAGCCACTCACACTGCCCTCAGAGGGCCCTCTAGATTTCAACGTCCTCTGTGATTTGAAAATTTTTTGTCGCCACACAGGCAAATGGTCTGAGCTCCCTTATGTTCAGGCCTTTTGGGAACTGCGCTCTTGTCCTCCGCTCTACAGCCAACGTTCCACGGCCCAGGTTCTCGTAGCCAATGCACAAGCCTGTAAATCAGTCAGAACCACAAGACTCAAATCCCCAACCTGAGTCTTCAGCACTGACTGAACTCCTGGAACAGCTGGCTCCCCCACCACGCGGCCCTCCCAATAGTTCCCAGCCTTCTCCTTGTTGTCCCTGTCCGCTGCTACCCCCTCCTCTCCTCTCCCCCCCATCCCTTCTCCCCCTCCCCCTGCTCCAACTCCCCCTCCCTTATACTTCTGCCTCTGTCTCCCTTCCAAGCCCTCTTTACCCCTCCCTTTCCCTCCCTGCCTTCTATGACACGCAGTCCCTCCTCCCTCCGCCCATGCTCCACCTCCTTTTCCACTCCCTCCCCCAACCCCATGGTTCTCTCCCCACCTCCCACCACTCTTCCAGTTCCAGCCTTTCCCCTAAAGCCTCAGCCAACCCCCCAGGACTCCTCCTCTGCATCCCTCATCCCAACCTCATGTTCCCTTACACAACTTCACCTACCTTATCGAGTCCTGTACCCCACACACTCCAACCCCCACCCACTCACTTCATCTGCTCTGAAACTCCTAGCTCCTCTGACCCCTCTCCTATCGCCTTCCACACCTGATCCGGCATCTGTCCCCTCCAGAAGGTTGCAGGGACTGAAGGTGTTGCCAGGTTCATGTTCCATTTTCTCTCCAGGACCTATCCCAAATTGAAAAACACCTAGGCACTTTCTCTGCCAATCCAACCTCTTATATTGAAGTTCTGTTACCTCACTCAGGCCTATAGTCTAACCTGGCATGACTTACATGTTATTCTTGTTTCCACAATCACCCCAGAAGAACGACAATGATACAGACAGCAGCTAAACAATACGCTGACCAGACTCACTTAACTAACCAAACTTTTCCTTCTGGGGCACAGGCGGATCCTGACACAGACCCAGGATGGAATTATCAGGAGGGACAAGGAGGTGAAGGACAAAGGGACATAATGCTTACTTGTTTTGTTAGGGGTATGGAATCAGTATCTAGCAAGGTGGTTAATTTTGATAAACTTAGGGAAAGCACTCAAGACTCAGATGAAAACCCAGCTATTTTCCTAAACAGGTTACAAGAGACTATGATCCAATACACCTGACTAGATCCAGCTTCAGAGGCAGGGGCCACAGTACTGGCTACCCATTTTATTGCCCAGCCCTCACCAATATTAGAAAGAAACTAAAGAGGGCAGAAGAGGGGCCTCAAACTTCCATTTAGGACCTGATGAGGATGGCTTTTAAGGTCTTTAATGCCTGAGAAGAGGCAGTCGAGTCCTCCTGACAGGCTCCGATGCAACAGATGGCAACCCTACAAGCCCAAGCCTTGAGAGCTGCCCTGAGGCCATCAGTCTTCCCTCAGAGGGGACAAGGGAGTTCTCCTAACCCCCACTCCCCCGGGGCAAAGTCATATCCACCCCACCAGGGGCATGCTTCAAATGTGTCCAGGAAAGCCATTGGGCCCATAAGTGCCCTAATCCTCCGCCACCCACCAAGCCATGCCCTATATGTCAACAATCAGGTCACTGGAAGTCAGACTGCCCACATGAGGGCTCGTCCTTCATGCCAGGCCGTGGATGACCAGCCCCACAAAGCGAGGCTCTTCAAACTCTCTCGGCATTAGAGCTTTTTGGGTAGGCAGAGAACTGACGATGCCCAGACTCAGAGACTCCCGTTACCCTCGCCAAGCCCAGAGTAAATATTCAGGTAGTGAGTAAGTCCATCACCTTCCTGGTGGACACAGCGGCTGCATTATCTGTTTGCCTGCACAATCGAGACCCACCATCCCCTCATCCATCTCTGTCACAGGAGTTAATGGGGTTCCTTCTTTCCCACCAAAAACCCTACCTCTCCCCTGCTCATTGTCTGGACGCTTTTTCTCACATTCATTTTTAGTCATGCTTAACTGTCCTATTCCGCTATTGGGCTGAGACATTCTCAGCCGCTTCAGGGCCACACTGTCACCAGCCCCCTTTGCCTCCACAGATACACATCTCCCCCTTCCTTTAATAGCTTCTCTAACCTCCACCCCTACTGCCCTATTCCTTTCCTCCCACACCCAGTTAATCCCCAAGTATAGGACATTTGCACTCCCATAATCATCACACATCATCAGCCTGTCTTTATCAGTCTCAAGGACCCTTCCTCTTTCCCTTCATGACCCGTTTCCCTTTTCCAAAACACACAGCCAGGGGCTCAAACCTATCATCACCCATCTCATGTCACAAGGCCTCCTCACACCTACTGACTCACCCTGTAACACACCCATCCTCCCCATACACAAACCCTCTGGCACTTATCTCTTGGTACAAGACCTCCAACTCATCAATGAGGCAGTTGTCCCAGTTCACCCAGTAGTAACTAACCCTTATACCCTTCTGTCTCATATCCCACCCAACACCACCTACTTTACAGTCTTAGATGTGAAAGATGCATTCTTTACAGTTCCCCTCCACCATGACTCATACTTCCTTTTCACTTTCACTTGGGAAGATCCTGACACCCAGTCCTTCAAGCAGCTTACCTAGGCAGTCCTCCCACAAGGCTTCCAAGACAGTCCCCACTTTTTTGGCCAAGCCTTAGCCAAAGACCTCTCCACATGCCATCTAGAACCCAGCACTGTCTTACAGTATGTAGATGACCTTCTACTCTGCAGCCCATCCCTCCCTCTGTCTCAACAAGCCTCGGCCTCCATCTTAAATTTTCTTGGCAAGAAGGGCTATAGGGTGTCTCCCTCCAAAGCTCAGCTTTGCTCTCCTACTGTCACCTACCTGGGAGTCCAGCTCACTCCTGGCTAAAAGACCTTAACAGTTGACAGAACCTAAGCTCTCCATGAACTCTAGCCTCCAGGAATGCAGATCAAATCCTCTCTTTCTTGGGTCGCATGGAACTTTTTTTTTTTTTTTTTTTTTACCGTTGGATTCCTAACTTTGCTGTCACAGCTAAACCACTATATCAGGAAGCAAAAGAAACACCTACAGGGCTCCTATCCCACCCTAACATAGTCTGTCACCATTTCTCATTGTTACTCGATGCTCTTTTGACAGCCCCGGCTCTACCTCTTCCAGAACCCTCCCAACCTTACCACTTCTTTACAGACAAAAGATCAGGAACAGCAACAGGTGTCCTTGCTCAGCCCATTGGAACCACACACCAGGCACATCAACTCAATTAGTCCTCTTTGAAGACAGAAGTTCCTCAATTGAGAGTTCAGGTAACCGACAAGCAGCCTGTGCTGTGATCTCACCTACTGGTATCCTAGAGGCTGCTCGCCTGGCAATGGGCACCACCTCCCAAAAAGGCTGAATTAGTCACACTATCTAGGGCCCTACATATCTCAAAAGGCTGAAGAACTAATATCTCTACAGATTTCTAGATAGCTTTCTCTATAGCTCACACTCATTCAGTCCTCTGGAAGGAGAGAGGATTCCTCACTACTAAAGGTTCCCCAATTATTAATGGGCTCCTCATAGCCAAGCTTCTGGAAGCTCTCCAACTCCCCGCAGAGGTGGCCATTATCCACTGCCAAGGACACCAGATCTCTAAAGACCCAAGAGCCCAAGGCAATGCCAGGACTGAATGTGTAGCACGAAATTTAGCCCTGTCTTCTTACCCCAACACAGGATGTATCTGTTTCCTGTCTGCGACATACCAACCCAATTACTTGCCAGATGAGTAAAATGAACTCCTCAAAAAGGAGGCCACCCCAGGTAGGGATGGCTGGATGTTTTTAAAATAATCAGTTAATTGTCCCCCCAAAACAGGCTACCACAATTATATCTGACATTCACCAAACTTTACATATTGGACCTAAAGCCCTTTACAGGTTCCTGGAACCCCTGCTGGATACCAACAGCCTCTGAACACACATCTCACAGGTCCAGTCCACCTGTCGGATATGTGCTCAAGCCAATCCACAAGGGGGCCTGCACCTCCGTTAGCCCCTGCACCAATTACAGGGACATTAACCAGGCGAAGCTTGGCAGATAGATTTTACCCACATGCCACCCCACAAAAAACTCTGTTATCTCCTTACTCTACTTGATTCTTTTACAGGCTGGATGGAGACTTTCCCAACTTCCAAGGAGACTGCCAATGTGGTGGCCCGGATACTTCTAGCACTCATCATGCCAAGATTTGGGGCCCCATTGACCATCCAGGCAGACAATGGCCCAGCCTTCACTTGTAAGATTGTCTCACAAGTATCAGAGGCACTCAACATGTCCTGGAAACTACACATCCCTATCGTCCTCAGTCATCAGTTAAAGTAGAGCGGGCCAACCGTCTTGTTAAACAGCAACTCACCAAACTCTCTATTGAACTTAAGCTGTCCTGGCCCTCCCTTCTCCCTGTTGCTCTAACCCGCTTAGGAGCTGCCCCTCACTCCCCCACTGGGCTTAGCCCTTTCGAGTTACTATACAATAGGAGACCATTTCTTCTCTCTAATCACCTTCCTACCCAAACTCCCCCACCGGCTAACTACCTCCCCTACCTTTCCCTTCTGAGCTCCCTTCTCTGTTCACACACAGATAGATCCCTACCTGCTCCACTGACTACCAACACATCAGGGACAATGACCCTTACTGCCTCAGACCCTATCTCACCTGGGGATCAAGTCTTTCTTAAGCAGCTCGACTCCGGACTTCTGGAACCAAGGTGGGAAGGACCCTACACTGTGATCCTCACCACCCCTGGGCAGCTAAACTTCTGGGACAATCCTGCTGGTACCACATCTCCAGGCTTAAACGAGCTTCAGGACAAAATGGCTGCTCTGTACAACAAACAGGTCCTGCATCCCTTAAATTCTCTAACGGTCCTGTGCTTAGCCTAGCTCCCACCCCCTGGGCTACTGACTACACTTCACCTCCTTGTGAGTTCCAATTTCAGGTCTGGTCATTAGACGATAAAGGACAACAGACCACCCTACTCAATTACACTTCATGCCCTTTTGGTTCCTGCAATGCAGTCCACTTAACTTTTTTTAAATTTTTTGTTGTTGTTGTTCATTTTTATTTATTTATTTGAGAGCCACAGACAGAGAGAGAAAGAGGCAGAAAGAGAGAGAGAGAGAGAGAGAGAGAGAATGGGCGTGCCAGGGCCTCCAGCCACTGCAAATGAACTCCAGACAAGTGCGCCCCCCCTTGTGCATCTGGCTAACATGGGTTCTGGGAAATCGAGCCTCGAACCAGGGTCCTTAGGCTTCACAGGCAAGCGCTTAACCACTAAGCCATCTCTCCAGCCCCCCACTTAACTTTTAATGCTGTTTATACATGCCATCACCAATGTTCCAATCCTGAGTGCCTGGCAGAGCCACATAGCAGCAATCGGATTCTACTACTTTCTGGGATCACATGGGAGGGCATCAGGCCTGGCAGGAGGAGGCCTAGGGCACAGCCTGATGACAGCGCAACACTTTTCCCAAGAGATAACTAAAAGGCTCATAGAAGCAATGGAGACAGGTAACTCTACAAAACAGGAGGGCTCTAGACCTACTAACCACAGAAAAAAGGGGAAACATGTCTCTTTCTCAGGAAAGAATGCTGTTACTATATCAATGAGTCAGGCCTGATGGAGACCCAAATAAAACACTCCAGATACTGGGTGAAGACCCCAAACACCGCTTCACTAACCAGGCATCCACCCTGAGCTGGTGGCAATCCACACCTCTACCATGGCTCACCTACTTATGAGTCCAGTAGTAATGGCTTTTTTTTTCTTTTCTTCAAATAGCCCCTTGCTTCCTCTGCTTTCTACAGCAGTGCATCTGGAAAGTTTCACCATCAACCAGGTGCTCTTATACTCATATGTTCCCTTGAACATGGACCCGCCAACTTCCCAGTCCCCCTGCCCACATTGTCCCCAACCAGTTTGAAGTAGCTAAGACTTGAGTCAATATTCATATACACAAAAAGGTCGGAACGTTATGAAGGACCATGCTCAGAACAAAGGATCTTACATGATGGCCATGCCCTCCAATAACCCTATCACCCACACTCCTGAGCATGACCAGGACCAGCAGTTTCAAGATCGCCCTGCCAGACAATAGCTGCCCCCCATCCCTAGTTGAAACCCTATAAGGAGACCTCTGCTTTCCCCCATCTTTGAAATAGTTAACTTTTCTCAGCCTGCCCTTGTTTTGTAGCTAACACATCATCTTTCCCCGCCCTCTCCTTTAAAAGACCTACACCTTAGAGCCGGGAAGAGACTTCTCTGCCCTCACATCATGGGACCAGTGAACCTCGCCCCGGAGCTGTGCCAATAAACCTGAACTAGCTTTACTGATCTGTTCTGATCTTGTTCCTCGCATCGGTCAAGCCTTTCAATGTGGTACAAAAAGGCTCCTGGGAATAACAAACTCTCCACCGGGATATTCTAAGGATTTAGAAAGACTTTCCCAGATCTGGATGAAGACCTGTAAAATTTGCTCCAGGAGTTTAGACAGGGTTACTTCTCAGGAACTAGGGGCAAACGCCAGACAAATTCTTTGTTACCAATAGAAGAAAACTTTTAGAGAATACTGGAAATATTTTGTCATACAATAAAAATATTTCTCTATTTCATATCAAATTTAATAAATCTGGGGCATGTAAAGAAAACCATCAATGAAGAACTTAGTCAGAACTAGAACTTGCTGGGTGTGGTGGCACATACATTTAATCCCAGTACCTGGGAGGCAGAAATAGGTGGATCAATGTGAGTTCAAGGCCGGCCTGGGACTACATAGTGAATTCCAGGTCAGCCTGGGCTACAGTGAGATTCTACCTTAGAAAAACCCTTAAAAGGAGGCATGTGTGCTGGAGGGATGGCTTAAAAGTTAAGGCACTTGCCTGCAAAGCCTAAGGACCTATGTTCGATTCCCTAGGACCCAAGCAAGCCAGATGCACAAGGTAGAGTATGTGTCTGGAGTTCCTTTGCAATGGCTGCAGACCCTGGCACACCCATTCTCTATCTTTTTGTCTGCCGCTCTCTCTCTCTCATAAATAAATAAATTAAATAATGAATACCAGAAGTGTTACAAATAAAATAGAACTACAACTTTTCAACGTGTGTATATTGATAAACTCTAAAGGTTATGAAAGTTTTTTCTTTATTACAGTAATGGCAGACTTCTTAATTTTTATTTTTATTCAGTATATATTTCACTTTATAGGCATTGGATGCATGTCTAGACTAACTGTAACAGTCCTTTATGCTAGAGTAGTCCCAAAGGTACACCATAAAATAACTAAAGATATACCTAAAAAAAAGAAAATACAGTTCCATAAAAATATACTTACATACATTTTTTCATAAATAGCATGGAACTATTTTCTGTGTATTACATATTGTTTCCTAAAAGCACA
The DNA here is from genome assembly GCA_036346955.1 of Dipus sagitta. Taxonomy (NCBI): domain Eukaryota; kingdom Metazoa; phylum Chordata; class Mammalia; order Rodentia; family Dipodidae; genus Dipus; species Dipus sagitta. The sequence continues at coordinate 77,065,782 of CM070781.1, forward strand.
CCCTACACTTTGAATAGAGCTTTGGTCAGGCTATGACCTAGATATTTGGAAGCCTAGATATCAGTTTATCTTGACATATGCTCTCAGTGACTGAGCTGAGTGAACTAATAAGCACTGTACTCTCTATCATCTCAGGGATGGGGAAAACAGGAGTCAACAAATAATGAATCATTTTTTTATCACTGCAATAGAACATGGAGACATACTCAACACTGCCATTAAACCACCACATTGTATGAGCCTTCCAACATGACCTATAAGGCACAGGGGAAATTACAGAAGAAGTGATGAGAAAGAACATAAGAAGAACAGAATGGGAAAGTGTGCTGGTGCATTCATGGCCTCACGGCAATTATGAATACCCCTAGTGAAGAAGGCTTCCAGAGGCTCTCCATGGAATGGGGGAGGGGAAAGGAGGACTAGAGAAAAGAATCAGATGGGACTACAGCCAATTTGCAGTAGAGTCATATACTATAGTTCCCAATAAAAATCATAAAATAAAACAAAGCATTAGTTCAATAAATCATGTGAAATGGACCTTCTATTTAAATCTAGTCACATTCAAGGAAATAATGTTTACATCTTCATTTTGTTTTTGAAATAGAGTTTTGCTCTAGCCATGGCTGACCTGGAATTCATTATGTAGTCTCAATCTGGCCTCAAACTCATAGCTGTTCTCCTACCTCTGCCTCCCGAATGCTGGGATTAAAGCTGTGTATCACCATGCCTGGCATAACATCTGCATTTTTTTCTTAGAAACTGAAACTCAACTCTAAGAATGTCAAGAAGAATGATTCAAATTCAGAGCAACTATGAGACCTCTCTATCTTTCTCTCTTCTTCCCTTCTCTTGCTACCCCTTCCCCCCCCCCCCCCCCGCAACACTTTTTCCCTTTCTCTTCCCTGTCAAACAGATATAAATACATTAAAATGATTCCCAAAGTGGCCATCTTATATGTAGAAGTCATTTTTAATGTTACTGCCAGTAATAATATAGTCTTATATAATTCCCTAAGTAAAGTTAATAATAAATATAGTTCATGTTTATTGTATGAAATTTGAAACCAGGACAATATTCCACACAGGTATTTAAGGATAAGTATTTTGTCTATAACCAATAGACCCATTGCCAGTATATAAGAAAATAAAATATATAAGATAGTATATTTGGTAAATCAATCAAAGAATTCTAATTGAAGAAAAATCATGTAAATATAGTCACCATCAACATAGTTATGTAAAGAAATAATTTTCCAGGTGATGAAAATTCACCTTGGAAATGCACACTGGCTAACACTTCTGACTTTCCAATGGGCAATTTATGGAGCCCATGAAATTTAACTAGGTGTATCTAATCTAACACACTTAGGATAGTTGAAACTTGCATTCAGTTTAATTAGTGTTAAGTTAAAATGATAAGGGCTGGAGAGATATCTCTTTGGTCAGTGCTCTTGCCTGCAAAGCCTGACAACATCGATTCAATTATTCAGTACCCATGTAAACCCAGATGCATAATGGTACATGCATCTGGAGTTCGATAACAACAGCTGGAGGCCCTGGCATGCCCATTCTCTCTCTTTCTTGTTCTCTCTCTTTCTTCTCTCTCTGCTTGCAAATAAATAAAAATATTTTAATAATTAAAATGAAAAAACAGTGTCATTATATATGAAAGTCTTGAAAATCACACTTATCATTTAAATAGTCTGAAATGTTTTAAAGTTTTCATTGTAGAGATCCTTCCCTTCCTTGTTTAGGTTTATTCCAAGGTACCTTATTTTATTTTATTTTATTTTATTTTTTGATGCAATTGTGAATGGGATTGATTCTCTGATTTCACCCTCTGTGTGTTTGTTGTTAGCATATATGAAGGCTACTGATTTCTGTATGTTTATTTTGTATCCTGCTACATGGCTATAGGTGTTTATCAGCTCTAACAGTTTTCTCGTAGAGTATTTAGGGTCCTTTATGTATAGAATCATGTCATTTGCAAATAATGATAACTTGATTTCTTCCTTTCCAATATGTATCCCTGTTATGTGTGACTCTTGCCTTATTTCTGTGGCCAAGAATTCCAGTACTATATTAAATAAAAGTGGGGACAGTGGACACCCTTGTCTTGTACCTGATTTTAGTGGAAAAACTTCAAGTTTTTCTCCATTTAGTATTATGTTGGCCATAGGTTTGTTATAAATAGCTTTTATTATGTTGAGATATGCATCTTCTATTTCCAGTCTCTGTAGGACTTTTATCATGAAGAGATGTTGGATTTTGTCAAATGCTTTTTTGCATCTAATGAGATGATCATGTGATTTTTATCTTACAGTCCATTTATATAATTTATCAATTTATCATCAATTGCAATTTATATAAATTTATCAATTTGTGTAGGTTGAACCATACCTGCATCTCTGAGATAAAGCCTACTTGGTCGAGGTGGATGATCTTTCTGATATATTCTTGTAGTCTGTTTGCCAATGTTATGTTGAAAAATTTCGCATCTTTGTTAATGAGGGAGATTGTTCCGTAATGCTCTTTTTTTGTTCTGTCTTTGTCAGGTTTTGGTATCAGGGTGATGCTGGCTTTGTAGGAGTTTGTTAGGAGTCTTTCCTTTTTTATTTTATGGAAAAGTTTGAGAAGCATTGGTGTTAGTTCTTCCATGAAGGTCTGGTAAAATTCACCAGTGAATCCAACTGGTTTCTTAGTTAGGAGATTTTTATAACTGCTTGGATCTTCATACCTGTAATAGGTCAATTTAAGTGGTTAATCTCATCTTGATTTCATTTAGGTAGGTCATATAAATCAAGGAAATCATCCATTTCTTTCAGAGTTTCAAACTTCATGGAGTATATGGTATATGTTCCTATGGTATATCCCTATTATTTTTTAAATATCTCCGGTATATGTTGTGATGGTATGTTTTTCATCTCTAATTTTATTAACTTGTGTCTCCTCTCTCTTTGTTTTGGTCAGATTTGCTAATGATTTATCAATCTTGTTTATCCTTTCAAAGAACCAACTCGTTGTTTCATTGATTCTTTGAATTTTTTAAATTACTATTTCATTAATTTCTGCCCTAATCTTTTCATTTCTTCCTGTCTACTGATTTTCAGTTTGCCTTGTTCTTTTTCCAAGGCTTTAAGGTGAAGCATTAAGTTGTTTACTTGTGACATTTCTAATTTCTTAATGTAGGCATGTAAAGCTATAAATTTCCCTCTTACAACTGCTTTCATTGTGCCCCAAAGGATTTGGTATCTTGTGTTCTCATTATAATTTGACTTTATGAATTTTTTTATTTCATTCTTGATTTCTTCATTGATCTGTTCATTATTTAGTAGTGTATTGTTTAGATTCCATGACTTGTAGTTTGATCCCATTGTGATCAGATAGAGTGCAAAGGATTATTTCAATTTTTCTATATTTGTTAAGATTTGCTTTGCGTCCTAATATTTGGTCTATTTTAGAAAATGTTCCATGTGCTGCTGAAAAGAATGTGTATTCTGTAGCATTTGGATGAAATGTCCTATATATATTTGTTAAGTCCATTTGTTCCATGATCTCATTAATCCAGATTCATCTGTTTATTTTTTGCCAGTATGGCCTGTGAAATGATGAGAGTAGCGTATTGAAGTCACCCACTGCAACTGTGTTTTGTGCTATCTGTGACCTTAGTTCTAATAGGATTAGTTTGATGAAATTGGGAGCCCCCATGTTAGGTGAATATATGCTTAGGATTGTAATGTCTTCCTGTTGGAGGGTGCCTTTAATCAATATAAAGTGGCCTTCCTTATCTTTCCAAACAAATGTTGGTCAGAAGTCTACCCTGCCAGATATGATAGTGACCCCTGCTTGTTTTCTAGGCCCATTTATTTGAAATACCATTTTCCAGCCATTTACCCTAAGGTAGTGTCCATCCTTTGTAGAAAGGTGAGTTTCTTGGAGGCAACAAATTGAAGGATCCTGCTTGTTAACCCAGTCTCCAAACCTATGTCTTTTGCTTAGGGTATTGAGGCCATTGATATTAAGAGTTATTATTGAAAAGTCTGTCTTTATTTTTGCCATTTTTCTTGTTTTGTATTTCTTTTGGTTTTACCTTTGTTCTCTCATATTAACTAGTTTTTGAGTATGGTTTGTTTTTTCCCAATTCCTTATAGGTGTTCTTTTCTTTGTCTTCAGCATGGAGGATCCTTTCAAGAATATTCTGTACAGCTGATTTTGTCTTCAAATATTCCTGTAGCCTATTTTTATTGTGGAATGTCCTTATTTCTCTATATATTTGAATGGATGACTTTTCAGTATAAAGTAATCTTGGTTGACAGTTCTTATCTTTCAGAACTTGGAATAAATCATTCCAAGCCCTTCTGGCTTTTAAACTCTGTGTTGACTAATATGCTGTTATTCTGATGGGCTTGCCTTTGTATATGACTTGATTTTTCTCTGTTATTCTACTTACATATATACAATAACATCCCATTAAGTCCAAAAGGCCTAAGTGAGGTCAGAGGAAGAGATTGAGTACAGGGAAGATGGAGGGAGGGCTAATCAAAATCTAAGAGAATATGAATAAGTCATATGGAAATCTTTTTTTTTTTTTTTTTGACAATGAAACACTCAGAAGCCATCGATTGTTACTAGAAAATTTTTAGTGCCAGGGATGGGATACCTTCTAGTGAGTTGTTGGCCAGGGAGGTCCCTGATACCCCAAAACATTACAGGCTGTTGCCAAGGCCCTTGGTTTCCCACCAGGAATATATGGTAAGACCCTATTTCTGAAGTCTCCACATAATTCGGTAGCAAGGTTACTGAGAAATCCTGCTGGAGCTGAGCTGAAAACCTCCTACATATAGACCAGCTTACAGAAAGCTGGAAAAGACTACACTGCATGTAGTTCAATGGGAGAAAGAGAAATCACCAGTGGAGATACTCAACAGTGGACACTGCAAGCCTTACATTTATCCAGGCAGGCCAAATGAGCCAACGGGTACAATACTGGCATGTCTGTTACAGGGGAAACCAACCACTCTGGAATTGTACTGGAGGCCTGCTCCATGGGAGGGAATACATCCCTGATACTGAAAACCTACAACAGGGTTAGTCATGATCCCTAGGATTGTAATGTCTGCTGGTATCTGGCTAAATTTATATACTATGCTCACCAAACTGCCCAATAAACCCTTCTTTTAATGCTTACACTCATATATTAATGCTACTCTCACCTTTGGTTAGAGAAGCTTTTCTTTTCAGATACTGTTATCTTAGTACGACTCAGAAGGCACTATAGCATTGAGAAGAAGTGACCAAGGAGTGCTCAGCACTGAAATATCTCTATTACATCTTCCAAGGCTCAGGGTCCACTGTGGAAGAGATGGTGGAAAGAATGTTAAGAGCCAAAGGAAGGGTAGGACTCCTTACAACGTGCTCCTCCAGACACAAAATGGCCTGGATATCCATGACCTCACATTGCCTAACACTGCCTACACAAGACCATCATAATAGGAGGAAAGGTTGATGACATCAAAATAAAAGAGAGACTGATTGAGAGGAAGAGGGGATATGATGGAGAGTGGAGCTTCAAAGGGGAAAATGGGGTGAGGGAAGGAATTACCATGGTATATTGCTTACAATTATGGGCATTTGTCAATAAAATAAAATAAAAAATAAATAAATAAGTAGTAAGAAATGTACTTTTGATAGCTACTCAAAGCAATGTGTACCAATCACCATATTTTATGTTTTGACCAATTGTACATCATATTTCCCCAAAACTACCTGTCATAAAAAACACTGGACAAAGGCAGAACCTAAAAATATTTAATACATTCACAATTAACAAGGAAAATTTAAAAAATTATTTGTTTTTCATTACTTCATATTCAGGTGATTTTCATTGATTTCCTTTCTGCATTGTCTCTAAAGCAATATACCTGAGCATTGCTTCATGGTTTACTTAATTCCTACAGCATAGAGGCTTTACATATTGAACACAGGTAGGTAATTAAACATATATTTTCATCAGTTTGCCACAGATCATGTTTAGACATGAATTCTTTTTACAAGCAGTTGTCTGGTGGAATACTGTTTTCCTTTTATTAAATAGTAGTGTGATTTATAAAATAATATCACCTCTCAGTTTTTCTCAGCTAAGCTAGTACCAAAATACCTCAAATGTTTACAGAGTAGAAATTGTGACGAGGACAAAAGAAGCAATTCAATTTCTTCTATAATCTATGCATCATTGAAAACTTGGAGTTTAAAAAGTATGATATCAAAAAATGTATTATTATGTTATAATATAATATTAGGCAAAAGAAGGGGTCAATAAAGAGCCCAAAACCTCCATTTAATATGCTTTAACTTTGAGGTAAAATCATCCTATCCATTACAAGCATATCCACATGTTTGTTTTGAAATGGGAAATACTTCCAAACCCACATAAATCTTCTATTACATTTTAATACATGGAATATTATGGATTTCAACCAATTACAAGATGAAAAATATGTCAAGTGACAAAAAGTAGTGTTAAAAACAGTCTTCCTATGAGCAACAAAATTTTCAAGCATTCAATAAATTTGATAAAATTTATAAAAATTTGATTAAAACATATAAAAATGATAAAAATTTAATGGCCATCTTCTTGCTTATAATCCTGAGATAAGGGAAGAACACATGACAACCTTTCTTTCCTCCCTTTTATTGTTTATGTTTTATTTTAAATAAATCTGAGAGAAATGAAACCTATCGACCCACTCAACTGTCAAATATATATTATATCCATTAATGTACTATATATTAAAGTAAAATCTAGATTTTATAAAATTATATAAATTTTAAAACTTCAAGAGATTTGTAATGGAGTAAACTAAACATAGTCAAATTATTATCTCTCTCCCTTTCCTTCTCTTCATGACCTAGGGACATATTTAATCTTTCTCAGATTGAGTTTGTTGTTCTGGAGAAGGCAGATTATAACTTCAACTTTAAAATACTGTTGCAAAGGTTAAGAATCTGTATTTTATGGAAGCTGAGATATGGAAGAGTAAAATGTAGTTCCTGACAAAGAAATTGTAAATAATATTGTACTCTAACAGTTGTTGTTATGTTTATGAACAGCTGCGCCAAACAACTAAAGACACTAGGTACAGCTCACTCTTACCATGTAGGACTATGGAGATAACTATGTGTGGCATGATTTTGTTCCTGAATGCAGACAGTGTAGCCATAATGTATAAAAAAATTATCCAAAAATCACACTCAAGATGAAGTTGGGATTATACTCTCATTTTGCCATATTCTACATAAAACTAGAGACTTATAACTTCCATTTGAGCTGTAGAAAGCTTCAAAAATATTGCTTTCCATTGTTGCAACAATTTCACAAATGTACTTATACTTATCCATCTCAAGTGTTTAAAGTCTGAGAAAAGACCCCTCCAAGAAATAAAATCATATGAATACTTGGCTTAATTTGAGAAGCTACCTGTAGCCAAAGATTAAATGAAGAATTTCAGAAAAATTTTAATTTATTTCTAAATGTCATGTGTTTGCAGGGATGGGATAGCCCCTAGCATACCCAGACACTAGATGAATTCACATTTGCTTAGGAACCATTCTGCTAAGAGCTCATGTAATGCTAATGTAAACATAGTGGCCAAGAGGTCATAGAAAAGCTCTGTCACAGGGTGGGGATGAAGGGAAGGAAAACAGAACTCTGGGAGAACAAAGCATCCTGCCCAGCCTATTCTTGCATGCCCCCCTAAGAAAGACTGATGGCAAGGTGAAGTGAGGCATCTGGATTCAGGCAACAAAATATTTTTACCTTTAGGATAACAATGAATCATCTCTTCAGTTAGGAGAAGAAAATAATAATAATCCTGTATTGTTAATACTCTGCCCATAGACTACACAATTATGTATCAGCAAACCTTTTTCATTTTTTGAAATAAAAACAGAAAAGATGATCTTAAAAATTTATTGTAAACACCAGTGTGCTAAATCAGCTAAACTAATTCTAGTAAAGAAAAATAAATTTTTGGAAACCACACTATTTCCTGAATATACAATTATTCTTTAATAGTCAAGACACTTATGTGTTAGAAAGAGGACATACCAGTAGACCAATGCAGCTGAATAGTGAGTGTGGAAATATACTTTCAGTCAACTGTCACAAAGGATGTGAATCAGTACAGTGGGAAAGGCAAGGGTCATTCAATATATAAAACTTTAAATTTTAGGTGGCAATATGAAAAATAATGAAAGCTCTTTTATTCATGTGATTTACCTTAGCTATAATTCAAACTTTAAAACCATATATAGGACCTATTACAGAATCCATAGATAAATTAGAATCCATCAAATTTACATTTACTCTTTAAATTATAAACCTAAAGTGGGCAGTGTTTGACAGCTGGGATCATGAACTTTGTTTGATATCTGTGTGGTTGTGATTATATAACATTATACTTTTTCAAAACTTTTATAACTACAAAATGAAAAGGGTAAATATTGCTGTATGTGAATGTTACACTAATTAAATAAAATTGAGAAAAGAGCCATATTAGTTTGCTTTCTGAATATTTAAGATACATAAAAACCATAAAACATAAGTTATATTCCTTTGTTTTCTAGCTCATAAAATATTAAAAGTGCAATTATAGCATTCTTTAATATCTTCACCACTCGTACCATTTCACAATATTACATTCATTCACTTTTTTCCATGTACTACCTATTTATACTCCACCTCTATAACTGAAGTCCATACGTTCTGCTTTCTCTACTTGAAAGGAAATGTTCTAATAGAAACATCCCAAGTGACCATTTTCCACCTGCATATGGGTATATTATGTTAAGATATGACTTAATTATCCTGTATTTGTTGGTAAACATTTAGCTATATATGAACGTTGATACATTTTTTTTTCTCTTGATCTTTCATACTTGTGATAAGTTCACTGTATGAAAGAGGTTAAATAATTTTTCTTTATAAATATTGCTCGTATTTTACCCCTAGCCAAAATTTTTATTAGTTTCTAACCACAATAAAAATTCATAATTTCATATTTCCATTTATGCAGTGATATATAGAGAGATAAATATAGATATATGCAAATATGCATGCATACATAGATGGATATATATATATATGTTATGCAGTATATCTTATTTAATATCTGTGAGGTGGTATATTTTATGTTAATTTTAATTTTGTTTCAATATTTTTGTTTATTTATATTGTTGCAAAACTATATTTTTAATTTACTATCAACCTGACGTATGATCTCTCCTGTTCTTTGTAGACAATTTCAACTCATAAGAAAATCACTTTTTTCATATATATGTATTTTTTCATAAATATTCCCTTTTTATTAATGAGAAATTGTCTTGGAAAACTCTGCTCATTAAAGTGCAGCTAGAAATATGCATTTGTTTATCAGGAGCATAGTAACTACTACATAGTGATTATAAGAGGTACTCAGAAACTATGTTAAAGGGGAGCTGAGTAGTTCACTGGATAAACCCTTGCCAGACAAAGTGAGTACCTGAGCTTGCATCCCTACAACACACATAAAGCCAGATGCTATAGTGCAAGCATCTACAATCCTGGTATGCCTATAGCAAGAAAGGAGGCAGAAACAGGAAAGTCTCCTGAAATCTCATCTGTCAACTAGAATGAGGAACTCAGCAGTGAATGAGAGACCTTGCTTCAAACAAGGTAGAAGCTGAGGACTGACACCCAAAATTGTCCTCACCTCCACACGTGTTCCATGGAAAGCATGTGTCTTCTATGTGCACATTTTCATGTGTATGAACATATGAACATTAACAACACACACTCACACAAATATTTTTAAAAGTTAGGGAAAGAAGGGAAGGGAAGGAGACTGGGAGGGAGTTGGCAAGGAATGAAAGGAAGGGAATTCATTCCCCAAAGAAAAAGTAAATATAATCAGTGAGAAATAACATGAACAGGCAGTTCTAGAGAAGACTTTCTGATATACTCTTCAATATCTAAAGACTTATGGTCCTTATGCTCTCTTGGATCCACTGGTTTGAATCAAATCATATATATGTGTAGGATCTCACGGTAGCCCAGGCTGAACTGGAATTCACTCTGTAGTCCCAGGATGGCCTCAAAGAATTCACAGAGATCCTCTAATCTCTACCTCCAGAGTTCTGGCATTAAAGACATGTGGCACCCCACCTGGCTTCAAATCATACTTCTATTGGATTATTTTTTTCCTAGGCTTGAGAAAAACAATTAAAAAAGAAAGGCTTTAAAATAAATTCTGGCCCTCCCCCACTAAATTTGCATTCTAACATCCAAATATATATGAAACATCATACTTCAGCCACATATTTCAAAACAGTTTAACACATAACTCTGTGTTGAAGGCTCAAAAGCAAGCATCCATCACTTTTTTTATTTTTTATTAATTAGTTTTGTACTCAGCGAATACAGTCAATTTGGAACCATTGTTAGGCTTATCCGTGTCCTACCTCCTCCCCCTGACCCCTCCTTGTTGAGGTATGTGGGTCATGCATTCTGGCGTCAGCCCACAGTTATGGGTAGGATAAATGTCTCTGCATATCATGACTCAACATGTGGCTCTGACATTCTTTCTGCCCCCACTTCCACAAAATTTCCCTGAGCCATGTTGAGTTCATTTTTGGTCCGCTGCAATGATGAGTTGTTGGGGGCCTATGTGTCTCTGGATATCTGATTTGGTAGGAGTTTATTTTTCTCTGTGTTGATCTCCTTCACGCTTGTGCTGGTACCCAGTTCACCAAGAAAACAGCACCCTTGCTTGTTTTGCCAATTGTTCTTAGTATCAGCCTGGGCCCTTTTGAGGTATGATGTGGTGGCTCTCACCTTAGGATCTACATCTATTTGAAAAAGAGAAGCAGATTCTCCAATGGAGAGTAAGTTAGCACCAGACACATGAGATAGCCCTTAAATTTTATTGAGAATTTGATAGGTGTAGGCCCTCTTGTAGCCCACAGTTGGTGGTAGCATGATAATGGAGAGTGTGCTTATGTTTGGATATGGTTCTGACTTGTTTCCCAGATGCAGCTTTGGGTCCGGTTCCACTGAGTGGATCAGTTAGCCAAATCAAGAACAGTTGGTTTCCCACCATGGCTGTGCACCACTATTGCACTTGTGAGAGCATCACAACAGGTTATTTGCTGCTAAGTAAGTTAGACCATCAGTTGCTTGGACAGATATTGGTCATTCCTCCCCGACCCCCACCAGTTGCCCATGTAGCACCTTCTGGCACTAGACCTACTGGCTGTCTGAGGACTGACTCTCTTCCAGCTTCCAGCCATGCCATTCCATTTTACGTGTCAACCACATAAGGTGTCTTCAGCAGTAGGGTCTCATCACTAACCATTGGTGGGTCATCAAGTACTCTGACAGAAATCTGTCTTTCTTTTTGGAAACCTTGTAGGTCTCTCTGATCAAAAAAAGCTCATTGTGGATGATAACCACATGCTGGTACTGGGAGTTACAGGTCAGTGCCCACTAAGAAAAGGAAGAAAAAGATAACTCATGTAAAAGAGTTAGAGAGAAGAGAGAGGGGTGGGAGAGAGAGAAGCTGTAGAAGATTAAGGTCAGTCTTCATCATACACTCTCCAGTGTATTGTGCCTCAGGTGTTCCCTCTAAGGGCCTGGTGAAAATTCAGCCATTTGGTTTGCGTTTTAGGATGTAGAATTTTGTGGTACCATTGCTGTTTGGGTCTAGATTTGTGTTTCCCACACCCTATGTTGCCCTTCCCTTTCACCCAACCATCCTATTGTCTAGTCCATGAGATGCCTGCTGGGTATCTAAGGCATCTTGAGTAGATTCAGGTTAGGTGTTGTAGATGAGGGAGGCTATGTGGCAATTTTCTTTCTGTGATTAGGTAAGTTCACTGAAAATGATCTGTTCAAGGTGCAACCATTTTTCCTCAAATTTCATTGTGTCATTTTTTCTTACTGCTGTATAGGATTCCATTGTGTAGATATACCACATCTTAGTTATCCATTCTTCTAGTGATGGACATCTGGGTTGAATCCAACTCTTAGCTGTTATGAATTGAGCCACTAAAAACATGGTTTAGCAAATCTCTCTGGCCGGTGGTTTAATGGTTTTAGGGTAGATGCCCAGTAAGGAAATAACTGTGTCTGTTGGTATCTCTATAGTCAGCTTTTTCAGGAGTCTCCATATTGCTTTCCAAAGTGATTGTACCATCTTACATTCCCACCAACAATGGATGAGTATTCCTAATTCTCCACATCCTTGCCAGCATTTATTTTCACTTGATTTTCTTATGTTTCCTATCCTTACTGAGGTAATGTGGAATCTCATAGTTGTTTTAATTTGCATTTCCCTGATGATTAGGGTTGATGAACATTTTCTTAAGTGTGTGTTCGCCATTTACATTTCTTCCTCTGTGAACTGCCTGTCCAGCTCTTTGTCCCATTTTGTAAGTGGGTTATTTGACTTTTTACTGTTTAGACTTTGAGTTCTTTGTAGATTCTAGAGATTAGCCTTCTGTTACTTGGATATCCAGCAAATATTTTCTCCCATTCTGTGGGTAATCTATTTGACTTTGCTTATTGTATGCTTGTTGCAAAGCAACTCTTCAGCTTCATGTGATCCCATTGGTTGAGAGGCTGTTTAAGAACATGAACTACTGGGGTTTTGTTCAGGAAGTCTTTTTCCATTCCTATATCATGGAAAGTACTTCCTATATTTTCTTCCAATAGTAGTCGAGTATCTGGTCTTATATTGAGGTCTTTGATCCATTTGGACTTAAGTATAGTGCATGATGAAATGTGTGCATCAAGTTTCAATTTCCTGCATATGGTTATCCAGTTTGTCCAGCACCATTTGTTGAAGATGCTGTCTGTTTTCCAGCCTGTGCATACAGGGCTTTTGTCAAATATCAAGTAGCTATAGTTGCTTGACCCAAAGTCTGGGTCCTCAAGTCTATTCCATTGGTCTATACTCCTGTTTTTATGCCAGTACCATGCTGTTTTTATTACCATGGCTTTGTAATATAGCTTTAGATCAGGTGTGGTGATGCCTCCAGAGGTATTTCTTTTGCTGAGGATATGTTTGGATATGTGAGGCCTTCTACTTTTCCATATGAAATTTGAGCTCATTTTTTCTATCTCTGTGAAGAACACTGTAGGGATTTTAATTGGAATTGTATTAAATGTGTACATTGCCATTGGTAGGATTGCCATCTTAACAATGTTAATTCTGCCTATCAAGGAGCATGGGATGTTTTTCCATTTTCTCAAGTCCTCCTGAATTTCTTTTTTGAGAGTTTTTATGTTTTTGTTGTATAGATCTTTCACTTCCTTGGTTAACATTATTCCAAGGTATTTTATTTTATTTTTATTGCTATTGAAAATGGGACCATGTCCCTAATTTATTTCTCTATATCTTTGTCATTTGCATATAGAAAAGGCTTCTGATTTTTTTTTTTTTTTTTTGCATTGATTTTGTATCCTGATACTTTGCTATAGTAGTTAATCACATTCAGGAGTTTTGGATGGAGTCTCTTGGGTCTCTTACATACATAATCAGGTCATCAGCAAATAGGGATAACTTAACTTCTTCCTTTCCAAATTGTATCACTTTTATTTCTTTCTCCTGTCTTATTGCTTGATCTTGGACTTCCAGTACTATATTGAAGAGCAGAGGTGAGAGTGGACAACCCTGTCTTCTTCCTCATCTCAATGGGAACTCCTCCAGTCACTCTCCACTAAGTATTTTTTGGGCCTTAGGATCTTTGTATATTGCCTTTATTATGTTAATATATGAACCATGCCAATTCTTTCCAATGTTTTGATCATGAAGTGATGTTGTGTCTTCTCAAAGGCATTTTCGGCATCTATTGACATGATCATGTATGTGATTTTTGTGTTTAAGCTTGTTTATATGGTGTATTACATTGACAGATTTCCATATGTTGAATCACCCCTGTGTCCTGGGATGAATACCACTTGATCAAGGTGGATAATGCTTTTGATGTGTTGTTGGATTTGGTTTGTGAGGATTTTGTTCATGATCTTTGCATCTAAGTTCATCAGGGAAATAGGTTGGTAGTTTTCTTTTCTTGTGGCATCTCTGCCTGGTTTTGGAATTAGGGTGATACTAGCTTCATAAAAAGAGTTGGGTAGCTTACCCTCTTCTCCAATTGTGTGGCACAGTTTGAGGAGGATTGGTTTGAGTTCTTCCATGAAGGTATGATGGAATTTAGCTGAAAAGCCATCTAGTCCTGGAGACTTCTTTTTGGGGAGGTTTTTACTAATTTTTCAAACTCAGTTAGTGTGATAGGTTTGTTTAGGAGATTAACCTGCTCTGAGTTTAGCTTTGATGGATCTTATGCATCTAGGAATTTATCCATCTCCTCCACATTATCCAATTTTGTGCAGTAGAGGTTTTTCAAATAAGTCCTCATGATTCTCCCAATTTCACTTATGTCTGTTGTGATCTCTTCTTTTTCATTTTGAATTTTGTTAATTTGAAGCATCTTTTTTTTTTTTTTTGGTTGGTAAAATTGGCCAGGGGTTTGTCAATCTTGTTTATTTTTTCAAAGAACCAGCTCTTTGTTTTGTCAAATGTCTTAATTGTTTTCTTCGCTTCCAATTCATTAATTTCTGTTCTGATTTTAATTATTTCTTTCCTTCTGGAGCTTTTTGTGTTGGATTTCTCTTGCTTTTCCAGTGCCTTCAGGTAGATGGTTAGTTTATTGATTTGGGTTCTCTCTGTCTTTGTTATGAAGGCATTGAGTGCTATGAATTTTCCCCTGAGGACCACCTTCATTGTGTACCGTAAGTTTGGGTATGATGTGTTCTCATTGTTATTCATTTCTGAAACTTTTGCAATTTCATTTTTTATTTCATCCACTATCTATTTGTTATTTAAAAGTGTGCTGTTGAGTTCACAGGTACTGTTGGGATTCTTGGTGGGTCTATTGTTGTTAATTTCTAGCAATATAGGATTGTGGTCTGATATTATGCAGGGAAATATGTCAATCTTCCCAAATATGTGGAGGCAGGCTTTGTGACCCAGTATATGATCTTTTTTAGAGAATGTTCCATGGGCTGCTGAAAAGAATGTGTAGTCTGTGGATCTGTGATGGAAAGTTCTGTAGATGTCTGTTAGGTCTAAGTGATATATGGTTTTGTTGAGCTCTCTTACTTCCCTGTTGAGTTTCTGTTTGGATTCTCTGTCTATTACTGATAATGGTGTATTGAAGTCCCCAACTATGATAGTGTTGGTGCTTGTTTCTCTTTCACTGTCAAGTAGGTTTTTGTTTATGAACTGTGCTGCCCCTGTGCTTGGTGCATACAGATTTATGATTGTAATATCCTCTTGATGGATTGTTCCCTTGATAAGTAGGAAGTGGCCTTCTTTGTCTTTTTTGATTATTTTTGGTTTGAAATCTATTTTATCTGATATTAATATAGCTATGTCTGCTTGTTTCTTATACCCATTTGCTTGGAATATTGTTTTCTACCCTTTCACCCTGAGGAGGTGTCTGTCTTTAGTGGTGAGGTGGGTTTCTTGAAGACAACAGATTGAGGGGTCTAATTTTTTGATCCATCCTGTTAGCTTGTGTCTCTTGATGGGTGAATTAAGGCCATTAATATTTAGGGTAATGACTGTGGGATTTTATTTGATCCCTGCCATATTGTGATGGTAGAGGTGAGGTGGTGTTTTCATGGAGTTTGAAGTTTTTTGTGCCTTCTCTGTATTTGGTTATTGTGTTCTGCTTCTTGTAGGCACTTGAGTCTGAATATTTGATTCTCCTCTGTGGAGAATTTCCTGAAATACTCACTGTAGGTTTGGTTTTGTGTTCATATAATTGTAAAGTTGTGTTTTGTCATGGAAAGATTTTCTTTCACCCTCTATTATGAGGGGTACTTTTGGTGGGTAGAGTAGTTTGGGTTGGAAGCCATAGGTTCTTAGACTTTGCAGTGTTTCATGCCAGGCCCTTCTAGCATTCAGGGTTTCCACAGAGAAGTCTGGAGTAATTCTGGAGGGGTTACCTTTAAAAGTGGTGTGCTGTTTTTCCCTAGCTTCTTTTAGGATTTTTCCTTTGGTGTCAATGTTTAGAGTCTTAATGACAATATGTGTTGGAGAGTTTCTCCTTTGGTCCCATCTGTTTGGAGTTCTGCTAGCTTCTTGTATCATTATGGGCCTTTCTTTTAAGAGCCTGGGGAAGTTTTCTTCAATTATTTTGTTAAATAAATTCTCCATGCCTTTGGTCTGAATTTCTCCTCCTTCTGGTGTTTCAATGATCCTGATATTAGGACGTTTAAGGGTATCCCACATTTCCCTCATGTTCTGTTCACAGAAACTTGAACTTACTGAAATTTTTGGACTTTTTTTTTTTTTTTTTTTTTTTTTTTTTTTTGGTTTTTTGAGGTACAGTCTCACTCTGGCTCAGGCTGACCTGGAATTAACTATGTAGTCTCAGGGTGGCCTTGAACTCACGGCGATCCTCCTACCTCTGCTTCCCAAGTGTGGGATTAAAGGCATGCACCACCATGCCCGGCCATTTTTGGACTCTTGAACTGTTTCTTCCATCTTTATTCCAGGTCAGAGTTTCTATCCTGCACATGGCTGACTCTGTTCTTGAGAGCTTCTAGAGAGTTTTGGACTTGTTCAATTAGGTTTGCATTTTCTACTACTTTTCTATGTATAATTTCCATCCCTCTGTCAAGCTCCTTTTTCACATCATTTTCTGATTTTCTTGATGCTTCTTGGAATTCATCCTTGCATTTCTTTATGCCTTCATTCAGCATCACAAGCTGATTTTTGAGGTCCTCTTTTTTTTTTTTTCACTGTCCTCATATCTCTTAACTATCTTTGAACTCCTTCCATTTTCTTATCTATTAGGTCTAGTAGTGATGGCAGCATCCACACAATTATCAGTCCTTGTTGCTTTTCTGCAAGTTTTACCAGTAGCTTGGTCAGGGTTGCATTGCTCATAGCTTCATTTCGGTGTTCTGATCCTAATGTTTCTTCTATGTTTTGATTAGAGATGTTCATTGTTGGACTGGTTGATCTAACTGGATTCTCTTGCATTTGATTTTTCATGTTATTTCTTTTGGGCTGTGTTCTGCCCATTGCAGTGTATGGGCATGTAGGTGGGTGGATCAGCCTCGGATAAAGCGCAGTGGGAAGATGAAGCAGCCTGAGGCAGTTGCCAAGCAGTCTGGGCTTTGGCTCTCTCTTGCCAAAGGAGCCTGTACTCCTGCTTATCAGGGGCTCCAAAGTTGCCTGGGCTCTCATGCAGTAGTGCTCCAAAGCTGCCTGCACTAGCCCTAGGAAGGACACTAAGGCAACAAGCACTGAAGCAGCCCTAACTCCAGTGTGGAAGAACACTGGGACCCAGAAGCTTCCCCACAACAGGACAGTGGCGGGCGACATGGCAGACAGGCAGGGGCTGGCAGCTGAGCGGGCACAAGGTACAGACAGAGACAGCCTGAGCATCATATGAGGCTTATGCCTGTCCAGTGAAATGACAGAAACATCCCATACATGGGAGCACAGTGGGCACAAGTAAGAAATCTCTTTTTGAAAACAAAATGTAGCAAAAAATCACACATTGGTGGTTTTATGTGAGAATTTTACTGTCCCAAACCTTCTTCCTCACCTTATAACTTATAGAATAGCTCCTGGGACATTGCTGGTGCCCTTAGAGTGCTCAGAGCCTGTTCTGTTAATGCCAGATGATAGAGTATGCATCAGAACAAAGCTGAAATAATCTGAAAATTTGGAAGTTATAATTGGTTACTGATATTGACAATTTTCAAGAATACTAGCATTAAAAAAAATGAAGAAGAGCAACCTCTTTCCCTTTTCCTATGACTGCATCCTATTGTCACAGTAAATGTCCTGGTACTGTGGCTTAGCAAAATGAAAGCAAACATTATTTGGAACATTAGGTATAAGTCATGCAAAATTTGGTAGCTCTAATTAGCATATGAATAATAATTTGTAAGTGACCTGTCAAACAGCAAATCTGAAGCCAATTCATGGTGGACAACGTGCTTATGGATGTCAGCACCCATGTTGGAATTGAGCATAAAACTGTCCATTATTTGACTCATCAATATTTATGGAAACTTTCAAATGACTTCTGTTTTCCATTCCTTGGAGTCACCAACAAGAACTTATTGGGGAAATTCATTAATATTGTCAGCACATTCCCTTGTTACTTGTTATAGTAGTGGATAGAATGGCTAGAAAGAGCAAAGTCAATCCTAGGATGACAATAATGACACATTTCTAAAGTCATAGATAAAAGTGATTTGGGACTATATGAAAGAAGTCAAAAGAGAGAGGAAAAACAGTCTTACTGAAATGAAATGTAATTTTACTTTATGGGATAGATGGAATTATAGAGTTATTTAGAAGAAAAACAATAAGGATGAAGCAAATTTTTGTTTGTTATGCATAGTTTTGATATGTAGTGTCTACCACAGATTCATTTGAAATGTTTAATTGCTAAAGAGTTATGCAATTTTCAAAAGTTCTAGAATGTTTGGAAAGTGGGCCTATCTAGAGGAGTAGGTCTCTGGGGAATGTTCCTCTAGGAACACATTTTTCTTAGCAGTTTTTTATCCCTGTCACTGCTTCCTGTCTGCTGAGATAGGAACAGCTGCCCTCCATTGCTCATTTTCCCTTCCATGGCTTTCTGTACAAGTGCGTGGGGAGATCATGGACTGAACCTTCTATGATTATGGGCCAAAATATATCTTTCCTCCTTCTAAATTGTTCTGTCAAATCTTTAGTCATAGTGATACAAAGGTGACTAATAAAATAAGCTATCAAATTAGACATGTTAATGCATGCCTATACTAAGTGGCTGAGAAAGGAGGTTACTGAGTTCAAGAATAATGTGGCTAATACTGAGGTGCTATCAGAAATAAAGAAGGAAAGAAAAAGAGAGAGAGAGAGAGAGAGAGAGAGAGAGAGGAGAGGTAAAGAATAAAGTTGCAGTTATTGAAGGAAGATTTGTTTCATTTATTGATTCACAGATTCAGTTATCAAACACTAATTCAGTATTTATTATTTGGTTTGAATTAGGTGTCCCCCATAAACTCATGTGTTCTGAATGCTTGATTCTCAGCTGATGGTAATTTGGGAGGTGGATCCTTCTTAGAGGAGGTGCATCACTGAGGGTGGACCTTGAGGTTTATTAACCCCCAGTCTGTCACTATTAGTCTGCACATTCTCCTGTTTTGTTTTTTTTTTTTTTTTGTTTTGCTTTCTACCTCATGTTGACCAGAAAGTTATGCGCAGCCTCTGTAATGCTGTGTCTTCTCTTGCCATCATGAAGCTTCTCCTTGAGACTGTAAGCCAAAATAAACTGTTTCCTCCAATAAGCTGCTTCTGAGAAGGGGTTTGAACCAACAACAGGAAGGTAACTGTAACAATCTTCTTCTGAGCTTTTGGTATTACCTTGAGATATATAAAATATATTGTAAAGTCACAAGTCAGTGAGGAAGAGGACTCAAGGCCGGGTGGTGTAAAGAATGTAAACCCAGTGATGGAATTATGCACAAGGGAAACATTAGCAATCTTTGAGGTGATTACTGTACACTTAGGGTTTGCAGCTATGCCTAAATTACATCTTCAAATATTATAATAGTAATTTCTCAGTGATCAACATAGAAAAATTTTCTAATATAACATTAAATATTCATCATTGTAGGGCTGGAGAGTTGACTTACACATTAAGACCCTTGCTGCAAACCATAAGGACACATGTTCTACTATAAGGATCTATGTTCAACCCTTCAGATACCAAGTAAGCCAGATGCACAAAATGATGCAAGCACACAAAAGGTCACACATGTGCACAAGGTGATGCATGTGTCTGGAGTTTGATAACAGTAGCTGAGGCCCTGGTACACCAACTTTTTTCTCATTCTCTCTCTCACACACACTCTCCTTCTCACCCTTGCACATAAAAATCAGGCCAGTCTGTTGGGCATGCCTCAAAAAAAAAAAAAAAACTCATATTGTAAAACCAAAAATAAGAGTCACATCTAATTATGAAGATAATAGTATTTAAACTAATGTGCACTTCCTACTTCCTTCAACTTCCTCTGAAGAACTAAAGGATTTAATGGACCATTCATCAGCATTCACTTTCTTTTTGTCGCAGTCAGCTCCCACATGCTGGGATGAACATCCAACCAGACACATCTTATGGGAGGAATGTGCTTATTTCAGGCTTACAGAATCCAGAGGAACACCATTAATGGTGGGAAAAGTTGGCTCCCTTTCATAGACCCAGAGACACATAGCCAACAGCCAGCACCACAAAATTCAAACAGCCAGAGCTCAAACTGCTCCCTGTCAACACATATATTTGGACTGGGAATCAGTTCCAATGCCAAACACATCTTGTGGCTGGACTCCAAGTTCTTCCCACAGAGCCAGCTCTTCCCCAGTAAGGGATCCACCCAGTGGAGACCAAAAATTCAACCTGACTCTTTGGGGCCATAAATTCAAAACACCATGAGTTTCTTCACTTACTGCCCACATGTCTGTTAGAATCCTTGAAGAAGTTAGTTTGATTCTTGATCAGCCACTGTGGGGAAAAGTTGAAGGTTTCTTATGGCCTAATGTATAATAGCAAGACTGCAGACTTTTCAGAAGACCACAAAGGAAGTTAATGAGCAAGCCCTGGAGTACTCAAAGAACAAAATAAGAATGCACAAAAGATATAAGTCATTCTCAAACTTTACTGCCCCTATCTTATACAAGAGAATTGTTGGTTTTAGGCATTGTGGTGGTTTGAATTGAATAGATGGCCCCCAACATATTCAGTTGTTTACTTGTTTGTAGTTTGCATCTTTAGCCACCTGGCTGGAGGCAGTGTCACTGGGTGGATCTTAAGGTGTGGTGGTGGGTTTCAGATTTCAATCTAAAGATATGCAAAGTGTGCCTAGCAGGAGTTCCTAAAGTGTGCTCTGTGGCTTTTGGCTTTAGGCTTTTACTTCTCTCTCTCTGCTTGGACCTGTGAAGGCAGGCCAGCTTCTTCTGACATTTATGGAACTTCCCCTGGATCTATGAGCTTCAATAAATAACCCTTCCTCCATAACTGTGTCTGGTCTGAAAGTTCATCTCAATGAACCTGAAACTGTCTGCTACAGTGATTTATTACTAAACAAATGAAAATGCATTTGGAAAATCTGGGCTGGGATAAATTCTTGGTGGATAAAGCACTTGCCGTACTTGAGTACCTAAGTTTGGACTCCTAAAAGCCTTTAAAAACCTGGATTGGTTTCTTTTATCCCAGCACATGTCACAGCAAGACTACAGAAGGAGACAGGTGAGTTCTCCAAAAACTTACAGGCCAACTAGTCTAATGAATATAGCTGTGAAACACGAGAAATGCTTCTTCAAACAAGGAAGAAGGTAATGGCCAAATCCAAGGTTGTTCTCTTACCCCCCCTCATGCACTCTGGTACATGTGAGTGCATATACCTCTGGTGCACCATTTTTTTTTCATTCTTTCTCTCTCTCACTCTCACTCTCTCACATAAAAATCAGGCCAGTCTGTAGGGCTGCCTCAAAAAACTTTATGTTATAAAACCAAGAATAAGAATCACACACACATACACACACACACATGCACATACACACACACACACACGCACACACACACACACAAATAGAAAAGTTCTGACACTGGAGATAGCTCAGCAGTTAAAGATTTTTGCTTGCAAAGCCTGTTGGCCCAGGTTCAATTCACAAGCAGACACACAAATCTGATGTAAAGTAGTTTATGCATCTGTGATCTCAATGTTCCCATAACAATTGGAGGGGAATAATCAAAGCTCACAGGCCAGCTAGTCTTTTCAGTCTAGCAGATCATTTGTAGTAGCAAGAGACCCTGTGTCATAGAAAGTAGTGCACTGACATCTCAAAGTTATCCTATGATGCCCCTCAGAGACACACACTAAGGCATTCACAGCCAATACACGCAGGAACAAATACACAAAATAATTAATGAATTAAGAAGTGTAAGACAAGAAATAAATTGGTAGTCACTACAATTTAGGTGACAAAAACCTATTTGCTAATAATTCTTTCTCAAAATTACTTTGGGCTAGAGAGTTTTATCAGCTTGGTGAGTCAGTAACTTTATTAGGGTTACTTACAGAAGGATGTGTGACTCAGCATGCAATGACTCAAAAAAGCTGGTCAGTAGCATTTCCTGCACAACTTGCAGGCAGCTCCACTGATGGTCTCCTCCTCCATAATTATTCATTGCTTATGGGGAGGACCTTTGTAAATAACTTTCTGAACTTCATAAGCCTACTTCCAGGAGAGAAAGTTTCAATCTACAGGAAATAGTACACAATGCCTCATCAGAACAATACATTTTCTACAACAGTTGGTACACCTTGCCATAGTCCAATCCAAAATCCATACTATGCATTAAGTTCACTCTTGACATCCTACATATTTTGGAAAATAAATGTAATTAAACATGCTAATCATTACAGCATGTGAACAGTTTAATAGATATTTGTGTTTTTCTCTGAACAGCCTTTGTGTTTGCAACCATATAGACATACCTTTACTCTTTGGTGATATAATCTGTCTTAAGTGTTGTACATTTTGTGATTGTTCTGTTATTGTTGTTCTTTGGTTTTGGGTTTACTTTTAAATATTTTGTGGCTGTGATTGCCAGGTTGGTTTCAAACTGTAACTCCCCAGTGATATTCCCACCTCAGCCTCTGAAGTACGTGGGAATATAGGCATGTGTCATTGTGCTTGCCTTTATTTAGAAGTCCATCTTTAATGACAATTTTCTACTTTAAAACTCATGTTTTAAAACTTGAGCTGAGCTACTAAACATAGAGATAGATAGTTGTTATCACATTCTTATTGTATTGCCATCCTCAACTAGTTACCAGGCACTGTGGGCTGTGCTGTGGTCATCTGGGTGCTTGCTGATGAGAGAATATCTGAAATGCTTGATCTCAGCTGCAGTCAATTCTGGGTATTGATGAGAATATCACCTGGGATATTCACCAGGACATTTTGTTAAGTTGTTTTTCCCCAATATTTTATTTATTAGAGACAGAGACAGAGAGAGAGAGAGAGAGAGAGAGAATAAGAATGGGTGCACCAGGGCCACAAGCCAATGGAAACTAACTCCAGATGCAGGATCCACCATGTGCATCCAGCTTACATGGGTTCTGGGGTGCCAGATCTCTGTCCTTAGTCTTCAAAGACAAGTGCCTCAACAGCTAAGCCATCTCTCCAGCCCTTGTAAGGACATTTATTACATGGGTTCCCCTGTGTTTTGGGTTCTCTCATTGTGGATTCCATGCTCTAGGGGGTATCTCAAGAGAGATTATTCTAAAGTGAGACATCAATAGCAGATGTACTCACTAAATTTAGGCTTAGGACAGGCATAGCATTACTTTTGTCATATTTTAGTGATTATAGTATTCATGGAGAGATCTAGAATTGAAGGAAGGAGAATGAGTCAAGTTCTTACTGAAAAGAAATCTGGACCCATCTTTAACATATAGGAGTATATAGCAGCCAAGCACTCAGAATTGACCATTTTAAGACTTAGTACCTATGATATAAATTGGGTACTTGAGTGAGCATCTTGTTCTATTTATATTTGTGTATTTAACTTGTACCTGAAATTACATAATCAAGAGATTGCTGGAATAGATTTCCTTATGAACAAAAACTTGGTGTTATTTTCCTCCTAGCATCTATTTCCACCATGAAACTCTTGATTATCTTTAAATTATTTTAGTAATTATAAATGTGTTCAAAAAAGTTGATCTGAACCATTGTTTATAAATTAATTACCAAATCTTAGGTTAGCTATCCAAATTGACTCATATCCCAGCAATATGAGTTTGAGGCAATTTCCATCCAATTATAAATGGAGTGTATTCCTTGTTATCCAATGTAAAAGAATAAGAAGAATAAAAAGCAACGAATATATTATTTACTAACCAGGACATAAACCTCTGACAAACTAGCATTTTCAAAAAACATACTTTACATAGAAATTTATGATGGGGAGCTAGAGAGGTAGCTTAGTGGTTAAGGCATTTGCCTGCAAAGCCAAAGGATCCCAGTTCAACTCTTGGGGACCCACATAAGCCAGATTACAAGTGGGCACATGCATCTGGAGTTCATTTACAGTGGCTGGTGGCTCTGGCATGCCCATTCTCCTCCCCAACCTCTCTCCCTCTGCCTCTTTCTCCCTCTCAAATAAATAAATACATAAAAATATATTTAAAAAAGAAATTTATGGTGGATGGCTCTATTGACAGCATGCATGCATTTAGTCAACATCAGTCTGTACCCAACTATATTTAATAAAATGATTTTTTTCCTGGTTAATGAAGTAATTCTATTATTTTGCCATCTGTTGTGTCATTAACATTTTAGGTTTCTTAGAGAGAACTTTTTTACAAAATTCTCAGATATGCTGTTAAAATTAAACCAATGATAGCCTTCAAATGTGTCAATTCTGATGTGTATAATAGCCTAAAGGAAGCCCCAAGCTATCTCCACATGCCATAAAATCTAAAGTCATGATTCCAAAGATATACTAAGCAAGAACTGTCACATGAGTTTGTCCCATCTGTCATTTCTGTGACACAAGCCTCACCTCACACTAGAGTCAGGGGTATCATGAAGTCAGTAATAAACCATCTCAGACTTCCATGATGTCATAAAATAGCAAAAGACATACCATATGCACTGCAACATTTGAGGTATGTCTGAAGTGAATGAAGTTATTTTCAAGTACATTTTCCTTCCATTAATTATCAAAGTTACTATGACAACTAGACAGTCTATGTAATGCTGTTCATTAGCAATGTCACTGATAAATGTAAATAACGAGCATTGAAATTTCTCAGCTAATCTTTTTAGCCCTCGCGGTCCCTTTTTGAAACTGACCACTGAATGTCTGTCATACAATCAAAAGGATCATTAGAACAAATGGAGGACTGGCTCACCAAAATTCCAGGGAATGATATGCAAATTTCCACACAACTCAATTTTATGCCAACCAGATTTAGATATCAAAACCAATTACGAATGTGATAAATGTAATTTCTGGAGCAAAAGAAAAACTATACTATATGGAATTATCTGTCAAAATGCCTTTTAACTAAAGAAATAGGAAAATATATCAATTTACCAGAATTAGGGACATTTCTTAAATATGCTTTTATAATTTTTATATGGGGCTGGGAAGACAGCTCAGCAGTCAAACATGCTTGATTGTGCATCATGACTGCTTGGGTTCCATTCTCCAGCACCCACATAAGTTGGACACACAAAGTGGCATCTGGTATCATTTGCCATGGCAAATAATGCTGGTATGTGCATGCACACATGACACACATACACACACATATATGTGCACGTAAATCAACACAAATAATAAAATTGTATATATATGGAATGTTAGCAGTGTGGGGTAGTGCAGGTCTTTAATTCAAGCATTCAGGAGGCAGGGTTAGGAGGATCTCTGTGAGTTTGTGGCTATCCTGGAACTACAAAGGGGTTCCCAGTTCAGCCTAGGCTAAAGTACGACCTTGCCTCAAAAATAACAAACAAATAAAGGGGGCTGGAGACATGTCTCAGCATGTAAGGTGCTTGCGTGAAAAGCCTGAGGACCCAGGTTTGATTCCCCAGTACCCACATAATGCCAGATGTACCAAGTGGCACATGCATATAGCGTTTTCAGTGGCTAGTGGCCCTGGCACACCCAGTCAATTCTGTCTATCTGCTTCTCTCTCTTTCTCTCTCATAAATAATTAAAATATAAATATTTTCAAAAATATTTTTAAATAATAGTTGAACTTGGGGTTCTTTGTTTCTTTTGTCTAAATGAGTAATTATTCTTCTCAGAATCTCTTTCTAAAGCTAAGGCACACATGCTGTTGGATTAACTCAGTGAAAAGAATGTTGTATAAAATAGCTTCAAAATGAGAATAAAAGCAAGGCTTCCTGAGGTCTCATAATTCCTACTGAAAGATTACCAATAAATACAACTAACCTGCTTCTTTGGCTTCTGTACAATTGCTTGCTTTACCTAGACATAAGGACAGCCATTTTATGAAGGAAAAGCATGTTATACGTGACTTTCTGCCGTACGTGACTTTCTGCAACTAGCCGCCCGGGCCCAGATAAGGAACTAGTTAACTGAAATGCTGACCTTTGCCTTAGAAATCTGTGCTTGTTTGCCCACCTGTGCTTGTTTGCCCAACCCCTGTTTGCTCAACCGTAACCCCCTTACCCAATTTCTGGAAAGCCTCCGCTCAGAGACAATTGAACAATGCCTAACCGCAGGGGCCCTAGCTCCCTGCCTGGGGTCACGATCCCTGAGCCGAGGCGACACCCTGACGACATCTGAAGAATCCCTGAGCTGAAACATGTTTGAGATATTTCCGCATGTTTTATGATCTTTCCCGTTAAAACCCCTACCTCCCGGCTGCTCGGGGCTCTTCACCTCTCCTGCGTGAGGACTTCGTGTCGAGCCCCGGTGCACCGGTACAATAAACCTCTTGCGTCTTGCATTGAGAGCTCTCCGTGTGAGTGTCTTTGGGTCTAGTAGACTATCCCGCTTGGGGACCCTCCGGGGGCTCCCCACACTACCAGTATTCCTTTCTTTCAAAGGCAAATAAGACAAATGTAGCACAGCTACACATTAAGAAATAAATGATAAAATATCAAACAGAACTTGACTAGGATGTGACTATACAATGCTGTATATTGAAATTAAGGCAATGGCCTTCTTAAAAAAAAAAAAAAAACAGCTTTCCTTCTGGTGTGCAAGGGCCACTAAACCAACTATTGTGCAATGATACCAACTGCGTATCACTTTAGAAAAATGTCTTCCAAAATGAAATTACATGAAACTAACAAAACCTCTCCTTCTTAGGCAGTTTAAAATTTCCAGTCAGCTTTTTCTTTAGTTTGGAATTCAAACTTCTTTTGGTTTTATGACATCACCTTTACGCTGCTATATTATATGCTTTTTCCCAAGTGGCCAGACTTAAATCATGATGCTTCTACCACAGCTCTTTCCAGATGATGTTGTGGAAACTTCCTTAGAATTTTCTTTATATTAACTCAGTTTATGAAATTACACAATTAACTATAGGAACTCTAGATTAGCAGACATCTTTGAAAAGATATAAAATAAGGACTTTTTGACACATATAGGACAAGAGACATTTTATTTGTAAACATCTTTCTCAGTCCTGTAAAAATCACAGATAATTAAAAAGGTATCCCCAACATGGCTCAGGGAAATTTTGTGGAAGAGGGTGCAGGAAGAATGTCAGAGCCACACGCTGGGTCATGATACGCAGAGACATTTCTCCTACCTATAACTGTGGGCTAACTTCACAATGCATGACCCATATTCCTCAACAAAGAGGGGCCAGGGGGAGAGGGGAGGACATGGATGACCCTAACAATGGTACCAACTTACTGTATTCACTCAGTACAAAACTAATTAATAAAAAATATAAATTTAAAAAAAGGTAGTCCCATGTGCTATTAATAAGCTGTCAAAAATGAATCTAAAAGGTGGTTATTTTATTTTGTTTTATTTTGAAAAGTTGTTAGCAAGTATATGTCATAAAATCTTGCCATACTTGCTATGCCATGACAAAATTACAATATAATCTAATAGCATTTTAATAAAACTGTATGACATTATGTGGACATATAAGAGCATTAGCAATATCCAGATATTTATACAGCAAGTTCTATTACCCACTTTTGTACATTAGAGATAGGTTTACAAAAAGGGCATATATCCATATTGATGTTGGAAGGTCATTATCAAAGAACAAATTTTGCTGGGCGTGGTGGCACACGCCTTTAATCCCAGCACTCGGGAGGCAGAGGTAGGAGGATTGCCGTGAGTTGGAGGCCACCCTGAGACTCCCTAGTGAATTCCAGGTCAGCCTGGGCTAGAGTGAGACCCTAGCTCGAAAAAAAAAAAAAAAAAAAAGAGCAAATATTGACTCCTATAAACTTGTTAGGTTCAAAGCACTATCATTTTTAATAACACCACTTTCCAAACATTTAAAATAAAGACATTGTTTGTTTGCTTGGTTGTTCATTTGAGGCAAGGTCTTACTCTCGCTCAGGCTGTCTTGGAACTTTATAACCCCAGGCTGGCCTTAACTCACAATGGTAACCCTACCTTAGTCTTCTGAGTGCTGAGATTAAAAGTGTGTGTCATCATGCCCTGTTAAGTAAGGACCTTTGTACCATAAAAAGCATACCTGGTGATATATATGGTGCATATAATTTGTAATTATAGGCTATTTGAGAAAAATCTTGATTGATCATTTAAGAATTATTTGCCAAATGTATGACCAAGTATAGCTCATGAACACATGCATTGCCTTAAACAGTTACCATTTTATGGAGAGAAGAATTCATACCCACACATCATTTTTCAAGAACAGGTTATTATCTATAACCTATCTCCATGTTTTACAATCAATCTCTTAATCATCTCTTCCATTGAACTAAAATTTTATCACCTATGAGCAATCATATATTCCTAACCTTTTTTCCCATCCATGACACTTCTTTTACTCTCCACTTAGATTCCACACATAAATGTGATCATTTTTCCATGTCTAAGATTTAGTTGTTAGTCAAAATAAAGCCATTAAGAAGATTATTTAGAAGATTTGATACCTAAAAGAAAATGAAAAATAATAACCCCTCTTGAGACATCTCAGTCAGTTGAAGAGGGTATCTAGGTATTACTCCAACAAGTATAACAGAAACAACTCCTCAGAATTATTCCTGTGCATTCTTCTTTTTATCCCCTTTTGGCTTCTTGCTTGAGTGCATTGGAGTAGAATTGAGTAGAATTTTATTAAACTTAAAGGGATATTCCTTTTCTTAATTGTGTTATTGTCACAATTTCATAGATATTCCAATATAGTAATGGAAAAACAACATTTGTAATAGTCTTGAAACATATCTTATGGAGCAAAAAGCAAGAAAAACAACAGCACTTTCACCTTTACTATATCTTTAAAAAGTCAGTTAAAATTATTAGACTAAATCCTGTGGCTATTTCAAAAGGAGAATATTAGAAACCAGAAGTTATATGTAAGGAGTGGTTGTGTCTTAGGAATTGAAAGATTATATGGAGAGTCTTAGCTAAATGATGTCATTTAAAATTGTGCCAGAGTTTCAGCCAGATGAGAATACTTATCAGACCTGAATGAAAATATAGAGCATAAAAAACCACTACATTGGGCTGGAGAGATGGATTAGCAGTTAAGCACTTGCCTGTGAAGCATAAGGACCTCGGTTCAAGGCTTGATTCCCCAGGACCCACATTAGCCAGATGCACAAGAGGGCACACACATCTGGAGTTCGTTTGCAGAGGCTGGAGGCCCTGGCGCTCCCATTCTCTCTATATATATCTGCCTCTTTCTCTGTCTGTCGCTCTCAAATAAATAAATGAAAAATAAAAAAAATTATAAAAACACTACATAAAAACTAGCTGGTTTTGTGGGCAATATTTTGGGTATTTCATTAAAACTTCAGCCACTGGGGTTGAAGCTGTGACTCCAGCCCCAAAAACACCATCAGCTGCTCCGGTACCGGCCACAGCGGCTTCAGGGCAGCGAATCCAGCAGCGGAGGCTCCAGCGGATTCAGCGGCAGAGGCGGATCCCGCAGCGGCAGCACCAGCGGATCAGAGGTGGAGGACCCAGCAGCGGCAGCTCCAGCGGACCAATGGGGGCAGACCCAGTAGCGGCATCTCCAGTGGCGGATCCAGCAGCAGTGGTCCCAGCAGCGGCAGCTCCAGCGGCAGCAGCGGGGATCCAGCATCAGGGGCGCCAATCTGCAGGGCCACAGTTGCCTGGCTTGGTTTGCCCCACAGGAAAAGCCAGTACCCAGTTCCAGAAAGCAGAACAGTGGCCCAACATCCCAGCCAGCAACTTGACTGAGACCAAAAGCATCCAAAGAGGTAACTGGGATTGAACCAGGGAAGGGTCTCACCTGGTCACAAGCTGACTTGGATCCCTCAACAGACCAGAAATCTTAACTTCTTTGTTGATAGAGGATCTGGTTTTTATAATACCTAATCTTGCATAAATGCTCGGTGCTGTTCTTGACTGAATGTGTATAGGGTTTAGTTAAATTTTAGAATATACCTGTATTTTATTCCACTCAACCTATTTGAATACTCCCATAGCAGGCAAACTTAACCCCTAGGACCACGTGTCTAGATACTCTGAGAGTGGTAAGAGCCACACCTAACATCTTAATCTCCTACATAGAAGATATACAATATCAGATCAATAGATACAGCAAAGGATACCTAGCTAACTAGAAAATCTAAGCAGTAACTTAATCCAAGATGCAAAAATATATACATTATAACACAAGAAACACCAAAAACCAAGGCAATATAAATCCACCAAAAAGCATCAATGCTTCAGAAATGACCTCTAGTGAAAACGAGTTAGAGAAAATGCCTGAGAAAGATTTCAAAAGAATGATTGTAAATATGTTCAATGAACTCAAAGAAGAAATCAAAGGAATCAGAGAAGATACAGGACACCAATTTAACGAAATAAAAAAATCAATACAAGACATAAATAAGGAAATAGAAATAATGAAGAAAAACCAGTCAGAATTACTAGCAATGAAGAACACAGTTAATGAAATAAAAAACTCTGTAGAAAATCTCACCAGTAGAATGGATGAAGGAGAGGACAGAATATCTAAGCTAGAAGACCAGGTGGCAGATCTAATACAATCCAACAAAGAGAAAGACA
Organism: Dipus sagitta; assembly: GCA_036346955.1. Taxonomy (NCBI): domain Eukaryota; kingdom Metazoa; phylum Chordata; class Mammalia; order Rodentia; family Dipodidae; genus Dipus; species Dipus sagitta. Next base: position 77,096,639 of record CM070781.1, read on the forward strand.
AACTAATAGAAAAGTATGAATGGGAATTTCAAGATATTCGGGACACTATGAAAAGATCAAATATAAGAATTCAGGGTATAGTAGAAGGAGAAGAATTTCAATCCAAAGGTATAGTAGGCATCTTCAACAAAATCATAGAAGAAAACTTCCCCCAAATTGGGAAAGAGGTGCCAATGCAGATACAGGAAGCATTTAGAACACCAGCCAGACAAAACCTGGAAAGAACCTCTCCTCGCCATATTATAATCAAACTACCAAACACACAATCCAAAGAAAAAATATTGAAAGCAGTTAGAGAGAAAAATCAAGTTACCTACAAAGGCAAGCCCATCAGGATCACAGCAGATTACTCAACACAAACTTTCAAAGCCAGAAGGGCTTGGAGTGATGTATTCCAAACTCTGAAAGATAACAACTGTCAACCAAGGCTACTTTATCCTGCAAAACTATCCATTCAAATAGATGGAGAAATAAGGACATTCCATGACAAAAGCAGGCTAAAGGAGTATTTGAAGACAAAACCAGCTCTACACAAAATACTTGAAAGAATCCTCCATGCCGAAGAGAAAGAAAAACACACATATAAGGAACCTGGAAAACAACAAACAACACTCAAATACTAGTTAATATAAGAGAGCAAAGGTAGAACCAGAACCACAAAAAAAAAAAAAATGGCAAGCATAAATACACATCTTTCAATAATATCTCTTAATATCAATGGCCTCAATGCTCCAACCAAAAGACATAGATTTGCAGACTGGGTTAAAAAGCAGGACCCTACAATTTGTTGTCTCCAAGAAACTCACCTTTCTACAAAGGATGGACATTATCTTAGGGTGAAAGGTTGGAAAACGGTGTTTCAAGCAAATGGACCCAGAAAGCAAGCAGGGGTTGCTATCCTAATAGCTGACAAGGCAGACTTCACTCCAACATTAGTCAAGAATGATAAGGAAGGTCACTTTATATTGATTAAGGGCACACTCCAACAGGAGGACATTACAATCCTAAACATATATGCACCTAACATGGGGGCTCCCAAATTCATCAAACAAACACTGTTAGAACTAAGGTCACAGATAACACCAAACACAGTGGTAGTTGGTGACTTTAACACCCCACTCTCATCAATTGACAGGTCATCCCAGGAAAAAATAAACACAGAGGCATCTGGACTAAATGAGGTCATAGAAGGAATGGACCTAACAGACATATACAGGACATTTCATCCAAATGCTGCAGAATATACATTCTTTTCAGCAGCACATGGATCATTCTCTAAAATAGACCATATATTAGGACACAAAGCAAATCTTAACAAATTCAGGAAAATTGAAATAATTCCTTGCATTCTATCTGACCACAATGGAATCAAACTACAAATCAATAGCAAGAAAGGACATAGAGCATACACAAAATCATGGAAACTAAACAATACATTACTAAATGATGAATGGGTCAATGAAGAAATCAAGAAGGAAATCAAAAAATTTATAGAGTCAAACAATAATGAGAACACAACATACCAAAATCTCTGGGACACAATGAAGGCAGTTCTAAGAGGTAAATTTATAGCTTTAAGTGTCTATATTAAGAAATTAGAAAGGTCGCAAATAAATGACCTAATGCTTCACCTTAAGCCTTGGAAAAAGAAGAACAAGGCAAACCAAAAATCAGTAGACGGGAAGAAATAATAAAGATTAGGGCAGAAATTAATGAAATAGAAACCAAAAAAACAATACAAAGAATTAATGAAACAAAGAGCTGGTTCTTTGAAAGGATAAACAAGATTGATAAACCCTTAGCAAATCTGACCAAAAGAAAGAGAGAAGAGACACAAATTAATAAAATTAGAGATGAAAAAGGTAACATCACGACAGATGCCAGAGAAATTCAAAAAATCATAGGGACATATTATAAAAACATATACTCCACAAAGTATGAAAATCTGAAAGAAATGGATGATTTCCTTGATTTATATGACCTACCTAAATTAAATCAAGATGAGATTAATCACTTAAATAGACCTATAACAAGCATGGAGATCCTAACAGTTATCAAAAATCTCCCAACTAAAAAAAGCCCAGGCCCAGATGGATTCACTGCTGAATTTTACCAGACCTTCAGGGAAGAGCTAACACCATTGCTTCTTAAGCTTTTCCATGAAATAGAAAAAGAAGGAATTCTACCAAACTCTTTCTATGAAGCCAGCATCACTCTGATACCAAAACCAGGCAAAGATAGAACAAAAAAGGAAAATTACAGACCAATCTCCCTCATGAACATAGATGCAAAAATTCTCAACAAAATATTGGCAAACAGAATACAAGAATACATTAGAAAGATCATTCACCCTGACCAAGTAGGCTTTATCCCAGAGATGCAGGGATGGTTCAACATACGCAAATCTATAAATGTTATACATTATATAAATGGGTTGAAGGACAAAAATCACATGATCATCTCATTAGACGCAGAGAAAGCATTCGACAAAATCCAACATCCCTTCATGATAAAAGTCCTACAGAGACTGGGAATAGAAGGAACATATCTCAATATAATAAAGGCTATTTATGATAAGCCTACAGCCAACATATTACTAAATGGGGAAAAACTGGATGCTTTTCCACTAAAATCAGGAACAAGACAAGGGTGTCCACTGTCCCCACTTTTATTTAATATAGTTCTGGAAGTCTTAGCCATAGCAATAAGGCAAGAGACATGCATAAAAGGGATACAAATCGGAAAGGAAGAGGTCAAGTTATCATTATTTGCAGATGACATGATTCTATATATAAAGGACCCTAAAGACTCTACTAGCAAACTGTTAGAGCTGATAAAAACCTACAGTCATGTAGCAGGATACAAAATAAATACACAGAAATCAGTAGCCTTCATATATGCTAACAACAAACACACAGAGGATGAGATCAGAGAATCACTCCCATTCACAATTGCATCAAAAAAAATAAAGTACCTTGGAATAAACCTTACTAAGGAAGTAAAGAATCTATACAATGAGAACTTTAAAACACTCAAGCGAGAAATTGCAGAAGACACTAGGAAGTGGAAAAACATCCCTTGTTCCTGGATTGGAAGAATCAATATTGTGAAAATGGCAATCTTACCAAAAGCAATCTACACATTTAACGCAATCCCCATCAAAATTCCAAAGGCATTCTTCACGGAAATAGAAAAAACAATCCAAAAATTCATTTGGAATCACAAAAAACCTCGAATATCTAAAATAATACTGAGCAACAAAAATAAGGCTGGTGGTATCACCATACCTGATTTTAACCTATACTACAGAGCCATAGTAACAAAAACAGCATGGTACTGGCACAAAAGCAGACTCGTAGATCAATGGAACAGAATAGAGGACCCAAATGTAACCCCATGTAGTTATAGCCACCTGATATTTGATAAAAATGCCAAAAATATTCATTGGAGAAAAGACAGCCTCTTCAGCAAATGGTGTTGGGAAAACTGGATATATATCTGTAGAAGGATGAAAATAGATTCTTCTCTTTCTCCATGCACAAGAATTAAGTCCAAATGGATCAAGGACCTTAACATCAGACCTGAAACTCTGAAACTGCTAGAGGAAAAAGTAGGGGAAACCCTTCAACATATTGGTCTTGGCAAAGACTTTCTGAATACAACCCCAATTGCTCAGGCAATAAAACCACAGATTAACCACTGGGACCTCATGAAAATACAAAGATTTTGCACTGCAAAGGACACGGTGAAGAAAGCAAAGAGGCAACCTACAGAATGGGAAAAAATCTTCACCAGCTATATATCTGATAGAGGATTAATATCTAAGATATACAAAGAACTCAAGAAGTTAAATAATAAGGAATCAAACAAACCAATCAAAAAATGGGAAATGGAGCTAAATAGAGAATTCTCAAAGGAAGAAATACGAATGGCATATACGCATCTAAAAAAATGTTCTACATCCCTAGTCATCAGGGAAATGCAGATTAAGACTACATTGAGATTCCATCTCACTCCTGTCAGATTGGCTACCATCATGAAAACAAATGATCATAAATGTTGGCGGGGATGTGGAAAAAGAGGAACCCTTCTACATTGTTGGTGGGAATGCAATCTGGTCCAGCCATTGTGGAAATCAGTGTGGAGGTTCCTAAAACAGCTAAAGATTGATCTACCATATGACCCAGCTATAGCTCTCCTAGGCATATATCCTAAGGACTCATCTCATTACCTTAGAGATACTTGCTCAACCATGTTTATTGCTGCTCAATTTATAATAGCTGGGAAATGGAACCAGCCTAGATGTCCCTCAACTGATGAGTGGATAATGAAGATATGGCACATTTATACAATGGAGTTTTACTCAGCAGTAAAGAGAAATGAAGTTATGAAATTTGCAGAAAAGTGGATGGATCTGGAAAGAATTATACTAAGTGAGGTAACCCAGGCCCAGAAAGCCAAGGGCCACATGTTCTCCCTCATATGTGGATCTTAGCTACAGATGATTGGGCTTCTGTGTGAGAAGGAAAAAACTCAGTAGCAGAGGCCAGTAAGTTAAAAAAGGAGATAGAAAGGGAAGAGAAAGAAAGGGAGGAGGGCTTTTATTAGGTTGGTATTGTATATATGTAAGTAGAAAGATTGAGATGGGGAGGGGATATGATGGAGAATGGAATTTCAAAGGGGAAAGGGGGGAGGGTAATACCATGGGATTTTTTTTTGTTATCATGGAAAATATTAATAAAAATGGAGAAAAAAAAAAAACTTCAGCCACTGAATCTCTTCTGACGTAATCTGTTCAGTTGTACTCTGTTACTGTGAGGCCTCTACAAAGGAGTTTTGGGCAAGGCTTTAATTTAAATTTTAAAACGCTGCAAATAAAAATCATTTGTAAGAGTACTATGTAGATTTAAACTTTCTGGGAAGCAATTTAATGATATTCATTTTAAAATAAAAAATTCTAAAATGTGCTTGCAATTTCATTTTGTGTAGAATATTTCAAAAGAAGAAAAAGGTAAAAATAAAATGGAAGAAACAAGAAAAGGCAAGAAGAAAAGAAAGGCAAAAAGCAAAACAAATACTCCAGACAAAGTTTGCACAAATATTCTGTTAGAAAGTGATTTCAAAAAGCTCAGAAGAGAGTGAAAAAGTGAGATGAGAAAGCAAGGGAAATCAACAGCTGGTAACATGATCAGGAACTCACCTCTGTGAGTATATGGGGCTCAGTCCTATGGAGGACTTTTAAGAAGGTGTAATGAGTCTCACAATTATGACACTGAGAGCCCAGGTGAATGCTAGTGATAGAGCCACAAGCCAGAGTACTGGCCTAGCTGTGTGAGGTCATCAGTTCAATACCCAGCACAACACTGACAAAATAAACTGATACATGTTGAATGTACCTAACATCATCTGCTCTTGGCTTAACTTGTGAGCTTTCTGCTTCCTCTGGCCCTAGAATGCCTAGAATGCCAGCCATAATGACAAGGGAACATGGTCAGAAAATGGAAATCTCAGGAATGGAAGCACACAGTTGTATGAGAATTGTATGCATGCAATTCTACTATCATTGATATTGATTCAGCTGCTCTGCACTGGGACAGTAGAAAGTATGATGTAGGTAAGGGGCCTGTATGCTGAAGGAGATCCCTGCTTTTGAAGCCAGCATTATTTCCCACTGAATTAACAAGTTGGTAGCCTACCTGGTGTTACAGAAGTATAAAAAAAATGCCAGAAAAAGGGGTCATTAGATTAGAAACAGAGTTTGTTTTTTGGAAATGGTCATGGGTGATGTGAAACAGGGTTGTTTGAATGCCTGTGTGAAGGCCCCATAGACCCATGAGGATGAACCATGGGTTGCAGTGGAGACATCAGCTAGAATTATGGGATAGCTGCTGTTGCAGTCAGGTTCGCATTGCTGGTAGAAATCCCCCAACTATGAGCAGCTTTTGAGAATAGAAGGGTTTATGTTGGCTCACAGACTCGAGGGGACACTCTGTCATGGCAGGGAAAAATGATGGCATGAGCAGAGGGTGGACATCACTTCCTGGACAGCATTAGGTGGACAACAGGAACAGGAGAGTGTGCCAAACACCAGCAAGAGGAAACTGGCTATAATACCCATAAGCCTGCTCCCAACAATACACTGCCTCAGGAGGGTCATTTCCCAAATCTCCATCAGCTGGGAAACTAACATTCAGAATACCTAAGTTTATGGGGGACACCTGAATCAAACCACCACAGCTGCCAGAGAGAGCTAGTGACTGGGGACGGAGTTTTCCCTTGATTTTGAGCAGCCTACCTGGAGGGGCAGAACTGAAACTCCAGAGACTTTGTCATTGGTTAGATATGTCAGACATGAAGCAACAGGATGTGATGCTTGCCTCATTTGTTCTAGATATTGAATTAGTTCAATCTTTCCTTTCTATGCCTATTGCCATCTTTTGCGGTGTAAATTTTTAGGATTATGGCTTTTTGGTTTTACACCTCACAGTTAAGAGATCTTGAACTATGGGGATATTTGAACAGTGTTGGGATTGAAAAAAGAAAAAAAAAACTAGGATGATTTGTTTGACTAAATGCGTTTTATTTTACATTATGGATGGTTACCATTTTATGGAGATCGGCAATGGAATGTGGTTGTTTGAATTACATGTCCCCATGAACTCATGTGTCTGAAATCTAGGAACCCAACTGGTGACAATTTGGGAATTGGAGCTTTTCTGGAAAATGGCTGTTTTGGGCACACTTAAGGGTCTTATAGTCAATGTCCCTTTGCCAGTGTTCAGCTTACTCTTATGTTGTTGTTGTCTACCTCTTGTGGCAAAGACGTCCAGCCTCTGTTCCTTGTCTTTTCCCTGCCATCATGGAGCTCCCCCTTGAGACTGTAAGGCAGAATATACCCTTTCATTCTACAAGCTACTTCTGGTCCTATGTGCCAGCAGTGAGAAGGTAACTACAGCAATAATTTTAATTAACATTCACCTTCCTATATACATATTCATATGTATTACATGCTCAGACCTGCATATCAAAGAAAATATATGGTTTTGGTTGTTCTGAGTTTAAGCTGCTTCACTTAGTAAGATTCTGGCTAAAACCACCCATTTCTTGCCAGTTCCATAATTTCATATGAATAGAATTCCACTATGTTTATGTACCACATTTTCATTAGACACTCATCTGTCAATGAGCATCTTGACTGATTTCAATTCTTAAGTGTTGTAAATAAAGCCACAGTAAACATGGATGCAGGAATATCTCCGTAGTAGTGTAGAGTCCCTAGGGTATATGCCCAGGAGTAGTATAACTGGGTCATATGGGAGATCTATTTATAACTTTTAAGTTACCTCCATATTGTTTTACATAATAGCTATACTACTTTGCACTCCTCCCAACAGTGGAGGAGGGTTCTTCTTCTTTGCCTGTTTCCCTGCTAGCATTTGTTGTCTGCTTTCATGGTGTTAGCCATACTATCTGGGTTAGATGGTATCTCAAAGTTGTTTTGATTTAATTTTATCTGAAGCACTCAGTATATGAGACATTTTCTTAATTACTTTTTGGGCATGTATGTTTCTTGTTTTGTTAACTGTTTGTTCATTTCATTTGCCCATCTGGTGATTAGCACATTTTAAAAAGATTATTTACTCTGTGATAAAGAGAGAGAAATGAAGGAGAAGGAAGAGAAGGAGATAGAGAGAATGGGTATGCAAGATCCTTCTGCCACTACAAATGAATTCCAGATTGTGTGCATTTGAATTTACATGGGTACTGGGGAACTGAATTCAGGATGTCAGGCTTTGACAGAAATTTCCTTTAACTGCAGAGCCATCTCTCCAGAAAGACTGGTAGATTTTTATTTTTACTCTTTTAGTGCTTAATTTTTGAAGATTTTGTAAGCTCTGAATATATTAACTCTTTGTTTGAAGCATATGTGGCAAAGGTTTTCTTCCATTCTCTAGGCTGTCTGTTCACTTTCTTGAAAGTTTTATTTTGCTGTGCAAAAATAAATTTTAATTTCATGTACAGCAACTTGTTGATTTTCATGGCTATTTCCTGTGCTATTGGAGACCCATTCAGAAATTTCTTGCCTATTCATATATCCTGGTGGATGGATGTTCCTAATTTTTTTTCCCTGTAGCATTTTCTGTGTTTCAGGTTTTACGTCAAGGTCTTTGATATACTTCGCATTGATATCTACAAAGGGAGAGAAATAAGCATCCAAGTTCATTCTTTTGCAGGTATATGTCCAGTTTTTCCAGCATCATTTGTTCAATAAGGTATTTTTTCCTCTTGAATAGTCTTTAATTTGTGAAATATTACATGTCAATATCACATGGATTTATTTCTGACTCCTCTATTCTGTTCCATTGGTCTATTAATTTGTTTTGGTGCCAATACTGTGCTGCCTTCATCACTACTGCACTGCAGTATGATTCAAGATCAGGTATTGTTATACCCCCACCTATGTCCTTTCTCCTTTGGATTGCTTTGGCTATTCGTGGTCTTTTGTGGTTCCATGTGGTCCTTGATTTTTCTGTTCTCAGTGAGAAACATCATTGGAATTTTCATAGGAATTACATTGAATCTGTAGATTACTTTTGTGGGAAATAAACCTAACAAAAGCTGTGACATACTGAAAAATGCTAAGAGTAAATAAATAAATAAGTAAATAAGACACTAAATGATGGAAATACCTTTCATGCTCCTGGACAGGCAGAATTCACACTGTGAAAATCACATATATATTGATATAATCACAAACAAATATCCCACTAATTTTGAATCCAGGATGACTTTATGAAAAAGCTTTAGAGTTGAGCCTTAGAAGATGAGAAATTTGAAATTGGTTTGGGAAAAATAAATTAATTTGATGCAAGAAAGGAATTATGGGCCTATATAAGAATGAATAGGTCATTTCATTCAGTTGTTCTCAATTTCACTTTTATGTAGAATCACAACCCTTGTGTGTTGAATTCTATAGTCCATCATGAAGGCTGTTGTTTAGTAGGTCCAGTATGGTTTTTGTTTTGGCAAAAAATCCACTGTTTATTGCACAGCTAAATATAAACCCAAAATTACCATGACTCAAGCATGGCTTAAGTTTATATGTTGTTCAAATACCAGAACAAGGACAACATGTTAGGTCAGTTGGGATGGGAGTACATTGAAAGATATGTCTTATGTTTACATTTAGAAATTAATTTTAGTTCTACTCATAATCTGATAATTTTACACCCAATATACTTTGTTTTCATTAACATCAGTCCCTCATATATTTTCTTCTACAAGTACTAAAATGCTTTCTTGTTAATTATTCCTCATTAACAGTTACAAAATTAGTGTATAAAATCAGATATCCAGAGACATAGAGGCTCCCAAGACCTCATCACTGAAGCAGACCTAAGATGAACCCAACATGGCTTAGGGGAATCAGAAGAGGGGTTGGAAAGAATGTTAGAGCCACATGTTGAGTCATGATACACAGAGACATTTCTCCTACCCATAACTGATGACAACCCCACAAGGCACGACCCATAAACCCCAACAAGAAGGGTCCATGTGGAGGGGAGAGGACAGGGAGGAGGCTAACAATGGTACCAACTTGACTGTATTCACTGAGTACAAAACTAATTTAAAAATTGTTTTAAAAAAGTTAGAGTATAATTCCCTTGTACAAAGTAATTTTTACATACCCCATTGTTGATGGGTTCCAATTTGAAAACTAAACTGAAGAACACTGACTATTCCTGTCCCATGGAATGACCGACTCTATACTAATAAGCTATTTCTTTTTGGTTACTGATGTAAATAAGTTGGGAGCACATGATGTAATTTGCGCTAAGATAAAGAAATTGGCTAACATTTTATATAAATTGCAAATATGCAACTAAAATAACAGTTTGGGTGACTAAAAATAACAGTATGAATCAAACCCTAGGAAATGTAAATTTAGGCTGCTACTTGTTGTGGCTGTACTTTTCAAATATTGAAAGAATAAACTTCTCAAAACAGACCAAATAGCAATGTGAACTTTCATGGACCTTCCAACACAGAATGAAAAGTGCTTAAGGCCTTTGAGTAGAAAAACTCTTAATCAATTTACAGAGAACCTCACAATATGTTCATGCCATGCACTGTCTTTACCTAAACAGTACCCATATATGCATTTTCTATTTGACAAAGCCAACCTTCCACATGAAGAGAGAACTGCCGTGTTCAACCCACACACGTATGCAAGCTGTCTCTTCCTTTGGGCGCAGGAGCTGTGGTGGGAGGTGAGTGCTTCTGCAGCCAGCATTACTTTTAATAAGTTGGTAATATAAGTACTATTAATAATGTTATTGGAGGTGTTCAATGTCCTTCTATGTTTCAGTCACCGAAATAGTGTGGGAGTTTTCCTAACATGTCATGAATTCTTTACTTTCAATAAAAAATTCTCATAAAACAATATACGAGAGCAAAGTGCAGGAAAAGTCTTCTCTTCACCCCAAATTTGTGAAATTATTATTTGGACAGGATTTAAATAGCTGTGAAACAGCCTTGAGTATATACAGCAATTATGACAATTTGGTTGCTCTACAGCTTTGTTTTTAATCACTTTTAAGGTTAAACTAACCAATATGGTCAATAATGGTTTATGAGATTCGGTTTGAAGAGAAATGATGTTAGAATTCAAGAATCCAAAGACACAAGCAGAAACTAGTAAGCTCCTGCTAGCAATCCCCTTTATCAGTTTAATGAAATTCAGACTAAAACAATGGAAGTTCAAGAGTAAAACGTTTTAAAAAAATAGAATGTTAAAATTGATTCTGCAAAGTTTCATTTCAAATAAAGTCTTAATGGCTGTTTTTTAGTTATTTTTTTCCTTATTAGTTATGTATGTACTCAGTGTGTAAACAGCCATGTTGGTACCATCATTAGCCTCCTCTCTTCCCTCCCCCCACTGAAAGGACCCTGCTTGTTGGGGCTTGTGGTTCATGCATTGTGGAGGTAGCCATCAGTTATGGGGAAGAGGCAATGTCTCTATGGATAATGTCCCAACTTCTGGCTCTAACAATATTTCTGCCCCCTCTTCTGTGAATTTCCCTGAGCCATGTTGGGTTCGTTTTAAGTCTACTTCAGTGATAAGGGCCTGTTTCTCTGGATATCTTGTTTGGTAGGAGTTGAGTGTTCTCTGTGTCTGTCTCCTTCACCCTTGTGCTGGTACCAGGTTCACCAAGAAAGCAAAATTCTTGCTCATTTCCCTAATTACTCTATGGTTTCAGCTGGGGCCCTGATGAGGAACAATGAGCTGATTCTCTCCTCAGGTTCTACGTCCATCTGAAAAAGAGAAGCAGATTCTTCAATGGAGAGTGAAGTCTGCACCAGATAAATGGTATAACTATTATAATTTTAGAAGGAATTTAATAGATATAGGCCCTCTTATAGCCCACGATTGGTGGGAGCTTGATATTGGAAAGTGGACTCATTTTTGGAAATGGTTCTGACTTGTTTTCCAGTTTTAGCTATGGGTTCCTTTCCACTGAGTAGATCCATTAGCCAATTCCATAGCAGTGGGTTACCCACCATAGATATGTGCTACTATTGCACTTGGATGAGCATCATGTCAGGGTACTTGCTGTTCAGTACCTTAGACCACAAATTGCTTGGACAGATGTTGGTCATTTTCTTCCAGTCACTCATGTAGTGCCTTCTGGCACTAGACAAGCTAACTGTCTTGGGAATGACTCTCTTCCAGATTCCAGCCAGGTCTCTCCATGTTCTGCACCAACAGCATATGGTGTCTTGGCAGTATGATCTTACCATTAATGTTTGGTGGATCATCAAGTGCTCTGACAGAAATCTGTCTTCTTTTGGCAAAACTTGTAGGTCTCTCTGTTCAACAGCTCATTGTACATGTTAACCACAGGCCAGTGCCAAGGGAAAGAAGGAACAAAAAGATAGGTAATATAAAAGAGAAAGAGAGAGGAAGAAAAAACAGGAGAAGATTAAGGTTGGTCTTCATGAAACCCTCTCCAGGACCCTTTGTTTCAGGTGTTCCCTTTAAGGACCTGATGAAGGTTCAAACTTTTAGTCTGGTTTTCAGGATATAGGATTTTATGGTGCCATTGCCATTTTGGTCCAGTTTTGTGTCCTCCTCCCCACCTTCCCCTCCAACCTCACCCTCCCTATTGTCTGGTCCTGGAGATGCCTATTAAGTATGTCAGCATTTGGGGCAGATTCCGGTTATGAGCCACAGATGAATGAGACCATGAAACAATTGTATTTCTGTGATTGGGTAACTGAGAATGATCTGTTCCAGGTTCAACCATTTTTCTTCAAATTTTATTGTTTCATTTTTCCTTATTGCTGTGTAGAATTCCAACTTGGTTATACATTCATCTAATAATGGACATCTGGTTTGATTCCAGCTCTTAGCTATTATGAATTGATCAGCTGTAAACATGGTTAAGCAAATCTGTCTGAAATGAGGTGTGGGGCTTTTAGGATAATTCCCAGTAAGGAAATAACTGGGTCTGTTGGTAAGTCTATAGTCAACTTTTTTAGGAGTCTCCATATTGTTTGCCATAGTGGTTGTACCATCTTACATTCCCATCAACAGTAAATGAGGGTTCCTATATCTCCACATCCTCACCAGTGTTTGATTTCATTTCATTTTTTTAAAGATTTATTTTTATTTATTTATGATTAGAAACAAAGAGAGAGGGGGAGATAAAGACAGAGAGAGAGAGTGTGTGTGAGAATGGGCACACCAGGGCCTCAAGCCACTGCAAATAAACTCCAGACACATTATCCACCGTGTGCATCTGGTTTATGTGGGACCTGGAGAATCAAACCGTGGTCCTTAGGCTGTGCAGGCATGCACCTTAACTGCTAAGTCATCTCTCCAGCCCTCATTTGATTTTTTAATGTTTGCTATCCTTACTGGCGTAAGGTGGAATCTCATAAATGTTTTAATTTGCATTTCCCTGATTATTGGGGATGTTGAACATTTTCGTAAGTGTGTGTTTGTCATTTGTATTTCTTCCTCTGAGAACTCCCTGTTCAGTTATCTACCCCACTTTGTGAGTGGGTTGTTTAGTTTTTTTATTGTTTAAGTTTGTTGTATATTATAAAAAATAGGCCTCTGTCATTGTATAGCTAGCAAGAATTTTCTCCCATTCTGTGGGTAGTCTATTGGCTCCAATGATTGTATGGTTGCCTGTGAAAAATCTCTTCAGTTTCCTGAGTTCCCCATGGTTGATTGTTTAAGTTCCTGAGCTACTGGAGTTTTGTTAAGGAAGTCTTTTCCCACTTCTATATTGTGGAAAGGGCCCCCATTTTTCTTCCAGTTGTAGCAGAGTTTCTGGTCTTATATTGAGATCTTTGATGCATTTGTACTTTATTTTTGTGCATGGTGAGATGGGTGGATCTAGTTTCATTTACCTGGATAGGGTTAACCAGTTTGTCCAACATCATTTGATGAAGATGCTATCTTTTCTACAGTCTACATTGTTAGGGCCTTTGTCAAATATCAAATAACTGTAGTTATTTGTCCCAAAGTCTATATCCTCTATTGTGTTCCATTGGTCTATAATCCTGTTTTTATGCCAGCACCATGCTATTTTTGTTACTATGGCTTTGTAACAAAGCTTTAGATCATGTATGGTGATACCGGCAGAGGTGTTTCTTTTGCTGAGGATGTGCTTGGATATCTTCTTCTGCCATTCCATATGAATTTTGAGAACTTTTTCTTTTATCTCTGTGAATAAAATGTTGGGATTTTTATTGGTATTGCATTAAATCTGCATGTTGCTTTTGGTAAGAATGCCATTTTCACATTGTTAATTCCGCCTATCCAGGAGCAGGGGAGTTCTTTCCATTTTCTCAAGTCCTCCTCAAATTCTTTCTTGAGAGTTTTTATGTTTGCATTGCATAGGTCTTTCACATTTTGGTTAATGTTATTCCAAGTTATTGTTTGTTGGTGGTGGTGGTGTTGCTATTGAAAATGGGACAATGTCAATAATTTCTTTCTCTGTGTCTTTGTCTTTTACATATAGAAAGGCAACTGATTTGTGTGTGTTGATTTTGTATCCTGCTACTTTCCTGAAGGAGTCAATTATCTTTAAGAGTTTTGAGATGGAAGTTTCCACGTCACTTATGTATAGAATCATATCATCTGCAAATAGGGCTAACTTAACTTCTTCTTTTCCAAATTGGATCCCTTTTATTCCTTTCTTCTGTCTTATTGCATGAGCTAGGACCTACAGTACTATGTTGAAGAGCAGAGGTGAGAGGGGGCACCCCTCTCTTGTTCCTGATATCAATGGCAATTAATTCAGCCTCTCCCCATTAGGTATTATGTGGGCTTTAGGAGCTTTATATATAGCCTTTGTTATGTTGAGATATAAACTGTCCATGGATATTTTATGCAATGAAGTGATGATGTATTTTGTCAAAGGCCATTTTCACATCTATTGAAATCATCATGTGGTTTTTGTGTTTAAGTTTATTTGTATGGTGTATTACATTGACAGATTTCCATATGTTGAACCAACCCTGCATTCCTGGGATGCAGCCTACTTGATCAAGGTGGATAATGCTTTTGATGTGTTGTTTAATTTTGTTTGAGAGGATTTTGTTCAGGACCTTTACATCTAAGCTCTTCAGGGAAATCGGCCTATAGTTTTCTTTTCTTGTGGCATCTTCCTGGTTTTGGTATTCGGATAATACTAGTTTCATAAAAGGAGTTGGGGAGCCTTCCCTGTTATCTCATTATGTGGCACATTTTGGAAAATGGTTTTATTTCTTCCGTGAAGTTTTGATAGAATTTAGCTGAGAAGCCACCTGGTCCTGGACTCTTCTTTTGGGGGAGTTTTTTTATTGCCTTATCAATCTTGATGTGTGTGGTACTTTTGTTTAGGAGACTAATCTGCTCTGAGTTTAGCTTTGGTAGGTGGTATTTGTCCAGGGATTCACCCAATTCCTTCATGTTATCCAGTTTCATGGAGTAGAGGTTTTCTCTCTATTTCACTTAAGTCTGTTGTGATCTCTCCTCTTTTATTTCTAATTTTGTTAATATGAAGGGTCTCTCTCCTTTTTTTGTGTGATCAGATTGGCCATGGGGTTATCAATTTTGTTTATTTTTTCAAAGAATCAGCTCTTTGTTTCATCAATTTTCTTAATTGTTTTCTTAGTTCCAATTCATTAATGTCTGCTCTGATATTAATTATTTCTTTCCATCTGGAGATTTTTGGGTTGGATTCTTTTTGTTTTTCCTATGCCCTTAGGTGGGTGGTTAGGTTATTGATTTTGGATCTATCTGTCTTTTTTATGAAGGCATTTAGTGCTATGAATTTAACTCTAAGGACTTCCTTCATTTTGTCCCGTATGTTTTGGTACAATGTGTTTTCATTGTCATTCAATTCTAGGAAAATTTCAACTTCATTTTTTATTTCATCCACTACCCATTTATTGTTTAAAAGTGTGTTGTTCAGTTTCCAGTACCTGGTGGGAATCCTGGTTCATCTTTTGTTGATAATTTCCTGCAATACTGCACTGTGATCTGATATCGTGCAGGAATTTACGTCAATCTTCCTAGATATATGGAGGCAGACTATATGGCCCAGTATATGATCTATTTTTGAGAAGGTTCCATGGGCTGCTGAGAAGAATGTGTAGCCTGTGGATTTGGGGTAGAATGTTCTGTAGATGTCTAATTGATCTATGGTGTTTTTGAGCTCTCTTACTTCCCAGTTAATTTTCTGTTTGGATGATCTAACAATTACTGACAGTGCAGTATTGAAGTCTCCAACTGTGATGGTGTTGGTGATTTTTTCTGTTTTGTCTTCAATTAGGTTTTGTTTTATGAATTGTGGTACAACTATGTTTAGTGTATAAAGATTAATGATTGTGATACCTCTTGTTAGATCATCCCCTTGATAAGTAGGAAGTGGCCTTCTCTGTCTTTTTTGATTACTTTTGGCTTAAAGTCTATTTTTTTCTATGCTAGGGTAGCTATGCCTGATTGTTTCTTATTTCAGTTTTCTTGGAATATGATTTTCCACCCTTTCACCCTGAGGAGGTGTCTGTCTTTAGTGGTGAGGTTGGTTTCTTGCAGACAGCAGATTGAGGGTTCTAATTTTTTGATCCACCCTGTAGCATATTTCTCTTGATGAGTGAATTAAGGCCATTAATATTTAGGGTAATAACTGTGAGGCTTGATTTAACACATGCCATATTGTAGTGGTTCATGTGGTTTGTTGTTTTGTTGGACCTTGTAGTATTTTTGCATTCTCTGAGTTTGATTATTGTGATCTGCTTCTTGTAGGCACTTGAGGTTGGTTACTTGACTCTTCTGTGTGGAGAATTCACTGAGATACTCTCGGTAGGTTTGGCTTTGTGTTCATGTAGTTTTAAAGCTGAGTTGTATCGTGGAAAGTTTTTCTTTCATCATTATGAGGGATACTTTTGCTGGGTAGAGTAGTTTGGGTTGGAAGACATAAGTTCTTAGAGTTTGCATTGTTCCATTCCAGGCCCTTCTGGCTTTCAGGGTTTCCATTGAGAAGTCTGAAGTAATTCTGATGGGGTTACTTTTATATGTAATATGTTCTTTATCCCTAGCTGATTTTAGGAATTTCTCTTTGGGGTTGATGTTTAGAGTCTTACTGATGATATGTTTTAGAGAATTTCTCCTTTGGTCCAGTTCGTTTGGAGTTCTGTTATCTTCTTGTAACTTGATGGGACTTTCTTTTGAGAGGCTGGGAAAGTTTTCTTTGATAATTTTGCTGAATAAATCCTCCAGGCTTTTGGTCTGAATTTCTTCCCCTTCTTATATTTCCATGATCAGAATTTTGGGATATTCAAGGTATCCCAGAGTTCACTCATGTTCTGTTCTCAAAGTTTTTTGAATTTATTGAAACTTTTGGACTCACAAACTATTTCTTCTGTTTCATCTTCCAGTTCTGATTTCT
Source organism: Dipus sagitta (assembly GCA_036346955.1). NCBI lineage: Eukaryota > Metazoa > Chordata > Mammalia > Rodentia > Dipodidae > Dipus > Dipus sagitta. Next base: position 77,113,588 of record CM070781.1, read on the forward strand.
ATCCTCCACATGGCTGACTCTATTCTTGAGAGCTTCTATAAAGTATTGGACTTGTTCAATTTGGTTTGTATTTTCTACTGCCTTTTTATGAATAGCTTCCATTCCTCTGTCAAGTACCCTTTTCAGGTCATTTTATTAATGCTTCTTGGAATTCATCCTTGCATTTATGTCTTCATTGAGCTTAGCCAGCTAATAATTGAGGTCCTTTTTTGTTTCTTTGTTTCTTTGTTTGCTTGTTTTTGCTCTCATTCATATCATTTAACTGTCCTTGGAACCCTTCCTGATTGTTTCCTATTAGTTCTAATCTAGCAAGGTCAGCATTAATACAATTATTGGACCTTTGTTGATTTTCTGTAAGTTCTGCTAATTGCTTGGCTAGGGTTGCATAGCTTGTATTTTCATTCTGGGATTCTGATCCTATCATCTCTTCTTTGTTTTGATTAGAGACATCCATTTTGGGACTGGGAAATCTTGTTGAATTTACTTGCATTTGATTTTTCATGTTATTTCCTTTGCACTGTGGCCTGCCCATCACTGTATAGGAATCTTATTTAATTTAGGAGGAAGCTGTAGTTAACCCTTGAAGTGTCTCCACTGAACATTCCCTTTTATGTCTGCTTTGATTAGGCTTCTGATAGCAGTGGGGCCTGTCTTCTCAGAGGGAAGGAGTCCACCAGGCTCTGGTGGGGGCCAGAGGACCTGATGAAGGGTTTTGTTGGTGGTGGTTGGGGATATAGAACTGCATGGTCCAGTGGTGGGAGGGGACTGGAGGTAAGAGGGAATGGGACAAAACAGACTGCTGTTGCTGGGCTGGGCTGGGCTGCAGAAGAGGGGAGGATGAGATTGCATGGTGGTTCTGCAATGCTGAGGGGTGAGCAGATGGCACAGTGGGACCACTGGAACATGTAGCAGGGGGTGGATAGGACTGCTGTGTCCTATGAAAAGGCAGGGTGGGTATATGGGACTCCTGAGGGTCAGGTGATGAGGAGAATGGTGGGGGAAGGTCTGTGGTCCTGGTGGGGTAGCAAGAAGGGGGAAGGAGGGGTGAACAATGGCCCACTGGCTTGTGGCCTAGTTGCCTGCAGGAAATGTTGTAGGAACTGGTCCATGCACAGCTGGCCAGCTGGGATGGCTGAAGAAGTGAGGGAAGTGGAATGCTAGCCTGCTGGACTGGGTCCACTTAGCCTGAAGTTAGTGCAGGAGGAACCTGGTGGCACATGGGACTGTGGCTGGGACGACTGCTTGAGGGGACTGGGACACTGGTGGGCTACCCCAGAACATGGGAATCAGCAGACTCCCTACTTTGCTCCTCCAGAAGCTCCCCCTGGAGCTCTACTAGAATCTTCAAACCCCTAAAAGAACCCCAAATATCTTGCTTTGTCTTCCCTGCAAGGTGAGGTGTGGTTAGGCGGATGCCATCTTGTCCTGAAGTTCCCTCATGGCTATGTTTTCACACCGTGAAAATGGAGGTCCATAATGCACCAGCTAGCAGGACTTTTAACTGTCATAGCAAATTTGAAGTAGCACTGCTGTAAAGGAAAGTTGGTTGCCATAGAAAATGTAATGCCTGCATTATCACTGTTGGGTGGAATAGGCTGTGAGCATTGTAACACCCCAGATAATCACCCAATAGCTTCCTATTTAGACTACCATTAAAGGGTCCATGAATTCATTAATACTCTACTTTAAAAGTTATTTCAGCAAAGAACAAAACCTAAGTGTTTTAAAATATTAAATAATTAAAATATGATGTTTTCCTACAGGCACATATTAGTTAACAAGGATTATTACAGACCTATAAAATAATGTTGATCTAAAATAAAATATGGAAAACATATAATAACAATTGTGCTAGCTCCCTGAGGCAGCTATAATATAAAGTACAAATTGGGTGTCTCAAATGAGGTTTTTGCTTGCTTCACAGTTGTGAAGTCTAGAAATCTGAACTCCAAGTGTCAGCCCTCCCTCTCTGGTTTTAGAGAGCAATGTTGCAGTGTCCCTGTGTGGCCTTCCCTTGGTGTGTACTCACTTCTGGTATCTCTTCCTCATTCTACAAGGACATCAGCCATATTAAAATAGGGACTTGTCTTGGCCCCACTTTAATTTAATCACCTTTTTAAAGACCTTGTCTCCAATATAGTTACATTCTGAGGTACTAAGTTTTGCGATAATGACACACAAATTTTGAAATGACATTGTGCCAAATATGTGTAATAAGATGTGTTTTTCTGTGAGTACATGGTTATGTGTTATAACAACTAAAAGGAAGTATCACCAAAATGAAAAATTAATGAAGACTGAAGATTTTACTTAAATAGACATGAATAAAATTATGGCCCATGAAATTTCAAGGAAGTACTGAGAATATATAATAATTATAAGTGAAAGGAATTCTACGATAAGCTATATTAATAGTTAGCTAGCCCTTTCCTCTCATTTCTTGCCTCTTCTATTTGTAAACTATTTATTCAACAGGAATCCTAAATCTTAGTCTAAAATATCAGCAAGAACAGAATAATACTATTTAAAGTGTGGCTTTTTCCTTATAACATATAGGGATGTATGTGCTCAGAGTAAATTTTTAAGTACTTTGAAAACAGACTCCTGGTAAGTCTTAATCATCTTTGAAACTTTTAATCTCTGGCATAGTATCTTTAGCTGAACACAGTTTCAATGAATATGTCAAAAGACAAGACTGAAAAATATTTCAAAGCTGTAATTAATGTAAGAAGACAACAAACAAGCATTGGTTTGAGTGCAAGTGACTCAGTTCAAGTGTTTGGTGTATTCCATCTGAATCATATGGCAACTATCAAGTCATATATGCTCTCTGTGATTTGTTTTAATCATGCCATTACAATGCTGAACAAAAATCAATTTCTTAAAAGTTCTAGACCTTTGCAGGCCCAAGGAGAGAATTATCTTTGTTTTAGAAAATCTATGATGATAAAATACTTTAGATATTTAGAGAGAAGTTAAATACTGAGGATTAGATTCAAGAGGAAAAAAAGGGAAAGTTTTGTTTCTTGGCATGGAAGGGATATATTTTCTTTCTTACTATTGATGGACAAAGCAAAGGAGAGAGAGAGAGAAAGAGAGAGAGAGAGGGAAAACAAAAGAGAGCATATGGAGACTCATGAGACAACCCAGGCACATGAAATGTCTATGACACCCAGGATAAAATATGAGTCTTGTCAATAAAAACATTCTGTAATTAAATACAAGGTATTACTTGTATTTAATTATCACTCCCTGGAAGTAATATCTGAAAGTTAGAGAAAGTAAAAAAAAAAGTGATAAGTACATGTTATTCCACTTCTCTTTGTTTCTCCAGTGATTTTGTATATATTTGAGGTATATAATATGTTAATTTTTCGCAAGTTTTTAAATAAATTTATTGAAAACTTCCATTCATATATGCAATACACCCTGGACATAGTATGCTCCCCTCCCACCACCTTCCTTCAACCCTCTCACTTCAACCCCTTCCATTGAACCCCTGTTCTTTCTGACTAGGAGGCCTCCTTCTATTTCAATGTCATCATTTTATTCATTTATTTGTTTATTAGAGACAGGGGGAGAGAGAGAGAGTTGGTGCGTCAGGGCCTCTAGCCACTGAAAACGAACTCCAGATGCATGTGCCACCATTTGCATCTAGCTTATGTGGGACCTGGAGAATTGAATCTGTGTCCTTCGGTTCCACAGTCATGTGCCTTAACTGCTAAGTCATCTCTCCAGCCAGTCATCATTGTTTTTTATTTTCCCACTCCATCACCCATAAAAATGGGTTCAATGTTACATATGATTTCTGCAAGTAACTATACCTGCTACGGAAATATAAATGCACTGACTACTTTGTGCCTTAAACTCCAAACCCCTAGTTTGTGCCTGTTTTACAAAAAAATTGAAATAAAACAAAACTGAGGAAGATGATTATTAAATTATTCCATTTATTCAGAGAAGGATGGAACCAAGAGAAGGGAAAATTGATACACTGACATGTTCTGGAGACCATGTGGAGAGAGAGAAAATGAGCACAAAACACGGAAAGGGATCTAAAGAGGAAACAGAAAACAGTGCACAGAGCTCCTACTCCTGCCATGTGGGAGGCAAAATGGGGTCAAGAACCCATGTAGGAGCACTGGACGAGGTCTCCCCTCATCTCAGCCCAAGGACAGGAACCTGGAAAGAGATGAACAGCCAACAAAGAGGGCTTGCTCACCTGGTAAGGAACTATGTATCATCTTATTGTAGTGAGTTTTACTCTCAGACTCAGGTGAGAGACAGCTGATTGTTGTGGGCTCAGGGGCTGGCTCAGGAAGAGGCCCACCATGATGTCAAGTTTTGAGGATAAGCTTAACCAACCACAATGCCAGGAACAGATTAAATTCTAGGGAAGGGGATTCCTTCCCAGGGAGGAGCACAGGTTATTTATGAAAAAAAAAAAAACACAAATCTAGTTAACTCGTTTAGTAAAACAATAAGGAGAGGCGAGATCCTTCTCTGATCTCTAATAAAGTGGATATTACAAGTCTAGACTTAAGGACATTTCTTCTTTGTACTTTTGGGGCTCAGTCACCCTAAACTACCTAACAAAGCTACCTGACTCCCTATCAGAAGACAGCATTACAAAGCATTCCTCCCAATCCTTTGGCTCTTATATTCTTTCTTACACCTCATCTGTAATGGTTCCTGAGATTTGGAGCATGTGATAAAGATGTGTATTTAATGCTATCTTCTCTTTGTGTACTTTGACTGTTGGATCTCCCAATTATTCTCAACCATATGAAAAAAGTTGTTCTAACCAAATGTGAAAACAGAATTGATCAATGGGCATAAACATATAGAGGGCTTTTTGATGTTTTGATTTTTCAAATTTTTTTGTTGTTTATTTTTATTTATTTGAGAATGGCAGAGAGAAAGAGGCAGAGAGAAAAGAGAGAGAGACAGAGAGAGAGAATGGGCATGCCAGGGCCTCTGGCCACTGCAAACGAGCTCCGAACCATGCACCCTCTTGTGCATCTGGCTAACGTGGGTCCTGGGGAATCTATCCTAGAACCAGGGTCCTTAGGTTTCACAGGCAACTGATTAACCACTAAGCCATCTCTGCAGCCTGATGTTTTGATTTTTGATGGGCTTGACATATCTATTTGGCCAGAGAACATTGGTAGCTTCCCTCCAGAACCTATGTCCTTCTAATCCATAGGCTTTTAACTCCTTTTTAGTACAAGGATAGAGTGTGAAGTTGGCTCTACTCTTTCTCTTTGCTTTGGTAACCAATAATGTTTTAGATGGAAAAGCTTTACCAATTACATTGAAATATAATAATGGTGAGCAACTAATTTTAGGGAGACATTTGCTATGTCAGCAGAATTTAGTCTGTCTGAATTAGTATAATCTCAGGACCCTGATTATTTCATTTCTATCATTAATTATCACTTTTCCATAGCTGGACAATCTTACTAAAAAGTATACAGGTTCCAGGGCACTTCAGGTTCTACATGAGCAGATGAATGTAGGAATGAATCTGAATCTCACATACTAGTACTGTATGGTGGGCAGGAAGCATGCTGGTTGCCACTGATGAGGCTAGCTATAGTATCACTTCTTCATTTCCCCATTGCCTGTAGAAAGGACTGTTGAGGAATAATTACATCATGAGAAGTGTTTTTGTCTCTAAACACATCTGAGGTCAACTATCGCTGATAGACTGGCTCCTGTGCTTAGCCTCTGTTTGGTGGGAGGCAATTAACTCTTCAGATCTCTCAACAAACATGTCCTTGTCATTTTAAGCCAATGTAGCTTTAGCTCCTGTGCAGCAATACTGATTTTTTTTTCAATTAAGTGGACTTCTCCAAAACTGCACAAAGCAGTGGATGCTTCCCACCACACAGAAAGTTTAGTGTCAAGGATCTATAAACCCTTGCAATAAATATATACAGGGACTCCTTTCCCTTTGTTTCAAAGTCCTTACACTAGGAATTAGAATGAAATTAGAAGGTGTTTTGCATCCCACTTGTCCTCACTCCTGTTTCCATGAACTGCTCATGATCACTCATCTTAACAAGATGCACTTCTCCCCTGATGTTTATTTACTGTACCAAATATCTGGCGTGAAGCAGGGACTCAGGTAGCCCATCAAAACTATCAATTTGAGTGTTGCCAAAGCTGTGCAATGACTGTTCCCTTAGCCTTAATGATTGTCTGTCATCATCAGGAGACGTGCCTTACTACATCCTGGACACTTCCTTTCTCTGTTTTTTCCACCATCAAAACATCTTCACACACAAACGTACTTTAAAGTTTCTCCTACTTGTTCAGTTTCATATGAAATGATTATGCAATCATTGAAGTGTTTCCTCAAATCCTTTTTTGGCAGGCAGTGAAGAGTTAAAATGCTTCTTAAATGGATGAAAGTGCATAGTCAGAAGTATTACTCGGCTCTGAGTCAACCTCAGGAGCTCTGCAATCTCAGAGGCATTGTGAATTAGGCTGCATCCCGCACGTGACATACACCATTCAATTAAAGTAATTGTCATAATAAGGAGCCATTTCACATACTGCAGTGTCCTTTAACATTTGTAGATGATAAAATTTTAGCTAAAAGAAATCTTACCAAAAAGAGCAACAGGAAAGGGATAGAAATAGCTTCTGACTGAAGCTAGGATAAAAAGTTCAGAAGCCTGCCAACTGATGCTCTCTACCCTAGAAGGACTTTTCAGATTCATGCTCTCTGGAGAATTGTTTGGAAAGCATTGACATAAACATTTTTATCTTTATTGAACTCTAAGTTGCCCATGACCATGTGGTAAATGAATGTCTCAGAAAGTGTTTAGATAACCTGTTTCATTTCTGACAAAATCAAAAAAGAAGACAATGACCTCATCAATCATTTTGCTGGAGGCTCCTGGTGATGACAGTTTTTCCAGGATTTTTAAAAGGCAAATAAGCTCATTGCTGTTTTGTGAATGACATACCCCCACCACATATGGTGGGCTTCAGCTTTTCCATACCAGTATGTCATTGATGTACTCCTTTCATATTTTTTTCCATACTGTCATGTCTACTGAATATATAGCTTGAAAACAGACCTTTTTATTTTCTTTCCTGAAATATGTATATTTGAAGTAAAACCCAATTACCTAAATAGTCAATAGACAAATGGTCATTACCTAAACTCCATATTCTCTACATTTGGGATATAACAGACATACAAATTTGTCAGGAATATTTTATTCAGCCATACCCACCATATTAGTTGAAAACTTAAAATCCAAGTCATTTAAAAATTGGAAATTTAAGGTCTGAGGAGACAGCTCAGCAGTTGAAGGCATTTGATTACAAAGCCTGCCAGCCTGGGTTCAAATTACCAGCCATGTACATGAAACTTCATGGGCATTCATTTGCAGTGGTTAGAGACTCTACTCCTCCAACACATAAATTTTAAAACTATATTCAACATCATTTATTCTATTCCCAGAGATGAAGTCAATGTATGTTCATCCTTCAGTCATTTGTCATTCTCCTGGAGACAGATTCATGTTTTATTCATTTATGTCCCAAAACCTACTTCAGCGTCTATCAGGTAATAGATTGTCAAAAATGGATGACAATGACTATAACTATAAATGAAGAGCCTCACAGGATTACTTTGTAGGGAGGCATACTTAGCAAAACATGATCAAGTGTTACCTGTGCCTCCAAGCATACAAAGGCTGCAAGCTTCCATTTTAGTCTTCTCATCCATGCCACCCACAAGTCTACTGAACATCTATTTTATCTTTGAAAGATAACTGTCTACCATAATGCTAAGATATAAAAGTTATAATGTACCTAAGTTTGCTCCAGATATTTTGTTCAACCAAATACATATGAGGCTCAAGAAAATGGAAAAGAATACTCTTTTTTTTCCCCCAAAGAAATGCATTTTAAAGAATTAAACTACAGTTCGCAGGCAGTAAACCGCTATGAGTACATTTTACTAAGAAAATTGTAAATTCAGACCTAGACACTGAAGTAATGATCTCTAACTGAAACTATAGTGAATTTATTTTAAAACAACTATAAACTCTAGAGTTAGAATAACTATATTTTTCACCCACCATTCCCACTTAGTGGCTTAGTCATATTTTATGCATTATTTATCCATTTGGTGTCCAAATTTTCTCCTATGTCATATATGGATGAGTAATAGTATGTACTATGTGGAGCAAATGGATATGGGGTACAGGGAAAATACACAGAGCACATGAGAGGTACTCAGTAGAGGTGATGAAGCCATGGAGAAAGGCACTGTATCAACTTCCCTCCCTGTAGATGTTTGTAAAAAACTACAAGTTCCTTTATTCATTCAATATTATCTGAATACTTTGTCCATGTCAGACACACACAAGTGTGATGGTTATGCACAAGACTACCTAGATGATGTTATGATGCGGGGCACTGGTAAAAAGATGAACAAAGCCAGGCATGGTGGCACATGCCTTTAATCCCAGCACTTGAGAGGCAGAGGTAGAAGGATTGCTGTGAGTTCGAGGACACCCTGAGACCACATAGTGAATTCCAGGTCAGCCTGAGCCAGAGTGAGACCCTACTTCTAAAAAGCCAAAAAAAAAAAAAAAGATGCACAAATGATGTTAGTATTGATATTGAGAAATACCAACTGCAAGGGTGAAGATGTACAAGAGCCTTTAGAATCTGTGGACCCTGAAAGCCTTTGATACAGGAACAATGTGAAGTAGCAGTCATCTTAAGCTTCAGGAGAAAGCGTGAAAGTAAAGAAAGCAAACATAAAGCTCTTCAAACTAAGACCATTTTGAGTTAAAATATGAGAACAAACCAGTGTTCTTGATTGTGGGTGAGGTGAAGGGAAGGATGAGTTGGAAGGGTTTTCATCACACAGGACCTTAGTGGCCACTGGGAAAGAGCAATTTTATTTCCAACAGAATGTGAGGCTTTCTGTGGAATTTGCATGAGCGAAGGATGTGAATTCACTTTGATTTGAAAGACAAATGGCTATTTTATGAGGTAAAGGTATTTGGCCTGGTATTAGAAGAATGTGGATTAGAGGTGATGTGAGCAAATTTTCAGTGTATATTGTAAAATAAAGTTAGTGAGACTCAAAAGAATGCATATGGGTTTATGGGGGGGGGGGAATGACTCTAAGATGACTCCTTTATTAGTTGGCTTTAACAGTTATGCACATGACCACATCATTCACCAAAGGAAATTATAAAACAAAAACAAAAACACTGAGACTGAAAGTCCACCCTATAATCCATTCTTGAAAGTATACAAAGGGTAAGAATATGCCCTAAACAGCCCAACAGTCAATGGCTAGGAAAAGGAAGGAATTTCAGACATTACAGAGGAACATATAAGAGACAGGAAAAGAAAATCATGAGAGTTCTGTGACCCTCAACAATATGAGAACAATAATTTCGAGGATAAAAAAGAGGTTAAGTTCATCAGATGATGCTGAGAGGCTAATGTGGCTGGAGAGAAATAAGGAGGTTGTTGATGGGAACATGCAATCAGTTGTTGAGAAGGTAAGCCTAATTTGAGTGGGTCAAAGAAAACTCAGAAGGTAAGAAAATACAACTGTGCCTTGTCATGTCTATGTAGAGATTATGGCAAAGAAAGGATCAAAAGTATTTGTGAAGGAAACAGATAAAGAGAATCAGACCTCAGAGAAGCTGTTTTACAGTGAGTGCTGTGACAGTGTGCCCTCCCTTTTCCCAGGAGGGCACTTTACATTAAGCAGCATGAGCTTCTTTCTCACAGAATCCCTGCACATCTGTGGAGGGTAGCCCAAAGGTGAGTTTTCCAAGCAACGCTCATGTTTAACCTGAGTTTCAACCGTTAGCAGTTAAGGCTCCATAAGGAAAACTGTCAAACACTTTTCTTCTAAAACAGCATTACTGTTGACTGATAGTAAAAAAAATAAAGTAGCACGACTTGGCTTAATCTCATCTTTAGAACTGAAATGATTTAGGGCTGGGCAGGTTGCTCAGTAGTTAAATGTGCCACATTATAAAGCCTGCCATCCCAGGTTCAATTTCCCAACCACCCACATAAAGACCAGATGGGCGAACAAAAAAAGTGGTGAAAGTGCAAGTGTCTGGTGTTTGTTTGCAGCAACAAAATGTCCAAACCCACCACACACACAGAGAGAGAGGGAGAGAGGGAATGTGAGGAAGAAATTTGATTTTTAATCTGAAAGGTTTTCATTTCTATATTTAAGAACAAAGAATACCATCTAATGTAAAAGTTGCTGTATAATTATAGGCAATTTATTTATAGAAAATGAAATAAAATTTCATTTATTCCAACAGCTATCATCAAATTAGATACCTTACTTTTTGAAAAGCCATATATTTTTAGAAATACTGAAACTTAAATTGAGACTGTTGGTTTTTTTTTTTTTTTTTTTTTTTTTTTTTTTTTTTTTTTTCTAGCTTTATGCCAAATTTGTCTCTTGCACAGCAGTGTCGAGAACTGTTTCACTAATACCAACTAAATGTGTTTTTAATTGTGTTATAATAAACCTAAGAATCTTGAGGGAAGAATGATGCTGTCAAAATATAATTGTTTCAAACTTGGAAAATCAACCATTTACCCCCAGTGCAATGTTTATTGGCTGATAGATGGTTTATTTTCACCTTTATCTGAGAGCACGAGGAGATACATCCTTGGTAAAAAGTTCTATTATCATTATCTCCTGTTTTAATCACAAACATCTGCTTGGTGTTTAGTTCCTCATCTAAGAAGAAAATGGAGCCATTTCAAGAGCCAATAAAGAGGAATCTGTGTGAGACAGGCTTAAGCTCCCTCCAGAATCATCTGGCCCTCCAGCAGGCATGCTGAGGACGAGCGCCTACCACATTGGACAAGTCGTTTTTGAAAATTTGCTTGGGGTAGAGGGTCTCTAGAGAATACTTTGCTCAGAGAAGAATTAGTTGTCAACTTTCAGCTCATAGTTTATCACAGAAATCAGTCCTATAAATGAGGAATTGTCTGTGATGGAAACTAGAGAAGAAAGTTAAAACGGATTTATGGATTACACATATCCAGCTACAGCTCTGAAGGGAACATATACCTGAATTCCATGTATAAATACAACCTTGAAGACACCTATGAAGAATATCATCACCTTGGGCTGGATAGATGGCTCAGCAGTTAAACTGATGGTTTGCAAAGCCTAAGGGCCTGGGGTGAATTCCCCAGTACCTATGTAAAGTCTGATGCACAAAGTGGCTCATGTATCTGAAGCATGTTTGTGGCAGCTAGAGTTCTTGGTGTACCCATTCTCTCTCTCTTTCTCTCTCTCACTCTATCTATCTATCTATCTATCTATCTATCTATCTATCATCTATATATCTATCTATTATCTATCTATATCTCCCTCCATCCATCCTTCCTCTCTATGTTTCTCTTTTTGCAAATTTTTTTTTTTTTTTTTTTTTGGTTTTTCGAGGTAGGGTTTCACTCTAGCCCAGGCTGACCTGGAATTCACTATGGAGTCTCAGGGTGGCCTCGAACTCACGGCGATCCTCCTACCTCTGCCTCCCGAGTGCTGGGATTAAAGGCGTGCGCCACCACGCCCGGCTAAATTTTTTAAAATTTATTTTTATTAGTTATGCACATACTTAGTATGTAAACAATACATGTTGGTACCATCATTTCCTTCACCACTGCCTCTTTTCCAGTAGAGTCTTACCATTAACCTCTGATGGGTAATCAGGTGCTCTGACAGAAGTCTGTCTTGTTTTGGGAGACCTCGTAGGTCTCTCTGATCAACAGCTCATTGTGGGTGTTAACTGCTTCCTGGTACTGAGAGTTACAGACCAGCACCAAGGGCAAATAAAAGAAGAAGAAGAAGGATGAGGAGGAGAAAAAAAGAAAGAGAGAGAGAGAAACAAGAGAAATTTAAGATTAGGCTTCATTGCACCCTCTCCAGGGTCCTTGGATTCAGGTGCTCCCCCTAAGGTCCTGTTGAGGGTTCAACCTTTTAGTTTATCTTCCAGGATATAGGATTATATTGTACCAGTGCAATTTGGGTTCCATATTGTGTCCCTTCCACCTTTCCCCTTCTCCCAAGCCCTACTCTCCCTATTGTCCAGGCCTCGAGATGCCTATCAGGTATGTCAGCAATTCTAGCTGATCCAGGTTAGGAGCTGCAGGTGAGTGAATGCATACAACGATAGTCTTCTGTGATTGTGTGAGTTCACTGAATATGATGTGTTCCTAGTTTGATCATTTTTATACAAATGGCACTGTATAATTTTTTTTGTTTATTTTTATTTATTTATTTATTGGAGAGCAACAAACAGAGAGAGAAAGAGGAAGAGAGAGAGAGAGAAAGAGAGAGAGAGAGGAGAGAGAATGGGCATGCCAGGGCCTCCAGCCACTGCAAATGAACTCCAGATGCATGTGCCCCCTTGTGCATCTGGCTAACGTGGGTCCTGGGGAATCGAGCCTCAAACCAGGGTCCTTAGGCTTCACAGGCAAGCTCTTAACCACTAAGCCACCTCTGCAGCCCAATTTTTTAAATTTTTTTTTAATGCTGAGTAAAATTCCATTCTGTAGATATACCACACATTCATTATCCTTTGTCCAATGATGGGAACCTGTGTTGATTCCAGTTCTTTGTTATTATAAATTAAGAAGCTATAAACATGTTTGAGTAAAGCTCTCTGAACTGAGGCATGGAGCTTATAGGGTAAATGCCATGTAAGGGAATAACTGGGTCTGTTGGTATCTCTATATTTATCCTTTTCAGGAGTCTGCATATTGATTTTAATAATGGTTGTACTAGCTTACATTTCCACCAACAATGAATGAGGATTCTTATTTCTCCACAGTACTACAGGGAAAATTCATAGCACTATGTGCCTTCATAACAAAGACAGAGAGAGCCTAAATTAATCACCTAACAGTCCACTTAAAGGCAGTGGAAAATTAAGAAGAATCCAACCCAAAGAGTTCCAAATGGAAAGAAATAACCAAGATTAGAGCAGAACTTAATGAATTGGAAAGTAAGCAAATTAAAACAAAACAAAACATAGCCCTCTTTGGTTAATGCTTGTTTGAGACAACATTGTACCATCCACCTGCCTTTAATAAATATCTCTTTCTTTTACTGTGTCCCTCCTTACATTCACAAAAGCGTCCAGAATTCTGTTCTATAAACCTTTTCCTTTGATCATGAGCCCCTTCCTGGATAGTGTCACTGAGACGTCTATAATATACAAGGCTGTCGCTACCCTTCCCGTCCAGCGGAATAAGGCAACGGCAATCGGAACTCTTCTCGAAGCAGTTTATTCAGGAACCATTTACATCTGGGTGGGGCCCCGATACCAAACCCTCCACCCTATATATAGCCAGCCTGACCCAATCAGCAGCTGCCACGTGGGCATAGACAACAGGGCTCAGCCAACCACCTGATGGTGGTCTGATCTTACGTAGCGCTGTACATGCACACTTTGCAGTGTGTATGTGTTTACTCAGAAGAGGAAGCAGGAAATGGTGCTTAGTCATGAGACTTGGCAGCCAGCTCAGGCGCCATCTTGGAATGGCCGCCACACCTGCGGAGACTTGGCAGGAAGCCCAGGCGGCCATCTTGGGATGGCCGCCACACCCGCTCTCCACACAAGGCCACTTCACTGGGTAAAAACTGCCTTAAATCATCCTGTAGACCTAATAAAATGTGGAAGCCATGCCATAGCAAATTGTTGCCCTCTTCCCCTTCCTCATCACATCCTGGTAAGAATTCATTGGACTTGACCCCATTCCATTTTGCTACCATTTTGTTTGGGCTGAAAAGTTAAGCTGGGCCAATTCAACTCCTCTCTTTTCTTTTAGGATTGAAAAGCCAATTCAAGAGAAGAAAATAGCTGTCTGATTAGGGTGAAAGCATAACAAGTGAATGAACCTAGAGAAATTAAACTCTTGTCATTTATAGAAAGTAGGACTAAGAAACCATCAGTGAGGAAAACAGGACTAGAAACACAAGAATTCACCCTTGACCACCCATGACTACCTTAAGGGAGAAATATCTTGGGCTCACAATCTGACCACCATTCTCCTCAAAACTAGTATTTTCTTTTCTTTTATTTTTTGAGTTAAGGTCTTGTTATAGCCAAGGCTGACCTGGAATTCACTATGTAGTCTCAGGCTGGCCTCAAAGTCACAACAATCCTCCTGCCTCTGCCTCCCGAGTACTCAGATTAAAGGGTTGAGCCACCGTGACCAACTTTTTCTTTTTCTTTTTTTAATCTATAGTTGTTATTCCTAGGTTTCAATACAATTCCATGTATCACAACAACATGTTATGTTTACTTTTGATAACTTGAGGGTGTTTCTAAACATGATAAATAATTTTGAATTGTATTAGCACAAAATATGATTTTTCAGTGATCTGAAGAACTGTCATCTATTGATCATTTTCTGGCATTTGAGATGTCAATAAAAGGATCTAAATCCAGTCACATGTTTTGTCAATTCTGTGCCAGTGGGAATCTTGGGATACTAGCAAAAGCTTGAGTCCCAGGTATCTTCTGGGACTGTGTAGACACTTATCTCAAATTTGAGGGCAGAATTTTTCTTCAGAATTAAAAATCAATTTGTATGTACAATATTTCTGGGTATATGTATGGCTGTTGAACCCTTCAGATACCTTCCTAATCAAGGGATTCTGAGTTTCCCAGAATTCAGCTTGAATAAGCCCTTGTTTCATACGTGATATGTGAAGACTTGAAGAATTGATTGACAGGAACACAGCAATGAGACTTTATCTCTGGCACCATCTGGAAATCTGAGCTGTACCACAATAATATCCAACTCTCTATAAGATATTATATTTGTTCTCTGTGTTTACTTGTGGAGATTGCCCACATCATATTCAAAATATCTTGGTACTGGAATACACATAACAAATATTTCATATCATAATGTTTTCAATACAGTGCATTGGAATTCTTTGCCAAAACATATTAGATTCGGCCATTCAACCAAAGTGTGATCATTAAAGAGAAAAGAAATAACTTCAAGAAATCTTAAGTAAATACATGCAATCTAAATAATGATGGCTTTTCTATGCATATGTCTTTGTGTGAGCATTAAACAGACAAAAATAGGTATGGTATAATATGATAGGGTCTCTTAAGTGTAATAGTGCCTCTTATTGTAACATTTACCTGTATAAACACTGGTTTTTCACATATTTATACTATACTAGCTATAAAATCCATATCTTCTGAAAAACCATCAGCTATATATTAGTAATGAAGATACCTTTAGAATCAATAAAAGAGAACAAGCTGTCTTTAGTGTCTCATCCTGTCACTTGCCCTAGTACCACACCACAATTGTATTCTGAGCAGCAATGAACTCAATTAACCACCTTTCCACTTCTTTGTATCTAAATATTGCTACATTTTGGCCAATAAAATGCAAGCAGAAAAGTTGTAAAAACTTCTAGGAAGAAGTAGTTTACAGAAAGCAACATCAGTCAGTAGGTTCTTAATCTGTTTTTGTTGACCTCATTCTGAAGCCTGGGACTTGGAACACAGTGGCTGAAAATCTATAGCTGTCTTGGATAATGAAATGACCTTCAGGATGAAAACAACATGGTAAGATATATTTGCCACAGGAACTCTTGACTGCCAGCTACCAGATTTCATTTCCATGTAAGAGAGATAATCCTCTAATTCATTGTGTTATTATTTGATGTTTCTTATAATATATAATTGAACATAGCTCTAAGGGATCCAGTATCCTAACTTACACAACCTTCTGGAGAAATGGCAGAGGAGGTCAAGGGAGAAGGTAAATGAGATAAATATTTCTGCAAAATAAAATGTAGAACCATTATCTCCTACTGGCACTTCTAGCTCTCACTTTCTAAGTCAAGAGCCATTTAAAAGTGAGCAACAAAATTGTTACCGTATAGAAAATATGAAATGACTTGAAAGTATGAAATTATATAAATATTAACCTTAAACATTCCTTCCAGAATTATATTGACTGTGTGGCTGAATTAATTTGAACTTTTAAAGGAATTTATATGTAGACTAATGTATGTGCATTTCTGGATAGAAAGCAATGAAAATTATCTTCCTTTCTCCACCAAAAAAAAAAAAAAATAGGCAGTGTTCTCAGAACCATTTTCATAGCTGGTATTGTGCATCATATGCATTTGTAGAAGAAACCCTCTCAATAAATTAATATTTTTTAAATTAAACCTGTCACCTTATAGAGAATTGTAAGAATGTCATCTTCTTTTTCTTACCTATGGAAGACATTTGTGTTTAAAAAGGAGGTTCTTTATCTCCTCGCAATTCATCTCTGCCTGCTGCTTATTCCCCAACTAAAGTCATAATCTTATTTGCAGGCTCATAATCATTTACCCAGTGAACAATCAGGGCGTCACTTACAAAGAATTATGGCTTTAGGTAAGTGATAAACTACAGGCACAGATGAACTCTGAGGAAATAAACATTGTTTTCATGCAAATGTATCTAGTAATAAATAACCAGGCATGATAATTATGATGAAACAGAATATCCTATAAAGCAGGGTTGGGGATGTTTAAATTTTTCCCTCTCTAGACATATGATGTGTAGGACATTTATAATGTGCTGGCACAACTTACTATTTAAAACTTGAAAACATAACTTTTATTGGTGTGAGTGTGTGTGTGTGTGTTTGTGTGTGTGTGTGATAGGTATGCATGCCATACATACGGATGTCAGAGGAGAACTTCAAGGTGTCTGTGCTCCATCTTCTTTGAGACAGTCTTTTGCCACTTTGGAATATCTGGAGCTCTCTCGATTCCTCAATGATAATTAGGTACAGTCCTTTAAAAAGTAATTTGAATCTTGAATTTTCAAATAAGTGAATGAGTACATTGAGTCTGCTTTAGGCAAAGACTTTTATCTAATTTTTATATCATCATTAGACTAATAGCACTGGAATTAAGGAAATTTTCCAGTTGTGTACTTACGGAAAGCAAATAAAGGCAGAAAAAAAGTCTGTACTACTTTACCACTGAGGACACAAGAGTGAAGGTTCTGCTGTGAAATGTGTCCACAAGTTCATGTGTTAGGATGCTTGATTCCCCAGTGAGGCTGGACTAGAAATTTATAGAACTTCTGTGACATGTGGCCTGTCTTGCAGATGTGGACCATTAGCAATAGGTCTTTGGCGGCTCTGTCCACCTCTGGTTCCTGTCTACTGCTGTGCTGTGAGAGGTCACACTCTTCTACCTCTATGAATTTCAATATGCCTCTCTGCCATGACAGATTGTATCCTCTGAAACTAGAAGTCAAGCCATACCCCTCTCTTAAATTGTTTCTGTCAAGTACTTGTCACAGCAATGAGAAAAGGAATTCAAAACTAAGAATTCAAGTGATAAAGTCTGTGCAGAATGCCAGCATTTTTAAAAATATTTTTATTTATTTATCTATTTATTTGTGTGTATGTGTGTGTGTGTGTGTGTGTGAGAGAGAGAGAGAGAGAGAGAGAGAGAGAGAATGGGCATGTCAGGGCCTCTAGCCACTGAAAACAAACTCCAGATGCATGCACCCCTGCGTGCATCTGGCTTATGTGGGTACTAGGGAATTGAACCTAGGTCCTTCTGCTTCTCAGGCAAGTACCATAACAGTTAAGCCATTTCTCCAACTCCTAGTATTTAAATTTTCACTTGTATCTCTGTTAATGATAGTTCACAACTTAATATTTATTTCAGAATTCTAACCTGTGAAGTGTTTATTGTTTTTAATTTTTTTGAAATAAGGCTTTACTCTATGGCCCATGCTTGCTGGACCCTCACTATGAAACCCAGGGTGGCACCAAATTTACATTATGAAAAGTAATGGCAGCATACAAAATCAAAACTAGTTCATAGGATTGAAACCATGTGAACCTACAAAAGAAAGAATAGAAATTTAATCCTTCTCAACAAGAAAACATCTTTTTCTTCCACATGTTTTGAGAAAAGCACCTGAATGTTATGAATCACAACCAGAGAAATAATCTGTTTTTCATTAGAAAGGAAGGCAGTTTTGGACAAGCAAGTGTAAGGAGAGTCAGATTCCTTATGTCTGAGCAGATATGCTGAAAATAAATAATTTCTATGTTAACAATGAAAGCAGCCTATATTTAACTATGACACTAAAATCTGGATAGGCAGAATCCTCAGGACACGATGCCAAAAGGGCTTTTGACACAAACTATGATGACTAAAGGATGACTCATTGTTGTGTCTATGGGGTTTTAAAAGAGGAAATGCTAAGAGAGAAGACAAAATGTCTGAGAAGCCACTCTTTTTGAAGTTATATATTTTTCTGGTACTATGCCTGTCATTCTTTATTTCTTGGTTTCTATTTTTAGTTATTTATTTTAGCTACTTTCAATAATGGGCATTTTATATTAAGAAAGTAACAGAAATTACAAAAGTCTCTTTACCATTGCTTTCTGACTTGTAGAGGCTATGTGGAGTCCAGTTCAATTTATTGACCCTATGGAAATGGAAAAATCACAGAAGATGATTTATATAGTGAGCAACTATAGGTCCTATAAAAAGAGTTACTACCCAGTCTCACAGAGAAGAGTTTGAATCATCCAGCATATGTTTTGGTGAATGTATAGCCTACTGGGGATGTGAAGATGGCTCGATGATGATATGCTTGCTACATGAGTGTGAGGATCTGAGTTTGGATCCCTAGAACCCACATGAAATGCCAGGCATGGGGTGCACATCTGTAATCCCAGAGCAAGGGAGGCAGAGACAATCAGATTCCTAAGGCTTACTTGCTACCTAGTCTAGCTGAATTGTTGAGCTCCAGGTTCAGCGGAGACTTTGTCTCAAATAGTAAATTTAAGAGTGACTGAGGAGGTCACCCCATGTCAACATTTAGTTTTCACATGCAGGAACAAATATGTGCATTAGTACACACACCTGTGCTCTCACATATATGAATGTTTATCCATGTACACACATCACATATACACATGAAAAAAATGTGTAGGCCAACCTTCAGAAAAATTTTTATAAGACAAAATCTTCTATTTATAAGATAAAACTACTATAGTAAGTCAAAAAAATTCACTAAATTACCTTCCAGGTCTTTGCTTGCTCTTGCTTAAATCCTTGTATTATGAGACTATGTCAAATCTCAAAAACCAATCAACCCCAGGATCTTAAACTAGTTAATACCATCAAGACATGGACACTCACTGGTTGATTTACTTTGACAATCACAGTAGTCCAATCACAGCATCCTGTATTATAGTTGTGAGTAGAAACAATGAGGGGTATGGTGTATGCATGTGTATTTGTTTTAGTTTTTTTTTGTTTTTGTTTTTTGTTTTTGTTTTTTTCAAGGTAGGGTCTCACTCTGGCACAGGCAGACTGGAATTTACTATGTAGTCTCTGGGTGATCTTGAACTGATACTGATACTCCTACCTCAGCCTCCTAAATTCTGGGATGAAAGGTATGCACCACCATGCCCAAAGTGTATGTTTGTTTTTGTGTGTGTATATGAGAGAGAAAGAGAAAGGGAAATGAAGAAAGATAAAGACAGGAGTGTTATTTGGACTAATCATTTCAGATAGTTGTACAACCACATGCTACATCTCTAGTGCAGACTGGTAGGTGGTCATAAGGAAGAACTGAAGGTATAGCTCCTGCTGGGAGACTAACTCCCGAATGATGGAGAAAAACCTGCTCTACTCAGTAGCTAATGATTTAAATGTTAGCCTCATGGTGAAAATATCTTCCCAGACACATCTGTGGTGATGTCTGAAAAAACATCTGGGCACTGCAGGAAATCCACATGGCATATGGAGCTTACAATTACATAGGGTACATTGCTTTCAGGTTTTTGTCTGTGATTTACTAAACTCTGCCAAGTTTTTGCCCATTCTATTTTGGGTGTTTCTTCTTATATCATCCTTTAAAACAACAAAAGCTTCTGTAATGTCAAAAACCCTAAAAGATACAAACCACTGCCTTCTTAGGCTCAACTGATGATACTGAGTACAGTGATATAATAAAGTGGACACCCTTATTATGACATAATTACTTAAAATATAATTGGTTAATGAAATAGTGCCTTAAGCCCGGCATGGTGACACATGTCTTTAATCCCAGCACTCAGGAGGCAGAGGTAGCAGGATCCCCATGAGTTAGAGGCCATCCTGAGACTACATAGTGAATACCAGGTCAGCATGAGCTACAGTGAGACCCTACCTTGAAAAAACAACACAAAAAAATAGTGCCTTAAATGTACTCATCTTACATTCTATGGTAGCTTTCTTGTGTAAGAAATTTGTATTTTATTTTTATTTAATTCAATTTTGTTTAATCTTTTATCCCAGAGCTTCTATCCAGTTTCCTGCAAAAAAGAACATTTTCTTCAGATCTCAACTTGAATGGTACTTGGAACACAGAATATCACCAAAGTAGCTTTTATACATAAAGTTATAACACTTATTTTCAATATCATTAGTGTTTGCCACACAATATGACATCTCAAAATAAAAGCCATTACAGTGATAATTTCAGTAATCTTTATTTGTTTACAAGCCTTGAAACACCATACAGTAATTATCTCCAGCATCTGCATAAGTAATCACTTAGTTGTTTGCTTTATTCTTGGTACAAAATGGAAAAGTAATGAACAAATTACTGTTAACTACTCTTTGACCATGGTAGTGTCATGACTTGTTGCTTGTCAAGAAAATTTTCCTCATCCTCATCTGCACTGTAATCAGAAAGTGTCAACAAAGAATGTATTCCGGTATCTTTTCCAGAAGAGCTGCAAATACATTAAAAGATCAATACACAATATACAGAACCAAGTTTGGGCTTTCATTTATCTTCTGATCAATACTGCATGTGTTGAAGACATTGGAAGTAGGCAGATGTGAGGGGGCTACAGCAGACTGGGACTATAACTTTCAAGGCACACAGTGAACTAAGCTTCTTTTTATTAAGAAATTCTCAATTTTCCCTCTCCCAAGAAATGAACCCTCAATGAAAGGAAAGAGAGAAGATGTTATATTCTCTGGTAATATCTTCCATTGATGTTTCAGAAAGCACTCTAGTCATTATCAAGAACATTCATCATTATATTGGCTATTTGATAGAATCCCAATGAACAGATTGCCAGATAAATTACTTTCTTGGTGTGTAGTGAGTTATGAGTATGTGAACGGCCAGTCAAAATTTAATGAGAGTAATGGTTTGCATTTTTTTTAATTTTGTGTTTTATCTGAGGCAGGTGTATACCAACAGAAAGTCTAGCACATAAGTATTTGAGGTTCAGATACTTATGTGCTAGAGGGACAAAGGGACAAAGTGGGGCCCAAATCATTTAGAATTTTTTGGTCTGAAGTTACTTTGATTTATAGCTCTGGTATGTCACCAAATATAAAAACTTCAAAACTTCTGGTATAAATCTTTTAAAAATTATTTCCAAAATTAAATACAGGTTAAACCAGCAGTTTCATCAACCCTGGTCTATGGACCAAAGAAGAGATATTTTTAACAAAATTTCTACTCATCTGAAAAGAGAATATAAGGAAAAGATGATTAAAAAATAAAGCAAGACTTTATATTGCTTATTTCTCACATATATACATAAATAATTGGTTTTTCAAGGTAGGATCTCACTCTAGCCCAGGCTGACCTGGAATTTACTTGGTAGTCTCAGGGTGGCCTTGGAGTCATGGTAATCCTCCTACCCCTGCCTCACAAATGCTGGGATTATGCACCACCACCCCCTGATTACTTTTTGATTTTATTTTTATTTATTTGAGAGAGAGAGAGTGAGAAAATGGGCACGGCAGAGCATCCATTCACTGCAAAGGAACTTCAGACACATGTGCCAACTTGTATAACTGATTTACGTGGGTCCTGGAGAATTGTACCTGGTCCTTTGGCTTTGTAAGCAAGTGCCTTAACCATTAAGCCATCTCTCCAGCCCTCTCTTATATTTTTAGGTTTAAGTGCTTTTAGTTTTATGAAATGATGATATGATGAAAGTACATGTAGATTTAGCTGGTTTTTGAATAATTTTAGGGAAAAATGAAAATTTCATATTGATCCTTTTTACAAAGCCATATTAGCATTAAATTGAAAAATTTAATAACTACAGGTAAATGATTTCTTCTTTGAGAAAGAGTAATAAACTTGTAATTCCCTTTTTCTGAAGCTTCAGACTTAAACCAAATGTAGACTTTACAATTCCAGGTTCATTTACTTTACACTTATCTTCATCTTTCCAAAAGTAACCATCCTCCTAGAAAAAATACAAGTTGGCCAGTAATAGATAATCTGACAGACTGGTCTTCTGAAGAATTTAGTAGTATGCTTTATGTTCCTATAACCTAGTCCTCATCTCTGCCGTTACCTTCTGAGAAAAAGCATGAAATAATCCAAATTAATACACTGTTAATACTATAGATTGAATTTCAAGAGAGTAACTTCTCAATATTCTATTCTTAAAAGTTTATATTAAAGTTATATTAATATATGTATATTTTTTAATTTGTAAGTTTAATTCAACCAAGACAGCTATTTTTCAATATTTTATTAATTTCTAAATGTGTTTGAATTTTTATAATACACATGTAGAGCAAAGACCTATCTCTTTACATTAAAGTAACAATTTTTAAGCCTTTCTCTAATCCTGATAATAAGTCAGCAAAGGAACCAAACATCTTATAAAAAATAGACATGTTAATTACCCAGGTGAGGGCAGTTTTTTTTTTTTTCATATAATAAAAATAACTAGTCTGGGCTTGTCTAGATTTTACTATTATCTGCCATTGTGTATAAAGTCAAAGGCTTAACTTACCTTAATTCCTCAGCTCCACATGGACCCCTTTCATCTGAAGTAATAGGGAAGTCTGAAAAAATCTCACTCATACTCAACCAGTTGTGTTTGAAGGCTAGTAACTCCTCTGTGCTGAGACTGGACAGTTTTTCTGAAGAACCTGAAAGATGTTATTTTGTGTATTGTCAACACATAAACTCAGGAACCAAATGAACTGCATATGGTACTAGAATTTATCCAGAATGAACTACAAGCAGCACAAGGAGGGTCATCCCCTCATCACTCCTCACTTTTCTCAAGTTTTGGGGATGCTGCAGTATAAAGTCTCATGTGAGATTCCAAAGATGCACATGGGAAGTGCTCCAGTGCTTGATTAGCATGTGTGAGGTCCTGTGTTTAATCTCTAGTGCCATAAGGAAGGACAGAAGAGAAAAGGAAGGAAATAAGCCAGGGGATGATATGAAGTCACCATAATCATACTAATATTTTCCATGAATGTACAGCATACATGTAGAAAAACAAAGCATTCACATAATTCTAAGTTTTTACAAAGTGAATGTACTTAAAGTAGAAAAGAAATTGAAACAGCCCTGTCTATGTCCTTTATAATACTTTCTCCTTCCCTGCTTCCTAGTGAGCACTAAGATCTTAAGACCTAACATCTATCAATTTTGCATTTTATTTTAGAAAGTTTTTAAATTAGTATAAATAGTAGTTGGTTTTATTATGACATTATCATAGTTTTGATGATCCCCCTTCCCACTCCCTTCTCCTTTTTACCCTTTAAATATACAATATAAAACATGTCAGATGTCCTGAGAATTCACTAACTTTTACGGAAAATCACCTGATCCTCTTTAGGACTAGACAACTGAGAAGCTCCTCAATTTGTTGATATGTTTGCCATTCACTTATCTATTTCCCTTATGCCAAACACTCCAAGGAAAAAGGGTAGCCACAGCAAAGTCATTCTTCTTATATTAGCTTCTTTCCTCTGAGTAAATAACCACCTGTATTGCAGTGGTGGTTGTAAGCCTTAAGCCTTTTCCCTTCTCATGAAACTGGTTCTAGGTTCAGATTAGGTGTGGACAAACAGAGCAAGCTAAATAAACAAAAAGCTTAGGGAAATAAATCTTTATGTAAAACTCTATTAAGCATAGAAAAGAACATTCTTATATTAGAAAAGCTTTGATACAGATGAAGCTGTAAGTCATCTAAATATATACTTATATACATATATTCCTCCTATTTAACAGGGTCTTATAGATCACAGGGTGCTCTGCAGCTTTCTCTTATATTGTTTAGGAGGACTATGAGCTTTTGATCCACTTACTGCAACTTTCTAAATGTTAGAATAGCAGCTGTGGGCTTAATACAGAGTAACAGAAAAGGACAGAGAGGACTTCTGGTTAAGATGGTGGTGTAGGTACCATGCCAAAGCAACCTGGGGTAGGGGGGAAGCCAAAAAAAAAAAAAAAAAGAACCCAGCAAAATACACACTTTTACTAAAAAGTGAGGTGTATAGGAAATTGAAATGGCAGTGGAGAAGTAGGAGAGATCCAGAGAATCCAGAGCCCACACAGACCGTCAGAAGCAGCTCTGGCAGGTCTGCAGGACCGCAGTAGCAACACGCCAGCGAGCCTCCAGGCTTGGCTTGAGCTGCAGGAAAAGCCAGGTGAGAGATTTTCCACTCACACTGGAGCTCTCTGCAAACTCATGAAACGTGAAGGGAGAATGGCACTGAACAAAGGAGGAGCAAATCACAAGGTAGAAGAATACGTGGAACAGTGAGAGAACTAGAGCAGGATCAGCAGTCTCCCTTCCCCCACCACCAGTGCTCAGCTCCAGCGAACAGAGTAGCGGTCCAGTGACCCGGCCATGCCTACTTGAACTAACAGCGGGACTCAAGCAGGAGCAGCATAACTGAGACCAAAATCATCCCAAAAGGTAACTGGGATTACACCGTCAGTACCTGCCTAATAAACCTGGTATATATGCCTGAACCAGAAATGCTAATTGCACCTTCCATATCAGAACAAATTATATGTTAAATCTGATGGATGATCAGATTTGCCATTCTTAAGTAAGCTGTATTTTGGGCTTGATATTTGTTGCTTCTTGATTTAAAGTGGCTTTGTTTCCTCTTCTTTTATACATTTGGGAAGGGTCTCACCTGGTGACAAGCTGACTTGGAACCCACAACACTTTATACTGATTAAAGGCACCCTCCAACAGGAAGACATTACAATCTTAAACATATATGCACCTAACTTGGGGCCCCCTAAATTCATCAAACAAACACTATTAGAACTAAGGTCACAGATAACACCAAACACAGTGGTAGTGGGTGACTTCGACACCCCACTCTCATCAATTGACAGGTCATCCCAGGAAAAAAACAACAGAGAGGTATCTGGACTAAATGAGGTCATAGACGGCATGGACCTAACAGATATATACAGGACATTGCATCCAAATGGTGCAGAATATACATTCTTTTCAGCAGCACATGGAACATTCTCTAAAATAGACCATATATTAGGACACAAAGCAAATCTTAACAAATACAGGAAAATTGAAATAAGTCCTTTCATTCCATCTGACCACAATGGAATCAAACTACAAATCAATAGCAAGAAAGGCTATAGAGAATACACAAAATCATGGCAATTAAACAACACACTACTAAATGAAGAATGGGTCAATGAAGAAATCAAGAAGGAAATCAAAAAATTAATAGAGTCAAACAATAATGAGAACACAATATACCAAAACTTTTGGGACACAATGAAGGCAGGCCTAAGAGGTAAATTTATAGCTTTAAGTGCCAGAGAAATTCAAAAATCATAGGGACGTACTGTGTAAAAGCATATATTCCACAAAGTATGAAAATCTGAAAGAAATGAATGATTTCCTTGATTTACATGACCTACCTAAATTAAATCAAGATGAGTTTAATCACTTAAATAGACCTATAACAAGCATGGAGATCCAAGCAGTTATCAAAAATCTCCCAACTAAAAAGAGTCCAGGCCCAGATGGTTTCATTGCTGAATTTTACCAGACCTTCAGAACTAACACCATTGCTTCTTAAGCTTTTCCATAAAATAGAAAAGAAGTAATCCTACCAAACTCCTTCTATGAAGCCAGCATCACCCTGATAGCAAAACCAGGCAAAGATAGAACAAAAAAAGAAAATTACAGACCAATCTCCCTCATGAACATACATGCAAAAATTCTCAACAAAATATTGGCAAACATAGTACAAGAATATATAAGAAAGATTATTCACCCTGACCAAGTAGGCTTTACCCCAGAGATGCAGGGATGGTTCAACATATGCAAATTGATAAATGTAATACATTATATAAATGGACTGAAGGACAAAAATCACATGATCATGTCATTAGATGCAGAGAAAGAATTCGACAAAATCCAACATCCCTTCATGATAAAAGTCCTACAGAGACTGGGAATCGAAGGAACATATCTCAGTATAATAAAGGCTATTTATGACAAGCCTACAGCCAACATATTACTAAATGGGGAAAACCTGGAAGCTTTTCCACTAAAATCAGGAACAAGACAAGGGTGTCCACTGTCCCCACTTTTATTTAATATAGTACTGGAAGTCTTAGCCATAGCAATAAGGCAAGAGACACATATAAAAGGGATACAAATTGTAAAGGAAGAGATCAAGTTATCATTAGTTGCAGATGACATGATTCTATATATAAAGGTCCCTAAAGACTCTACCAGCAAACTGTTAGAGCTAATAAACACATACAGCCATGTAGCAGGATACAAAATAAATACACAGAAATCAGTAGCCTTCCTATATGCTAACAACAAACACACAGAGGATGAAATCAGAGAATCACTTCCATTCACAATTGCATCAAAGAAAATAAAGTACCTTGGAATAAACCTAACCAAGGAAGGAATGAATCTCTACAATGAAAACTATAAAACACTCAAGCTAGAAATTGCAGAAGACGTGAGGAAATGGAAAAACATCCCTTGTTCCTGGATTGGGAGAATCAATATTGTGAAATTGGAAATCTTACCAAAAGCAATCTACACATTTAATGCAATCCCCATCAAAATTCCAATGGAATTCTAGATGGAAATAGAACAAACAATCCAAAAATTCATTTGGAATCAGAAAAAAACCTCGCATATCTAAAATAATACTGAGCAACAAAAATAAGGCTGGTGGTATCACCACACCTGATTTTAACATATACTACAGAGCCATAGTAACAAAAACAGCATGGTACTGGCACAAAAGCAGATATGTAGATCAAGGGAACAGAATAGAGGACCCAGATGTAAGTCCAGGTAGCTATAGCCACCTGATATTCGATAAAAATGCCAAAAATACTCATTGGAGAAAATACAGCCTCTTCAGCAAATGGTGCTGGGAAAACTGATATATATCTGTAGAACGATGAAAATAGATTCTTTTCTCTCTCCATGCACAACAATTTAGTCCAAATGGATTAAAGACCTCAACATCAGACCTGAAAATCTGAAACTGATAGAGGAAAAATTAGGGGAAACCCTTCAATATATTGGTCTTGGCAAAGACTTTTGGAATATAACCCCAATTGCTCAGGCAATAAAACCACAGATTAACCACTGGGACCTCATGAAATTACAAATTTTGTACTGATATTACATGAAATTACAAAGATTTTGCACTGATAAAGACACTGTGAATAAAGCAAAGAGGCAACCTACAGAATGGGAGAAAATCTTTACCAGCTATATATCTGATAGAGGATAAATATCTAGGATATACAAAGAACACAAAAAGTTAAATAATAAGAAATCAAACAAGCCAATTAAAAGTGGGCTATGGAGCTAAACAGAGAGTTCTCAAAAGAAGAAATACGGATGTCGTATAAGCATCTAAGAAAATGTTCTACATCCTTAGTCATCAGGGAAATGCAGATTAAAACTACATTGAGATTCCATCTCACTCCTGTCATATTGGCTACCATCATGAAAACAAATGATCATAAATGCTGGCAGGGATGTGGAAAAAGAGGAACCCTTCTACACTGTTGGTGGGAATGCAATCTGGTCCAGCCATTGTGGAAATCAGTGTGGAGGTTCCTAAGAGTGCTAAAACTTGATCTACCATATGACCCAACTATTCCACTCCTAGGTATATATCCTAAGGATTCATCTCACTTCTTTAGAAGTACATGCTCAACCATGTTTATTGCCACTCAATTCATAATAGCTGGGAAATGGAACCAGCCTACATGTCCCTCAACTGATGAGTGGATAATGAAGATATGGCACATTTATACAATGGAGTTTTACTCAGTGTTAAAGGAAAATGAAGTTATGAATTTATTTGCAGGAAAATGGATGGATCTGGAAAGGATTATACTAAGTGAGGTATCCCAGGCCCAGAAAGCCAAGGGCCACATGTTCTCCCTCATATGTGGATCCTAGATACAGATGATTGGGCTTATGTATGAGAAGGAAAAAATTCAGTATCAGAGGCCAGTAAGCTAAAGAAGAGATATAAAGGGAAGAGAAAGGAAGGGAGGAGGGTACTTTATAGGTTAATGTTGTATATATGTAAGTAGAAGAATAGACTAATGGGGGTGAAAAGGCCCAAAGTGAGGTCAGGGGAAGGGATTGAGTTAAGGAAAGGTTGAGAGAGGGCTAATCAAAATGTAATAGGATATAAAAAAATCATATGGAATCCTCTGGTTTTGGACAAGGGAACACTCAGGAGCTGTATATCATTGCTAGAAAATTTTTGGTGCCAGGGATGGGATACCTTCCAGTGAGTTATTGGCCAGGGAGGTCCCTGATGCCCCCAAAACATTATAGGCCATTGCTGAGGCCCTTGGTTTCCCAACAGGAATAGATCGTAAGACCCTGTTGCCGAAAACTTCACATACTTTGGCTGCAAGGCCACTGCTGGAACTGACCTAATAACATCCTCCATGTAGACCATCCGACAGAAAGCTGGAAGAAGCCTTTCTACATGAAGATCAATGGGAGAAAGAGATACCACCAGTGAAGATAATCAACAGTGGACACTGCAAGCCTTATAATTGGCCAGCCAGGCCAAATGAGCCAATAGGTTCAATAGTGGCACATCTATCATGGTGGAAACCAACTGCCCTCCAATTGGACTGGAGGCCCGCTCCATGGGAGGGAATACATCCCTGATACTGAAAACTTAAAACATGGGTAGTCGTGAGCCCTACGGGTGTAACATCTGCTGATGTCTGGATAAATGTATATACTATGCTTATCAAACTGCCCATTAAGCACTTCTCTTAATATTCATACCCTTATATTAATGCTACTCTCACTTTGGGTAAAGAATCTTCTCTTTTCAGATGGCAGTGACCTTGTGACAACTCCGAAGGTATCATAGTGCTGGAAAGAAGTGACTGGAGTACAGAGTAACATCTTGATGACACCTTCCAAGGCTCAGGGTCTAATGTGGAAGAGGTGGTGGAAAGAATGTAAGAGCCAGAGGAAGGGTAGGGCTTCTTACAATGTGCTCCCTCCAGACATAAAATGTCCTGGATATCCGTGACCTCATAGTGCCTGACACTACCTACACAAGACCACCATAAGAGGAGGAAAAGATCATGACATCAAAATAAAAGAGAGACTGATTGAGATGTGGAGGGGATATGATGGAGAATGGAATTTGGATGGGGGAAGTGGGGGGAGGGAGGGTATTACCATGGGATATTTTTTATAATCATGGAAAATGCTAATAAAAGTTGAAAAAAAATTAAAATAAAAATCCTACCCATAACTGTGGGCTAACTCCAGAATGCATGACCCATATACCTCATCAAGGATGGGTCAAGGGGAGAGGGTAGGTCACAGATGAGCCTAATAATGATACCATACTGACTGTATTTGCTGAGTACAAAACAAACAAACAAACAAACAAACAAACAAACAAACAAATAATAGCAGCTGTGCTCCAACAATCCCAGATTTAGGTGGCTTTAGGGATGGAGCCATGGGCTTCATGAAAGCTGAATAACTACTCTACTAACTATAGATCCCCAGCCCTTAAAACCATCTAACTTATGTATAAAGATTTATTATAACAATGAATACAGCTGTCAAAATCACAGGGTGCTATTCTTCCTATGAATTTTAACAAAATTGCTAAATAGCTACAAATAAACTTATATTGGACTGAACATTTTTTCTTAGTAGTAACTTGAAGGTTTTGATCGCATTTGTCTTTTTAAAAATATTTTATTTATTTATTTGCAAGGAGAGAAAATGAATGAATGAATATGGGTGTGCCAGAGGCTCTAGCTACTGCAAACAAACTACAGATGCATGCACCACCTTGTGCATCTGGCATTATGTTAGCACTGGAGATGTGAGCCAGGGTCATTAGGCATTACAGACAAGAGCCTCAATCACTGAGCCATCTCTCTAGTCCTTTATCAGATTTATCTACTCAAAGTAATTACATTATCCCTACTGAATAAGAGACCACAATACATTTACAGATGGAAATATCCTTAACATTCTTTAGATCTGTGGTTTTCAAATATGATGGAAGTGTAAGTTAAGTAGGCTTAAGATGAAATTTTCATCATCCCCACAGCAATCAGAACAGCTTTACCTAATCTGGTTTATACTTGCAGACTCTAGGTAAGATTTGCTTTGAAACAATAATTCTAAAATGTTCTTGGGCTACGTTTGAAGAAAAAAAGTCCTTGAGCTATACAGATTGCTTAGTGGTTAATGCACTTGCCTATGAAGACTAAGGACCCAGGATTGATTCCCCATTACCCACATAAGCCAGATGCTCAAGGTTGTGCATACAACTGGGATTTGTTTGCAATGGCTATAGGTCCTCTTGTGCCCATTCTGTCTTTCTGTACCAGCATCTCTCCTCTCTTTCTCTCTCATAAATAAATAAATAATGTGTTTAACTTTAAAAAAGAAAAAAGCCTAACTCTCCTGACTCTCACCTATTGGATTAGAAAATTATGGGCACACAGAGAAGTAGTAACTTGCTGAAATTCACACAACTACATAGTGAAATGTACTGGAACTACATATATGTCTCTTTAGTTCACCAGTGTTACAAGTGACCAGGTTCTACTTCTTATTCTTTAGCTTCAAGCTTTTTTCTCCTCTTCTATTTTCCACAGGGCAAAAGAAGATAGATACCATTCACAGGTCTCAGCAAATGGGAGGATTCCCTTGGGACAGTGATCAACTCTGCATTTGGATTGAGAAATATTATCTACTAATGCCAGCCCTAAAGCATAGATCTAAGGGATTCTATCAAGACATGGAATCAAACTTTGTTAGATATTTGAATTCTATTTGGATGAGCATAGAACCAATTCCAAACTGCAAATCAAATGAGCTTATTTTTTAGAATTATTAAATCTCAAATTATGTTTCAGAATACCTAGTAAAGTTAACAGAAACAAAAGTGACATCATTTGATTTTAGGTAGTGGAAAAATAAAACCAAAACAAAATGAAATGTTTACAGAAATTATTGAAAGCTGATGTTAAGCAAAAAAACAAAGTTGATCTTTGTATTTTTCAGTATCTTGATTTTTCTAACACAAGACTAAATAATGTTGGGTTGATATTTATGTTGGAAAATTAATAACTAAAACATTACTGATTGTCATTGGTGCCTGGGAGTAAGGGTTTAGTTTTTGGATCACTAAAGAATCTTTTAAACACAATGAGCAAATACACTAAGGAAATAAACTGACTAAATATAATTTCTAGAACTAAAGTCATTGAAAACATACGTAAAAGAACTAATTCCACAGGGAAAACAAACATTTATTTGAATAAAAGAAAGAAGAAACAGATCTAAGGAACAACAAAAACCTTTAAAGAATGGAACCCAATTAGATATATGGTTGTCAGTAAGGACTAATACAAATAACAGCAAGAAAAACTCCAAAATACTATCTAGCACAAATATATATCCCAGCCTTTGAGAACATGTGACAAGCAAAAACATACTCTCTGTAGATTGTGAGCCTCATATCTATCTCATCAGTTTATTTATTTTCCATCACTATTCCATGACTCCTGGTACCACCATGCTCTGCTTGATTAACTCTCCTTTACTTATCCATTCTGCCCCTTGATTTCAGCCCTTTGCCTTCACTCTGCCACATCTTCTCATTCTTAAGAGTTTACAGTACCAATTTAAAGGATTTCAGATTATATTCTGGCACTGCGGTGTGATACTGGCCAGAGTTGCCTGGGCTTGTGTCTTGCCTCTGTCTAGGGGTACATGGTGAACAGTTAGTACACTGCCACTGCCTAATGCTCCAAATCTGAACAAAGAGAAATTTATACTAGGAACTTTCTCAATTATATCACTGAATAGATACTAAGGTGATATGAAGGATAAGGCAGTATCTGTAGCCATATAGAGGTATGACATATGAAGGATAAGGTAGTGTTTGCAGTATAATCCCAGCACTTGGGAAGCTGAAGCAAGAGAGGAGGGAGATCAGGGCCAGCCCACAGTGGTGGGAGCTTCCACTGAGTCAGCAGGCTTCTGGGTTCATGTATTATGAGTTTCAGTGAATGAAACCCACAGACTAGAGGTTATATTATAGAGATACAGCTTAAGAGGAGGAAGGAATACAGAACTCATGCCCAAAACAGAGTAGGAGTAGGGTTTCTAGAAAATAGGAAAGCCCACCTAAAGATTCAGATTGTGGTCTTTAAAGGAATAACAGGATAGGGTGGAACTGTTGTCTGAATGCTGCCAGGTCCTCAAGAGGGGATAAATAATACTTTTACATTTCTTTATCCTCTAAGGAAGGGTTAATACTGGAAGCACCTATTCACCTACTCTGGTAAGATATTAGGAGAAAGGAGATAAGGAAAAAACTCACATTCTCCCTTACACAACCCAAGGTCATTCTTCACTTTCTGCCACCTCTAAACTATCTCACAAGATGTCTACTCCTGCCATGCTTTCCTCACCAGGATAGACTCTACCTTCCTGAACTATAAATGGAATTAACTACTTTTCTTTCTTTAAACTACTTCTCATGGGTTATTTCTCTAGCAAGAGCAAGTAACTCATACACTTTTGAAGACACCCTGTCAGTATTTGTATATGACTACGGCCTGGAGAAATTTCAAAAACTGTACTGTGCGTGTGTGTGTGTGTGTGTGTGTGTGTGTGTGTGTGTATCTGTGACTGAGCATGTTAAAGCTCTTAAAATAAATATATTTTTCCCTTGGTGGTGTTAGGCAAATGTTCTACAACTGAACTACATCCTAAGTCAAAAATTTTACTTCTTTAGTAGTTGAAAATCAGAAGAGGAAGTCAAGAAGGAGAGAGAGAATGCAAGTGGGGTTCAACTAGAACACGTCAAGGCTCACACGCAGTAACACACTTCATGCAGCAAGGCTTTACCTTCTAAATGTTCATAAACTTTCAGAACACGTTGAAGTATTCAAACACATAACTCTATGGTGACATTTTATGTGACACTTTGCATCCAAGACAACACATTCCACTCCTGGCTCCTATAGACTCATGGGTATCTCATCAGGCAAAATGTTTATAGCCCAACTTTAAAAGTCCCAATAGACTTTATCAATTCTAACACTGTTCAGAAATCCAAATTCTAAAGTCTCATCTGAGACTCAAAGCAGTCTCTTAAGTGTAAACTCTGTTAAATCAAAATACTAGTTAAGTTACACACTTCCAACATAGAATGGTGCAGAGTTGCATTCTCATTCCATAAGGGATAAACAAGGGCATAGCAAGAAAAGATTGAACCAAAGCAAGACCATAAATCAAACAGGGTGAACATCAAATCCTGCAGATCCATGTCTGTTATCTGACTCTTATTATGAAATTCTCTGGGATCCAAACTGCTTGGGTAATTCTGCACCTACAGATGTGTAGCCCATAGCCTTTCTACCGGTCAGGATCTTCCCTGAGCACAACACTTCTCTTGGTAGCCTTCTCACAGCCCTGGTATCTCTGAAATTTTTGTCCTTCATTGTAACTTTCACAGCTTCATACAGTGGCCACACACAGTCTCCTTACAGGACTTCAAACCTGCCTTACACTGCTTAACATCAGATGCTCCGTGGCACTGTGCAATAACACTTATATTTTGCATTTTCCATTCTCCAGAAACCAGTATCACATGTGTAGTGCTGCCATGTTCCTTTATCAAATTGATGTGAATGCTGTCCTGGCCTTGAACCGCAACTGTGGCATACTCTGAGGAACAGAGACCTCCTTCAGAAGTTTTCTTTCATGCCTTTTTCTTTCAAAAGAATTTACATCCTTACTATGTGTAATATTCAGTGGGTTGAATCTTGACCTAATGGTATCTTTCCTATTGTCCCAGTGCATAGGTTGTCTTATCTTAAACATAGATGATCTCTTTAACAATTACAGCCTGTAATCTTAGGATTTAAAATTTGTGTACATTTCTTCCTGTGCCATACTTT
Source organism: Dipus sagitta (assembly GCA_036346955.1). Taxonomy (NCBI): domain Eukaryota; kingdom Metazoa; phylum Chordata; class Mammalia; order Rodentia; family Dipodidae; genus Dipus; species Dipus sagitta. The sequence continues at coordinate 77,147,928 of CM070781.1, forward strand.
ACATTTTCCTTATCTGTCTGTTCTGCATTGGTCTCTTTCACTACAGATTTGAATCATAATAGATAAAAGAAACCATGCCACAGAATCAATGATTTTCTGACTTTAAATTTCCTTTGTCAAACACATTAGTACATTACTTTTAAATTCAACTTCACTGAAGTTCTCTGGGCACAGACCGAAGGCAGCTAGATACTTTCTAATAATATCATATGATCTGCCTCTTGCCAAGTTCCCAATAGAGACTATATTCTCCCTCTGAAGCTTCATGAGCAAAGTCTTCATTGTCTACTTTTCTCTCAGCCTTCTGGTCTTCCAAATCCCTACCAGAATGGCCCATTCAGCTCTGCTTACATCATTGTAAGGCTTTTCTAGTCCAAAGTTGCAAATCTTTCCATCCCTCCTGGAAAACATTTTCAAAAAGCTAGGAACTACATGATCAGTTTTTTCACAGAATCATTTTCATTTACAGTGCTAATTTTTTATAGTCGTTACTTTTTTCATTGCTGGAACAAAATACCATACCAGATACAAAATATCTAACCAAACAGGATTTAGTTCAGCTTATAGTTCCACACAGTGGAGTCTAACATGGTGGAGAAAATATGGCAGGAGCACACAACTGGAGTTACATAGTCACATAAGCAGGGAAGAAGTTGTGCAGGAGAAGGAGGAGGGAAGCAGGACTGGGGTATAAGACTTCAAGGCTTGCCACACTTTTTCTAAGAAGGCTCTACCTCTTGAATGTTCTCCCAATGTTTCAGAATAGTGCCACCATCTGGGGATTAAGTATTCAAACACATGAGTCTATAGGGGACATTTTCACATCCAAACCACCTGAGTAATTACTGATCAATTGAGATCATTAAAAACATGATTGCTGTGTGACATACAAAGAGAAGAAATAAGTATGTAAGTAGAAGAAATGAGAATGATATTAGCACCTGCAAACTACAATACTCAAGGCAGTTCAGAGAAAATACACTTTAAAATTGAAACAGCTTTTAGTGTTGGCTAACCTATGGGTTTATCAATAACCCCTACTTTATATGTTGAGGAACTAATACACAGATTTCTTAAGATAATTCACCTCAAGACTTTATACCAGGGTGGGAGGGATTTCTTAGTGGTTAACGTACTTGCCTGTAAAGCCAAAGGATCCAGGTTCAATCCTCAGGGCCTATGAAAGCCAGATGCACAAGGTGGCACATGCTTTGAAGTCTGTTTTCAGTAGCTGGAGGCGCTAGCACTCCCATTCTCTGTCTCCTTCTCTCTCTCTCTCTGCCTCTTTTTCTCTCACAAATAACTAAATAAGTAAAAATGAAATAAATAAGACTTCATGCCAATATTAAGAATGCGTGGAGGCAAATTTTCATAAATGTAATATTCATGTACAATTTCATCAATCACATTTTATTAATAATACCTGATCATATCTTTCATACAGGAAATCTTTTGAACAGAGACATGAAGAAAGTAATTTTTCTACTATTATGAAGCTAATATGTTGTAATACCAAGTTCCAAAGCCAGACTCCCCATCTCTAAGCCTGGCTCTCAACTATCCTGGTTTGCTCTTTCCTGTGCCAGGATGCATCAGGAAGTTACATCTATATCCTGCACAACACCCCCTCCTCCATCAGATACTTCTGGAATGGCATGCTGATTGCCATAGTTGCCTGAGTCAGAGCAAGGACAGTTTATTTACTATAGTTATTTTCTGACTTTTATTCTTCCAGTTCTTTAGAACAGTTGTTTTTCACAGAGCTTAGAAAAAGGAAGTGGCATATTAGGAACTAGTAGAAAATAAGGAAGCCAGGCGTGGTGGCGCACACCTTTAATCCCAGTACTCGGGAGGCAGAGGTAGGAGGATTGCTGTGACTTTGAGGCCACCCTGAGACTCCATAGTGAATTCCAGGTCAGCCTGAGCTAGAGTGAGACCCTACCTCAAAAAAACAAATAATAATAAGGCATAAAAGTTGTTGCTTGCAGTGCAGTCCACAGTGATGCACGCATGCCACATTTGTGTAAGAGTCAAGATGTGTAGTTGTGGTCATGTCAGACCAAACTTTCAAAAGAGTAATTTCAGATGTGTTGTGAGGATGAAAAAGAAAGTGGGATTTTTTTTTTTTTCTGTCCATTAGTGCTAAGAAGAGGAGAAAGGCCTTGTGCAGAATGAGAGATCCTTCCTCCATTGGGATGTATTCTGCTGCACCTGTAACCACACTGACTGATGGTTTCTTTAGGCAAACATGTCATCTTGTGCCTTCAGCAGAGCTCCAGGTGAACTTCAAAAACTTTGCCTCATCTAAATTAAATCTTCCCAACAAAGAAAGAGCCAGTCCTGGAAGAAGTTTCAGACAATGGTTGAAAAGTGTGTCAACATGGCTTTTAAGAGTGTGAATGTGTTTAATAGGTGTGTAAATATGGTTGGTGAGAGTGCAAACATGGTTGTTAATGGATGAACATAGTGAAAACTGTGAATGTTGTTTAAAAATGATCTTGGATGTTCAGAGTGTGAATGGGAGACTGGGGAGAGCTCTTGTCTCTTATTAGTAACAAGATTTCCAACCCCAGCACCCACATTAAAAATCCACTTGTGGCTGTGCACTTTTGTCACACTAGCACTGAGGGGCCTGGAAACAGGAGGATCACTGGGACTCACTGGTTAGTCAAACTTACCAAAAAACCATCAAGGAGGGAGCTCCAGGGTCAGTGAGAAAGTCTATCTCCAGGAAATAAGGTGGAAGAGCACTAGAGAAGGACACAGGATGACATCCTCCAGCCTTGCACATGTGCTCATGGGACATGCACATCTGCATACACATGTGCGTATTACACACCCACACCAAACATTAAGTGTTTAAACATGGTTGCTAACAGTGCGACCATGTTAACTGTGTAAATGTGGTTGAATGTGGTTATGTGTGTGAGTGTGACTAACTGTGCAAATAAGTATGAGTGCAAACATGATTGTTGGGAGGGTGAATGCTACAGTCTGCTTCGGGTGCATCAAAATTTCTAGCAACATTCAGGTTACTTGCTTTTCTATATGAAAAGTTACCTATTCTGGAGAAAATATTGCTACTATCATGCAGGAAAGGGACTAAAAAGAGTAAGTAAAATGTACATTACCCCCTCCCCCAAAAAGGACAGAACTGGAAATACTGGAATGGATTTTAAAATGACACCTGCTGTTAAATTACTATATTTCATCCACAAATAATGGTACTTATCAACCTGTCTGGAATGGCATTTATTATTTTCTAATTGCAAACTATATGGTTATCAGTTGAGATTCTGTTCAAGTTTAGCATTTGCTTTTAATGTGAGAGTCATTTGCAAGAAGATTATCATTATAGTTTTTTTTTCAGGGTCTTGCTCTAGTCCAGACTGACCTGGAATTCACTCTTTAGTCTCAGGGTAGCCTTGAATTCCCAGCTATTCTCCTACCTGTGCCTTCCAACAGCTAGGATTAAAGGTTTGTGTCACCAAGCCTGGCTCTAGAGTTTTGTATTAAGTAAAGAATCATAGACTTTTTTTTCTTGCAACCAATCATTAAATATGTAAATAAGGCAGAAGAATAAAAATAAATTATAAAGATACCACAGAGAAAGGGATACAAGCTCACATGATAAACTTTGACAAAGTATTATGAGAGGAATACAGGTTTACTCAGGTGAGGAGATGTGCCTTCTTCTGCCTATCCTGATCATCCACTGAAGACACCAAACAAAATGGAGAGGAAAATACATGAATTTCACCAACTCCACCCCTATTTGGGGAAAACAATTTGAAGACTTGGTGGGGGGGAGTAATATGTGACAACCTTTTACATCCTCTAAACATTCACCATGGCTCTTGGCAAATGTGAGAAAACCACGAGACTGCAGTTGTCCCCATAGCAACAGAACATATCTGAAGAAAATCCAGGAACAAAAAAGCAAGCCCAGATGTCCCAGCACTGGAGACTGAACTCCCTCTTCCTATTCTCTTCACTGAGACTTCAAGCTGAAAGGACAGAGTGGAGACTTCAGTACCCCAAACAGAGGAAACAAAAGAAAGACTGATCTCAGGGCACGTGGAGGACTCCAGAGGTAATGTCATCTCCCAGCAATCAGAAAATACATGCACAAGGTCATCTACAATAAACAGCATTGAGAGAAATACCAAGAAATAACACTGCAACTATTTATGCCAACATAACAGACTCTAAGAGTTCAAGGTACTCAGAAGATGATTAAATAGACAACTAAACTTGGTTCGAGTGTGCCTAGACTCCCTGAATTTGATTCCCCAGCAGAGAGCAGAGAATTACTGTGATTTGTGAACACTGTAGCTCCATTTTAGAGATAAATTCTATTCCAAGCAAATACACAGTGCAACAGATCAAGGATACCCTGCATTCTCCTCGGGCCTCTATAAGCACGCACAGGTAGACACATTTGCATATATATATACATATACCACCCCCATGGCAGCACACCATATATACCAAACACTGGGGAAAAACAACAACAATTAACCTGGAGCCAGGCATTATGGCACAGTCCTATACCTCCAGCACAAGGGAGGAAGAGAAGGGACAGAGAGGAAGAAAGATCATGAGTTCCCAGCCAGATGGAAAAAAAAAAAAAAATACCAAGTGCAGGAGAAGCAGAAGAAGGCTAGGGTTTTTTTGTTGTTGTTGGGTTTTTTTTTGGGGGGGGCAGTTTTAGCTAGAAATCAAGGGCCAGAGAGAACTGCTGCCACTTTGCACTGGCATGAATGGAGCTCTTGACAGGAACTGAACTTACGTCAGATCCAGACTCATCTACAACAGCTACAGTGCCCCCTGCTGCCCACAGTCTAGCATACTATCTAGGTGGGCTGCCCTCTGAGATCCCCTTTAAATTTACAAACCAATTGGGTCTTCCCCTTGCATACCTGAATCTGAAGAAATAATCCATTTTCAATGACTGTGGAGGCCTGTCTGCACACTGTTTGCCAGGCTACCGGCCTCTCCTCACTCTGGTCACGGGGATGAATGTGAGTCTGGCTCCCATCCACCCAGCTGGTGCTGGGGGCAGGGGGAGAGCAGAGTACTGTTTCTTGGCCTGAGTGCTTTTGCTGCTTACCTCTGCTTTATACTTTGAGGTAACTTCTCACTTTAATTACATGCATGATTTTCCTCTGGACTCTGAATCTACCACATAAGCATTTCCCTTACACTCAAGAGCTACCACGTGGGTGTTTTCTCTAACTCTGGGCCCGTTACCCATGTAGCTTAAATTCGGGTCAGTCATGGTTGTAGCTCTCTTTACTACTCATTTTTCATCTAGTATTTTCCCTCTGCTATTCTTCCTCAAGCCACCACCATTTGCCCTCTTAACTTACTTTCATAGGGCAGCTCAAGGTGAGTGCTGCGTGCTCTTTCTAAGTCTCCCACACAAACATCTGGGTTCTAGCTTCCACGTGCTTGCAGCTGCACTCTACTATCTCTGAAAACCTCAGTTTCTCTTAAATGAGCCTTATGAACTGTGCTGTGTTTTGCAATTAGTGCATATTTCCTACTTTCAATGTGCTTATGACTCTATCCTTCTTCCTAGATCCCGATTTCCCTTAAACAAACGCCACAATTTGTGAATTATCCCTAAATAAACTTATTAACTCATAATTTATCCTTCTTGAGTCCATGTTCATGAATCCTTTGTAAAAAAATTGGATAGGACCCCAAATTGGGGTTCATATATTTAGGGGACACCACCTGAACTCCAAAATCCAGCATCACAAGTTAAGCCAGCCTGGGCTACATAGCAAGCCTGTGTCTCAATAATAATAAGTAGAGTAATGATAATAACAATGAGAAAAAGTAAAAGTAGAAAACGTGCATCAGGATCACAAGAATACTTTACACAAATCCCTGTATGCAAAAGAAGTAATGCAAACAAAAATTTTTAAAAAAATTAAAAACATAGCTAACCACAAAAACCAAACATCAGAAAGGAAACAATTAAATGGTTACCTATTCACAGCTGCATCTTGCAACAGAAAAACAGTAACTTAAACATCATCAGGACAGAGATGTGAAATTAGATATGCTTTATATCATGGAAGCTCATGTTGCGTCATGATAAGAGTCCCTCTTCTAAGCACAAAAATGTGGGCATGAAACATGTCCTTGTTCGAAGAAATACACACTGCAATAATTTCTGGTGAAACCACAATACATATAACTCCTCTCATCTCAAATCGTTCGACCAAGTTCAAAAATAAAAATCTGTGTGCTGGGGTGTGTGTGCATATGTCTTGAAATGTGCAAGCTGCATCATGGTTATAGGGTTTTTGTTTGCTTTATTTTATTTCTTTGCCAAATTTTCAAATCATTTCAAAATAAAATGCTACCAAGAATATCAAAGGAAAAGTTAAATGGTTGTTAAAAAGTGAGATGAGGGCTGGAGAGATGGCTTAGAGGTTAAGTGCTTGTCTGTGAAGCCTAAGAACCCTGGTTCAAGCCTTGATTTCCCAGGACCCACGTTAGCCAGATGCACAAGGGGGCACACTTGTCTGGAGTTCATCTGCAGTGGCTGGAGGCCATTCTCTCTCTCTCTGTCTTTCTACCTGCCTCTTTCTCTCTCTATCGCTCTCAAATAAATAAAAATAAACAAAAAAAAGTCATTAAAAAAAAGTGAGATGAGCTGAACGTGGTGGCTTATGCCTTTAATCCCAGCACTTGGGAGGCAGAGGTAGGAGGATCACTCTGAGTTCAAGGCCACCCTGAGACTAATAGTAAATTCAAGCTCAGCCTGAGCTACAGTGACACCCTACCTCAAAAAAACAAAAGAAAGAAAAGAAAAGAAAAAAGTGAGATAAGTAGCCCAGCCAGGCCTAGTGGCGTACACCGTTAATCCTAGCACTTGGGAGGGAAAGGTAGGATGATTGTCATGAGTTTAAGACCACCCTAAGTCTGCATAGTGAATTCCAGGTCAGCCTGGCATAGAGTAAGACCCTAATGCAAAACAAAACAAAACAACAAAACAGTGAGATGATAAGGAGTAGACTGTAACCAGATGAATCCTGAAGTCCTGACTCAGAATACAAGGCCGAGATAATGCCAGTAGCAACGCAAAGGGAAAGGAAGACTAGATAAAGGAGCTGGAGGAAATATAGGTAAAGCACTGTTAGAGAGGATCCAACATCAACAAAACTGCTTTCTCAGTAGGAGAAAGGCAAATGGAACACAAAACCAATTCAAAAACACAAAATTACAAAAGCTGAATTTTATTTTTCTCTGAAAATGAAGACTTTATTCTATAGACAGGAACAGAAGCTGTCATTGACAGAAGTGCTGAATTATTGACAAGAAACACTTCCATTCTGTCACTGAACTTTCAGGAAGAATCAAAAATGCATCACTTTGTGGGAAGTTTGAGATGATTCCAGGCACTGACTCTCATCCCATCCATGCCCTCAGTATCACAATACCTGGGACTTTCAGGTAGGGGAAGTATTAGCTAGCCAGAGCCAACTAAGCCAGACTGCAGGGGAAAAACTATTTGACAATAAGGTTCATCAGCAGACAGTGCAGAAATGTCTGTTGGGTGTAACAGAAAGGAAATTCCAGTCTAATTGAGAAATCCAGCTAATGTGCAGATTTAGCCTTAATTACCAGATGAGTCAAAACAGAATGGTCAAGAAATTTATAAGACAAAATTGCTAATCTTAAACATAATGCATTTGAATTTTCATTAAGAAAAAGAAAATGAAAAGAACACATGACAAAATCATAAATTATAACTAACTGAGATGTATTCACCATCACCTAGCTTAACATGAAATTTAACAAAATGAGCAAGCAAGTGGATCATCTTTTATTACAGAAATTGTCAGTGTCAAAAGTTAATATCTATAGTAAGAAACAGCCTCGATTAATATTGTTTGTAGATTTTTAAACCATTTTTATGAAATTTAATTTATCTATTTGTAAGTAGAGAGAGTTAGACAGAGTAAGAAACAAAGATGGAATGGGCAAATGATGGCTTCTAGCCACTGCAAATGAACTCCAGATGTATGCATCACTTTGTGCATCTGGCTTAATGTAGATACTGGGAAATCAGACTCAGGTCATTAGATTTTGCAATCAAGTACCTTAACCATTGACCCATCTATCCACCCCTGTACATTTTCTCTTACAAGTTAAAATTTAGAGAACTGGGTAGATGACTTAGCAGTTAAGGTACTTGCCTGCAAAGCCTAAGGACCTGGGTTTGACTCCTCAGAACTCACGTAAGCCAGATTTACATGATAGTGCATACATCTGGAGTTCATTTGCAATGGTGAGAGGCCCTGGTACACCCATTCTCTCTCCCTCTTTCTCTCTCCCTCTCTAATAAATAAACAAAAAGTTACTTTAAAAAAAGTTAGAATAAACCATATTAAAATGACAATATTTTAATACTTGCACACTATAAAAGGTAACTTCATATAGTTAAATTAACAGTACTCTTAGGATGAAAAATATTTCGCTAATATGGGAGCTAGAGAGATAACTCAAAGTTTAAAGGTGTTTGCTTGCAAAGCCTAATGGCCTAGGTTTGATTCCCCAATGCTCCTATAAAGCCATATACATAAAGTGGTGCATGCATCTGGAGTTCCTTCACAGTGGCTGGAGGCCCTGGTAAGCCTATTCTTTGCCTCTTTCTTTTATTCTCTCTTTCAAAATAAATAAGTAAATACTTTTATAATAAAAATAACACTTCTCTGATATATACACTCCCATGACCTAGCTATATACAATTTTAAAGAAATATCATGCAGAATAGCACAATTTTTTTATGAAAGTATTATTTCCTTCCTTTCAATCTGTTATCCTCTTTAGCTCTTTCCTCAGAATTGAAGTATTCCATTCTGAAGTGAAGAGAGAGGCTCATCAGACTCACAAGAAAGTTGCACCTCTCAGGAATGGAGACCCACAGCTGCATAAGCAGTCAACAGCTACTGGCGGCAGGACAGAAGATTATTAGGTGGAAATGCCTACAGGTTCTGCACAGAAGTCCTGTGGTAGAGCTTCTGTGTACCCATGACCCATGCCACTGTGGGTTTTTCTGAGATGCAGGGATACCTGTCACCCGTATACTATAACCCCTGTAATATCATTGGTGTCCCAACATACTCTTAGTTGGAATTCTTTCTTTGGTTTGTCATTGCCCATTCTATGCTGTGTGAACAGTAATGGAGTGCCCACCTATAGCAATGCACTTTCCTGTAAATATTTGTGTGCTTATAATACAGACATGTTTAAATAGTGCTCATTAGTCATGGCTACTTGAGGAGAAGTAATTTTTTTTCTGGTGTTAATACTGTGTAGGCAAAGATGCCCCTCTGTGGTTCATCCTTGAAGCTGTAGTTGGCAATTAGGTTGTCATACTATACTGTAAACTAAGGTCCTAGAGCATGTTCCCACACATGTGCACTAACACACGTCTGCATCCTTCAAAGGTCCGGATGACATTACTCCCAGAGTTACAGTTTTTTTATGTGATTTGATACACCCTCTTTATGGACTTTTGTAGAGGGTCATAAGAAGAAACATCTTAACAGGCAGTTCTGGTCCACCAAAATTCTGGAGTTCAAAAGTCTCACCTTACCCCTTAAATCTGCTACCCACCTTGTAAATACTCACAAAAACTTCTTTAAAATCTGCAATGTAATGCCGACAGAGAGGCGCTGTGGCTCCCTCACCCCACCTTTGCAGCAGCTCACTCTGATCTGTCTTTGGTGTGTATTCTTTCTTTCTTTCTTTCTTCTTTCTTTCTTTCTTTCTTTCTTTCTTTCTTTTTTTGGGGGGGGGGTTTGAGGAAGGGTCTCACTCTAGCTCAGGCTGACCTGGAATTCACTATGTAGTCTCAGGGTGCCCTCGAACTCTTGGCGATCCTCCTGCCTCTGCCTCCTGAGTGCTAGGATTAAAGGCATGCACCACCACGCCCAGAGTGTATTCTTCTTTTGCTACATAAGCATCTTAAATCATCTATGCCACTGTACTGAATATTAACTTTTAGAAGCCAGATGTTTTAGATGTTATTCCACTGTCCTTTCTGATTTGGTGCTCTCTGAATAAAACTGTCTTAAAGATTTATTTTCTGTCCCTGTATATTGACACCTAAAGTGATAACAATCACTGAACTCAGACTGTCATTAGTTTTTTTCACTTTCCTTTTTCTTTCTCTGAAATTTATTTGTTACTTTTAGAAAAAGAAAATGTGAAAGCAATTTTTTAGCTTAATAAGGAGAAGGTCACTAACAATAAAATACTAAAAATAAATTAATAGAACCAGAAAATCTTCTAGTCTCTTGATCTACATTTAGTTTAAAATTGTGTGAATAACTTTCTGATGAAAGTAAGAAGCTTGCTTCACTGTAATTGTTACAAACAGACTTTTTTATGTTGAACAATAGAATAGTCATTTGCCACACTTATTTCCACTGAGGTTGGAAATAACTATTTCAGCATCATATCCGGATACCCAAGGAAATAGTAAAAGAAAAGGGAAAACCTTTTACTGTTTGCTTGCTTGTTTGTAGAGGAAGTTTGAAATGAGTATAGGCAGAGGGTAGAGTTTACAATATGGAAGTGAAACAATAAATAGCATTTACCGGTGAGATTTCTCATGACACTTAATTCTTTCTCCAAAGTGTCCAAAGTTTGTTGGTCAGCAGTGTGGTCCAAGGAAGCCCCATGCTGGTCAGTACAATCAATGTATTCAATTTCTGAAATCTCGAAGGCAGCCACACTTCTTGATCGTCCATGAGGAGATGGAAGGCAACTGGAGACTTTTTTAACAGAGTTGGAAAGTGGTAAGTTTGCAGTTGAAGGTCTCTGTGATTTCTGGCCTAAAGGAAAATGAAAAGCAAAGTTGTCAATTGTTTTGAAGATTCCAAGTGTGTGTCTAACAATACAAAGAGCTAGCCTCCTGAACAGTAGACTTCATGGAGCAAAACTTATGAGAAAACCAACTTTTGATTGTCACCTATTCTAGCTACCCATAACTGGCTCACCCCAAATTACTGACCCAATGACATAGAGAATATTTCAAGTCATTCTTTTTTACATTTGGAGTCAACACAAATTTAATGCCTACTAAAACAAATTATTCATAAAAAAGTGAATTTTAGACAAGTACAACACATAATATTCCAGTCTATTCAAAAGCAAAGTGCTCTGACATGCTTATTAAATTCCAGGACAATATTACCCTGTGCCTTGTAAATGTAATGTATAACAAACTCAGTTCTACCTCTAGGGAACCAACTTTACTTTCTCAGGAGCTTATGTTCAAAAAACTAAGGAGACCAGTAGGCTATTAGGCAAGTTCTAATGAATGTTTATAAAAACAAAGGATTAAAAAATTTGAGATCACTTATGTAATTATCCTATGTAGAAGTTAACTCTGCTGTGTGTGCAGCCTTCCAGAGCAGCGATCCTGGAAGTCGTGAAGTACACTATGTGAAGCAGTGAGGTCTGTGTCTTGAGCCATGTCTAAGGATGGATTCACTGGTTTTTCCAACATGTAAGTTTTTGACACAGCAGGTATATGAATCTTTCCAATCCTATATAACAGAACTAACATAATTTTCTATATCTCATGAAATACTCTTAATAAAGCTCAAGGAGGTTTTTAATGAGTAAATTTAAAAAAATAACATAAAAACTTAAAGGAACTGAAACATTTTCATGATTTAAATAAATACATTCTTCCCAAACACAAGTAATTTAAAAAGGAAAATTTGTATTCCCTTGTCAGTCTCAGGGTGGCCTCAAACTCACGGCGATCCTCCTACCTCTGCCTCCCGAGTGCTGGGATTAAAGGTGTGCCTTTAATTGCCTTGCTACTGGATTCTTTATACATGTTTAAAAACCATAATTTGCCTGAACTGATATTATCTAATTTTATATGAGTCCCCTCTATTGAGGTGTACAAAGAAAGTGTATATTTCAAAAGGTGGCTACAGACATACTCTATGAAACAAAACTGTTGAGACTGTCTTTTTTCCTTTTAAGTTAAAAAAAAAAGAAGTCTATTTTGAATGTAGCTAATACCCTAAGAAGCATCTGAATGTCGTATGTAATTATTCAAGCAATTAAACTTGACTGAAGGGAGACCCAAAGGGCACCAATTTTAATGAACATTGTAGAAAACATTTTTAAAATAATTTTGTTGGAATGAAATTTTGAATATATTATAATAATATTCTGACCCTTTTTTGTCTATTTGTGCTTAGGAATAATTTTAATAAAAATAACTTACAGACATGTATCTGTGTGTTAATTCATGCGAATTATTTTGATGACCAAGATTTGAAACTGGTTTACCATTTTACGTATAACATGTCATCCACAGCTTGTAACCCCTGCATCATACCACCACAGTTGAAAGCCAGTAGAAACATGGTCTGCCAGTGACAACACCATGAATGCTTTACAGAACTCAACCATCCCAGATTTGCTATGAAGCTGTCCTCTTTTTCTGTATCATGGTGTCTTGGCAAAGGTAAAAATTAAAGGATTTTAGAACTCTTATTAAAATAAAACAAAAGAAGATGTCATTTTTGAGCACTGGATTTCCACGAACCTAGAAAAAAATGAAGTAAGAAAACTCTATAACAATGTAGATGCCCTTCAGAAAACTCAGGAGAGCGGAACACTAGCTGAACTCTTTCAGCAACATCTGGTTACCACGGTATTTAAAGTTAATTGATCTCAACTGAGAGAAGAAGTGCCCAGGGGATGGGTCAGACTTATGTTTAGCACAGAGGAAAGGGACAGACCATCTTTCCTATTGGAAATACACTCCAGCATAACTTAACAACCAAAACATGGAAAGAAATTTTATTTATTGTTCATTTACATACATACACCATTCTTTCTCGTATTAAATTTGTTTATTATTAATATTATTGCTAAGGTTAAGATTTGATGAACATTAAAAATGCCATTAATGAAAAAGGTCACAGCTGAAGTCATCAATCATTAAGTTATAAAATATTCCAGTGTATAAAATGTACTCTGCTATATTACCCACTGCCAATAGGAAGTGGATTTTGGAGAAACTGATACCTTCCTTGGTGGTCTAATCTTAGAAGACAAGTAAAACTGGTCTTATATTCAAAGTATAAACAAATTTTATTTGTTGAAAGTTAATTTGTTGGCAGTTACATTTTATATGCTTATAATTGAAACTGTGCCAAATATTGAGTCCATAAAATACAGTGGTATTCAGAAGCATAAAAATACTGACAAGGATATAAAAAAATAAATCATTCATTGGATGCTATTTATACAATAATGCCATTGCTATTTCTCTATGCAATATTAGAATTTGATAAAAAAAAAAAACCTACCTGAAATGCTTTTGGGTAATTTTTGGCAATTAGTAATATTCATATCAAAGGAACCAATATTTTAATCTTAAATAACATTTGTAAAATGTCATTATTTATTGACCTCATTTCACTATCTAAACTGCTGAGAATTCTTATTTTAAAATTATGAATGTATTTTTCTAAGCATTCTGGAAACATTATATAATGTTGAGCAGTATGAGTGGGGAAAGTTGCTCTGCTGGGTTGCTAAGAAACTCATTCTCTCATTTCACTGAGTTGGAGATCATCTCATGTCCTGAAATCTGGAAATGCATATCCCACTTGGAAAACTGCAGAAGTGGACAGTACCATGTCTGATATCCCCTCCAACTCTGAGGACCTGTAAATTCATTCTCCGTCCAATTTCTATTATAAAACCATTCATGGACTCCTAATACTGCCATACACTGTGTCTCAGTAATGGTGTACAAGTGAAGGAGATATTAAATTGCACTTCAAACTACCATTTTTTCTACCCTACTCTCATTTGGAAACACTTGCTGAGACTCACATGCCAGAGCCAGTCCTTTCAAGGAGGAGAAACCAAAGAACAGGACAGAACTAGTACTTGCTTTCTTTCTAGCCATGGTGGGAGCCCACAAAAAATAAATAAGGTAGTGTTAGATCATGATGGGTTCTATGAGAAAGATGAAAGATAGTCTCAGAGGCCTCTCTATGGAGCTAGCATATAGACTGACAGTGAAGCCAACCATGGCAGGAAGAGTAGAGGCTGCAGAGAACACTGTATAAGGAGGATGGGGATGGGCACATCTTCCTTAGTAAGAAGTAAGTAATGTCCTAAGAGGAGCAAGAGTGAGTACAATGTAGAAGTGTTTAAGAGAGATGGATTACCCGCCAAAGTACCATGTGATGTATTTGAAGATAAATTTTCCTTCCTTCCACAGGAATCTATGGCATGCTTTTAGGCCACAAAATGGCATGGTATTTGTGGTTTAAATTTATGCAAAGTATATTTACCTTTATGTTGCTGCAACAAAACACCTGACCCAAACCAGCTGATGAGAGGAATGTGTTCATTTCAGCTTATATCCTTGAGAGGAAGCATTGTCATATTAGGGAAATGAAGGTAGAACAGAGGCTGGGCATCACAGCTTACTCAAGCAGTTGACAAAAGCAGCGAGAGTGAGTAGAGCTCTCGCATGGGGATGCTGTTTATAATATACCAAAGCCATTTCCCAGCACAACATTCGCCAGCAAGGCTCTACCTCCCAAATTGCCACCAGTTGAACAGCAAACATTCAGTACACATAAAGCCATGGGGGGCATCTTATTGAAACCAGCACAGAAAGTATGATTCACTCCCTCAAAACTATAAACTTAAATAATTTTATGACTATAAATATAGACAACTTACTCAATACTTGTAAGCATAGAAATTAATTGTAGCAACTAGGTTTGGGGAGGAGTAAAATTAACGCTGGGCAATTAATGAGTGCTAGTGGTGATACTGGCTTTGGGTTTTGCAGCTGATGTCAGCAGAGCTCAGAGATGAGTATGGTGTGGTAATTGTAAACTTTCCTGATTGTGACTTAATGTATTTGGACAATGTTGCCACTTGCAGTGTCAGAGAGTTTTGGTGAGTAGTTCAAGGATAAATAGACTTCCTGGTAAACACATTAAGCATTCCACACCTCTGTTTTTAAACTCATGAATTTTACAACCTTACAGGAATTAACATTCCTACATGTTCTGGCATTGGTTCAAAATACATTTCTATGGTTTGTTGCATAACCAAGAACATTTTAGTTTGTTTCAGGTTACTACCTCTGTCCACAAGCCATTTTCTAACTCCCTTAACCATTATTTTTAAAGATTCAACTGAATTATCTTAATTTCTATCATCTTGTTTAGCTATTTTATCATCTTAATATATCCTAAAACATGCAAACTTAACTCCAGCAGACAGCTTCAGGTTTGCTGAGATGCCCTTCCATACCAGGTACAGTTATGGAGGAAGGGATTTATTAAAGCTTGCAGATCCAGGGGAAGTTCCATAATGGAAGAAGAAGCTGGTCTGCTTTCACAGGTCCAAGCAGAGAGAGAGAAGAAAAACCACAATCCACACCACACAACCCACTTTAAGAACTCCAGCTAAGCACACTTTGCATATCTTTAGATTGGAATTGGAATTTCAAATCCACCCCCACGCTTCCTCCAGCTAGTGCAGATCCAAACTACAAATGAATAAAATACTAAATATATTGGGGACCACCTATTCAAACTTCCACACTGACCTCTATTATAACTGATAGAATATACTATCCTTAATTACCTATCAATTTCCAAAGGTACATTTTCTATGGTCCTTTTATAAAATGTTCATATTATAGATAGTAGAATAAATATATTTGCATGTTTATTTAGCAGTTTGCTCACAGTATGATTTTCAAATGTTTAAAAAATTTATTTTATTTTAATTTATTTATTTGAGAGAGAGAGAGAAAGACAGAGAGACATAAACAATGAGAATGACTATAGGCACTCCAGGGCTTCATGCCACTGCATACAGATTCCAGACACATACAACTTTGTACATCTGACTTTACATGAGTAGTACCCTACAACAAGTGCTCCAACAAATTTTTAACATCACACATTATTGACCCTGATAGATCTGCCTAAATTGTTATGTACAAGCATTTGGCAATTTATTTATGAAGATTTCTCTTACTAGAAAATTTCTCACACCATGCCTTTGAATTTATTTTCACCAATTCACCATGACTTAAAGCAATACTTTCTGACTGTCTCAGAAGGAAGGAGCCAGAGTGTTTGAAGCTGCTTTAGAATTTGATGTGAGAACAGGTATCTAATTATAGAGCCAAAAAATCGTTTGTCATAAATGGAGTTTTTTCTACTGATTTTTTTTTTATCTCTGACAGATTCTCAGCATAAATGCATGAAGAAAAGATCTAAGCTAGCCAAGAAGGCATATTCATAGAGTTTAGAGCAAGAGAGACATAAATTTTACATATGGACAAGTCATATGTAATTAAATTTCTGACTTAAGAGAGGCTTTAAACCAAAGCAAATAACCCATTTGTTCAAGTATTCCTTCTAAAATAAAAGCAGAGAATATGGCTTATATTTCCTTTTCTCACTAATGTTAACATACTTGGTGTTAGGTAGGGACTGGCTCCCAAGGTGGTCACTATGGTCAGCAGAATGGTGACAGAGACATAGGAAAGTGGATTATCCACATTCTTCAAGAAAACACCCAGTTATAATCTCCTCCTTACTTAACAATGCCCCAGGTCATGGTTTCCTGATCCCTTGTCTCGAAATCAGCTGGTCATTGTTCTATTGTCATGCCCTAGCTATTTTAAATAGCTAGTTTAAATTACATTTAAATGGTAATGATCTCCCCTAAAGGAGCTTTCCTACTCAATTTAATAAATGCATTATTTTTTCCTTCGTTATCTTCCCCAAAATGAGAAAAAGAATTTCAAAGCCCACTACCTGAAAACTCAGGTTGGCTGTGCTCCTCTTTTGTGAGTCAGTCCTGAACAAAAGCTTTCACCTTTGCCTCGGAGTGGTTTGCATGGTCTTGATCACTCCCAAGCCTTACGTCTGGTGCTGTCACTCAGATAGGAGGCTCCTGGTTGCCCTCTTGGGTGGGCAGACCTTCTTTCCCCTGAAGAGAATGCCAAGCTACCATTGACCCTTTGAAGGCCTTGAACCATCTGCCAGGTACAGACTCCTCCACTCATCACAACTTGGCCACACTCTTCTTCCTTCCTTCATCTCCTCCCTCTCCTCGTTAAGTAACCCTCTCTGGTTGGCCTGCTCTCATGTTTATTCCTTTCTTGTGTAAGCTGGGCCAGCACACCAGGCATTTAGGCCCTGTGGTGGTTTGATTCAGGTGTCCCCCATCAACTTATGTGTTCTGAATGCCAGGTTTCCAGCTGATAGAAATTTGGGAATTAACACTTCCGGGAGGGAGTGTATTATTGGGGGTGAGCTTATGGGTGTTATATCCAGTTTCCCCATGCCAGCATTTGCCATATTTTCCTGTTTCTGTGGTCCACCTTATGTTGGCCAGGGGTGATGTCCACCCTTTGCTCATGTTGTCTTTCTCCCTGTCATCATGGAGCTTCCCGTCTACTCTGAAAGCCAAAATAAACCTTTTTTTCCCCCACAAGTTGCTCTTAGTGGGGTGATTTCTACCAGAAATGTGAACCTGACTATAATAGTAAGGTGGTACCAGGAGTGGGGTTGCTGCTAGACACCTTACTGTGTGGCTTTGGTCTTTTGGAGCTTATTTTCAAGAGGAATGTGGAAGGATTTGCAACCTTTGCCTGAGAGATGCCTTGCAGTGCTATAAGTACAGCTTGATGGACCATTCTGGTCAGAGTTGAAAGACCTGAATGCAATAAGAACTAGAGACTATGAGGTTTGGCTTAAGAGGGTAAGATCTTTGCTTGGATGGGGCAAGCTGTGTGAGAGGCTTGCTATTATGTCCATGCCCTTATAAGATGTACAGGGTTGCTTTGCTAGAAATGAACTGATGTGAGCAGAGGTATATGGTACAGAAAAAAAATGAAACCTTTGGGCCTAAACTTCTGTGCATTCACCTGCAATTTGTTTGAGAGATTACATCCATTGAGATTGGGCCATCTGACCTGCACTAGGCCAACAGGAAGAATGTAGACTCTTTTGAAGGGGCCTGATTGCTCAAGGAGTGTCCTGTTATTCAAAGTCTGCTTTATTCCTCCCTGGATTAACAAATTGGCATGCTACCTGGTATTGTGAAGTATAAGAAATGCAGGAAAGAGAGGGTCATTGAGTTTGCAACACAGTCTTGTGTTTTGGAAATGGCCTTGGGCAGTGTGAAGCAGGTTTGCTGGTTGCCTGCATGAAGACCCCATAGGGCCATGAGAATGAACCATGGCTTGCAGTGGAGACCCAGTGGAGACGCCAGGACCATGAGATGGCTGATAAGGAAAGCTGGCCCAATGAAGTTTCCAGGACTTTGAGTAGCCTAGCTGGAGGGGTGGAATTGGAACTCCAGAGACTTATTGCTGGTTAGAATTATTGAACTTGGAGATTTGTCACTGGCTAGAGTTGTTAAACTTGAAGTTAGAGTTTGATGTTTGCCCTGGTTGTTTTAAATCTTGTATTGGTTGAATATTTCTTTCCTATGCCCAATGCCATATTTTGCAATGTGAGTATTTATTCTGTGCCATTATGGGTTCTGGGGGGATTTTTTGGTTATTATGGCTAATTTAAAAGATGTTAGACTATGGAAATGTTTGAACATCATTGAGATTGATAAAAACTATGGGGACTTTTAAAGTTGCACCAAATGCATTATATTTTACATCATGTGTGGGTATCAGTTTATGGAGGTCAGGGGCTGAATGTGGTGGTTTAATTCAGGTGTCCCCCATAAGGTGTTCTGAATGCTAGGTTCCCAGCTGATGGAAATTTGGGCAATTAATGCCTCCTGCAGGGAGTGTACTATTGGGGGCGGGTTTATGGGTGTTACACCCAGTTGCCCCTTGCCAGTGTTTGGCACACTCTCCTGTTGCTGTGGTACACCTTATGTTGGCCAGGGGTTATGTCTACCCTCTGCCCATGTCATCGTCTTCCCCGCCATCATGGAGCTTCCCCTCGAGTCTGCAAGCCAAAATAAACCTCTTTTTTCACACATGCTGCTCTTAGTTGGGTGATTTCTACCAGCAATGTGAACCTGACTACAACAGGCCCAAAAACCAGGTATCAAGAAAGACACACTGTCGACACTGTGGGACTCTCACTCTCTGCCCTACCATACCCTAACAGGTGCCTTTTGATTCAGGTGTGCCAGTCTTGGGACACTTCCTCCTCCTCCCTCCCTCTGCCTCTTCCAGCTCTACCTCCTGAGGTCTCCTCTTTCACTGCCAGCCACTTACTCCATCGGAAGCACAGTTACCTGCTTTGCCTACTTACAGACTAAACAGCTGACAATTATGACCTTACAGCCTCTGTCCACTTGGGAGGTACACTCCCTGTTCATCCTGTGGGTCAGGGGTCATATTTGTGTTCTGTGTAAACCCAGCTTAAGCTCTGGTTCCTTTCTATCACCTTTGTTTTGCTCTTTCTCTGTCTCGTCTCACTAGCCCTTTTTCTATGCTCTTACACTTCCACGGGCTAAACCAATTACTATTATGACTCTTTGATGACATCAAAACTTGTCATCTGCCCTTTCTCTACAACACTTCCTGGCCATAATATAAGCTAGACAAAGGGTCCAAACGCTCTGAAAAATGGTACTTTTGATTTCCAAATTCTCACCCATTTAAAAAACTTCTGCTAACATACAAGTAGGTGGTCCTAAATACCCTATATTCAGGCAATTTTTACTCTGTGTACATAGCCCTCCCTCCCTTTCTCTACTCTACCTGCTCTTCTCAGAAAGTCCTTCTAGCCAAGGTCTCAGGATTGCACTCTAATTCAACACCTCCTCCATACCTTTCCATACCCTTTGCTTTTGGCCTGAATGCCATATATGACCTGGACCCAACAGCTTTATCTGTTTCCTGTTCTACGTCTGTGACCCCTGCCACCACCATCTCCCATCTCTCCTCCTCTTTCCCCTCCTGCCCAACATACTTGTTCTTGCAGGGACATAATGTACCCTTTATGTGAGGTCTCAGTCACTGAAGGAATCATTCACATTCATGTCTCTTTTTCCATGTCTGATTTATCCCAGATTGAGAAATGTCTAGGGTCTTTCTCCACTGATCCAACACATTATACCAAAAAAATGTCCTACCTCACCCAGGCCTATGAGCTAAACTGACCTGATCTATTTGTGGTTCTTTCCTCCATTCTCACTCATGATGAATGATACTACATCTGGGTGGCTGCTCAGGCCTATACTAATGAAGCTCACTTAACTGATAACACTTTCTCAGTGGGGATGCTGGCTGTCCCCAGAGAGGACACTAACTGAAAATACCATGCTCCCACTAACTCCCCCAGATGGGTGACCCATGACAGGACGGTTCATTGCTTTCTGGCTGGCCTCCAAAAGACATCCCATAAGTTTGTCAATTTTTACAGACTCTGGACGCTTACCCAGAGACTAATGAAAATCCTCCTGAATTTATGGGATGCCTAACTGAGACACTCACTCAATACACTTGCTTGACTCTGCTTCCCAAGAGGGCATGATAATTCTCAATATCCATTTCCTGTCCTAATCTGCCCCTGACATCAGGAAGAAAATTAAATGCCTACAAAAGGGCCCTCAAACCCCTCAGGGAGATCAGCTTGATCTGGAATTTAAAGTTCTTAATAACAGAGAGGACCAGGAATGGACTGAGAGGGTGGCCAGAGACAGATAGCAATTCTAGTTCCTGGCTGTGGCCCTGAGGCCTCCTCCAAAGAAGGTGATGGGGTCACAATGCTCACATCCAGAACCCTGCTTGAAGTGTGGACACAGTCACTGGACAAAAGCCTGCTGCAACCTTTGCCCACTGCCAGGACCCTGTCTCCACTGCAACCTTGCTGGACATTGGAGGGTCGACTGTCCTTCTTTGTCTTGACCAGGTAGGCCAGCCCCTTTCCTTTGTCCCCTATTACAGCCATTTGCTGATCTTTTGGGCCTGGAAGCCAAAGACTGTTGCAGCTCTGAGACCTTGACCCCTACCAACGCTCTCCATATCATAATGAAGGAGCCCAGGGACACAGTCCAGCTGGCAGAAAGGTCTGTCTCATTTGTTATGGGACCCAGTTGGTCAGTCCTGCCATCCTACACTGGTAAGACTTTTCCCTTGCAGATCTCTGTATCAGGTATCGACAGCCTGTCCCATTCCCCAAGCACCACACCCTCCTTACACTGTGTAGTCTGGGACACTCCCCTCTCCCATTCATTTTTTGCAATACCCTCTTATCCTCTTCCCCTCCTAGGTCAAGATCTTATGCAAAAACTCTATTTTTCTCTCTGACTTACCACTCACACTCTGTCTTCTTCCTCATGCCAGCCTCCTCCCTTACAAAGGATTCAAGTTTTCTCCTCCCTGTCTCTGAGGTTGATCCCAGAATATGGGACACTTCCTGACCAGCACTAGCCTCTCATCACACACCTGTCCTCATCAGACTCAAACACCCCACATCTTTTCCCTGCTGTCCTCTATACCTAATCTCACTTAAACATCACCAAGAACTCAAACCTATTATTTCTTGCTTGCTCTAAGATGGCCTTCTTTGCCCTACTCATTGCCCTTGTAATACTCCAATCTTGCATGTTATCAAATCTGATGGGTCCTGCTACTTATTCCAAGACTTGTGCCTAGTCAAAGCTGTTGTTATACCCATTCATCCAGTAGTGCCCAACCCCTATACTCTACTCTCCCACATCCCCTCCTCCACAATTCAATTTTCAGTTTTTGACCTCAAAGTTGCCTTCTTCTCCATGCCCCTCTACCCCAATTCCTACAATCTCTTTGTCTTCACCTGGTAGGACTCTGATACACTTCCTTTCAACTCACCTGGACTGTCCTCCCCCAGGGTTTTAGAGACATCCCCCACTTTTTTGGTCAAGCTCCCTCCACTGACCTTTGGTCCCTCTGTCTGTTGCCCAGAACACTTTTACAATATGTAGATGATCTTTTCCTCTCCTCATCCTCTCTTTCTCTATCTAAACCACATATGAACAAACTTCTTAACCTTCTTCTACCTAACAGATATCAATTCCCCCAGCAAAACTCAACTTTCTATAACCTAAGTTAGGTACCTAGGTTTTCTCCTTACCCCCACCTCACAACAACTGATCCTGGACTGCAAACAACATCTTCATTCCCTCTTCCTGACTACCTCTAAGAAAAAAATCCTCTCTTTTCCTGGCTTTACTGGGTTCCTATAGGTTCCAAACTTTGCCCTCCTGGCAAAGCCCCTTTATGACAAAGCTAAGAGAGACCCTCATGAACCCCTATACCCTAAGTTAGACACAGATGCTTCCTTCTCCCACCTGCATGATGCTCCTTTGGAAACTCCAGCTCTTGCACTTCCAGACCTTCAGCAGCTTTTCTTCTTTATCCCATGGGAAAAGGGGGGTAGAGCATTTGCAGCTCTGGCTCCATGCTTTGCCCCTATGGCTTATTTTACTAAACAACTAGAAACTTCTGTCTGGGGTTTTTCATTCCTATGCGCTCTTGCTGCAACTGCTCTTCTGGCCCAAGAGGCACAGAAATTCACTTTTGGGCAACAACTCACTGTGCTCTCCCCCGCCCCCCCAGGTTTAAAAATCTACTCTGTAACTCTTGGATTCAAAGGCTTACTCATTCATGCCAAGGGCCCTCTGCATCCTCTTTCTTGCCCCCAGCCCTCTGTCCCTTGCCTCTGAGTGCTCATCCCCCCCCAGCACCTGGTATTTTGACATCGTATCTGTTGACTAGGAGAATAAGCTCCTTAATTCTTCCTTCTGTCCTCTCACAGGTGTAGGGAACCCATATCCCTCACCTTCTCTATAACAAATGTCACCAGTGACTGCTCTAAAGCCAGCTTAATACAAGGATGGTAGAAGGGAACTCTCTGTTCTGTTCAGGACCAAGTTGTAACAGCATGCCAAACTGGTGCTGTCAGAGAGTGCTCACCATCAATCTCACCACTCTGTTATGCCTAGCCACCATGTAAGTGCATCCTCATCACCTGCCCTGAAGGGAGACCCATCTACCACACTATCCAGCCGCTCATATAAGTACTCATCACCCCTATGTTCAGCATGAAGACATCGCAGAAGAGAGATCACCATTCCTTATCATTAACAAAAGGCTAGAATATTAGGTCATGACAGGTTCCCAAGATGGAGTCACCATGGTCAGCAGAATGGTGATAGAGACATTAGAAAGTGGATTATCCACATTCTTGAAGAAAACATCCAGTCATTATCCCCACCTTACCTAACAATGCCCCAGGTCATGGTTTCCTGCCCACTTATCTCTTAAGTCACCTGGTCACTGTTCTGATGTTACGCCCTAGCTAATATAAATGGCTAATGTAATGATCTCCCCTAAAAGAACTTTACTATTCAACTTAACAAATGAGCTTTTGGTTTTTTCCTTCCTCATCTGACCCCAACTGAAAAAGCCCTATAAAGCCCGCTATCTGAAAACTCAGGTTGGCTGTGCTCCTCTCTTGTGAGTCAGCCCTGGCGGCTCATGCTTTTCCCTAATAAAAGCTTTCATCTTTGCCTCAGAGTGGTTTGCATGGTCTTTTAACACCCAAACCTTACACTCAGCACATGTATATTGCATTGCCCAATTTTTTAAAGTTATTCACTGCAACCTCATATAAAATGCAGTACAAGGCAAATATATTTTAACAAGTATATTGGTATAAGAATAATAATGCTAGAGTCACATGCATTAGGAAAGAATTATAATGGACACTCAGTGGGTCAAAGAGTTATCTAATGGAATATCATATACCTATTTTGGTTGAAAGGTGTAGTTAATGATCAGTGCTTAAGACCAAGATCCCAGGTTAAACACATAGCATTGGATTTATAATCAAATATTTAGACCTGTAGCTCCAAATGGCAATCATTTTTTTTTTTTTTTGGCGTCTCTTTTTTTTTTTTCTTTATTAGTTAGTTTTGTATTCAGCAAACACAGTCAGTTTGGTACCATTATTAGGCTCATCTGTGACCTACCCCCTCCCCTTGGGCCCTCCTTGTTGAGGTATATGGGTCATGAATTGTGGAGTTAGCCCACAGTTTTGGGTAAGATAAATGTCTCTGCATATCATGACCCAACATGTGGCTCTGCTTATCTCATCCACTCCTTTCATATATGGATACCTCTGAATACATTTTAATCAAGTAAAAGTATGTATAAAGTTTGCTATGAACATACTGTTAATGTGGTATGTGTCGAATCTGAACATGTATTCCACAAGTTGTTCAAATGCACCACTGTTCAAATACACCATATCCTGAGCTAAATTTTACAAATATTCCCTACTATGTTGTTTTAGAAAATAAACTAAAACTGTAAATTAAATAAGATATAGGTAAACAGAAAAAAAAATCAATGGTCATAGAAGCAGGATTGCTCTTAAGACACCAACAGGCCCAAAGCAATTTACAGACTCAACACAATCCCTACCGAAAAGCCAGGAATCGTTTACACATGACTAGAAAAACACATCCTAAAATTTGTATGAGATCATTACTAACTCTGAAAAGAAAATAATATGAAAGCCAAAAGATTCACATTTCCTTTCTCTTATAATGTACCACAAAGATACAGTAATCCACACAGTGAGGTACCTGCAAGAGAGGAATATACAAACCCAGAAGTAGGCTGGAGCAAATATGACCAAGGTGGTGGTGACATTTCATAGAATTTTCCAGATTTATGGTATAGAACATGGTGTTTTGCGATTCTTATATATTGTGAAATAACTTAAAATATAGCTAAATAGCATATACCTTACCTCACATGTGTGTGTGTATGTGTGTGTGTGTGTGTGTGCGTGTGTGTGTATTGATGGGGTTACAACCTAACCCATGGTGCATGCTAAGCTCCAATGAGCTATATTCCCAGCCACGCCACATTCTGTCATGTATGTGTGGTAATAATGGTCAACATCTACTTTGTCAACTGACTTTTACTCATTTAATAAAGAAGGCAGTTTTTTCACCAGATTGTGGTAGAAAATTAGAAATCCATATGCAAATAAGTGAATGTGGGCCTTTATATGACACCATGTGTGGTAGTTTGATTCAGGTGTCCCCCCATAAACTTAGGTATTCTGAATGCTAGGTTCCCAGCTGATGGTTATTTGGGAATTATTGCCACCTGGAGGCACTGTATTGTTGGGCAGGCTTCTGGATGTTATAGCCAGCTTCCTCTTGCCAGTGTTTGGCACACTCTCCTGCTGTTGTTGTCCATCTGATGTTGCCCAGGCAGTGGTGTTCACTCTCTGCTCATGCCATTATTTTCCCCTGCCATCTTGGAGCTTCCCCTTGAGTCTGTAAGCCAAAATAAACCTTTTATCCTACAAGTTGCTCTTGGTTGGGTGTTTTCTGCCAGCAATGTGAAACTGACTGCAACACCATATTAAACAATAATCAACTAAAGTGGATAAAAGATGTAAATGTTAGACTTTAACAGTTTAGAACTTATTATAAGAAAACATAAGGTGGAAGAATCACAACACAGGGTCCAAAAATTACTTCATGGGTATAGCACAGCAAGCACAGTCAGAAAAATATAAAGAAGATCAACTTAGATTTTTTTAAACTTTTTAAATTAAAAAAATTCATTAATTTATTTGCAAGGAGAGAGGGAGAAAAACAAGAGAGAGAGAGAGGATGTGCCAGGGCCCCTAACCTCTGCCAGAGGCATGTGCCACTTTGTGCATCTGGCTTCACATGGATACTGGAGAATTGAACCCTGATCACTAAGCTTGGCAAGCAAGCACATTAACCACTGAGCCATCCCTCTATACCCTAATTTCGATTCTTAAGAAATTAAAAAAAAAATCTATAACAATGTAAAGCTCATAGAATGAGAGAAAGTATTCAGAAGCCATTTATATTGAAATGATTACTAGTCAGAATCCACTAATGAACTTCCATTCCCACCCCCAAGAAACATATTGAAGTAAGTAAAAGGCACTGTGAACCCTCACAGGAGACAGAGAAACAGATGGCTGAGAAAATGTAAATCAGTGCCATAGTATCTACCTGCTCAGTCTCATGAAGATAACTAGCTCTCAAGCAAACAGAAAATCACATGAGTACATGTGGAGGGCTTGGTATACCTGTACTCTGCTAGCGAGAAGGCAAATGACACAAACACTGTGGGAACACAGTATTATGGTTCTACTGCTGGGTGAATATGCCAAAGAATTGACAGCAGCCATGAAGAGATATGTATATGGAAGCATCATCCACAGTGGATAAGATGTACAATCAACCTGAATATCCACAGTTGGGTCAATATACAGGTAAATGTGGTAAATCCATCCAATGGACTATTATCCAGCTTTAAAAAGAAAGGATAAGTTTTCTTCATAAAATCTCTCTCTCTCTCTTTTCATTTTTATTTGTTTATGTGGAGGAGAGAGAGAGAGACAGACAGAGAGAGAGAGAGAGACAGAGACAGAGAGAGACTATGAATGGGAGCACAAGGGCTTCTAGCCACTGCAAATGAACACCAGATGCATGTGCCATTTGGGGCATCTGGCTTTATGTCGGTACTGGGGAATTGAAACTGGGTGGTTAGGTTTTGCAGGCACAGGTCTTAATTGATGAGTCATCTATCCAGTCCCCAAAATCTCTTTCTCTTTTTTTTTCTTTCTCTTTTAATAGTAATGTTTAGACTATGTACCTCAGAGTCCTTGAAGTTTGAGGAGATGCAAAAAAGATGAACAGGCAGTCACTCTGTCTATGCTCACATTCACAAATGTTAAAGGAAAGTTTAACAATGCTATAGGAACTAAATTTAAGACATGGTTCTAAGAACAACAGGCCAGTCCACTTGTATGAATAAGGTACTAAATATAAGAAAAATAATATATGGATAATATAGAATGGTGTTTCCTTGGGGTTACAGGAAGGAAAGAACAATGGCTACTATTGGATGAGAACAAGACAGATAGTTCTGGAGATGGTTGTTAAAGTTTGTAAGACATGAGTGGATTTTGTCCCAGTGAACGGTACATTTAACAGTGGTAAAAATAGTGAGTTGTCAGTTACATGTACTTGGCAATAAATTTTTGAAAGAGAAAATGAAATTATAGATATACCTTAGAAATTTAGGAGATCCTAAGATTTTTATCACTTGTGTTTAACATGAAATTTAAGGATCATCATATAATAGCTGATGAAGTAAATCAAAGAGTTTGTACTATTTTACAATTAAGGGTGTCACTTCTAAATTCTAATGATAAAGTTTCTTGAATCTATTATAGTCATGTTTTCACATTCTGAAAGCATCCTTAAATATAAGCATATGGTTCCTTACACAGCTTTAACAAGTTCAGCTAGACAAGAGGATGATTGTATTCACAGAATAAAACTGCAGTTTTTTTCTAAGATGATGAGAATGTGACAAATATTTAATGTTAAAAATAAAAATATTAATTTAAAAATGTTGCCACATTCTTCTGTGACACATTTTGTTCTCAGAACATGTTGTTACTGCCTGTGGTATTTAGTATTTAGGGGGGAAAATTAGGACATGGTATATTCTTCTGGAGCCAGTGGAATTCATGTTTGTGTGTGTGTGTGTGTGTGTGTTGACTTTTACAAACACATATATTACTTAGAAAAAAAATGAATTAGAAGTTGACTAGATCATCCAGTCCTGTTACTAAACTTACCTGCTAATGTCATCCTCGAAGAGGAACAGCTAGATTCTAAACTTTGTGAAGGAACTAAGTTCAGTTTTTCATTTTGATTAAAAGTAAAGAACCACTCAAGTCCTTGATATTGCTCATTTGCAGGTTTATTTCTGAGGGCTATTTCTTGTAACAACTAGAAAAAAAAAAATACAACAAGCTAAGTTCATGTTTAACCCATTAAAACAAAGAGGTGTATTCATTTATTCAACATCTTACCATGTTCACATAAATTTAAATGGCAATAGCAAATTCATAATAATTCAGGATTGAGGTAAAATAAACTCTAAACTGATGTATAAACCTTAACTATAATATATAAGTTTTCATTATTACAAGAAAAAGAAAAAATTACTAAATAAAATAAAGTTTTCATGTCTTCTTTCTTTCGTTTTCTTTCTTCAATGATTTTGCACATAAATTATCCTGGAATTCAGATTTTAACATACCTTTTACCTAGTGTTTTTGCTTATACATAAAATAATTTCAAAGATGAAAGAAAAATACCGCTGAGAATAAATCTGATATGAAAATGGACATAGACAAAGTGTAATTAACAAAATATTCAGAATGAAGCAAATACAAGAAACCGAGGCAAGAGAGAAAGAAGTAATTTACGAAGTTTGTGGAGCTACAACATATCAAAGCTTTTAATCTTTAGACTTATTAATTCATATTTTACATCTTTTTATTATATGACACAATGTTATTGGAATTAAATACATACACATATAAATATGCATATATACACACATATCAGCTCATAATTATGATCCTAGCATTAAGGACTGTAAAGAAGAAAGATTAACAAGAGTTTGAGGCCAGCCTTGGCTATGGTGAATGAAAAGTCAACATGAACCTAAGTATAACCCTCAACAAAAAAAAAGAAAAAAAATGGATGAATGTAACAGAAAAGAAATAAATGGAAGAAAAAGTATTAGATGTACTTAAAATATAGCATTTATTAGTGTTTAACAATTTCTTATTAATCTAATTAATGCCCAGATATAGTTTGTCACAAGGGATCAAAAAATGCACACAGCAAGTTTCTAAAATCTGTACAATTTTGTCAGTCATAGAAATGTTGTAAACACTTATAAAACAAAACTAGCAACAACTAATGCCTGCCATTCAAGGAGAAATCCAAGGTGACTCTCCACGTCAGTATGCTTGGTGGTAACAAGGAAAATTCCTCCAGTCCCAGTGAAGCTCAACTTTGCATTAAGCAACTGGAACCCTGGAAGGGTTTTTCAATTCTTAGTTTACAGTTCAGGAACTTTACCATGGCTAGATTTTGTTTTGTATCATTATTATTATTTTTTTCCCAAAATGACAAAGGTAGTTCTAAAATCAGAACCAAAGACCTAGGTGAGTCCCTGTTGTTCCCAAATACTTCCTGCCCTTTAGTGCATAATCCACCAAGTAGGCTCACCTCATAAAAACTGAGGTGGAAAATGAACAATTTTAATTTAGTTTGGGTTGCAGGAATCACTTTCAGAAAATGTCCTTTGCTTCCTGAATAGGAAATTTCTCCTAGAACCCAATAGATTTCTTAGTGATTCCTGTTTAGGGAATGATTTCTACTAAGAGCAAGAAGGGAATAAAATTTGTTCTTACATCATTGGTGATGTAAACAGATTGGATTCAACCATTTGATAATTAAAAAGAAAGAATTAAGCTTTCAAATTGTGAAGGACCAACCCTTCTGATGCCCCTGTGAAAATCTCTTCTTGGATAGTCCCATTAGTGGCTTTCTCTTTGGAAGCTCTCTTCATTATCCCTCAATACCCTGCAGATTCACTCATCCTGGAGAATGAACTAGCCATTTCTTGGAGGAATTGGTTTAAGTAGAATTCTGAATCCTGACCACTTAGCATGAGCCTTGGGCAGACAGATATAATTAATTACTGTTACATTTCTGTGAAATTAAAATTTTATTTCTCAGGTATTATTACACTGGAATATATTAAATCCCATTTATTTTATTTGTATAAAGACCATTTCTCAAGTTTTAAGCCCACTGATTTTGTTAGTCTCTTTTTTTTTTTTTTTTTTTTGAGAGAGAGAGAGAGATTTGGTGTGTCAGGGCCTTAGCGACTGAATTGAACTCCAGATGCTTTCACCACCTAGTGGGCATGTGTGATCTTGTGCTTGTCTTGCCTTCTGAGTGTGCCTGACATGGAATCTGGAGTAGAACATGGGTCCTTAGGCTTCACAGGCAAGCGCCTTAACCACTAAGTCATCTATCCAGACCTTGCTAGTCTTTTAAAAGTCTCTCAACCCAACATGCCTCAATGGAAAAGAGGAGGCTCTGCATACAGCTACTTTACTACCATCCAGACCTACATTTAGCTGAAAAAGCAATCACCATGTCAACATTCTACCACAGGCACTGCACTTGAGTTCTTCTGCAAAACTATGGATACAGATGTTTAAATGCTCTTTTAGTTGAACAGAACACCAGAATGAATACTAACACATACCTTTATATTAATAAGTACCAAATATTAGTGCTAACCTTTTAACATTAATTGGACAGCATGCATGTCCATACAAAAGAAGCAATGGAATGTAGCTGGGAATTAGGAGTGCTACTTAATTCACAGCCATGTCTGACAGAACCTGACAAATTGGGACTAGATAAGAATGTTAAGATTGGGAACATGTGACTTGATTAACTACCAGTAAAAATATTACCTAAGCTACCTCTGAACCTTGATTGGAAAGAGGCAGTGTCCAAGGATGGGAATTCCTTTCCTACTGAACTGAGGAGACAAGTGGGGAGATTTTCCTGGAAGTTTTTCACATGAAGGCTTGAAGAAGCAGAGAGCTTACTGTTAGAGATCAAAAGAAAATTCAATCACAGTAAAAAAAAAAAAAAAAAAGAATGCAAACAGGCATATGCATGCAAAAAGATAATGCTCGATGGGAGGGACAGAAGGAGGAAGAGAGGATGGGAGCGAGAAGTAAACAGCAAGGGTACAGAAATACGATAGCAGAATGAGTAGAAATTGTCTCCAGGTAGACTGGGGAGAAAACTCAGCAGTTAAAGAATGGCACTTGTTTGCAAAGCCTGTGGCTCTGGCTGGGGTTCAATTCCCCACTACCCATAGAGGAATGCAGAAGTATGAGAATGTACCAGAGGCCTCTACTTACTTTGGTTACAAATTCCCTCCCTAGGTAATAGAACCATTCTCACAGTGACATAGTTAATCCTTATATGAAAAAAGGTCTTCATGACCCCCACCAATATCTTACAGGTCCTCCTCTTAACAATGTTGCTTGGGAATTAAGTTTCCACCATGAACTTTGTAAGAACCATTCAAACCATAACAAATAGCCATCAATCTTGACACTGTTTAATTCATCTACAATCAGTTTTCATTAATTCTTATTTGTAGAATATACATTGAATTTTTTCACATATTTGTATAACACCTTGATATTATAACACATCTCTCTTTTGGTTCAAAATATACTGTTTATTTGTACTTTCTTAGTCTTTTTGGCCACTAAATCCATAATTATATCTGATTTATTAGTTTTAAAATAAATAACAGGTTCTAGTTTTACTCCTTACTTTTCAGCCATTTATTTCGATAGTAATCATTATTTCTTTCTAAACCATTTTCACTTAATTATTTATGGCTCATTACTTTTGAGTCAGGTTTATGATTAATTAATGTGGACTCTGTTTTCATTTATTTATGATTGCATATACTCCTTTACTTATAGTATGGTAATATACCAATAAATCCATGGTTAAGTTAAAATAATTCAGGCTGAAAATGCATCTAATATAAATTTTCCACCATGATGTCTAGGTATCATAAAAAACTGGAAGCTCAGCTCAATGTCACTGCCTAGTATTATGAAAGAGTTATCCTACAGAAAATTCTAAGACCAGAAAAAAATATCAAAATTCAAAACTTGAAGTATGGTTCTAATAAATGTATACTGATTTCATAGAATGAGGTAAAAATTGTATGTCGAACTACAGTAAGTCATAGACCACCTACACAAATTTTTCAGGAAGTAGTATCCTTCATTGAACTTTTTTATTTTTGTATGTGGCACTTTTCTCTTAGTCAGCTCTAAATATTTAGAAGTTCTTTACTGATTTTTTTTATTTAAACTTACTTGAATTGTATTTAATTCTATTATTATTGAGTGTGGCATTAAACACAGTATGTAATGGCATGGTCTGTGATGTCATACAGCCTCTAAGTGAGCATATGGTTCATATTTACATTGTAAGCTTACTTGTGTTATTTAAGTCTTTTCTTTTCCCACTAATACAAACTGATGTGGGCAAATTGATCTGACAATAATACTAATACAATAATAATAATACAAAATATATAATTTTCTGCATATTTGAAACTATATTATTATGTACAATTTCAATTCTTACCTCTCAAAATCAGAACACCCTGACAAAATAGGTGCTGAAAGTAGCAAGAACTCAACTCATTTTCCTGGTTCTTGGATATCTTTTGGGTTTACCATAATTGAAACGAACTATAAATAACTTAAGGGTTGTTTATAAAAGGCTGATAAAAAAAAAACAGTACAGAATTTATCAATAATAACCATAATTGGGGCTGGGGAGATGGCTTAGTGGTTAAGCGCTTGCCTGTGAAGCCTAAGGACCCCGGTTTGAGGCTCCATTCCCCAGGACCCACGTTAGCCAGATGCACAAGGGGGCGCACGCATCTGGAATTCGTTTACAGAGGCTGGAAGCTCTGGCGCGCCCATTCTCTCTCTCTCTTTCTCTCTCTCTCTCTCTGCCTCCTTCTCTCTGTCTCTCTCAAATAAATAAATAAACCAAAAAAAATTTAAAAAAAAATAAATAATAACCATAATTGTAGATGGCTTCAGTGTAAATGTCCCCCATGGGGTCATTGGCTTGAACACCCGGTCAAGTAGCTATTGGCATTTGTGTTTGGGACACTGTGCTAACTTTTAGAGGTGGAGACTAGATGGAAGAAGTAAGGCAGGCTTTATTGCCAGGCACCACTTTCTCTTAATCTTCTGCTTTCTGACTCTGGTTACTTGCCCACCACCATAGTGAATACATCCCCTTCTAATGTGTAAGGCAGTATAATGACTTTACTTCTTCAAATTCCTTGTGGTCAGGTTTTGGTCACAGTAATAAAAAGTAATTGATATAACAGAGACCTCAATGTAGCTTTAAAATTGGCAACAATATAAAAATAAGCTACTATTTTTTCCTCACTATTTCTTCCTTGGCCACATTCCTGAAAGAATTAGTTTATCTTACACATATATTACACCAGAGAAGCTGGTTTTATCTACACATTGACAATGTTTTATTTTTACTAAATGTAACTATTGTAAAAAAGTCATAAGATTTATTATACTACATTATTCATAAGAAGGAATTTCTATGGGAAATGTAATAACACCCTTTCTAGGTACAGTTGATAGTTCTGTATTATCTGCCACAGAAAACAATTTGTTAGAATGAGCTGTAAGTCATCAGTGTTTTTTTTTTCTCATATGAATCACTCTGAAGCACATCTAACTTCAGCAAAAAGTAACCTTCAGAAATAAACTGCAGTAAATTGATATTATCTTAACAATTTCCTAATAAAATAGTAATGTAATAAAATTAAGAGGGATTTACCAGTGATGACTTTATATTCTTAGAGTCTTTAGAGCATGGCTTCTTAGGCAGATTGGTAAATTCCAAGGATTCTTGTTTTGTTTTAGAAAATATTTCCTTAGTGAAAATTGTATCTAAATTTGTAGTTGGCAAGAAATCCTTGCTCCCAAGTGATATGCAGGAATCATCAGTCTTTCTGATGTTTTCTGGATTTATGTTTTTCTCTTTTAAATTTTCTTCAGAAGAACTGTTTTCCCTTATTTTTTCAGTGTCAGGAGAATCAATATTAGAATCCACAATGTTGTCACAGTCTGTATTTGAAGTTTCTGCTGTTGAAGACATATTTACAAGAGGAAAATATAGCTAAATATATGATTAATTGTTCACAAACCAAATGTTCAGCAGTTTAAAAAACTTTATTCATAATTCTATTTTATCAAAAGTTTGTTTACTTTTCCATATTTTACCTCTATTTTCCAGAATGCACAATAAGGAGACAGCAAAGGGAATCTGTGACATAAAAGACCAGCAACAGGTATGGTGAGATGGTTCCACAATTAAGGTGCTTGCCGGTGAAAGCTAACAACCTGAGTTTGACTACCCAGTCCCCATGTACACTAGATGCAGAGTGGTATATGCATCTAGAATTCGCTTGGTGTGGCTAGAGACACTGGCATGCCCATTCTCTCTCTCTTTCTCTCTCTCTGCTTGTAAATGAATAAATAAAATATTGTTTTTTAATTTAAAAAAGACCAGTAATGGGAAAGGGCAGAAAAAAAAAACGCGTTAGAAGGGACTTCTGCCTCTAGAAAGCTACAAAAAGATCACGATTATATTTTTCACTACTTCATTATGTCTGCTTTGAACACATGTGTTGGCTTACATAAGTGTGAGTTGGGGGGGGGGGAATCTGACCACAACCAATTAGACACAGAAGTGAAACTTCAGTCCTGGCTTTTTTCTACCACCCCCACCAACCCCTTCAGGAGATTTTTGTGTTGCAGCCAGACGCTGAAACACAGGTCAAGATATTATGAGGAGTGAATATTCTCTAAGAATGTGCTACATGGCTTCACCTTAAATAAAAGTATGTAAACTACTTTGTATCAAACAGTGTTTCATTTATTCAGACCTTATTGGCTTTCCAAAACAAATTTCTCTAAAAATGTACTCCATAAAGTAGTGGGGAATAACCGTAATAGTCTTCACTGGTGAATATTCTACTTTACAGTCCTAAAGATTTACATATTGAGAACAAACCTATAAGCAGTTTGACAATCACATTGTACATTAAGATTCTACTTCAAACTGCTGCTGTTCTTACAATCACAAATATTGTGAAAAATAAATAAGTTGTGTACCAGAGATATACCTTTAGGGGGAAGTTTAGGAAGCTAGAGTCATAGCAAAACTTGTACAATAATTCTATACTACCTTCTTAGAATGATCTAAGTATAAAATATGTAATTTATTAGAAAAAATATGGTATTACATATGATGAAATATTTATAACTAACTTCAATATAATTGCAAGGTTGAAAAATTCTACTACTAAAATTGATTATGGTTGAAAAGGTAAAACATCTTCCAATAATTCTCTGTGAAAAATAATATCAAGATTACAATAATACAAACAACCCAGAAAGTGTCCAAAATATAGAAAGAGTTTTTAAATAAAAAAATAACATAGTAAGCCACCTAAATCAAATAGGCAAAAATGTGAACAGGTATCTTAACAAAGTAACAGACAAGGTTCATGTAAAGGCAAAGGCAGGACACTGGTATTAGAGCACTTGCCTAGCATATGCAAAGGCCTGGCTTAAGTCCTAGAACTCTCACACATAATCACAGAGGAAAGAAAATTGAAAAAGGAAGGAAAGAAGGGAGAAAGGAAAGAAGGAGGGAAAAAGAGAGAGAGAGAGAGTGAAAAGGAGAAGGGAGGGAGGGAGGATATAAGAAAAGGGGAGGAAAAGAAGAAAAAAAACAGGTGTGGCAGTTATCTTCTCATTGCTGGAACAAAGCACCTGCCCAAAAGCAGCTGGGGGGAGGAAAGGTTTTGTTTTGCTTGATATTCTCTAAGAGAAGCATCGTGATGGCAGGGGAGATCATGGCATGAGCAAAGGCGGCTGGACATCACCTTTGCCACAGAGGTGGGAAATAGGTGCAGGAGACTGAGCCAAAGCCTTTCAAGGGAGAGTTGCCTGTAGCACTCCTAAGCCTGCCCCCAGTGGTGCACCTCCTCCAGCTGGGTTCCTGCTCCCCAAATGCCATCAGATGGACGCCAAGTATTTATTCAGAAAACATGAGTCATGGGGGGGGGGGAGACATCTAATTCAAACCACCACAGAAGGAGAGACACACAAGCAGAAAATAAGTGCTACAAATACAGAAAGATTGCATTTGATTAGAAAACTGAAAATTCAAACAATGAAATACCACCACACAATTATTTGGATGACAAATCTCTAAAACTGGCAAGTTCAAGTGTCAGTAAATAGTACAACAGGAATTAATTTCCTTTCTGTGATAACATGAAATAGTATGGTCTCACTGTTACAGACTTTAGCAATTTCTTACAGAAATAAACATACTTTTACAGATGATCCAACAATCACGATCCATATTCCCTAAATGAGCTAAATTATGTGTGTTCAAAAATCCACATATGAGCATTAGTATCAGCTATATTCATATTTGCCAAAGATTGGAAGCAACAAGATGTCCTTTCATAGCCAACAGGATAAATAAACTATAGTAATTCCAAATAATGGGATACTATTAAACACTAAGAAAATTGAGATTTTAGTGTGGAATGAGCCAACACACAGATAAAAATGAACACACACACATATGCATATGCATTCATGTGTGTACCCACACACACATAAACATACATATGCATATACCGTTATCCCACAGATACACACACACCACACATAAAAGACAAAATATGGAAAATAAGCCTAGACATTAACAGAGAGTATTCTAATCTATAGATTCCAAATTAGCTACTAGGATTAACAACACAGAAATAAAAAAAAAGAACAGGTAAATTTCTTAGTTTCTTGTTCTCTTATATTAATTTTATATCATAAGTATTATGGGAAAGTTTAATCCCATTTTAATTCAAATTTAATCAATAAAAGTTTTATCAATAAATAAAAATAACAACAAATAGATAAACAACATATAAAACAAATGAACATATAAAACAAATAAACATATAAACAAATATGTAAGAACAACATATAAAACAAATAAAATAACAAATAAAAAATCAATAAAAGTTATTCCATGCAACATGTAAAATGCTATTTAGGCTACAATAACTTCACAGATCTTCCCTACATTTTTTTTCTTTGCTTTTCATTGATTAAAGTATTTCCTAGAAAATTATAGATTTTAAGTTCCTATTCTTCTAAACACTAAAACTTCTGATTTTATAGTTAACAAACCAATTTGTATAGACTAAGATACCTATTAGCTTTATTAAATTGCCCACATTCATTACTAATAATATTAAACAAGTAACGTGCTACCTTTTAAGTCATCATTATAACATGCAGGGCTGCTTCTCAGATACAGATATGAGAGGTCCAGTCTTCCCTTGTTGAAAACACGATGCTGACAGATGTCACTTTCACATAGAAAGCAATTCTTCTGATAGTTAGGAAATGTAATACTAACATGTTTATGAAAAGGCACAAAACAGAGTAGAAGGAAGTTAAATTTGTAAGTTCTAGTGTACTGACAGCAAATATTATAAAACTTTAATAGAATGAGGCTGTTTATATAAATTTGATGCTGGTTTTAACCTTCTTGTAGACATATTCTATACCATATAAACTAAATTGCATTATGTAAAAGGAAAAAGTATAACCCAATGAAGTTCAAGTTAGTTATATATTTCAATAGAAAATTCCTATTTTATAGCATATTGATTTTTCTGGTCTCTTACATCTTCAAGGTCATAAAAATTGATGAGATTCAGGTTGTACTATTATATGAACATATATCATTTTTTTTCATTAAGGAACTTTAATAGGTAAAAGTAATAGGTAGTATTTAGTTGCTTAATTTTTAGCAATCTATCTAAAGCACAATTTAGGTAACATTCAAATAAAGTTATATATCTAATAGCATATGATATTTATGTAACCTCTACCTTGTTGTATCATAGATTTATGGATTATGCTTAACACAAAGTCCTCCTGCATCACTCATGATCCCCAGGGATAATAATTCTGTGGGTACCACCAAACCAACACATAGAGATCAAAGGATAGGCAAGTGATAATGGGTGTAAAGGAACAAAAATAGCAGAAATGCCATTAATTTCTTTAGATATCTACATTGGTAGTTATAAACCTCTTATCTGCTGACCAGGAAGTTCTCTCCTGTCAAAACCCAGCTACCTACAACATTCACTGATTCATATGTGAGTCCATGTATTCAGATGTGACACCCTCATTGTCCCAGGGCATTATGTAGGCTCATAGTTGTTACATTATGCTATAAGAGGCCTGATATAATTTGAGCCAAGAATTAGTATAGGGACTGTTTAATAGGAAATTCATTCTACTATTACATCAGTGCCCAGGAATCATACTTACAAAATCCTGAAGTGTCAATAAAAAAGGGAATTTACACTAATTTTTTAAATTAATTATAGAAAAAACTGAACATTATTTTTTACTAAAAGTATAAGATATGAAAAAGGAGACATTAAAACAATACAAGCTTCTGTCAAAGCACCTGATTAACCCCTTCCCCCCAGAGGTAAAAGGTATGACCCTATTGATGAAGACATGACATGCTGTCAACACAGAACATCGAGAGATCCATCTGCAAACTGAAAGAAAGCCGTTTCCCAGATAGTCTGACCAGATAGTGCTAGAAAGCACTTCATTAGCTTCTGGGGGAAAATGGCCAACAACCTTGTGTAGCAGGGGACACCGCTATATGAAAGCAACCAGCCTGACAAGATGTACACACCAAAGATTTTTGTCTCCAATAATAAGTTCCCACTAGTCTTTGACCAAAAGTGAAGCTGCACCCATCACAATCTTTCTTAATTAATAGTGCATATCACATTTAACATATGCTGACCTCATTCGCCGTGGTAGAATCTGTTTTTCTTTTTCAGAGGTCAGTGAGAGCTGAGGTGATAAACCACCCCTCTCACATTAGCCAGAGCCCAGGTGAAACCACAGAGGAATAGGCAGATGAGCAAGTGTGCAGTTCAATAGCAAGCCTGACACCCTGCGCTAGGCTGATAGAGACAAGACACTGAGGATACTCAAAACATACCAAAGCAGAAATCCAGAGCACAACACTAAAGCAGACTTAAAACATAGCCACCGTGGCTCAAGGAATTTTGCTGAAGAGGGGAAGGAAGAGTGTAAGAGCCACAGAGTGGAAGGGAATATCCAGAGGCATTACCCCATCCTCTACAATGACTGCAGCTCTCACATCTCATTATCTGCAAACCTAGGGAGAATAGAACAATCCCAGTGAGATGGGCCCTCAGTGGAGTGGAGGTGGGGAGAAGGGAAATGATGGTACTAAAACATGATGTGTCCATACAATGTTTTTGCAAAATAAAAATAAAAAGAATTACATTGTGTATATGTGCCACATCTCCAGTATCCATTCATCAAATGATGGGCATATATCTGAGTTGATTTCAGTTCTTAGCTATTGTGACTTAAGCAGTTATAAACATGGTTTAAACTCCTATTTCGTTAAGTGGATATGTGGTGCTCAGCAAACCGCCCTTTACATGTTCACATTTAAGCTTATTGTTGCTCTCACTTTTTATCAGAGAGGCTTCCTTTTTCCAGTGGTAATGACTGCAGGAGAGACCAAGACTCATCAAAGTGCATAGAAGTGCTCAGCTTTAAATGAGCATCTTTGTCATATCAACTGAGCCTTAGGGAATATTGCAGAAGATGTTGCAGAAAGGATGTAAGAGCCAGAGGATGGGGAGGGGTGCTTTGGAACACTTCACTCTGGACATGTGTTGGCGGCTGCATTCATGACCTCACAACAACTGTCATTACCTGCACAATACTGGGCCTACTCACATGTCTTTATGGGTTATGTAGGAAAGCAAAAATGAAATGAAGACCCCAAAACAGTAGAAGGATTGGGAGGAAGGTGCTTGGAGAAGAGGGGATGGAGAGTAAGAACAAGAGAGAGGGACAGAAGAGAACAATAGTCAAATTACATTTTGTATAGATATAAAATTGCCAATAAAAAGGGGTTTTTTTTTGTTTAAAACAGAAGCACACCTTTTTTAAAAAATACTTTATTTTTATGTAGTTATTCAAGAGGGAGAGAGATAGATAGAGAGAGAGGATGAGAATGTGGACAAGCCAGGGCTTCCGGCAGCTGCAAATGAACTCCAGGTGCATGTGCCACCTTGTGCATCTGGCTTACATGGGTCCTGGGCAATGGAACCTGGGTCCTTTGACTTTTCAGGCAAGCACCTTAAACAATAAGCTATTTCTCCAGCCCCTGATAAAAATGTTTTTAAAAAAACTTACCTAGGTGGGCTGGAGAGATAGCCCAGAACTTAAGGAACTTGCCTGTGAAGCCTAAGGACTCATGTTTGACTCTCCAGGCCCCATGTAAGCCAGACACAGTGATGCAACTGCACAAGGTTACACATGTACACACAAGGGTGCATGCATCTGTAGCTTGATTGCAGTGGCTGGAGGCCCTGGCACACCAATTCTCCACCTCTGTCTCTCTCTTTCTGTCTCTCTTGCTCACTCTTGCATAACTAAATGCAGTCTGTAGGGCTTGCCTCAAAAAAAAATTAAAAATAAAAAAATCAAAGAAAAGTTACCTAGAAAGCCATCAGTACTAAGGGAGTTTTTTTCATTTTTCAACACCATCATTTATGTAATTTCATTTTAGAGTTATTGTCAAAGTATTGTAAAAGTTCATATGAAATATATCGCACTAGACCAGCCACTTGAAATAATAACAACTCCTAAACTCAAAATAAGCTGCAAAGAATCTAAATACAAGGCAAGAGCACAAATGTAACACAAAGGTCATTTTACCTTTTATTTTTTACAAGTGTGTATTGTATGGTGTGAACATGTGTGTGCAATCATACATCCACATGTGCACGCAATTTTGGGAGTCATCTTTGTTCAATATTTTATTGAGAGGAGGTTTCTCACTGAGTCTTGAGCTCATCAATGTTTCTAGACTAGCAAATCATAAGTCCTATAGATCCTCTTCTCTTTGCCTCCCTGCACTGAGATACAGCTGGGCTCCACCACTCCAAGCTTGTACCTGATGCTGGAGATGCAAACTTAGGTCTTCATGTTTGCAAGGCAGCATTTTCCCCCTGAGCTATTTCCATAGCCTTTTAGTCAATTTTCTAATTTGGAATACTAATAAACATTAATACTACCATACTAAAATTTAAACATGACTGAAATAAAATTAACATTAAAGTCATATAATTAACACCATGCATTTATTATATAAAGAGATCAAAAATGTTTGTGTGCTTAGCATTGATTATGTATCTAAACTAAATTAGAAAAATCTTACCTTAGTTGACTCTCAGGTAATTCAACTTTATAAGGTACAATGTTTCCTGTTTCTTCATATTCTTCTTCATAAGTCTTATTAATACATGTAAGATAAATATTAGTATCATAGGTAAATTAATTATACACTAACCAGCTAATTGTGGGTAATATTTAGACTACTTATTATGACAAATGAGGCTCTAATTATATCCTGTAAAAATGTGTTCTGTTAAAACCAAGCAAAATCAACTAACACTTTGTTGAGGGCATTTATATTATAACTGTCACACTTGGGAGCAGCCATGACAGTTTATATTTTACTATGTAACAACTGACTGAGGTAAATTAATAACTATAAATTGCCTTATTCTTTGACTGGCAACATATATATATATGTATATATATATTCTAAATATGAACAATTTAATGAAGAGCACAGTGTATGAATCTATATGTACATCTATATCTGTGTATGTGACCAATATATAAAAATTATGCAAGAGAGAATCAAAATTCAATAAAACTGAAAATAAAAGGCTGTCCAAAGCTTAACACAAAATAAGGCATCTCTATCACTTACTCCAAGGTTCAGGGAACACTGGGGAGCAGGAAGAATGATTAAGAGCTGCAGTTTGGGAAGAAGTATGTTGGGGCACTGTCCTCCCAACACAAATGGACTGGTGCATTCATTACCCACAAGCATTAAGTTAAAGAGAACGTAGAAGTACAAATAGAATGAGACATCAAAACAGAGGAAGCACCTCATGGAAAGAAGGAAGTCCTCAGTGGAATGAGAGTAGGAATGAGGGGACAAAAAAAGATAGTGGAACCTGGAATGTGAACAAATTATATTGTGCTCATGATTTACAGTTACCAATAAAATGAATTGATAGGAAAATGAAAAGTATTCAATCTACCAACCCAAAGAAAAGAAAGAAGTTTTGAAATAGGTGTGCATTCCATTCCATTCATTTTCCAAAACAACCATTTTAAGAGAAGTGTTATGGACAAAGTGATATATTCAGGTACTAGATGATCAGGAAGTCAGAAATGCAATGATATGATAGTACCCTAGACCTTTAGCCTGAGCTCAGCTTGGCTGACTCTGCTCCAGCTGGTTCTATTTTGTGTGTGTGTGTGTGTGTCTTCCAAGGATGTGTGCTCAAATAATAATAATAATAATAATAATATAAAACATCTCATAACTTATAAATATATTTTCTGCCTTTAAACAAGTTATATTACTAATAATATTCAAGAAATTAGATTTTCTCTGAATTTTATTAAATGAATACTATGTAATGTAACTCATCTTTGTTTAAAACCTGCTAAAATACAGGACTAATTAAATGGAACACTAAACTCTGCTCTGTAAGTTCACACAGTTAATGTTTGCTCACTTTCCATGAAGCCTGTGTCCAAAAAATGTCCAAGAACAATTTAGTTTATACATTTACTCTTAACATTAAAGGCTATATTTTTTATCAGCATGTCTAAATTCAAATATGTGTGCATTTCTTTTTAAATTCAAGAAGTATGAAAAGTGACATTATTGATAATAACATGTGGACAGCACTATATGTTTAGAATTTTCTGGGTTGTTTAATGAATTTGAATGTTCATTATATACTTACATCATCCAATTGTACTATTGTTAAAGATGGTTCAGGTCTCACTATATCTAATTCTTCTACAGGCATAAAAAGAGGTGGATATTTCACTTTGATCTCCTCAACTAGAAAATAATATTGGGGTAATTGCCAAAGAATATATCAGATAATTTCCTTTCTTGACATAATATTACCAACAATAACAATGTATATGGTCTATGGCGCATCTAATAGCAAGATGTAAACACAGCCAATTTTCCCAGTTGAAGTGAAATATGTATTGTTTGGGATTTCATTTGTAAGTAAAACTGTTAAGTGAATGAAAAATAATCTAGTAATAAAAAGAAGATGGCGCTTGCTGTTGCAGAAGGACCAGACCATTCATCTAGTTGAGTCATTAGTCCCTGCACAGCAGTAACAGCATCTTTGAGGAAGGGGAGCAGCCTTGGCCCCCCATAGCCACCCTCCACTGTTCCCCATATATAGCAGCTATGGCAATGGGAGAATGGGTGGCTGAAGCATGTTCCTTCCATCCATAAAGGGGACATAAAAAGATCATTTTGGATACACAGCATGAATCAGGAAGAACAGCTCCAGGAGCTGTTCTCACTGTGACAGTTCTTTACCACAAGATGGGCAGATCATGTTAGATGTCAGCATGCACACCAGCATGGACCATAGCTTGCAGTCAGATGGAGGGGTTAGAGGAGCAAACCAGAAGGCTGAGACTGAAGAAGAGTGCAAACTGGTTGTGAGATTGCCCCAGTAGACCTGAAAACTTTCCACCCAGACTGCCATTTCAGGCAACTGAACGCTGCGGGGGTCTCTGAGCATGTGAAAAATGGAACCATGAATGGCTGGAGAGAT
The DNA here is from genome assembly GCA_036346955.1 of Dipus sagitta. NCBI lineage: Eukaryota > Metazoa > Chordata > Mammalia > Rodentia > Dipodidae > Dipus > Dipus sagitta. The sequence continues at coordinate 77,191,342 of CM070781.1, forward strand.
AGCTTAGCAGTTAATCGCTTGCCTGTGAAGCCTGAGTACCCCGGTTCCAGGCTCGATTCCCCAGATGCAGAAGGTGGCACATGCGTCTGGAGTTCATTTGCAGTGGCTGGAGGCCCTGGCGTGCCCATTCTCTCTCTCTCTCTCTCTCTCTTCCTCTTTATCTCTGTCTGTCACTCTCAAATAAATTTTAAAAAATGGAACCATGAAGACAGGAGAATGACCTTTGCAGGATTTCTGAAGGTGTTCATCCCAACTCTCTTCCTTACCTCCATCTTGGCTGTGAAGCTAGAAATCTATATTGAAAAATGACTGAGCACACCTTCATCCAGCACCTGCTGGGGGAAGGAGGAAAATCCCTGGACATGGACATGGCCTGCCAAGTGATGTATTGCAGTTTATTTGAAGTTGAGATCATTGCATGACCCAACCAGTCACCTGATTTGTACATACCCAATTCTACTTATTCTCAAATCCAGCATTTCACCCAAATTCTGTTACAGCATTTTGCTAATAGTTTTTGGCTTGTATTATAAGAAATTATAGAATTTCCTAACATAATTTACTGTTTAGAAATTTACAAGGGCTTCTCTTCCTCAAACACCACGAAGCAGACTATAACTGTATCAACAGTGCTTCTGTCTCCCCTGAGCACCAGCAAACTCAAGCTGGATGGTCAACCATGTTGCTACCTTCTCAGTCTAACATCAAGTTAGCAAGCTATTACAAAAGCACTGTTTAGCTTTTTTTTCTGTTTTCTAAGACAGACATTAACTTCCATAAGCTCGACTTTACAGTTAGTAAAAAGAAAACAAAAAAATAAATAAAAGAAACAAAAGAAGAAAGACACAGGAAGAAAGAATATCCTGTGCAATAAATTATTTTAAACAAGTTGGAGCCTCTATTTTTCTATGCTTCCTAATAGTGCCTTCAGTTTGTAGGAGGCAGGCTCCATAATTGCTAGCAGGAAATAAAATAAGAATTGAACTTCACACATAGATTTTAATAATGTTATGTTGTCATGCTGTCTTTTATGGTATGGAATCCTTATTCCTCATAAGGAATGTCTCAGGCCTAGACATATATGAAATTGCTTTTGGAAAATAAAGGACAGTATGTCAGGTTTTGAACTGGAAACAAAATATTGCATGTTACAATTGAAATTGACAATGATTAATGATTAATAAATTGTATGACAATTACTTCTTGCTGTATATAATATTAAATACTTCACTTTAAAAGATCTAATCAAAGCTTAACTGACCATCACTTTCATCCCCACTTTCATTCTGTGAGGTCTGGACCTCTCCAGTAGATGCTGTAGTTGCAGGTGGGTGTAGGAACATATCTGGTTGCTCCTGTAGAGTCCTACAAAACAATAATGATGCACTTACTACAAAGGTAAAATGAATTAACTGAAACTTGTTCAGACAAGATGCTGATTTAATTGGCAAATGTGTGAGCATACAAAATTAATGATGAAACCATACCTATGCCCTTAATTCATAAAAGAAAATCATTATTAAAAGAATTTTAATGGGGCTGGAGAGATGGTTTAGCAGTTAAGGGCTTGCCTGTGAAGCCTAAGGACCCCGGTTTGAGGCTCAATTCCCCAGGATCCATGTCAGTCAGATGCACAAGGGGGCACACACATCTGGAGTTCGTTAACAGAGGCTGGAAGCTCTGGTGCGCCCATTCTCTCTCTCTCTCTCTGCCTCCTTCTCTCTGTTGCTCTCAAATAAATAAATAAAAACAAACAAACAAAAAAAGAATTTTAATGTACTACAATTTGTAAATCAACTGGTCATAACACAAGATTTTCAAGTCATATATCCTACAGTTTTTTTTTGTTTATTTGTTTAAGATCAAAACCAAAGTTATGATACATGTCAGCATTCTCTTAAAAGCCACACAAAGTCCATAGAACATAACATGCTGTTTCCACAGCTAACTTGGAAGTGTGTGTTTTACCTCACAGATGTGGCATTATGTTGAGTTCTAAGGGTATTGATTCAACATACCTGTAGAGTGACAATGTTGGCATTATAAGAATATGAGGAATGAGGGCTGTGGCATCTATTGCCTAATCAACATTGAAGATTGTTGCAGCCTATTTCCAGTGGAAAGCAGTGAGGACCAGGGATTCTCAGAAGCTAAGGGTATACATTGGTTCTGGAGGGTATTCCCAGATTTGTGGGGAAAGAACTTATCTTTTATCTAAGAATATAAATGTCTGCATAGGCCTTATACCGTACAAGATCATGGGTTTCCCATGTGAGAGGCAGGACTGTCTTACTGATTTTCCAGTCAATACAAAACTTAAAAACTACCAGGTTCTGTTCTATTTTGCTACATTAAAAGTAGTAGGTATTATACTACATGACCTTTAATAAGAATATAATTTTACAAATGATGAAATTGAGAAAAAGGGGAGAATTTAACCATCACAATATTTCTTCCACATCATTCAGGGAGTGAATGCAAAGAGAAATTGGAATCCAGTCTGCTTCCTCAACACAATGTTCACAGCTATGGTTTTACTTTGCAATGCTTCTGTGCAACATGCAAAGGCACTAAAATTTTGATTCTAGTAGTCTATGGCTCTATACATGAAATCAGTAAGACATATTTCTATATTACTCAGCTTCATGTTTGAAGGAATTTGTTGGTGATCCTTGCACCTACAGTTTAGGTGATAGCTAAGAATATCAGAGTATAACTTCAAAAACAAATAGGCATCTTGTCACCAAAAAAAAACTGCTTTCTAGTTGGATACATGCTGAACTAATAAGTGTTCATACAGACACATAAATACAAACAGTATGTTGTCCTGATACTTCATGAAGCAAAATGATCTTGACAATGAGGTTTGAATTCAAGGGTACAAAATATTGCCTATTCTAAATTCAATCTACTATAAATGAGGAAACTAGGACCAATACAACTTAACTGGTTCATGAATAAACAAGCACTCAACAGTGAACTAAGTTGTGATTCTGTATATTCACACAAGGTACCAATGTTGTGGGGTTTTTTTTTTTAAGAAAAATAAGATCATAAACATACATAATACTAAAAATTGTAATCACCTCACCTTATTTTCTTATTTTAAAATGGCCAAATTTCTTGAACATTGACCAATTCAGTTGGCCAAATGCATGGAAAGTTATTGTAAATCTGTTCTGTGAATCAAATTTTGCTACTTATATCAAAATTGCTGGTTAGGGAAGATTCCTAAATAGTGAATCTCATACTACCTGTTAAGGACACTGAGTTTTGTACCAGCTTAGGTTGGGGTAAGGAATCACTGGTGTAACACTCGCTGGAGTGAATGGATGCAATGAAAAGAGAAGGATATTAGAATGTTAATTGCTAGTATTTGAGAGAATCCCTTAGCCATACAGAAAAAAATTGAATCACAAAATAATAGTGTCAGATATTAATCCAAGCAAAATAAAATAAATATCCATTAACTGACTTAAATAAAATATCAGATAGATAAAAGTTGGAGAACTAACACTCTTCCTTGTAGAATTCCAGGCAATAAATTTAAAAGAAGCAAAAGAAATAGAAAATAATTGATAAGACAACAGAACAGAAAGCAAGCTAAATTTTGAAACTAGCTAGAGGTGGATTACATCTCACAAGAAATATGACATAACAGGGTATTTCAAAGATGGAATGTACCTCTTCAAGAAAGGGCTTCTATATTGAAATAAAGGCTTGACATCTGCTCCTCACTCTGCGTGCTAGAGACTTCCCTCTTCACAATGTGTTTCACAGACTGGCATCATAGACAACAGTGTTATTCAGGACATATTTGAATTTGAGGAATAAGGAAACTTTGAACCCATCATCAATCATACCCTAAAGAAGACTTTTGTATTTTCCCATATTCTATAGGCAACTGGTAAGTTAAATGAAATATGGGAAGCTATGTTATAGGACAAACTAAACTTATGACCTCTGACCTTTAAATCTACTTCTAAAATTAGAAATTCAGTGGGTTTACACAATAGTAAAATTATGAATAATGAAAAATGTACTCATTCAATATTTTATTTTATCATTTCAAATTTGATTTTAAACACTGGATTAAAACTGTCCATTATCCCCTCCTATTTCTACTTCTCTCTCTCTCTCTCCCTCCCTCTTCTCTCTCATCTCTCTGTCTCTTTTATATCACTTATCCTGTTCTTCCTTCTCTTTTTGGGCGCTGACCTGTAACTCCTGGTACCAGAAGGTGGATATCATCCACAATGAGCTTTTACTTAAAAAAAAATTTTTTTTTTTATTTAGTTACTTGAAAGTGACAGAGAGAGAAAGAAGCAGAGAGAGAGAATGGGCGCGCCAGGGCCTCCAGCCACTGGAAACGAACTCCAGATGCGTGCGCCCCCTTGTGCATTTGGCTAACGTGGGTCCTGGGGAATCGAGCCTCAAACTGGGGTCCTTAGGCTACACAGGCAAGCGCTTAACCACTAAGCTACTTCTCCAGCCCTACAATGAGCTTTTAATCATAGAGACCTACAAGGACTCCCAAAAGAAGACAGATTTACATCAGAGCACCTGTGGAACCACTGACTATAAGTTAGTGGTAAGACCTTACTGCCGAAGACACCATACACTGTTGGTATGTATCATGGAGCGACATGGCTTGAAGCTGGAAGAGAGTCAATCCCCAGACAGTTAGCGTGTCTAGTGCCGGAAGGTGCTACATGAGCGACTAGGGGATAATGACCAATATCTGCTCAAGCAACGCATGGTCTAAACTACTTAGCAGTAAACAACCTGATGTGATGATCACACAAGTGCAATAGTAGCACACAGCCATGGTGGGAAACCAACTGCTCTTCATTTGGCTAACTGATCTGCTCAGTGGAACAGAACCATAGCTGGAGCTGGGAAACAAGTCAGAACCATATCCAAAAATGAACCCACTCTCCACTAAACTCTCTCTAAAAAACAATGGTTATCACATTTACTTGGTGCTAACTTTACTCTCTGTTGGAGAATCTGCTTCTCTTTTTCAGGTGGAGGCAGATCCTAAGGAGAGAACTACCCCATCATATCTCAAAAGGGCCCCAGCTGAAACTAAGAATAATTGGGGAAACATGCATGAATACTGTTTTCTTGGCAAACTGGGAACCAGCACAATGGTGAAGGAGATAGACACAGAGAATAATCCACCCCTAAAAAAACAGATATCCAGAGACTCAGAGGTGCCCAAGATCTCAACACAGAAGCAGACCTAATATGAACCCAACATGGCTCAGGGAAATTTGCAGAAGAGGGGGCGAAAAGAATGTCAGAGCCACATGGTGGATCATAACATGCAGAGACATTTCCTCCTACCCAAAACTAAAGGCTAACCCCACAATGCACGACCCACATATACCAAAAAGGAGGGTCCCAGTGGATGGGGGAGGACAGGGAGGAGGCTAACAATGGTACCAACTTGACTGTATTCACTGACTACAAAATAAATGAATAAACAAATAAATAAATAAATGCAACAAATAATTTTTGAATAATCATTTTGAATAAAATACTCATTACTATGAATATATTATAAAATTTAAGGTCTAGTTAACTTAAAAATAAATTCTTAAAGAAAAACTTTAAATTCTTACGCTAATTTTTAAAAAGTAGTGTGTTTCAAAATAAATTTTCAGTTTTTTTCTATTATTTTATCATTATTTATTATTTTAATAAGTTCGTTACTTCATTTGTGCATTTTTCTCCATGTAAGCATTTTTTCTCAAGCAAAAATCCAAGCCAATGTTTCACCATATGATAAACATAACTGAAATTATTGTTTAGATAATCAAATCTTCAGAGGGATTTAATGTAACTTTAAGATTGCATATGCAGGGCTGGAGAGATAGATTAGTGGTTAAGGTGCTTGCCTGCAAAGCCAAAGGACCCAGGTTTGATTTCCCAGGACTCATGGAAGCAAGATGCACAAGGTGGCACATGCATCTGGTGTTAGTTTGCAGTGGCTGGATGCCCCGGCATGCCCATTCTCTCTCTCTCTCTCTCTCTCTCTCTCTCTCTCTCTCTCTGATAAATAGATAAAAGTAATACATTTAAAATTACATATGCAAATATGAAGGAAGCTTACATACAAAATTACTACTGAAAGTTGTTTCAAAAAAGAGCAAAATGGCTTACATTTTCTAATAAATAATAATATTAAAAATTCAGACAGTACCTCCTGTGTTTTTTAAGCCATAATTTCTCCATATAGGAAAGACTGTCTTCTGTAAATTCAATATTAATTGGTTCTGCCCAAATTGTCAGATTAGTCTGCACTTCACATTCTTCCAGGGAGTCTATAAAAATAAATACTGCACATAATTAATGCAACCAAGACACAGAATTAGCATACTTTTCAGTCCAAGATACAGAATGTATAATTTCTGAAGTGTATATGATTTAATATTTGTCAATATAATCAATAGGCTAATGATTAAATAAAAGTGTTTCAACATACTGGTGATTTAATAAATAACTGTGTAGGAACTTTCTTCAATAGTTCTTGAAGTGAAAAGCTCTTATGATTCACAAGCTTTGTTGAAGCAACTAATTCTCTTAAATGAAAAAAACAAACAGAATAATTCTTTATTCTACACACACACACACCATATATATATATATATATATATATATATATAGAGAGAGAGAGAGAGAGAGAGAGAGAGAGAGAGGAATACAAATTAAATAGCTCAGAATGACACTGTCGTCATGAACTGATGTTTGTGGAGTAATTTACTCCAAGATACTTGTTTCTGATATTCAAAACTTAAGCCACTATTCAGAATTGTTTGAAACTGAAGCATTGTGAGAATGAAAGCAGTCCAGGACAACTAGTTTCTTCCTCCTCCAGAAGCAGCTTGCTCTCCTGGCTGTAACATCACTAAGGAAATTGAGACAGAGAGGAAAGGAAGGAAGTGGTGACTGTGAAAGACCATGTTTTTATGAACTTTAAAACTAGAAGATGAAACCAAATTCATTCCTTACACTTTGGTGATTAGCTCTAGCCTTAGCTAAATGTCAGCAATGAAAATAAGTGAAACAATGGAGTTATCCAGCATATTTTGTTACAAAAGGGAAGAGCAGTATTGAAGAAAGCAATTGAAAGAAATTCTGAGAAACAACTAGAATCCATTAAATTAAAGAGGAAGAATTAATAATATGAACACATTATGGGAAAAAAAAATGGAACTATGGCCTTAGCACAGTTAAACAAAAGATTTTCTTAACAGTAAACTCAGGGTGGGGAGGACACAGACAAAGAGAGGGAGAGAGATGTCCATTCTTTTTTTGTTGTTGTTGTTTTTAAATCTAAGTCTAGAGAAAAGTCATCATGTTTGTTGGACTAAGAGGAAGGAGTTAAAGTGAATAGTCTGCAGTTCACTATTCTCCTTTCACCAATAGCATTAGCAGTAAGAAAAAATGACACAATGAAATTTGAGGAAAAATGGTTGAACCTGGAACAGGTCATTCTCAGTGAACTTACCCAATCACAGAAAAAATCACCACATAGTCTCACTCATCTACAGCACCTAAACTGAATCTACCCAAGATACCTTACATACCCAGCAAGCATCTCAGGGACTAGACAGTAGGATGGATGGGGAGGGAGGGGAGGGCATCGAAGGGGTGGGAAACACAAATCTAGGCCCAAATGGCAATGGTGCCATAAAATTCTACTTCCAAAAAGGCAGACCAAATGGCTGAACCTTCACCAGGCCTTTATAGGGAACACCTGAACCACAAGACACTGGAGAAGGTAGGATCAAAACTAACCTTAATCTTCTACATTTTCCCTCCCTCCCTCTCCCTCTCCATCCCTCTCTCTCTCTCTCCCTCTCTTCTCTCTAACTCTTGTATATTAGTTACCTTTTTCCTCCTTTTCTTAGTGGGCACTGACCTATAACTCCCAGTACCAGCATGGGGCAATCATCCACAATGAGCTTTTGATCAGAGAGACCTAAAAGGTTTTCTAAAAGACAGACAGATTTCTGTCAGAGCACTTGATGACCCACCAAAGGTTAGTGGTAAGACCCTACTGCTGAAGACACCTTATGTGGTTGACATGCAAAATGGAATGGCATGGCTGGAAGTTGGAAGAGAGTCAGTCCCCAGAGAGTCAGCGTGTCTAGTGCCAGAAGGTGCTACATGGGCGACTGGGGGAAAATGACCAATATCTGTCCAAGCAACTCATGGTCTAACCTACTTAGCAGCAAATAACTTGTTGTGATGCCCACACAAGTGCAATAGAGGCACACAGCCATGGTGGGGAACCAACTGCTCTCAATTTGGCTAACTGATCCCCTCAGTGGTATGGGACCCATAGCTGGAGCTGGGAAACAAGTCAGAACCATATCCAAACATAAGCTCACTTGCCAATATCAAGCTACCATCAATCATGGGCTACAAGAGGGCCTACACCTATTAAATTCTCTATTAAAAAAAGTAAGGGTTATCTTATTTGTCCTGGTGCTAACTTACTCTCCATTGGAGAATCTGCTTCTCTTTTTCAGATAGATGTAAATCCTAAGGAGAGAGCCACCCCATCAACCTCGAAAGGACCCTGGCTGAAACTATGAAAAATTGGAGAAACAAGCAAAGGGGCTGTTTTCCTGATGAACCAGATACCAGCAGAAGGGGGAAGGAGGTCAACACAGAGAAAAATCAACTCCTATCAAATCAGAGAGCCAGAGCCTCAGAGGCCCCTAACACCTCATCACTGAAGCAGACCAAAAATGAACCCAACATGGCTCAGGGAAATTTTGCAGAAGAGGGGGCAGAAAGAATGTCAGAGCCACATGTTGGGTCACGATATGCAGAGACATTTATCTTATCCATAACTGTGGGCTAACTCCACAATTCATGACCCATATACCTCAACAAGGAGGGGCCAAGGTGAGGGGGTAGGTCACAGATGAGCCTAATAATGGTACCAAACTGACTGTACTTGCTGAATACAAAATTAATTAATAAAAAAGAAAATAAATAAATAAGTAAATTTCTATGGGAGACTCTAGCTACATAATTTATTTAGTCAGATAGATATTGTTTAAGGTTGCTCCTAGTAAATAATGTATAACATATGGATTTAAGAGGTATAGTTTCTAGAAAACTAACATGTGAGCTATGCAACTTGGTGTTGATTGAAACCATTGATTACAGCTCACTGCCTTTGTTTTGTGAAAGTGCATGACATTCTGTGTCACCCATCTTAATGGGACTGTAGTTGTCTTAGTGCACAGTGAAAAAGTCTTAAGGTAAATAGAAGCCTGGAGTGTTTGAGACACAGCTAGGAGAACAGTGTGGAGAATATCTAACAAGACACAACAAGAGCCAGTGAGATCAAGGAGGTGCAGATCACATAGAACCTTCTAGACCAGTAAGACTGTCTTACTTTAATACTGAAAGAAGGAAATGTATGGAAAACTGAAATGAAATCAAATTTGAAATCAACAATAAAAACAATCAGAGTACTTTGAAAATTAATGCTCCCTGCAATGCTAAGTGGCTAAGAAACAAAAATATATTTAACATAATTGTTTATAAAAGATACAATAACTATATACATTGTTTCATATCCATTAGAATAGTAACATTTTAAACTTCTGAAAACATTAAGTGTTGGTGATAATGGAAAGCAAACAAAACTCTTAGATAGTTCAGACATCAGTATAATTTGTACAAATACTTTGCTGAGTAATTTAGCATTATTCAGTAGAGTTGAAGATAGCCGGATGACCCAGATATTCTACTCACATATATTGACATCCCTAGAAATGTGTGCAGAGCATACATACTTAGAAACCCATGAAATAATATGAATAAGAGCATTGTGTGATCAGGACAAATGAGAAAAAAACCTAAACAATCATCAGTGTTTAACCAGAGAAACTGTGTCATATTCATATAATGGTAAAGACAAGTATTGAAAATTAGTGAAACGAAACCATCCTCATTTTCATATGTGAATCTCAGTGGCATAATATTGAGTGAAATAAGTAAAAAAGAATGTATATACCATAATTGTGTTTGTAGAAAAAATATACATATATTTACCAATTCATTATTGAGCAAACATCTAGGAAGTTCACAAAATAAAAACTGCAAAGCTCAGCTTAGTTGTAACCTTGGAGAAGAAGGAAAAAGAAGGGAAGATGGGAAAAGAAGAGGGGTAGCTAGATGCAATGATCATGGGCGTTTACTTAGAAAATTAGTGACAGATCCACAAATGCTATCTACCTTTTTTTCTATGAGCAATAGAAAAACTGTAAAGGTTCATTTGAATATAATATACAAAGCATATTATGAAAAGAAAAATATTTGCAAATATACCTACAACATATACATAAAATATTCTTGAGCCAATAAAATTAAATATTTCAAGAATATCCTTCATCATAACAATAATGATAAGTGTAGTAATCTCATAATAGTAATAATCTATTCAGAGCAGCCACATTGCCAGCCTAACTTCTCTATTCAAAGCACTGATGGAAACTATTTCAGTGAAGAAAGTGCTTGTTTGATCAAGCTTGAGGATGTGAGTGCAGATCCGTGATACCCATGTAAAATGCTAGGCATGGCAGCACATGCTACAGAGGAAAATACAGGTTGATGTCTAAGGCTTGCTGGACAGCTGGGCTAGCCAAATTCATGAGCTGTAGTTTGAAGAAGTCATCAAAGCTGTTCTACCTAAACGCATGCACACACACACACACACACACACACACACACACAGAGAGAGAGAGAGAGAGAGAGAGAGAGAGAGAGAGAGAAATAAAACAATAGAATACAGAATAGAGCAATATTGATTGAAGACTGGTCAGGATGGAAAAGCTAAGAATGATCATGAATGAATGTTCTACACATTTTCAATCGAGACATCTACTTTTTTTTTTCTCCTCCAAACTTTTTCTGGAAAATAACTTCCTATGAAACATAGAGAACCAAGTTCTCTAGTCCCTGTGTGTCATTAATCCCAACTTCGTGATACCTCACACTTAATCCTAAATTGTGTTTCGTAGCAATAATGACTAGTCATCATAAGGTAATGGGAAAGGGGAAGAGGTAAAAAAAATAATCGCATTATGAACAAAATATAGATAGTAGTGTCTAAATTTTTCCAGGTTATTTGGAAGAACAAGTTGATTTGTCTATCACAGTTTCCCTCTTCCACCACCCATTCAATGTTCTCCTAATTCTCTGCTAGGAATTGACAGTTATTTCTCCCTCCTCCTGGCCCACTTAGGCCTGGTGTAGTTAACCAAGAATGCATTCCAAAAGACAAAAGGCTACATACACCTCTTCACTTGGATTCTAGTTTCATACTGGACATTATTACTGGACATAGGATGTCTCATATGAAACAAGGTGAATCATTGAGTCTTGCATGCAGTCAATTTCAACTGAGTTTTTATTTCACAGATTCATGCAGTGGCCTCTGAAGGCCTCTTTGCTAAGAAGTCATCCTTGCCACACATTCCCTGGCCTTGTAAGTTTTCTGTAGCCTTGACTTTTTTTTTCATGTCCAAAAAATCAGCAGTGTGGTGTACAATGCTGTCAAATTCTGCTTCTAGCTCAATATGAGTCTGAACTCCATTTCACAGAGCTCCAGTGGTCTTTGTGAACTTTGGCTGCTGAACTTTGCAAATCACTTTCTCTGGCAGTTGGTTTCAAGCAGAGCCACCCTTCACAGGATGCTTTATTCAGAATCTTCACACATGAAACTAGATTTCCATAAGTTGGAGCCTTTGATGAAAGAAGATTTTACTCAGGCCACCTTTCTTGCTACACTATCAAGAGGAATGAAGTTTCTCTTTAATGACATTAGTATTTATCAATTTTAGCTGCCTTTGCTGCACTGGAATGAAATTGATCCCTCTGCTTAGCAATAGAAATGAGGTAATTTTTATTTTTATTTTTTGAGGCAAGCCCAACAGACCAGCCTTTGTTTTTAAGCAAGAGAGTGAGAGTGAGCGAGAGAGAAAAGGAGAGAGAGAATTGGCACTCCAGGGCCACCAGTCACTACAACCAAACTCCAGGCATGTGTGCCACTTTGTGCATATGTGTGACCTCGTATAGTGTGTCACCTTTGTGTGTGTGGCTTACATGGGACCTGGAGAGTTGAACATGGGTTCTTAGGCTTTGCAGGCAAGTGCCTTAGACACTAAGCCATCTATTCAGCCTATTTTTTGTTCTTTTTGTTTTCATTGTCCATAATTTAGAGGGCTTTGGCTATGAAGGTTGGTTTTTTTGTTTTTTTTTTTAAACTCAGTCACCGTTGGTGCTTGAGAATAAGGAAAAGCTACAAACCAGGAAGCCTGTAGTCAACCTGCCTCTGTCACCACATGAAAGACCATAGAACAAGAGGCTGCCACAGGAGGAAGGGTTGGAGAAAGACCCCAGGCAATTCAGACAGCAGGAGAACTAGTGAATACAGTGTAGAGCGATAGTAGCCACACTTTGGTGGTGAAAAGCTGGCCTCATCATCTGTGAATAATTTTAGAATTTGACAGCTATAAGCCTGAGACTAATGGGTGAGTGAACCTTTAGAGTCCCAAGTCTACTATGAAACTGACTGCCTTCAAGATGAAACTATAAGTCTAGTGAACTACTTGATATCTGTGGTCTCTTCCCATCAGAGTGTTCAATGCTTAGCAGGTTTTGAACTTGGAAACAGGCCCTCCTGTACAGATCCCAGTGCTGTGGTTGCCACCTCCTCTGCCAATGCACACAGATGTTCTCTTGGACAGAACATTAGCCACCTCTGAGTGAATGGACTGTTGATTCTCAGGAGAGACAGCGAACCTGCTCCACGCATAGATTGCAAGGCTAAACATGGTTGTTGGTATGCACAGAAGGAGAGCTACTAGGTAAAGATAGCACTGTCAGACATCTCATACTGTCCAGTGCAAGTTCAGCACCAGACCACATTGTTAGAAAAATAAAACTCTCCAAGGTCAATTTGTTGTCGCTCTCTACCTCCACCTGACAAATTCTCTGTATTTTATTTTAATAATATTTTAATTTTTGTTTTTCAAAAAAGCTCTTATGGGTAGAGATGACGGTTCTATGATTAAAGGACCATGCTTGCAAAGCCTGATGGTCTGGGTTCAATTCCCAAGCCACCCACATAAGACAAATGTAAAGCAGTGGCACACATGTACACGCCCGTGCACACACACACACACACACACACACACACACACGCACGCGCGCAAATAAATAAATCGTTTCAAATACTCTGTTTGTTGTGGAGTTTCCTGCTGCCATGTCTTCCATATCTTGGTGGACTATCTCCCCTCACACTTTGAGCTAAATAAACAAATCCTTTCTGCCTTCAGTTGCTTTGTAAAGTATTTGGTCACAGTGAATTGTAAAGCAACTGATACAATGGGCTCATTGCTTTTAATGCTTAGACACACCCATTTTTGTTTTGCAACATTGATTCTGCAAGGGAATGCTTTTACTAACATGTATGCCTTGCTAAGAGAACAGAACCTGAGAATCCAATGCTCCATTCTTTCCATAATCTGAACTTACATTCGAGAGTAAAGAAAATGCCCCTGGTGCCCAATTCAGGGTTTACAAATATTAAACCACTCATCTGTGATGAACAGTGAATACACACAACTCCCTTGAGCTCTGCATGCAAATTGCTGCTTGTAATTTTAAGCATTGACTTTGAATTCCCAGAAAATAGAGGTACATACAACAATGCCATCTGTGTCTTATAGCATGCCTGGTGTAACCCTATCCACACCTGCTTTGGCTGAGTGCAGGCTCTGTTCCTTGCTGTCGTCCTGAGTTCCAGCGCTGCACTGAGTCACGGCTTCTTGAGGTGAGCGGGCAGAAGCTTCTTCAATAAACGGCCCTTCACATAGGAGCCCAACTCTTGGATTTGAGCATTCATCAGTTTTTGTTGTAATTTCTACCTAAACCAATTGAAATGTAGCAAAATATGTTTATTGAATTCCTTGCATATGGGTAAGAATATTTGTCGTTATAAGTCAAACATATTTCACCTTGGAATAATCATACTCATTTAAATGCTTTACAGTTTTCTTTAAAACTCTACTGGCACTATAAATGGTCTGTTCAAAAGTTAATAATGCAAAATCCTACAGATCGATGATGACTTCCTAGTACTCTGCTTACACTCTTCTCCCTGTAAAGCCACAAAAGCCTTGTGACCATTGTCTGTTCCTTCTACTTTCCCCCATTTCCTGCTCCCTGCAACAGTAAAGCAATTCTAATTTATTTTTATTTTTAAACATTTCTTTGGAATTTTGATATGGGATCTTGGCCTAATATGGCCCAAACTAGCCTCAAAATTGAGCTCCTTCCTCCTGTCTTGGTCTCCTACTAAGCACTAGGAATGTGGGCATGCCACCATGAGAGCTAGAAAGAGCAAGTGTTGTTTGTCAATATATATCACACTATACCTCTGTTTTCAAAACCTTACTTTGACTCTGGCATTTTCAGTTTCTTCCAGATTCCCCAAGGCACTACAGGAAAGATTGGGGACTCTGTCTTGGATTTTGGCACTTCCTTTCCTCTCCTTGTTTGTCCTGCTGAGCAAAACTCACAATGTTGGAGTTCACACAACCCTCCAGCTAATTCCCTCTTCAAAGCCTTGTCCTAGGTATACACAAATTCTGGAAAAAGCTGTGCCTCATTTGCACACCACCATTCCATTGTGTCATTTGTTTTCACAAGCATCACCTACTCAGAGAGTTCCTTACTGATATTGCTGAAATAATAAAACTCCTCTCCCCACATGCATGACTCTTTAACTATTCTATTTTTCTCCCCATAACATAACTCCACGTCAATCCATTCTAAATATCCCATTTGAATAAACCAAGTGAGGTTGTGTTCCTTTTCTTTTTTAAATAACAAGAGCAACAGTACTTGGTTAAACACATGCATGCATGCACACACACACACACACACACACACACACACACACACACATACCAACCCTTTGTGTGCTCATTACAAGTTAGACAAGTTAGAATTATTCATCAAGTTTATGTATAGCTACAAAACCCTCTTTTGATTCTCAGCTTAATAGTGGCAGGAGTAGAGGGGAGGAGGTGGATTTCTGTATAACATATAGATATACTCTGACCATACAGAAAACTAATTAAATTTTCCAGATAATCAGTCAATCATATACACACACTCAAATTAGGAAAGTCAAGTTAAATGACTGAATTTCCTAATGTGAATTGTCTATATTGATCAAATTATTAAATCTTCTCTGTGCATCTTTTAGACAAAAGAATAGATATTCATTTCTTACTTGCAAAATAATGGGATAGACAGGATACACTGGAAGGTATAGGATTAGACATTGCACACAGACATTTGAGCTCATCTCAGACAGTGTACCACAGAAATACAAGTTACTTAGTATGTCCTCAATAGAAATAGACCCCTAAAAGTGATTCCCAACCCTGATTGCTTAAAGATTAACCAGGTAGTAAGCAACACTTGCTCAGATACCACCTATAAAAAATGCTGACCTCAATCTTAGGTATTTCTTTTATGTTTCTGCAGTAGATTTTAAATAGGTAGCCCTAGATGACATGACTAAATTAATCATTGATATGTTAAGATGAGTAAATTATTTATATAGAATATGTAGAATATATAGAAAAATAACAAATATTTATTGAAACAAGAAGTATTTCTCATAAATATCAAAGGCACATAGATGTTCATGTGATAATTTTCTAGCAAGGAGAATGTTTTGCATCTGGAAATAGAATAACAGCACAAACAAAAATACAGTGATTGTGATCATTTCATATGATCAGAGAAGTAATGCTTGAAACACAATGTCTAGCATGAAGTGATCAATAAACATGAGGAGAGAATTTATTCTTTTGATAGGGTAAATTAAAGCATAACCATAAAGAACCTTTGAAAGAAACCTTTAAATCTTAAATCTTACTTAAAAGTGAGCAATTTGGAGTCAGAAAATCTAAGGTCAAGCATAAGTTCCTCTGTCAATACCTTGAACAATTTGTAAAAACTTCTCCATCACTTCACTCCCATCTAAATCCAGCAATATTTAATAAAGACAAAAGGAAAAAAAACAAAAAAGACAAAAGGAGATGATAAACATAACATATTTGCAATAGCCCCTGATTCTTGATATAATATTATTATTATGAGGTTGATATTCCTCTGGTGCATTCATAACACTCCCTTGGCTGGTTTAGGAGAATGTGAAATCCATGAACTTGTGCCCATTTTCTCAGTAAATTCAAGCATAACTGCTCTGCAGGAAAGAAATCCTGCTAGCATAGAATACATTTTCTATGGACATGAGTTTGAAATTGACTTATGTTCAACCCCAACTTTATCACCAAGTACCAAGTTTTATAACTAGCCAAGTAACTCAGTCTCTAAACTACGGAAAAAAAAATGTTACTTACATGTAAAGGAAAGAGGATTATAACATAGATCAAAATTTGTAGTTTGTTTCTTGCTTAAGCATCAATATAAGTCTATTCTAAAAATGTTTGTATCTGAAGATAAGTGTTTATCACTGTGTGGGATAAGTAGTTAATTGGAGTAATGACTAAAATTTGATATAAAGCTTTTAAATGGTGAGGTTATCTATCACCTAATGTACTTGGCATTTTTAAAATATTCTCAGCCTCTTTGAAATCCTAATATGAAATTGTTATGTTGCATTGAAGCTTCTATTTTAATACTTCCCTCAAATACTCATTCAATTTCTAATGGGGTAAAAATGTCCAGAAAGTCATATGGTCAAAAATCCATTCACCAAAAGACCCAGGTAATCTTAAAAATATCTGTAGAGTCAAAACATCTTCAAATCCATATTAAAGAATAATCTATAGTTGCTTATGTGAATGAGGGTTACCATGGTCATGTAAGATAGAAAAAGATTTCCTTACCCCATGCTTCTCACCTTACCTCAGAGTTTCTCCCCTGTAGTAGTAGAGACTTGGGTTTATGTTGGCTTTTATTGGATTCTTTTGTTGAATTATTCCCTCCCTTGGATTCATCTGGATTTACTTCTTTTATGAATCGATGAGCAACATCTAATACATTCGGTATTATTTGAGATTTTGCCTATTAAAAAAGGAATCAAGTATTACTGAAAAGCTTAATATGTCAGCATGTTTTATAAATGATAAAATATTTCAGCATTCTATGACTCAATACATTAAATACATTTTAGTTGATTTTTAAAATGGTAGACTTAAATTTTTATCAACCGTCATAACGATGACAGCTGTCATCTACTGAGGATACTAACTTGGACTCATACTATGCTAAGAAGTTTTAAAGCATATCATTTAGTCACTTGGACAACTCTAGCACAGAGCTATTTTTAACTCTGTTTCAGGGATAATGAGACTGGAATTCAGAGAGTTTAAATAATTTGCCCTAAGTCACATGGTGAGTGGGTGGCAGGGCTGGGAAGTGGCCCAGGAGTTTGTAATTCCAATGAGTTAGTTTTAGCCTTTCCATTATGCTGGCCTCAAATAGATAGGTGTGTTATTTTATGCTTTTGATCGCTGGCTTATCTAATAGGAGCCTAGCAGTAATGAGTACACCTTGGTAGTAAAACATCTTTAGAAGGTATATATTTTTCAAAAGTACATCAGGAAATGCCTCTATCTGTAGTTCCGTGGTGTGTCCAATGTGCTCCTTCACTTAGTGCCTTTGTTTGTAAGGTTGTCATACCAAAAACCCTTCCCTCATCTCTCCTCATTGTTGCCTGGCATGATCCTGCTTCTCCTTCTGAAATCTTTCCATATTCCTCTCACAGGGCCATGGGCCTTCTTGTTCCTGATTATAAAGTATCTGTCCCTTGTGTGGCTTTTTTTTTTTTTTTTTTTTTTTTTTTTTTTTTTTTTTTTGGTTTTTCGAGGTAGGGTTTCACTCTAGGTTAGGCTGACCTGGAATTCACTCTGTATTCTCAGGTTGGCCTCGAACTCATGGCGATCCTCCTATCTCTGCCTCCCGAGTGCTGGGATTAAAGGCGTGCGCCACCACACCTGGCTCCTTGTGTGGCTTTGACACCCTAAACAGCACCAGCAGTTAACACTTGGATTTTGAACCACATTTTGGTATTTGTCTGTCTCATCATACCATGCATGCTGAGATTGTTAACTCCTTGGGCTCTGGCATTACTTAGGAGACAAACTTCTGGACATGTCTGTCCTCTCAGACAAGTTGGAATTTCTAAATTGGATTACTTAAGGAGGGAAGAAGATCCACCCTGAATGTAGACAGAAAATGAAGGAAATGAGCTGAGCACCAGCATTCATCTCTCGATGTTTCCTGGCTGTGACTAGCACCACATGCTTCTGTCATCTTTTGCCTTCCCTTCAATAATGTCTGTGTCACCTCAGACTAGAAGCCAGAGAATCCTTTCCTTCTTTAAGTTGTCTGTATCAGACGTTCAGTAGTTTTCAAGAAGAAAAGCAACTCATATAGAAGGACACCAAAAGAAACACTGTGATTTTTAAAATCTTGGGTCCCTTTGTAATTACTAGCAAATAGCTCATGATTTAAAATGGGTATATAAAATACAAAAGAGCTGCAGAATTGAAAAAAGAATTTTAAAAGAACTTTAAAAATAATTTGCATGTGCCTTCAGAGAGCATGTCTCCAGACAAGCATATCTTGAGAAAACCCCATTCTCTGAACACTCTCTTACCTGCTAGTAGACTACTCTGTCCAATGACCCTTCTGGATTCCAGACCCTATATGAGCTCAAATAAAGTCCAGGGGTGGGGGAGACTTAGGGTTTTTAGAGGCTATATAAGAACCTGGCATCAGGAAGACAAAAACAGAGTCGTACTTCTCAAAAAATTTCATCAAGACTGATGAGGAATTCAGTAGGGATCAGAAGTCACTATTTTGTTCTTTCTCATGGAAAAGCTTCCTATTTTAAAAGTACCATCTAGTAAGCAACCAATTTAAATAGCTAATATTACATTGAAACTTCTAAGTTATGACCTTTCTTAAGTTGATTAGATATACTGCAGCCTGAATCTGTAACTAATCAGTGAACATCAAATTAACTGGTGTTATTTCATACTGAATTAAAAAGTTGCTTCTGAAAATATGACAAATGTGTCCTACACACCTTTATTGATGTCTATAGTATGTATACACCAGTGGAATTTGCTCGAATTTCTCCCACTGATTATCAAAAAGCACACATAGATCTAAGTAGTCCTTTTTACAATAAATTTAAGTCAGTGCTAATGAAAAGCCTTATAGATGTACCCATATTTGAACTTTGTTTTTAAGAATCAGAGTGATCAAGTTCATTCCTGATTTTAAATTTTAAAAGATTTTAAACTAAAGCATGACCAAGGGCTAGAGAGATGGTTCAGTGTTTAAGTGCTTGCTTTCAAGACCTAATGACCTGAGTTCAATCTCCCAGTACCACATAAAGCCAGTTGCACAGGGGTCTGCATGCATCTTGAGTCTGTTTGCAGTGATTAGAGGCCCTGGTGTACCCATAGTCACTCTGTCTCTACCTGTGTCTGTCCCCCTCTACTTAAAAATAATCAATATATGTATATTAACAAAAAGCATGACCCATGCTGGAGAGATAGTTTAGAGGTTAAGGTGCTTACCTGCAAAGCCAAAGGGCCCAGATTTGACTCCCCAGGACCCAGATAAGCCAGATGCACAAGGGAGCGCATGCATCTGGAGTTCTTTTGCAGTGGCTGGAGGCCCTCCAGTGCCCATTCTCTCCCTCTCTCTACTTGCCTATTTCTGTATCTCTCTCTCTCTCTCTCAAATAAATAAATAAAACTAAAATATTTTTAAGAAAGCATGGTCCATCTATATGTTACCTACAAGAAACAAACCTGACTGATTAAGAAAAACACTGCCATAGTGTGAAAAGCGGGGAAACAACACTCTGGGCCAATAGAAAATGAAAAAAAAATAATTTTAAACCAAAATTAGCCTGATTAAAGGGAGTCTTTACATATTGACTAAGACAGAAATCCATCAAGAAGATAGTATAATTCTAAGCACATAGAAATTGAATATCTGCATGATGAATTACTTAAAATAAATGCAAATGGATATAAAGGCATATTTAGTTTGACTTCCAACACAATAATGTTGGGTGAATTCAATATATCACTTTCACAAAAAGGCACATCATTGAAGACGGCAGGGTCAAATGACATTACAGATCAAATGGATTTAATAGCTATCTACAGAACATTCTACCAACTGCATAATACACATTCTTTTAAGCAACCTAAGGAACTTTCTCTGAACTAGGCCACAATGTAGAATACAAAAATAGTCCTAACAAATACAAGAAAACTGAAATAATTTCTTGTATTTTATCTGATCACAGAGTAATAATCAACAGATAGATTTAAAAATATATACAAACTCGTAAAGATTGAAAAACAAATTGATCACTGAAGAACTCAGAAAAAAAAATTAAAAATTCTTAGAGTTTTAAAATAACAAAAACACAAATACAAAAAAAACTTCACATATGTAAGAACTTACTGTATACAAAGAGAGTAGCAGAATAGTTCTAAGATGACAGTTAATAGCTACGAATGCTTATGTTAAAAAGTTTCAAACAAGTTAGTATGTGATACACTTCAAGGTCTTAGAAAAACAAGAAAAAAAAATCAGAACATGGAAAGAAAGAATAAAAATCAAGGATGATATTGAAATTGAAACAAGAAGTATAGTACCAAGAACTGATGAAAGACAAAAAGCATTGGTTCTTTGAAAAGATAAACCAGTAATAAGAGGCTTCAGCCAAGCAGAGAGAGAACGTAGGCCCGAATTAATCAAAGAGAACACTAAACCTCATCAAACTGCATCATAAAACAAAAAGGGAAGGAACACCATCAATTTCACCTTGTGAAGCCAAAATAGCACTTATATAAAAGCCAAGCAAGGTCATGAGAAAGAAAAACATTAGTTGTCCATATCCCCAATAAACATGGATGCTAAATGCTCAATGAACATTCGCACATTGAATTCAACTACACATCAAAATGATCCTTCACCATGATGAGTTAGATGCTCTTCATTCTAGCAATGTCAGGATGGTTCAACATCTGAAAATTAAGAAACATAATATATCACATTAATAGACTCAAGGTCATAAATTACATAATCATCTCAAAAGATGCAGAAAAAATACTTTAACAAAGTCCAACATCTGTTCATGATAAAAGCTTTGAAGAAACTAAGAGTATATGAAACAACCCTTAACATAATAAAGGCTACGTACAACAAAACCTTATCCAGGACTAAATGGAGAAGAACTCAGAACATTGTCACTAATATCAAGAATGAGGCAAGAATGCCCATATTCTGCAGTCTTATTTGATATAGTCCTTGAAATCTTAACTAACTCAGTAAGATACATGAGAGAATTAACGTGTATAAATAGGAAATATAGAAGTAAAAATGTGCTTAGTTAAAGAAGATATGCTTCTTTACATAACAGAACCTAAAGACTCTGGCAGAAAATTCTTAGAACTCATAAACAACTTCAACCAGGTATAGGATACAAAATCAACATACAGAAGTCAGTACTTTTCTACATATAAGGAATGATCACACAGAAATAAATCAGGAAAGTAATCCCATTCATAATGGCCTAAAATGATAGCTGGGAATAATCTAGCCAGGGAACTAGAAGACCTCTACAGTGAAAATTTAGAAACACTGAAAAAAATATTGAAGAAGACTAGAACATGGAAAGATCGCCCATGATAATAGATCACCATAATGAATAATGGGAAAATAACTCTATAACCAAAAGAGATCTACAGATACCATGCAGGCCTTATCGAAATTCTAATGATATTCCTCACATTAATAGAAAAGCATCCTAAAATTCAAATAGAAGCACAAAAGGCACCAGAGAGCCAAAGCAATCTTGAGCAAAAAGAGCAATGTTATAAATAGCTCATACCTGGTTTCAATCACACTGCAGGTCAATGATAACAAAACAGCGTGATACCAGCACAAAACAGACATGTAGTTCAGCAACGTAGACTCCAAAGTAAATCCACAAAGCTGCAGCTGCCTGATTTTGGACAAAGATGCCAAAAATACATTCTGAAAAAACTGGATAGGCATGTGCAAAAGAACAAAGTTAGATCCCTCTCATCCTTTACAAATAAAATATTCAAAATGTATCAAAGACCTTAATGTAGGCCTCAAGCACTGAAACTGTTAGAGGAAACCATGAAGAAACACTCCAACAGCTCAGGATATTAATCGCAAGAACTGACAAGTGCTGTGCATGAAGTTAAAAAGCTTCTGTATAGCAAAGGAAACAATTAATTAAGCTAAGAGATACGGCTGCAGAATTCAAGAAATTATTTCTAGCTGTGATATTACAAAGTTATAATATCTAGAATATATAAAGAAATCAGAATAAAATACTAAGGAATGAATCAAATCATTAAATTGGCTAACGAAAGGAAGAAACAGTTCATGAAATATGAAGTACAAAAGACTAGTGAACATGAAATCCTTCGTCATCAGGGAAATGAAAATTAAAAGTACTTTAAGATTACATCTCACCCTAGACAGAATGGTTATCATTAAGGAAACAAACAAAAATACTAAGAAGGATATGAGGAAAAGGAATCTTTTATATGATATTGGTGGAAATGTACACTGGTTCAGTCACTACGGAAATCAGAATAAAGTCTCAAAAAAATTAAAAATAGAATTATGGTCTGAAGAGAAGGATCAGCTAGTAAAGCACTTGCTCCATAAGAGTGAGGACCTACTTTTGGATCCCCAGAACTTACTTATTGGACAGAGAGTTGCACATCTGTAACCTTACTGTCCTTTGACCCAAACGGGGGGCAGAGACAAGAGACCCCGAAAGCTCATGGACCAGCCAGCATCATGTATGTAATGAGGAACAAGGAGAAACCATGCCTTAACCAAGGTGGAATGCTACAACTGACACCCAAAGTTGTCCTCTGACCTCCCAACATGTGCCATGACACATGTGCAGCCACACTCACATACACAACTACACACACATGCACACACAAACACACATATACACATAAAGATTAAAAAGAAGAACTACTCTATTTCCCAACTATACCACATCTGAGCATGTACCTAAAGGATTCAACTTCAACATAGCACAGAGGTACCTACACATCACTGCAGTACTATTCACAGTGACCTAGTGAACTAATGACCCTTGATATTCACCAGCACATGCACGGATTAAGATCACACACACACACATACACACACACACACAATGGAGCTTTAGTGAGCACAAAATATTAAATTTTGTCATTTCCTGGAATATACATTTGAGTTGAGATCACCATATTAAGTGAAATAAGTCTGATACAGAAAGACAAATACCATATCTTTCATTTGTGGATCCAAGAATTACAATACCTAAAATCATATATACATATATATATACATATATACATATATACATATATATATATGTGTGTGTGTGTGTGTCTGTGTCTGTGTGTGTATGTGTGTCTGTGTATATGATGTATATATATATATATGTGTGTTTATATATATATACATGTATGTGTGTCTGTGTGTACGATGTATATATGTATGTGTATATATATATATATATATATACTTTATATGTGTATATATACATATATACATATATATACATATATATATATATACTTTGCATGTATGTGTGTGTACATGTGTGATGAAGGAAGAAGGGATGATGGGGAAGGATGGAGACTTGTGTAAGGGGGAACAAAAGGAAAGGGATGAATGTGGTAAGCATACAAGAGATATTTGAGAGAAATTGCTTATATGAAACTCAACATTATGTACAATGAAAATACACCAACAAAAAACTCTGGATAACTAAAAAATTTTTTTCTCTGATTTTTTTTCTTTTGAGGTAAGGTCTTGCTCTACCCTGGCATGGAATTCACTATGTGGTCTCAGGCTGGCCTTGAACTCACAATCATCCTCTTACCTCAGCTTCCCAAGTGCTAGAATTAAAGGCATAGACCACCAAGCTTGGGTTGATATATTTTCAGGCTTTGTTAATTTATCAGAGAGCTGAAACAAATAGAATTCTCATAATTGGGAATATTCATTACTAGGATATTATACAAATTTAAAATATTTATTTTCTTCAGTGAAAGACTGGATGTATATTTTATTTCTCTTCATTTTCTATGTCATCATACATGGAAAGAAGGTACATATTTAAGTCTCCTAATGTGTGGCCAAGGGAATCCAAATTCAGAAAGCCTTGATAAATTCAAGTAGTCACAAAAATATTCAAATTTGAAAGGAATCAAAGTCTCTTGGAGCTTATCTTATTTTCCCTTCACAACACTAACAATGTATTTTAGCTTTGGTTTCCTGAAATTGAATGAAATAAATTTCTAGTTGATCTTCACATTGTTTCTTCCTTTAAAAACTCCACAAAATCATGAAGCTAAACCCAATGACTATGCAAAATTTATATTTGTCTCTCAATTGTACTAACCTGTTCATTTGTATATTTGGGCAAGTATATAAAAATAAATTATAATCCCACCATATTAATCTGTAAAAAAATATAAATTCTTTCCAGTAATAACAGTAGTTAAATTTTTGAAACATATTGCTGAAAATGTTTGTCATTTTAGAAAAACACATCTTGGGCTGCTGATATGACTTAGCAGTTAAAGCACTAGCTTGCAAAACCTAAGGACCCAGATTTGATTCACCAGAACCCACGTAAACCATATGCACATGGTGGCACATGCTTCTGGAGTTTGCTTGCAGTGCCTAGAGGCCCCCGCATGCCCATTCTCTTTCTTTCTGCCTCTTTCTCTCCCTCTCTCTCAAATAGATAAATATTTAAAAAGAATAAAAAAAATGAACAACATCTACATCTCCAACATGAAATGCATTATCTTGTACTTGATAATCTAACAATTATCAAATTAATAAGCAGTCAATGATCAAGTACATTGTGATTATTATATTTAAATAGATAATTATATATAATATATATAACATTATCTATATATGCATATATAAAGTATTATATATCTATCTCTCTATATATATAAAGTATAACATTGTACCTTAATGCCTTAATGAAATATTCTCATACTTTAAAACTCAATTTTCTTTTGATCTTCTGAATATGAAAAATTAAATACGGCAGTAGTAATAGGTGGGATCAAGAAAAGAGGACAGAAATTGAATAAAATTTCCCTGGTAGCTGTTCTATGTGTTAAAAATATTTTAAGATCAAACTAAAACAGCCTTCAGGGCTCACAGTAAATCATACGTTTCACTCTAAGAAGGAAGTTTAAACTTGAGCCAGAGAATGTGATTTACTGAAGGTATTTGCAGAATCACCCACATCCTTCACTACATGGTGTGCTGGTGGAGTTTCATCTGGTAGCTCCTCCAAATTCTCCCCTGAACTTCTTCTCCCCCCCCCCAGTATGATATTATCTTTCAAATTACACTCTAGAAGAATCCATCACTCTGACAATGTATCATTAATCAAAGTAAAAAGAGTTGATATTTTATAGCATTTTGGGATGGATGGCACCTTGTAAAAGTTAAGGTCCAAGTGTAAAAGTTTTAGTTTGAAAAATGATATGGTCTATAATAGTGCAAGCACTTCAAAACTGTACCTACTACTATCATCTAATAGACCCTCTGGCTTCCCAGTAATGAACATTGATGGTCATGTTGACATAGCCTCCATAAATGAGCAGGAAGCTCCCTCTAAAATGAGCCCACATATGGCTTGCACCTAATTTATTTTGAAAGTTTGCAAAAAAATAAGAATATCTCCTTTATTGAGATTTAGTTTGGATTGGTGACAGGGACTCACTATGTATTCCAGGCTGGCCTTGAAGCTGTGATCCTCCTATTTCCCTCTGCAGAGTGTTAGGAATATGGGCATTCACCATTCCAGGCAGCCTGTATCTGCTTCCAGAGAGTGTCCACTGAATTTCCATTTACAACATTTTAGAAGATATTTCTTGTAAACACAGCCTTCTATTAAAAACTGACTTTCAGGGTTATGGTTGTAACTCTGTAAAGTATACCTATCAGATTGTGTACGTAAGCACTCTATCAACTGAGGCTTGATCCTTAAACCACATAAACTGGACACAGTGACATAAGAATGTAATCCTCACATTCAGGAGGTGAAGGTAGGAGGATTTGAAGTTCAAGGTCATACTCAGTTACAAAGTGAGTTTAAGGCAAACCTAGATTACATAAGACTCTTCTCAGAAAAAAGTAATAAAAGTAACTATAAATTTAAAAATATATTAAAAATAAACCTGGTCTGGAGGGATGGCTTAGCAGTTAAGGTGCATGCCTGCAAAGCCAAAGGATACAGGTTTGATTCCCCAGGGCCCAAGTAAGCCAGATGCACAAGGTAGCAAATGTGTGTAGAGTTCATTTGCAGAGGCTGGAGGCCTCTGTCTCTCTCTCTCTGTCTTTCTCTCTCTCGAATGCATAAATAATTTTTTTTAAGCTGGCAATTCTAATCTCTATAGAAGAGTTATTTCATTTGAATTTTCTAAAGTAGATCTAGCAGTATAAATAAAATAAGTAATCTCAACTAGATATAAAAGTAGAAAGACATAACCACCACATAAAATTGTATTACTGAATGACTCAGAAAAATTATAGTGATTGGTAAATATAATTGGACTTAGCTTTCACTGTGTCATCACTTTAATATGAGCACATTTATGTCTTAAATTTACACATTAAAATGTACAATTTCAAGTGAAAATCTTGAAAATTTTAAAAATAAATTTGATTTAAAGTTTTCAAGCGCTAATTAACTTTCTTGAGAAGGCTTTTAATTTTTATTTAAGTGTATGTAAGTATATGTGTGTATGGGAACACATGTGCCACTGCACACATGTGAAGGTCAGAGGACAACCTCAAGGTGTCTGGGCTCTTCTTCCACCTTCTTTGAGACAGAGTCTCCTTCTGATGCAAAAGAACATAAATATATCCAACTGAAGAGCTTTGGATTATTCTGGCTCTACTTCCTATCATGGTCAATACATCGGGAGCACAGAGGCATGCATCACTTGAAGTCCAGCATTACATTGATGATGGGAAAGACTGAACTCACGTTATCAGGCTTTGCAAACGAGTGACTTTAACCACTTAGTCATCTCTCCACCCTCAAAATATGACTTTTGAGAAACCATTCCATTCTCATTAGAAATATTTCCCAAGTATGTTGTTTACCTGGTCTCCTTTAGGGGAACTGTCTCATGTGTAAGTGGTAAGGAGGGGAATCATGTCCATATAGCACTGGAGTTTTATTGGTTGTTATGTTTTCTTATATAAAACATTGGTGTTTTGAATAACCAGCGACAAGCTTTCTTGTAATGAAATCCAAAACTCATAGCAATATATAAGACTGTTTAAAAAGATGAAAATCTGTAGGCATGCATCCCATTAGTGAAATTTTTGTTTTGATGGCTTTGACAACCTTGCATTCCACTGATGTTAAAGCTACCTGGGAAAACTATGAGTGTAGATTGAATAACTGTAAAGACACACTCCTTAGTTTTAAACAACTGATTGATCATAAAAGGAGGCTACACTGTAGTGCATGTTTTACCAGGATAAAAATGACATGTATTAGGAGCAGATTACTAGAGAGTACCATCACAAAGAAGGAAGCAGAAGCCCTCTTGGTGTAGGCTAGCAATGTAAGGAAGCTGCTGCCTGAGAGATCTGATTTCAAGGTGCCGTGGAATCTGAGGGGCCTTCCCCAAACCATAAGTTCTTCTCAAGTATTGTTAATTGAACAAGTTGTCCAAAATAGGATGGTTTTAACCAATCATATATGTTTTAATTTTTACTAAAATAAACCATTTCCTTAAGATTTACTTATCCTAAAACTCACCCCAGGTTGTTTTGCCACCATGCTTCTATTTCTGCTTCCATCGGTGACTACATGGCAGTGTGATAGGATAAGGATCCTTTTATCTAAAGCCAATGATAAAACCTTGGCTAAATCTCTCTGAGTTGGGTGTCTCATGGAAAAGGACTGTGGAGGGCGTGCTAGCTACAGAAACAGACAGTTTTCCAGTCAGCATGACCTACAATAGTATGTTATAATGTTATAAGATCATCAAATTTCTACTTGGTAAAAATATCTTTGTAAAGTAAAAATCATTTACTTAAAAAAATACATATTTTGGCACACAGCCATGGTGGGGAACCAACTGCTCTCAATTTGGCTAACTGATCCCCACACTGGTATGGGACCCATAGCTGGAGCTGGGAAACAAGTCAGAACCAGATCCAAACATAAGCCCACTCTCCAGTATCAAGCTACTATAAATTGTGGGCTACAAGAGGGCCTACACCTATTAAATTCTCTATTAAAAAAAAAAGTAAGGGTTATCTCATTTGTCCTGGTGCTAACTTACTCTCCGTTGGAGAATCTGCTTCTCTTTTTCAGATAGATGTAGACCCTAAGGAGAGAGCCACCCCATCATACCTCAAAAAGGGCCCCGGCTGAAACTAAGAAAAATTGGAGAAACAAGCAAGGGGGCTGTTTTCCTGATGAACCGGACACCAGCACAAGGGGGAAGGAGATCAGCACAGAGAAAAATCAACTCCTACCAAATCAGAGAGCCAGAGCCTCAGAGGCCCCCAACACCTCATCACTGAACCAGACCAAAAATGAACCCAACATGGCTCAGGGAAATTTTGCGGAAGAGGGGGCGGAAAGAATGTCAGAGTCACATGTTGGGTCATGATATGCAGAGACATTTAGCTTACCCATAACTGTGGGCTAACTCCACAATGCATGACCCGTATACCTCAACAAGGAGGGGCCAAGGGGAGGGGGTAGGTCACGGATGAGCCTAATAATGGTACCAAACTGACTGTATTTGCTGAATACAGAACTGACTAATAAAAAAAAAAAAAAAATACCCCCCCCCAAAAAAAACATGTATTACTGTGGAACTACATGTGCATATAGAATTATATTACTGTACAAAATAAAAATGAAAGAATGCACCAAAATATTAGTGATGCTCATATCTGAGTCATAGTACTAAAGTTACATCTTATTTTTATTCATTATAATTTGATAATTGTATAATATGGAAGTAATTGAATGAAAAAATATAAATTGATAAAAAATTTTTATGACAGAGAAAAAAAATACATATTTTAACACCCTAAGCCATTAAATAAATATGCAAAGATGATCACTGACTCTCAATTTTCTACATTATTAAAATATATCTTCTATTCTTATAGCAGATTAGTTTGCTTTTCTCATAAATTCATTTATACAGATTATTGTCATACAAATTTATCCCACAAAATATGTATTATCACTCCTAGCTGAGTTCTATATCACAGTTTAAGAAAAATATAACCATAAATTTTTTTATTGTTATGATCCAAATAAAAAAGAACAAAATGCCTGTAGGCCTATTAGAAAGAGAACATGTCAACAGGCTCTAGGCAGGAAGTTAAATACAGGAGACAATTAGAAAAGGAAAATATAACTTGAGAAAAAAGTACCTACTTGAGAATGTAAAAACACAAGAGAAAATTAAATATTCAGAGTGAAAAAAATTGCAATAGGGGACTCAGCATAATCTGCATTTTGAAATACAGTGTGCTCATCATATTCCTGAGAACCGATGCAGCATTTGCATGAGTGTGCAACACTACCAGTGATTTATAAACTTGTTCTTGTCACAAGCTAGATAGGAATCCAATCCTTGAAATGTAAAATTCATGGGCCAGAAGTTTCTTGATCATCGCAGCAACATATAACTTTTATCAGAACATAAGAAACTCTTACATCTACCTTTCCTGTAAGCTATGATCTCTATAGCTTTATGAATCACAGATTTAGGAATTGTTATCTTATCCCTTAATATATAGATAATAAGATGAAAAAAGGCCTGGGCATATATAATTTATTATAAATATATTTTTCCATTTATCATATAAATGATACCAAATAAAAATCACTTGGACCCAGTAGTCAATACTATCATAAAATCACATGAGAAAATCATGAAATCAAATACATCTAATCTAGTTAAAACATTTTAAAACATGACAAAAAAATGTAATAACTCAAAATATTGTCAAAATGTTAAACCACCTGGTTTCAAAAAATCATTATTTATGTCTAAATAATCGTGGCTTTCATATCTTATTACATCACGAAAGTCTATTTAAAGTGCAATCTTAGAAATGAGCCAGAATAACAAGAAAGTGACAAGAAATTCACACCTTCAATCTTGCCTTCTTTGCAGTTTTTATGCCATATAATTATGTACTATATCAATTATCTTATTGAGTTCTCACTATTGTTTTCAGCTAATATTACACAGGTAATGGATGCACCCAGATGAGTTAGCTGCTTTCAGCAATTACTCATGTTTCAGCTCCATAAGGGACAGATGTTTCCACTCACGGATTTGAATCACAGATTTTTAGATACAGCACAGTGAATGCACTAACAAACAATAGTAAAAAATGTGTCATACTTGGTTTTTAAATATAGTATCATGTTTGCAATTCAGTAATTTTTATCCCATGCAGACTAATAGGCGTAAGTAGAGGAACCAATACAATATTAATGTATAACATGTCAAAATCCATGGGAGATCAATAAGCACCTACAGCCAGGTGTGGTAGTACACACCTTTAATTCCAGCACGAGGGAGGCAGATGTGAAAGGATCACTATGAATTTGAGACCAGCCTGAGACTACATAGTGAATTCCAGGTCAGTCAGGGCTAGAGAGAGATCCTACCTTAAAAAAACAAATAAATAAAAAATAAACAACTACCAATTAAAAGCCTCCTCAAATATCCAGCATCAATGTGACTGAGTAAAGGTTTGACATTTGGTTATTTTTTTAAGATCCTTACCAAAATTAATATTTTATTAGCCATATTTTGAATGAAGAAGAAATGTGTAATTTAAAAATTATTACTATAAATTGAACTCTGAAATTGTAATGCAGTGTTTTACAAAAAAAAGTTAGTATATTCTTGTGCAAACAGTCCTCAGGGAAAAATACCCTATTGTTACCAGAAGTGTTATAGTGAACAGCAAATCCTTTGGGCTGACTCCTTGTTTTAACTCTGACTTCATACCCACTGAGCAGGTTCAACGTACTTCCCCTTCTTTCAGACCATTAGCAATTACTATTATATTTCTGCTTCTAAAGTGTTGGCTACTTTAGATACCATATATAAATAGAATTATAGAATATTTGCCTTTCTGTGTTTTATTTCACTTAATATTTATTTCTCTAGCTCCGTGTGACATATCCTCATTCCTTTGTATCAGACATACACAGGCACATATGTGTGCATGGATGCACAAATCAAACAAGGAACGGGAAATCTTTGGAATAGATGTAGTCACTATTTGGATAACACCATGGGTGTACAATCTATGTCAAAATCTAACAAGTTTTGTGCATTAAGTATATGCAGTTGTGTATTTCAGTTGTACTTTCAATGAAAATAGACACTAAACACAAACGCTATCTATTCAATAATTCTTTGAACATATTGTCAGTAACAGCATTATGTTTCCTAGGCTTTGAATATGAATAGCATAAGGAATTTGGTTAGATTTCTAGTAATACCTGACCCTCACTAATAAAGACTAATGTATATGGTGTGTGCTCCAAGAACAATGCTCTTGTTGTATCTGTATACATAATCCAGTCCTCTCACTAGTCAAAGGCCCTGAGTTTGCCCTATATGAGTTAATATCTTAAGGATTCCCTTAGCATAAATATTAAAGAAGACTGATTCAAGGCCTTCTCTGCATTACACCCTTCTGTTACAGGTAACTTTTCTGCAATATTGGTTTCTCTGTCTGTCCCAGACCCACCTATGCTCTCACTCTTTACTGGGGCATAAAGAAGCCTGACTTTTCCTTCTTCCTCTGTTGTCCAATTGTCTTCATTCCCCTTCCCTAAGTTTCTCTTAATTTTGGCACCTAAAAATCATCAAGATGTAGCTTCACTGATGTGTATGCAATTAAACTATCCTCTAAAAAATCTTTTTAACCTTACTCCAAGGAATATATAAAAAGGGCCACTAAATCACATGGAAAGATAGTCAACGTTTTTAGTCATCAGGAACTTGCAAGTTGATACCATAATGAATTAGTTGCTGACTCATACTCTCTGGAGTGCTAGAATCAGGAGTAGGAGAGAGGGAATAACAGGGTAAATATATACTTAAGGACTGATAATCACAAGTGTTGCCCAGTATGTGAAGTCACAGCCTTTGTATGTGGCTAATGGGAATGATTTACACAGGTAGAAAGTAATCAGTAGTTGCCAGGGAAGAGGTTGTGGTTATTAGAGAAATAAAAGCAGCAGCAAAAGAATGAGGAGGGTTATTTCTAAAGTGATAAAGATGTCCACAAATATTCTAGGCCAATAGTTACACATATATACAAATATAGGACAAGCCACTGGATTATACACTTTAATTGAATGTATTTGTGATATACCGATTGTATCTCAATATCTTTTGAAAAAATAATCCTGTCAATTATATTCAGACAAATAACTTTATTTACCTTTTTGGTATGTCTGTTTTTTTTTTTTTTAATTCTGATTGTTCTATCAGTGAAATGAAATGCTGACCCAGGAACCTATCTGAGTTAGGCTGTCAGACTTTGAAAAGTCTCACTAACCACTAAGAGGCAGGAACATCCGTTTTCCAGCAGGGCAACATCAGCTTTCTTCAGGGAAGGCCTTAAGCAGCACAGCTTAGATTTGGGTTGATTCTGATTTTCTACCCACTTCAGAGCTTCTTGAACCACACACAGATGCATGGTTGCAAACCTCAGTGCACCCAGGATCCTCCATTCACACTTAGGGCTCACAGTTTTCCTTGTTTAGACCCAAATTGAAAATCAGATTCATATTTACCATACATCCATTGTCTAGGAGATTTTTCTCTTTCCCAAAGAAAGAGATAGGAAGTTAAAGCATACATTCTAACATGCAAGAATAAAGGCTTTTGTTAACCCTTCACCTATATATCATATTGTACTTTCATTATCCAATTTGTCTCATAAATTCTTTGTTTCTGGTTTTTATTTTTTAAAGGTTGTGCTCATGAAGAAGTAGGTTTCCATAAGGGTTATGCATAGCATCTTTAGTTTGGGTTTAACCTTCCTCATATCCCCTCTTCCCCATGCCCCTGCCCAGACCACTTAGAACCTTCAACACCCAGAATTCTGTCCCTCTATTTATATATCTACTGCCCACTTCCCTAACCACACCCCTAACCTCCCTCCTTCATGGTCACTTATTAGCTTCCTGGCTTCTACTACTGACTCTTATTCCAACTCACATATAAAACTAAAATCATAAATTTTTTAGCTTTCAAACTTCAGAGAACAATAACCTTTGTTTCCTATCCAAAATAAAAGTTAATGCCATTTCAACAGTTTGAAAATATCATTGGGGACTCATTTCTGTTTTCATTATCTCAAAAAATGATTTATATAGGTAAAGTATAGGTACTGAGAACACAGTGATGGGCAAGACTGAAACAGTCTTTATCTTGGGATTTATAACTTATCAGAAGACATGGAAGAGTGGACGGTTAATAGAAATATAGCTCCAAAATCCTTTGAGTTGGTGCAAAGTAATCTAATATTGAAGGACAAGAACTACTGACCTAAAGTGTTAGGACTAAGCATTATTCACATAAACAGGAAATGTGGTCATATTCAGTTGCTGTATATAGTAAATATCATGTTGCTAAAGTATAATATTAACTAATATTTATGCTATTTATAAGCTTATATAATTTTCAGTATGCATTATCTGCACTCTAAAACCATGTGAAAATATAACAATAATTGCCTTTGGAAAACTATTTCTTGGTACTCACACTATTCTGTCTACTGATAACTTTGGGAGAAGATACTCAGAAATGTCATTTACTGTCAGTTATGGAATCACTTTCTTTCATTCTCTCTCTCTCTCTCTCTCTCTCTCTCTCTCTTTATCTCTCTTTCCCTCCCACCCTCCTTCCATCTCCTCCTTGCTCAGCTGCCTGCCTGATCATGGACATCCACCTACCTCTACCAAGAGCAAATTTCATCAGTTCAAGGAAGCTATTGGAGCTGATTTGTCTTACCATCTATGGGACTCCCCCCCCCCACTTCGTCCTTTATCTGTAATACAGTTGGTGGTTCTATTCATAACTCTCTCTCCAATGTCTACTTTTTAATTTTCATGTACTGACATTCAGTAATTCCAATATACTCAAACATTAAACTAGCAATTATCTGCGATTTTACTCTAAGTTCCATATTGTCATGGATCAAAGTCCCCCCAAAACATGACTGTGTGTCACCGTGAGCTTTACTGGCATGCTCTGAAAACACCAGCTGTGCATGAGGAAGAGACGGAAGACAGGGTAAGAATGAAGCTTACCTCAACGCCAGCTATGAAAGCGGAGCTGTGAAGACTCATCACTGGTGTTCCAAATTGAGGCAGGGAGGCTGTGTGGATTTCATTAGACTATCTGACCATTTAGATGCTCCCTTCAACGATGGAACTTTAACCCCCAATTGTCAGGTATTAACATGTTAGATAAGGTGAAATTTTGAAAATATGAGTAGACCCTAAAATTTATGGGTCACCAGATTAGTGGATTTGTCTTGAGAGTAACAGCTTACATTGAGAGCTTGTCTCTATGCCTGTCACCACACAGTGGCCTGTACCACCTCAGGATCCTGCAGAGGCTCTGCCATTAAGAAGGCCCACCCCAGGTGTAGCTCCTCAACATGGGCCTACCAGCCTCCAAGACTGTTAACTGAATGAGTAAATGTTTATTCTTTACAAATTAGGCAGTCTATAGTGTTCTGTTATAGCAACAGAAATCAGGCCAAGCCAGGTGAGTGATGGGAAGGAGGTAACTTAAACGGGCAGTTCCTGGGGAGAAAGGCAATGTCTGGGGAAGGCCCAACTGGGAGCCATCAGCAGATAGTGTTTATGCACTGGGCAGTGAGTACTAACATGCTAAATAGAAAAACATGAGCAGCACACAGCCACACCCACAATGTGTACCCACACAGCATTGAAAACTGGTCTTGGTGGGACGATCCAAGTAATTACACTAGTCTCCACAGTGGCTATGTCTGAAAATGCTAATATTAACCTCAATATTAACAAGATGGTGATAACATGAGCATAAAAATAGCACTGGTGCCAATTTAAATTTTATATATGTATGTGTGTGTGTGTGTGTGTGTGTGTACTCAAGTTATTAATCATAAATTGTGTTCTGATATTAACTGAAGTTCTCTCAGGCCAG
This sequence comes from Dipus sagitta, assembly GCA_036346955.1. Lineage (NCBI taxonomy): Eukaryota > Metazoa > Chordata > Mammalia > Rodentia > Dipodidae > Dipus > Dipus sagitta. The sequence continues at coordinate 77,226,768 of CM070781.1, forward strand.
TAATTCTTTCCCTGTAAGTACACTCAGGAAGACATACATTCCCAATTATGTCCAAATTAATATAAGCACTTCTGTCTTTAGATGCAAAGAGCCTCACAGCAGAAAATATGAAATCTTCACCTTTATTTCTCTTCATTCTTTACCACCTATCACTCTTCCCTGTGTTTCTTTCTTACTACTGAGAAAATCTTCATTCCAAGTAGCTAAGATTACTGCCATAACTTAGTAGTGAGTTACTTAATCTAACCTCCCTGTGAATATCATACTGCACAGAAGAATGCCTTCTGTTTGTCACTCCAGCCTTCTGTTCGCTCTGATTAGCAGAGTCTCTGTTGTCTAAGCATTGATTATGAAAAAGGAAATACGAATGCCTGATTATTGAAACCTTACTTTTATCTTAAAAAATGAACGTCAATTCTTAGTGTTAACAATCTTTCTAAATTTAGGAATAGAATTTTCATAGTTTGTAATTCCTCTCCCATATTATTTATGCTTTATTTTGGACATAATTAACCATTTAACAGAGGTTGGAGAAGGCAGGGGACTTGAAATGTTCTGAATTGCTACCAAGTCTGAATCACTCATAAGTCAAAAGAAATACCCTTTGAAATTACAACTTCAGTCAACATTAGAATGGTAACAAATAGCTTGACTTCATCTTGTTGGGGACTTACCATTTAAGTAATATAAGATGTGATGGTGTGAGATGGCTCATAGTGACTGAATCACACAACTCATTAGCTATATCTTATACAAACCAGAAATAATTCCATAGGTTAAAGAACAGAAAGTTTAATAGTCATTAGGCTGGAGGGCTTGCTCTTTACACTGGTGATGTTCTTTTCATATTAGTGTGTAATAATTCCCCTCAGATGACTGTCCTATTTTTCAGATTAGGGTTGAATTCAACAGTGAACAAAATTTCATGCCTGAAAGAGTTATTAAAATGGAGAAAACCCACAGACACAATATGCCTGATTATTGAGGTTCTGAAGAAAGAGGTATTCACTGTTTCTAACCAAGTGGCTATCAAGGAAAGAAAAATGTGAAAGTATCAGGGACAATAGGGGAGATGGGTGGAACTAAGCAGAGAGAAAACACAAGGTGAGAAGAAAGTAACAGAGACATAGTTTCCACAAGAGACTGTGTGCTTTGTTAAACATGAACACCACAGTTCCACTTCCTTCATAGAAAATATCCTTTCCAGGACTCACACCGAGATAGTACCAGTATCCACAGACTGGAAAACAACACAGAAAGAAACACATGTTTATGAAAGAGACATACTTCTTCATAATTAACATCAGTATGATATATTTGAAAGGCCCCTGCATCTGAAGAAACCTGACAAGGAGTCAGGGCTACATTATATGCTCTTTGATTGGTATAACATATGAAATGCTTCCATGCTAATTTTTAGACATAACTGTGTCTTATATAATTTCAAATTCCTTAGCAGCTTAAATATCAATTTACTATTTGTGGCTTACCAACCTTTCCTCTTCAGCACTGAAAACTAGAAAATGTGATGCTTTCAGTGTCCTTTGTGTTCTTATCGTGAGAAAAGAAGAAAAGGAAATTGTGATCTGAAGAGACTGATATGTCATTGGCTTGACTTGGGCACTATCTGTCAAGACATGTGTATATCAAATATACAGTGACTGTCTGTTTATTTGACATTAACATGAATGGGAACAGTTGCCTATAGGTTGCTATCAGTGCTATGTGACTAATACCACCTAGTCCATGGGAAGTTTCATTTACAAAATAAGTATAATCTAATTGTAGAATATATTATAGTTAATATATAGCAGTAAACTTTTTATCACTTAATTTTTTATTAAGAATTCTGTAAGATTCTCATATGCAAAGATGGCATTCGTTTTAATAATGTTAGTATGGGATAGAATAATGCTTAGAAAGCTCTCTAGGGTCTGGGCTAGGTTGATTTAGGGAGCATAGCTTGATTCATATTACAAAAAACATTAAAAAAAAGAGTGAGTCATATTATGGCAAAGTCGTGAGTGTGTGTGTGTGTGAGAGAGAGAGAGAGACAGACAGACAGACAGAGACAGAGAGAGAGAGAGAGAGAGAGAAGAAAAGTCAAATTTAGACACACCAAGAAGCTTAACCCTTGAGAGGTTTCTGGATCAGCCAGCATGGTGCTTACATTGACTGAGTGGCAACATAAAAAAGGTACTGAATAAATAAATCACTGAGTGAGAACTTCTTAGTAGGAGTCCACAGCAGAGGAGGTGCACTGTAGTGCCTGCCCCACATTTAATTCTGCAGTAGTTATAGCTTAACAATTAGACTCGCTTTTATGGAGATTAATTCTCTTTATTATGATGTTCAATTATAATAACCTGAGGGAGGGAAGGCATGGGATGTTTCGTGTTCATCTCCATCTTTTCTGTCTGGGAGCTGAGTGGCAATTAATGAGTAACAGACTTCAGCAAATAGGAGGGAGGTCTATTAGACATTCCGTGTTCACTACCATAATGTGTGTCTTAACATTTTGAGAGCTAACCATATTTACATTGAAGAAATATGCAAAGATGGAAATCTCACAGTGGTCTTTCTAAATACAGATCTAGTAACCTGCTTTGCTTTGCTTGTGGCCTATTACAACCCTTAACCCGTTAGAGGAGGTCTTTGGCTCTCGTGTTATCTTTGGGTTCTGAGGAGCAGGAACAGGATGCTGGCAATGCTCACCTGCATGTGGCCACTGCTCAGCACACACCCAGCCTCCTGGGAGGTGCTTAGCAATTTTTGCTGAATAAATTCCATAAGAGGAATTGAATCAACAACAAATCAATGCAGCATTAAATGTAAACAATATGTCATCTTGTATCTAGCCATAATGATTTTTAAGTGGCATAATTTTAAATCCATATGACAGGGTTAGAGCACAGGCATTTGATAGATCAGTGATTTTTATAAATTTGATTTTTGTGTGTATATGTCTGTATGTGTGCATGTATTTACACATGTTCATTCTCCTGTATGTACCTGCCCACCACTAGATCATAGGAACATCATCTTGCCCAGCTTTTATGTAGGTGAGAGGAATACAAACTTGTGTCCTCGTGCTTACAAAGTAAGTCCTTTCTCAGCACCATCTCTTCAGCCCAGCCATGACATAATACACACCAGTGTGTATGGATGTATGTGTGTGTATGTGTACATATATATATACATGCACACATATATACATAGAAACTATATATACATATATGTGAATAAATAAAATATCCTACCATATGGAAGAAAAGAAGACACCTTAGCATTGAGCATATCTCAATGATGATGGGTAAATATGTTTTTTAAAATAAGCATGTATGAGATTTCTCTAAAACATGTGTTAATTTACACCCACAATGGATAAAAATATTTTCGAATTTTAAATGTAAAATTCACAGACAGAATGCATAATCTAAAAGCACTCATCGATCTGTTTGAGGTGCTATGTTAAACCCAGTTTAAATAGCGTGCTAGAAACTAGTATGTACTAAAATAATTTTAAAACATATGTCAAAACTGTCTGTAAATAATAGAAATTTATATGTTAATGTAAATTATCTTCAATTCTAGATAATATATGTTTTGAATGTCTTGAAACCTTGCTTCACTTCAAGACCATTTTCAGAAAATCATACCTGTAAGTGCGTTGTTCTGTGGAGCCTCAGCGCCCCCTTCTGGTGGATTTTTGCAAAGCATCCAGAACAATAATCTTCCCCACATTCCAGGCATACCTTTAAAGACATGCATAGATATAATCAGACAAATTAATCATGCTATGATTTTTTTCAAAAGTTTGCATAACAATCCCATTGCCTTGATATTTTTATTAAGTTACATATACATGCCACAGTTTTCAGAGGGAAACACAAATTGAACTCTGAAAACTGATCTGTAAATTCTAATTACTTTCATCTCAAAATGAATGCAGTAGCAGAAGCATAGGTATTCTGTGGTTGTACAAGATGTATGCATGTATGTTCAGTCTCCGAAGACTTAGAAAACAGTTAGTACCTCAGGTCAAACTTCGTGTGACCTGCTGAAAATGAAACAACATTATCTCTGGGTCCAAATTCTCATTTTTTCTGACTTATTTTTATGCATGGATTAACATGACATACTTAGTTTTTAACAATACATATACTATGCCAGCTAAAGTTTCCCTATGAAATATATTATAGTTCCTCTGTTGATGAGTCTCAAAGTACAGTTTTGAAGTTTTTTTCAACGTTTGTGGACAACCTGCACACACATGCACAGTGTACCCTGATCATAATCCCCCCACCACCCTCCCTTGCCCCTTTCTCTTATTCCACACTGCACTAAACCTGTTCTTCTTTCCAACCTCATATTATGCAAGTCTGAGGTAGATTGGGACAGCTGTAGTAAAACATGAATACAAGGGCCACCCTCCCCTAAGACAGAATTGCAAAACACCCCTTCCCATCCTTTGGATCTTACATTCTTAGGGTGTCCAAACAAAAGGAAATGCAAAGGAAGAGGCCTGGGTGGAGCCGCATCATGATGCCATTATGACTAGTGAAGTGAATCCCAGGTTCTCTATCATGTTAAGATGTTACTTTTTGTGTGGTTTTGCATGTGTGTCCATATTCCCTTGTGTGTGGGCACAAGTGTACATGAATATGTGTGCATGTGGCAGCCAGAGGCTGATAATCAGGTGTCTTCCCCAATGGATGTCCACCTTACTTAGTGAGATTGGGTCTCTCAATTGAAACTGGAGCTCACTGGTGCAGATATCCGAGCTTGTCAGCTTGCCTGGGGATCCACTGTCTCAGCCCCCTATGTGCTGGGATTGCAGCTGAGCCACTATGCCTGCCTTGCATTTGTGAGGATGCTGGGGAACTGAACCCGAGTCTCAAACTTTTATAGCAAGCAGTTTACCAACTAAAGCCATCTCCCAGCTTTATGATGTAGATGTAATATTTATTATGTATCAACCTTGGTATATAATACACCTGTACCCATGATGCTGTCAGACAACACTGAAAGAGGAAAGGAATGACACATTTACTATATGTGGAGTGAGTACTAAGCATTTGTGCCATTGCTGCATCACCTTTACATGACAGGATAAGATTCAGTGCAACTGAACAAGAGCCCAAAGGTAAAGAATGGCAGGAGATGAGGGCTTGGGAAGATGTGTTAAGTGAATAGTGTTAAGGAGCTCATTGTTCTCTGACCCTCTTCCATTTCCTGTCTGAGTGTCCAGCACTGTTCTTCAGCTGCTTCTCTCTGTGGATCAGGAAACAGTGAGGGTAAAGCAGCTGGGTGTGGAAGGCAAGAGTTCCATCTCCTCCTGGCTCTTGTCAGTGAGAGACTGCAACATGAATTTATGACTCTCCAAATGTAAGCTGAAGGTGAGCCATGTGGGACATTGTTACTATAATGGCTCTGGGTTTGCCGCTGTGTGAGGGCACTTGATGTCTTGGACTCTTAGGTGATATTGCTACAGCTGACAGTCTGCACACACAGTGACAAAGACCAAGGACAGACCTCCTGTATGACACAGGAATGGAGATGTTTATGTCCATTAGTTTCTTTTAAGATCACATCAAGTATTTCCATGTAATGGCATGGTAATGTACACTATGTTAACCTGGCTTATTAAATATTAAATGATTAGGACAACACTTTTAAAAGGTTCAAGATCTAAAAAGTGTTGTATAGCTAAAATGAAATGCACATGAAAGATTAGCAGCAGTAGACACAACACTTAATGAACTATCAACTCCAGGCACTTTAGATGCTCAGTTTAGATCCTTACAGCAGCCTTGCCACATCAGAACGAGGACTGAATCTCCATTATGATGACAAAGTAACAAAGGAATATACTGATTGGGAATCTGCCCAGTCACACAAGCTATTAGTGGAGCCTGAATTCCAACCCCAGCATGACTGCAAGCTCAAGCTCTGAACCATGGCAGACATCAATGCCAACAAGCCAATCACTGTTTGTTTAACTGCAGTGCTGATCATTTATTGAAATACATTAATGATCTCAGTAATAAAAAATCTAGTACTTCAAATTCCTAATACAGTTTTTCAAAGGGGATTAAGTATTCAAAGCTATTTTTTTTATTTGAACAGAAGAAATGGAAATATTATCCCTAGAGTATGGGAACCAACCTGAGCCTCCTTGTCTTGAGTCATGGTTTTTAAAATCTGTAATTGCATTATTTTAAGTAAAAAAAATTCTACAGTTATAATTTCACATAATATAAAGAAGTATCATTATTATGCTAATATAGACTTCAAAATATATTTTATTTAATTGTATTCAAGGGTTGGAGAAATGGCTTATTGGTTAGGCGCTTGCCTGTGAAGCCTAAGGACCCCGGTTTCAGGCTCGATTCCCCAGGACCCACGTTGGCCAGATGCACAAGGGGTCGCACGCGTCTGGAGTCCGTTTGCAGTGGCTGGAGGCCCTGGCATTCCCATTCTTTCTCTCTCTGTCTGTCGCTCTCAAATATAAATAAATAAAACTAAAAAAAATTAATTGTATTCAACATAGCTGCTAATGTTTTTTTTTTTCTTTTTAAATCTCATGTGCAGTTGAAAGTTTTCTACAACATGATATAGCATAGGGAACTGACAACTCAGTTCCAGCATACAATCCTAAGCCAAGTATATAGTAAGAGATTTTTAATGAAAGTAGCTCAACAGCATCTGTGGACTGAGGCTCCAAGCTGAAGCTGCAGAGCAGCTTGCATACTTGGTTATAGAGCGTGTTTAGATCTAATCTGGGTGGAAACGACTGCCAACTGGAAAATCTTTTTAGGCAGTTTGTACAACTGGCAGACACATGAAAGCTGGAGATAAGGACACTCTCCTACCACACAGCTTCTGCAATGACAGAATTCCCAAGTGCACTTTTAAAAAGTATCTTACAGATATGATAGATTGCATGTCAGTGGGTCAATTCTTCAGAATCCATGGGAGTTTAATTAAGCCATTCATATATGACAAATTAATACAAAACACTTCATGTCACTTTTGGCATATAGAAACAGCCTAAAGCCACTGAAATTGTTGGATTTTATCTTTGTTGTTAATATATATGAAGGTATCGAGTCATTCCATTTATCCTGAGATTTACTTCTCTTCCTGCCCCAAGCACAAGAAAATATTCCTCATTTCCAGGTAAAGATCTACCTATCTCACTACATAGCCCAGCCTTGCCTAGGCCTTGCTATATAACAAAACCTCTTCAAATTTGTAATCTACTTCTCTCAGCCTCCCAAGTGATGAGATTACAAGTATATGCTTCCAGACTTAGCCCATTTTCATAAACTAAGAAGTATTCACCTAGACTAACAAGAAAAAAATAGAACATACTTAACTAGATAATACTACTCATTTGATCATGAGTCATCTGAAATAAAAGACTTTAGTCTTCTTCAGAGAAGGAAAAGAAGATGTTTTCAACTGATACTACAGGAATAAAAGGTTCCTACAAGATTATAATGACCAACAAATATGGAAAGCTAGAAGAAACTGATGATTTGTTAGATACATACACCTCACTCAGATTGGATCAGATATGCCAATACATTATTTAATTTAAGAATATTGGAACATAAAGAAATAGAAAAACTGAAAAAATCCAAAAAATACAATGAGATTCAAATCATTGATTAAAAAGTCTCCCACTGGGGGAAAGAAAAAAAAAGCCCAGGATTTGACTGCTAAAACTGTTAAATTTCACTGAACATTTTTTTAAATCCACTACCAATTTCAAAATTATTCAAAAAAGGAGGAGGAGGAATTCTTGCAAATTCATACTAAGAAACCAGCATCATCTTATAGCAAATACAGACAAGAACACACAGAAAAACAAAGAAATCTGAAAGCTATTACCCCTCTTGAAATACAGCAAACATCCTCAACAAGACTCTAGCAACTATGCATATCACATTGAAAAGACTGTTCACCATGATCAAAGGGAATTCATCCCAGGGTACAAAGAAGGTACCTCATGTGCAGATTGATAAATATGCTGATCTACGCCAGTGCAATGAAGTGAAACAAAAGTCACTTGAAATAGAAAGGAAAAAAGATTAACACTTGAAAGTTCATCAGCACCTTAAACGTAGAAGCAAAACTCCTGACACACACAAATATTATTCAGCATGCTAATGGATAACCAAGTTGTCATGCAAAAACACAGTGGAATAATCATCAGTAACACAATGAAGCAATGGGTTAATGTAATGGCATGGATTAATTTCCATGCAGAGCCAGACAAACAGGACAAGGCATGCTTATACAGTATCATCCCATAAAGGTAGTGCATAAAGTCCAGAGTAGACAACATTAAATCTGTCTGGTTTGGAAAGGTAGATAGAGGCCCGCATGCTGGGCATAGGTTGTTAGAAACATGTGAAACATTTATGGGGTATAAGTAATGCATTATATCTTAGTTTAGATATATTAATCTAGATAAAAGATACTTATTGCACATTACAGTCTATTTCATAGATTTCATAATAAGTAAGTTATACACAACATATATAGAATAGAAAGGGAGAATAAGGAGTTCAAGAATAGACACAACTTTCAGAGCAAGCCTTATCATAATGGGATGTCAAAGGGGATTTTTAACCTTTTATTTATTTATTTATTTATATTTTATTTATTTATTTCTTTGTTTGTTTTCTGAGGTAGGGTCTCACTCTAGCTCAGGCTGACCTGGAATTCATTCTATATTCTCAGGGTGGCCTTGAACTCACAGCGATCCCCCTACCTCTGCCTCCCAAGTGCTTTGATTAAAGGTGTGCACCACCACACCCGGCATGTTTATTTATTTATTTATTCATCTATCTATCTATCTATCTATCTATCTATCTATCTATCTATCTATCAGAGAGTAGCAGATATATAGAGAGATATAATGGGTGCCTAACAATGCAAATGAACTCCAGATGTATGCACCACCTTGTGCATCTGGCTTTACATGGGTACTGGGTAATTGAACCAGGGTCCTTTAGCTTTGCTAGCAAGCTAACCACTAAGTCATCTCTCCACCCCACAGAGTAATTTTTGTTGTAGGTTTGTTTTGGGTTCAAAGTTTAGATGGCAGATTTTGCATGCTGGTATGTAGCTAGGCAGGATATGACAAAAAGGATGGAGGATTAGACTTGAAATGATATCTTTAAACAAGAATGAGAGGATGAGATTTCCTGAAAAGGTGGGAATGTTGATCTCATCTACCAGCACTCATCATCCACTATGAGAGCAATGAAAAAGATTAGGCTGGGAACAAGTGAGGGGTAAGTCCTCCTGAGAGAGCTACTCCACTTGTATTATTACACACATACTAGGAAAGCTGCATTCTTCTCACACTGTCCACAAACCTTCCCTCTGATCTTAGGTTTTTCATTTTCTCTAGAATTTGCCATTGTATGATTAACTGTTTGTTTTTCTGGCTCTGGAAGACAAAAAAAAAAAAAGTACATACCAATCACTTTGGAGTATAATGTTCAGGGTTTTTTTAATTAACAAATTGACAAAAGTATGCACACATCTAAATTCTCAAACAGTATCTAGACATGCACTGCCCATCAAAATGGTACACAATCAAGACTAATCTTCCAGTTAACTAGCCTCTGCTAGCAACCAGAGCACAGAGCCGCCCTTATGCATCCATGTCCACTATGATTCAAACTCACTTAGGCAGAACGCACCAAATTACAGAACTCTGACAGCCTTGTCACAGAACAGAATTCCTGTGGCTTTTCCCCACCTACAAACATAGCTGGCATCTGCGTACAACAACTTCTAAACATACAATATTATTACTTTTTTTTTTTTTTGGTTTTTCAAGGTAGGGTCTCACTGTAGCCCAGGCTGACCTAGAATTCACTAGGGAGTCTCAGGGTGGCCTCAAACTCACGGCAATCCTCCTACCTCTGCCTCCTGAGTGCTGGGATTAAAGGTGTGTGCCACCACACCCGGCTCCTAAACATACAATATCTTATGTTTATAAGAAATATACATTTATGTTTAGTAATAACTATATATATATTTCTAGAACTAACTGTATCCAGTTAATGTTAACATTCACAAACAAATTTGCTTACTTTCAGGAAAAAAAATAGTGAATTTCCTTTGGAATCACTGTAAATTTTACTATTTTAAAAATAATTCATTAATATATAAAGGAATTTTTCAATATCCTTTCAATTCCCCAGTGATATCTGCATTTATAATTTTACATTGGTAACTTCCCCTCACTGGTTTAATGGTTATATTGCTACTTTAAGTAGTAGTGATTGTATTCATATAATACTGATATATCTAAGATGTCAATTTTGAAACAAAATAAGCTCCTGAAAAAAACAAACTGTTAGAAGTTATTTTAAACATCAAAACGCCAGCCTATGGTGGCTTAGAATGTTTATTCTGCATGAAAAACCTCTTTATAAGTAGTACGTGAGAAAAGCAAAGGCCTCCACCGTTATCATCTGATGATACCATGCTAAACTGCTTACCTTGAATCTGTTGCTTTAGTAATTTCAGTTTCACTTTTCCAGAGGAAACCTGTATTAATAAAATGATACTCTTTTCAGATACACATCCTCTACTTCAAAGAAAGTATAATTAAATTACTAATAAAACATTGGTAAGTGCTATTAATTTTGACAAACCTGGTATAAAAATTTATTACAAAAGAGTAAAAAAAGTATGAAAATATATATGAACCTTTACATAAAGTTCATTAAAAGAACAAAATTTCGTACATATTGCATACATAAACCAGTTTTGTAATCATTATTTTTTTGAGACATGCTTTCACTATGTGACCCAAACTGACCTCTAACTCAAGATCTTTCTTATCTCACACAACCCTGGGATTAAAGGAGTATGTCACCATGCTCATCTTACAGACCAGTTTTTTTAATACAAGAAGTTATTTTTAAGTAAACATCATATATATATATATATGTGTGTGTGTGTGTTTGCATGTAAGTATTTTAAGAAAATGTCAGTATTCAAATGTTAAAAAGGTTCAATGATGATTTCTGTTCTTTCTGAAACACACAGTCTGATGCTTGCATAGACTGAACCTAAATTGAGTTCTGACAGAGGCTACTCAACTTGCTGAACTATGGAAGCCAATATTACTACCTTATTTGCACAACTTAAAAAATTACATGTTTCAGCATTATAGTCATATAGTCATAACACTAACATTCCTTTATGGTAAGCAAAAATAATGTGTGAGATTAACAGCTAAGTATTTAAAATAAACAAACCCTTAAAACTATTGCATGTTAGCATTGCATACAGCACAGAGATGTTCCCACTGAATGTGTTCATTTGGGTCTTATTAAAACCAGGAGTCAAAGTAAATAAATGAGCACAGAGGATGTTGTGCATTTACATAGACACTGTCACTCTGTGCCCAGTTTTCAATTTGAAATTTGCATGCTCAATTGCCCAATTTGTACATGATGATAGGAGAACAATGGATTCCTCTATATCTATGGCTGTACCAACTGCAGTCAGCTTTAAAAATTTAGGCCTAATTATGCTCTGTGGTTTTGCTTCGAAGAGTCACTTATTGTTCATATTCTTTGAAGTAGCTGCTCAGATGTTTTCTGTACTCACACAGCAGAAAAGAAAATAGAGGAGAAATACTCAACTTTTATATGAATCACACTTTTAGTTTTAAATTTGTAATGTTATACAAGTTACAGATAATTTAATCTTTTCATAACCAAATTATCTAATATGATTACCCTAATGATACAACTGAATTATAACGTGATCAGTATGGCTATAAGACTCTTAGACAAAAGAGGTAGATATGTCAGCAAAATAAAACAATTATTAGAGAATTTTATAGTTTCTTTTTTATTACTATAAGTAATATTTTTTGTTCTATGAATTTAGCTGTATTTACTTCAAATTATCCAAAATGCATAAAAAATATTTCAGTAAGCAAGCTGCTAACTTCTATTTAGGTAAATAAAGCTACTTCATTAAGTCTGAATTTTATCTATTTGAAAAGGGGTGGGTTGTAGAGTTAGAAGAAGAATACATAAATATATCCCCACATATACATGCATACGTATCTGAAAATCCAGACCATGAGAAATTTAACATACTAACGTGCCACCCTTACTGTTCCACTTGTGTCTGCACAAGTAGATGTTGAAGAAGAGCTGACAGGAGACCAGGCAGTTTGCTTGAATCCTCCACTGAGACAACTCGAGAACCACGGTGGTGAAACTATGCTAAGATCTCCATCGTATGCCAAATGCCTGTAAACTACAATGACGTCATCTGCACAAATTCCCCCATAAGCCACATTTCAGCTATTTTCTTTTCTTTCTTTTTTTTTTTTTTTTGGTTTTTTTCAACGTAGGGTCTCACTCTAGCCCCAGGCTGACCTGGAATTCACTATGGAGTCTCAGGCTGGCCTCGAACTCACGGCGATCCTCCTACCTCTGCCTCCCGAGTGCTGGGATTAAAGGCGTGCACCACCACGCCCGGCTTTTTTTTTTTTTTTGGTTAGATTTCAGCTATTTTCATGCTCCAATCACCTCCTAAACCTTTACTATATTTCATCAGCCCATTCCACTCACCCAACCATTGTGCAGAACCCAAGGAAATATTCAACTAACTGTATTGCTAGTCTTTCCTAAATCTGTTCATCCCAAAATTCCTACTAACAGTAGCCCACCTTTCCTTAAACAGTTTCCCCAAAACACTACCCAAAGGATCTAGTCTTTTCTTTTCTTTTGAGATGATCTCATGTAGCCCAGGCTGGCCTGCAACTCACTATAGAGTTAAGTTTGGCCATGAACTTCTGATCTTCCTATCCCCACCTGCCAAGTTATGAGATTACAGTTATGTGCCATCACTCCCTATTTTTGGAGGTACTGGAGAGTAAAGCTAGGTCTTTGTGCACACTAGGCAAGTACTCTGCCTACTGAGCTACATCCCCAGCCCAACTTGCGATTTTTCTTTCACTCACTTTCAGTCACTAAAATAGAAGAAACAAATCCACTTCTCTTCTCCAATGTGCCAGAGTTCTCAAGTATTGTTCCACTGTGATCACTCAGTGATGTCACCTCTACTGAAGATCTTCACCACCTGCTTACTGCCTTTATCCATGTCCAGGATGTGTATTATCTGAACCTCAGAAATCTACACAGAATTTCTTTGCATTACATTTCCAGCTTGTCAGTGTGGATAGTTCAGTGCCCATGTACATGACATCCTGGTACTGAAGACCCTCACCAAGCTGGCTACTGTGAGCATCTAAAGGCTTCTTCATTATGACCAAACCTTGCACAAAGGTGGCATTCTGTATGTCCACATCTTCAAAACCCCAAACTCAGAAGTTCTTACTGATAACTTTAATGACTTCATCTCCTCTCTTGAAGATTTCTCATTCTACCCATGAATTTTTCCTTGGGAAAAAATACATATTCAATAACCATAATGGAAATGCATAGTTTTCCAATAATTCACCTATTCATTTTCTGCTAAACACCAATTGTAATTTTTGTGGCTACTCCAAACTGTCTCCATTCCCAAAATTTCCATGTCATGTCATTATTATTTCTTTTCCTCCATCTAAGCAGATGCCATGTTCAACAATATCAAGAATATTGAAATCTTATTTCAATGTTATATACTATCTTACTTTACCACCTATCAAACCCAATCTCTCAAATCTGTTTTAATTTCCACCTGCATTTTCATCTTTCTCACTTCAAAGAAAATGTGTTCTTTCCTTGGCAAAGTCTTGCTGAATGTGTCTCCTTCTCCACAACTACATCCACAGCCGCTGGAAACCCCACCACCTTCTTCTTTAGTCTCTCCTCCACTAGCTTTTTCATTCTTCTGCCTATAAACTGATCTACCTCATTCCCCCAATGCTGATCCTACTTCTTTGATCATATGACACTGGATTCTCTGCTCTTATATTTACCACAACAGCTTTTATTCACTGTGTCCCATGCTTTCCAACAACTTGGAATCTACTTTCCCATCACATGATAAGCTGATCATTCTCCTTAGTCCTATTAATATTCTTATTTTTAATCAGCATTGTGATGTAAATTCAAGCAATATTACAAAGTGGTTTAGTGATGTATCAAATCTGAAATAGTTACAAATGTGATATATTTACAAATGTAGCAGAGGTTCAGACTGCTTAAGTGATTTGCCTGTTATCACACAGTTAACTAAATGAACCAGAATTCAAACCTATATAGGGGTTCTCAACCTCACCATACTGACATTTTTAGCCAAAGAATTCCTCATTGGGAAACCATCCCATATATTCTCAGCAGAATCTTTGGTCTATACCGGCTACATATAGTCACTAAAAAACATCAGAGAACTTATCTGTAACAAGTGGAAGTATCTTCAGTTATTGCAAGATTCTCCTTGGAAGCAAAATTGCCCCACTGGGAAACACTGCTATAAATTGAAGCTTTTTTGACACAATGTATTGGACAACAATTACACTTCTATGTACTGCTTGAAGAAAATAGTTTGGAATATATATATATATATATATATATATATATATATATATATATATATCATAACAAAGTGGACACTTGGACAGCATGAATATCACAAGTCATTGCCTTACTCTTGTTATCCTACTGCTGATGACACTGAGACTTCAGGGAATTCCACTCACCAAGTGTAATACATCAAGAGTCCTGAGTCTAGGCTTCTAGTATGTATCTCTTATCTATTTCCCACTTATTGTATTGAAAACTATTCCCTTCCACTTTCACCTTCCTTCTTAATTGTGATATTTATATAAACAGGGATTTTGATTTACTCTTCAATCTTTTCCTTTCAAATTTACTTAATGAACTCTCTAATATTTTTATAACTATTTTTTTCTCAGCTGCATACTTAGCATATCCTAAATAATTATAGCAAAATTTGTATATGATTTTTTTAATTTTTTTAGTTTTTCAAGTTAGAGTTTCACTTTACAGGCTGAATTAGAATTCATTATGTAGTCTCAGCAGGCCTTGAACTCACAGTGATCCTCCTACCTCTGCCCTCCAAGTGCTGAGATTAAAGGAGTGTGCCACAATGCCTTGCTGTTTTCAATAAATTTCAATATTTTACTAAAATATTAAATGAGACCCTCCTTGAGAACAAAGATAACTTACTAACAGCCCCCAAATCACTTAATAAACGCAAGTACATATGTCAGTAGATACAAATTTAATAATCACAGCCACTATTGTGTGTATGTGTTGGATGTATATACATATGTGAATGGATCTGCATATGTGTGTACATGAGTGTGAAGGTCAAAGGTTGACATTAATTGTCTTCCTCAATCAAGCTTCCCCTTGTTTCTATGAGACAAGGCCTCTCACTAAGTCTGAAGCTCACTGATTCTGCTAGATTAGTCAGTGAGCCCCAGGGATCCTCAGTGTTAGAATTAACAGATATGCACTAACTACTAACTACGAAGCATAACATTTTTTATTTTAAAACTCTTTTATTTTTATTTTTTTGTTGTTGTTTTGATAATAAAAAAGCTATAATCTTATATCCCCTATCCCATACCCCCATTCTATTGGTATTCATTGTGAGATCCTAAAAGCCTCAGTCAGTCTCTGTGGGGGGACTGTGCTTCAGGCTAATCCCACCCAGTTTACATGGGCATTGAGTATCTAACCTCAGGACCCTGTGCTGCTTACAGGACAATAACGTTACCAACTGATCCATCTCTTCCTTGTTACTGTTTTGGTTTTGTTTTGTACTATAGCTCGAGCTGGCCTCAAACTCATGCCAATCCTTCTGCCTTGGCTTTACCAGTCTGGGTTACAGATGTGAGCCACTGCACCTGACCACAGCAAGCATCCTGCCATATTTAGAGTAATAGCTGAAACAGGAAGACTATCCCAGAAAGATGACAACATATCCAAAGTGGTTTATAAATTTTTAAGCCCAGAATGAAAGAACATATGTCACTAAAGGTATGACACTGTAGAATGAAATGTTTTTTTTCTGAAGCCAAAGTTTTAAAAGTGTGAAGTAAGATATCTGGAGATGCCAAATGACTCAATGAAAGTTTAATGATAGGTAACTAGAAGATAAAAGGCTACGTAAGTTAAAATTTGCTAAGGTATGAATCTTGTACTAAGAAATTCAGAAAAACAATCAGTTTTCTCTCTATAATGGCACTTACTCATTTCAATCATAAATATGATGCAGTGCTGTGTTCAGTAATGCACAGGAAAGGGAAAGCCAGCCTCCTGCTTGAGAACTGAGATGTGGTGTTATTTTCTCTATTGGGTGTCTTTATAATATAACCCATAGTATATGCATAATTATTATTCAAATAGAATATAAAACATTAAGTGACTGAGAAATGATATAAAATTAAGAATAGTCTATAATTTATTATATCAAAGAATATCTGCTTTTACCTTAATATAGAACTGTTTAGTTCTGTTTCACATAACTTTAAGCCAGAACTGAATGGGAAGACTCTCTTTATAATTTTGATAAAGTCAGAATGAAAAAATATCCCATGAGGTAATTTTTTCAAAGAACTTTATCAAAAACAGAAATATATCTAAATAATGAAAGCTGCATTGGCTTAGAAAAACAAGAAACAAAATCAAATATTACATAAACTCATTAAAATTAGAATAGTGGACCCTTGTTTATGGAAGAGAATGTAACCCCCTCCAATAATTTCTATCTTCTTGCTGAGCAAATTGCCTGAGAACCAAATGTTATCTGCATACCTTAATAGCATTTCCTTTATTTTGTGACATTATGTGTGATTGATTGCCCAATTTGCCGGCTTTTCCAGATTTCCAGTGATATCCATTTGACCTTCAAGAGATATAAAGAAAGCAAAATATAATTACTGAAAACATTCCTCCTATTTAATGAACACAAATGTATTTCTTTGCTTCAGGGAATAGAAATTCAGATGTTAACATATAAGAAACCACCACAAGATGAAAATGAAATATCAGTAATGCTCTAATATGCCATCAGTAATATTAAAATATGAGTCATCTCTAACTGTGGAGAAGTGAATAAAAGTGAAATGTATAAACATAGATGAAAATTCATTTTTTTTTACTATTTTCAGTAACTGAAGATATTTTAATTATTATAGGAAAGCAAATGAACTCCAGACACATGCATCTGATTTATATGGGTATTGGGGAACAGAATCCAGGTCATTAGGCTTTCTAGGCAAGTGCCTTAACTACTGACCTATCTCACCAGCCCTGTCACACAGTTTTAAACCCTAAGTAGCCATGAAGAAAAGAAATCAGAGTGCTCCCAAATGTCCAGAAGACCGACTTAGAGATAAATTTCTTCAGAATACAAATAAACCTCCATGCTGAGAGGAACCACTAAGTGCAAAGAAGGCTGATTTCATTTTTACAGTTTTCACAGAGCTTGTTGTTGATCCTCAGAAAAATTTTTGGAGGCTATCAGGATAAGGAATCCAATTCCCAGTTAAAAAATAATGAGACAACTTTCACAATGTCACACAGATAATAAATAATAAAGTCCAAATTGGAAGGCTCAACATATCTTCCTGACAAGGGAGTGCAAGTTCTCATTTTGGCTGTGACATATACTGAGTGACCTTAAAAAAAAACAGTGTAGGGATGGAGAGATAGCTTAGCTGTTAAGGAATTTGCCTGCAAAGCCAAAGGATCCTGGTTCAACTCTCCAGGACCCATATAAGCCAGATACACAAGGTGGCGCATACATCTGGAGGTCATTTGTAGTGGCTAGAGGCCCTGGCACTCCCAGTCTCTCCCCCCGCAAATCTGTCTTTTTCTCTCTCTCAAATAAATAAATAAATAAATAAATAATTAATTAAATATTAAAAAACAGTGTAACTGCTCTAAAATTTCAGTCAAGTTATACAATATTTTTAAATACATGAGAGATTACACAACAAAGCAAAAATCACTTTTGCAGTTCTGATTCCAGGACCTCTGAAGTCAAAAGACAATCAGGACTCATCAAAAAGATCAAACAAGGGCTACAGAGATGACTTATCACTTAAGACACTTGTCTGCAAAGTCTAATGACCTAAGTATGATTCCCCAGTACCCACATAAAGCCAGATGCACAAAGGGACACATGCAGTTGGAGTTCATATGCAGAGTCTGGAGGCCCTGGCATGCCCATATTCTCTCTCTTTATCTCTCTCTCTCTCTCTCTCTCTCTCTCTCTCTCTCCCTTTGCTTGCAAATAAATAAACAATGACAATAATTTTTTAAAGTTCAAACTAAATCCTAATCAGGAAAGGGAGAAGAAGTGAACACCTTATCATTAAGGGAAAAGAAGCAAGACACATAGTAAACTTGGCCTTTTAGGTGGTGGGCAATATGAGATGTCTTGAATTGACCAGTACCCTAGTCATCAATACTACATTAATAAACATACGTGCATTTTCATCAGTGGTTGGTAGTGTACTTCATGGGTACTTGAGAGTTTTGTCACTGCATGCAAATTTAATATACAAGATTTTGGCTGTATTTAATATCAGTAATTGCTTATAAACCTTGTATCTCATACTCCATTAAAGGTTTTAAGCTTCTGAAATCCATTTAGAAGGCAAACTATTGATGACTACCACGATGTAAAATGCCCATATACCTGGACCTGCTTACTTATACACAAAAGTCTATGTTGAAGTGTGTCCAAACCAGTATCAATAGTCCCCAAATGCTAAAAAGTTTAACAACTAAACAGTTACAACAATCCAATGTATGTCAACATGCCCATCATGCTAAGATGTTTTAATCAAAATAATTGGATAAGAATTAGTCTTTATAAATTATAGATGCTATCATTTGTAAAATGTTAATACATTTTACAATACTTCACATACATCCATATTTATATACTTGGACACACATGGACTTGTACAAAGATAAGACATTTGTTTGGAAAAGAATTTTACTCACTAAAGTGTTATTAGAAATGATCTGGGAGTCAGCCTAGAACTAAAAGGTTAATATTTGTCAGTTCTATTCAACTTATATCAGCTTAAATTGTTGTATAATCATCTTAACTAATAATAAATCTGTATTTCAGTAAGCACAGATATGATGTGTACTATTAGGGCCTTCTCATTAACAAAATATCAGCTAGCAGATTTAAATGAGTCTGATGTATAATAAATGAAAACTTCAGTCCCCAAGCCTGAAATTAAGCAACTTTTTCATATGCTGCCAGTTGAAATATTTTGAGAGAAAAGGGTAAATTTTTGTTACTGTCCAAATCATTCCAGGGTATAAACCACTGAGAATCCTCAAGTAAGAACATAATTATGAGTGGATAAGACCAAATAAAGTCGAAGGTATGAAAAGTGCTGTTTATTTTCAAAAGCAATGTGCCTCAGATAAGTGGCACAGTAATGAAGCTTAGAGGATGTTACTTATCCATTAAGGAAAGTTAAAAATTATTAATCCACTAAAGATTTCATCAGAAATAAAACAAACATAGCACTTTCCATAATTAAATTAAATCAGCACAATTAGTAGCACATTTAAATTAGTCTAATTTTAGGAAATATTCATTTATTCCTCTCATAATTCCATTTACTATTCTAAAATACTCTAGAAACGTCACTCACTTTATTTCTTCTTTCTCTTTATTCCATGTTGATTGGAATTCTTGTAGCTTTTTTTCCATCTCTTGGTTCTCCAATTCTAATTGTACTTTCTCCATCCGCAGTTCTTGAGCATGTCTGAAGATAGGAGTTTTGAATGAAACTCAAGGTAAGGAAATGTCACAGTATTCTAAATTTAGCAAGTTAGCTGATTCTAAATTAAAATTATTAGTAATTCTTAAATGGTGACAAATTTCAACTACTTCATACGGATTTTTGAAGTATGACTTATAAAATTACCATTTTTACATCCTTAATGTTCTCCTTAAGCAAGGTATTTCTCCAAATATTAAACTTGCTTTTCCTAGCCCATTGGCATAAGTTGAGAAGCCTTATTCCCTTCATGCATGTGCTATGTATATGCATGTCTGTTTGTGACTGCTTTTAAGTAGTCTGAAGCACAGTGCTTAAGTCTGTTATTTACTTAGTTATTTTTACATATTTCCTTACTAACATACCTCTTTATTTAAAGATTCCTTTTGGAAAGAGCCAGAAGGGCAGATATAGCTTTTAGGAGAAGGGAGAGCTATCCCTGAAGACTATATCAACACAGCATAGATAAGGAAGAGAGAAAAATGGGATGAAGGTTGGGGAAGAGTTGGGGTTCAGAGAGCAGCAAAATGGTGAACAGTGTCAAATAAAGTAAGACTGTTTTAAATAAAAGGGTGAGAAAGGAATTTCATGCCTATTAGTATATAGCTGGTCTTCCTGTTCTACTTTTTCTGTTTTATGGGACATAGATGAGTCCACTAGACATATAGGCCAGAAAATAATATTGCCCTCACTTTAAAGGTAAATTGCCATCTTTCTTATCAGGCCATACCATGACCCTTCTCTTCAATGTTGTTCTAACATCAGCCACTTGACTATGTCCAAAACCCTCCAAATATACTGTGATTTTTACCTTTGCAAAAGTTTTACCTAGGAGCTACTCATATAACTGTATTCCTCCCACACAATTTGGATAAGAGTGCTGGAGAGATGGCTTAGCAGTTAAACCACTTTCCTGAAAAGCCAAACAACCCAGGTTCTACTCCCCAGGACCCACATAAGCCAGAAGCATAAGGTGGCACATGTGTGTGGAGTTCATTTGCAGTGGCTGGAGGCCCTGGCACACCCATTCTCTCTATATATCTGCCTCTTTCTAGCTCACTCAAATAAATACATAAATAAACAAACAATTTAAAACCTTAGGTAACACCTCACCACTGCCCAGATCTATGTTCTGGGAGTACTTGTGTTTACATCACATGGTCTATGACACAACCATGTATCTTCATATCTTCTCCAAGCTACTTGACGGAATATATCATGGCTTCTTGTTTTCTTACAGCTACTATGCCCTTTTACTGTGTTTATTACACATGCACCTGATAAATGCATGAAAGGTGAAGGTTTGCAGGTTTAGAAACAGAAAGGAAATATGTCAATGAAATAAAATAATGCATATGCCTTTCTTCAACAAACAAGACAAAAAGGTAATACTAGAAATTTGATAACTTCTTTTATGAACAAAATAATAGCACATTTAGAAGTGATGCCATAACTTCTAAATATTCAATGACAATATTCAGTGTCTCAGAAGTAAAGAAAACATTATTAAAGTTCTTAGGACACTGAATAACCCATGGCCACTGAGCCCAATCAGGGAACTCAGAAAATAGAATTAAAAATTGATAATATGTCTCTAACTGATCCTTACTAGCCTCTTTATGATATTTTAGAAGATGCCTCAAGAGATTTCTGATGACTCTAGCTAACTTCTAAAGGAAACTATGAGTGCATCCCTTTAATATCCCTACCAAGTCAAGGAATTATGAGAAAACCCAAAATTGCTTAGCTCAACTGGAATCATTTCCCAATCAATGCAGATTTCTTTCCATTCCTGGAATGAAGTATTCAACATAATATCATTTATGTGGAGTGCTAGGGTAAGTAATACCTTCTAATATCTTTTTAAAGATTCTATACCCTAATTAACTCCCTAGCTTTAATTCTGCATAAATTTTGAATTATAGATAAAGGTCAAAGAAATACTTTAACCTTCCATTACACCACTTCAATAGTTAATGAACCCTTTACTTCAATTGTTATAGAATAAATATTTGGAATTCTCATATTAAAACTATTTAAATCATAATATTTTAAACATACTGTCCTGTATATAAACACATAGAAATGTAAAGAAGATGGAGAAAAGAACTTATTAAAATTAGCCTTTATTCAGTCTAGTGTAAAAATAACAGTTAAATTTATTATATAAATGTTAGCAACTACTTCTACTTAAAAATATGTATACATGTACTTACTTATATTTTAGTTTTACAGAATGTCCAGGTTTTCCCCAGGGAAGAACTACAAAATCTTTGGTGTTCATGATTAGTTGTCTTAATACTCTCTTAAAATTATTTCAGTTTGTAAAATTTCTGAAAACAACACGAAGGGATATATCATATTAAGTCAAACATTTCAAACTGCACACCCAATACAGAACGACTTTTGGTGGCACTGTCAATCAAACCTAGAGACTCACATGCTAGGCAAGCACTCTACCCCTGAGCTGTATTATCCTCCATCCCTCAGGAGAACTTTTAAAGCAGAAATTTTAGGACAAGAAAGTCTCAAAATTTAAACAGCAAATAATCATCATCTATACAAACTATGCTATCTAAAATACAACATTTAGTGATTTTGAAATTTCATTGATAACTGAATCATGAGTTCAAGTTTTCCTTAAGCCACATAGTCAGCTCATGGCTGCTATAGGCTACATAGTAAGAGCCTGTCCTGCCCCCTCCTCCCAAAGGCTGGTAAAACATTTAATGGAAAGTGAATAATTCAGTCAATGAGACAAGCTAAAGCAAACATTTGGGTTCTTTACAAGGTTAATGTTATAAAATGTGTACAGTTATGTGTCATGTAACAATGTTTTGGTTAATAACAGACCCCGTATTTAACCACAGCCCATTAAAGTCAGATGATTGATTGATATCATAGTCATCTTAGTTTGTGTATGATGCTTCCATAGTGGCCAAACCATATAACTATGCATTACTCAAGATACATTTCCACTATGCCACAATTCCTCATTATGTATCAGATATTTAATCCTATTCAAAAATCACACACAAGGTTAAGAATGAAAAGAGCCTTGAGATACAACTGAAACTTAATATCTTTATGTGTGCATACATATATTAGCATGTAAAATGACAAGTAAGTATGTGATAATGAATTATCCAAAGGCATTTTAATATACTCTTTAGCTCAGATAAAAAATTAGTATATTTCTGAAAGAATGTTCCAATAAAAAATTAAAGAAAAGAATTTTCTGCTTAACTCTGATTTAACCAGAAAATTAAATTATTCAGAATGCCCTCTTTCCTTAGTATCCCAATTATTCATGGTTCTATAATAATTTACGCTGCAATGCTGAATAATGGAATCATATGCACACCTACTAGAGTTATGTGTGAACAAAAATTTATAAATTCTGAAAAGTCTTTGAGGAATAATTTATTGATCACAGTCTTAAATGCCTAAACTATTTAATGCTGTTAGTTTATAAATAGGTTTCTATGTGACCATGACCTCAGTAAATATGCATTCAGGCTCTGATATAAGCAAAGCACTTTGTGCTGAGAGGCATGGATGAGTCAAGGCCCAAGGAGAATTGTTTTCTGAGCTGAGATGCCCTAGAGTAAAATAGGGCATACAGACCTGCATATAAAAGCCATAAAACAAGGTTGAAATTATAAGGGCCATAAAACTTATAAATTCAATAAGGAAAGAACTGAAAAGAGGAGAGAATTCAAGCTGGCTAACTTTTAAGTGGAGCTTTGAAGGAGAAGGGATTATAGCTAAGGATATGGGTTATACAAATATTCCATGATATGGGGAAAATGGTTCTGGGATGCAAACCATGTCCAGTCTTTGCTTGCTGTGCAGAGCAAATGAAGGGGAATGTAAGCCTATATTTAGATGAAGATCAACCCCAAGCTCTTGTGCATGCTAGGCAAGCAATCTACAACCCCGACCAATAGGTGGCTTTCATTGCCAAATTTAAGTATGCGGATGTTATCTCATAGCATGTGAGAATTAGTGAAAGTTACAGATGAAAAGACCAAGGGAAAGGATGAAAACTTTACACAAAGACTGAAGGAGGACAGTACCAAAACAGGATTAACCACATGGAAGTCTACATGTGTGGGCAGCTCTTCATCTTGGTTCTCTGAAGGAGTATCTCAGACTCTCCATTGTGATGCCTCATCAAAACACTTTTGGAATGGTTCTTTGAAAGTTGTCTGCAGACTCCATCCCTGTCATATCCAACACATATACAGGTTATTTGTGCCTCATTGAAAAATAAGGAAAATATATTTGCAAATTGCTCATTCAACCAGGTACAAATATCCAGAATGCATAGAAAATTAGCTAGCCAATAGCAAGTTCATGTGTGTGTGTGTAAATGATATATGTTCTGAATAGACATTTTTGAAAAGAGATAGACAACTAACAAACATGAAAAGAAACCCCATTATGAAACACACTAATAGTTATTAGAGGCTAGGGAGAGTATGGTAAGGGAAGGATTATGATAGATTAATCAATGGGTACAGAGACATAGTTAAATAAGGGAAATAGATTCTGGTGTTATGCTACATGGCAAGGTCAATATTGTACTATATATTTTTAAAAACACTACAAAACCAGATTTTGAATGTTTGAGCACAAAGAAATTATAAGACATATTTATCTTTATTTGATTTGAATAGAATAGAATTTATACAAGTTCCAAAAATATAAGATGTCCATAAATATGTGGTTTGTCAATTAAAAATAAGGAATGATGCTGGCAGAATGGCTTAGCAGTAAAGATGTTTGCCTGCAAAGCCAAAGGATCCCCATTCGATTACCCAGGACCCACAGAAGCTAGATGCACAAGGATTTTGTTTGCAGTGGCTAGAGGCCCTGGAATGCCCATTCTCTCTCTCTCCCACAGAGTTTCTGTGTCTGCCTCTTTCCATCACTCACTCTCTCAACTAAATATATAAAAATAAATTTTAAAAATAAGGAAATGTCCAGTATCACTAATCACCAAGAGAAATCAAATCAAAACAGCATAATTAAGTATAACATTATACAAATTTGGGTGAATCGATACAAACAGTAAGGGATTCTAACAAGGATTCCAAAACAAGAAGGCCTTCTGTTATATAGACACTATGGAAAACAATATGTTTTTTCCAGGAAAATAATAATAGGACCATATTATGCATCCATCTCACTACCTCACTACCGGATATCCAAAGGAAATGGAATTGTCATATTAAAAGATACCTGCATGATCTCATATATTGTAGCACTATTTCCGATGCCCAAATTATGCAATCAACCAAAGTGGCCAGTGAGTGCTGAATGGACTCATAAAATGTGTATATGTATGTATGTATGTATGTGTATGCATATATATATACATATATATATATGTATATATATATATATATATATATATATATATATATATTACATTTTAAGCCATAAAGAAGAATGAATATATTCAGGGTGGCATCAAAGGATATTATGTTAAGTGACATTAGCTGAAAGGCAAACATTGTATATTCTTACTCATTTGTGGAATCTTCAATCCCATAGAAGAAAAAGGAAAAGGGATAAAATGGAGATGGATGGAGAGATACACAGGTACCAAAAAAAAGTAGATAGAAGGAATTGGATCTGATATTGTGTAGCACAATGGAGTTACTGTACTCTACAACAGTGTGAGATATGTTTTAAAATAACTAGAAAAGTTAAAATGTTCCCAATGCATAAAAATAGTAGGGCTGGAGAGATTGCTTAGTGGATAAGGCGTTTGCCTGCGAAGACAAAGGATCCCAGTTGGACTCTCCAGGACCCGCAGAAGCCAGATGCTCAAGAGGGCACATGCGTCTAGAGTTCGTTTGCAGTGGCTAAAGGGCCTGGTGTGCCCATTCTCTCTACCTCCCTCTGCCTCTCTCTCTCTCTCTCTCTCTCAAATAAAATAAAAATAAATTTTAAAAACTAGTAAATATTTGAGGAAATAAAATGCTAATTATCCAGAGATGATCATTGTACCTGGTCACATTGGATATGTATCAAGCTGTCATATGCCATGATACAAATATGTACAAATATTACGTAACAATCTTAAAGATATGACCAAGAAAATAAAGATCAAAGAAAACTAAAAGTGACCATGCAACAGAAGCAAACTTTTTAGGCTTTGAAATCAATACTAAAATGTTTGCACTACCTCAAAAACTTAATGTTACCTTAGAGAATAAGTAGATTTTTACATTCTTGGAGAAAAGTCTAAAGGAACTTATTCTCTGAAGGTGATTGTGAAATAAAATTTAAAAAATTTTATGTTAAACAATATAGTGGGTACACCATGAGGCTAAATATATTTACATCTCCAATCAACAAAAACCATTTTGTCTGTTCTTTAAAGGACTCGATTATAGATCATGAAGCCTCACTGGCAACTAAGCCATGCCTTCTTCCCTCAAGGAACACACAGTCAATGAGAAACTCATGTGAGCCATTATAATAGTGTGGGACATTCTGCTGAAAAGAAGATCCTAGAAAAGACATCCATCTCAGAATCAGCCAAGTCCTGTCTTTCAAAGCTAAAAATGTGTCAAAATAAACAAACGTAGCCCAGAAAAGGAAAGCTCAGATTTAGTTTGTCTTTTATGTAAGAAGTGACAGCATTTTCAAACAAAACACCCTTCTACTCCCCCACCTTTAGGAATTATCTCTGTAGGAAGTAGATTTGTCTAATTTTATCAAACATGAACTCAAACACTACATTTGAAAAGCTCCTGGAATACTCCCCTCAATAATAAAGGGTTTATTCCCTCTATGATCTCAGTCAGCAAATCTAGTTGCTGCCCTTGGATCTCCAAATCTAATCTTTCTGATTAATCAAGATCTCAATTGTTCCAATTTCATTCACCAATTGAGATTATATAGAAGTTTTGTGTGTCCATATGCACAAATTCAAACTTATACACAACTGAGGTCACCCTAAGAAGAATGAAGGAAAAATCTGTAAAGCTCATTAGAATGAGATGAGTCAGATTAATATCCCTGCTGGTAATATGATTTTGCCAATAAATGGTCTTATTCAGAGGACATTTCATTTCACTGAATACAACTAGAAAGGCTTTTTCTCAATTAAATGCTTTATCAAGTCACGAACATAAGCCAATTTGTTGTATAAAAAAAAGGAAGATTATAGAGATGAGTCATGCTGCTCTGTTTCTTTTAGCAAAGCCAGGAGAGAATTAGTCACCTTTTTTTTTTGGGGGGGGGGGGAAGCAAAGCTATAGCAGTGTCAGCAGTATGAAGAGTAAAGCACAAAACTCGAGTTACCTTGTAAAGTCAGTGCACATGGATAACTTCCTCTTATATAACCCCTGGAGTTCCCAATGTTCTTCTATTACTCAATTTTCTTTCACAATTAAACACCAAAAGTTTATTATTTGTCAAATCTTCTTGTTACATGGTTTACTAGCTTGCATCATTTCCTGTCCCTCAATCCCAATTTTGTCCACCCATATGCATCCAGTCTGAACCAAAATTGTCTAAGATGGCTTCATGACGCTTCTACGCATGTTCCCATTTTGAGAAAGAAATTCATCAAGGCTCCCTGGTATAGAATGCAGAGGAGGGTCTTAGGAATGACCTATGATGCTAGAAGCTCAGAGTATTCACCAAAAGGAGTTACCAGCATAAAAGTATTTATACTGTATAAATATACAGTATAAAAGGCAGTATAAAAGATTTATGAAACCATTGTCTACAGGATGTGAAACTTACTGTCATTGAAAATGTTTCTAAGACTAGTTGAATCTTCTAATGACACAGGTAACCTTAGGGCCTAAATCTCAAGAACCACACTATGGACTTGTTTGCTTACTTTAGCACATATTTTGTCAAGGGTCTAATCAGAAGTTCCTTTGGACAGATTCATACTCTTGTGTCATCAGGTACTCTAATACTTAGAAATCAGAGACCCAAGGGAGAAGTATTAAATAAAAATTAATTTAAGACACTTCAAACTATTACAAGAATGTTAAATTTAGCACTTGCTCTATCTGATAGGAACATCTTCCCAAATATTATTTTAAACCTAAAATAATTCTAAGGAACAAGCTGATAGTCCATGATCCCTTAGCATAAAGAACTTGTGTGTGAGTGGCCAATTGTAACCAATCAATGTTCTCCTAGCAAAGGGCCTGAAAGGAGTCAGTCAAGTTTCTTTCAGTTATGCAGCCAACCAAGATATCTGATAATGCGGTATTGTTTCATGGTACTCAAGTAACCTGACTTTTCACCCTCTGTACACTAATTCCTCACAGGACAAATGACAGAGTTTGGCATTGCATAACAAATGGTAAGATGTGTGCAGCAGTTACCTTTTCATTGGGAAAAAACACTTGACCTGAAGCAACTTATGGAGAAAAGTGTTTATTGATGGTTTACTGCTTTGAGGGGAAACTTCATCATAGCCTGAAAGCATGACAGGTAAAGACAGCTGGGCATCATATCTCCATATTCAGAGAGAGGAGAGGAGAGTGAGTGAGCTAGCTAGTTATGAACACCCAGTGATCCTGGACTAATAAACATCAAGGTCCATCCCCAGTGACACACCTCCTCCAGGAAGACTCCACCTCCCAAAGACTATACCCACTGGAAACTAAGTACCAGACTTAATCATAAACACATAAGACAATGAGGGAAACTTTACCTTCAAACCATCACAAAGCCCTTGTAATATATTTTCATATTAAAAAGGATAAGACAAATGATACTGAATTTTAAGTCAGAAGATGTGGATGTCTTAAATTTGACCAGAGTTACAGTCAAAAGGATTTTTGTGAGAGATTTCTGAACTTGTTTGTCCATGAATAAAAGAATTTAACAAATCTTTATCTGTAGGATATCAAATGAAATTTCACTCATCTGTAAGCCCTGTGCTACATGAGAGGCCCTTTGAAAACTCAGAGTCTAGGGAAAGGTGCAACTTAAGAGACTAAATAGAGAATGGATGAAGGAGTCTGACAGCTTCATGCTGTTTATAGTATCTCTACTTTCATCTCTTTTAAGTAATAACTACTTAGTATACATAAACTCTTTTATTGCTACCTTTAAAGGTGTGAAAGACACAGTGGAAAAGAAATATACAGTAACTATTAATATCATATTACTACCATCAATTAAAACTTTGAGTGACAGCAAATGGTAAAAAGTATTCTATTTTTAATTCAATCACACCTCTCAAAACACTAACCCTTTTAATACGTTATTAATACCACCAATTTTCCTAAGAACTACTATTGCTCTGGGTACTTTTCCATGAATATTTTATGCATCAGAAAAGTATCTAAGAACGATAAGAAAATCAAAGTTAAAGATTGTGAGGCTGGAGAGATGGCTTAGCAGTTCAGGTGTTTGCCTGCAAAGCCAAAAGATCCCGGCTCAATTCTCCAGGACCCACATAAGCCAGATGCACAAGGGGACGTATGCATCTGGAGTTCGTTTGCAGGGCCTGGAGGCCCTGGCATTCTGCCCCCGCCCCTCTCTGTTTCTTTCTCTCTCTCAAATAAATAAATAAATAAATATATTTAACTTTTTTTTTAAGTTTGTATTTACTAGTCCTATTAGCTACACTGAAGAATTTAAATATAAATATGGTTCTACATACATAAAATCCTTAATTCAAATCATTGAAGAAATTTATTGGCAAATATTCTTCCCTATTTCATAAATTTCACCTGTACATCAAAAGGAAATTTAGAGGAATAAGTTTGATGTTTCATGTTTTCCAGTTTTTATAGCAATATATCTAAACAGCTCAGAAAGTCTTTTGGATATCAGATTGCTCCCAAGTATATAAGATTACTTTTCTGTATTGAAAAGGTTTCTCCAGATAATCTGCTTGGACCTTAAGATCTTCTACTGTGCATCCAATCTTCCTAGGTCGTCTTCTGCATTTGCCAACTCTCTGCTTACCACTTGCTGTATTTCTATTCAATACCCAGTTTGGAGGGCACATCTCCCATTATTTCCTCCATCAGAAAAGGTTCTCTTTCTGCAAGAACATTGTGTGAATGAAGCTTATTTACTACCATTATACTATTATATAATACTGTGTACTAACTTTCCTCTTTTTGAAATCACATTTTATTTATTTATTTCAGTGAAAGAGAGGGGGGGGGAGGAGAGAGAGAGAGAGAAAATGGGCCGTCAAGGCCTCTGGCCACAGCAAACAAACTCCAGACACATGAGCCACCTTGTGCAGTTGGCTTCACATGGGTACAGGAAATTGAACCTGGGTCCTTTGGCTTTGCTGGCCCTTTCTTCAGCCCTTTCTGACTTTATTGCATCACTGTTTATGACTTATTTCCTAAGTAGCCTAAATCCTTTCTTTCACTGATCTTTGTATTACTCACAGCTATTATATTATCTGCAATCCTGTGTCACTGATACTAAAGTAACTAATTTTAAATATTTTATTTTTATATCACTTTTGATTTATTGCACAATCTGTCCTATGAAGAAAAAATAAACAAACCATTTTCTCAAAAAAATCTGTATATTTTCATGTTTCTGGCAAGACTTTGATTAGCAATCAACAAGTATACATAGATCACATTTCCACAAATAGTATCAACTACTCAAGAACAAGTTGAACTAGAAAGATACAATACCAATCCTCACTGAGTTTATACTCGGATAAAGTAAGAAAAATGTAAGTTGAAATAAAATAATTTCAAGAAATATTAAGTGTCCTGAAGGTAGGAAGGAAACTATGAGCAATTTCATGTAGTTCAGTTTTGATAAGGCTGGGAACTTATGAGCAGGCCTCTCTGTAGATACGAAGAAGAGAGGTTAGATGACTATTGGCATAATGTTCACCCTAACTTTACCTTCGCTGTTTTATCAAATGAAACTTGCTAATGTCTCCTCTGCTTATTTCAGTAAAAAGAAAATAACAATAGCAAAGAAAACAAACAAAAACACCTCGACAGCTTCAGATTTTTCTGGAGCTAGGAAACTGCACCATAGCCTTTACTTGGGAGGGAAGTGAATGTGTACGTGAAGACTGGCAGATGGAAGGTACAGAAAAGGAAAGGAGATCCTTTCTCTGGGATCCAGTGTTTTATCTGGGACCAAATCACCAAAGGTTCAAGTAGGCTAACATTTGAAAGGAAGGGGCCAATAAGATGGTGCAACTGATGTAGACTTCGCTGTCTCTGCCTCACATGGACCTGGAGAAGACTTGTGTTTATATAAACAAAACTGGACCAGGGCCGCTAGGGACAAGCACAGAGCAGGGCACCTGCTGAGGGGACCTGCCCATCCCCACCCTCACCTGTTTCGTACCTGTGGCTTCCCCACCCTTCTCCTGCCAGGACCAGCAGTCACTCACCTAAGACTGCTCACCAAGCTGCCTTCACTGTGGCGGCTCACTGTAGCTGGACACAGAAGCGCAGTGCTTCCGCCTTGGTGTCCTAGGTTACCGCGTCGCCTCGGTACCCATAGCAACCAGAACGCTTGGCCCGGAGGCATCACCTTTAGGGGGAGGAAGAGAGCCCTGGGAATGTAGGAGCCAGATGACCAGGAAGGAAAGTGCAGAGACTTTCAAGAGACCTCAGCCATCAGACGCCTAACACTTGATGGTCGCTTTCCAAACGAAAGCAATTGTCAGAGAACCTTGGAGGTAACTTCCAGTCATAGTCATAGCTACCTGATTTATAGGGAAGAAAACCAAAGCTCAGAAAATTAGATTAATTAACCCCAAATTACAAAATGAGCAAATAGCCAACACATAAATTAACACTAGCTGTGTACCTTCAGAAATACACCCCCCCCACACACACACTATATTTTATTACTTATCAAAGACTGCACAAAGTTAGGATATGAATCTAGGTCCCTTGGCAAGTTTAGAACTCTCTTTATATCACATATGTGATTCATACTTTCTTTTTTTTTCTGAGAAAAGAGGCTACAGCAGTGAGCTTATTCTACTTTTGGCTTCCTAAATGTTCTTTATCAAATCTCTGTCTTTATGCACTGTAGATGAGCAAGTGGTTTATCCTGCAGTTTTTCTATAAAGTTGGATGTGTAACCATATCATATGCATCTCAGTACTGGACAAATACTATTGACAATGAGTGTTCATTTGCTACATTTTGTACCTGTGCTTTCCATACTAATGTGCCTACCAATATCCATTCAGGGGATCATTTGATTTCTTCTCTTGTCAGATTCAATTGTATGAATTTAAGTATCCTGGACAGGAGAGGCAATAACACACTTTATGTATGAATGTGGTTTTGAGAGTCAGGCAAACTTGAATTTCAGTTCTGATCCTTACAAACTCTCTCACTGTGAGGTCTGATGGACTAATAGAGCTCAGTCTAATTGGTTAATTGATGCAACCATACAACTAGTTCATCATGGTGTTCTGTATAAAACAAAGAACAAAGGTGAAGATGAAGATGAAGACTTTCTCCTAAACCAGCTATATAGTAAGTACTTTATAAATAGTAAGAGATGAAGTAGCTTTGATGGTTGTTACCAAGTGGTTGCATTTAAATCTAATAAAATTACAAATTTTATTTTATTTTTATAAAATGACAAATTTTTAAAATATATTTTATTTATTTATTTGAGAGGGAGAAAGAAGCAGAGGGAGAGAGAAAGAGAGGGAATGGGAACACCAGGGCCTCCAGCCACTGTAAAGGAACTCCAGGTGCATGCCCCACCTTGTACATCTGGTGGCATCTGGCTTACGTGGGTCCTGGAAGGTAGAACCACCATCCTCTGGCTTTGTAGGCAAATGCCCTAACTGCTAAGCCATCTCCCCAGTCCCAAGATGACAAATTTTAAATGAAACTTCTGGTTTTCTTGTGTACATTGTGTTCCCCAGACCCTTGTGCTCTTCCCATCATAAGGAAAAGTTTCCTGCCTTTATTCATATGTCCAATTCCTTTATTCAGGTGTTCAGTTTACATTTGACAAAAGAACAGGTTCTAGGTCTCAAAAATACTTCACTGAAGAAAGTCTTTCCTACTGTTGCACATTTTCATGTGGGAAAAAAAAAGACAATTGATGAGGGTGGAGAGATGGCTTAACGGTTGAAGCACTTTTCTGTGAAGCTTAAGGACCCAGGTTTGATTCCCCAGTACCAACGTAAACCAGACAGCACAAGGCGTCAAAAGTGTCTGGAGTTCGTTTGCAGTGGCTAGATGCTCTGGAGTGCCATCTCTCTTTCTCTCTGTCTCTCTCTCATTCTCACTCTGTCTCTTTCTCTCTCTCTCAAATAAATAAATGTAATATTTTAAAAAGGCAATCAGCAAAGGTGTCAATATGTGCCAGGAACAAAAACAGAGGAGAGAATACAAAGTCGCTAATGGCTCTTGCACCAGGGGAAGCCCTCACAGCAACGGACTCCAGACAAGGAAAACAGTAAGCAAGCTTTCATTCTGTCCCAACACAGAACAGAATTTTGAATTAAAGTACTTACCACATTTGTACTTTTTTACTTCAAATAGAACTTTCACAATACATTTACTAATTTGACAGTAAAATCAAACTCATAAAAATAATGTATAAAGAATTCTGGAGATTTAAACAAACAAGAAATAAATCTTACCTTTGTTTCCTGATCTCCTAAGCACCACACCCATCTTTGATTCTCTGTTAGTTTCTTCACAGCTCTCCTGGGCAGTATTTATACTGGCCCATTTTCTCTCACATTCTTACGTTTCTGACCTTCAGAAAACTCTTGCGCCTTCTTTGCTTTTCTTTGTTTGCTTTGTTGGCAACCAAAACAGCCATCTCCCTATGGCTTTATTCTCACTGCTGAGATGGAAGTCTAAAAACAAGCCCCTACTCCCAACTGCAATGATATATAAATGTACATATGACCACCTTTAAAAAATAGGGTCAAAGTCAATCAAAAACATTGTTGAAAACTTGGAAATTGGATGAAAGAACAACTAATTATCTTTTTAATGCTATATTAGGACACTAAGATAATATTTCTTTGGTAGACAACTATTACTGTTGATAAGACATCTGATTATATAAAATTATATGCTTATTTGTAGATTTGTAGATTTTCATGTGAAATTTTCATATCACATATATGTTAATATGCAGATTTCTTCCTTTAAATGAAGTTATTCTAAAAGCAATGGTGTTTTATAGCTATTTCTGTCAAACTAAACATTCCTTCTCAGAGGAAGGAAGAAGACTCAGAGAAGGAAATGAAACTCTCAACACGAAGGAAGTAATTAAGATGGAGAAGACATGATTCAGTATGCACACCTGAAGGTTACAAAAGCAATAAGCTCTACTGTGGCATTATTTATATTATATTTCATCCTGGAGGAAAGGCTTAGACAGTTCCAAATTGGAGCTGTTAAGACTCGGGATGGTCCTGATGTACAGCTCAGAAAGTAAGCAAGGCTCAGGATACAAAGCTCTCACAATTTTCTGGATGTTCCTGACAAAATATCCACAGGGCCCCTTTGCAAGTTTACATATGAAAACTGCTTAGAAGAAGAGAGTTGGCACCTGTGCTGGGGTGGGATGTTCAGTGATACTGCTGCTTTTGAGTCATCCATGCTTCTCTAAGTAACTCCTCATCATTCTCCTGGAAGTAAATACAATATACTCTTTGGTTCACCAAGTTGGATATTGGTA
This sequence comes from Dipus sagitta, assembly GCA_036346955.1. Classification (NCBI taxonomy): domain Eukaryota; kingdom Metazoa; phylum Chordata; class Mammalia; order Rodentia; family Dipodidae; genus Dipus; species Dipus sagitta. The sequence continues at coordinate 77,261,239 of CM070781.1, forward strand.
TAACTTACTTTTGGTCTCTTGTTGATGCTGTATCTGGGAATGAGTAGATGTTTATCATGTCATCTTGGAAATGTTTCATAACACATGGGGAGAGGAGATTTCAAAAGGCTGAGTTGCCTGCTAGTTATGTAGGAAGTTTTAGAGATTCAGCTTTTGTGATTTGTCACCCATGCTGGGAGTGGACTTTTCAGTTACACAGCTGCCTTTGAGTCACCCATGCTCCTGTAAGCAGCCGTTACCTATGCTCTTATAAGGAACCTCAATAAACTGACAGGTTCATTAAGTTAGACTTGGGAGAAATTGTCTCTTTGTTTCATGGTCTGTGCCCCATCTGCTGGAGTGGATAGACATTTCATCATGTCTCTTCAAGAAAAGACACAAAACTAATGCTTTGTTTTCTTTGATATAATATGAACCAGTGTGTGTGTGTGTGTGTGTGTGTGTGTTTAGATACATAGTTTTTCAGTTAATCATTTTGGTCAGGCTGCCTATCTAGGGAGACCAGAAAGTCTCTTGTCTCCACCCACTTCAGAACTAACCTACAGGCATTTGTGACCACGTCAGACATTTACATGGGTGCTCAGAGTCAAGTTCAGGTCCCCAGATATGTGCATCAGGTGTTCTTAACTACAGTGCCTACTCCCAAATCCCTGAGATTATATTTGATAATATCATGTCTTCCCTCTTTGGAAGAGTCTGAAACTTTCCAAAAGTACTCAATCAATTTTAATTCATTTCATAGCCCTTTGGACCCTTTGACCAGAAGAAGCTGGTGTTCATTGTGGGATGGAAAAAAATGATAATCCAGCCATATCCATGTTTCTAAGTACTTCAGTGTGGTCTAACATTTAAATAGGAGATCTACTTTATTTCCTGATGCATGATATTATATATGTATGGGATTTCTTAACTTGCCAAGGATAAACTAGCTATAGAGTATGATGATTAATCTTGACTTTCAACTGGGTGCATGTGTAACCCATGAAACACTGACATGATCTCTGGGGCAATGAGGGAGATTCTAGATTAGATTAATTGAAGTAAGAATATATACTTTAAATGGGGGTTATATGATTACATGGGCTGGGTTCCCGGGCAAAATAAGAGAGAAAAAGTGAACTGAGCACCAGAACCCATCGAATTCTACTTGCTAATTGCAGATGGAAGGTGACTAGCTGCTCATGCTCCTGCCACCATGCCTTCCCAGCATGATGGGCTGTAATCTTGAAGTACAAGGTAAAGTAAACCTTTTCTCTCTGACCCACTTCTTCTCAGGTACTTGGTCACAGAATTTAGGAAAGTAACTAATGCAGAGGCAACATTAAAAAAAATATAAACAAAATTTCTCAAAAACCTAAATTACTGTGGCATAAATATGCTGGGTGGATAAACTTAAGAAACATGAAAATCACATTATAATTGGGAAGTGACATTGTCCTTTTATAATTTTTCTCAGCCTTGTCAATTTTGACTCTCATCCATGCCATAGATTACTTCAGCAAATAACTTTCATAACACAAGGCAATCATCACGGGTGTTTTACAAATACAGGAGAATAGTCACAGCATACAATAAAGTTTCAATTCCTGATTGTACAAGTTGAAAAGTAAATACATAGGACTTGTTGGATGGGCACAGCTTTGTTTAACCAACATTTAGACCACACCTGTTCTATTCCAGAAATGGGATTTTGATGGATAAAGTGGTAATTACACACCATTTCTGTCGGTGAGGAACTCCATGAGAGCTCACAAACAGTAAGAGCTGTATGAAGTTCTCTGCATACAAAATAAGAAAGCACTATATAGTTATAGCATATGGATTTTATAACTTAATAACTTAATGAAGTATAAGTATTATATGGGATTTACAGATGGTTCCAAAATGGTATATCTGCCAAATAGATAAGAACAACAATATATGCTGTGGTCCAATTTAAAAGCACTTGAGATGCTTCCCTATTCACAAAAGAAAGCCCCAGTATTCATTAAAGCAGTGAGTGAAACATCTCAATATACTTACAAAAGTCCATTTCAAAGGTGATTCTGGTAATATAGTCACAATACAGACAGACAAAGGGAGAAGAGACAAACAGACAGACAAGCTTCAAAGAGAGGTTAGTACAAGATAAAAAACATGATAAATCTATACAGGTAGCATAGGCCAAGTGAAATAGATCCAAGGGAACTTTTTTTACCCTCTGATCAGAACTTGGACACCAGAGAAATGTGGTTGGCCAGAACATGGAGAAGAACTACATATCTCTAATTTTTTTTTGTTACTTATTATTTATTTATTTGAGATTGACAGAGAGAGAAAGAGGCAGATAGAGACAGAGAGAGAATGGGCTCGCCAGGGTCTCCAGCCACTGCAAACGAACTCCAGATGCATGTGCCCCCTTGTGCATCTGGCTAACATGGGTCCTGGGGAATCAAGCCTCGAACCAGGGTCCTTAGGTTTCACAGGCAAGTGCTTAACCGCTAAGCCATCTCTCCAAGAACTACATATCTCTAGATGTAATAGCTGGCATAACTGAGAAGATAGTATTGGCAACCTGCCCAAAGATGGAAGAAGAATAGACAAGTTCTAAGAATGGGCCAAAGTAGGTGGGGCAGAATGATTAAACTTGAATTCTCTTCCTTTAATAATGTCAATATGGAATAAAAATACATATAACTCTATTTTTAGGAGAATGACAAGCACTTGTCATATGTATCAGGTTATCATCAGGGAACTCAAATTTAAGGTGGATTTAAAATTATCATACAAGACTTCAAAACAAAAAACTATGGAAGATATGGTTTAAGGAAAGGTAGTCATCTAGCATTCCTAAAACAGACCTGTTTGCAACCCTTCCTTGACTTTTACCTAAGAGGGTTTGCTGCAAGGCCCTCACTATTAAATAAGACTCCAAAACCTGGCTGAATTTGTGAGCAGCTATGTGTGGCAAATGCCCTTAGAGGAAAACTCCTCTATCAATGCACCTATGAAGTTACCTTTCCTTCAATTTTGGTGAAAACTGCTTGGGATTAAAGAATGTTCATATTCATTTATTAATGCTACTCTCACTTTTGGTTAGAGAAGCTTCTCTTTTCAGATGGTGGTAACCACTGGGATAACCCAAAAGGCAACATAATGCTAAGAAGAAATTACAGAGGAGTATCCAGCTCTAAAACATCTCTATCACACCCCGCAAGACTTAGGGACCATTGTGGAAGAGGTGGCAGAAAGAATGTAAGAGCCAAAGGAAGGGAACCACTCCTTAAAATGCAACTCTCCAGACAGAAATTGGCCTTGATACCCATGACTATGCAATGCTTAACAATACCTACACAAGACCCTCATACTATGAGAAAAAGATGATTACATAAAAATGAAGGGGAGATTAACAGAGAGAGGGAGAGGATATGATGCAGAGTAGAGTTGTGAAGGGGATAGTGGAGGAGGGAGGGAATTATCATGGTTTATTATCTGTAAATATAGAAGTTGTCAAAAAAAATTTTAAATGTGAAAAAAAGAACTTGAATATGCACTCCAGTTTTCCTTCCCACCATCTTTATGACACACCCTCAGCATGGCTAGAAGCACTCCTGTCCACCATTTAACCTTTTAGACACATGCTCCATGACCTTGGACTAAGCATGCTCAAAAATATATCCTTCCACCAAAGTATTTTTCCATATATGCATGTATGGATTCTCTGGAAAAAATCCTTATTCTTTCCTCTTCTGCTCCATTCTTTTCTATTCTGATTGTATATGTTGACTTTGTACTCACCAAGAGGTAAGTGTTGTTAAAATTTATTACTGTAATCCTCAAGTCTTTTCAGTATCATATTCTTATGATACTTTTCAGTATCATACACATACTTTTACCATGGACAGTATACACATAACTGAGGCACTAATTCCTGGAGCTTCTGTTATCAATACTAATACTGTGCAAAGCAAAACTATTTCAATTGTTTGTATAAATGAGACTAGAAAATGTAAAAGTAGAATTCATATGACAATGTCTTCAGAAAGAAGTCAATTGCAAAATAAAGCACTTTATTTCAATATTAGTAGCACCACTTTATCTTTCATTGTAGATTTAAATTTAATATAAATGTAAAGTTAGTATTTCTAGCTTCCATTCAAAACTGGATAAACAGCTCCCATGGACACCCGTCATGCAATGATTGGCAGCCAGGTGCTGTTACATGATACAGCCTGTGCTCACTTTCTCCACCATTTGGATACATCTAAAAATGTGCAATTGAGACTGGGAGAAATGCTCTGAAACTAGCAATATTATGACATGTTGACCACAGAGATTAAAATATATTTTTAAAAAGAATTTAAAAAGCAGGGACAAAGAGACAGAGGGGGGCAGAAGGAAATCAAAGATGAAAAATTTTCTGAAAACTTTTCTCTTCCTAAGGACTATCTACATCCTATGCAATGCATTCTCCGTATGGGCTGGTTTGAGTTATGCAGAATAAAGAACCATGAGTATGGTAGTTGGAATGAATGCCTCACAGTAGATTTAAGAGTTTTATTCAAGCTTGTATCTTGGTGTCACTGTGGGCAGATTCTATGGTTCAGCCCTAAGGTTTGATTTGAGCCAGATCTAGAAATTTTTGCCTAAAATATGCACAGTGCTTGAACTCTGCCTGGACTTCCTTGAGCATGCTTGCTTATAGTGCTGGTGGTGGTATCTCTCTTGGCATGGACCTGTGAAAGGGGGCCAGCTTCTTCCTCCAATATGGAACCTCCCCTAAATCTGAAAATTTCAACAAATCCCTTTCTCTCATAACTTGGGCCTGGTTTGGAAGTTCATCACAGTAATGTGAGACTGATTATGACTATGAGTAAAATGACTATAAAAAGAATTGTAATGAGTATGAAACAACATTCTGTATGTAAGAGCTTTCTAGAATATTCTTTAATCAGAAGACCATTAATCTATGACTATAATAATTTTCAGTTAATATTGCTACATGCAGTTAAACTGAAAAAAAAAAACTATTTTGGCAGGTTTGGAAGTCATCTCCTTAAAAAAAAGCTAAAATCTCTTCTTTAAAAAAATCAGTTTAATATTCAGTATATTTGTTTTAAGTTTAGTTGGGCTAGTTGTGCTAGCAATTATTTATAATTGATGTAGCTGTAGGGAAAAGCTAATCTTATTTTAAAAAGTGGCATTTTGGGGAAAACACATTCATTTCTGATCTTTGCCAAGTTTTAATAAGTGTATCTTACTGTCTTCTTGAGATTTATGTACTGTTAGCTATACTTCATTTAGAAAATTTGCATTTTTCTCTTATGTACCCAAGCTGAGAGGCAAAAGGCAAGAGTTACAAGGTCTCTTTGACATAAGATGTCTAACAGTAAATTTCTTTCATCAACTTTGTTGTTCTATAATTCAGATCACTAAAGGCATGTTTTTCATTAGATTTTGTAAAACATTTCATAAAACAGCTTTACCTTCACAGGAGTTTCTCACAAAATATTCCAAAGGAGTTGTTATCACTCATTGCACTAAAGAATATTCCTAATGTATAAACTGCTTTGCCCACATGTGTGTTAAAATTTTCCATACACCAATATTCATGTTAACTCAAAAACTATAATCCATCTCACATAACTACCTTTAGTAAAGGCCATGTTCATTCAGACAGTCATCAAATACTGAAGTTACATTGTGTTCCAAAAATTATTAAATATAATGTTGATAAGAAGTATAGCAAGAAATTTACATGTTTTTTTAAAATATATTTTATTTTTATTTATTTGACAGAGAGAAAGAAGGAAAGAGAGAAAAGAGAGAGAGAGAGAGAGAGAGAGGAAGAGAGAAAGAGAATGGGAGTGCCAGGTCCTCCAGCTGCTGCAAACGAGCTCCTGATGCATGCTCCACTTTGTGCATCTGGCATATATAAGCCCTGGGGAATCAAACCTAGATCGTTTGGCTTTGTAGGCAAGTGCCTCAAGAGCTAAGCCATCCTTCCAGCCCAAGAAATTTACATTTTTTTCTTGAATAAAACAGGATAGATGAAGCTAAACACAATAATTCAAAATAATAACTAATAGAAATGTAGGACATAAAGAAGAAGGACACTGACTTAATAATACTTGAGCTAAAGAATAATTCCTCAGCATAAAAATGACCTGCTATTTTCAGCCAAGATGGTTGAGTAGGAGGAGCAGACTGTTTTCAGGGAAGGGGGATGAAAGTAGTGAACTTTTCTACAGTCATTAATGGATGGTAAAAATGGGTTTGAGTTAATTTCAGTGGTAGAGTAAGGCTTTCCATAAAACATATCCAAAATTCACCCCCACCCACAAACCTCCAAAATTTGTTAAATGTAGAGCATGTAAAAAAACTAGCACCATTGAAGCATTAGAGTCTTAGGGTTAGTGGATAAGAACAGAAGAGCTGGAAGGAAATCATACAACTCTAGAGAAAAGAGAACTGAGTAAGATTTGACTGCTAGAAGACATGAGCTGCCTAGGCCAAAGTAAATAATCAGGGATGAAGGCAAGTGAAAGGAATCATTACTTATGAACAAAATTCATCAGGAAATTTGGAATTAATTATATGAGAGGCCTATGAAGAATGGCCCCCGTATTTATGATATGTAAGAGAGACAATGATACAAATTATTTGAAATATGTATCTCTATGAATAAAATCAACAAATGCTTTATTTTATTGAATTTATTTATATTAAAGAAAAGCATGATATGCTGATGAAATAATTTTGGTTGATTGCCTCAAAAGAATAAAATAGGTCAGCCAGATTGACACTGACCTTGGGTAGGATTTCATTTTATGTTATACAGATATAGGAAAACATTTCTGAGGAAGCTGTGTTTACAATGAGCTCATGTTTAATTGTGAGTCTGCTGTTAGAAAAATCTGAAAGATTTTTCAAAAAGGGAAGCCAATATCCTGGGATAGGAGGAATAAAAATGGAATTTAAGTGTGATGAGTAAAGAAGGAGACATGAGCTGTAACTATGTGAAGAATGGGCAATCAAGTTTGAGATGATAGACAAAATAAGATGTTTGACATTTCAATATATAGGCATAGACAAGGACTTTATGAAAAGGGACTCCAACAGCATAGGAAGTAATCCCAGAAATTGAGAAATGGCACTACATAAAATTTTAAAGTTTCTACAGAGTAAGGGAAACAATCAGAGACATAAAATAAGTGAAAAAAATTGCCAACAATATACCCATGATGATTAATTTTCATTGTCAATTTGATGAGGGTTAAAATCACCAAGAAGATGCATTTTTAGGCTTGTCTGTTAGGATGTTTTCAAAGAGGTTTAACTGAAGAAAGATCCACCTTAAATGTGAGAAGCACTATGCCACAGGCTGAGGGCCTGGACCAAAGAAGAAGGGGAAAGTAAACTGCTTGCCATCTTTTATTTCCCTCTTTTACCTGGTTGTGGAGATCAAACTCAGTAAGGACAATGAATAACAAGCAACAAGAGAGACTACCTCACACAAGGTAGAGGGTGGGAGTCAGCACCTAAAGTTTGTCATGTAACTTCCTCCACACAAAATGTGTGTTTCTGATAATGAGATTGAGCTTTGTAGCAGACATTTTCATTTCTGTTTTGAGAATTGCTTTTTTTCAAAATTCTTTCCCAAGAAAAAGAAGAGGAGGAGGAGGAAATGGAGAGAGAAATAAAATTACCTCACAATTTCAAGACCGTAATGACACGGAGGATGTTGCTCAGTAGAACATTGCACATCACTGCAGTCAGGAAGCAGAACAAAGCAGCAATAGGAAAGACCAGGGAAAGATATAATGCATAGAAACATGTCCCCAATGGCTTATTTTCCATAATTACATTGCTGTCCCAAATTTTTCAAATTTTGAACCGATAAATATGGTCACAACTTTTGTGATCTAGTCTTCTCTGGAAGAGCCCTCACAAACATACACAGAAATGTGAAGTGTGCTTTTACTTATCCCTCGTCATTTTCTCAGTTCAGTGAACTTGACAAGATTAACTATGACCTATCCAGCTTTGTCAACTGGATATACAAATTTAAAACCACAACATTGCAAACTTAGTCCCCAAATGTCTCATGACCATCGTATAATTGAAAATGCATGTAGTCTATCTCAAATATTTCCTGTAACCTAAGCAGTTTCAACATTGTTTGAAACTCCAAGTTTAAAATCTAAGATTCAAGACATTCCTAGCCGGGCGTGGTGGCGCACGCCTTTAATCCCAGCACTCGGGAGGCAGAAGTAGGAGGATCACCGTGAGTTCGAGGCCACCCTGAAACTACATAGTGAATTCCAGGCCAGCCTGAGCTAAAGTGAGACCCTACCTCGAAAAACCAAAAAAAAAAAAAAAAAAAAAGACATTCCTTTATGTGTAAGTTCCTGTCAATCAGAATGGAAATGATACACTTCTGAGGTATGATGGCACATTTATACTTTTCCATTCTCATAGGAATCAAAAGTACCATCAAGGAAGAAAACAAGACAAACCCAGGACAAATATCAGCAAGGTAAAAATTCTGTTGTTAAAATCTGTATTTCTAGTTCTGACATTAGGATCACGTGATCACATGATTTAAGTCACGTAGATTGGGCAGCCCTCCTGGTATGGCCCTGACAGATGCAGCCCACATGGCCTCTGCTTGGTCTGGCTCTCCTCATTGCCAGGGGTCTTCTTCTGTGGATCTTACATGTACTGCATCTCTAACATCCTAGGCTCTTCATTATATCTTCAGTTTCTCACGAGAGATTCACACATTGTTCTTTCAGGAGCTGTGAAGATTCTGTCCCTGCCACATACCATCCTAGAGCTTCCTCTAAAATAGGAATGGAAGCTTCTATGATTATTCCTCGTGCATTCCATATCCCTGAAAAAGTGATGGTATCTGCCACTTCTTAGCAGCTATGACCACAGCTTGGACTATAGCTGTGGGTGTTTGGATGGATGGTCATTTGTAGGAGGAGGGGCAGACTTATCTAGTATCTTTGTACAATTGTTGTGACTCAAAGCACTCTTATTAAAGTGTAGCTTTTGAAAATGAGGGCTGGAGATATGGCTCAGCAGTTGAGGTGAGGTGCATACCTAAAGTGGGTTAAAGTGTTATCCCTGGTGCCTGGGATGGGTAGGGTCAGGCCAATCCTATGATATCTTCAGGCCCCTTTCTCATCATTTTGGTGCAAAGCACCAGGCTTCATTTTGATGAACTTCATCTCTTAAACAATCACAGCTCTTTTAGCCTCAGCTTTACACAGTGATTGCTGGTGAAACTATGTTTTCCTAATCTTTATTCCCTGCTTCTTGCTCCTACTTCTCACTCACAACCTGACTAAAAGCAGCCTTCATAACCTTGCCACAGAATGAAGACTGCTGCCTTGGAACTTCCTCTACCACATTAATTACTCCGTCACCTTTAAATTCATCCAACCATAAAATCAAAAGTCGTGGACAAAAGTGGAGACAAAATATTTACCAGAATGTAGCATGAATTGTTTATTTCTAGTCCAGTTCCCAGTAGATAACTGGTTTCCACCTGAAACTTCATGAGTACCATTTTTACTGTCCATATTTCTGTAAGCATTCTGATTTTGTAGATGCCATGAGAACTGTCCAAGAAATTTAGCTAAGAGCATTCTAATTTCTCTCTAGATCACATTTCCAACCTTTTTCAAATTCCACCTCAAAACCAGTTCCAAAGGCTGAAGACAAATAGATTTAGTCGTAATAGTGACCCCACTTTTCTGGTATGATCTTTCTCTAGTGGCCAGTTTTCTTTTTTCTTTCTGTGACCAACATTTAGAAGGAAGAGTGATTTATTTTGACTCAGTGTCAGAGGATTCAGTCCATCATGGCTGAGCGCATGTGTCATGGCAGAGCGGCTCACACCATGGCAGAGGGAGCAGAGAGAAGCCAAAGTGGTTCATTTTTAATTTTTACCATTTGGTGTCTACTGTCAGACAATGGTCTTTGTAACCAGATTTATTGATAGCATATATAATTCATATTTAATTAATTATGTATGTTAAATTTAAAGTTCGTTGTTCTATGTGCCCTTCTGTGGCTAACCCCCTGCTTGGTGGAAGCCCTGGACAAGTACTGATATGGTTTCTGCCACTACATAAATGACTTTCCTGTTGTGGAGTTTATTTGAAGTAGAATAATAGTTTGTAATCTTCTGTATGGGCTTCTTTTACCCATGATGGATTTACATGTTCTGTACAAGCATTAGTTTCTCATTACTAGCTCATTGGACAAATATGTCACAAAGTGTTTTCACACTCACCTTTTAATTTATAGTTGATTGTATTCACACGTATGTATTATGCATAAAGCATCCATAAATATTTATGTTCCAGTCTTTGTGTGAGCAAATACTTTCATTTTCTTTGAGTGAATATTGCTAATTCCCTTGAATAAACATAGAAGTAAAATGGTTGGGTCAAATGATAAATTTATAGTTAAGTTGATAAGGAAATTCCAAGCTGTATTTTTAAAGCATTCTTAACAGAATGACATGAGAATTCTAGCAGATGGCCCATTTCTTTCATGGGCATGACCTGGAAGGTACATTATGAATTCAGGCTACATCCCGATGGGAAAATTATTTAGCCCTGGACCACACTTGGTTGCACAGGAAACTTTAAATACAGCATGCCTCTGAGAATGGCATGTTTCTATCTAACATGCTAGGTTTTTATCACACATAAGTAAAACACCAAGAAAGTAGGACTTAATACTTTCATTTGAAGTGAAATAATTAAAGCTGGCTTCATGATTTTGAGTTAATATTGGTGTCACTAACTGATATGACATGTTGCATTTGAGATGTTTGGTATTTCAGTGAGTGGGTGAGTAATGTTTTCACTGTACCAATATGGAGTTCAAGAAAGAGAAAGAAGTTATTAACATAAACATAAGAATCATTGGTATTTGGGTAGGATTTAAAGCCATTGACTATACCAAATGGAAAGAATGAATGTCATATAATTTCCCTCACACTCTCCTCCGTGTGTAGAACTAGAAGAATGATCAAATAAACCAACATCCCTTTACTTTGATGCTCCCTTACAATACAGTACACAACTATGGATGACATTTCTCAGCCTTCTTTATAATAATGTAGAGCTCTTCTGTCTAAACTATTATTATGAAGTGACACTATCTTGGTTCACATCTGGATAACCCCTGCAGATAGCTCTCATGAAAAAGGAAAAAAAATAATGTCTATCTTGTGGTACTATATCTGGGTCTCATTTTTATGATAGCTTAAGGCTTACTGTAAATGATTTGTGAAGTGTATCCAGTTATTTCATATGTTGAAGTAAACAAATTCCCACTGCCACTTGTTTTCTTTCTTTTATTTTTTTATTGACTTGTTTATTTTGAGTACTGCTTATTTGGCTTTATTTTCAAAAAAAAAAAGATGTTAGGCTGGTACTATTTCTAAACTGCTTCAAGAAATTTGTCATGTAATAATGCTGCAGAAAATTAATGAATACTTTCTTTATATACTTGTGATTTCAGATATTGAGTCAGTGAATTATTGATTCTAGAGCAAAATTAAAAATAAAATAAAAATCTATTAGGGCATGGTGGTGTACACCTTTAATCCTAGTACTCTTGGGGCAGGGGAAGGAGGATTACAATGAGTTTGAAATCAGCCTGTGACTGGGCTAGGGAAAGACCACACCTCACAAAAAAAAATGGCTACCTGTAATTACTCTAAAGAGGAAATTGAAATAGTACATTAAATCATGTTCCATAACACCAAGTCCAGAAAATGGAAAAGGTGGAGTTAAAATGAAATTACCTCACTTCTGGTTTTACTCACCTCTTGGATTACAAATCACAACCAATTATTAACATGATTCAAGAAGTAAAGCAGTATATCCTTTTTATAATGTAGATAGCTACAAACATACTCTCCAGCATTTCATAAATGTTTCTTGTAAAATGATATTTACTAACTCTTTTTCACTAAGTTCATAAAAGTACCAATGAAGAGGTAAATAAAAATTATGGAAAAAACTTGAAAAAGAAAATATAGTCACTCCACATGTTCTATCCTTATGAAGATCTACTTACATCTGCATGTACTGTCTTCCAGCCCTTTATATGCCCATGATTGTGAGTCAATGATCACAAGTTCAGGTGGCACTGGGTAAACACAGAAGAGTCCTTTTCAATGCAAGTGAAATTCAACAGAATTCCATTGGGTGGAGTTGTCCTGTAACGTAACATTTTAAAATGTTTCCCAACTTCTTTTATTTATTTTTTTAATGTATCCTCTCATCTTTACACAAGTAGTCGCTCAGCATCATTTCTGCCTGACAACTTTAAAATAATTTATACATACTGCCAGGCTGGGTGGTACATGCCTTTAATCCCATTATTTGGGAACAAAGGTAGGAGGATTGAGTTTGTGGCCACCCTGAGACTACATAGTGAATTCCAGGTCATTCTAGGCTAGAGTAAAACCCTACATCAAAAAATAAATAAATAAATAAATAAATAAAAATGATTTATACATACTGGACATTGTTCAGTGATTTTTAATTTTGATGTTATTTTCTTTCTGAGGACACCAAGTACAAACCAAAACAAATAGATACAATTTAGAATTTAACAATCCTGCTGAAAAACATATTTTCTTAATTTCTACCATCTAGAATACAGATTGATTAAAGAAAAAGTAATGATCAAGCTTGGAGAGATGGCTTGGGAGTTAAAGGTGCTTGCTTGCAAAGCTTGGCAGCCGGGGTTTGATTCCACAGTGCCCAGGTTAAGCTAGAAACACAAAGTGGTTCATGTATCTGGAGTTCTTTTGCAGTGGCAGGAGTCTGTGGCATCATGCCTTACACATGCTTGCTCTCTCTCCCCAAATAAATAAATAAAATATTTTTAAAGTAATGATTAATTTGTCAAAAAGTTTATTCTGACCTTTCTTTTCTCAAACTCTTCCTTATTGTGTCATGAGGAAGATAGTGAGCATTTAATACTCAATCTGGCTGAAATAAAAATGCTACATGATTAAATGAATCAAGTTTTTATTAACAATGGTTTATTCCAACATATTCCATAGAAAGTTGCCAAAAGTTTGATATATATGAGAGAAGATAGCTCCACACAAAAAGTTTTTTTTTCCTACATTAACAGTCAAATTATTCTCTCTCTGGAAATACTTCTGACAAATATTATACATATACATAAAGGACCCAAACCTGGAAATTCTGATTTAGATTTAGATTCAGTATAGATATCAAGAATCTTCACATCTTCCCAGAACCTGTAATGTCCCAAGGTTAATGTGGAAGCATCATCTTGATGCAGGACAGTGAAGATGGAGAATGTCTCTTTAGTCATTTTACTCCAGTATGGTAATTACTTAGCTTTTAATTGATAATTTCTGTCTTCGATCATGGAAAGAAATAGAGACATGTTAGGATTATCCACTAATGCTGATATAGTCATCCTCTGAGAAATGACTAAAATATTCTTCCTTCCTCCCTAGGGCTCATTCCCAACTCTTTTTGGTAACAGACCAGTTTCTCATGCCATGTTGAAGACAGATGGCCAAAATTTTGATGGGAAAAAATGATATATGGAAATTTAAATACTAAACAAAATGAGTATTTTCTTTGGCTCTTTATGAATTACTGGTACTCATTCTGAGAAGGAGATAATATTCTTGAGTACCTGATGTTTTAGTCTCTTGTTTTATAAATAAAAGTAAGCACTTTAAATTGCAGTCAGCATTGCTACTACACATTATAATAGTAGTCTGTTTAATGTAGGAATGAAGCAGAGACACCTCTTCTTGTAGGTACACAATAATACTTGCTGGCAGTGACTGGGTGAGAAAAGCAGACTGGTGTCGGTGTCAGTGATCATAAACAACCCTAAGATATGAAGTTAAATTTCACCTCCATATGCTGTGGCTACTAAACAATGACTAGCTACATAACATGCAATGGTAGTTACTCATAGTTTAATCATATTATGATTAGGTTTGCAAAGGAGCACATAGTAGAAATAATTGTAAACTTGTGACATGTTTTGAAAATCATAACCGACAATTTTGGCATGTTTGAATTGCACATTTTTAATTTTCAAGTTGTTTTTCAAAGTACATATACATTCCTTATACTATTGTGAGTGGGAATGTATATTAATCCAACCATTATACAGATCAGTATAATCCTATAAGTGAAAATAGAACTACCATGATTCAGCTATACCACTTTTGGTTGTATGCCTGAATGACTCAAAGCCAGAACAGAAAAAGAGATGGTCGCACACCTGTGTTTATCAAGGCCTTACAGGGAATAGCTAAGTTAGGGAATCAGCTTTGGAAGCCATCAGCAGACAAAAAGATAACGGAAAAGAACCATGCATACACAAGGAAGTTTATCCAGCTACACATAATGAAATCATGTTGCTTGTAAGTATTTGGGTAGATCTTGAGATCATTCTGTTAAGTGAAATAAGAAAAATTCAGAAAGACAAATGTCAGATGCTGCCAGATGAAAACTAGAACAAAGACATGGTATTAAAAGATGGACTACTTGCTGAGAGGTAAAAGACCAGAGGGAAGGGACAAGAGAGTGTAATAGTGGAGTGATGTAGTTGAAATGCATTATATGCTTGTATAAAAATATCACAATGCAACAAATTATTTTAATAATTAACATATGCAAATGATATTTTAAAGACATGTGCCTTAGGCTGAGGAGATGGCTCAGTAGATGAGACACTCATCATTCAAGCCTAAATACACAGGATCAGTCCTCTGCAGATGCCACATAAGAAGCAGGAAGCCATGATAGGCTTCTATAATCCTGGAAAATTGACAAGAGGTAGGAAGCAAATACAGGAGAATAGTTTGGACGCTCCCAGCAAGCACAGCAACCAACAGTGAAATACAGAGAGAGAAACCCTATTTCAAATGACATCCTCTGACCTCACATGCATGCCATGGCACTTGTGCACCCATAATCTCACAAGTACATGTACGTACACACACACACACATACACACACGAATGTAAAAGACCATGGTTTAAAAGGCCTCAAAGCTCAACCTGCTGTTGTGTGTGGCCAACATTTTTCTCTTCTACAGGATGCACAGAGGAATGTGTCAGGACCTCCTGTCATTCAAAGTTTCCTCTCCCTCTTGATGATGAAGTCTTGAAATTCCGGCTTGGCCTGAGGTTTAGTGGGAAGGCAGTTCAGTCCAGCCTTATCATCCTGGCAGAAACAATCTTTCTGTTACTCCTTCTTTCTGGATTATAAACCATTTTATGTTTTTGTCATACATCATGAATTAAAATTTGAAAGTCTTGGACTGAAGGGATGGCTTAGCAATAAAGGCACTTGCCTGTAAAACCAAAGAACCCAGGTTTGATTCCCCACATAACCCAGAAGCACAATGTGGCACATGTGTCTTGAGTTGGTTTATAGTGGTTAGAGGCCCTGGTGTTATCATTCTCTCTGTCTCTTCTCCCCCCTCTCTGTCTGTCTCTCTCCCTTTCTCTCACTCTCAAATAAATAAAATAAAATATTTTTAAAAAACTAAAGTGCTAATGTAACACTACAGAATTAAGAGACAAAGACCTGTGATTTGCTTTGATTTGAGGATTTGGCTAACCATGGAAAACTCCTAGCTTTATGTTCTGCCTGGAAGTTTGGACCAAAATAAGTTGATACAATTATTACTTTGTTTTATCCCCTTTGTGTCTCACATGTCACTCGGGGAAGAAGACTGCTGTCAGTCATAATTTCAGAATCCATTTTCCCTCGACAACATTTCTCTCTAATAGAGTCCAATGTAATCCATTCCCAAGGACAATTCATGTATATAGTTAAGCTGTGCCACCCTTACACTCCTTTTCCTTGATATCTGACTTCACTTTTTTCTCCTCTGTACTCCCTGGCTTCCTGCTGTAGGATACATTTCCCTGGTTTTACATCAGTGGCTCCCATTTGTATTATCTTGTTGAGTCCATAAATGTGTGATGGTGGAATTGAAGCCAGCATGTGAAGTATATCTGCTGCACATAACAGAATTGCCTAGGAAACAACTGAGTTTCAATTCTCAGTATATGAAGAAGGTTATTGACACTGCCAAATAGAAATGAGAGGAAAAGGGGTGGGAAGGTGGTTGAATGGGCACAAGTGCTTTCTGTACGAGCATGAGAACCTGAGTTTGATCTTTGTCACCCACAGAAAAAGCCAGGCATGGCCATGCATGTCTGCAATTTCAGCACTAAGGAGGACGGAGACAGGATCACTGGAGCTCACCAGGCAGCTACTCTAACCAAACAATGACAATAGCCTGAGCTCCAGGTTCTGTGTCTAAAGGACATAAAGTGGAAGAATAAGAAGGAAAGCCACCCAGTGTCCCCCTTTGACTTTTACAAGTGTGTGCATAGAGTGTATGCAGACACATATGTATTTGCTATACACCTAGAGCACACCTAGTGAGAAATAGAAAGAGGAATGCATTATAAATGTGGTAATCTTATAGGCAGGGTGGAACAAAGGAAAGAGCACTGGATTAGAACTGGAAAAGCTAAAACTATCATTTTATAATAAAAGTGATAGAAGACAGCTATCACACTCATAAAATCATTGAGGGAGAGAATATGAACCGAGTATTAACAAACCTAAGTTTCTGAATTTAGATTAAAGCTGGTGGCTACAATTAGTAGGGTGTGGAGAACAAGTAAAAGAAACGCAGATGAATCACTAATTGCAGTGACTTGAAAATCAAAGAAGAAAATATGTGATTAAATGTGTAGTATAGGCAGACAGAAACAACCAAGACTCAAGGTAAGATGCATACAATGTCCAGTAATAACAATTAGATATTTTAAATGACCAAAAGTGAAAAACCAGGTGCCTGGCTGTAGACCCTGTAAGCCAGTTTAAGAAATTCTTTTGCGCTACAAAGTATTAAAATCACAGTATAGATCCATAGGTCTGTGATTGATGGAAGTGGCAATATCTAGATTTACATGAGGACAATGGTTCATGCAATTCAGCACAAGTAGATATCAGCTGGAGGATTGGTTGAAAATGCTATTCCTAAAACACACCTCAGGAAACTCATCGAAAACATTAACATGCCTGGTAATTCAGAGTGTTCAAAGTGTGTGTTGAGAATAAAGCTGAGCTTTGAACTACTGATGCCAGTTGTGAGGGAAAGAAACCCAGACTGAAACAATAGGCCAAAAACTTTCTAAAGCCCAGATCAGTAGTCACTCCTGTAAGCTCAGCATTACTGAGAAGGGGCAGGAGGACTGTCACAAGTCAGAAGCACATGAACAGCCAGCCTGGAGTGCAAAGCGAGATTCTTCCTCAAATAAAATAATATCAGATAAGAAAAAAAAAAAAAAACCTTTTCAACTTTCAGACATTG
This sequence comes from Dipus sagitta, assembly GCA_036346955.1. Classification (NCBI taxonomy): domain Eukaryota; kingdom Metazoa; phylum Chordata; class Mammalia; order Rodentia; family Dipodidae; genus Dipus; species Dipus sagitta. The sequence continues at coordinate 77,278,663 of CM070781.1, forward strand.
TTGAAGCATGAAATGGAGAAGATATAGCACACAAATGTTAGTCCTCCACAGAAAAGGGAAACCTCCCTCGTAAGATGCATCATTGTAGGTGATTATCTTACATCATTCCTGCTCCTTCCTCCAATGTCCACAAAGCCTTGGAGAGCAGGATAATGATATCTCCTTTAGCACCGAGCACTCTACAGTAGTTTAATCTCAGCCCATTCAGGAGCTCTGACTATCCCGGTAGTCACTGCCATCTGCAAAAGAAGCTTCCCAGACCAACAGTACCAGCAGTACACGGGCGTGAACTTAAATGTTTAGAGACCATAAATATGGAAACCTTCATTTGGTCATACTTGAATCATTTTTATTTATTTGTTTGTTTATTTTGAATCATATTTTTGAAAAGAAACACTGTATTTGAAATATAATACGCAAGGCTGGTGGCATGGCTTAGCAGTTAAGGAGGTAAGCCTAAATACCAAAACTAGATTCTCTATTACCCATGTAAAGTCAGATGAACAAAGTGGCATATGCATCTGGAATTCATTTGCAATGGCAAAATGCCCTGGTTTGCCCATTTTTTTCTTCTTTCTCACTCTGCTTGCAAATAAATAAATAAAAGAAATATAATATGCAAATAAACTCACAATTAAACAAGGGTTCTTAAATAAATCTGGAGCTTTGTTATATTTTCCCCAAATTTGATCTAATTTTAAGATATAGCATCACATACTACTTTGCTTTTTTTAATTTTTTGAGTCTTTAATTATTTATATATTTATTTATTTTAAAGTCTAGTGATTTTTAATAATGTTGCAGCTTTGCACAAATGCCACTACAATCCAGATTTGAAAGATAAATTTGAGAGTGAGGTTATTTGCAGAGCAGGGTGGTTCACAAGAAAGGATCACAAGGGCTCTTAAAGGGACTGACATCTATATTCTGTAAGACTTAGAACATTCCTCTCACTCCAAACATCTTTTCCCTTTGTTATCAATGCCTCATCAATTGTTCCTATTATCTGATTCTCTACCTGATTGGTAATTCTTTTTTTTTTTCTTCTTCTTCTTTTCTTTTTTTCTTTATTAGTTACTTTTGTATTCAGCAAATGCAGTCAGTTTGGTACCATTATTAGGCTCATCCGTGACCTACCCCCTCCCCTTGGCCCCTCCTTGTTGAGGTATATGGGTTATGCATTGTGGAGTTAGCCCAAAGTTATGGGTAAGATAAATGTCTCTGCATATCATGACCCAACATGTGGCTCTGACATTCTTTCAACCCCAACTTCTGCAAAATTTCCCTGAGCCATGTTGGGTTCATTTTTGGTCTGCTTCAGTGATGAGTTGTTGGGGGCCTCTGAGGCTCTGGTTCTCTGATTTGGTAGGAGTTGATTTTTCTCTGTGTTGATCTCCTTCCCCCTTGTGCTGGTAACCGGTTCATCAGAGAAACAGCACCCTTGCTTGTTTCACCAATTTTTCTTAGTTTCAGCCAGGGCCCTTTTGAGGTATGATAGGGTGGCTCTCTCCTTAGGATCTAAATCTATCTGAAAAAGAGAAGCAGATTCTCCAACGGAGAGTAAGTTAGCACCAGGACAAATGACATAACACTTACTTTTTTTACAGAGAATTTAATAGGTGTAGGCCCTCTTGTACCCATGATTGATGGTAGCTTGATATTGGCAAGTAGGCTTATGTATGGATATGGTTCTGACTTGTTTCCCAGATCCAGCTATGGGTCCTGTACCACTGAGGAGATCAGTTAGCCAAATTAAGAGCAGTTGGTTCCCCACCATGGCTGTGTGCTACTATTGCACTTGTGTGGGCATCACAACAAGTTATTTGCTGCTAAGTAGGTTAGACCATGAGTTGCTTGGACAGATATTGGTCATTTTCCCCCAGTCGCCCATGTAGCACCTTCTGGCACTAGATGCGCTGACTGTCTGGAGACTGATTGTCTTCCAACTTCCAGCCATGCCATTCTATTTTCCATGTCAACCACATAAGCTGTCTTCAGTAGTAATGTCTTACCACTAACCTTTGGTAGGTCATCAAGTACTCTGACAGAAATCTGTCTGTCTTTTAGGAAACCTTGTAGGTCTCTCTGATCAAAAGTTCATTGTGGATGATAGCCCCATGCTGGTACTCAGAGTTACAGGTGAGAGCCCACTAAGAAAATGAGGAAAAAGATAATTAATATACAAGAGTTAGAGATAAGAGAGAGAGAGAGAGAGGGAGAGGGGAAGTGAGGGAGGGAAGATGTAGAAGATTAAGGTTAGTCTTGGTCCTACCCTCTCCAGTGTCTGTGGTTCAGGTGTTCCCTGTAAGGGCCTGGGGAAGGATCAGGCATTTGTTCTGTCTTTTTGGAAGTAGAATTTTATAGTACCATTGCCGTTTGGGTCTAGATTTGTGTTTCACACCCCTTTTATGCCTCTCACCCGTCCCCTTCCATTCTAGTGTCTAGTCCATGAGATGCTTGCTGGATATGTGAGGTATCTTGGGTATATTCAGGTTAGATGCTGTAGATGAGTGAGACTATGTGGCAATTGTTTTTCTGTGATTGGGTAAGTTCACTGAGAATGATCTGTTCCAGGTTCAACCATTTTTCCTCAAATTTCATTGTGTCAGTTATTCTTACTGCTGTATAAAATTTGATTGTGTAGACATACCACATCTTACTTATCCATTCTTCTAGTGATGGACATCTGGGTTGATTCCAGCTCTTAGCTATTACAAATTGAGCCGCTACAAACATGGTTGAGCAAATCTCTCTAGCTTGTGCTTTGAAGGTTTTAGGTAGATGCCCAGTAAGGTAATAACTGGGTCTGTTGGCATGTCTATACTCAGCTTTCTCAGAAGTCTTCATATTGCTTTCCAAAGTGGTTGTACCATCCTACATTCCTACCACCAGGGGATGAGTGTTCCTACTTCTACACATACTTGCCAGCATTTATTTTTATTTGATTTTTTGATGTTTGCTATCCTTATTGGGGTAAGGTGGAATCTCATAGTTGTTTTAATTTGCATTTCTCTGATGATTAGGGATGATGAACATTTTCTTAAGTGTATATTTGCCATTTGTATTTCTTCCTCTGTGAACTGCCTGTTCAGCTCTTTGCCCCACTTTGTGAGTGGGGTGTTTGACTTTGTTTAGATTTTTGAGTTCTTTGTAGATTTTAGAGATTAGGCCACAATCAATTGGATAATCTGCAAATATTTTCTCCCATTCTGTGGGTAATCTATTGGCTTTGCTTATTGTATGCTTGTCTGTAAAGAAACTCTTTAGCTTCATGTGATCCCATTGGTTGAGTGATGGTTTAAGATTGTGAGCTACTGGGGTTTTGTCTTTTTCCATTCCTATATCATGGAAAGTACTTCTTAAATTTTCTTCCAGTAGTATTAGAGTTTCTGGTCTTATATTGAGGTCTTTGATCCATTTGGACTTGAGTGTAGTGCATGGTGAAATGTGTGGATCAAGTTTCAGTTTCCTGCATATGGTTATCCAGTTTGTCCAGCACCATTTGTTGAAGATGCTGTCTTTTTTCCAGCCTATATTTTTTCAGCCTTTATCGAATATCAAGTAGCTGTAGTTGCTTGACCCAAAGTCCAGGTCCTCAAGTCTATTCCATTGATCTATACTCCTGTTTTTATGCCAGTACCATCCTGTTTTTACTACTATGGCTTTGTAATATAGCTTTAGATCAGGTATGGTGATGCCTCCAGAGGTATTTCTTTTGCTGAGGATATGTTTGGCAATGCAAGGCCTTCTGCCTTTCCATATGAAATTTGAGATCATTTTTTCTATCTCTGTGAAGAACACTGTAGGGATTTTAATTGGAATTGCATTAAATCTCTATATTGCCTTTGGTAGGATTGTCATCTTCACAATGTTAATTCTGCCTATCCAGGAACATGGGAGGACTTTCCATTTTCTCTAGTCCACCTCAATTTCTTTTTTGAGTGTTTTTATGTTTTTGTTGTATAGATCTTTCACTTCCTGGTTAACGTTATTCCAAGGTATTTTATTTTTTTGTTGCTATTGAAAATGGGACCATTTCCCTTATTTCTTTCTCTGTATCTTTGTCACTTGCATGTAGGAAGGCTACTGATATTTGTGCATTGATTTTGTATCCTGCTACTTTGCTATGGGAGTTAATCACCTTCAGGAGTTTTGGGATGAAGTCTCTTGGGTCTCTTACATATACAATCATGTCATCAGTGAATAAAGCTAACTTAACTCATTTCTTTCCAAATTGTATCCCTTTTATTTCCTTCTCCTCTCTTATTGCTTGAGCTAGGACTTCCAGTACTATATTGAAAAAGCAGAGTTGAGAGTGGACAACCCTGTCTTGTTCCTGATCTTAATGGGAATTCCTCCAGTCTCTCTCCATTAAGTATTATTTGCACCTTTGGAGCTTTGTATATTGCCTTTGTTATGTTAAGATATGAACCAACCATGCCAATTCTCTCCAATGTTTTGATCATGAAGTGATGGTGTGTCTTCTCAAAAGCATTTTCTGCATCTATCGAAATGATCATGTGGCTCTTATGTTTAACCTTGTTTATGTGGTGTATTACATTGACAGATTTCCGTATGTTGAACCACCCCTGTGTTCCTGGAATGAATCCCACTTGGTCAAGGTGGATATTGCTTTTGATGTGTTGTTGGATTTGGTTTGCGAGGATTTTGTTCAGGATCTTTGCATCTAAATTCATCAGGGAAATAGGCTGGTAGTTTTCTTTTCTTGTGGCATCTCTTCCTAGTTTTGGAATTAGGGTGATGCTAGCTTCATAAAATGAGTTGGGTAGCTTTCCCTGTTCACCAATTGTGTGGCACAGTTTGAGGAAGATTGGTTTGAGTTCTTCCATGAAGGTTTGATAGAATTCAGCTGAGAAGCCATCTGGTCCTGGACTCTTCTTTTTTGGGAGGTTTGTTATTACTTTTTCAATCTCCATGAGTGTGATGGTTTGATTGAGGTGATTAATCTGCTCTGTGTTTACCTTTGATAGATGGTATGCATACAGGAATTTATCCATCTCCCCCACATTATCCACTTTTGTGGAGTAGAGGTTTTTGAAATAAGTCCTGATGATTCTCCCAGTTTCACTAATGTCTGTTGTGATCTCTCCTTCTTCATTTTGAATTTTGTTAATTTGAAGCTTCTCCTTTTTTTGCTTGATCAGATTGGCCAGGGGTTTCTCAATCTTGTTTATTTTTCAACGAACCAGCTCTTTATGTTGTCAATTGTCTTAATTGTTTCCTTGGTTTCCAATTCATTGATATCTGCTCTGATTTTCATTATTTCTTTCCATCTAGAGCTCTTTGGGTTGGATTTTTCTTGTTTTCTCCAGTGCCTTTAGGTGGATGGTTAGGTTATTGATTTGGGACCTTTCTGTCTTTTTTATGAAGGCATTGAGTGCTATGAATTTTCCCCTGAGGACTGCCTTCATTGTGTCCCATAAGTTTTGGTATGATATGTTCTCATTATCATTCAATTCCAGAAATTTTGCAATTTCATTTTTTATTTCATCCACTATCCATTTATTGTTTTAAAGTGTGCTGTTCAGTTTCCAGGTGCCATTGGGATTCTTCGTGTGTCTTTTGTTGTTGATTTCTAGCAATATAGCATTGTGATCTGATATCATGCAGGGAATTATGTCAATCTTCCTAAATATGTGGAGGCAGTCTTTGTGCCCCAGTATATGGTCTATTTTAGAGAATGGTCCATGGGCTGATGAGAAGAATGTATAGTCTGCGGATTTGTGGTGGGAAGTTCTGTAGATGTCCGTTAGGTCTAAGTGATATATGGTTTTGTTGAGCTCTCTTTCTTCACTGTTGAGTTTCTGTTTGGATGATCTGTCTATTACTGATAATGGTGTATTGAAGTCCCCAACTATGATGGTGTTGGTGCTTATTTCTGTTTTATTTCAAGTAGGTTTTGTTTTATGAACTGTGGTGACCCTGTGTTTGGTGCATACAGATTTATGATTGTAATATCCTCTTGATGGATCATTCCCTTGATAAGTGGGAAGTGGCCTTCTTTATCTTTTTTGATTATTTTTGGTTTGAAGTCTATTTTATTCAATGTTAAAATAGCCACGCCTGCTTGTTTCTTACTCCCATTTGCTTGGAATATTGTTTTCCACCCTTTCACCCTGAGGAGGTGTCTGTCTTTGGTGGTGAGGTGGGTTTCTTGAAGGCAACAGATTGAGGGGTCTAATTTTTTGATCCATCCTGTTAGCTTGTGTCTCTTGATGGGTGAATTAATGCCATTAATGTTTAGGGTAATGACTGTGAGATTTGATTTGATCCCTGCCATATTGTGATGGTAAATGTGGGTTGGTGCTTTCATGGACTTTGAAGTTTTTTGTGCCTACTCTGAGTTTGGTTGTTGTGATCTGCTTCTTTTAGGCAATTGAGTTTGATTATTTGTTTCTCCTCTGTGGAGAATTTCCTGAAATACTCTCTGTAGGTTTGGTTTAGTGTTCACATAATTGTAAAGCTGAGTTTTGTCATGGTATGTTTTTCTTTCACCATCTATTATGAGAGATACTTTTGGTGGGTAGAGTAGTTTGGGTTGGGTGCCATAGGTTCTTAGACTTTGCAGTGTCTCATTCCAGGCCCTTCTAGCTTTCAGGGTTTCCATTGAGAAGTCTGAAGTAATTCTGATGGGGTTACCTTTGAAAGTGGTGTGTTGTTTTTCCCTAGCTGCTTTTAAGATTTTCTCTTTGGTGCCAATGTTTAGAGTCTTAATGACAATATGTCTTGGAGAGTTTCTCCTTTGGTCCAGTCTGTTTGGAGTTCTGTTGGCTTCTTGTATCTTGATGGGCCTTTCTTTCAAGAGACTGGGGAAGTTTTCTTCAATTATATTGTTAAATAATTTCTCCATGCCTTTGGTCGGAATTTCTTCTCCTTCTGGTATTCCAATGATCCTGATATTAGGACGTTTAAGTGTATCCTACAATTCCCTCATATTCTGTTCACAGGAACTTTTGAACTTACTGAAATTTTTGAATTCTCGAACTGTTTCTTCCATCTTGTCTTCCAGATCAGAGTTTCTATCCTCCACTTGGCTGATTCTATTCTTGAGAGCTTCTAGATTGTTTTGGACTTGTTCAGTTAACTTAACATTTTCTACTACTTTTCTATGTATAATTTCCATCTCTCTTTCAATCTCCCTTTTCACATCATTTTCTGATTTTCTTGATGATTCTTGGAATTCATCCTTGCATTTCTTTATGTCTTCATTTAGCGTGGCCAGCTGTTTTTTAACGTCTTCTTTTTTTTCACTCTCCCTCAAATCTCTTAACTCTCTTTGAACTCCTTGCAATTTCTTATCTATTAGTTCTAGTTTAGTGATGGCAGCATCCACACAATTATCAGTCCTTTGTTGCTTTCCTGCAAGTTCTACCAGTAGGTTGGTCAGGGTTGCATTGCTCATAGCTTCAATTTGCTGTTCTGATCCTAATAGTTCTTCTATGTTTTGGTTAGATGTATTCATTGTATGACTGGATGATCTAACTGGATTTTCTTGCATTTGATTTTTCATGTTATTTCTTTTGTGCTGTGGTCTGCTCATGACAGCGTATGGGCACATAGGTGGGCAGATCAGCCTGGGCTCAAGCACAATATGAATATGAGGCAGCCTGGGGCAGTTGCCTAGCAGCCTGGGCTTTGGCTCTCACTTGCCAAAGCCTCCTATCTACTGCCTGGCAGGGGCACCATATTTGCCTGAATTCTCAAGTGGTAATGTGCCAAAGCTGCCTGCGTTCAAGCTAGGAGTGACAGTGAGGCACCAAGCACTGAAGTAGCCCAAACTCTCGCTGAGAACACTGGGACCCGGAAGCAGTCTGCGCTCCCCCGCCACAGGACAATGGCGGCTGTTCGGCGTGGCAGACAGGTAGGGGATGGCACCTGAGCTGGAGCAAGTGAGAAACACAGTCTGAGCTTGTGTGACTGTTGCTGTGGGACTGGGCTTGCACTCAGTAAGTGGGCGAGTGGAGGAGTGTGCGGAGCAGTCTAAGCTTACACACGCAGGGATCGATCGGCAGTGGCGGCGCCGGTGGCAGTGGCAGCACTGTGGATACGGTGGTTATTTGGGGGGAAGGTTGGGCTACCCGCCAACGAGGGGATCCACAATTCCCTGTTTCCTCTGCCTCTGTGCCCTCCTGCTTACAATCTATTGGAGATTGCTCTCCCCTAAAATCCCTAATGAACCCTTAATATCTTGCCTTTCTTTCCCTGGCAGTTGCCATTTTGGCCGGAAGTTCTCTTTGCTTTATTTTATTTTATTTTTTTTAAATTAAGCATGAATATCTTGGTATGTTATAAATACTTATGGTTTGTAATGAAGATAATACAAATTTCAAAGTCCTTTCAAAATAAACACAATGATGGTGACACATTCTTTAAAGTTTTATCTATGAATATTTTGATTGGAAAAAGAATATTAGCCCCCCCCCCCCTCGATTTCCACCTTTTCTTCCACAAGGACAAGGAATATTGAAAGCTGAGATGTAGCAAAATTCCTTCAGGAGCATTTTATTTAATGTAAAAATCTGTAGAAAATCAGAGACCATTTGTGTTTCCAGTTTCAAAATGAAAAGAGAAATGGAGGGTGAGAGTGGTGTCCATTCCTCTCCATTTTTCACAGTAAATAATCACTGCAATATCAAACCCATTTGTCCCTAAAGACAGGCGAAGGAGGAAAGTCCAAAGCCCATTGCAACCATAACACAGTTTATCTTTTCTTCCCCTTTCCTCATCATTGCATTTAATTTATAACCAAAAATAATTAAATTATTCACCTGCAAAATTTATGAGGTGTTAATTACAAATTTGAGATTTTTAGGAGCAGATATCTGACAGGTTTGTACGAATACCTTCTGTTACATGTTACTTTTTTCTCAGACTAGAATTCCTTTACATTTGTATGGGATTTCATCCATGGTAACCAAGTGAATTACTAAACTTCACTTTAATTAAGTATCACTGGTATTATCAAAGGTACACATATCAAGTAATATATAAAGTATGCATAGCCCATGATGCTCTTTTAAAAGAAATAAATATTCCCAACCCATTTAAACATATGCTCAAACATAAACACAGGAATTTTTTCTTCTATAACATGGGAAAATTATCAGATACATGTTATTTCCTTGCTTTATCTCTCTTGAAACATTGTCTAGCTCATATATCAACATTTTATTCCCAAATGTAATGTGTCAAAGTAGAGTTGTGTTCACTAGCAAGAAGTCAGAGGGTAAAAATTTTTTCTGATTCCAGGAAAACTATTGTTAGTACAGTAGTCAATAAATAAAAGAGGAAGGCAGGAGGGAGCCTTTTATGCTTTGAGAAATGCAGACGATGACAAAACTTACAAGACTAAGGAAAAACAAATCATTTTAGAACTATCCTTCGAAATAGCTTTACCTTTCAAAAGGAAAAATGTCCTGCTGAATCAGCAGCTTTTGGAGAAAGAGAAAATTCTTTTATTATTTTCAAAATTCTAAATAAACTCCCTGGCAAATTGGACATATAGATATAGATAGATGATAGATATAGATGATAGATAGATAGATAGATAGATAGATAGATAGATAGATAGATAATAGATTGCATGTGCTTGCCAGTGAAATGAATTTGAGCTTAGCAAATCACAATCTGCAGACAAGTAAGTTCAAGCAGGAGTGGTGGGTGGGGGCAGCAGTAAAGCACATTAGGGCCTCCATGTGAGGCAGAAATGCATACTTGGCTGTGTGCCCACATAGCAGTGGCACTTTGTTTCACGAATGTGTTATATAAAGGGAGAAAATATGCAATGAGTGCCAATTTTTGTTTAGTTTTGGAATGGTTTAGTCAAGTGTAATAACAGATAATGAATCTCTACAATAGAAAACTGATTGTGGGCTATCAAAATCTTTTTATACCTCAGAAATCTATAGATTATGATGTTGTAGTGGACTTTTTTTTTCCTTTTCAATATTTTTTTTTCCACAGGAAAAGAGACAATGAGCACAACTGAAATGAAAATTTATCTTAATGCATCAGATGCACTGTCTGCCTTCAGAAAGCACAGAAAAAATAGAATTCTCCAAAGGGCTGGATAAACTTGTCAGTAATATAGTTTTATGATGGAGAATAAAAAAGACTCAATTCTTTTCAGCAAAATATATTGTCAGTATTTTAATGAACATTAGAAATACAGACCATAGTGATATGTATGTTCAATTTGATAAAAATTATTTCTTCTACATAGTGAATTTTTTTCATTTAGTATGTATAAATCTACTTCCTAAAGACTTGATAAACATTTAGTATCATTACTGATGTTCATTTTTTCTCATACCTGTGATAACACAACATCTTATGAATCTAAAATTTTCTATGTTTTAGCAAAATTTGAGGATATGTATTATGCCAGATTGTAAACAGAGTAATATCATATCCAGCATGACTTCATTCAAACTTTATGTAGGAATAATTATTGAAGACTTTTTGTTAAATTGATGAGAATGAACAAATTATATATAAGAGCAAGGATTTTACATACCTGATCCACTGGAAAACTAAAGCCACTGTGAGCCTAATTGAATCATTACAGATATCCCCATTCACTTAGTCATGCACTAAACATTTTCTGAGTTCTTGTAGCAACAAATGCTTTTTTCAGTACTATATAGTAGTGATTCTGACAGTTGTAGGGTGCCAGTTAAGTGTCAGGTATTACATCCCCACAATTTAAGACAAAACAATTTATATTGTAGGACTAACATAGATAATTCAATAATAACTTTAGAATAGTATAATGTTATGTTAAATGTGCCTGTTTACATTCTTTAGTCCCCAAAGCAAGTAGGTGATCCTTGAGCAACATGGAATATTAAAGAAACAAACTCCCCACTAATTGTGACTTTTGACTTTGCCAAATTTAACTGTTATGACGAGAAGCCTTACTAATGTCCTGACCAGTCATTCAATTTATACTTTGTAGATTATAGGTACTATGCACAGGAAAAATGTGCAAGAACCATGAGAGATCATCTTTATGATCATACCTAATTAGGTGAAAGACTACTCATTCAATGGTGTTGAGTATTATACAGCAAGTACTGAGCTCAATGGTGATCACTAAAATGACAGCAAGAGTGGTTCCAAAGGTGTTACATTGAAACAGCTAATTAGTACCATGATTCAGTAAAACATCTTTATGTCTAATTACACCTCTCAACAAATTGTATCATGTGTAGTCTCTGGGTATGTGCCTAAGTTTTCATTGATTATAGTTATTTATAATGGTATATATTTGGTGATAAAATGGACTATTATGTACAGGTGTTTTTGCTTTCATGACATTCTTATATTTTTTCTTGGCTTTTTAGATATTTCTAAGCTATATATTTCATCTATCATATTTTTCAAATTGGTGCAAATCTCAAAAGAAAAAAAATCAAGAAAGAAATATGCTCATAAATGTATCTTTGCAACTCACTACTTAAAAATACTGGATGATTTTTACTGCAAAAAATGTTCAAAGGAATTGAAAAAGTTAAATAAGATCAAGGGAACAGGCTACGCATGGTGGTGCATGCCTTTAACCCCAGCACTTGAGAGGCCAAGGTAGGAGGATCACTGTGAGTTCAAGGCAACCCTGAACTACAGAGGGAATTCTACCTTGAAAAACCAAAAACAAAAAAAAAAAAAAAGAAAGAAAGGAAAGAAAGGAAAAGATCAAGGAAACAAAATAAATAAATAAAAGAAGGCTAGAAGGCTGAAGAGATGGCTTAGTGGTTAAGGTGCTTACCTGAGAAGTTTAAGGATTCAGGTTCAATTCCCTAGAACCCACATAGGCAAGATGCACATGGTGGTGCATACATCTGGAGTTGATTTGCAGTAGTGAAAGGCCCTGATGTGCTCATTCTCTCTCACTCTCTCTCTTATAAATAAATTAAATTAAAAACTCAAGAAACAAGTAGAATATAAAAATAAGATATCGAGCACCAAGCAAAGCATATCAATGATTACATGTAAAGTGAGCAAACATTTCAAAGACAAAGTAGCATTTCCAGGGGGTATTAAAAACAAGCCGGAATTGTGTGAGCTCTACAGGAATTTCATGTTCAATGCAACATTGATGTTCTAAATAAAAGATGGAATAAGATAAACAGTAAACAATCTCCAATGATAGGACACCTGTATGACCATATTAACAGACAACAAAGCTAACTCCAAAACAATGGTTTTACTACAGGTCAAAAGGGATATATAGGTTGCTTCATCAAAGGTGCATAAAGTTCCAAAACATTGCAAATTCCCAATAAAATAACTTAAAAGTAAAATAAAACATTATAAAAACATATCATAGTCAAGTTCACAGAAAATAATATTCCTGAAAAATTGAAATCAGCACATTTATAAATATAATAAGGTTATTCAATATCTTCTATAAACAACAGGACAATCTTTGAAATAGAAAAATCTTTATGATCAGATTTACAATCTTTTACTCTTGTGTCAAAAAAAATGTCTTTAAAAGAGGGAGAAGGGAAGGAGAGGGGAGAGCAAGAGAGAAAATGACTGATAAGCATCATGGTAAAAATGATGATGGGTTTAATTCAAGAAGAAACTGTGGGGATAGAGTAAAGGTAATGAATGAAGGATGTAGTTTGGTATCTAAAACTTACAGAAATTGGTAATTTCATTGGGTGCCTAGTAAAGGTGAGAGGATGCAATAAGAAGGCACCTGAAATTGCTGGGAACTAGATGAGCATTGTTCATCAAAGCAATATGAAGTAGGAAAATTCCTTGGGTGAGGAGTGCAGTGGAATCACTTTGAACAATTTTGAGATGTCTGTGGTACATGGTAGGGAATGTCTAATGGAGAACGTAATATGTAGTTGAGGAGTGCTGAAATAAGACCTGTTGTAGGTGGTTACAATGCCTGAATTCATAGGAATAGTTGAAATATTCCAATGAGAGCTGGTGGATGCCCAAGGAGAAGAATCTTGAATTCCTGCACGAACAGGGTGGACAGAGGAGGAGGGGTCTACCATTATGAAAAAAGGGAATGAATCAGAAAACAAAATGGTAACAGAAAAAGTGTAGCACAAAACTCAAAGAGATGGGTCTAGAGAGATGGTTTACCAGTTAAGGCACTTGCCTGCAAAGACTAAGGATCCAGTTCAATTCCCCAGTCCCCATTGTAAGCCAGATGCACATGGTGGTGCATGCATCTGAAGTTTGTCTGCAGTGACTGGAGGCACTTGCATGCCCATTTTCTCTCTATCCTTCTATCTGCTTCTTTCTTTCTCTTTTTCTCAAATAAATAAATAAAAATAAAATATAGTAAAAAAAAAAACTCAAAGAGAAATTGGGACTCAAGAGAAGGATAATCTTCAAGCAAGCTGAGTGTAATAGAGTTCTTAAAGACTGAGAGGCATCCATTGTCCTTGAGAAATAAAAGCTTTCTTCTCATTTTCCAGAAATGGTCTGAAGTCAGGCATGATGGCACATGCCTTTAATCCCAGCACTCGGGAGGCAGAAGTAGGAGGATCACCATGAGTTTGGGGCCACCCTGAGGCTACACAGTAAATTCCAGGTCAGCCTGAGCCAGAGTGAGATCCTACCTCCAAAAAAAGAAAAAAGAAAAAAGAAAAAAAGAAAGAAATGGACTGAAAATCTGACTGTATTGAACTGAAAACTGAGAGGCAGAGTCTGTTGCAGTTACCTTTATTCTGGGACAAACACTAGACCAACAGCTTATAGGAAGATAGGTTTGATTTCAGGCTTACAGCTTTCAGAGGAAGTTTCCCCACGGTGGAACAAGCTGGCTCACTTCATCATCCATCCACAGCAGTGAGCAAACAGCCAGAAATTAAGCTGGCTCTGAACATACAGTAGATTAGACTCACCCCCAGTGACATACCTACATGTTGTCGACTATATAGAAAGCTTAGTCAAAAATACCTGAGGCTGTAGGGGACATTTACACTCAAACCACCACAGATGGTAGAAAATATTAGCATTTTTTATAGGGAGCTTGGCTTTTAAGCTAAATTTGAGTTCCTAACTCCTAGTAAATGACTGAAATCAGTAATTTAAGAAGGTATTTCTGGAGACTTGTCATCACTACGGTCTAAAAGCGTCCTGGGATGTGAGGAAGGTGCATTGGGTGCTTTCTTCAACTTAAACAACTGATGACTTCCTCCTAGATAGAGAAATAGCCATAGTTTCTCTTGCATTGCTTTGATTCTCAACTTAATGACACCATCAGAGACAATTTGATGTTAGCAGCATACTTTTATGAGCCAAGCCATCTGTGTGAATGGTCTAGGAGAGACATATACCTATTAAACATCCCAATTCACTTAAAGACAATTTAAACAAAATCTTTCTACTGTTATTTTTTTAAACAAACATTGTGGATACTTGAAATACCTCTTTAAACTGTTTAAATTAAGAGGTTTCCTCAGGGAACTTATGACATTGAAAGTTGTAATAATAGATGATTGAGAAATCTAAATATTAGACCTGTAAATAAAAAGCTTCTCAGCTGGGCATGGTGGTGCACACCTTTAATCCCAGCACTTGGGAGACAGAGGTAGGAGGATTTCTGTGAGTTTGAGTCCAGCCTGAGAATACATAGTGAATTCCAGGTCAGCTTGGGCTACAGTGAAGCCTTACCTTGAAAAATCAAAGTAAACAAGCAAGCAAACAAAAGTATTCTCCTTAGGATAATACTTGATTGGTCTGCCATGGACACATCCAGGGAAACATCTTACAATTCAGATTCCTATGGCAATCAGCAAAGGCTCACTGCTCTTTACAACATCTCTGGAAATTCAGGTGAAGAGTGTGAGGGATCAGGAGAGAGGCAAAGAGCCTAGTCCTCACTGTTCCTGTGAATCTGGGAAAAGAAGACTGTGCAAAGTGCAAAAGTTGAAATTTTATGTGTAAGATTTTGCACTTAAAGATATAAATCCAATCAAGAAGTCAGTTTTCTCCTAGTGTTCTGAATGGCCTGATTCACTACACACACACACACACAGACAGACACACACACACACACACAGGAAGAAAGGCCACCAAAGAAATACCTACCAAAATTGTCCAGTTTTCTCCATTCAGCCTATTTTACAAACTACCACAAGGAAATCAATGTTCACTTGGTCTGCTGGGTGGCGCCAAATCATCACATAACTATAAGATACCAGAACCAGCAAGTATTTCTAAAACCTGAAATGAATAGCTACATGAAAAGAGAGAGAGAGAAAGAGAGAGAGAAACCTTTCCTTCTTTGCATATTTTAATTTTTCCAACAAAATCTAAATAAAGATCTTGGTGAAAGATACAAAAATTTCAAATGTAAATACATTGATACGAGTTTTTTCTGATATTATTGTTGAAATATTTATATGGAGAAAAGCCTAAAACTAATGCCTATACCTATGTGTTTTCTGGGTAATGAAGCACATTTAAATACAATATTATTCATAAACATAGCTCTCATCTTTTGTTAGCCATTTCCTAGCTCTAGCTTGGTATGAGATCTTTAGTGTGCATATCCCATACAGCCTGCGTCTACCCTGACTACAACACTATCATCCTACATTATCGGAGAAAACTATCAGTTCATCTTTATATCCAACCCACAATGAGGTTTAAGTATTATGCAGAGTGCCTATCTACCTCTCCAAAAAAGTTTACTCTATATCCTGTAATGTCAAGATTTTACTAGAATATTCACTACTTTGTTGAGTTAATCATGCAGTAAAACTTGAAGTCTTAACTAATTTCTTAACTAATTCTGTGACAAAGACTACTGGTATTTACTAAAGCCCATAGTCATACCCTTTTGTAATGATGAAATTCACACAGGCTTTGTGGGCCACTCAGACAGAGACTACATTTTCCAGATTTCTTTCCAGTTGTCTCTGATATGTGACTTATCTCAAAGGAGACATATATAAAAGTGATAAGTGCAATTTCTGCTTTATTAGTGTTCAAAGAAAATCGCTGGCCCTCCATATATGTTTCTTTCCCTTGCTCAGTTTTGATCATGCAAGTTAAGAGATTTCCTAGGGAATAAGAAGTCTTATAAAGCTTCCATATCTGGAACCCACTTTTCATAAACAGCAGCAGTTTTTCCTTTTCCTAACTAGTTCTGACATTAATAGATCAGTAGGTTCTCTTTCCCATTTACATTTTAGCACAATCAGCAATGGAGACCAATTCCTTAATGACAAAGAGCCCTTCCAGTACATGAATTTCCACACCATTACAAGCCAACCACATCTGCTATTCTCACCAAATTAATGACTAAGAAGTCAGACACTAGGTATTTCCAGTTCTAGCATATCACAGATTTAGTACAAGGCCAGATGCACAGTGGATGCTTAAAAACAGGTATAGAAAAAGGTTGTAACTTCTAAAAAATAGGCATAATGGACCTGGGCGTGGTGGTGCATGCTTTAATCCCAGCGCTCAGGAGGCTGAGGTAGGAGGATCGCCAAGAGATCGAGGCCACACTGAGACTACATAGTGAATTCCAGGTCAGCCTGGATCAGAATGAGACCCTACCTTGAGGAACCAAAATAAATAAATAAATAAATGAATAAAGTAAAAATAGGCATAATGGTATCTATCTCATCCACATGCACAGAGGAGAAGCCTTGGAAAGGTTAACCGTTATAAGCACTAACATTCTCTGTGTCTGTCTCCTTTACAGTTGTGCTGGTACCAGGTTCACCAAGAAAACAGCACTCTTGCTTGTTTCCCCATTTACTCTTAGTTTCAGCTGGGGTCCTTTTGAGGTATGATGGGGTGGTTCTCTCTTTAGTATCTTTATCCATCTGAAAAAGAGAAGCAAATTCTCTGAAGGGAGTAAAGTCAGCACCAGATAAATGGGATACGCCCCCTTTTTTGGAGAGAGAATGTAATATGTGTAGGCCCTCTTGTAGCCCAGGATTGGTATTCACAGGTACAAAACATAAAAAATAATTAATTAATTAATTAAAAATAAGAACTAATGTTGACACATCACTAGACATAATGCCAAGCTTGAAAGCAGAGCATGTGTCTAATGCTTAACCTAGCTTCCACATTGTGACCTGCCAGAGTATGTGATAATTCATTAACAAATTAACAGTGAATAATAGTGACATAACTAACATTGATATCCAACCTGTTCTTTAACATAATATTACATGTCATTAAATTATATGAATGGCATAATAAAAGGCAAAGAGGAGGAACATCATGGAACTAAGTTTTCAGAAAAAGATTAATATAAAATTCAAGTCCTTAGAGTTCATTTTGATGCTTGGACACTGTAATAGCAGCCCTAGCTCTCCTTTGTGCAACACCTGAGGCTGTTTGTAAAAGTTAGGACACACCAGGAAAGTCACTGACCTCATTGAAGCATCATTCAGTAAAGGGCATTGCTTGAGAGACTTCCTCTGCCTGCTTTATGCACAATAATTTCAGCTGCAGTTGTATGTTTGGTCTCCCAGGTGTTTTTTTTTTTTTTTTGCTCAACCCAGTAAACAACGTAGTGATTCATGGAATAAAAACAATTAACCTATAGCTTTTTAACCTAACATATTCTCCAGAAATACAAATAGTGCTTCAGTGATAATGTTCAATGCCTCTTCACTAAGAAATTATAGCCAAGCAGGTATAGAGAAAATGTCTATCTGGATCCAGGTGACTACTCAGAGAACAGAATCCTAGAATAGATTTTTTTTGTCTGCTATTTCCTAGGTCTTACAGGGAGCCATGTCTTTGCTACACTCCTTTGGCAGGCATTTCTTTAGATTTATTTTCACTTGCTTTTGAAAATAAAGTAAAACAGGATGAAATGTAGGTCAAAGCTTGTGGGATACATAAAGAAGCTACTATGTCTGCTTCCAATTTGCCATAAGCTGTCCCATCATACACTAGAGAATTTGTTTTTGTCTTTCCTTTCCCACTCTAGCCTAAGAAACAAACTTTTTGTATATTAATAATGCACTTGCACTTTTCTTGAAACCCTAGTAGGTTCTGGACATGCAAACTTGAAATATCTGTGGGTCCTTTGTGGGTCCTTGGGCAAGAATGCAAATGAAGACCCATGTATCATGTATGTTATTTAATAGTTATACACCAGGCCACAACCCAAAAAGCAATAATCCCTATCACCTACTAAAATAAGAAAACTTTTGTAATAGCTGGCAATCTCAGGTTTCTACTAAAATTGTTGCATTCATTGGAGTTCTTCAGCAAAGTGTGGTAGCATAGGAGGAATCAGCTTTTTCATCCCAAGGGAGGAATCTGCTTTCTCTTCTACCCCTACCTCCATCCCACATTTCAAGGCATATGGATGTATAACCATCCCAACCTTCAAGTCTAGGTTCCATATGTGTCCCTGTAAGCATCCCTTTGATGCTTTTCTACAGTGTGGAGTGGATACTCTAACCAGACATGTTGCCTAAAGAGGTTATATTCTAGAAAGTACACTAAGCAAGAATTGAATGCAGTCTTGGGCTGAATTAAAGAGTGTGTTGGAGGTTGTAGATATTCAAAGCATGGTCTAAAGGTCAGAGTGCCTAGTTTCAGATGGACTCAGTCTCCTTGACTGTGTAGGCTTTTAGATACTGGGAAGGAACACATGACAGAAGGAGGACCTAGGAGGTTTGTAACATGGGCCCAAAGTTTCTTTCCTAGACCTGTAGTTCACACTCAATACATGATTGCAAAGGGCAGGCAACCAGGAGGAGATTTGGGAAGCTGGATTCTGGCCCTATTTTCCTTTACGCACATCTAGTTTCAATGTTTGAAAGACTTTGGGAGCTGGAGAGATGGATCCACAATTAAAAGGCTTGCTTTCAAAGCCTGATGGGTTCAATTCCCCAGTACCCACATAAAGCCAAATGCACAAAGTGACTCATGCTTTTGGATTTTTTTTTTCTTGCCATGGCAGGAGGCCCTATTTTCTCTCTCTCTCTCTCTCTCTCTCTCTCTCTCTCTCTCTCTCTCTGTCACTCTATATCTGCCTCTTTCTCTCTGTCTTTTTCTGTTTCAAATAAATCTTTATATACCAACCACTATGCTTTCTCTTTTCATATCATTTTTTTCTGTATATAGGTGAATTATCTGTGTTTTACCTTGAAAAGATCAAGCAGATCTAAAAGTCACTGGCTTTTCAGACAAAACAGTTCTTTTAAAGGCAAATAACCAAATCCAGAATCCCAACATAGTAACAGTAAAGTATTTAGAACACAAACATATACAAAGAAGCAGAACATGTGATTCCTAAATTAAAGAGAAATTAGTCAAGAGAATAGAAAATATCTCAAAATGATAGTGCTTCTGGATTTATCTTACAAGAACTTGAAACAGAGATTTTACAATATTCAAAGATGTAAAGAAAATAACTCAATAAAATATGGAAAAATAGAAAAATAGATTATTAAAAGATAAATTAGCAAGAATAAGAATAAAAACTGATAGAGTCAAACATAGTGCAACTAACAGAAAAGACTGTCAAGCCAGAGGGCAGTAGAGCAGACATGAACCGGTCACATTAGCAAGCTAGTATCTGTGATAGGATGCAGTGCACCATACACAAAATTAAAAACAGAAACCATGTAGAGGAAATGTAGTTGAAAGCATATTACCCAAAATATTACAAATTGTGTGTTTTGAACAGAACATTGGAAATGTTCTTGGGATCTCTATTTTGAAAATGTGAACTCGAATTTTGTGGCAGATAGTGTGGAATTGCCTCCCAAATGCCAATATTTGCAGAATCTCTCCAGTTACTAAAACTGATGGCTTTCAGCCTGGTACTTGTCCAAGCCTGGAAGCTAGGAACAAGAATATGACTAGAACACTTCCACTGAGTCTATGTTGGACTTTAAAAATCCCCTAAAGAAAAAGTGTATTTTCTCCTCTGGTGTTTTCATCTTTCTTTCTTAGAATGTGGATTTGATACCTGCACTCCAAGTCCTCGGGAGTAAATGCATGCCTGTGTAGATAGAGTTACTGTAAGAGTTTAAGTCTGTGATTACTGCAAAATCACATAACCAAACCTGGATTGACAAAACTCGGGCTTATTTTACTTGACAAAGAAGAAAATTTGTGTCATTTTTTGAGTCACTTTTTTTTTTTTTTTTTTTTTTTTTTTTTGGTGAGGGTCACTTTTAGGAATCAGTATGCACCTTGCCTTGCACAATTATCTACAACTTTGGTACATTCAGAACAGACCAACAAACACACAAATGCACTTGACTTGGTAACTTTAAGTTCTTTATTTACTTTCTCAAAGAAAAAAACATATATGCTATGGTTTAGACCCAGTTCTTCTAGGCAAATATCTATAACTATACAATTACACTTTAAGTCATCCTGATTTCTGGATCTCTAATCACAAACAGAAACTGTAAGCTGGATGTCCTTAAATGGCATGATTCAGTTAATTAAACCAATCCCTGAATGAGAAATCAGCTTAAATAACTCTTTATGCCTTAAAAAAAAGCATTGATGCATAGTAGCCCTTCATGAAAAACTCCAAAATACTTCCTTCCTTATGCTTTACACAGTGTGCTGATGCCACTGTAAAGTGAGTGTCTAATGCATGGTTTGAAATCCCTGTGATCACATTCTGTAATTCTGACAACACAATGAACTTTTAAATTTCCCCTAAATTGATGTGACTTTTATTTTTACTCCAAGTCAGTGACTATGTATTGAGTTCCTGAAAGGAGAGAGTACTAGTTCTTATGGGAAACAGCTCGGAGAGTAACACTGCACTGTGCAGCTGTTCAAAAGAGGCAGAATTCATCTTGAGCTCATTCTGTTCTAAGCAGCTCACATGAAGAACTACTGTGAGCCTGGAGGGGCATATGTGTGGAAAGCAGCAGAAACTGAGAGCTCCTCGGGTGGCTTTTTAAGGAGTGGTAATATTTGAACTTGGTCTTAGAGCACAGACTGCATATTGTCTGTGGAGATTCTATAAACAGAATTTGCCAAGAAGGAAAGAAAAGCATTCTTTTGCAGAAGAAGCCCCATCATGGTCATCGATCATTGGAGACTAGCCCAGTACTACATGGTTAGGACAAAGGAGGGAAGCTTATAACTGCAGAGTGAAGCATGAAAAGAGTGAAAGCTGGCTAGACACATGCTTTTCTTCTTCTGGCAGCAAGGAGTCATAGGCTTTGTAATTTATTTGCCCTTTTCATTTAAATTTCTAATATACTCTTCTCTTGTTTTCCTCTTTCGACTGAAGATATTAGCTTCTTTGCCAGTTTACTATTAAAGTATTCTAAGCACACAAAAATAATACAGAGGAGAAGCAGTAACCTTATTTCAGTGATTCTGAAAGTGCACTACCCAGACCAGTAACATCAGCATTTCCTCCAAACCTGTAAAAGTAAAAATGTTAAGAGCTCAACCCAAACCAACCAGATAAAAAAATGCAAGGACTAGAGCTGAGCCACCTGTGCGTTTACATGCCACCAGGTGACACTGATGCCCATCAAAGTATGAGAACTACGAGCCCCATGACTAACAAGCAAGGGCTAATGTGGTGGTTAATATTCATTGTCAACATGACTGAATTTAGAATCACTCAGAGACTACTTCTGGGTGTGTCTGTGAGAGTGTTTTCAGAGAGGTTTAAATAAAAGGGACCCCATGGACTAGGGTACTGGACTAAATAAAAATAGACAATGGAGAAAGCCAGCTCACCACTAGCATGCCTCTCCCTCTATCCTTTCTCTCTCTCTCTCTCTTTCTCTCTCTCTCTCCCCTCCTTCTTCTTCCTCACTGCAGTCACAATTCACATTGCCACAGCCTCCCCATCATGCCTTGTCTGCCATTTTGTGCTATATCCCCTCTGTGAGCCAAAAATAAATCCTTCCTTGTTTGAGTTGCTTCTTGTTATCTGGTCACAGCAAAGTAGCTAATGTAATTAGAGTTAATGATTCTGAATTCAAATGCCAACTGTACTACTCTCTCAATGTTGCTCTTGATATTTTCTCCTTGAGGGTACATGCAATGGTGCAGTGGTTAAAGCTATTTGCTTGCAAAACTTGCTGGCCCTGGTTCAATTCACCAGCACCTACATAAAGCCAGATTCAAAGTGGCATATACATTTGAATTGTAATGACAAGAGACCCTAGCACATGCACACACATGAAAATAAATAAATAATTCTTCAAAAAAAGAGAACTTCTTAACCTTTCAAAAAATAAGTGTCCTTCTTTTGTTAAAGGTGTGAAAAAATGAAAAATATTTTAGGTATTGTTATATATTATTCAGAGATGGTAAGATCTCTAAATATGTATAATTGTTAATTGCAAAGTAGTAATTATGCTGCATGAACTTTTCTTCTGAATATTTTCATAGAAATAAGAACATAAATAATGTGACACAAATCATGTAAAGCCAAATGATGTAAATCTAGTATCTGTATCTTATCCAAAGGAAAATCTGATTTGGTTTATAGAGATTCCTGTTGAGATTATGCCCAGATCAGCTTCTCCTTTGTAATGTTTTTGTAGTAGCATTTAAACAGGGGCATTTAAATGTTATTAGCAAGACCATCTCTTATAAGTTAGTACATATTTTTATTAGTCAAAAACCTGTTCTACTCAATGTCTGTGCTACTCTCTCCATATATATTGAAAGAGAACACTAAATGTTAAACATGTAAAACATACATTAAAAATCTGATCACATTTTTAAGTGAGTACTACTTACCTAGTCCCAGTGGCACCATACCATGTATTTATTGCATTTAGTAGCATACAGGGCATGAAGGCAATACAGAAGACAGGATCAATGTGATCGATGCCTTTATCCAGGGGCCCTGCATGATGCAGTTTCTGCTCTCTGCCATATATGTCTTCCTTGGATGCCCTGAATTTGTCATTCAGCAAGCAGAATGCACAAAGGAGGAAGTAGGGGAATTTCTTTTCTAACCAATGTAGCCAGATGCAACAGATCATTTTTGCTCCTATTTCTTTTTTTTTTTTTTTAATTTTTTTGTTTACTTTTATTTATTTATTTGAGAGCAACAGACAGAGAGAGAGAGAGAGAGATACAGAGAGAGAGAATGTGGGCACGCCAGGGCCTCCAGCCACTGCAAACGAACTCCAGATGCGTGTGCCCCCTTGTGCATCTGGCTAATGTGGGTCCTGGAGAATCGAGCCTCGAACCGGGGTCCTCAGGCTTCACAGGCAAGCGTTTAACCGCTAAGCCATCTCTCCAGCCCCATTTTTGCTCCTATTTCATTTGTGAAAACTAGTTCAGCTGTGTAGCAAAATCTATTAAGTTGTGAAATGTAGTCTTTGGGTATTTGATAATTGTGAGAATATTCATATGGTCTGTTTTCCAAGTTATTACAGGCAACAATTTTACCAAATATTTCCACCACTGAACAAATCCCCCTCCCTTCTGCTCTGCTATGTCAGGGTTGATGTTGGTGGTGGTGTTTTGCTGGCCAACATGAAGTGATGCTGCATGCTTTGTCGTAGAAACCCCTGTTAAAGTTACCAAAGGACCACTAAATCTTGGCACAGATAATCCCTCCGTGGAGCTATAGCTCTGCTCACATCACAGTCAGATGCAAGTATCCTTGGCTGGTTTTAGCCCAAGCTGTAGAGGAGGTCTATGAGAGTAACAGGATGATCAATCTGTCATCTTCTCTGGTTGCAGAGAAAAATGCATGGCAAAAGTAACTTAAGGAAAGAAAGGTTTGCTTTAGTTCGCTGATCAAGGCTCTGGTCCATCTCAGGAGGAAGGCTTGAGACAGATGGTCATATTGCATCTGCTGTCAGGAAGCAGAAAGAGATATGATGGGGCTCAGCTTGCTTTCTCTTCTGATTCAGGGACTGCTGCTCCTGGAATGCCACCACCCACAAGTAGGGTGAGTCTTCCCATCTCAATTAACCTAATCTAGAAAATCCTTCACAGATATGCCCAGAGATGTTTCCATAGTGATCATAAATCTCATTAAATTGACAATGAAGTTTAACCCTCACATAAGTCTTAGAGAGCCATTGTAAACAGTGGCACAAAATAACACCGAATCCTTTTAGAATGGTGTATGTTTGTTCTATCAGTAGGTGGGACATTCACCTCCAACATTCAGTGTGCAGCTAAGAACTAGTTACAGACTTCTGGGTAAAATGGCAGATTAGAAAATAGCCTCAGTGCTAGTCAGTGAAGGGAAAAAAAATCACAATAAGCACTAAGAGACTTTATTCCAAAGAAGAAAATTGAAAAACTTCAATACCACATAGTAGTAATATTTTTAAATGGCCAGGAATGCAATGATGGGTGTCTGCAACTCACAGCCACTGTGGTCAGATCCACAAAGCACCCCATCACAGTTCTGAGCTCTCCATTAAAGAGGAATTGCCTGGGGTCCTCAGTGCCTTGGCTCCCAGAAAAGCAAATCTGAATTCAAGGGTGCCCAGGAGAGTGCAAGCAAGTAGAAAATGAGCGATTTGGAACTGTGAAAGCAGGAGACTTCCAGGAGGCCCATGAGACTATTTGCATTTCAGAGAGAGCCTGGCTGGCCATGGCTGGCAGCAAAGAGCTCCCAACTAAAGAGCAGGTGCGGCCTGCTCCACATTCCCTGCTCCTGCCAGCCAGGCCTACTGTCCTGGCACTGGGGCTTTGCTGCTGAGGACAATCACATATTGTCTCCAGTGGCAGAATGCATGACATCCAGTCACTTCAGGCCATCGAACAAGAGGCTTCTAGGAATAGTGAAACCAGGGTTTCCCTCTGACAACAGAAAGTCAACTTCCAGGTGCCTAGCGGAGCCACAGAAACAGGAAAAAGGAACCGGAAGACCCTCACCAGAGGCTTCTGCAAGGAACAACTTCAGTGAACATCCAATTCCCAGATTTGTGTCCCTATCATGCCATTTCCCTGACCAATGGACCACCACCATCCCCTGAAGATCACATCTGTCTTCTGACAAACACCAGCTGCTGCCACCCCACCAAAACCACACGATGCACATCACAGGAATAATAAATAAGCAGCTCAGGTGGTCAGGAGGAAAGAACTCTTTGCTTGGAAGGTGGGAGACTAAATGGATCTGAGGTTGGAAACCTTCAGATGGTCTCTGCTTTCAGAAAGCAAATTCCCTCACCCCTTTCCATTGCAGGGGAGTTCAAATCAACACCACTAGCTAACACAGTAAGATTCTCAGGTTGGAAAAGACTTTTGCATTCCTTGAAATCACAAAAAAAGAAAAAAAAACTCTAGAGTTATAGTCCTATAACCACAGGGGCCAGGGAAGCTCAGGGTAGAGAAATGACAAGAAAATTATTACAGAAGTCATTACCTGAATGGCCCCCACACATACTTATTCTAGCTAACCAAACAGTAATCCAAGGGGAAAAAGAAAGGACATTTGCTCATATCTATCATCTATCTAACATCTACTATCTCTCGTCCTATAATCTATCTCTATCTAATATATATACAATATATATGTATATTATAGCTATCTAAATTATAGATTGATTGATATATATTCAGTACATCTGCCATACTCCTTGTGATTTGTTTGTGTTGTTATTAATAATGAACATGATTATTATTTTGTTTTTCCCCTCTTTTTTGACTTCTTTCTCATGTTTTTAAAGTTTACTGATTTTGCTTTTGCAACTCCTTTGTTCATTTTTTAAATTTATCTCATTTTTGTTCTTATTTATAGATGCCAATAACCTGGCAGCCTAGCCACTCTAATTGCATAATTGTATTAATACTTGAAATTGAATACATTAATTGTTAAGCTACTGAATTTAAAATTTCTTTCCCAAGAAAATGGACTTCCATGACAGTCCTACATGCATTTATGATTTAAAATTTTTTCTTCTCTACATTTTTATAACAGCAATAATCTCCATCCTCCCTTGTGTACCTCTAACCCATATACCTATCTCCTTGTCCAAATCTTACCTCTCCTCATCCTCCCTCCACTCCTTCCTCACTCCACCTCACTTCAAATACTATTACATATGGCTCTTTTAAAACTCCATAAACCACACTCTCTCCAACCCATATCCAATTTACAGACTCTCTGTAAACCAAGGGTGACAGAACAATGGTACAAAAGGTTATCCCACAGTCAACCAACAGCTGAACCACCAAATCTGTTGAGTTCAACACTGAGCCTACCCCTAAAAACTGGAAAGAAACGTACTGTCCAGTAAAACTGAAGGAACTTACACAAGGCCAAAGAAGTAACCAAATAGAGCCTTTTAAAAAGCAGGGAAAAGCCGGGCATGGTAGCACATGCCTTTAATCCCAGCACTTGGAAGACAGAAGTGGGAGTATCACTGTGAGTTTGAGGCCACCCTGAAAATACAGAGTGAGTTCCAGGTCAGCCTGGGATAGATAGAGACCCTTCCTTCAAACACCAAAAAAA
Source organism: Dipus sagitta (assembly GCA_036346955.1). NCBI lineage: Eukaryota > Metazoa > Chordata > Mammalia > Rodentia > Dipodidae > Dipus > Dipus sagitta. The sequence continues at coordinate 77,305,079 of CM070781.1, forward strand.
AAAAAAAAAAAAAAAAAAAAAAAGTGGGGAAAGGACAAATACAAAGTGGGGGTGGGGGAACATCCATTTCAACAGATGTCCATGACGTAAAAAAGAAACATGAAAAATTAAGGGAAACAGAAGATCATATACTCCCTACTTCTCAACTCTCATATCATGGGAGTGGAAAAAGAGCTGAAATGTCAGAAAATGAATTTAGATCACTACTCTAAAAACAAGCACAAAGAAACAGATTAGTGATTAAAAGAATATATTCAAGACTTCAACATGACAGACTGTCAAGTAAATGAAACACTGAGAAAATTGAAGGAAAAATTCATAAATACGGAGAAAAATTTCAGGAAGGAAACTGAAATGCTGTCCAAGAATCAAACATAAATTGAGGAAATGAAATAAATGATAAATCAAGTAAAAAACATATTATAGTGTACTACTAACAAAAAAGAACCAACAGAGGAATGAAGGGCAAGGATGGAAAACTAAGCTGAGACAATATTACACACAGCTACATATGAAGAAAAAAAGTTAAAGAACATGACAAATGTTCCCAAGAAACGTAAAATAAATGCAAGAGCCCAAACCTCAGAATATGAGTGGCAAAACTATCTGAGATAAATGTAAAAATAATAGAATGAGTGTTTAATGAAATCATAAGAAATAATTTCTAATATCTTGAAAAGGAAATTGGCATCCAAACATAAGAGACATATAGATCTCTGAATAGACATGACCAGAGAAGGATCTCTGCACAACACATCACAGTAACATTGTCAGAAGTACAAAATAAAAAATTAATGCCAAAAGCTATAAGAAAAAAAATACAATTCACATACAAGGGCCGGTTTGCTAGAGTAACCTCAGACCTTTCATCAGCAACCCTAAAAGCCAGAAGAGAATAAGAGTGTATACCCCAACCTCTGAAAGTAACCAGTAACCAAGAATGCCATACCCAGAAAATATCTTTCAAAATTTATGGGGAAATAAGGACACCCCAAGACGAACAAGTAAAAGCAATTCATGTGAACCAAACCAGGCATACGGAAAATCGTAAATAAAATAATTTAAAAGGCAGAAGAAGATAGCACCACCAGAAAGAACACAATACACCATACACATTAAGAAATAAATTAACAAGCCAGGTGTGGTGACACACACCTCTAATCCCAGCACTCAGGAGGCAGAGGTAGGAGAATCACTGTGAGTTTGAGGCCACCCTGAGACTACATAGTAAATTCCATGTCAGCCTGGGCTACGTCAATACTCTACCTAGAAAACAAAAAGGAAGTAAATTAACAAAAAAGAAAAAGAAAAGGAACAATTGTGTCCTAGCAAAACAAATCAGCAAACTCTTGGGAGAAAGGAAATGCCAATAACACAGCTAATCAAAACACTACCCAACAAAATATTAGACAATTGAAAGCCTCTTTCTATAACCTAAATGTGAATGGCTTCAACTCACCAATGAAAACAAAAACACAGAATGCATTACTAGATTAAAAAAAAAAAAAAAAAGAGAGACCCAACTATCAGCTATCTCTAAGAAGCACAGCCAACATAAGTGAGTATCAAAGGATAGAAATCAAATTACCAAGCAAATGGAGGCTATAAATAAGCAGGAATGGCTATCCTTATGTCACCTAAAGTAGACTTCAATCCAAAACTAATTTAAAATGACATTGCTAGGTATTATATCACACACACACACACACACACACACACATATGTGTGTGTGTGTGTGTGTGTGTGTGTGTGTGTGTGTGTGTGTATGGAGAGAGAGAGAGGAGTATCCAACAGTCCAAGGAACAGAGAAATATACATTCTTTTCAGGGGCACATGGAACCCTTACCAAAATTAACTAAATAATAGGCCACAAAACAAACTTTATCAAATACAAAAAAAAAAAAAAAAAAAGCAACTGACATCTTCCCATGTATCTTATGAGACTGTGGTGGAATAAGAACAGAAATCAACAGGAAAGAAAGAGTACAGAACCTACACAAATTCTTGGAATTGAACAAAACACATTTGAATGATCAATGGATTATTGAAGAAAGCAAGGAAGACAATAAAAATTCATACAAACAAATAAAAATGATAATACAACCTACCAGGTTCTCCAAGATACAACTAAGATAGTCCTATGAGGAAATTTTGTAACTGTAAATGTAACTGTCCATACCACGAAATTAGAGAGATCTCAGATTAACAACCTAATGACCCACCTCAAGCCATTAGAAAAAACAGCATGCCAGTCTCAAAAACAGTAGACATCAAAAATAATAAAAATGGCACTTCCAGGTAAGATGGTGGCATAGGAGTCATGCCAAACCAGCCTAGGGAGGGATTTAAGCAAAACCACAGCAAAATATACTCTTCTTCTGAAAAGTTAAGGTGTATAGGTTATTATTGGCCACAGAGGAGAAGCAGGATAGACCAAGATATTCCAGAAAGGAGGAAGCCAGCCAGAATTTCATCAAGGCACTTGCAGTCCAGATCCGCATGGATCCATGCACCCACCTGGCCTGGTGCCACTGAGCTGCAGGAGCAGAGACAAAGTGAGGGGATTTTCCACCCACATCAGCCTCCTCACAAAGTCAAGAAACATGAAAGAGAAGATAGTAGGGGCTACTGAAGGAGCTGCTGAAGGAGATCCAGGTGAGACTGCATGAGCAGTTCCAATACAACTATAGGCTTCCTGCGTTCTCCCATCCCCCAACTGTCAGAACTTATTCAACCCCTGGGGGCAAGGCATCCAGCAGAGCTGATCAGAATACCAGATATGCAGTGCAACACAGAGGGATCAAGGTGGGTATCATCATTGGTGAGATTGGAAGCTAACCCAAAATGTAATGTGGCTGACTAACAAAAAAGCAAGTACATAGGCCTGCACTGGAAGTACTAATCTGTCTTTCCATGTCAGGGCAGGTTATGGGTTACATATTCTTGTTTGGCTTTACCATTATCAACAAATCTTTATTTAGGGGTTGACTTTTGTTGCCTTGGATGCTTTCAGATTTATAGGGCCTTTGTCTTTTGCTTCTGTCATTATGGGGTATAGGGTCTGATTCAGACCCAAGCTGACCTGCTACCCATTTTAGAATATAAATCTTAACCTCCCAGCTGACAGGATTATGGGTACAAAGCAACACACACACCCCTAGCACCCATTTTGGCTTTAATAAGGTTATCTGTTTATATTAATCCTCACACTTGCATATTCTGGTTTTTATGGAATGCGTATATTGCTTAGTTGAATTTTAGAATTTCACAGTAAATTGTTCCACCCAGCCTACTAGAATACTTGAATAGCAGGCAAACCCAATACCTAGGATTACTTCTGCTCTTGTCTTAGAGTATAAGGGCTATACTTGACACCTTAAGTTCTTACACTGAAGGTGTATAAAGTTGAATTTGCATGGCTAAGAACACTGCAAATGATTAGAAAACCCAAGCATCTAATTAACTCAGGATGCAAAAATCTCTACATTATAACACAAGAAACACAAAGAATTAAAACAATACAATCCCACCAAAAATTATAGATCTATCAGAAATGATCACCAATGAGACTGTTCTAGATTAAATGCCTAACAAATATTTAAAAAAAATGATTTCATCTTAAATAAATCAAAGATGAAATAAAAGGAATCAGAGAAGAAAACAAACTCCTGAAGGAGAACACAGGAAACCAGTTTAATGAAATAAGGAGGTTAAAATCATGAGTAAGGAAATAGAAATACTGAAGAAAAACCAGGCAGAAATACTAGCACTGAAAATCATAGGATGTCAAGTGCAAAACTGCAGAAAATCTCACCAGTGGAAAGGACGAAGGAGAGAACAGAATATCTAAATTTGAAGACTAGGTAGCAGATATAACTCAGTCCAACAAAGAGAAAGACAAGCTAATAGGAAGGAATAAATGGGAATTTCAATATATTTGGGACACTATGAAAAGATCAAACATAAGAATTCCAGGTAGAAGGAGAGGAGTTTCACTGCAAAGTCATGGTAGGTGTTTTCAACAAAAACAGCAGAAAAAATTCTCTAAATTTGGAAAGAAATGCCAATGTAGATACAGGAAGCTCTTAGAACACTAAACAGACAACACATGGAAAGAAACTCTCCTCGCAATGTTATAATTAAACTACTTGATATGCAAACCAAAGAAAACATATTGAAAGCAGTTAGAGAGAAAAATCAAGTCACTTATAAATGGAAGCCAATCAGGACAACAGAAGATTATTCAACACAAACTTTAAAAGCCAAAGGGCTTGGAATGATATATTCCAAGTTCTGAAAGATAACAATTGTCAACCAAGATTACATTCTCCTGCAAAGCTATATATCCAGATTGATGGAGAAATAAGGATATTCCACAGCAAAAACAGGCTAAAGGAACTTATGACAACTAAGCCAGCTCTACAGAAAATACTTGAAGGAATCTTTCATGCTGAAGAAAAAGCAAAGCACACACATGAGGAAACAGGAAAAAAAAAAATACTCAAATAACAGTGAAAACAAATGAGAAAAGGGAAAACAAGAAGCACTAAAAATAACAAGAGTGGTGAGACTAAATACATACCTTTCAATAATAACTCTTAATATCATTGGCCTCAACATCACAACAAAAAGACATAGGCTTGCAAACTGGATTAAAAGGCAGGATCCTGCTGTTTATTGCCTCCAGGAAATTCACCTCTCAATAAAAGATAGAAACCGTGTTAGGGTGAAAGGATGGAAAATGGTATTTCAAGTAAATGGGCCTAGGAAGTAAGCAGGTGTTGCTATGCTAATAATCTGACATGATAGAGTTCAAATTAACATTAGTGAGGAAAGATAAAGAAGGTCATTGTATATTGATTAAAGGAATACTCCAAAAGGAGTACATTACAATCCTAAACATATATGCACCTAACATGGGAGCTCCCAATTTCATCAAACAAACACTATTAGACTTGAAGTCACAGATAACACCAAATGCAACTGTAACCAGTGACTTCAATACCTCACGCTCATCAATGTACAGGTCATCACAGCAAAAAGTAGTGAGACATCTGGATTAAATGATGTCATGATACAAATGATCCTAACAGAGATATCTACAGAACATATGATCCCAATACGGAAGAATACACCTTTTTCTCAGCAGTACTTGGATCATTGTCTAAAATAGACCATATATTAGGACACAAGGCAAATCTTAACAAATACAGGAAAACTGTAATAATTCCTTGTACTCTGTCTGACCACAATGGGATCAAACACCAAATCAAGAACAAGAAAAACTACAGAGCACACAGAAATTCATGAAGACTAAACAGTACACTATTGAATGATGAATGTGTCATTGAAGAAATAAAAAAGGAAATCAATAAATTCATAGAATCAAATTATGATGCGAATACAACATACCAAAACCTCTGAGACACAATGAGGACAGTCCTAAGAGAGAAATTTATAGCTTTAAGTGCCTATATTAAGAAATTAGAGAATTCAAAAGTAAACAATTTAATTCTTCACCTTAATGCCTTGAAAAAAGAAGAACAAAACAAACCAAAAATCAGGAGAAGGGAAGAAATAACAATGATTAGGGCAGAAATTAATGAAATAGAAACCAAAAAACAATCCTAAGAATCAAGGAAGGAAACAAAGAGTTGGTTCTGTGAAAGGATAAACAAGGTTGATAAGCCCTTAGCAAATCTGACCAGAAGACAGAAGAGACAAAAATTAATAAAATTAGAGATGAATAAGGCACCATTACAATAGATAGCAAAGAAATTCAGAAAATCATAAGGTTATACGTTAAGAATATATATATATGCGTTTAAGTGTAAAAATCTGAAAGAAATTGATGATTTTCTTGATTTATATGACCTACCAAAATTAAATCAAGATGAGATTAATCACTTAAACAGACTTATAACAACTATGGAGATCCAAGCAGTTATGAAAAGTCTCCCAACTAAAAAAAGTTCCAGGCCCAGATGAATGGACTGGTGAATTTTACCAGACCTTCATGGAAGAACTAACACTGATGATTTTCAAACTTTTCCATAAAATAGAAAAGGAAGGAATTCTACTAAAGTCCTTCTACAAAGCCAGCATCACTCAGATACCAAAACCAGACAAAGACAAAATAAAAACCACCCAAAAGAAAATTGCAGACCAATCTCCCTCATGAACATATATCCAAAAATTCTCAACAAAATGTTAGCAAACAGAATATAAGAGCATATCAAAAAGATCATTCACCCTGACCATATGAGCTTTATCACAGAAATTTAGGGATGGTACAACAGATGCAAATCGATAAATGTAATGTACTACGTAAGTGGGATGAAGGACAAAAATCACATGATCGTCTCAATAGATGCAGAAGAGGCATTTGACAAAATCCAACATCCCTTCATGACCACTGTCCCAACACTTATTTAATATAGCACTGGAAGTCTTAGCTATAGCAATAAGACAAGAGACACACATGAAAGGGATACAAATTGGAAAGGAAGAGATCGAATTATAATTATTTGCAGATTATATGTTTAAAATACCCTAAAAATTGTATCAGCAAACTGTTAGAGCTGATAAACAAATTTAACAATGCATCAGGAAACAAAGTAAAGACACAAAAAACAAAATAAATACACAGAAATCAGTAGCTGTTCTATATAGTAACAACAACATACAGAGGATGAAATCTGGGATTCACTCACAATCACAATTGCCTCAAAAAAATGTACCTTGGAATAAACTTAACCAAGGAAGTGAAGGGTCTCTACAATGAGAACTTTAAAACACTCAAGTGAGAAATTGCAGAAGACACTAGTAAATGGAAAGACATCCCATGTTCTTGGATTGGAGGAATCAGTATTATGAAAATGTCAACCTTCCCAAAAGCCATCTACACATTTAATGCAATCCCCATTAAAATTACAATGGCATTCTTTGTGGAAATAGAAAAAAACAATCCTAAAAGTCATTTGGAAGCACAAAAAGCTTGAATAGCCAACACAGTTTTGAGCAACAAAATAAGTCTGGTGGTTTAAGCTGTATTACAAAGCCATAGTAAAAAAAAAAAAAAAAAAAAAAAAAAAAAAAAAAAAAAACAGCATGTTACCGACACAGAAATCAATGGAACAGAATAGAGGATCCAGATGTAAATCCAGGTTGCTACAGCCATTTGATTTTTGACAAAAATGCCCAAGACATATATTGGAGAAAAAGTAGCCTCCTTAACAAATGTGCTGGGAAAACTGGATATCTATATGTAGAAGAATGAATATAGATCCTTATATCTCTCCATGTACAAGGATCAAGTCCAAATGGATCAAAGACCTTAATATCAGAAAAGAAACTTTGAAACTGCTGGAGAAAAAAGTAGGGGAAACCCTTCAACACATTGGAATAGGCAATGACTTTTTGAATATAACCCCAGTTACTCAAGACCTAAAACCACTAATCAACCCATTGGACCTCTTGAAATTGCAAAGCTTTTCTATAGCAAAGGGCACTATGAATAGAACAAAGAGGCAACCTGCACAACGGAAGAAAATCTTTGTCAGCTATACATCTAGTATATACACAGAACTCAGAAAACTAAATAATAAAACATCAAATAACCCAATTGAAAAATGTGCTAAGGAACTAAATAGAGAGTTCTCAAAAGAAGAAATACAGATGGCATATAAACACCTAAAAAATGTTCTACATCCTTACCCATTAGGGAAATGCAAATTAAACCTACTTTGAGATTCCATCTGACTCCTGTCAGAATGGCTATCATCAAGAAAACAAATGACAATAAATACTGGCAAGAATGCTGAAAAGAAGAAACCCTTCTACACTGTTGATGGGAATGTGGTCTGGTAGAGCCATTGTGGAAATCAGTGTGGAGGTTGCTAAGACAGCTTGAAATAGATTTACCATATGACCCAGCTGTACCCCTCCTAGGAATATATCCTAAGGACTCTTCTAATTACTGCAGAGATATTTGCACAATCATGTTTATTGCTGCTCTATTTACAAAGCTAGTAAATGGAACCAGCCTTGACGTCCATCAACTGATGGATGGATAATGAAGATGTGGCACATTTATACAATGGAATTCTATTCAGTGCTAAAGAAAAATGATATTATGAAATCTGTAGGGAAATGGATGGATCTGGAAAGGATTATATTAATTGAGCTAATCCACGCCCAGAAAGACAAATGTCACATTTTATCTCATATGTGGATCCTAGTTTCAAATGTCCAAATTTGTGTGTGAGTTGGAGTAAAAATCAGTAGCAGAGGCAGTAAGCTAGAAAAGGGTTATAAGGGAGGGAAGAGAGTGGTGGGGGATGGCACTCTATATATGTAAGTAGACAAACAGATTGCTATGAGTGGTATGGCCTAAGCAAGGTCAAGGGAAGAGATTGAGTAAAAGAAATGTACAGGGATGGTTAATCAAGCTCAGGATATTGTGAATGAGCTATACGATAACACTATTTTGGATAATGGCACAGCCTGAAGCCATATACTGTTACTAGAAAAATTTCAGTGCCAGATGTGGGATAGCTTCCAATGAGTTGTTGGCTGGGGAGCCCATAAAACATTACAGGTTATTGACAAGGCTCTTGGTTTTCCACCAGGAATAGATGATAAGACCCTATTGCTGAAGACTCCACATGCCTGGGCTGCAAGGTCATTGAGAAATCAAACTGGGCATGACTGAAAACCTTCTCCTCATAGACCAGATGTCAGAAAGCTGGAAAAAGCTGCACTAAATGCAGTCATATGGGAGACAGAAACCATCAGTGGTGAAAACAGTGACCACTGCAAGACTCAAGTTTGGCCAGACAGGCGATATGAGCCAACGAGTGCAATAGTGGCATGTCTGTCATGGGGGAAACCAACTGCTCTCTAATTGGACTGGAGGCCCACTCTATGGGAGGGAATACATGTGTGGTACTGAAACCCTAATGACAATCCTATACTGGGGGAGAGCATGAGCATTAGGAGTGTTATGCCTGCACTTGTCTGGCTAAATGCATATATTATGCCCATCAAACTGCCCTGCAAGCACTTTACTTAATGTCCATACCCATATATTAATGCTACTCTCACTTTTGGTTTGAGAAGCTTCTCTTTTCAGATGGCAGTGTCCACTGGAATGACTCAAAAGGCATAGTGCTGAGAAGATATGACAGAGGAGTGTTCAGCACTGAAACATCTCTATCACACCTTCTAAGGCTCAGGGTCTGTTGTGGAAGAGGTGCCAGAAAGGATGTAAGAGCCAAAAGAAGGGTAGGACTGATTGCAATGCAACTCTCAAGACAGAAACAGGCATTGAAATCCACAACCTTGCAGTGGATTAACTCTAACTCTACCTTCAAAAGATCCCCAGAATAGAAAGAAAAGATCATGACATCAAAATAAAAATAGACTAATGGAGAGAGGGAGGGGATATGATGGAATGTGGATTTATGAAGGGGAAAGTGTGGGATGGGAGGGAATTATCATGGCTTATTGTCTACAAATATGGAAGCTGAATGTAAAAATTAGAAAACTATTACAGCAAGAATTAATGTGATAGATACTAAAAAGATAATTTGAATAATTAAAGAGTTGATTCTTTGTGACAATAACCCTTAGTCAAAGTAACAAAAGCAGAGAGAACAAAGACCTACACAAATAGAATCTGAGACAAACAAAAGGAGTTATCACAACAAATTCCAGTGAAATCCAAAACCTCATTGGAAATGCTTTGAAAACTTGCATTTCAAAATCTGGAAAACTTAGAAGAAATAGGAAAATTTATAAACACATATAACCTCCCAAATGTATGTTTAGAAGATATCAATAATTTTAAAAGACCCATTATAAGCAGTGAAATTGAAGCTGTCATCAAAAGGCACCACTCAAAGAAAAGCATAAATTCAGGTTTCACTGCCACAGTCTTAATGACAATCTAACATAAACTTTTCTCAAGTTGTTCTACAAAGTAGAAATGAAGGTAACACTTCTACCAAGCCAGTGTTACCCAGATTCCCAAACTGTATAAAAACAACACACACTCACATACACACACACATCAAAATAAAAATAATATAAAATAAAATAAAACTACAGAAAAATTTCTTTGATCAACATAGATGTAAATATTTTCTTTTTGTTTTTTATTTATTTATTTATTTGAGAGCGACAGAGAGAAGGAGGCAGAGAGAGAGAGAGAGAGAGAGAGAGAGGGAGGGAGAGAATGGGCGCGCCAGTGCTTCCAGCCTCTGTAAACGAACTCCAGATGCCTTGCGCCCCCTTGTGCATCTGGCTAACGTGGGTCCTGGGGAATTGAGCCTCGAACCAGGGGTCCTTAGGCTTCACAGGCAAGCGCTTAACCGCTAAGCCATCTCTCCAGCCCAGATGTAAATATTTTCAACAAGATTCTCTCAAGTTGAAATAAAGAGCTCATTAAAATTACCCATCATAACCAGGTGGGCTTCATCCCAAAGGTATAAAACCAACCTTACACATTTGGAATGAATACATATATATACATATATATATATATGTATATATAATCAATGAGTGTAATAAATTATATAATATATAAACAATGAGTGTGATATACTATATAAATAAGCCTAAGAATCACATGATCACCTCAATTGACATAGAGCTGGCATTTGACAAAGTCTGACATACCCTCATGATGAAAGTGTTGGGACATGTCAGAATAGATAGAGCAAATCTCAAAAGAAAAAAGGCCATACATGACAAGTACAGAGACAACATTGTATTAAATGGAATAAAACAATACCATATCCTGTAAAATCAGGAATGAGACAAGGATGCCCACTCTTGCCACTTCAATTCAATATTGTCCTCAAAGTCCTAGCTACAAGAGTAAGATAAGAAATAATTAGATGAAATGAATAAAATAATAAAGAATTCCAACTATCCCTATTTGCAGGTGACATGGTTCTATACCTAAAAGGCCCAGTAGAATCTATAAGAAAACTCCTGATAAATACTTTCACTAAAGTTTTGGGACACAAAATCAGCACACAATGTCAGTAGCTTTCATATACACTAATAATTAAGTTGCAGAGAAATAAATTAATAAATTATCCCACTAACAATAGCTGCAAAATAAATATATAGAGATAAACTTAATCAAAACTCTGAAAGACTTCTATAATGAAAACTTCAGGAGACTAAAGAAAGGAAACCAAGAAGCTACTCAGTGATACAACGACCCACCATGCTCCCATATTGGCAGGGTTAATATTGTGAAAATGGCTCAATTACCCAAATTAATACAGATTCAGTGCATTCTCCATCAAAATTCTAATGATGTTCCTAACCAAACTAGAAAGAATAACCCACAAATTCATATGGGAGCACAAAAAGACCATGAATATCCAAACAAATTCCAAGGGGAAAGAACACAGCTGGTGGTATCATAATACCAGAACTCAAATTATATTACAAAGAAATAGTGACAAGGACAGCATGGCATTGGCATCAACTCAGATACACAGGCCAATGGAGGAAGATACCAGACACTGAACTAAGTCTATACCACTTTGTCTACCTAAACTTTAACAAGTCAAAAACATTGAATGGAAAAAAGGCAAATTATTCTACATATAAAATTAAAGCTATATCCTTCACTCTGTACAAATATTTATGCAATGAAGAACAAAGACCTTAATTTGAAGCCTGAAACATTGAAACTCCTAGTGGAAAAATTAGGGAATGTGCTTGAAGATGTAAGCATAGGCAAGAACTTTCTGAATAGGACTCTAATAGCACAGGAAATAGTCCTAATAATAAGTAGAATTACATGAAATTTAAAAAATTCTGCAAAGCAAGAGCAGCCATCCACAAAGCAGAAAGCTTCAGAATTGGAGACAATATTTGCCAACATACCTCAGACAGGGGCTTATAACCAGAATTTACCAAAACATGAAAATATTAAACATCAAAAATAACTGTTATTCACTAATAGGTTAATGAATGAAATGAACAGACAGTTCACAAAATAAGTAACACAAGTGGCCAGTAAGTACTTAAAAACGTGTTCCATTTCCCTAGCCATCAATGAAATCCAAACAAAACTACTATGAGATAACATCTTACCCCAGTCAGAATAGCTGTCATTGATAACAGGGCTAGAGAGATGTCTCAGAGGTTCAGGTGCTTACTTGCAAAGCCTAAGAACGCATGTTAGACTCTCCAGATCCTAGGTAAGTCAGATGCACAAAAGTGAGGCAAGCACAAGGTCGCACATGCCCAGTAGGTGGCGCAAGCATCTGGAGCTCAATTGTAGTGGTTGAGGCCTTGGCATGCCAATCCTCTCTGTCTCTCTCTCTCTCTCCCATGTGTGTGTGCCTGTCTCTCTCTAAAACTAAAAAAAGAAATTTGATAACAAATGCTGGTGAGGATGCAGGGAAAGAACTGTTTTTCACTACTGATGGGCGTGCAAACTAGTATAGCTATTATAGAAATAAGTATAAAGGTATCACAAAAAAAATTAGAACTAGAACCCATACAATCCAGCTATTCCATTCCTGTGCATATGCCTCAAGGACTCCACACTCTGCTACAAAGAAACTGGCACATAAGTGTTTATTGCTACTTTGTTTAGAATAGCTAAGAATTGGATTCAGCCTAGATGCCTATTGACAGATGAATGGATAATGAAAATATGATGCATCTACACAATGGAATTCTCTTCAGCAGTATCAGCAATATGAAAACTAAATTATGAAAATTTCAGGAAAATGAATTGAATTGACCAAGAAAGACATGTATTAAGTGAAGTGGCTCAAGTAAAAACAAAACAAAACAAAATAAAAAACAGCCTCATGTTCTCTCTGATATGTGGATCCTAACTTATAATATCTAGAAGTATATACAAGAAGGCAAATATAGACAAATCCTATAAAGATAAAGTCAGAAACCAGAGTTAGTATAAGGAGATGTGCAGAGCCAGGCGTGGTCATGCACAACTTTAATCCCAGCATTTGGGAGGCAGAGGTAGAGGGGATTGCCATGAGTTTAAGGCCACCCTGAGGCCACATAGTGAATTCCAGGTCAGCCTAGGCTAGAGTAAGACCCTACCTCGAAAAACCAAAAAAAAAAAAAAAAAAAAAAAAAGAAAGAAAGAAAGAAAGGAAAGGAAGGAAGAAAGAAAGAAAGAAAGATGTGCAGGATGAAGGATGAGTGAAGCACAAAGGAACACAGGTGATGTAAACAGAAAGGGGGGGATATTATGGACAGCAAAATTGGGAGGGTTGAGAGGAGGATTGTGGAGAGGAGGCAGGACAAGGATCAGCTAAAAAAAAAATTGTATTTTCAAAAGCCAGAATGAATTACACCTAAATTAGTCTATCCCAACTAAAAAATAAAAGTAAAAGAAATATCAACAGCAAGGAAATAAAAAAGCTGCTACAAGATGTGACAGGGTAAATGTGAGCATAGATGAAATGAAGTCTCTGCTGAGGTGAACACTGCCTAGCAATGGGTGTGCACTACGAAACTGTAAGAAAGCTTTGCTAGGTAGAGGTTCCTGACACCTAGTAAAATTGTTCTGATTTTTCAAATTAAATAATCAGACCCAAGACTGGGGACATAGCCCAGGGTAGGATACTCTAACATGAACAAAAGCTTGTATTATTCCCCAGTACTACAGAAACATACATAGTCAATAAATATACAACCCATAAGTAGATCACTATGAATAATGATAATAGAATGAACTGAGAGCCAGGTGAAAGATATATTCTGGGAGCTATAAATGATAATGTTACAAAAGTGTTTATTCCAAAGATGTGACTCTGAGAAGTCCAAGGTTTGCAATAGTAGTGGCATTTTAAAATAAAGATTTAAAATAAAATTTGTCTCACCCTTCTTGGTAAAGTTGAGAACTCTGAAGCCCTATAAAACTGAGTTGACAAGCCAAGGAGTATGATATTACAGACTGAAAAATATCTTCTTTCCCATTTCTTTCAATGTTATGCTGTCAGAATAGCCACCCGAGGCATCAAAAAGGTGAAAGGAACTAGATTTTTGACCTCTTGCATTTCATGCTTTAAATATAGAGATCATTAAATAAGCAACCAGGGGTTAAGGAAGAGGAAGAAAAGGTTGAAATGTGCTCTTAGCCAGCAAACAAATTAAAGTTGATGTACCTCTCCACCAAAGGCAGAGAACCAGTCTAAGGTTGACCCATTCAGATCCGTCATAGACAGATTATAAATGCTCTGGGGCTACACTGGGAGGAAATATCTCATTTTCAGAGATCTAAAGCAGTGAATTCTAATTAAACCTTATGAAATTTTTCTCTGTATCTTTCACATTTTTTTTGTATTTGTTATCCAATTTAAGAGAATTTAATAAACCTTAACTTCAAAAATTAATTAGTCCTTATTTGACCTCCTGATTCCCAATACCTGATATAGCAGCTTCCATTAAAATATGCCCTAAATTCTAACTATGTCAATCAAAACCAACTCCAATGTTTGTGCTGGGATGCCACTAGATGAATGAATATTTTGCTTTGAGGAAAAAAAGCAAATTTGGTTAATTTGGAGATAGTTTATAACACATAAATTACATATTGTTGTGATTCCCAAAGTCTTCATATTTTTTTGTTTTGTTTTTCTAGGTAGGGTCTCACTTTAGCCCAGGCTGACCTGGAGTCTGGTCTCAGAGTGGCCTTAAAGTCATGGTAATCCTACCTGTACCACCCAAGTGCTGGGATTAAAGGTGTGCGGCACCACACCCAGTTTACAAAGATTTCTGATGCCAAAAACTGCTTCATATTTATTTTCTTTGGTTTTCAAAATATTAACAAAATGTTTTCAGATGTTCTGACCTTCACAACATGAGTTTATAATGACTACTTTTTTATTGCCATTGAAGGGAAGATAAGAGGTCCTAATCTGGGCAGTTCTTCTAAAGCAGGTTAGAAAAAGAAACTTCAAGTCTGATGCTACATCAGAAAACTTGTGTCTGCCTTCTGCAAAAATGAATTCTCTGTCAGTTTTTAGCAAATAACTCAGACCAAATGAAATCAAAGAAATCAAGTGTGTGTTTTACAGTCAGGCTCAGAGAGGCAGATATTCAGCCAATTTTCTTGAAGAAAAGCAAAGTTGATAGAAACACTTTGTAAGAACATGTTCTTATATTGAAATTTAACAACATCTAATTACAGCATCTCAATTATTAAAGCACTTCTTATTTCCTTGTTTTATTAAGACCATCTATTTCCACCATTTGCAGTTAACGTGATTTTACATTTGTTCACTGCTGGTCACCGTAAAGAATTCTCAGCCCCTGAGGCTGGAGACCTTATTCTCCACCCTGGTATGTTTCCAGCACTTAGAATAACAGTGCCTGGAGCCTGGTGGGAACTTCATTAATATCAGTGACATGAAGGAATGAAGCCCTGGGTCAGACTGATATATGCTGCATGGAAGAAGATTAGGACTCGTGCCAAACAGAGGAAATAGAAATGAAGACCATGTCTTAAGAAAAACTACTCTTTTCTTAATTCACACTCTCTTCCTCCTAAAAAAAAAAAATGTACATTTTAGGTCTGGTGGGATGGCTTAGTGGTTAAGACACTTGTCTGCAAAGCCAAAGTACCCAGGTTTGATTTGCCAGACCCAAGTAAGCCAGATGCACATGGGGGTGCATACATCTGGAGCTCTTTAGCTGTGGCTAGATGCCCTGATTCTGTCCATATATCTGCTTCTTTCTCTCCCTCTCTCTGTATCTCTCAAATAAATAAATAAATTTTTAAAAAATTAAGTGTATTTTTAAACAAATTCCAGAGTAAGAAAAAACTAGTAATTTATGTCAAAATGTATACTATGTCACTAGTATATACATTAGTATTTACTGTATTATATCCATAAAGACTCAACCTGATGGTATTGAAATGGGCACTGCTTCCAATTACCACAATGAATTCTAAATTTGCCTTTATAATATTATGAATAATATTCTATCTTTTAAATAATAGTAATTCATATGTACACATATAAATATAAAATAAATGTGCATATTTTACATATATGTATATATTCACATACATGCATATGAAGAGAGGAAGATCTCTTTTATGAATTTTTTAAATTACTTATAAGCAGAGAGAGAGAATGGACACTTCAGGGCCTCTTTCCACTGCAAACAGACTCCAGATACATGTGCCATTTTGTGTATCTGGCTTTACATATGTACTGGGGAATCAAACCCAGGCCAATACACTTTGCTATCAAAAACCTTTAACTGATGAGTCATCTTTCCAACTTCTCCTTTTATGAAATTCTAAAAAGCTTGGGACTCAAAATGCTGTTAATTTTCAACTATTTACACACACATACAAGCTATCTCCATGGTATAACCCAGATTGAAACATGAAATTCATTCATATATCATATAAACCTAATACATATTTGAGTTTTGCTGATAGATGCCCAAACATTGAAAACTATACTTAAGTCAAAAGAAATAGTCATCTCAATGTAAGACCTGAAACCCTGGAATGACTGGAAGAATGCACAGGACACTGGTAGCCCAGGGAACAAGGCAAGCAATCAACAAATTAGATCGCAAGACAATAACAGACTATTACATAGCTAATGAAACTGTCCTCCCAGTCAAGAGACAACCTACAGAATGAGAGAACATCTTCACCCGCTAGATATTTGATAAAGATTAATTTCTACAATACACAAAGAACTGAAAAAATTAAGTAATAAAGAAATTTAACAACAAATCAAAAAGTGGGCCGTTGTTGCAGTCAGGTTCGCATTGCTGGCAGAAAACACCCAACCAAGAGCAGCTTATGGGGGAAAAAAAGGGTTTATTTTGGCTTATAGACTCAAGGAGAAGCACCATGATGGCAGGGGAAAATGATGCCATGAGCAGAGGGTGGACATTACCTCCTGGCCAACGTCAAATAGACAACAGCAATAGGAAAGTGTGTCAAACACTGGCAAGAGGAAGCTGACTATTACATCGATAAGCCTGACCCCAACAATACACTGCCTCCAGGAGGCTTCAATTCCCAAATTGATACCAGCTGAGGACCAAGAATTTTATGGGGGACACCTGAATCAAACCACCACAGCCATGCAATTAGAGGTCTCAAAAATTTTAAAAAAATAAATAGAGGGAGCAATAAATGATTTTTTAAATGTTCAACATCTTTACCCATCAGAGAAATAACAATTAAAACTACTTTGAGATGCCAGATCAGAATGGCTCGCATCAAAATAATCAAAAAGCAAATGCTGGTGAAGATGTACAAGAAGAGAAACCCTTAGACACTGTTGGTGGAAGTGCAAACTAGTACATCACTATGAAATCACTATGAAGGTTTCTCAAAAAGTTAAATATAGTTCTGTCAAATGACTCAGTTATACTACTCCTGGGCATATACTCTAAGGACCTTACAGTCTACTTCAGAAATACCTGCTTATCCATGTTTACTGCTGTTCTACTCATAAAGTCTAGGAAATGGTAATAGCCTAAATTCCTATCAATTGGTGAATGGATAATGAAGATGTGGCACATAAACACCATGGAGTTTTATTCAGCAATAAAGGAAAATGAAACTATGAAATTTTTTAAAAAATTAGATGGATTTTAAAACAAGATTTTAAAACAATATTACTAAGTGAGGTAAGGCTCAGAAACACAGACACACATGTTCTATCTCATATGTGGATTCTAGCTAATAAATTTCTGATAAATAGGTAAGCTGAAACAAAAGTCAACAGTGGAGGACAGGAATCCAGGAAGAGGCCATGAGGGAGGAAGTGTTTAAGGGAGGGGATGGCAGATATAACAATACAGGAATATAAGACAGGGGATGGAAAGGTACAAATGCGATCAAGAAAGGGGCAGAGAGGAGACAGTGGTGGGGGATTGTTCCACAAAACAATTGACATTATGAACAAGTCATATGAAAACCCACATCTTTGTAGGCAAATTAAAATATATGAGA
The DNA here is from genome assembly GCA_036346955.1 of Dipus sagitta. NCBI lineage: Eukaryota > Metazoa > Chordata > Mammalia > Rodentia > Dipodidae > Dipus > Dipus sagitta. The sequence continues at coordinate 77,323,080 of CM070781.1, forward strand.
AATGAAAGAGAGGGTGAAGAATTCTGTGTCCAGAAACCATATAATACTACAGTACATCTGAGTGCCAGGGATGGGACAACCGCTCTAAGTAAGTTGTTGGTCAAGGAGGTACATGAGGCCCCTGAAACATTGCAGGCTATGGCCAAGGCTCTTGGTTTCCCACCAGAACTAGATGGTAAGACCCTATTGCTGAATACACCACAAGCTGCAATCTCAGGACACCATGAAAACAAGGTGGAACTGAGCTATAAGCCTCTGCAAGCTGGCTACCTGTCATAGCACTAGAAAGTGTTGACTTCTGAGGGGAAGGGGTCAATAGCTTTAACCAGCCATGGATGCTGCATGCCACACAATCAACCATCCAAGACTGGTATGCCCATCATTGCAATACTGGCACCTAAGTTACATGGACAACCAACTGCTCTCTGATTGCCTTTGAGGGAGAGATTTCATGCTTGGCACTGAAAACAAAGTCACAAGCCTATGGCTTAAAAGGGCATACGCTGTAGGGCTAAGCTATTACTGTCATTTGGCTAAATGGATATGTTGAACCTTACAAATTTTAATTAATGTTTATGTTTATGCCCATTGATTAACTTCTATTGGAAGATGGAGGTGATGCTGGGGAGACCAAAAACTCAAGGTAGATGTGACATGTGATGACATAGCAGTAGATGAGACATTTCTGTCATACCTGCCAGAGCTCAGCAACTATTGCAGAGAAGGTGGCAGAAAAAGTGTTAGTTCTACTCTTCACTGCTTACCAGAGAAGTTCCTTTTTGCATATTGCTATGGATGGGGAAATCTCAAAATTCATTAAGGTACAGAAAACAAGAGGCACTCAAGAGTTCAGCACTACATGTGACATCTCTATCACACTGGCCAAGGTTCAGGAACATTGCAGAAGTTGGGGTGGGGAGGAAACGAGAGCCAAAGGGAAGGAGGAGTACTTTGCAACACTGTCCTCCAGACATGAACGGGGCTCTTGCACTGATGACCTCACTACCTCCGTAAGACCTGAACAACATTCTGACAGATGATGGAGGAGGACGAAGAGGAAGGAGACATCAAGATAGAAGGAAGACTGCACAGAAGGTGGGGAGTCACTGAAATAGTTGTTGGGAGGACTAATGGGGGTAGTGGGATGGGTTTATGATCAAATTATAGTATGTCCACATATTAAAATTCTCAATCAAAAAGGAAAAGAAAAAGAAATGGTAGCAGAATATACCACCCCAAAATACATCCACTGGCATAAAGATTATTTTTACTAAATGGAAGTATGAAGTAGATCTTAGAAAAGCTTGCTGTCTCCCCTCTATTTACCGTAAAGCACCTCATACATTTACAGGAGTGTCCTTCCTGCTTCCATGTTATCAAAAAAGACAAATGTTGATCACTGAAGACAACTTTAGAGAAGTCCCAGACTAGAGATTATATATAGGAAACTGTATGAATTAGCCTTTATCTACCATATGCTCACTTTACCTCAACATGCCCCTCTTAAAAGTTCAAGGTTCTTTCCTTTCATCTTGTCATTTCTCCAAAATGCATTATTATTTGTGGGTGAGGCTGTATGTAAGTTGTAGTTCCAAGCCACCCATATAAGATGTATGCATTTTCCCTGGGCATCGTCCATTTGCACATGAAATAAAAATTACTAAACTTTATTTCTCTTATTAATCTATTTTTTAGTCATTTTGAAGTAATATCTATGAAGAACAGAGGAAAAATTTCATCTTCCCCCTCATACAGAGAGAGGGCCACAGTCTTCTAGCTCAGAGACTCATGACTTCAAATGTTTCCACTGTATTAACTTGTTTTATGCTCTTGACTGATTTATATAACTTCTTTGAATACTATTTCCTACCAGCAAGATATAACATAATTTGCTAAGATTTTGAGTACATTTAACATAATGCAGATAGATTGCTTACTTCCATGCCTGACACATAATTAGAACTAAACAAGGATAGTAGCTATTATCATTAAGCTCCCTGCCAAAAATTTCCATGATAAATGAACAGAAAAGGCATTTTATATCATCAGCATAAAAATGAAATACAAACTGATCAATAAGTTACATAAAGTCATATTGAAATTTAATATTATTTTGATTTAGGTAATATATTTCAGAGCATGGGAAACAAGTATCCTTTTTATTTCTTTTTATTATATATACAAAATAATGAATTTCATCATGATGTTTTCATATAAATGTACTTTGCTCAAAATCACCCTCCCATCACCCTCCCTTGCCACTGTCTTCTCTGTGGATAGCTTTCTCCAATTTCTAGTTTACATCATACACACACACACACACACACACACATATATTGTGTGTGTGATATATTATACATATATATCTATATTATATATATATATATCTATATCATATATATTATATGATATATATATATGATATATTATATATATATATATCTAGGTTTAACATATGAGAGAGAACATGAAATATTTCTTTTTCCTTTGTCCCTCCCATTATCCTCTCTGGAGGAATCTCATTTGGCATTCCATAACAGAGACATGTGCATATCCATGTTCACCACAGCACTATTCACAAGAGCTATGAAATGGAACAAGCTTAGAAACCCATCAACAGATGAATGAATAAAGAAAATATGTTATATTTAGGTGTAGAAAGTGAAATTTGTTATTTTGCAAAAAAGTGACTAGAATTAGGTATCATGACAGACTAAACAATCAGACTTAGAAAGACAAATATCACAGGCTTTCTGTCAGGTATAGAATCTAGGTTCTATAAGTATATATAAATATATATACATATATGACATGAAAATAGAACAGGGACTGTGTAGGAAGAAGAATAGCTCTAAAGAAGGAGAGGAAAGGGGCTTTTTATGGAGTACAATCTTACTCTAACACTACCCTGGTTAGGTATTATAAAATCATGGAGTCATCCCCCTTGAATAACAGTAATTTGGCTTCCACTTTCACAAATAAAATTTCTCACCATTTCTGATTTCCATACATGTTTGAAGAATAAATCAATGGCTGGAAAGATAGCTAAGTGGTTAAGGTACTTTCCTTCAAAGTCTAAGGCCCTAGGTTTGATTCCCCCATACACAAGTAAGCAAGATGCACTTGCATTTGGAGTTCAGTTGCAGTGGCTGAGACCCTGGCTCACCCAATCTCTCTCTCTTCCTCTCTCTCTCTCCATCTCTCACATAAATAAATAAAATAAATTTTTAAAAAGAATAAATCAGAAGGGAAAATGGCATATGCCAAAAGGAAACATTAAATGTAGCATATTGAAGAACAAGATTAGATGAGCAAAATACAAATTTTTCCCACTGTTGGAGGCACGGGTTGGAACTCTGTCTTATGTGACATTCCAAAAAGGCATATAACATGTATGTACTCTCTTGCCTTTCCTCCTATGATACAATAACACTGTCTTGTGTAGAAATCTGATAGACCAGTCTTCTAGAAATTTAGGAAAGTACATATCTGCCATATAAATCTCACATTTTGGAATTTGAACACCTTGTTATGCTTTATGTGACCAACTGCCTTAGAAAAATATAGAGTGAACAGGAACAAATTTATATCTAGCTTTACTTATTTATTAATACAGGATAATAGTAATGTAGATTTTAAAATATTTATTTGCAAGCAGATAGAAATAGGTAGAGAGGAGAGAGAGTGAAAGAGAGAGAATATGGGGATGCCAGGGTCTCCAGCCACTGCAAATGAACCCCAGTTGCATAAGCTACTGCCTCTGGCTTTACATGGGCACTGGGGAATCGAACTTGGATTGTTCACAGGCAAGTGCCCCAACCACTAAACCATCTTCCAGCCCACATACAGATTTTCGCAGGCATATTTTAATCAGAAAAATGATAAACAATATTTTCAAAATTATATTTCAGAGCTGAACTACTTTCCAGGAACCTCTTGTCATCTGAGCAGTGCTTTCCAGTCACAGTGAATCTAAATCTCTTCCCTTCATTGCTTGGTTGTCAGGATTCATCACCCTTCCCATAAACAAAAGTGATTCTAGGAACAGAAAAAGAATATACTTTAGAAATTTCTGGAGAAAAATTACAATAGTTATGTTTTCTTCGTATTTTAACAATCTTTACTCATTTCCTCTGTAAGTAATGTCTAATAACAAAATTTCTTCCTTTGTTAGTCCTTAGTTAGATTCTTATTACTAATTTTCTGTAAGATATAAAGGAAATTAACATCTATGACATTTTGTTGTAAAAAATGCATGAATCTTGTTTTCCATATAGAAAAGCAAAAACAAAGTGAGAGAGGTTCTTCTAAATATACGGACCAAGCCAGCAAACACAGCATCATAAAACAGTATAGTCTAGAGTCTGAGGCATTGACAGTTATCTTTTCTACATACAGAACATAAGCCACAGGGTTAAAGCTTCCTGGACCTCCTCCTTCAGTCCTGCATCACAGCACACTTCACTGCTAAAGACAACATATTAATAACACTAGCATTTTCAAGTCCTCAAATATAATGATATAAGGGCTACAGGGATGGTTTAGCGGCTAAGACACTTGCCTGCAAAATCAAAGGACCCAGGTTCAAGTCCCCAGGCCCGGCGTGAGCCAGATGCACAAGGTGATGCATGTGCCTGGAGTTTGCAGTGGCTGGAGGCACTGGCATGCCTATTCTTCCTTTCTCCTTCTTTCTCAAATAAAATATTAAAATATATAAAATACCCAAAGCTAATGGCTAAAACAAAATATTTATTTATTAATATCGTTCAGGCTTCTTCCTTTAGCTTGAGACCTAAAAGGGTTCTGAATGGAATTAGTTTTATTATGTCTGGGGTACCATGAATTTCAAAATCATCATTCACTGCTTTTCAAGAAATGAAACATTTCATGAGCTATATTTTTATTTTATTTTATTTTATTTTTATTTATTTTTTTTGAAAGAGAGAAAGAGGGAGAGAGAGAGAGAGAGAGAATGGGTGCTCCTGGGCCTCCAGCAACTGTACACTAACTCCAGACATGTGTGCCCACTTGTGCATCTGGCTAACGTGGGTCCTGGGGAATTGAACCAAGGTCATTTGGCTTTGCAGGCAAAATGCCCTAACTGCTAAGCCATACCTCCAGCCCTTGCATGCCATCTTTGACAATTTTCTTCTTGAAATCTATAAAGCTAGAAAACTCCCTCAGCCTAGTAAAACAACAGCAAAAATAGTTTTTCAGTTTCTTGGAAGTCTAACTTAGAGCTTTAGACAAATATTCTACAATGTGCAACTCTCTAGATGGGAAAATCTGAATAATATATTGAGTTTGCACAAGAAGATTGTTGTAAATTTTTAATTAAGATAAAAATTGGTTGCAGTAAATATGAAACTGTTTATATATTCAGAAATTGTCAACTAAATATGTAAAGCATGGTGCTATTTATTAATATACTATAGTGATGCTAAGTCAACATCTCTATCTTTGTGCTTTCTTGACTTAATTTGTGGGATGAAAATAGACGAATTACTAAATGTATATTGTTTTAGGATAATAGCCCATTCTACATTTTATATCATAATTTATGGCTCCTAATAAATTAGTGACCATTAATTTTAAACAACACATTAATGGAATATCCTTCATTTACAAATCATATTACAATAATGACCATAAAACTGTAGAAATTGTCACAAAGGTCTGATAGTTAAACATTATCACAAACAAACAAAAATGGGGATTATTTGGGGTTTCTAATTCTCTCTGCTTCTTTGCAGAAAGCTATTTCATGGTCTTAGAATACAGCAACTCATCAACTAGAGAAATGGGAGCAAACATAATTACTCTAAGTGTCATCTACTCGGGAATGGGTGCCCAATAAACATGCATTTCTTTCTGTTCTCCACACTCAGTAACTATACACTAATGATAAGCAATGAGAGTTAGTTAAACGTTAAAGATGTAGAGAACAAATGGTGTACTCAGGGTATATTTTGGCATTGACATCCACTATGAGATCTGAAGCTGGTTTACTGTAATCTCAGCAGCTCTTTACACCGTCTAATGGGTCCATTTGCACTGATATCACAGAGTTAGGATAGAGATGTACCCACCCCTTAGGATGTGATAGTTTACATACCTACTTAACCTCCCAGATTCATATTCCAAATTAAATATTCCTCTACAGTGCACATAGAGAGAAACAATTCTTTATTTATTCAGTTATTGGCTAATTTACTTGTAATGCAAACATAGTATATGCCAGGCACAATGTTACACATTTCATGTGTTTTTCTATTTAGCTGTCTGAGATGAATAATAATATCAGGTTAAAATATTAAATAAAGAAATGCAACATATCATAGAAAAGCAACCCATCTTACTAGTTAATTTAACTGAAATTCAAGCCCAGATCTGATAGCTAAATCACCACTCCCAAATTCCAGAGTAATGATGTTTTCTGTAAAGTATTTTGCCATATTTTTAAATGATAAATTATTGAGTTTATTTAGGGATAAGTCATGATTATAGAGGCTTATTTAGAGAAAATTGATGACTAAGAAAAGGCTGGAGTAGTTTTACACACACACACATACACATACACACACACACGGAATATTGGACGTAGGAACCCCTTCCAATAACAGACAAGAGAGGATAATATATTAATGGGAGGCTCAGAGATCAAAGACAAATCATACATGTAATTAAAGTGAGAAGATACCCCCAAAACCATGACATAGATAGTAAGCAAGAAAAGTCCTATGGCCAAGGCAGTACTCTCCCCAATGTAGCCAGGCAGGTCCAATCCATGCTGGTTTCAGTCATGTTGTTCTCTGCCAGGATAGGAAGGAAGGCAGACACACTGTAGATGTTCAGGGCAAAACGAGGGGCTTTGCCGTATTCTTGGCTGAATAAAATCATCTCTGCTCTCCAGCAATTTATGACCTCACAAGGACATTATGACTTTTAAAGGTTCCTAAGATTAAAGATTATTTCCCTAATGTATTCATACTTTATGGCCTCTCTTTCTAATAAAAGCAAGTATTAGAATACCTATCAGGATAATCTGGATTTCCATATGTGGACATTCTGCCAAATCTAATCTAATACACCCTACTACACCACTTCTTCTTTATGCCCTTTTGGACCTCACTTCATCCTTCCCAAAATGCCCGAATAAGATTTGAAAAGAGAAAAATATCTGACCCCTCCCTCCTCCTCCAAACCTTGATTATTCCTACTTGTCTCACACATCTGCAGCTATTAGTTCCCATACCCACAGTGGCATCATACAGAGAGAGTTAAACTCCATTCCCAATCTGTCATTTTCTGGTCATCTTAGGAAATCTACATAATTTTAGGAAATAATCTTAGGAAAACTACATAATTTTTCAAGAACTATTCTGGAAGGGATAGTGCTAGCTTACTACATTTAATAGTTATGCTGGAAGCTAATGTTTCTATTTGAGACTTTCCTCATCTCTTAAAATCCAATGCATGATGTATAAAATACAGTGGACAAATATGTACTGAAATGATTTCAGATAGGCAGAAAGAAACTGACAGCTTAATATAGGCATAATCTTCCAAGGATTTTCAAATACAGTACCTGTTGGGTTATTCTTCATAATAAACAGAAACGGATGAGTTGCTGTAAATTGGGTTTGAGTCAAACTCATAATCACAGGGATGTTCATGCCTATGAAATAGACATAACAGTTATTTAGAGACTGACAATTAGAGTCCAATAAAGAAAATATATCCACTATACTTTGCACAGGCTAAAAAGAATTTTGGGGTAAGGAGTTGGCATTTCTTAAATATGAAGAAATTCGCTATAAACTTTCAAATCAACATGCTTGAGACTAACTATCAGTTCACTCATGAAATAATTCTAGCTTAACATTTATGTTCACTGAAGAAGAAAAGCAGATAGTACATTCAATTTAATGGAAGTGCTGGAAAAATATTTAATTTGCAAATAGTAATTTTCAGTTCACTGTTTACATTATATTATTTAATCTCATAATGTTTCAACTTTTTTGTTTCTACCAAGGTATGTTTGCCCTTCATTTTTACACTTCAGGCTATAACAATCATAGCAGAGTTAAAAGGTATTTATCTTGCATGTACTTTTCCAAAATCATTCGGTGAGCTCAGAGATTTTGGGATATATGTCATAAGTATGTATGAGATTTTTATTACAAAATTAGGAGCAGAGATTTGCTGCCTTAAATAATTATTTACTGGCACGTAAATCACTTATCAAAATTTAATATGGGAAAATTTAAGTGTTTGGACAGTTTTTCTATTTTTATAGCCAACTCAGGTATTGGCCTTAAACTCAGATCTGACTTAGTAGGTCTGGGAGTCTGCATTTCTTGCAAGTTCCCTTGGGATGTCCTTGCAGCTTGTATTTATAGCAGCAGAAATGATTCTCAACAATCCTGCTCAGATCCAAGGAAAAATAGTATCAGCATGCATAGTCAAAACTGAAAAACAAGAAAATACAACCTTAGTAACCTAACATAAATGGCACTTTACTTTCCCAAATGTCAAGGCTATGATGCCCAAATTACCAGTGAATATACACTCATGCCTGAATTATTAAGATAAGTCAGATAAGTAAAGTCGATTTTATTTTCATTCTCATTTGCAGTGAATACTTAGATTTGAGAAGGGGGTTCTTAGCCTCTGAGATTTCCTATGTCATGATTATCAGACTATTAAGAGAGGTATTAATAGGATATTAGGATATGTGCTGATTCATATCGCCTTTCCACAATAATTGTTATGTTCTCTTAGAGAAGTCTCAACTTCCAATTACAGGCAGTGAATGATAAGAGAAATAGCTCTGATGGGCAAGCTGCCTCATTCTAATGCATCATTCTAATTTCTCTAATGATTTATCTAGTCCATCCCTATAATCAAAATTACTTTTTTCATTTTTTAAAATTCTATTTATTTATTTATGAGAGAGAGAGAGAGAGAGAGAGAGAGACAGACAGACAGACAGAGTGACACAGAGAGACAGAGAAAGGAACAAAGAGAGAATGGGCATGCCAGAGCCTCCGGTCACTGTAAATTAACTCTAGACACATGTGCTACCTTACACATCTGGCTTACATGGGTCCTGGGGAAACAGACCCGTGTCCTTAGGCTTTGCAGGAAAGTACCTTAACCACTAAGCCTTCTCTCCAGCCCTATAAATATAAATTTCTTGAGCACATCAATTCAAGTAGTATGAGAAGATAAAATAGGCTTTTGAGAAAGTCTTTAAATTTTCTATTTATAATTGATTATTTTAAGTATATTTATTTGCAATCAGACTGAGAATGGGCATACCAGGGTTCTAGCCACTGTAAATGAACTCCAGACACATGTGCTCCTTTAGTGCATCTGGCTTTATAAGGTTAGTGGAGAATTGAATTCAGTCCATTAGGTTTTGCAGGCAAGCACCATAACTACTGAGCCATCTCTTCAGCTCATATTTCTAATTGGTTTTAAGGTTTTCCACCAGTCAGCTGTTTTTCAAGTGTTATTTATATTCAGCATAGATAATATTCAAATACTATTTTTTTAAGAAAATGTAGTATAGAGAAGAGGTTCTTAACATGAAATGTACTAAAATACAACCTAGTGAGTTCAGATAACTCAAATTTCAACTCTGTGTGTCTAAACCGAGGGGCTGAGATTCTGCTTCAGTGACGCCCTGGCTGCTGGTCCCTGGCTGGGTGTGTGTGTCCACTGCAGACTGCCAGCCACAGCACCATGCTGATTCTCAACCTTGGGCACATGTTGGAAACACTTAGGGAAATTAAAGACAATAGTAGAGCTTGGATCCTACCCACAGAGATACTGATTCAATTATTTTAATGTATAATCTGGGCATAGAAAATTTTCAAACTTCCCAGGGGATTCTAATATGAAACTAAGTTTGAAAATCATTGCCATAGAAATAATGGCAAGAGTCAAATTAGAAAAGGAAAGACTAACTTGGTCTAACTGAAGAATGAAATTAAATATGATTACTTAAGACTGAGCATTCTTATTTATTTATTTATTTGAGAGGGAAAGAGAAATAGAAAGAAAGAGAGAGAGAATAAATAGACACACCAGGGCCTCCAACTGTTGCAAACAAACTCCAGATGCATCTGTTCCCTTGTGCATCTGGCTAATGTAGGTCCTAGAGAATCAAACTTGGGTCCTTTGGCTTTGCAGGCAAGACACTTAACCACTAAGCTATCTCTCCTGCCCAAGAATAAACATTCTTAAATAATAAGAATTTTATATTTGATCCCTGAAGTTTACTCTCCAAGTAATATCTGATAATTGGTAGTTACTCCAATTTACAAATAATCAAATATCAACAGACAAAGCTAATCACATCCCTTCCCTTTTGCATTATTCTGCAATGGAAGAGATATATGAACATTGTATACATGCAGTCTCTTTTCTTCCTCTACAGAGAAGAGGGATTAGAATGTGGCAAAACAACCAGACCCCTTCACCCACTACCAATACTCCTTACTTGTCAGGAAGCCACTTATTTTACCTGAGGATGAAGCAACTTCACCGCCATCTTCATTTATTTCAAAGAAAACTTTTTGCATGACTTGAGAAACATACACATCAGATGAATCTGATAGAAACACGAAGGAGTAGTTAAGGGTTAAAATCCAGAGTCATGATCTTGTATTAATTAAATGCTCACATGAATAAAACAGAAATCAAACAAATGAACTCTCCAATTTAGGCAAATTGAAGGAGGGACAAAGGTGCTTAGAGGTTTAGCTCTAATAGCCATGACATAGACAGCCAGACAGAAAGATCAAAATTCTCCTGGCATGGGCTGGAGAGATGGCTTAGAGGTTAAGTGCTTGCCTGTGAAGCCTAAGGACCCCAGTTCGAGGCTCAATTCCCCAGGACCCACGTTAGCCAAATATACAAGGGGGCGCACACATCTGGAGTTTGTTTACAGAGGCTGGAAGCTCTGGTGCGCCCATTCTCCCTCTCTCTCTCTCTCTCTCTCTCTCTCTCTCTCTCTCTCTCTCTGCCTCTTTCTCTCTCTGTCTGTCATTCTCAAATAAATAAATAAACAAAAAAATTTTTAAAAAATTCTCCTGGCATAAAAGGCAAAGGCAGGGGCTGGGAAGATGGCTCGGTGGCTTTTTACATGTGATCTAAAGATCACACTCAGGTACTCCAAAAAGCCATATGACATGACTGGCTTCTGTAATCCCAGTAAACTGTTACTGATGCTGACTTGAGATGAGTGGCTGAAACAGGAGAGTTTCCCAGACGCTTACAGAGAGGACAGTGAGAAGAACAAACAGCAGGTCCAGAATCTTGAGCCAGAAGCCATGCTTCACGTGATGTGGACAAGCAAGCAATCTGGAAATGGAAATTGTCCTCTGATCTCCACACAAACACACATAGAGGCACACAGACTCCCACAAACACACACACACACACACACACACACACACCACGCACACGCACACATGATTGAAGGTTTCCCCTTTTAAACACATTCTACAGACAAAATCAAAGCCCTCTAAATATGATTTACTATCACACTATGCACTCAACCTTAAAGCCAACTTGCATTTTAAATTCAGCTTTGACTTGACCTTAAAGCAAATATATTTTCCTTCCAATGTGGTGGGGCTATGAAAGTCTAAAGAGGTTTTGTCTCAATTATCACAAAAATCCTTTAGCTATATTTTAAAACCTGATGCATTTTGCAGTGCAAGACAGTATCTTGCAACATTTTGCTCTGGTGTGGATACATACTGAGAGTGCCCTTCTTCTCCAGCTACTGAAACTGATGTAGGTGTGAAGTGTTTCTGGCATGGTAACTTAAAAGAATAATCTTGAGAAATGAAATCATGAGATAGATGTTAAGTCAGTTTTGCAAGAGCAGAAAGATTTGACTATGTTCCTAAGATTTCATGGACACCGGCTGTATCAAGGAAGCTTCTTGGCACTTGGGTGACATCTACAAATACCACTCAAATAAGCCAATTGCTGGATAGAGACGGAAACTTGTAAGATGGATAAAACAAGGAATCCACAGATACAGTGCAAATTTCCTGAAATGCAAGATAATAGTGTTCAAGGTCATCCAGCTAACAAAATTCTCCCACCAATTCCTGGAATAAGACAAGGTTCACAAGTAAAGCACAGTTTGGTGACATAGGGGCCCACACAAGATGGGGTGACACAGAAATCTTCACTTGGTTTAGCAATGGTGCCAATGGCACTGGCTCTGTACCAAACCCCTTTGCCTCGTATATTCCACCTCACTGAACACAGAGCCTGTTGTTAGAAAGGGAATGGAATCAAACACATAGTAGGTTAGAGCAAGGGGTATGGGTTCCCAAAACTCACTCTTTACTATACTTTGTAATAATTATTTCCTTTATATTTCTGTAAAAGTTCCAAGTAGATCTTTGTTACATTAAGAGAACTAGAACATTTCTATAGCTTCTCAAGATAGTGTGCAAATAAATTTTAACATGCCGCTTTCCCAACTTAAAGTTTTCTTAAAATTGAGTGGGTTATTAATTTTTAAAGGCTAAGTGATAAGTGTCTTGCACATATGCTTCTATTTGTTTTGTCAAAGTAGCTAAGATATATTAGCTCAATTATATTAGAAAGTCAAGACTCATACAGGTTAAGCCCTTTTCTGTACATGATATAGGAATAATATCATGGTGATAAATCAAATATGAATCACAAATTTAGAAAATAGCTTAAAATATATTCAAAGCTATGAACTACATCAGTATAATGAACCTTCTCTTGCCTGCACGTGCTTTATGACACTAGTGTTTGCCTGGCTCACATTAGCTCATAGTGAATTTTTATTATACAAGTGCTATTTATACATAGCAGGTGTTATGGTTTGGATAAGAAATACCTCCCACAAAAGGCTCATGTGTTGGGGGCTAGATCCTAAGTGACCAGTGAAACATTAAGAGGAGGGACTTAGAGAAAGGAGCTCACTGGAGGGTATACCTTATCCCTGCCCCTGCCTGTTTCTATTCCTTTCCCTCTGTTTTCTTCCTATAAGTTATTTATGTCAGGAACTTGGTCACAGCCATGAAAAGCAACTAATTTAGAATGGGATTCATTATGTCGCTAACTAGCAGCTGTAGTTTTACCATTGGCTGTAATTATTCTATTCTAGGCAAGAAGACAAGACCAAAATAGTCAACTCAAATAGGTAATCCAAGAGGGAGAGAGCAGAAAATGCTGGGCATTTATTTTTCTCTGCTTGCTTGGGGTTATTCTTTTGCACAGATTCTTTGATGAAGCACTTTGGAGGCAGTTGTTGGAGTCTTTCTGTAAAGGGAGATTTACAGAAGTCATAGGCTGTTGGGAGTTGAGGAGTGGGTGGCTGTTTGAGTGTCTAAACTATGCTGAGTGAATGCCCTAAGGCCAGGAAGAAGTTTACAAAAGGTGCTTTAAAATGGTTTTGTTTACTATGGACTGGAGGCGGCTATGTTCCAGAGAACACTCAGATAACATCGTTTAGACTTGAATGTTGACTGCCTCTTTTCTGGTGCTGAGGAAATTGTCAAGAAGTCAGAGCTAACCTTCACTGTGAGGAGAAGTAGCTACATTGTGTGAGACGGTGATAATGAACATGCTTGTCACCTGTGCACCTCAGGCACTTCCTCCACTCAGAATGCTCTTTCATTTTACCCATTTATCCACAAAATTGGTGAGTGAATAAATTAATGAATGCCTCTTCAAAGTCCAGATATTTATATAAGGATACAAAAAAATCATACCACACGTCATGTGATGATACAAAACTAGTCTAGCAACATTATGTTATTGGTATTTTTGTTATAATCTAGACTACTGCCTAGTGGGTAACTTGAAGCTTGTGTGGCCTTCTTCATTTCTTTTTCTTTAATTATTTTTCAACTACCATGTCCTGTTAAGACCTGAAGAATTAAAAGACTGTCTTGGCATAGTTGTTCAAGTGAGGATCTCAAACAAGGCACAAGTGCCCAGGTGCTAGTTAGTGTAAAGATTCCATCTCTAACTTGTTGTCATCCAGAGGACTCTGGCTAACTGTGCCTACTGCAGGCTGAAACTTCTTATACATGCTCACTATTCAGAAGCTGGAGGGTGTCTATGGTGTGCTCTCAGATACTGCCAAATTAACATATGCAAGTGAATTTGTCATCACAATTTTATTAACCCTGTGTAAATGACAGATTCCAAGTTGTCATTTCCATTATTCATGTGAGGAAATATAAAGAAGGCAGGAATAAAAGTCAATGAAATATATTTACTCTTGTAGTATTAATGAAGGTATGGTGGGCATGCCTATCTTATGAAAGATGTTTTGATTTCCTTTAATAGAAATTGAATGCTTTCTATGGGCAGATAAGCATAGATGTTAAAATTTTACATGGTGTGTATGTTTTCTGGGTCTGAACACTCCTCAGTGCTGGGATCAGCCAGGTACAGTACCAAGAAACCAAACCATCATGACAACAGAAAAATTACTTATCAACATACCTGTAATTCCAGAAAGATCACAACCACCATTAAATATCTCAGTTATATTCAATGAATGGAAAGCTTCCTTGAAGTCTAATTTTTGCTCTATTTTAAATCTGTTTAAAAAGAAGATGAAGAAAAGGTCTTGAAATATCATATACTTTTGCTGAAAAAAATGTTTTTATATATAAAGTGTGGGACTTGGAAGATATTATATTGTGAAATCTCCTTATTGCGTTTTCTTATACTTCACATCATTTTCACCCAATTCTGTCAATTGGTTCCATGGTGCTAATAACTTGCTTCCCAGATAATGACAGGTGGGAATGATAAGTAGAATATTCTGTTTTCCAAGTAAAAATTATCCAACAAAATGGTCCTGAGTTTTCATTACTTAGCACCTTGAAATGCAAGAAGTATAAAGCTTCCATGTAGCAACTCCATGTACTCAAGTTTTTCAGGCCAACAAAGTTGCTTGACAGATGCCCTGTACACAATGAGCAGGAATCAACAGCCCACAATCCTCAGAGAAGCATGTTGGCTGCTGAGGTTCAGAGAAATCTGGAAACCGTCACCATTCCCACCCATTTTCACATGTGATTCAACTTTCTTCAGTTTGTAGGACATTCCTAATATTTTCTATGAAAGGAAAATAGGTTCTTTTCCAATAAAAAAAAACTTTGTTATAAAAGTATAGGAAAAAGCTAATAAAGAAAAGTTGACCAGTGCTCCCAACACAGAGCCATAAGCAAGGACTCAAGAATCCAGCTCCTTTTTTGCCCCTCACTAGTTTAGAAGGACTTTAACAAGAGAATCCCAAAGATTTTGGGGACACTGATCTACTCTGATCCCAGGACATATCAGTCATTATATCTCATTTTCTCATTTAATTCAAATCAGAAAGACCTGGACTGTTTAATTGTATATAAATGCTTAAAGCATAATTTTTCATTTAAGACAAAATTACAAACTTTGTTTATAAAGATAAAAAATATTGTCCCTAAACAGGGAAATTTAATGTTTTCATTTATTTTCATGCATTTCATGACTTGTCTACACCCTTTCAGGTATTTGCCTCTGCTCCAAGTTTGTGTACACATACAGCCGCTGTAGGATCTCTGCTTATCTAATGTGTAAGCCCATGTCTGGGGCTAGAAATAAGCTTGGGTAATCAGTCAAACTAATCACTGTTTTAATAAATAATGAATACATTTCTTGATTCTAATTAATTTAATACAATGATTACCATGTGAATAAACTCTCTGGAACCTGAACTATTTCTTGATAAAAATAACATTTACCTTTTGAACACAATAAGACATTTAGAACCCTAGGTAACTGGGAATGTGGGCAGCATGCAGATGAAAATCTCCTGATAATAAAAGTAGCTTATTATACGCCAACTATTTTCAATTTCTTCCTTCTAATTTCTTACTAAAAAAGGATAAAACTCGACAGGATAGCTTTGAAGGTTTTCTCTGTTTTTATTGTACTCTAACTGGCATTAAAGGTGGAAACTATATGTTCTAATATACCTCTATTTTTAGCATAATAGTTCAACAATTTCAAGATAATGATAAGAACCCTAAAAGACTTATTACAATGTCTAATGATACATAATTATCATTGAGAAGTCATTTAAATAATAGCTCCACATTTATCATCATCCAATGAAACCTGCAGCAATAGAAATCTACTCAGCCATTTAATAAAGTATAATCTATGGCCAATTTGTAATTATCCATGATTACTCTAACCATGAATAGGCATGTATGAAGTAGCACTTCCTCAGTTAAGTACTTACTATAGATCACCATTTTTGATGATCACAAAAATATTCAGAAGGCAGAATGATCATTACATTAACTTAAGAAAGTTGGTCTCTGGACTCAAGGTTAAGACATATACAAGAACTTTGATTTAAACTCAAGTCCAGTTGAAGTCACACCTGCCTTCTAATGAAAATATAATTCCAAACCACCATCTCATTCAATATATACAATGTCCCTCTTCCAAAGTGAGGGAATCTTATTTATTAAAGCTGTGTTTCATTTCCCTTTTACCTTGAGTCTAACTAAAATTGTCAAAAGAATATCAGCTAAAAGTAAGAGAATGAACAAGAAAGATGCTGGCAAGAGAAGTAGTCATTAAATAATCATGAAATGAAATATTTAGCACAATATATATTTGCTTAAAAAATAGCAATTCACTCCTAAATGTATCCATTGTGCTCAAACAGGTCTCACACAGGTAAAAACTGTAGAAAATGAAATAAAACAATCTAAATTTTTAAATATATGCCCAATTCTGGTCTCTAGGCCCTACAATATATTGGTTTTGTCAATCTCTCTATATGCTAAGAGTTCTTGCTTATTGAAAAACAATTCTTGGAAATCTCCCTCTGGGTCCGTAGCTTATTATCTAAAGTTCCATTGTACACACAATGGACTTGAGTTACCTGGATTGTTCAGCACTGAAAGCAACCACACCAAATCCACAGAACCACAGCACTCAGTATTGAAATATAAATGTTAAATCCTTTACCTAGTTAAAAATGCTCCATGTATAAAAATGGCATGTTTTTTACATGTATTAATGCTCACTTACATATGCATAAGCATATTCTCAGGCTTTTTATACAGAGGAAGCTAATATATTGTAAGCAAAAAGCAGGCTCTTTAATGTAATAAAGTTTGGCTCCCAAGATATTTATAATGTCTCATATTTAATTTGGACAAAATAATATGATTATTTTAACTAACATACAAGTGCAACATATAAAACTAGATATCTAGTATGTTATAGACAATAAATACTAGCTAGCACTCAGTATTTTGACCTACTTTCTATTTTCTTGAATTTGACTAGCTCTATCTCAAAAAAGGAAAGGAAAAGTGTTCTACAAATATTAACTATAAAGTTCCTACTGTAGTTTGGAGATAAACAATCTCATAACTAATATTTTCCTTTGTTGTTTATCACATTTTGCTACAAATGAAGGATTTTTTTAGAAACAACACAGTTTATGTAGCTGTTGTCATGTGTATAATAACCTGTGCTATCATCACCCCTCCCCACCATTCATATGCTGAACCTTTAAACTCCAACACCTGTTCATACGATCTTGTTTGGAAATTGGGTCATGCTGGAGTAGTTCAGGAAAAGAGATATAGGAGAAGGGAGAGAGAGAACAAGGGATAAAGGAAAGAAAGAATTGTTAAATAAGAATAAACAAGGGCAGGGGATATAAGTCATTGGTAAAATACTTACCTAGCATTTTCTAAGCCCTGGATTCAACCCCAAGCACCCCAAACAAAAAAAAAATGTTTAATCATATTCAGGCCAAGAATGTACCAATAAGGATAAAATAATTTACTCTGCTCTCCAGAATGTCAAGGGAGATATGAAAAGAAAAGATTTTTAAAAGTTACAGAAAATTTGAGATGAGTTATAAGGAGAAAAATTAAACAATTTATAAGGATCTTCTTTAAGAAATATTAAGTTGAGATGCATACTGATATTCAGTCAGATAGACACATGAGTTGTAGATGAAGAACAGAGGCACCATTTTGGACGGTTGTGAGTATGAGTGGAGAAGTTTCTCTAGACATTAACAAGGAGTCCTGAGCTGATTTTGTGAGAAGACTAGAAATGTCAGCTCTCTAAGTTTTGGCACCACAAGATCAGTAGTGGAAAAGCAGAAATGACTTTCTTAAATAACAAATACAAAGATACATACATGTTAAAATATGTTGGGGAGCAGGCTGGAGAGATGGTTTAGTGGTTAAGTGCTTGCCTGTGAAGCCTAAGGACCCCGGTTTAAGGCTTAATTCTCCAGATTCCACATAACCCAGTTGCACAAGGGTGCACATACATCTGCAGTTCCTTTGCAGTGGCTTGAGGTCCTGGCACACCCATTCTCTATCTATCTGCCTCTCGCTCTCCCACTCTCTCTCTGACTGTCACTCTCAAATAAACAAATAAAACTAAACAATTTTTTTTAAATGTTGGTGAGCATATGACTGAAACATCTTATGGATGTATCCTTGCCTTGTCGAAGAGGAAGCATAAGGCAGAGTGGATAAGAAACTAGAGGCTAGGAACAAGGAACAAAGCCATGTGGACCCCAATGAGCTTAGAAAAGAGAAATAAAGTTATGTGGACCACAGTGAACATATTCTGTTAAGCAATTGTCCCTTTTTAAAAGTTAAGACAAGGGCTGGAGTGATGACTCAGTGTTTTAGGTATTTGATTCCAAAGCCTAATGACCATGGTTTAATTTCCCAGAACCCATGAAAAGCCAACACAAAGTGGCACATGTATCTGGACTTCGTTTGCAGCAGCTAGAGGCCATGGCATGCCCATTCTCTCTCTCTCTCTCTCTCCCTCTCTCTCTCTCTCTCCTTTCTAATAAGTAAATAAATAATAATAAAGTTAACAAAACAGGCCCAGACAGCATAAAGTATAATTTGCAGCACCTTTTGCTCTGAAGTTCTGAAGTTTCTCGTATCTCCTAAAAGCATGATATTAGTGCATGTAACATCCCTTTCTATAATAACTCTCTGTCATTTCCATGAATGGTTAGCTACCATTGGATGCAAAGTGATGCACACATCTGTTATCCCAACACAACTATGGCAATAAGAGGAGCCAGAAGAATCCCGAAGATTACATGACAGCTAGTGTGGCATATACATTTGCAAAACAACAGAGACCCTGTCTCAAAAAGAAAATGGCACAAAGAGAGGATGCATACCTTGTGGTTATACTATTAACTCCATATGCATGCTATAGCATGAATGCCGCCCCTACACATACATACTGACAGACATAGACACACTCACAAAGAATCTTTTAAACATCCTAACAAGAGTCACTGAGACAAAACATTACTAACCTAGGGAGGCTTACTTCCACTTCCTGTTCATGCATCTCAGAGAACCAATGCAGGATATGATGAGCGGTAATTAATTTTTCCAGCTCTTCTATGCTCACGTCTTCCGCAGGAAGGATAACAATTAAACTGAAGTCATCACCCTTGTAAGGCAGTTCCAAAACCTGACACTTTATAGATGATTCAGAAAAATAACCTTGGACAAAGAAAATACAGTATTAAATACCTTTGGCCATTCTCACAGCCATGCTTTACAATGTATGATTTCTTACATTACCATATTTTGTTCTCAGTAGAGACTTCATCATTGGAACTTTGACTGTTGAACCATCTTTCTTAGTAAAATCCATCAGTTGTGTGTCCTCTTTTCTGAATTTTTGTTTCCAATCCCCTTTGAAATATATAGCATTGACCAAGACAAGCCGAGTCAGAGGACCAAATTCTTCTCCTGAAAACATGTTTTTAATTTTTCCTATGAAGAAATGGAGGAAAGGGCAGGAAGAAATATGTAATAATGATTCAATAGATTCAAATGAGTCTTGAACAGGCCTATTTTGGCAGGATGTCTTATCTAACCTTAGAAATTTTATTTTATTGTATTTTTAAATATTTTTACTCATTTTCCAGAAGAGAGAGATAGGAAAGAGAGAGAGAGAGAGAATGAGCACATCAGGCATCCAGTCACTGCAAAGGAACTCAAGACACATGCACCACAATGTGCATCTGGCCTTACAAGGGCACTAGGGAATCAAACCTGGGTCCTTTGGCTTTGTAATTTTCAGAGTAAAGGGAAGTGCATTAAATATTTCTCTAGCAAACAGGTGTAACAGAAAATACTAGAAAATATGAAGGATGAGACTGTTTTATGAAAACATGGGCAGACCTAACAATGGACCCTTTCCAGTGAGATTATTTGCATTAATTGTCTTTGAAATAGAAAGAACAAACACAAAGCATGTCTTTCTGCATGTTTATCAGCATTATCTTGTCCTAGTTTCAAGGAGGCCCAGCAGGGAGGACAGTAACATTTCTACTCTTGTGGTTGTAATCATGGACCACTAGCTGGTTTGCTTTTGGTCTTCTAAACAACATGTCTCCCATTTGTCTAAACAATAAATATTTCCACATTCAGGAAGGGGTGATTTCCTCACTTTGTATCCCTGTAAGCTTGACTCACCACTCCCACCTAATAATTTTAACTTCTTTTTCCCCAACTGCAGCTGCCCAGAAGGACTCCAGGCCTCTTATAAGACAACTAACAAGTTTCTAAGGCATAATAAATAATCAAAGAAACCGACTGCTATTAATTAAGAGCCTCATACATGCTTGATAGTTTGCACACATTGATATTAAAAATTCCAGCACTCCTAAATGCCTTAATCACAATCTCACTTTAAAGGGGTTCTGGCTTATAAATTGCTAAAATTTGAACTCAAATCTATTTAACTTTAAGCTTACT
Source organism: Dipus sagitta (assembly GCA_036346955.1). Classification (NCBI taxonomy): domain Eukaryota; kingdom Metazoa; phylum Chordata; class Mammalia; order Rodentia; family Dipodidae; genus Dipus; species Dipus sagitta. The sequence continues at coordinate 77,343,938 of CM070781.1, forward strand.
ACTATCTCACTTTAATCACTTTGGGATTTTTGTTAGTTTGGATTTATATGTTAAAATAGTATATTTGCATTAAGACTATTATCATTTATTGCTAAACATTAATGTGGTTAGCTAAAATGTGCTAATTATTTACAGTGGATATGGGAAAATGAACATGTGGGGCTGATATCTAACTTCTACCTGGACAAACAAGTTTTTGTTTTTTTTCTGTTTTCATACCTGATTAAAAATTCAATACTTGAGAAAAAATATTAATCAAATTGTTCAATTAAGAATTCTAGGGCTAGCCAGGCATGGTGGCACATGTCTTTAACCCCAGCACTCACTCAGGAGGCACAGGTAGGTGGATCGCCATGAGTTTGAGGCCTCCCTGAGACTGCATAGTTAATTCCATGTCAGTCTGGGCCAGAGTGAGAGCCTACCTCGAAAAAGAAAAAAAAAAAAAAAAGAATTCTAGGGCTAAAGAGATGGCTTAGTGGTTAAAGTATTTGCCTGGAAAGCCTAAGGACCCAGGTTCAATTCCTTAGTACCCATGTAAAGCCAGATGCACAAGGAGGTGCATGTGTCTGAAGTTCATTTGCAGTGGCTAGAAGCCCTGGCATGCCTATTTTTTCTTTCTATCTGTCTCTTTCTCATTCTCTCTCTCTCTGAAATAAATAAACACAATATATAATTTTGAAAAAGAATTCTATGAGCAGGTATTTAGAAAAACTAATAAATGGATCAGTATAATTTTTAAAAAATATTTATTTATATGCGAGAGAGAGAGAGAGAGAATGGGTGTGCCAGGGCCACTAGCCACTACAAACAAAGTCCAGAAGCATGCACTATCATGTGCATATCTGGCTTATGAGGGTACTGGGGAATTTAATCTGGGTCTTTGGGCTTCGCAGGTAAGCACCTTAACTGCTAAGCCATTTCTCCAGCCCCGAATCAGTATACTTTTTAAAGCTGCTTACAATGTCTTCTGAGTTTTGCAATGTAGTGTTAACTTAAATAACACTAAAATGAAATTGAAGATTTGACCTTTTTGTACCCATGGTAGAATGAGAAAAGATTAGTCATTCCACTTTAGAATATTTGAAGCTATGAATACAATGAAAACTAATAAAAATGGAAAACTTTACCATCTGTTTTGTTTTCTACCCATGTACTTATTTTCTCTGCACAAGCCTTTGCATCCAGAAAATCCACCAGGTTTGTAGAGCTCTGGAAAAACTCCTTGTTGTCATGGAGATAAGTTTCCTTCACAGAGAATCCTTCCTGAAGGTAGAGGGCACTGGCAAGATTAAATGTAAATTCCTGTTTTTTCTCCGAGATGGCAGTGATAAATGACTTCAGTACAGAAAATTCATCTCCTAAAAAATAATTATAATGTATAGTGACATACTGAACAACGCAAAACAACAGCTTCTCTGTTTTGCTCTTCACATGCTCTGACTCGCTTTTTCAGCATTTGTGCATCCTTGGTTTCTAGCTAATGATGCTGAGTTAGTTTTAATATTTCATTTACCTCCTGTAGAATATGTATTTTGTAAAGGAATCAACTTTTATAGAGGAAAAAGAATGGCCATGTAAATTTAAAATTTCTTAAAAACAAGAATATGCCTTTATAAGGCTGAATGAAATGTCTTAATTATAGTTACATTTAGATCATTTTTAGCTGTTGGGAATTTAACTGAAGATCTCATTCTTCACATAATCTGAAAGGATGATGCTAATGAATGTTGATGGAAGCCTGGTGATGATAAAGAATGCTGTTCAATGACACTTTATGTCTTCTCCAGAAAACATTGCTTTGTTCTGAGGAACTGCACCTGCTTGGATGTCAAAGTTCATAAGGGAAGCCCTATTAAATACAGTTATGGTTTTTTTTTTTTTTTTGGCTTTATAAGGTAGCGTTTCACTCTAGTCCAGGCTGACCTGGAATTCACTATGTAGTCTCAGGGTGGCCTTGAACTCACAGTGATCCTCCTATTTGTGCTTCCTGAGTGCTGGGATTAAAGGCATGTGCCACCATACCCAGCTAAATAGTTTTTTAAAGTACTAATGAGAAGAAATTGTGACTACTTATCTAATGGAAATCAATTGTGGGGAACTGCATACTTTTATCAGAAAGCTAGCAGCTTAATGAATGTTTGTATAAATAACAGAGATGTCACTAGAGAACTGCAGGCCCATGTCCTTGCATTTTGCTTAGCTGACTGGAGACAGAATATCAATCCCCACTTGCTTCCTTGGCCCAGTGTTCTTTCACAGATACAACATGAATATCTACCAAGGAAGCTCTGCCTGTGATAGTCCACTATATTCCATGCTTCATGTTTTCCAGACCCTGAGACATAGACAAAGACATAAATGATTTCAAATATAGCAATCTGTCTCTACATGACAAGATCTGAAAGGCTCTATAATTCTCCACAACCCTGAAATTCTTTGCCACAAGGAGAGGAAGAAAGTTAATCTGTTTTATTTGCTTGTGCAATAATTTCAGATGCAATCCTTTATTGCTAATTGAAGTTTAGACAGAATACTTCAAGAGCAGAGAAGTTACAGAGTCTTCATGAGTAAGAAAAGATATAAAATTGCTCCAAAAGAAATAATTGTCAAAAATAAAGTGACAGAATTTGAACCTAACTTTCAGTAATCTGTAACATATGAACATAGTAAAAGGAGTGGTGGGAAAGAGAGAGAAGGACAAAAAAAACAGTTCTAATCCATTTGTCAGAACAAATAGATTTACGTCATACAGTTAAGGTCTAAGAGTGTGTGTGACAAATAGCTGTCCTTTGATAAATCACTGAAGTCAGAAATCAATAGAAAGTTGTCACCAAGTAGTATAAGTTTGGAGGCAAATATAAAGTTATTGACTTTACATATCTGGCTTGATTTACAGGTTAATGACCTCATTTAGCATAGTTTGAAAACAATAATATGCATCGTTCCAAATAAGCCATGTGAAAATCGATTTGATTTCCTACAATAAGACCATGGGGAACCTACAGATTGCGGATAAATATAACTCTCAGTTTGTTTGTACTCAACCTTCAGAGAATGTCCTAAAATTCCGGCACCTGTTCTCTTCTGCCATTAAGAGCCCAAAGGCCAATCATGTGCGCATATGAGAGAGCCAAACATGAAAATAAAAGTTGTTCTAGGTTTGTAGATTAGCTCAGCCAAAAGATCCTCTAATATAAGCCTTTATCAGTGAGGAATCTGAGATTCACAGTGGTGAAAAGAAACTAGAGAGTTAATATGGCTTGGATCAAACCACAGGGAATTTTAGGTGCAAAACAAAGATTAAATTTTATGCCAAATTCTCTGTCTTCCTTCTTCCTTTCTTTTCCCTCCCTTTCCTTTCCAGTGCTGTGAATTGAACCCATGCCTCTTGCTTGCCAGTCAGACCATCTACCAAAGAGCTTCTGCCTCAACACACTGGCAGTGAAGAAGGACCTTGCGCCTTTGGTCCAAATCAGCATTGTCAGAGCCCACGCTCAGTGGAGAAGGTGGGGTCCCAACAGGTGCTTTGATATGGGGTGAAGGAAAAACCCAAGACCTAGAGAGCCACAGGGGTATTTGGATACCAGCAGCTGTGTGCCCACCCATACACCCCAAAATATAAGCTATGTGTTACATGGAACTGTAGGCCAAGGACCACAGATTGGTATCAGGGCCATAGAGAGAGAAAGACAGAACTGGTGCCCTAGGGCCTCAGCCACTGCAATCGAATTGAAGACACTTGTGCCAATTAGAGGGCATGTGTGACCTTGCATTTGCCTCACCTTTGTGCATCTGGCTTATGTGGGATCTGTAGAGTCGAACATAGGTACTTAGGCTTCACAGTCAAATGTCTTAACCACTAACCCATCTCTGCAGCCAGATCACGAGATTTTACACATTAGTAGGGAACTAATAACAGGGTATTAAACTAAGGTAAGTCAATTAGACACTCATTTTAAGCATTTATAGAGATGCTAAAATACTTAATAAGCAAACTATATAATGCCATAGTTTTTAAAAGTCAAAATTTATGAGAAATTATGGTGAGAAAAATATAGCTATTTTAAATAAAGACAGGACTAGAGTTTGTGAATTCTTTTTTGTCTGCAGTTCCTGTACAGCTTTGCAAAGCATTGTCTCTCCTACCCTCTGCTTGACACCAAGGCCTGTGTACTCCTCTTCCATCAGACTGTATAGGACTTTCATCCAACTCCTTGCCATTCACTGACTGTTTCTCACTCTTTAACACCATCTCATTTCATTTCTCAACTTCCCCCTTTTCATTTTCCAGATTTTTTGTTATATTTTCTCCCATTTTACCTTTCTTTTCCTTCTGCACTAATCCTCCATCTGCATGTGTCTCTGTACCTTATAAAACCAAGCTAGAGAACTCTTTCTGTAGGTTTCTGTAGGCTGGAGAGATAGCTTAGCAGTTATAGTACATGCCTACAAAGCTTAAAGAACCAGGTTTGATTCTCCAGGTCCCATGTAAGCCAGATACACCTAGTGGAGCATGTGTCTGGAGTTTGTTTGCGGTGGATAGAGACCCTGGTGTGCCCATTCTCTCCCTCTCTCTCTCTCTCTCTCTCTCTCTCTCTCTTTCATGCATAAATAAATAAATAAAAAATAAAAATAAATCTTAAAAATATTGACTATATGTATAAATAATTTCATGAGAGACTCACCAGTTGATGTTTCCTGCAGCCTTAAAGTTTCTCTTATCTGTTGCTGTGCTCTTCCTTTGGCTCCCAGGTGGACCATACCAAGAAGTACAGTTGTTCCAAAGGGAGAAAAGACAATGTTGCTGTTGTGAGATGAGCAAATAGCTTGATAAAGATCTACCACAAATTCAGCATTTTTTTGAACCAAGGTCCTTGAAGCTTGACTTCCAGGAAAAATTATCAGGAGACTCCACAAGATCTTATCCATTTTAAATTCTGTGTGTTAGTTTAAAAATGTGTTAATTTTCAAAACAAAATTTGTTGTACTAAGATTAACAGAAATATTCCCACCTAATAGAATATTCTGTTTTAGTAAGTAGTACACAAGGACTGTATGTCATTAGACAGTTTAATGAATAAGCATCTTCTAATTAGACCAACTTCCAGTAATAATTGATACTTTCAGGTTCTTTCAAAAACTGCCATAAAGTAAAGCCAGTGCATGCCTTTAATCCTAGCACTCAGGAAGCAGTGGTAGGAGGATCACTGTGATTTGAAGGCTACCCTGGGACTACATAGTGAATTCCAGGTCAGCCTGAGCTAGAGTGAGAGTCTACCTCGAAAAAAAAAAACATAAAAAATTAAAATATATTTTAAAACTTGCATAAAGTATATTGTCACTATATTTATTTATTTAACTCACAATGATCCTCCTATATCTGCCTACCAAGGGCTGGGATTAAACGTGTGCACCTCCATGGCTGGCTGGATCCCCTTTTTTTAAAATCAAAGGAGAAGCAATTCTTTAAGAACATTACAGGGGGGTGATATTACCTCTAAATAGCAATATAATAGTGTACCCTACCAGCTTTTCCATGGCTATAAGTGGCATACTGAAACTCCTCTGTCAAGGGAAATTTCTATACAGATTACTCTTTAGAAAGTTTATAGATAAGAACAGAAGTGAAATAAAAATAAACACAAACCAAGGTGGTTGGGATCTAAGATATTAGAAAGTCTATGAATTCTAAATTAATTGAATAATTTGGGTAACCTTGCAACAATTTTTCTCCTACTTTATGGATTCTAACTCCAAGGGACAAAATACCCCAAAGCCCACTTCATAGTTTACTGAAGGAAGGGAGAAGAAATGAAGTAAAGTTGAAAATCAAAAATAAAATGACAAATATAAATGGCACATTAAAAAGAGAAAAGAAATATTTTAAAATGAGCAATTTAACAAAATAATTTATAAATATAAGAATAGCAGCAATTGAAAAACATAACCAATTCACAAAACTAACACCATCATAATTTGTCCTCTAGTATTGATAGGACAGCCAATCATCTGATTATACCTTGAGTGGAACAATTTTTGCCATATTACTGCCTGCTTGATAGAATACCATTTCAAAGGTCTCATAAACTTTAGTAACACTAACTTTAATTTACAAATAATACATATTAAACAACCATCAGTAGCTACTAAGAAGTAGACTTTCAGTGCAGAGTAAAAATGAAAGCTTTCAGAGTAATGCTGCTATCTTTAAATAACTAGAAAACTATACTTCTACAATGTTTTCTAGTATAGTCCAAAATGTGGTGAGTAACTAAGAACTATTGGTAGATATGAATAATGCTTAAATCATCTGTAAAACTAAGCTAAGGGGGGTGTCATTTTATAATTCAGTTTCTTCTCTCAATTTATACAATAAGACTCTTTTCTGAACATAGGTTTTTATAAAGATTAAAAAATCTCAAAATATAATCTGAAACAGTTATTAGAAAATGTGTTGATAAGACATGAATTCAGATATAAATTATCAAGCCAATGTGTTAAGTATTTAATAGATGCAGTAGGTTGAAGGTAAATAGTAAAAATCCAGTGAGCAAGAGAAGCTTACATGCTTCTATATAAATATATCCATATTATGTTCTGCTATATTTAATTTCTCCAGATATTTTTCACCAAAAATATTTATATGCAGCTATGCAAATAATAAAAATGTCATTAGTACATTTTACCTACGTTGCAATTTTTTACGTATATCTTTATGTACTTGGTCAGTACTAGAATAGTAACACTTACGAGGAGGGATTTAATTTCCCCCTGTAGGACAAACATGACATTAGAACTATACAATTGTTAACAATTTTCATAATGAAAGTTTACATGTTTGAGTAAACTATTTCTCCCAGAAAACTTTTAGACACTTAATAAATTATAACCAGACAATTAATTGGTTTTAAAAGTTCACCTACCGCCTTTGAGGGTGGATCATACTTTTTCAGAAAACTCAAAGCACTAGAAAATAAACAACCTGATAAATACTTCCATAGATATCTGACCTTCTAACTTATACATAAGTCTTTTAAGAATATTGAAAGTTAGGTGTTAATTTTTATAAATTATTTTTTTCTGCACTGAAGTGAATTTTAATGCTATTCCTCAGCTGTACTAAACACAGTCTGCATTGTTGAATACATACTTTATTCAAAAACTATTCATTTGAAAGGACTTACCAAAAATCACCTCTGATTATTTACTGGAACAGTATAACTGAAATGTACTTACTGGAAAATACTTGTAGATGGAACACCTTATCAGTAAAGCACAACTCTGTTTATCTTGAATTGTCTTTGATTAATTGCTTTAAAACCTGAGCAGATGTCCTCCACATTTGTAAGGAAAGACTAACACAGTCAAGTTAATGATCAATGGGAAATATGCAAGAACTGAGAAAGAGTGGATGGGGAAATGTCTCAGTGGATAAAAGCACTAGCATGAAAAGTCTACTGGCCTTGGTTTGATTGCCCCAAACTCAAGTAAAGCCTTATGTAAAATGGTTCATACATCTAGAGTTTATTTGCAATGGTAAGAGTGTGTGTGTACACACACATCAACATATTAAAAAAATAACTTAGGGGCTGGAGATATGGCTTAGCAGTTAAGTGCTTGCCTGTGCAGTTCGAAGCTCTATTCCACAGGACCCATGTTAGCCAGATGCACAAGGGGGCACACACATCTGTAGTTCATTTGCAGTGGCTGGAAGCCCTGGCACCCATTCTCTCTCTCTCTCTCTCTCTCTCTCTCTCCCTCTCTCTTTCCGTCTCTGTCTGTCGCTCTCAAATAAATAAAAATAAACTAATTTTTTTTAAAAACTTATAAAGAAAACAATAGGACTTTAAGAATTATTTAGTTTATATTATTATCCCATTTGTTACTTTCTTTAAAAGTAGAGACACAGCTGGGAGTGGTTGCACATGCCTTTAATTCTGGCATTTGGGAGGCAGAGGTAAGAGAATTGCTGTGAGCTCAAGGCCAGCCTGAGACTACATAGTGAATTCCAGGTCAGTCTGGACTACAGCAAGACCCTATGGAGGGGAGAGAAGTAGAGACAGAATTTGAAAGACTATGCCAGTAGTTATAAATGTACTGGTAATAGGTTCATTGCCTCTCCTAAGATTCAACATTAGATTTGCAATGTACCCCATCATAAGTAGTTCAGAAAGCCTGTGAGATAAAGAACAAAGTCAAATCAAGTCCACAATGCAGAAACAAATTACTACTGCATTTTCAGAGATCATCACAATTCATCAGATTACAGTGTCATCAGAGACATTTCCTGTGTAGATGAGACACATTTCAACTTTTTGGCAAAGGAATAGATGCTGAAAATATATAGATGTTCTCATACTTAACAAGAAGACCATATTAAGATTATTGATTTTCCAAGTTATATCAAGATAATATTATTAGACATAGGTAACTTTTTAGTGATCATTGATGTTACTTCTATGTGCTTTTAAAATCCTACATTTCTCTACAAAGAAGCCATAAATTAAAAAGTGAGTGCAAGCTGGGCGTGGTGGCACACACCTTTAATCCTAGCACTTGGGAGGCAGAGGTAGGAGGATCACCGTGAGTTCAAGGCCACCCTGAGACTACATAGTGAATTCCAGGTCAGCCTGAGCTAGAGTGAGACCTACCTTGAAAAAAACAAACCAACAAAAAAAGAGTGCATAATTAAATAAATTTTTATTACATCTTGTAAACTAAATAACCTCAATAGTAAAAATATACAAAACATATATTAGTCATGGTAGCCTCTGAGAAATGGAAATCTTTGCTTAGTTTCAGTGAAACAAATGTCACCATTGATCAGTAAATCCAATATTATTTCCAGTAAACTCATAGGAAAAAATAAAATGTGTGTACATATCTTAAAATGAGTTCATTTAAAACTTTTCTCAATGACCATGTCAACATCTTTCAGTGTTCTAATAGGGTTATGGTTGAGCAGTGGGATGACAATTACAGACCATAATCTTGTAAATGGCAGGATATTTTAGCATTTCAGATTGAGCCCTGATCCTCCCTCATGTTAAGCAATGGCCATCTTGCTGAAATACATCTCCAGCCCATTAACCTATACTCTTGACTGTAGATGTATCCCCAAATGTTGTTCAAGTTCACTAACATGAAGCTTTTCCTAGATTCAACAATAGTAGCAACTTTTTTTTTCCAAAACAGACTGACTGGTTCAACACAGAGACACTAGTATACAAGTTGTTTAGACTGAAATACATAAATACAGATTGGAATGTCCAAGACTATCATTCAATCAACATATTCCACCTATGTGGTGACTGTAGCAAACCCTATTACTAGCAACACTGGCAACTGTTGCAGTTCCTTTCCTGTCACTGGGACAAACAGCTGACCAGAAGCAGCTTATGGGAGTAAAGGGTTTATTTCAGGTTAACAGAATCTAGGGGAAGCTTCATCAAGGTGGAATAAGCTGGTTCAGTTCCCTATAGCCATAGCAGAGAGACACCACCAACAGCCAGCAAACACGAACAGCCAGAGCTCCAACTGCTCTTTATGCACCTTAGGGCTGGACAAAAAAAGATCCACTCCAGGTAACAACTCTTCCAGCGGGTTTCTGAAGACTTAAGTTGCAAGCTTAATAAAAAAAAAATATCTCAGGAGCTAGGAGATAGTTCATTTGTTAAAGCCTCTTGCTTGTTAAGTCTGATGGCCTGGGTATGATTCCCCAGAATCCACCTGATAACCAGATGCACAAAGTGGCACATGCTTCTGGAGTTTGTTTGCAGTGACAGGAGGTCCTGGCATGCCCATATCCTCTCTTTCTTTTCCAAATAAAGAAATAAAATGCTAAAAAACAAAAAACAAAACAAAAAAAAAAAAACCTCAGTCTTTGGGGAACATGTATTTATATTCAAAGGACCACAGCTACCAAAATATAATTTTTGCACATTTACACAGACCTTAATGTTATTTATGCAAAAACAGGGCAGTAGTTCCCCCACCTTCCAGTGCCATAGATTGCCACCCTGTTTTACTATGACCACTTAATAAAGCTGTTCTGTAAGTACCTTAGATGAGAGCAGATCAAGAAATGTACATTTTCCTGCCTTTTGAAGAGTGGAAAAACAATGACCATGAGTTTTTCCTCACTGATTTCAGCGATTTTAATAGCCAGTAAAGATATCATAATTGACCATAAATATTATTGCAAACATTTTTAATATTTTCACAAATGCGTTCCTCCCAATATTATAATCTGCCCCTAGAAAATCAGTGGAGAAAATGTTTATAATAAGAATCAAAATGTCTTAGTACAAATATCAGCAGTTTCTCTATCCCAATGTAATAATAATTAGGAACAATCCTCAAAATGTATTGATGATATAACAAATATCAAGGTTTTATAACTATAATCCTAACCACTTTTCTTAGCATTTTATAGTTTTTAAAAATAAAACTGTAGTAGCTTTCCAGTTTTAAGCACATAAAAGCAAATGCAGCTATCACTAAAGAACTTAAAAGTTCATATTTATAAAATATAATATTTAAGTACCAATTAATCACAGGCAAACTGACACAGAAAAAAAGTGGTTAACAAGAGACCCTCCAGAGCTGCCTGCAAGTCATGGAGCCAAGCGGCCTGCCAGATGTGCAATGGGCTCAGAGAGGCAGCTTCTATGAGACATCATGGATTATGGGGTAGGTTTTTCATTGATGTAGCTCACTTTGCGTCATTCATGCTCTGTAAGTCCACTCCTCAAGGCTGAGGGGAAAGCACCCATGGGGTAAACTGAGCACAGTGAGCTCTGCCAGGATGGAAAGAGGTTTGGATAGTGCTGGTGCTCTGCACTGAGCATGCTCTGTCAGTAAGCCCTTACCCTGATCAGGGCTGAGGAACAGCATCTGCACTGGTAATCCTGACGCAGAGAGCTACTTGAAGCAGCCATGAAGATGTTATCATCCAGCATGGGATGATATTCCTCAGTGGTGTGGAAGCTTGGTGGGTTCCACATTCCTAGAAATAATCCCTCACCCTGATCTGCAAGCAACCCCAGTAAACTCATTGGTTCCGCCAACTGTTATTGGTGCAATCAGTCCCTCTATGAGGTGAAGACATATGTTTATATCTCCCAAGGGGACAAGTTTCTTGCTACAGGAGTTAAGAGCAAAATATGCCTATCAAAAGAAATTCTAGCTGACTACCCGGTAAGACGGAAGCATAGGAGCCACGTTAAACCAGCCTGGCGGGGGGGGGGGGGGGATTTAAGCAAAACCACAGCACTCTTCTTCTGAAAAGTGAAGGAGACTAGGTTATTCTTAGACACAGTGGAGAAGCAGGAGAGAACAAGATCCACCAGAAAGGAGGAAAATGGCCAGAATCCCACTGAGGTGCTTGTGGCCCTCCTATCCACACACCCACCTAGCACTGTCCCACCAGGCGCACCAAGCAATAGCAGCAGCAGAGACCAAACAAGGGGATTTTTCAACCTCATCAGCATCCTTAAAAAGACAAGAAATCTGAAGAAATGACAGCTGAGATCAACTAAGGAGCTACTAAAAGGGATACAGGCAGGACTGTGTGAGCAACTCTGGGGTTTCTGCACTCTCTCAACCCCTACCAATCAGAACCTCCTGCACTCAGCCCCAGGTGGCAGCACATCCAGCACAGCTGAGCAGAGCTCCAGCTCCACAGCACGACACAGAAGGGTAGAGGTGGGCACTCAGCGTTGGTGGGATTGGAAGCCACCGCTAAAGGTAACGAGACCAACTGACAAATAAAATAAAATAAAACAGGCACATACATAGACCTGCATTGGAAGAGCTGGTCTCTATTTCCATGTCAGGGCAGGTTATGGGTTACATATTCTTGGTTGGCTTTACCATTTTCAAATAAGCTACTTTGGGGGGTTGAATAGTGTTGCCTTTGATACTTTCAGATTTATAGGGCCTTTGTGTTTTGCTTCTGTCATTATTGGATGCAGGGTCTGATTCAGATCCAGGCTGACCTGGAACCCAATTCAGAACAGAAATCTCTGCCTCCCAAGTGACAAGATTAAGGGTGTAGAGCAACACATACCCTTAGGGATTTTGGCTTTATAAGACTATCTGTTTGTTTTACTACCCAAAATTGCATACTCTGTACTGGTTTTAATTGAATGTGCATATTGCTCAGTTGAAGTTTAGAATTTGCCAGTAAATTATTCCACCAAGTTCATTAGAATAATTGTTTAGCAAGCCAACTGAACACCTAGGATTACTTCTGCCGTTGGATTGGGGTAAAAGAGCTACAAGTGGCACCTTAAACACATATCCTGAAAGTATATAAAGGTGGATTGCCATATCTAAGAATACTGCAGATAAGTAGAAAACCTAAGCATCTAAGCAGTTCAGGTTGTAAAAGTCACTACATTGAAATACAAGAAACACAAAGAATCGAGGCAATACAATCCCACCAAAAATTATAAGTCCATCCAAAACGATCACCAATAAGACTGTCTTAGATGAAATGCTTGACATAGATTTAAAAAAATATGAATGTATCTATACTTAAAGAAATCAAAGAAGAAAACAAAAGAATTAAAGAAGAAAACAAAGTCCTGAAAGAGAACACAGGAAACAAGCTTAATGGAGTAAGGAGGTGATTACAAGATCTGAGTAAGCAAATAGAAATACTGATGAACAACCAGGCTGAAATTCTAGCTCTGAAGAACACAGTCAGTCAAATAAAAAACCCTGTGGAAAGTCTCACCAGTATAATAAATGAAGGAGAGAACAGAATATCTAAAGAAGAAGATCAGATGGCAGACCTAATACAATCCAACAAAGAGAAAGACAAGCTAATGGGAAGGAATGAATGAGAATTTCAAGATATCTGCAACACTATGAAATGATCAAACATAAAAATTCAGGGTATAGCAGAAGAATTTCAACCCGGAGGCTTAGTAGGCATTTTCAACAAAATGACAGAAGAAAATTTTCTCCAAATTTGGAAGTACCAATGCAGATACAAGAAGCTTTTACAACACCAAATGGACAAAACCTGTTGTAATTAAACTACTAAACATGCAAACCACAGAAAATACATTGAAAGCAGTTAGAGAGAAAAAGCAAGTCACCTACAAAGGCAAGCCCATCAGAATAACAGCAGATTACTCAACACAAACTTTAAAAGCCAGAGGGCTTAGAATGATGTATTCCAAGTTCTGAAAGATAACAACTGTCAACCAAGATCACATTCTCCTGTAAAGCTATCCATCCAAACTGATGGAGAAATAAGGACATTCCACAACAAAAACAGGCTACAAGAATTAACAACAACTGAACCAGCTCTACAGAAAATATTGGAAGGCATCCTTCATGCTGAAGAGTAACCAAAAGACACACAGGGGGAAATGGGAAAAAATAAACCATTCTCAACAGTTAAAACAAGCAGGTAAAGGAAAAATAGGAAGCACTACAAAGCAAGAAGAATGGTGAGAATAAATACAAATCTTTCAATAACAACGCTTAATATCAATGGCCTCAACGACCCAACCAAAAACACAGGCTTGCAGAGTGGATTAAAAGGCAGGATCCTGCCATTTGTTACCTCTAAGAAACTCACCTCTCAATAAAAGAGAGACACTGTCTTATGGTGAAAAGATGGAAAAATGATATTCCAAGCAAATGAGCCTAGGAAACAAGCAGGAGTTGCTATGTTAGTATCTAACAGGATAGACTTCAAACCAACATTAGTGAGGAAAGATAAACAAGGTCATTTTATAATGATTAAAGGAACACTCCAACAGAACATTACAATCCCAAATATATACACACCTAACATGGGGGCTCCCAATTTCATCAAACTAAAACTATTAGACTTAAGGTCACAGATAACACCAAACACAATTGTAGTGTGTGACTTCAATACCCCACTCTCATCAACTGACAGGTCATCCTGACAAAAAGTAAAGACAGAGACATCTGGATTAAATGATGGCATGGAACAAATGGATCTAACAGATATTTACAGAATATCCCATCCAAATGCTGCAGAATATACATTTTCCTCAGCAGCACATGGAATGTTCTCTAAAATAGACCATATATTAGGACACAAAGCAAATCTTGAAAAATACAGGAAAATTGAAATAATTCCTTGTACTGTATCTGACCACAATGGGATTAAACTACAAATCAGAAAAAAAAAAAAAATACAGAGCATACAGAAATTCACGGAGAGTAAACATTATGCTATTGAATGATGAATGGGTCATTGAAGAAGTCAAAAAGGAAATAAATAAATTCATAGAATCAAATGATGATGAGAATACAACACACCAAAACCTTTGAGACACAATGAAGGCAGTCCTAAGAGGGAAATTTATAGTGCCTATATTAAGAAATTAGAGAGTTCACAGGTAAACAATTTAATGCTTCACCTTAAGTACTCGGAAAAAGAAGAAGGCAAACCAAAACTCAGTAGATGGAAAGAAATAATAAATATTAGGGCAGAAATTAATAAAATAGAAATAAAAAAAACAGTCCAAGCAATCAATGAAACAAACAGTTGGTTCTTTCAAAGGATAAACAAGATTGATAAGCACTTTGTGAATCTGACCAGAAGAGAGAAGAGACAAAACTTAATAAATTAGACATGAAAAAGGAACCATTACAACAGATACCAAAGAAATTCAGAAAATCCAAAGGACATACTTTAAGAATATATATGTGTCTAAGTTTAAAAACGTGAAATAAATGGATGATTTCCGTGATTCATATGACCTACCAAAATTAAATCAAGATGAGACAAACCATTTAAATAGACTTTTAACAAGTACAGAGATCCAAGCAGTTATAAAAATATCTCCCAACAAAAAAAAGTCCAGGCCCAGATGGTTTCACTGGTGAATTTTACCAGACCTTCATGGAAGAACTAACACCAATGCGTCTCAAATTTTCCATAAAATAGAAAAGGAAGGAATTCTGCCAAACTCCTCCTATGAAGCCAGCATCACCCTCATAACAAAATCAAAGACAGAACAAAAAACAACAAAAAAATAAATTTACAGACCAATCTCCCTCATGAACATAGATGCAAAAATTCTGAACAAAAATATTGGCAAACAGAATATAAGAATTCATCAGAAAGATTATTCACTGTGACCAACTTGATTTTATCCCAGGGGTGCAGGGATGGTTCAACATACGCAAATCAATAAATGTAATACATCATATAAATGTTCTGAAGGACAAAAATCACATGATCATCTCAATAGATGCAGAAAAGGCATTTGACAAAATCCAACATCCCTTCATTGTAAAAGCATTACATAAACTGAGAATAGAAGGAACATATCTTAACATAATAAAAGTGATTTATGACAAACCTACAGCCAACATAATACTAAATGGCGAAAAACTTGAAGCATTTCCACTAAATTCAGGAACAAGACAATGGGGTCCACTGTCCCCACTTTTATTTAATATAGTACTGGAAGACTTATCTGTAGCAATAAGGCAAGAGACACTCATAAAAGTGACACAAATTGGAACGGAAGAGATCAAATTATCATTATTTCCAGATGATATGACTCTATACATAAAGGACCCTAAGGACACTACCAACAAATTGTTTTAGCAACATACCAGTATACAAACTAAACACACAGAAATCAGTAGCTTTCCTATATCCTAACAACAAATATGCAGAGGATGAAATCAAGGAATCTCTCCCATTCAGAACTGCCTCAAAAACAAAAGTACCAGTCAGCCCCGTGGCGGGGGGCGGGTGGGGGGGAGTGTGAGCTCGCCCCACGGCGGGTCCTCTCAGTGGCGGACAGACGGTGGGCAGCGCCTCCCGGGAGGATTCGGGTCTGACAGCGGCCACGAGAGGCGGATCTTGCACTGGACTACGCCCCTCAGCCCGCAGATCTGCAGTTTGCTCACGTGGTGGCACTCCCTGAAGACTTCAAAGCCTCCTGCTTCCAGAGTGCGGGTAAACTAAACCACGAGCCCTTCACTGTTGCAAACAGATTTGGAAACAGTGGCATGGGCTTTGGCAGTAACTCTCATTCTCAAGCACCCAAGAAAGTGACTCTTCTTGTACATTACACACGTTTTGTTGTGAACCCATAGATTTTCACTGCTCACCCGGATACCATGTTGGGAAGGATGTTTGGACCCGGAAGAGAGTACAACTTCACCATGCCCAACGAGAAGGGAGAATATGAGATTGCAGAGGGAATCAGCGCCACGGTGTTTCGCACTGTGCTGGATTATTACAAAACCGGTATCATCAATTGTCCTGACGGCATCTCTATCCCAGATCTGAGAGACACTTGTGACTATCTCTGCATTAACTTTGACTTCAACACTATCCGATGTCAAGACCTGAGTGCGTTGCCGCTGGAGCTGTCAAACGACGGCGATCACAAGCAGTTTGATCACCACCTCGAGGAACTCACTCTGCCCATCACGGTGGGCTGTGCCAAGAAAGGGGAGCGAGGGTGCCACGTTGTCGCGCTGACCCATGAGGATTCTGTAGACTGGGATGAAGACCACCCCCCCACCCATGGGGGAAGAATATTCCCAAATTCTTTACAGCTCCAAGCTCTACAGATTCTTCAAATATATTGAAAACCAAGATGTTGCTAAAACAGTATTGAAGGAGCGGGGCCTGAAAAACATTCGAATTGGGATTGAAGGTTACCCTACCTGTAAAGAAAAAATTAAACGAAGACCTGGTGGCTGGTCAGAGGTTATCTACAATTATGTCCAGCGCCCCTTTATCCAGATGTCGTGGGAGAAGGAAGAAGGAAAGAGTCGCCACGTGGATTTCCAGTGCGTCCGCAGCAAATCCCTCACTGACCTGG
Organism: Dipus sagitta; assembly: GCA_036346955.1. Taxonomy (NCBI): domain Eukaryota; kingdom Metazoa; phylum Chordata; class Mammalia; order Rodentia; family Dipodidae; genus Dipus; species Dipus sagitta. Next base: position 77,360,785 of record CM070781.1, read on the forward strand.
TAGCTGCTGGAGAGGATGTGTTGGAAGACCAAGAGATACCGATGCACCACCCGCCACAGGTGGACGAGCTGGACCGGCTCAATGCTCCACTTTCTCAGATGGCTTCCAATGACTTCCAGGGTTAGGGAAGCTGGGGTTGCTTCTTGCTGGAGCTCCTCTCTGTGGGGTGCCCCAGCCAGCCAGGTTTCCTGTCCTCTGTGGTCTCTTGCCTTGAGAAGATGCCTCTGCTATCTATTCCCCCCACCCCCACTCCCACCCGTACTTATGAACATACCAGTAAGTGTGCCTAGGGCAGGGTGGAGAGGCTCTCTGATAAGTACGCTGCCAGCTTTGCAGCAGCCTGAAAACTTGAAACTTTTGGACCTGTTGCTATTCAGAGTCTTTGCCTAACTGCAGAGGCAGGAAAGGAAGTCAAGACTGTTGACTCATACTTAGCACAGCAGTCCACATCCTCCTTTCTGTGTGAGGCTCCTGGGTTTGTATCAGGCAAATTACTTTGTAGCAAAGGGACCAAACTTAAAAGGAGACAATCTGTCTGCTACAGCAGGCACCGTGAGATGTGTATGAAGCGCCATTGCCCGGGTCTCTGCACCCAGATGGCTTCCTTGAAGAATGAGGTTCATGTTCAGAACGCCCAAAGGAAATTGTTATGAATGCAAGGAACAATCCAAAACTACACGAAACAGGTTCTTGGCAGGTAGAATGGTAACACTCCCAGTATTGTGAAACCCTTTAGCTTCAAGGTTTAGGAAACTAAACAAACTGGTGATGCGTGTGGTGTGACCCTCGCAATGCAAATAGAACGTCCCCTGTCAGGTCACAGGCGTCCCCAGTCCTGGGCTCTCTGTGTGGCCAGAGAGCTGAGCTGGGGTTTTCAGTTTGCGGACAGATATTTCTCAGAAGTGCTCAGCGTCTTGAGATACAACAGCTCCATGGAGAAGGCATTTAGGGTGAACTGAGTGGGGGGCAAACCTGCACAGATTCTGTCGGGTACAGGATTTCCCCTATATGTCCTTAGTACATTCAGGTTTTGAAGCAGCCTATTAGCTGCTTGCACCTGGTTAACAAACAGTATTAATGTCATCCCCAAAGAAAAGGCCAAATTGAAGGGAAGTCAGGTCTCATCATTCTGTTTGATCTGTCCACTCTGTTAAAGCCCACCTCACTCCCCAGGTCCCCTCATGTTCTCACAGCTAGACAGCTACCTTCTATAGAATCCAGAGCTGGATCCCACTTTCTGGTGGAAACCTAGTCAGTGCCCACCATTGTAAATTACATTCCTCTCCCATAATATACAACAGGGAAAGCTACTTGTGATGATAGTGTCAGGTTTTAGACACCACTAAGACTGAAGAACAAGGGTGTTTTCTGTGCAAGGTCTTCCTCACTTAGGGAAAGTCGTAAGAGACTAAACTGAGCCACACATGAAGGTCTTTCTGAGGGCCATTGCCTTCTGTTTGCAAGGCTGATGGCCAGTGTTAAGGGTTAAGGTTTTCTGTGAAGTTGACTGGCTCATGTCTGAAGTCAGGTGAGGCCTTAACTTTTCTGGCACAGCACTTGTTAGTCAACCGGCCTGGATACTTACTTAACGGTGCTTGCTTTGCTGTGCTGCTGGGTGGCCTTCCATGCCCTTATAGGAGAAATTAAAGTACGATGTTTGTGTATCTTCCATATATACAGCGTCTGTTAGAGTGTGCTAGCACTTATGTGAACACGCCACAGTTAACACTTTAACTCTTGTTTAGGTAAAAAGATGAACACGTGGCCTGTATTTGTTACCTTGTTATGTGTTATCAGTTAATTTCTCTTTAACAACCCCCCCCCCCATCAAAAGAAAAAAAATACTGTAAGTTAACTGTTTGGTCCCAACCCACGGGGTTTGACTAAGTGGGAATCTGACAGACGGCTCATCTGTTAGTGTCACGAGTAGTGGTGACGGAAGGAAGTGCTGGGAACACAGGGGCCTTCTAGTGAAGCCCACCCCCCCACCGGATCTCTGTATCACCTAGTGTGGGGCCCCCTCACTGCTCAGTGGCAGGACGTTTCAGGGACAAGGTGTGTTGGAGTCATCTTGAGTCACTGACCACGTGGGTCAGTAATGAAAAGTAGATCTCAGCAGTGGTATCTCCTCCAGATGCCTCAGCATAAGTCCAGAAGATGCTCACAGGAAAGGGATTTTTTTCCCCCCAATGTTAGGTCTCACTCTAGCCCAGGCTGACATGGAATTCATTATGTAATCTCAGGGTGGCCTCAAATTTACAGTGATCCTGCTACCTCTGCCTCCCGAGTGCTGGGATTAAAGGCATGCACCACCAGGCCTGGCTGGGAAATGGATTTTACCAAAGAAATTGTAGAGTAGCTTGGCATGCCATGAGAACTTGAAGTTTAGTCTTGAGTTTGTGTCTGTGTTCTGCCTTGTCTAGTTGGTTAGGAAACATTTGAGCTGTGCCATTAGATAACCCTATGACTTCTCCACATTGGAAAAGATGCTGAAGGAATGATGGAAATAAGGGAGGGGGACTAGGAAGTAGCTGGCCTGACTGGAGCAGGCAGTAGTCCGAGGTAGTTGGATGTGACTCCAGGGTTGTGTAGTGTATGGCGCCTGCAGGTCTAGGAAGATACTGTGGAGCAGTGGGGGAAGCCCAAAGGCTCTGAGGTAGAGATGCCAAGCCCAGCCTTCCCTCAACGTCTGCCACATACTGATGTGGGGTCGTCTTTAGGGGCATATCTGATGCCACGTCTTGCCATCATTTTGAAACTGAAAATGAGTCTGCTGAGCTCAAGCCAAAGCAGCGCGTCGGCAGCTGCAGCACACTTGTGTCCCGGAATTTCTCCTAAGGGCAAGCTGTAGGTTTTGCCTCTGTCCTTTGTGTTTAAAGTTGCACTTGTTCACCTAACCAGTGTTTAAGAAACCCTGTGGTTGGGGTGCTTTTTCTATAATAATATGCTATCATTTGTGAAAAAAAAAGTACCTTGGAATAAACTTAACCAGGGAAACAAAGGATGTGTACAATGAGACCTTTAAAATTCTCAAGCAAGAAATTACAGAAGACAAAAGGAAATGGAAAGACATCCCATGTGCTTGGCTTGGAAGAATCAATATTGTGAAAATGTCAATCCTACCAAAAGCAATCTACACATTTAATGCAATCCCCATTAAAATTCCAATGGCATTCTTCACAGGAATAGAAAAAAAAAATCCTAAAATTCATTTGGAAGCACAAAAAATCTCAAATAGCCAAAACAATTTTGAACAACCAAAATAAGGCTGGTGGTATCACCATATCCCATTTTAAGCTATATTACAAAGCCATAGTAACAAAAACAGCATGGTTTTGGCACAAAGATAGACATGTAGATCAATGGAACAGAATAGAGGACCCAGATGTTAATCCAGGCAGCTACAGCCATCTGATTTTCGACAAAAATGCCAAAAATATTCATTGGAGAAAAGATAGCCTTTCCAACAAGTGGTGATGGGAAAACTGAATATCTATATGTAGAAGGATATAATAAATCCTTATTTTTTTCCATGCACAATAATCAAATCCAAGTGGATCAGGGACATTAATTTCCGACATGAAACTCTGAAATTGCTAGAGGAAAAGGTGAGGTAAACCCTTCAACATATTGGCGCATAGGCAATGACTTTTTGAATATATCCCCAATTGCTCAAGAAATAAAACCACTAGCCAATCATTGGGATCTCATGAAATTACAAAGCTCTTGTACAGCAAAGAACACTGTGAATAGAACAAAGAGACAACCTACATAATGGAAGAAAATTTTGCCAGCTAAACATCTGACAGAGGATTAATGTCCAGAATATACATAGAACTCAAAAAACAGAACAATATGAAATCAAACAACCCAATTAAAAATGGACTATGGAACTAAATAGAGAGTTCTCATTGGAAGAAAAATGGATGGCATATAAACATCTAATTCTACTTCCCTAGCTATCAGGGAAATGCAAATTAAAACTACTTTGAGATTCTATCTCACTCCTTTCAGAATGGCTTCCATGAAAAAAACAAAAGACAATTAATGTTGGTGAGGATGCAGAAAAAGGGAACCCTTCTGCATTGTTGGTGGGAATGTAATCTGGTATAGCCATTGTGGAAATCAATGTGGAGGTTCTTGAGACATCCAAAAATAGATTTACCATATGATACAGCTTTACCACTCCTAGGTATATATCCTAATGGCTCTCCTCACTACTTTAGAGATACTTGCACAATGATGTTTATTGCTGCTCTATTTACAATAGCTAGAAAATGGAACCAGCCTAGATGTTCCTCCACAGATGAATGGATAATAAAGATATGGTACATTTACACAATGGAGTTCTATTCTGCAGCAATGAAAAATGAAATTTGCAGGGAAATGGGTGGATGTAGAAAGGGTATACTAAGTGAGGTAAGCCAGGCCCAGAAATCCAAGCTCCGTATGTTCTTTTTCATATATTGATCCTAGCTACAAATGTGTAGGATTGTATGTGAGCTGGAACCAAAAATCAGTAGAAGAAACCAGTAAGCTAGAAAATGTGTATAAGGATGGAAGGAGAGCAAAGTATTTAAGGGGATGGTATTGTATATATGTAAGTAGAAGAACAGATGTAAGGGAGGCAAAAGGCCTAAATGAGGCCAAGGGAAGAGATTGTATAAAATAAGAGTAAGGGGGAGGGGGAGGGTCAATCAAAATTCAAAATAGTCTGAACAAGACATATGAAAACCGACTTGTTTGAATAATGGCACACTCAGAACCCACTGATTGTTACTAGAAAATTTTCAGTGCCAGGGATGGGATACCTTCCAGTGAATTGTTGGCCAGGAAGGTCCCTATTGCCTCCAAAATATTATAGCTGTGGTGGCTTGAATAGAATACATGGCCCCCAATATATTCAGTTGTTTATTTGTTTGTAGTTTGCATCTGTAGCCACCTGGCTGGAGGCAATGTCACTGGGTGGTTTGGGTTTCAGGTTTGGTGGTGGGTTTCAGGTTTCAATCTAGGATATACAAAGTGTGCCTAGCAGGAGTTCCTGAAGTGTGCTGTGGCTTTTGGCTTTAGGCTTGTACTTCTCTCTCTCTGCTTGGTCCTGTGAAGGCAGGCCAGGTTCTTCTGCCATTATGGAACTTCCCCTGGATCTGTAAGCTTCAATAAATCCCTTCCTCCATAACTGTGCCTGGTCTGGAAGTTTATCTCAGCAAACCTGAATCTGTTTGGTACAATAGCCTACTTACAAAGCCCTTGGTTTCCTTTGAGAAACAGATGGTAAGACCCTATTGCTGAAGACTTCACATGCCTAAGAGGCAAAATCACTTAGAAATCAAGCTGGTGCTGAGCAAAATACCTTCTCCCTGTAGAACAGCTAACTGAAAGCTGGAAAAAGCTGCACTGTATGTAGCCCTATGGGAGACAGAAATCATCAGAGGTGAAAAAGGTGAACACTGGAAGCCTCAAGTTTGACCAGACAAGTAAAATGACCACATGAGTGCAATAGTGGCATGTCTGCTCTGGAGGAAACCAACTGCTCTCTAATTGGACTGAAGGCCCACTCTATGGGAGGGAATACGTGCCTTGTACTGAAAACCTAATCAAAATGGCAAGGGAGGTCATGAGCCTGCTCTTATCTGTATAAATTTATGTATTATTCTCACTACAATGCCCTGAAAGCACTACACTTAATGTCCATAGTCATATGTTAATGCTACTCTCACTTATATTTAGAGAAGCTTCTCTTTTCAGATGGTGATGACCACTGGGATGACCCAAAAGGCAACATAGTGCTGAGAAGAAGGGACTGAGAAGTGTCCAGCACTGAAACATCTCAATCACACCCTCCAAGGCTTAGGGTCCATTGCGGAAGAGGTGACAGAAAGAACATAAGAGCCAAAGGAAGGGTCCCACTCCTTACATACAATTGTCCAGACAGAAATTGGCCTCAATATCCATGACCTCACAGTGCCTAGCAATTCCTGCACAACCCTCATAACAGGATAAAATGATGATGACATCAAATTAAAAGAAAGACTAATGGAGAGAGAGAGGGGATATGATGGAGAGCAGAGTTGTGAAGGGGAAAGTGGGGGAGGGGAGGGAAATATAATGGCTTATTGTCTGTAAGTATAAAAGTTGTTAGTAAAAAATGGAAATTAAAAAGAAAGATTTCTAAAATCTACCTGATAACATAAAGGCTCTTTCAAGCTTTTCCTACTAAACCTCTAGACTTTTTGTGGCTCCACTTGAGAAAGCCCTGGGAAGAATAAGTGTATCCTATTTACATTTGAATATTTGATGTCTGAAACAGTCTCTTGCATGTGTTTTCGATAAATGAAGTGTGGATATGTAGATGCATGCATGCATACATGGATAAAGTAAGTAGAAACCACACAGTGTCTGGTGTCTCTATTATCTCTGTAATATATTAACATTTTTGTAATTTTCTGGGGATGTGCCTCTGGTTTCACTCAAGCACGTTATCATCAGCCTGTGACTCACAAATCATGTGCTCAGAGTTTGAAATGATGGATTATCCAATCAAATTCCCATCAGGTGTAAGAATCCTCTGTAGTGTCCCTTTGAGAGGATGCCTTCTGTCTGGACATCTAAAAGAACTCTTTGTCCCATGCCAGGATTTTGTAATTTGACAGTGTGATTTATATTGAAATGTCTTCAAATTCACATAATTTTGCTGGCATAGTAAACAAAGACCTACTAAGTCCTCGCCCATTTCAGATATTTCAGGTGATACCATTCACCATATTTGTTAATTCCATCTATATATTGATCAGTGATCAATAGAGGAATATGCATACATACATACATAGATGCATTTGTATGGTATATTCATGTATTGAATCATTTGAGGACAAGTTGCAGTTATCTATTTTAATAATTATTTGAAAGAGTATGTATGAGAATGGGAACATGAGGTCTTCCTGCTGCTTGGAAATAAACTCTAGATGCACGTGTCACTTTGTTCATCTAGCTTTACATAAACACTGGAAAATAGAACCAGGGCTCTCAGGCCTTGCAAACAACTTCCTTGAGCCCCTGAGCCATTTTTCCAACTCTAGTTTCAGTTTTGTAATACATTTAACATTTCCCCCAAAGATGAACACTTTCCTAAATAACCTAAACACACACACACACACACACACACACACACACACACACACTCATTATTGGGATGCTGGCAGGATGTGTTTTACAATGCTAGTACCTCTTCAGTTATACTATGGTATTCAATTTTAATGTATAGCAGCAGACCATATGTAGTAATTTCCAAATAAGTATATAAAGTAACAAATGTAAATCAATAATTTTTTTTTCATTTTTATTTTTTATTTTATTTTATTTTTTTACAGTCAGTTTGGTACCATTATTAGGCTCATTCATAACCTACCCCTCCCCTTAGCCCCTCCTTGCTGAGGTATACGGGTCATGCATTGTGTTGATTATCCTGATTTGATTAGTGCATGTTGAAAGAGCAATCCCAATTTATCCCATAAATATGTACATTAATTACATTTTTAAAATTCTTGACAATGCTGAATGATATGAAATATGACCAATCTTAACTGATCATCACAGACTATTAACCATACTATACCCACTAGACAAGTAAAGAACATTTGGGTCACTATCAGAAACATTGATAGAAAACAAAAGAAAAGTATAAAGAAGCAGAAACAGTTTCTCATTCAAATTTCTACATATTCACTGTCAGTACATTTTATATATTTTAATGTGGGTTTTATACAATCAAAATAAAAACATATTTCTATAGAAGTAATAAGATGGACAATTTGGCAGAATGGTTTGCTCTGAAATGTTATTTTTCTACATAAAAACACTTGGAAATTGAACTGGAGAGATGGCTTAGTTAAGGTACTTGTCTATGAAGCCTAAGGACCATGTTCAGTTCCCCAGCTCCCACATAAACCAGATACACAAGGTGATGCAAGTGCACAAGGTTGCACGTGCATACAAGGTGGTACACACATTTCGAGTTGCTTGCAATGGTTGGAGGCTCTGGTGTGCTAATTCATTTTCTCTCTCATAGAAAAATTAAAGAAAAAAAACACTTGGAAATACATAATACCAACTGACATTCCCCTTGTTTAGTTCAATCTTGTATCAATACAGAAAAAGAATATGTGCTGGATTAAAGCAGCAAAACAACATCATCTGATGATGAAATTCCTAAAGTTCAAATATAAAGTATCATGCATTTTATGTATGTGTTTCACATAAAATGAAATACTTATTTTTCTTTCAGTCATAATTACTTCTTATTCCTTCTCTTCACATCACTACTTGTTTCCTGACATAACTGCTTGGCTTTTCTTTCACGATCCAAAATTTCTTTAGAGAACAGATTTCTCTCATCAAATACAGCTTTCAAAGCTACAAAATGATAAAGAAAATGACATGTAAATTACATTTAGTAAGAAATCAAATTTTATGAAATAGTGGGACAAAATTTCTCAAGTTTTCTTTTTTTAAGAGAACAAAACTATACTATGTGTTTCTGAAACCAAGGGTGTACTTAGAGATTTTTCCCCCAAACTTCTACTATATGTTTTATTTGGATTTAAACTAAAAGATTATATTTTTTTTTCACAAAGCTTATCCTGTGACACAGATTTCCCACCCTAAGGGTAAAAGATACAAGAAGCTTATGTTTTCCATGTTTGTTTCTTAATCTACTTAACAGCTACCAAGGACTTATGAAAAGGCAAGAACAAATAACTCTGTATTGAAATAAGACAATTAAAATAATCAAAACATAGTTTGGCTGTCACCATGAGTAAACAAGTACATCTGCAATTGCATCCTTAAACACTGGGATCCGTACGGTTCCAGGGGGAAAATAACAAGAGCCAAATTATCCCTATGGATGGTGAAATGGTGCATCAGCAAGAAGTGAGAGTACATGGTACCACATATTCAAGAAAAATAATTTTGGGCTTTGCTGTAATTTTATTTTTTCAGTGAGTGCATATTGGATGTGTATTATGGAAATGTTCCCTGCCTAGGCATCAGTGAAGCACAAATATGGCTAAGTTATGGGCTCTCTTTAAGCTAGTAGAAACAATATCCATGTAACCAAAACAATAGAACACAGTTCAAAGAGAATATAGGAAACGTAAGTCATGTAGATGTAACTAAAGAAATTAAAGCAATGTGTAAAGATGAGGATGAGAGCTGTAAGCATTTTTAACTGATAATAAGACACATGAAGGTAAAGAGGGGCAGAAAAGGAAAACAAAAATGTAACAAGAGAACATGAGGTGAGTACACATGCACAGAAAGAACTTAAATCACAGTCATGGACAAGTCAGCGCAGTAGAGAAGATGCATGATATTTCAGAGCAATGTGAATAAATCTGGAGCTGGACTGCTGTGCTCTTTTAGGCTATGCCAAGGGACCATGAAAACAGAAAATAAGCACTGAACAACTTTATGAATATTATAGTATCTCCATATATTAGAATTAAAGGCAAAATAAATCTTTCTAGTACAAACATGGCTGAATAAGTCATTATCTTGTATCTTGTCTCCTTGAAATTATAGAACAAAAAAATGAGGAAAAAATACTCTGAAAACAATACAACTTGTAGAAAACCTCAAAGGAAAATATACTCTGTCACCTAAAATGTACTAAGAAGGCACCAAGGAACTAGAACTGAGCAAAAATTACACAGGAACAAAAAACAGAGTTGAGCATACGAAGGCAGCAGACGTTCTCAGAAAGCAGACACTAGTCACTGAAATGAAGTGTTTCTCCAACAAAGTACAAATGCTTCATTTGTAACTGAATCTTAAAGGAAGTGGTCAAGACTGCAAACAGAAGTCATCCTGTCTGTTTTTTTTTTTTTTTCCAGAGAAATAGGTGAGGCAGTATTACCTGATGTGTAAAATGTGAGTCTTTCATTTCCTGCCCAAATCAGTGTAAGCTATTGGCTATGACATCCCAATATCATACCCAGTGATCTGGGAGAATAATCAAAAGCAAAACCAAGTCATATGGGGAGGGGAACAAACAACAAGACATAAGTTAAAAAACTTAAGAAACAATTGTGTTCATGAAGGAAGGCCATGGAGCAGAAATGAAAGAACATGCAGGGAAGAGAAGACTCAAGCAAAAGTAATGAAATGTGAATTGAACAAAAAAGGGAAAGAAATCACAAGGAAGAATAGGAAGTGCAGACACAGTAGGAAACAGTATATAAATAAGAAAAAAATTATAAATTAATAAAACTTTAAATAATGTAAAAAGACATAACTGAATGGAATCTTTAAAAAAAAAAGAATGGTAAGCATTTAGAGATTATCCCTTAATAAAACTTTCCTTGACTGAAAAACAATTTAGTTGAAATACAAAAGAATACATGATTCCAGGATTAGTGGAATCCAAATATTCAGAACCAGTACAAAGTCCATTAAAAGTGACTGGACTTTAATGATACAGAATCATTTCACAGCCACAAAAATAAATAGATAACAAAGCTGGGCATGGTGTCATATACCTTTAATTTCAGAGTGTTATGTATGGGTAGCATGCATGTGAGTGCATATGCGTGCATGTGGGCTCTGGAGACAACCTTCAGGTATCCATCCTCGCCTTGCACCTTGTTTCAGACAAAGTCTCTTTTGTGGTTTTGGCCCTATGAATGAATGTCAGAGCTTTGCAAATCTCACGACTCTGCCTCCCATTTTTGTAAGAACGTTGGGATTACAGGTTTATACTCCTTGCTTTTGCCTTTATATGTATTCTTGGAATCCAAACTCTAGTTATCAGGCTGGAGTGGCAAGCACGTTTTTTTTTTTTTTTTTTTTTTTTTTTACTTTTTGAAATAGAGAGAGGGAGAGAGAATTGGTGCACCAGAGCCTCTGCCACTGAAATCAAACTCCAGATGCTTGTACCACCTAGTGGGCATGTGCGATCTTGCCTTTGCCTCACCTTTGTGCGCCTGGCTTACATGGGATCTGGAGAATTGAACATGGGCCCTTAGGCTTTGCAGGAAAGCACCTTAACCACTAAGTCACCTCTTGAGCCCTAGCAAGCACTTTTAACCACAGAAATGCCACCCCAGCCTTGGTCCACACTTGTGCTCTTGGATGCGTCTAACATTTTTCTCAACTCCTCCAACATAGCTTGCGGTTATGAGATGACCCCTGCATGGACTCGTGTTTTGAATGCTTGTTCAGCAAATGTGGCAATTTGGGAGGTGGAGCCCTTCTGGAGGAGGTGTGTTGTTGGTGGCAAGCTGAGGGGTGTTATAGCCAGCTCCCCATTGCAGAGCTCAGCTCACCATCCTTTCCCTGTCATGATCAGATTTCTCTTCAAGACTGTAAGCCAGAATAAACCCTTTCCTCCCATCAGCTGCTTTTGGCCAGGTGTTTTGTCCCAGCAACACAAAGGTAGCTACAATACTACCCATGCAGTGCCTATTTTCTGAACAGCAACTTCTGCACTCTCTCTTTTTTCTGAGATCTTAAAGTCACTCCCTGCTGTTTCCCACCTGTGAGTAGAGGTTCTTGCTGCTGTTCACAAGTGACTCTTTCCTATGCTTAACCCTTGTGCCTAAAACCTATATTCAAATATCTCCAATAATCCCCCTTCTGTTTTCTTAAAAAGAATTTTACATATCAAATTAACTGCTGTATAGTGAGTTTTGTTACTCCACTACACAAATATTCAACAGGACAGGGTGGGTTTTAGAACTATACAAAAATTAACTAGTTGGCCCTGTTTCTAAGATTTTAAGAGAGAGAGTCTCACTTGGATAATCCTTGTTTTAAGTTAAAAGTTTTTATGCAGAGATGGGATGGATCCCAGATTCCTGGATTTGAAGCTTATAATTTAGGGCAATTGGTAAGATTTTACATATACATTTTTACAAGCACTAACTTATTCATAAAATTAATCAGTTATAATGAGAGAATAAATTTCAACTAATTACTAAGAATTCACAGATTTAGGTCCTTTTCTTCTGGGATCTCCCATAGGAAAGGTTGGGTCCTGAAATAGTTATGTGGAAATTATTCCTGCTTGAAAACTGGCTTCTACTCTTTTTCTAGAACATTCTCAAGCTCTTAATTACTCGTATTGCACAGAGGCTTTGTAGAGAGGCCATCAAACTTAACTTTCATTTTTAATTCCCCTTGTGTGATAAGGAACAATGCCATCAACCTAATACCTTCCAAATGGATCTTGGTACTACTCATAACCCCTTTCACTATTCATACTAATATCCACCAGGTTAATGTGTTTTCATAGGATGACACAAGTGAATCAGTAATGGATGAAAGTAGATGTAAGAAATCATTAGTCGTTTGTTGACCTTGTTTAAAATCCTAAAATATCCATTAGCCTGATGTGATTAGTTTCTGGATGTATTAAGTTGGCAGACAAATGCCACCACCTATTCTATCAGTCCAGGTATTACTCTGAAAGGATTTTGCAGATTTACTCAATAGTCAATCTATTAGTTGCTTCACTTACTTCTATTACCAAATACCTCATAGGATGCTGGGTAAAGAAGAAAGGGGTTTATTCTGGCTTACAGATTCAAAAGAATGCATTCCGAGATGGTGGGGAAAGCATGGCTACCAGTGGCTGGGAGGTCCCATTCCATCGGGACCTCCAGATGGCCAGAAAACTGGGAGAGCAAGAAATTGGGCCTAATTATAAAACCTCAATGACCCACTTCCTTCAGCAAGAACCCACCTCCTAAAGATTCCATAATCTTCCCAAACAGTATCACCAGCTAGGGACCAAGTGTTCAAATAAATAAGCCTGTGGGAGACATTTCACATTCAAAACAAAATAGGCTCTCACTGGTAATGCTTACTGCATTGGATAGTGTGAATGAATGAAGCTTACTTAATCAGATATAGGACCTTCAAAGTAGTGCTGAGGCTTTGGGCCCAATGTGTCCATTTTCGCTTATAACTCACTCCTACACCTTTTACACTTTCTGGGGCAGCCTCATAATCCCTTAGCATTTACTAGGGGGGAAAAATGGTCTCTGGTTCTATTTCTGAAATTCAACTCTAACTGATAAATTTCCTACGTGTGTTTTATTAACCAAAGAGTGGTTGCAAAAGGCCATGGGTTATTATAAGGGCAGGCAAATCTGTCAACATCCCTGTTGTTTGTATTCTGTTAAATAATCCTGGTAAAGAAGATGTATGTTTACTTAAATACACAGTTTATCTTACAGCATCCTTATGTTCCCACACTGCACTAGCTTGGGAACCTGCAACTTGCCTTGCAGGCCACAACCTAAAATCCCGGGGAGCTGTTTGCCCAGAAAGGTTAAGAACAGCTACTGTTGATGGATTTGATGGCTGCCTTTAACTTTAAAGCATGAAAGGTTTCCCTTCAGACTCACAATAAACCAAACTCCCTTGCCAGGGCAGCATGGTTCTTTAAGACATAACCCATGGGCTGCCTGCATCTTATCTTGGACCAGTGTTCTCACTGCCCTGCAGGAGCTGCCCATTCTAAATCTTTAAGTATCTAAAATTTTCTGGGGTGAATGACTTGGAGAAATATCTCCTCTCTTTCTTAAAATGAGAATAGCTACAGAGTGGTTTCTTCCTGTACTTTAACTATGTGTTCAAGGAGTAACTTCAAAATAATGTCAGATATAATTTTTATTTACTAGTTCTAGGCGAAAGATTGCATATCAGAGCTGTTTGTGGTAGCATATGGCTACATTCCCAGTTCTTACTAGATATGAGCCATAGCTGCGTATCAAAGTTGATGTCAGCCCAGCTTACTTAAAAAACTGTCTCAAAAATATATTTCAAACAAAGATATATATTAAACTAGATTTTGAATAAAGCCCATTAATATATTTTTAAATATACTTCTTTCATTTATTTGCAAGCAGAGAGAGACAGAGAGAAGAGAGACAGACAGAGAGAATGGGCATGCAAGGGCCTCCAGTTCCTGCAAATGAACCCAGATGCATGCACCACTCTGTACATCTGGCTTTACATGGGTACTGGGGAATTGAACTTGGGTTGTTAAGCTTTGCAGGCAAGTGCCTTAACCACTGAACCATCTCTCCAGCTCTGAATATATTTTTCATCTGTAAGTCTTAGGACCTATAATGAGAAATGTTGCTTCCATGGAAAACTGTGTAGTATTAAGAAGATCTTTCCATGTTGTAAGATTTTGGTTGAGTTCAATTTTTAATTGTTTTGCCTATGTATGCATATGTTTAGGTTTGTGTTTGTGTGTGTTTGTGTGTGTGTGTGTGTGTGTGTGTGTGTGTGTGTGTGTGTGTGTTTATTTTGTATAGTAATTTGGTGGTGCTATGGTTTAGAAGGCTCACACAAAGACCCATGTGTTAAAGTCTGGTCCTCAACCTATATCTCAATTGAGAAGTCATGAAACCTATTTATTTCTCTTTTTTATTTTCTTTAATTTTTGTTTGTTTGGTTGGTTGGTTTTTTGAGGTAGGGTCTCACTCTAGCTCAGGCTGACCTGGAATTCACTATGTAGTCTCAGGGTGTCCTTGATCTCATGGCAATCCTCCTACCTCTGCCTCCCAAATGCTGGGATTAAAAGCATGCACCACCATGTCCGACTATTTCTTTAAATATTTTCATTATTTATTTATTTGAGAGAAAGAGACAGAGACAAAGAGATTGAGTAAGGGTGTGGTATGGCCTCCTGCCACTGCAAACTACCCCCAGAAGCATGTGCCACTTTGTGCATCTGGCTTTACAGGGAACTAGGAAATAGAGTCCAGGTCATTAGGCTTTGCAAGTAGGCACCTTTAACCACTGAACAATTTCTCCAGCCCAGGTCATAGAACCTTTAAGAAGTGAAGTGGAGAGATGACTCCACAGTTAAAGGCGCTTGCTTACAATGCCTAATGACCCAGGTTTGATTCCCTATTGCCCACATACAGCCAGATGCACAAAGTGGTGCATGCATCTGGAGTTTGTTTGCAGTGGCAGGAGACCATGCCACACCCATTCTCATTCTCTCTCTTTCTCCTTGAAAGTAAATCAATAAAAATACCTTTTAAAGAAGGAAGTGGAGCCTAATATAAGAAAGTTAAGTCACTTGGTGGCTTGTGCTTGAAGCCAATATTGGGAGACAATTCCTGCCCGACTCTTTGCTTCCCAGTTGCCATGAAGTAAGCAGCTTCCTCTGCCATGATGTAGTGCCAGGGCACACAAAGCACCAAGGCCATGTAACCATGACCTGAAATCTCAGAAACCATGAGCCAAAGTATTTTCTTCCTCTATACTAATTTTCATTAGGTGCTTGTCAAAGCATGAGAAAACTGGACAACAAAGTAGGTGATTGGTGGTTATTCAAACTTTCATCTGACAGAAATTTACCTGACATGTCCCCTCAGTTTTAACTCACCTCACTCTAATCAATTTTCATGACTGTGTATAATTGGACTGCTACCTGCACATATTATAAAAACTAACTTCTATATATTCTATAGTTTCTATTTTTTCCCATGTAAAACTACAATCCACCAAACTGAATTTTCCAGTTGTGCCTTCCACCACCCAGTGACATCACCACTAATTAAACCCTGACAGCCCAGACACTATCAGGACCCTAGGTTGTATTGCAACCATAACTTCATCCTGGAAATCTCAGCAATACAAAACTGGCCCCATCCAGGTGGTATAGCAGGTCTTACATCAGAATGACAAGGATTCCTGAGAGTCAATTTCTGATCTCTACCACACTCAGGAACTTTATGGTTCCCTCCTGAAAGACAACATCTGAGACCCTGCTTTGTCATCCCTAGGAGGCTTAAGGTCCTCTCTGTGTTTTTCAGCAGCAATTGGTACTCATTAACATTTAGAAAAACAGGGCCCTTGGAATGGAGAGACAGCTCAGTGGATAAAACGCTCCTTGCTTAAGATGAAGTATCAGAGTTTGATAACCAGATCCCACATAAAAAGCCAGAACTCATGGTGGGCATCTGTAATCCTAGCATGCTGGCATTGATGATAATGGCAAGACAGGAGATGGAGAAGGAGAATTTTCTAGACATGTGCGGCAAATGCAGTAAATTACAGCAGAGCAAGAATCTGGAGTGATAAACTCTGCCGCAAATGAGGTGCCCATGGCAACCTGAAAGTTGTCCCCTGACCTCCATATGTGGGCTGTGATATGCACGTGCTTGTACTCATGCTGTCACACGCACACTCCGTCAGTTACCTCCTCACTGCTAGAACAAAATCCCAGCAGAAGTAGCTGATGGTAGGTAAAGAATTTCATTTGTCTTACAGTTCTGAGCTGAAGTGTACATCACAGCAGGAAAAGCATGACAGGAGCGACAGAGAAAGTAGAGACAGATACAGGGGACTGCAAATGAAGCTGGACTATCACACCTTCTGGTGGCATGACTCAGGTGTCCCCACAAACTTAGGTGTTCTGAATGCTAGGTTCCCAGCTGATGGAGATTTGGTAATTAGTGCCTCCTGGAGGGAGTGTGTTGTTGGGGACAGGCTTATGGGTGTTATAGCCAGTTTCCTCTTGCCAGTGTTTGGCACACTCTGCTGTTGCTGTTGTCCACCTGATGTTGGGGAGGATGTGATAACCATCCTCTTCTCTGTGCCATCATTTTCCCCTGCCATCATGGAGCTTCCCCTTGAGTTTGTAAGCCAAAATAAACCCTCCTTTTTCCACAAGCTGCTCTTGGTTGGGTGACTTCTACCAGCAAAGTGAACCTGACTGCTGCAACAGTAATGTTGGTACCAGAGGATTAGGATTGCTGCTTGAAACCTGACTGTGTGGCTTTGGCCTTTTGGAGTAGATTTTCAAGAGGAATGTGGAAGAATTTGAAACCTTAGCCTAAGAGATGCCTTGCAGCGCTGTAAATACAGCTTGATGGACTATTCTGGTCAGAGTTGAAAGACCTGAACACAGTAAGAACTGTAGACTGTGAGGTTTGGCTTATGAGGATGAGAAAGAGCTTTGCCTGGACTGGGCTAGAAGTTTGTGTGAGAGGCTTTCTGTTAAGTCCATGTCATGAGAACTTGTGCAGGGTTGCTTTGCATAGAAATGGACTGGTTTCTCAGTGAACTTACCCAATCACAGAAAAAAAATCGCCACATAGTCTCACTCATCTACAGCACCTAACCTGAATCTACCGAAGATACCTTACATACCCAGCAAGCATCTCCTAGATTAGACACTAGGATGGAAGGGGAGGGAGGGGAGGGCATCAAAGGGATGGGAAACACAAATCTAGACCCAAACGGCAATGGTACCATAATCTTCTACTTACTAAAAGACAGACCAAATGGCTGATCCTTCACCAGGCCCTTACAGGAAACACCTGAACCACAAGACACTGGAGAGGGTAAGATTAAGACTAACCTTAATCTCCTACATCTTCCCTCCCTCACTTCCCCTCTCCCTGTCTCTCTCTCTCTCTTATCTCTAACTCTTGTATATTAGTTATCTTTTTCCTCATTTTCTTAGTGGGCACTGACCTGTAACTCCAAGATCCAGCATGGGGCTATCATCCACAATGAGC